>OY728144.1:211403573-213903573 GCA_963277665.1 Viscum album
ACTTGACTTTTAGGGTATGTGGGATCAATATTTACCTCTGGTTGAATTTTCCTATAACAATAGCTTACATTCAAGTATTTGGATGGCACCATATGAAGCGTTATATGGAAAGAGGTGTCGCACACTAACCTGTTGGGATGATTTTGGTGAAAGAAAACTCGTAGGCCCAGAACATGTTGAGGAAATGATGGAAAAGGTGAAGGTAATCCAAAACCACATCAAAGAAGCTCAAAGTAGGCAGAAGATATATTCCGATAATCGAAGGAAGGATTTGGAATTTCCGGTAAGAGGTCATGTTTTCTTGAAGGTATCTCCATGGAAGGGAGTTATAAGATTCAGTAAGAAGGGAAAATTAAGTCCCTGGTACATCGGACCATTCGAAATTCTAGAACGAATTGGGGCTATAGATTAACGTTTGGAAATGCCTCCAAGTCTCTCTGAAGTTCAAGATGTGTTCCACGTATCACTGTTGAGAAAATACATGCCTGGCCTAATGCATGTACTCACCTATGAGGAATTAGAACTCGAACCCGATCTATCTTATTGCGAAGAGCCTTTCAGAATTCTGGATACGAGAGAACAAGTTCTAAGAAACCGGACGACTCATCTGGTAAAAGTTCTATGGGGGAACCGTAAGATGGAAAAGGCAACGTGGGAACCTGAGAAACTTATGATGAAGAACCACCCAAGTCTTTTTATGTAGTAATATTCTTGAAATTTCGAGGACTAAATTATTTGATGGAGGGGAGAATGTAACACCCCAATCTTTCATGGTACTCTTCTCTTTGAATAATAGAGCAACGAGTGTTGTATGGAACCTCGAGTTCTAACACACTGTGACCAATCAAAGTAGACATTATGAATAGTAATAACCACTTTTTGAAAAAATATAAATTTTATATTTCAGAATGGACTTAATTGAGTGGTTTTAAAGTATAATTAGAATATAATTTTACCATTTTATCCAATGGTGTTCATTAAAATTAATTTCACATTGAAATTGGAAATAAACAATTGCCAATCTTTTGATTGATATTGTTTCTTAAAAACACGCTATTTGTTTTGACAACGGGAATTAATTATAAAATTAACTAATGAAACTTATATGTTTGGAATTTTGTAAAATAGACATCATTTTTTAATTCGGAATGTCAATTATATCTTAGGGTGTATTTTTTGTATTGTTCTGAGAAACTTCAATTTTTGATGAATAGTGAAACCACTAAGTGGTAGTTAAAAAAACTAATTTTTCATTTAAATGAAACTTTACCACTTCTGTGAATTGAATTTTAAAAATCCGACATACATGTTTTCCATTATTAAGTAAAATTTGGTTCAATGAGATGAAAATAATTTTTGGTGAATAGTAACTTTTAAGTTTTATTAATCGCGATTAAAGGTAATTAGTGTAATTTAAGGTAAATATAATGTTATAATAATATGAAATTACCTTTACACTTATCCTACCTTTATTTTATGAGTCATGGACGACCAAGACAATCCATGGGTCAACTTGGGGACTCCATGAAGCCACTTGGGTAAGAAAATGACATTAATAACTTTTTATTTAAAGTAAAAATAAAATTATCACAAACATGTGTTGTTTAACTAAAACAATTATTACATGGGGTTATATAAGTTAACATTTTGACTATAAATATTCATTGGAAAGCTAAAACTATTTCCTACATCATGGTAATTTTTTTATAATTTTTAGGCATTAAATAAATAAATTTATTTATGACACCATGATGATGTAGCGATTACCTCATTAATGAACAATTTAAATAAATTGAAAAGATAAGGTAAAATATAATACTTACACTTTTCTAAAACCTATTTTATGGGTATATTTATAACCCTTATCACCTTATACTTTAAATATATCATTGTGTGACCTTTAAAATCTGAAAATCATTTCATAATAAAGTAACATTTCATGAATTTCCAAGAGTGCCCCTCCTCTCCTCTTATAAAAGGCCCCCACCTCTACCACCTTATTCACAACATAAAATCCATTTGGCTCGGCCAAACTCTGCCCAAATACTCTCTCAACTTCCCTATCTTAATCCTAGAAGCCTCACTTTGGGCAGAAGTCTTCCCAAGTAAGTCTTTGGATCAAATCAAAAAGAGTTATCTGATTTTAAGGTAATGTCTTCTCTTATGTTCTTTTATTTTATTTTGATTCTCTAACCCCTTAAACTCTTTTTATTACTTTATTTTGTAACAACACCAGTATATTCAATTTACTAGGATGTTTTTATGAGAATTATTTGATTTAAACTTACACACACCTTCGTCTAATGGTTAAAGAACATACTGTTTCTGTGGGTGGCGAATTACTACCTCACGAAATGATGATTGTTCAATATTCTTTTAACACCTTTCATGTTGGCCATTAAGATTTCACTATATTTTTATATGATATATATTATGTTTATGTTTTACTTATGCTTCTGTATTTTTCATTTATGTCATACCTTTATGACTTCCATTATGGGTAAACGTGATAATTTCATTTTAGGAAGTGCGGACTACCGCCCCCTCAAAGTGATTTGAATCGTTAATGCCATATGTGGGACGTTTAAATGATGGAGTAAATGATATTATATATGATATTATACTGAAATTATAATATACCTTTATATCATTATGATTTCATTCCATTAAATATGAAATATAAATGAAAGTAGCGTTCATGCGTACGTATGGCTTACCGTCTCCATGAACGGTGCATTTCATTTCTTACCTCTAAATGTTATGTAATATTATAAATGAATGTATATACTGGTTATTTATGATATATAAGATATCTAAATCATGAATATAATTCTGGGTATAATGGATATTTTACCACATGAACAAATTGTAATTATAAGAAGTTTATTTTTGACTCAAGTACCAAAGATCGACAAAATGACCGTTATTAACCTAAATAATTACATAATGTTCATAACATGGTAATAAGTTATATAAAAGGAATAATGAACTTGAAAAATGTTCTTAATCAAGTAGAAATTAACTCTAGTTTATTATTTAGGAGATTAAAGAACGATTGAGTCAAGTCGGACACGAGGTAATGGACTTCGTCTCAATCTCCTTTCATTGAGGCATATTTTGTTTTATACACAACTTTCTTTTATATTGTGTATAAACCCCTTTGACTTTTACGTTTATTCAAAAGGAAAATTTTTTATACGAAGCATTTTACTAAAAGAAAAAAGGGAATTTTTTTTGTCGTACGTATGCGGCGACAACGACTTATCTGCTGTCATGACCATTATTTGAGTTTCGGCTTCCTCCACAAGCCATAACTTTTTTTTAAATGAAAAATAAATACCAAGTTTTACTTTTATTTTATTTTGGTATTGAAATGGTTTTATTATATCAATGTGTCGTTTTGATATCTTGTGATTGAAATGTGGAAATGTTATATTTCCTTTATGCATGTTTATGTGATATGATTATGTTATGGTTTATGATATGTTTAAACCTTTTCAGATAAGGAATGAATTAGACTTAGTATGTGATGGGTGGAGCCTGCTATAGCTCCTCGATGGATCGGTAGGTCTCATGAGACAAACTAGTGTCTTGGCACAAGTCCTTGACAAAATCTAACTTGTAGTCTTCACATAAGGCATTGACTATGTGGTTATGATAGTCTGGCATTATGCATTCCATCATTATGAAAGTGGTTATTGAAATTTCATGTACTTATTCGACTTGTAGAATATCCATGTGAATAAGTAAATGGCATTATTTCATTTTACTTTTACCATATTATAATGAAGTTCTAGTTTAAAAGGTTTTTTTTAGTTATATATTTCCTTAAATGTTTTTGTTTATTTTTGAAAGTTTCCACTATATTGTTATCCTTACTGAGCATCTGAGCTCACCCCTTTTTATGTTTTATTTTTCCCTAGATGTGAATTAATATTGTATGACTGACCTGCAGGGATAGTCTGAAGGGGATATGAGTGTGGACTATGCAGACTATATTATTGTAGTTTTTCACTTTATTATGTAATATAAAATTTATGAATGTATCTAGTGTTTCCAAGTCTACTAAACTAATCAGTCTTTCGAGACTTGATCTTTTGTGATCATGCCAATGTTACTTAATAATGCACCGACTCTGGGTAACTGGGGTCGGGGCGTTACAATAACTATTATTTATAAACTAAATATTACTAAATAAACGACTTAATAAATAAAATATTTTGAACTAACTAAAAAACAATTCAATTAAATTAATAAATAACTTTAAATTAAATAAGAAAACATACCTCTTAGTGATGCTTTGCAAAAAAAATACTTTGTTTAGGCCACCGGAACCACTGCACACAAATAAGGCTTCTTTTAGAGAGGGAGGGTGTGTAATGTAGAGAGATTAGGTAAATATAATGTGAGTAAGAGGGGTGGGTGACCTTTTAAAGGGACTTAAATTAAATGTGGAAAGGGGTGCCTTTGGTCTTTACATTATGTGAATGTTGGCACACCCACAGCTGCCTTTCACTTTTTTTAAGTGCAAGGGGGCCACCCCACACCCGCCTTCACCATGTCACTAGTTTGGGGAAAAGTTGGTGGGTCTTCTTCCTTTTAATAAATCATAAATTTGGAAGCATCCCTTCCTCCTTTCCAACATAATTTAAAAAAATAACCTACACACGTTTAAAAGAAAAACAAAAAAATCTATAAAAATTCCCATCAATAAAACTGACTATAATTATCTAGACCCACACTCCTAGATATGGTAATGAAAACACAAAATTTATAAATTGGATTCATTACCAAGTGATACAACTCAAGAATATCTTACATATATTTTTATAATAGAAACATCACACCACATAAATGATCACACAATACCAAAAACCAACGGTTTAGTATCTTTGGAGATTAGCTTTATAAAAACCATATTTCTCTTAGTTTCTTCAATATCCCCCAGAAATCATATCTATATAATAATTACATCTAAATATTTTCTTGCATATGATTCCCTAATGAAAGGAGAAACAAAATAATGGATGAGAACTAATACTCATAAAGGGAGAAACTTATCAATATGACATCAAGGTTTAGATCACATGCATATGAGTAAACATGATCAGGAGAGAAATATCTTATTTAAAAGAACATTGAATGATACGAGTTGTCTATGGGTCATAATATAAGTACATATAATCATATATGATCAAACATATACCATAAAATAAGTGTTAGGAATAATTATATAATAATCATGATCTATATAGCATATTTTAAGTATATAACAAGTGTAGGAAATCCTAATATTGTGAACAGTGTTAATAGAAATCATATCCTGAAATAGTCTTGTTAATAAGGTAGCATGCGATCATTTCCACACACAATCTTATAAATAAAGAAAAATGTGACTGTGTCTATGCAGAATGTCATGAAAATAGTAAAATATAATTATTTTCACGTAAAAACTTGTGAACAATGAAAAATAAAATCATGTTTATGAAAAACCATGTGAGCAAAGAAATACATGATAATTTATGATCACAACCTTATGAACATAGCTATAAAACAATCATGCCCACACAAAACATCCTTATATCATGATATATAAAAACTTAATCAATTCATTTAAGGTCTATATAAGACCCCTCCCATCACATATTGATAATATATATACATGTATTCCATAAAAAATCAGTCATATATCATATCATAATTATCCTATGAAAATAAAATGAGTTTCATAACATTTCTAAATGTAATAATGTAAAATGACCTCAAGAGTTTTATTGACAACAAGAATGAATATTGATATGGAAGAGAAATGTCTTATTAGAGAGGATGATAATTATTAATAAAAATGTTATTCTTTTATGGGGAATAAAATCAACATGGGGGAATATTTTAATAAAAATTTAAATTTTTTCCCAGATAGAAAGAGAAATTATCACAAAATAAAATCTTATGGTGGAATAATCAAATAATAGAAAAATTAAGATCAATAAAAAAATATTATCACTCGAAGAAAGTATATTTGAGTTAGCAAAATATCTTATAGCTTCAATAACATTAGAATCAAAATAAATTAAAATAAGGACATTGAGAAATGTTTTTATAAAACTTTAAGTTCATGAGAATATTAATAAAAATATATCCATATGTATTATATATACTATGCAAAATAAAATCAATGGTGAATATAAAGCATATCTCAATGGATATAAATTGAGTTGAAAAATACTTACCCTAGATCTTATTTGTTCAGACACACTCTAACTTATTGTATAATAAAAATAAATATATTAATCAATTATTTTATTACCTCATTAAACATCATTTATAATTATTCCCTAAACATATATAATTTACTTATAGTTTATTTTCATCCTCATATTTTAATAATTATTTTATTTTGTATATTCTTCATAATAATGATGTTGGTTCTTATTTATTGATACAAATTTCATCATTACCATATTATAAAAGGTACAATAATAGTATTTTCATAATGTTTTTTGAGGTAATATTTCATTCCATTAGAGTGTTAGGTATGGTTTTTAAATATAAACCCCATAATGGGTTTGTTTCAAAAAAAATTAGCAAATAAAATGTGGTATCTTAATAATGAGTTAAATATAAATTTTACCTTTCTAGAACCAAAAATAAAATATTATTCACTTATTATTATCATTTATTACTAGAAATTATGCTTAAATAACCATTCATGATATAAATTTATACCATCATTCATGTGAGTGTATAATCCAATCCAAATAAGAACATTTTATATTCAATAGTTGTGTGTGATTATGAAGTGATTGTAATTTCAACATTCTTGTATAAAAAAAATATAATTAAATCATAGTATTTCAATTATTTATGTATCCCCATGTTCATTTAATGGAATCTATGGTCATGGTTTATGATAACAGGATCCATGGTGAGCTTATTTTGGGTAATTTATAGATATCAACATATTACTTTATAATGATAGTGTATTTTTGTGCCTTTATTTTATAACCATATTCCTGAAATATATTACTATTTAATTTTATATATATTCATAAAAAAAATTTAGAACTATCCAATTAATTATGTGAGGAAAATTAAAATACGTCATCCTTGGAGGTGGTAGTCTGCACATAACACGAGCGAAATTTTAATTGCTTGATAGTTATGAGGGAGATGTAAAATAGTTATTCCATGAAGATAAAAACATTTCATTATACTTATGATACTAATGTATTTATTTTATCATGCAAAGAATATTTTGGGAAGATTTAGAAAAATAAATAAAGAAATATAAATGAAAAGGGATTGATTAATATTTTTTACCTTACTCCTTCGGAAAACTCCTTGACTATTCTCTATCTTGAACAGAGATCTCATATCTCCTGAAATACATGGGGATTTATATGGAGATCCCAGTCTAGCACCACTTACCATATAGAAACCTTCTATGATGATATCATTGGACACTAAAAGATGTTTTCAGCATGTGTAGTGAAGCGTAATTGGGATGATTCTTGCGGTGTTGTTAATGGTGAATATAGAGACATAATATTATCCTCTAGAATGAGAAGTGAATTTGATCACCTTAATGATTTAATAGACATTTGGGAGTGTATTCCTAAATACAAATCAAGTATTCCTTTATTTCTTTCTTTTATCAAAATATTACATATCGAAGATGTGGATTTGGATGGGGATAGCGGGGCTAGCGGTAAGGCTGGGTGCTCCCACCAACAGACTGTGGATCACTATTAGGTGGACCCTCCCGATGGTAGGGAGGGAGAGCAAGATAGAGAATATCAAGGGTGGAATGGTGCTGGATGATGATGTACTTAGGAACTTTGGGGAGGTGAGGTTTAATGTGGGGATGGAAAAGATTTTGTACCTTGCACAGTTGGTGGAATAGAGCCTTTGTAGATTGATGTAACATTTTAGAAGGGGGACCTGCCCAACTATGGGCTTGTTGATGACGGGTGGTCTGAAATTCATGCAGATGGAGTAGGAGACCAACCTCGATGGTAGGGTTGGTGAAAAAATATTATATAAAAGACATATAGATATATCTAGTATCGATGTCATATATTGGATTTTGATGATAGGGGGTCCTCCCAAGGGTGGGGATGGTGGTTGGGGTGGGGATAAACACACTAAGGGAACATTCCAGTAGTGACCTCAAGGACTGGATTTTAACCTTGAGATATAGGGAGATGAGATGACCTCAGAACATGGTTTAAATTTGGCAGTAACCTCAGGAATCATCTCTAATATAGGATATCAATGGCTAGACCTTGGGTGAAATGAACACTGATTGTGTGTTTTATGTGGCTCAGTAGTAGTGGATCCCCATAGAACGGTTGGGATGACTTCAGTGGTAGGTCGGTGACATTGATTGAGAGAAGGCCAGTGAAATCTAGAGATGAATTAGTTGGTCAGCGATGACCCTGGTTGTAATATGGAAACAAATAATAGTCTGGGGATGAATGTGGGTGTGAGAAGTCGACTATCATAGGATGGTAAAAAAACTTGGAGAGTCGGGTTCTAGTGACCTCAGTCGGGTATCACAAATCAACGAGTCATATGGAAAGTTTTTATGAGAAAATATCCCTTGTGATGGTGGGAATATTGTTAGGCGTCCAGGCTTAGGAATAGTGGAGGTGGTGACTACAATTGGTGATGATGGGAGGATAGGCATTGCGGTGTATTGAATGGTTCTCCACCCTTGGGCCAATGGGCTGGAACTCGTCATCTATGGGATAGTTTCTATAAAATTTGTGTGGTCCTTAGGGGTTTTTCTTTAACCTAACTCTATTTAGGTTTTTTTGGCCTATGGGTGTGTTTATCCTTGGGTATTTATATAATTCCTCCCGGATTTCTCTTATGTGTTTCTTCTTTTTAACAAATTTTCAGGTCAAGGATTTGGGTCCCCAAATCCATGGTCGAACCATATTGATTATATTGGTCTTTTATGGGGACCATAACCTATAAAAATGGATTATTGTGTTAGGGATTTATTTGGGTAAATATTCATCGAACAAAGATGCTTTAGATATGAGGAGAAGTGGGGTAATTAATATCATCTCTTACAAGTTAGAGGATTATAATTTTTGAAAATTCTTATTACTTTATATTATATTCATCTGAGTTTCAAAGTCTAGTGGATACAATAGGGGAAAATAATGAATAGGGGTATGTTTTGGTTGATCCATTTATTATACACAAAAATAAGGGATAAGATTTGAGATATTTTAGGCATTTTCACCTTAATTTAAATTTTTACCATAATTTACTTTTCCCATGATAACGTACTAGATTAAAAGTAAATATTTTATTTTTTGGAAAAATTAAATTTCAGGGGATGAGTGAGAACCAAAACATATAACTATAGTTTTCGGGTGTAATTAAAGTTCATATTGGGCATGGATAACTCAACTTTTAGTCATAATCATTGAAGAATTCAGGATATACACAACAAAAACATTATGAATAATGGAATTAATTCAAGGATTAATTGATAGGAACACAAAAACTAGAAGAGGTGGATCATTGCATATAATTTATAATTAATCTATAAGTAGACCTATAATTAATGGAACTAGTAATTCGTTATTCATTGATAATATAGATGAATCGATCTCATTATACCTTCACTGTGTTATAGGATCCTCATGCATAATACCTCTAGTGGTGATTCAAATGTGCACTAATATCTCTGAATGTCACCATAGAATCATCAAGTGATAGCATAATCAATCTCTATTGTTTTTGTCATTCATTATTAATCATAGTATAATCTATTGAAAGAAGAATAATTCTTGGTATTCTCTCGATGGATCGATAGGGTGTGAGGAGAGAGCACACTCTATATCTCTAGAAATATCTCTAGGTATTGATATGTCTAATCTTTATTTTTTGGCCACAATGAGTCTAAATATAGAACGTGATATAATCATATATATTAAGGAAATTTTAGGGTTTCCTATTTTCATATAAACACACTTACTGATTTTTTAATTCTTAGATAACCCCATGTCTTAATAATAATATAATTATAATTATATTGATATGTGTATCACCTAAGAATAAATAAATGTCATTTATATCATTTCCATTTAGACAATTAAGCCTGGTCCGATTATCCCCCTCAACATTTATCGAACCATGAATAATGGAAATTTATTTAACAAATGAATATTACTTCATTATTCATTGATAAATATAATAAATATTATATTTTCCAAAAATTGAAATTAAATATTTATTATTATTATTTAACTCGCTTATTATTTTGAATAACTTGTGATTAAATCTTGGAAATCAACTAAAAATGAATAAATATTTAACCAAAAAACATGAAAAATATTTTTTCTTATATGTTAGATTCATTATAAAAACTAACTGAGAATTTGGATACACATAGTGTGTGACCATCTAGACTGCTTTCTCTGTGGAATTAGGTAGAATTACCTAAAGTACAAGGTTATCATCTAGAAATATGCCAATGCAGCTATAACAACACAACCCACCAAGGCGTGCCTGAATAGCAGAAGGTTGAACTATCAAAACCCCTAGATTTCCTACGATTGGCCATTGGATGTAAACTAGTTCCAAGTGGGGATGTCACACTCTTGGGAGTAATTATTCTAATTTACCTATACACACACACGCATCTCCAAATACCCATACAATGATAAAAGGTAAAATATAACAAATACCTCAGGCATGATTACATCTATATCTCAAAATCAGAGTAAAACAGAAGTACTAAAATCAGAATGGGACAAGTACAAGGCCACCAAAATTGAAAATAAAGATCAATTTTCTCATAAGGATGGGAACACTATCAAATACATCACCCTGTAAAAAACATGGTTTATCTAGCTCACTATGCTCTGCCCATTCCTAGTCCTCCAAAGAATCAATTAAAAGATCTTTCATCTTCATAAGACACGACATGTGGGGGAATATCCCATGTAGGGGTGAGTATAAAAATAACCAGTAGAACATCCTGAAATCACAAAACATAAATAATCAAGATATGGGTCATCTATTAACTATAAAGATATGTCAATCAGGATAAGTGAAAAATAGTTAACAAACACCCAGATATAAATATGTTCAAATCAAACAACCAATATTAAGGTATCAACCAAACTACACATCAGAATGGTATTCTTCCTAAGTCATTAAATTCATGCTCGATTAGAGGATAAATCGCTCCTCAGGTCTAGATAACACTAATGATTCTCATCTGAGAGCTCATGCTTGTCGGGCTTCACCATTAGGGAATTCACCCGATTGATACTAAAAAAGAAAATGCAACCAACTGATACTGGTTATGAATTTTTGAAAGATTCACCTCACTTAGATAACCTCATTTCATATATTTTATGAAAAAAATGAAGGTCATCGACATTTTATATATGGAAAACTATGAAGGGTGGACTACTCGTGTTCCCGTATCTGAGTATGAAAAAATCTTGATGAACACACAAAGCTCATTGTTGGTCAGAATGCATAAAACATAAATCCTCTAATATGTCACCAAACATTTCCATGAATGTAAACATAGATCATTTTTTTGGGATACTTGTGGAAAAAAAACTCAGGATAGGCTATTTACTTTCACAAATTGGATTCCCGGTGAAAAAAATATTTTGTTATAACACATACATATGTCACTTTGCAGGCCTGAGCCATGATTCATAAAAAGGTACCCAACATTCATCGTTAAATGTATACCTAAAAATCAAGTACATGATGTTGTAGATGGCTCGGCATTCCAACTTCGTACAAAGAAGAGGCATTGGAAATCATGTTTAATAATTATAATAACATTATTATTCTTATTAACCTTACTATAATATATAATAATGACATACCCCATTTTCCATGTGCGTGAGGTCCTCCTACACCTCTCTCCCTTTTTATTCAGTTGACCCAATGTCCCTCGTTATTCAACAATAATAATAATTTAATTATTATTACTATTATAAATTATATTTAAAAAATCATATAAATGGAAGGGGTGGATGAAAAATCACTCAACCTGACACCCCAATTTCCAGGTCGTGTGCACATGAGACTCTAGCACCTCCCTATATTCAAGAAATAGACCCCCACCTCATTTATTTTAATCAAAATAATAATAATAATAATAGTAATAATAATAATAAAATCACATTTTATAATTATTAAAAATAACAATGAATGCCGATGTTTTTATTATTAAAAATAATAATAAAACACACCACCCTCCATGGTCGACCGTAAATCGCATTAGGTCCATTCTTCGTAGGAAAATAATCTATCATATCTATCCATATAAACCATGAATATTGAGTCATAGGAATCCTAGTTTTTACACCAACAATAGACACCATCATCATTGGTGGATGGATTTCATCCACCTGTTGCTCAAAATCATAAATAGCTGCTCCACTAGAGAGATCTTCGGAATCCAGCTCACAAACCACCAATACTAGATCCAAAGTCAGGTTCTCATTGTCATCTCCATGCCTCCATCAAATCTTCAAAATCCAAATTTGAACTCCATACCATAATTTGTTATGCCAAAAATGAATTCACAATTATCAGTATTCCCAGATATTGCCAAATCATTGACCAACCGATTACTAATGACGAACACCAAGAATAGAGGGAGAAAGGCACATAAAAAAGGTGATCCTTGATCAATGTCCATGTTCATTTGGTCATCATAAAAAATATGAAGCAAAATACGGATTATGAAATAAAAAACAATAAATGAGAATAAATTAGTCTCAAATTCCTCGATTTAGGATGAGAAAATCAAATATTGGACAACACAACAAATATCGATCCGTGAATTAATGGGTAAAATGATTAACTCATGATCCTATGCCGATAAAAACATAAATAAAATTACCTACCTAGATAGTGGATCAATCATTGGTGAAAAACATTACCATTAGTGTTGTCATTGAAGATCTCGTTGCATTTTTGATTTTCCTCAATCTCCATAATCGACCCATATTCCTAGAATTTCACTTCCAAAAAATCTATCCTCCTCCTATTCTATTATATTCTAGGGTTATATATATAACCCTAGATATTTTCCATAAAGTAACATTTATATATTGAATTGGGTTGTGGGTATTGAATGAATGAATTAGATAAATGAATTAGTTAATCCACTCAACATACCCACCCATGGTTTCATCTACCGAACATCCTATTCCAACCAACCACAAGACATTCCTGGGGTAAACCTCACATTCCAGAATCAATGGAGGGATCATATTTATGATACGAGATTTTTTTATGTGTTATTCTACTTTTTTAGGAAAACTATGTGTGTTCTATATTAATATATTTAATATTTTTATAATATCAATTTGGGCACATCAATCCTCATAATCTTCATCTATCTCAGTTAATAACTATGAAAATATTCTTTTAAATATTTCAAACTCTTAAATGGAAAAAACCAAGTTGTTAAACTCTTACCACCTTTAAGTATTTTTCATATTAAAAATTGAAAGCCTACTCCCAAAGAGAAATTGATTTCTTAATTGGGTCTCCCACTCTAGTGATCTCTCTAAAAGGTTCATCTACTATCAGAAACACTCACCCTAGAGAAACAATTTTCCAAGAAGGGTCTTATCCTAGTGGTTTTAAAATTTCATCAGGATCCTTGAACCCCTTGATGAGGTAACTCCACCCCCCAAAATCTATCTCATCCTAGTTGACATCGCACAATGGGTTATGTACATGTCTCCTCAACTCCGACACATGGAAAAACATCAAGCTACGAGTCTAACTGAAATCATAGGGTAATGTGGTATTCCACCTTGCTAATCTAATTTATTAATTGGAAAAATGCCTATGAACCATGAAAATAGCATGTCTTCAAAACCGAATATTCATAATACATGATGAGTTGAGAAATCTCAGAACACATGATCTCTTCATAGAACTCCAAAGGAAATCGTCAGCAATCCAAAATTGACTCATGATATCTCTGAGCAGTCCTCATCCACCCCTGGATGAACTTCACCTTTTTCAACCACCACTAGCACTAACTCTATAACCATAAGCGTTATCTTCCACTGGCTTCGACCAGTGCAGCAGTGACCTATGTGGTCTCCCAAACATGGACTCAAATAGTGAAACATTTATGGTGTAGTGGTAGATTTTACGATACAAAAACTCCACAGATAGTAGATGATCCTCCCAGCTATTAAAAAATTTGGCATGCAGTCCCAAATCATGTTTCCCATAACTTAAATGGTCTACTTTACCTGGAAAATCTTCTGGGGTAGAAAATTCATTCTCAACCACAGATAAGTCTCAAAGTCACCTGCATCCTCTCTATAATCATGATGTAAAGTGAACATCATATTCTGAAAGGAACTTCGAGGTAATTCCATGAAGCCATACGGCCACCCACACACACATGAATCCCAAACTCTCCACTAAGATATTATAGTCTTCACCTATGGATAGGTAAGACATTGAGAGTTGAACTTGTTGGAGTTAGTGTCCTAGGACCAACAATTTTTACTTTTATTACATGTATATTTTATGTATTAAATATTAATAAAACATCTTATTGCATATTGTTCTTTATTTTTCATGAATCTATTGTTATAATGACATTAATTATATATTTTATTAATATAGTCATAGTAGTTCATCCATATTATGAGAACCTTTAATTGTTCGGATGATATTATTAAATATAGTTCTTTGGTTGGATAACATACTATGATGAGAACATATTATATATGTTGTCTGGTGTGAGTACTCATAAGCATATGAGGCCTCTTCTCATAAAGTTCCCACTTGGTAATCATTAATATGGGACATTATGAGAACAGATCATCCAATATGAATTATTCATGTTTGGGTTCAATCATATATTCCTTTCTATGAGTGTGTGTAATGGTTATTAGACTTTAATATTATCATCAAGGCATGTCATGAATCATACACTTAGATTTGATGATAAAAACTATGATGAAATTTGTTCATGGTGAGGTAGGGCACATTGGGTGCATAATGATTGACATGTTGTTAATGTAAGAATTAAGGAAGGATTTTTCCCATGCATATTTATGGAATTTTATATCTCATCCCTTTGATTGGAAAACAACTGTTTCATTTAATTCCATTCCCATGATAAAATGACACATATATTTCATATAGTCAAATAAAGACATATTGAGCATATAGGCTGTAGAATGACCCATACTTTACATACATTGATATCACATTAGAATAGAAGTACATTTATTACAACATATAAAAAAACATGATAGGACCGTATAGGTATAATGTCTTTAGAGATTTAGAAGCATAAAGAACTGGTTCATAAAACATCTACAATGTCTCTGATTTATTTCATCATATCTAGAATCCTTTTTGGAATATCATACTTAATACCCTTCTTCATGACTTGGGGAAAAGAAACATAAAAAAGGGTGATCTAAAATTCTCATTGAGGGTAAACAAATGAAATAAAAATTATAACATATTCATAAGAACATAACATTTGAAAATCATATCCTACATAAAAAATATCACAATATCATATCATGGGATAAATCATAAAATTGAAATGTAATCCCAATAGTCATAACATAAGACATGAAATTTTGTGTCATACACACATAAGTATAGAGAATCATTTCATATTATTCAAGGCCCTTTTCCAAGACCATCATGGTAGACAAAGTCCATTATTGAAGCGAGTTATCTCCTCGTTCCAGCCCTGTATCACTAAACTGGATTAACTTGTCATTCTATCCAAGTTTGTCTCATGAGATATAAATTGTTACCCAATGCATTGGAGGGAGATATAGGTCCCAACCATCTCATAATGAAACCATTCTTATGTGTTCTAAAAAAACAAAGAAACATTCACCATAGCATAACCCATGAAATCAAATGGGTTTCGTAAACATAATTTCATCGTAAACACAATCAAATAATAGTAATAAAAGGGATATAAACATAAACCTATGTAATCTTATATGGAAAAATAATTTTGATAAAACACTTGAGCTTCATTCCTAAAGGAAAATATCCTTTCTTCTTCAAAAAATTTTTCTTTTCTCAAAATTTGGTGCAATTTTAAAAGAAAAGAATTGAGTTTAAAATAAACTTGTAAACACGTAGAGGAATATTCATGGAAATAATGTTTTATAAAGAGGTAAAAAAAATTTCATGTCGTATAAGTTAAAAAAACATTCTCCTTGTACTTTTGTTGGAAAAGTCAAAAAGCACCTCATATGGTAAACAAAATAAAGATTCCTCCCAAACCATGTAGTAAATGTCAAAATGGGTAAAAATGACTTTAAACATACATAAAAGAATAGTACACATTTTATGATAATATTTATAGAAAACATGGACATGGATGATAAATATATACTCAGTAGATACTTACGAATAAACAATCTCAGATAAAAAGAGATTGGAAAAGTTATCCCTTACATTAAGTCTGATATGCTTCATATGTATCTGAACCTCCTATATAATAATTTAAATAATGTTACTGATTTATTCCAGCATCATAATAATTTTTATGATAACATTTATGATCATATTTTCATCCGTTTGTTAGTAAAATTTCATTGTTACTCGTTATTCGTCAATTAACTACTTTATGTTATTATGTATGTTTTGTCAGATAAGTTCTTATTAATATTGTCAGGTTATTGTTATATTATTTATATCACAGTATTAGTATAATATATATCATATTTATTCATTCAATTCATTTATATATCCATGGTTTAATGAAGATTATGTAGAATGAATCACATCGCACCATGGAGATAGTAAGTCATACGTACGCACGAGCGACGATATTGTTCCCATAAATTTTGAATGGTATTAAAGTGGATGGTGTATAGTATCTCAGAATAAGTATCATGTTATAATAATCATATATACTTATTATTTCCACCATTATACTCATCCAAGTAAGGTGGTGGTGAAAAACA
Organism: Viscum album; assembly: GCA_963277665.1. NCBI lineage: Eukaryota > Viridiplantae > Streptophyta > Magnoliopsida > Santalales > Viscaceae > Viscum > Viscum album. The sequence goes on from OY728144.1 coordinate 211,420,559, forward strand.
GATTACACCGTGGTGTGGAGACAGTAAGTTGTATGTACGCATGCGTGGTGATTTCATTTTTTGTAGGATGGATAGAAGGTAAAATATGGTTGTTTCATATTTATAATAATATATCAGTATATTAGTTATACTGATGTTATTACGTTATAATGAAACAGCTAAAGAAGAGGAAGTAGAAGAAGAAATAAATTTTAAGGAATCGATAGAAGAGATTACCTCTTCCTCGACGTGCCTCTTTTAAATTTCCTCTTAAGAAACTAGAATTGGATTTTTGAGAAGACCAGTGCCTCTAGAATGTAACTAGGGAAGTTGAGAAGAGAAATGGTTAGGGTTTTAATGAGATTTAAGGCTCCAAATTCAGTGAAGAGGAGAGGGAGGAGGTTCCCTTTTATAAGAGATGATAGGGGCACTTTAGGAAACTCTTCAAAATATTAATTTATTATACATTTGAGATTAAAATTGTCCAAAACTTATTTAATGAGAATATAAGATGATTTTGGTTCGAACACCAATCATAAAATATTTTTTTGACAAGTTTTTAATATTTTATTATCCTTATCTTTTTAGTTTAACCATTATTTTACCCTTTTTAATCTTACTGTGATATCATGTTATTTACACCTTGTGGGTTAGTGTAATTACCATATCATGTCAAAAGTCCCAAAAAAGTTATTTATGACATAATTGGACATATATTAACCATTTTTTCAAATATTATATTTTTATAAATTTAATATCATTTAAAAAACTATTTTATGTTTTAAGTTGTGAATTGTGTCAATTTTGGACACTATTCAACTTGACTTCTTTTAAAATTCATAAAAACCTTATTATATAGAAAATAAGGAATTAACTAAAATATAATATGTCTATTTAATCCAAAAAATCGTGGATGGCATCAAAATAACAAAATTATATTTTTCTTTTAATATTTATAAATTTATTTATTTTAATCTTTCATTAATGTGGTAATCACTACATCGTATTTGTGTCATAAATAAAACTATTTATATAATCTCTAAAATATATAAATAAAATACCATTATGTTGGAAATTTTTTTATATTTATAATTACTATTTATAAGCATAGAGATCAATTATATAGTCCTATATTAAAATCGATTTAGTAAAATATATATGTTTAGGTTTTAATTATCTTTACATTAAATTAATTCTTATAAAATGTCATTTTCACATCCAAGTGAATCCATGGGATCCAAAAATCGACCCAAGGATTCCAATGGTCATAAATATCTTAACCAATAGGATTGGGACATGTTTTAGTCTAGTTTTATATAATTAAATTATTATTATTTTTAGCCTTATTTACTAGATTTACCCTTTAACCATGGTAAATAAAATAATTGTTAAAGTTACTATTCATAATGTCAAAAAATAAAAGGTTCCTATTTACATAATTTGGAAATTATAATTAGAAATATGGAATCCATTTTTCCAAATTCAAAATACAGAAGTTTTAGTAATTAATTTAAAATTAATCCCGTTGTTGAAATGAGAAAATGGGTTTTAAAAGTTAAAACATTGCAAAAGATTGAAATGTTTTTACCTGTGAATTCAATGTGAATTTAATGAAAATGACATAAATTATATTAAATGATAAAAATTTATTCTATTTATACTTTCAAACCATTAAATATTATAATTTAACCATATAAATTATATCGATGAAAAAAAAAATTAATTAAAATTTAGCGTATTTTTACTATTCATCAAAAAATTAAAGTTATCAGAAAAATATCAAAAAAGATTCCAAAATAAATTTTTATATCCAACTTAAAAATATAATTTTTATCTTGTCATATATAAATTATTTATTTTCAAAAATCTTAATTTAAAATGGGTTCGTCATTCAAAGGTGTAAAATTAACCTTTAAAAAAATAGGTTCTTATACATAAAATTGGGTTTTAGTCATACCCTATGACTAAAATATCCATTGGATGAATATCAAAAATATTTTATTAATTATATAACACATATATCTCATTAATTTCATTACCAAATGTAATTCACTAAAAATACAAATATCTAATTGATTTATATTTTTCATAAATAAATAATAGTCCATGAATTCATAATGCATTTTCATAGGTTGGTTATAATTATTCTCGCTAACGTAACAGCTTGGATATAATAGTAATTTTATATTAAGGTTATCATGTGGTTTGTTTAAACTCACTATTTCTTTCAAATAAAGCTACTAAAGCATAAAAATTATTTAAAGAAATATTTTATATGAACATCCGGGTGTTACATTCTACCCCCCTTAAACTGAATTTCACCCATGAAATTCATCACTTAGAATTAAAAATATGAGGATAAATCACCCTCATCATATGCTCAAGTTATCATGTAACTTATTATAATTGTTGGTTCCTCCATAAAACTTTATCCAAGTGAGTATTCTTGTTTTGTAAAAAAATTTCGCTACGATCCAGAATCTCTATCGGTTGTTCTTCATAAGAAAGATCTTTCTCCAGCTGTAAAACTTATGATCTTAGTACATGTAAAGGATCAAGTATGTAATTTATCAGGAGATATATATATAACACATCATGAACTTGAGATAGATTCAGTAGAAGTGTCAATCGGTAAGCTACTTTCCCAACACGATCCAGTATTTCAAAAGGACCGATATACCTAGGGCTCATCTTTCCCTTCTTTACAAATATCATTACTCTCTTCCAAGGAGATATTCGTAAGAACACTTTATCACCCACTTCAAATGCTAGGTCTTTTCTTTGGTTGTCATCATAACTTTTTCATCAACTCTGAGATGATCTTATGTGTTTTCTAATATAACTAACCTTTTCTACTATTTCATCAACAAGATCATGTCTTAATCACTTTCTTTACCTAAATTCATCCCAGAAAATTGGAGTTCATCACTTATTTACATAGAGGTATTTATAAATATCCATATGAATATTGTAGTGAAAGATATTATTGTAAGAAAATTTCACCAATGGTAGGTGTCGATCTCAATCTCTTTTGAAATCCATATAGCAAGCTCTCAACATGTCTTCTAGAGTTTGAATTGTCCTCTCAGACTGACCATCTGTCTAAGGATGATAAGTTGTGCTGAAACATAACTATGTATCCAGATCATGCTTAATACTTTTCCATAACTTTGAGGTAAACCTCAGATCCTGGTAAGATATAATGGAAAGTGGTACTCCATTCAATATTACCACTTCATTTACATATATCCGGGCAAGCTGATGAAGAGATAAATCTTATCTAATAGCAATAAAGTGTGCCGAATTCATAATGAAATCAACTATAACCCAAATAGAATTATTTCCTTTAGATATTTTGGGATGTCCGATGACAAATTCCATAGTGATGTTTTCCCATTTCCATTCTGGTATGGTTAATAGTTGTAATATCCCCTTGGACTTCTGTCTCTCATCCTTAACTTGCTGACAAACCAAGCATCAAGAGACATATTCGGTGACATCTGTTTTAATTCCATCCCACCATAAGTACTCCTTCAGGTCCATGTACATCTTTGTGATTCTAGGTTGGATAGATAATGAATAACTATGAGCCGCATCTAATAGTTCTTTCTTTAATTCTAGTATGGGAGGAACACAAACCTGATTCCTAAACATTGTTATTTCATCAAAATCAAGGTCAAATTTAGAAATATTTCTCACCTTATTGTGTAACTCTACATCTTCCTTTTGTTCCTCTTTAATATTCACTTTTATATATGATTGAACATTCATTTGAGAAATATAATATTTATCCTCTTCTGTTATAATTTCAAGATCCATCCTTTTCAAATCCATAAATATTGGATCTTTCGTCATCCTCATCATGGATAAGCTAGCATGTTCTTGTCAACTTAATTCATCTACCACATTGTTTGGTTTCCCAGGGTGGTAAGGTATTGAGAATTCATAATCTTTAATCAACTCTAACCATCTTCTTTGGAACATATTCAGCTCCTTTTGTGTGAAAATATACTTTACACTTTTATGATCTGTATAAATATCACACATTTCACCACAAAGACAATAACTCCATATCTTTAATAAAAAGATTATGGTAGATAACTCCAAATTATGAGTTGGGTAAATTTTCTCATGGATATTAAAATTTATTAAGGCATAAGCTATAACCATATCATTTTTCCTAAGAACACACCCCAACCACTTCTTGGATGCATCACTATAAATCAGAAACCTTTCTCTACTACAAGGTAGTGTGAGCATAGGTGCACTAGCTAACCTTAATTTTAGCTCTTTGAAGTTATATTCACATTCCTCCATACAAATGAACTTGACTCCTTTCCGAGTCAACTTGGTGATTGGATTAGATAATCATGAAAACTCTTTCACAAAACGTCGATAATATCCAGCCAAACCAAGAAAACTTCATATCTCAGTTACTGTTATTGGTCTAGACCATCTTTCAATAAACTCTTTTTTTGTTGGATCTATAGATATCCCTTCTCTTGAGATTATGTGACCCAAAAATGAAACTTTTTGAATCCAAAATTCACACTTGGTAAATTTTTCATAAAGCTTCTCCTTTCTCAGGGTCTTCAGAACAATTATCAAGTGATCTTCATGTTTTCCCTTTATCTTTGAATAGATAAGAATATCATCTATAAATACTACAAAAAATGATCAAGATAGTCTCTAAAGACTCTATTCATTATATCCATGAAGATATTAGGGTAATTAGTAAGACCAAAAGGCATAACTATAAATTAATAGTGTCCATACATGGTATCAAATGTCATCTTTGGTTTATCCTCCTTTTGGACCCTTAATTGATGATACGCTGAATGAAGATCAATCTTGGAAATGTATTGAGCTCCAAATATTTGTTCAAATAATTCATCAATGTGTGGGAGAGGATATTTGTTCTTAATAGTAATCTTTTTAAGTTCTCTATAATCAATGCAGAGTCTCATTGATTCATCTTTCTTCTTAACAAACAGAACAGGTTCTCCCCAAGGTGACGCACTAGGGAATATTAATACCTTATCAAGATTCTCTTAGAGTTGCTTCTTTAATTCCTACAACTCAATTGGGGTCGTTCTAGAAGGTGTATTTGAAATAGATATAACACCTGATATGAGTTCTATTGAAAACTTAACTTCACGATTTAGTGGAAGACCTGGAAATTCCTCTAGAAAGACATCATGAAACTCCCGTATAATGGGAATATTCTAAATTTTGAGTTTTTCCCCAACCATTTTAGATAAAAAAAACCTTCATTTATTGGAATCAAGACCCATAATATGGATCTATAGAAATAAAAGAGTGGGTAGATCTATAATCAAATAAAACATTTTCTACTTTAGATTGGATGGTAAGTGTACCTTTCACCACTTTATTATCATACTCCATGTTTCCAATAGTAATTTCATGTGACTTTACTTTGTCTTTGGCCTAAATAGTTTTTTGACGTCGATCATCACCAATAACCCTTGGATTAGGGAATTGATTCGTATAATGCCTCATTTCCTTTCACAAGTAAAATTGAATTGTAGGAGGTGAATTCTATGTAGACTTTTCTTTGTTCGCATCATTAGACATATTTTTTCCATCACTTCGGTATTCAATTGCCTGATGACCTTCTTTTCCACACTTAAAACACTTACTAGTTTCTTTAAGATAGTTCCCTTCATGTTTCTTTCTACACTTTGAGCATAAGGGAAAACACGTATTCTTTTCAGTGTGGTCTTTATATTTTCCTTTGAATTGCATTTTCCTCTTCTTATCAAACCCATACGACTGATGGGTTACTCCAATCCCCATATCAACCTTGAGAGCACATTGAACAATTTCCTTAAAGCTATTGAAGTCCCTTATAGATAATTCCCTTCAGAGACTTGGTTTTAATCCAATAAAGAATCGATTAATCTTACTCTTGGGTTGGATAATAATTCCATAAGCATACCTTAAAAGTCTTGTAAATATTTCTTCATAGGTGCTAACAGACTCATCATCATTTTGCTTATGTTCAAGGAACTCCTTCTCCATCTTTATTTGAAGAATATGAGGAAAGTACTTTTTGAAAAATATGTTCCTGAACTCGTCCCATTCCATGGACTCAATTTCATCTCTCTGTATTGTATTCTTGATAATATTACACCATTTATTAGCTTCACCTTCCAAAAGATATATTGCTAATATGACTTTACCATGTTCATAACATTGTAGAACTGAAAATATATTTTCAGTTGTACTGATCCATTATTTAGCCACTAATGGATCAGAGGACCTGCTAAATGAAGTGGAGACTACCTCGTGAAGGATTCAACAAAATAGTTTTCCTTTTCTCATTTGGAATTCTTTCATGATTGATGTCTTGATAAAGTTTTGTGAGCATGGCTACAAGATTTTTCATTCCAACTCCCATGAAATTTTGTTGATCACAGGGAAAATTATTACATTGTCCATCGCATTCAACATTAATGTGTTTCTTTCGGGTTCCATCCATTGACTAAAACCAAGAATCATAGTGTGAGAAACACTAATAATAATAGGAAGACTACATAATCAAGATTAAAATTTCAATTTATCACCCTTTAGGTTTTATCATAGTTTATTCATGGTCGTTTCTAAAACTCTAGGATTGTATCCTATACTTATACATATCCTTATGGTTATTACTATGGATTTCTTATCCTAGTTTCCAAAGGTTAATTAAACCTTTCCTCTGATACCAAATATAATGACCCATAATTTACATACATTGATATCAATTTAGAATTAAAGTATATTTACTAAAACATATAACAAAACCATTAAATGACTATATAGGTATAGTGTCTTTAGCAACTGGGAAACATAATCAATTGGTTCATAAAACATATATATTGTCTCTTATTTATTTCAGCATATCTAGACTCCTTTTTTGGAATATCTTACTTAATACCCTTCTTCATGTCCTGGGGAAACGAAACATATAAAAGGGTAAGCTCAAATGCTCAGTAAGGGTAAAAAAATGAAATAATCATCATATCATATTCATAAGATCATAACATTTGAAAATATTATCCTGTAAATAAAATAGCATAATATCATATCATGGGATAAATCATAAAAGTGAAATGTAATCCAAATATTCATAACATAAGACATGAAATTTTGTGGTATAAACACATAAGCATATAAAATCATTTCAAATTAGTCAAGGCCCTTTTCCAAAACCATCATAGCGGACAAAGTCCATTACTGAACCGATTTCTCTCCTCGTTCCATCCCTATATCACTGAACCGGATTAACTTTTCATTCCATCCATGTCTATCTCATGAAATATAAATTGTTACCCAATTCATTGGAGGGAGATATAAGTCCCACAAATCTCATAATGAAACCATTCTTATGTGTTCCACAAAAACATAGAAACATTCACCATAGCATAACCCATGAAATTAAATGGGTTTCTTAAACATCATTCCATCATAAACACAATAAAATCATAGTAATAAAAGGGATAGAAACATAAACCTACGTAATCTTAGATGGAAAAATAATTTTGATAAAACACTTGAGCTTCATTCTTGAGGAAAATATCCTTTCTTCTTAAAAACGTTTTCTTTTCTCAAACTGTTGTGCAATTTTAAAAGAAAAGAATTTAGTTTAGAATAAACTTTTAAACATGTATATGAATCTTCATGGAAATAAGGCATTATGAATATGTAAAAACTTGTTAATGTCATATAAGTTAAAAAAATATTCTCCTCGTAATTTTGTCAAAAAAGTCAAAAAGTACCTCATATGGTAAACAAAAATAAGTATTCCTTTCAAACCATGTAGTAAAATTAAAAATGGTTAAAAATTACTTTAAACAAACATAGAATAATAGAACAAATTTTATGAGAATATTTTTAGAAAACATGGACCTGGATGATAAATATATACCCAGTAGATACTTACGAATAAACAATCTTGGATAAAATGAGATTAGAAAAGTTATCCCTTACCTTAAGTCTGTTATGATTAGTATGTATACCAAACTCATGTATAATGATTTAAAAAATGTTACTGATTTATTATATAATCATGATAATTTTTATGATAACATTTATGATCATATTTTTATCCTTTTGTTAGTAACATTCCATTGTTACTCGTTATTCGTGTATTAACTACTTTATGTTATTATGTATGTTTTGTCAGATAAGTTCTCATTACTATTTTTAGGTAATAGTTATGTCATTTATATAATGGTATTAGTATAATATATATCATATTTATTCATTAAATTCATTTTTATAATCATGGTTTAATGAATATAATGTAGAATGAATCACACTGCACCGTGGAGATGGTAAGTCGTACATATGCACAAGCGATGATATTGTTCCCATAATTGTTGAATGGTATTGAATTGGATGGTGTATAGTATCTCAGAATTAGTATAATGTTATAATAATCATATATAGTTATTATTTCCACTATTATATCCATCTAAGTAAGGTGGTGATGAAAAACATATTACACCACGGTGTGGAGATGGTAAGTTGTATGTACGCTCCCGCGGTGATTTCGTTTTTTGTAGGATGGATAGAAGGTGAAATAGGGTGGTTTGATATTTATAATAACATATAAGTATATTAGTGATACCTATGTTATTACTTTATAATTAAACAACTAAATAAGAGGAAGCAGAAGAAAAAATAAATTTGAAAGAATCGGTGAAAGAGATTACCAGTTCATTGACGTGCCTCCTTTAAATTTCCTATTAAGGAACTAGAGTTTTTATTTTGAGAAGATCATAACCACTAGAATGTTACTAATGAAGTTGAGAAGATAAATGGGCCAGTTTTGGAGAATCTCAAAGGCACAAAATGGATTTAAGAAGAGAGGGAGGAGGTTCCCTTTTATAAGAGAGGAGAGGGGCACTTTAGAAAACTCTACAAAATATTAGATTATTATAAATTCAATTTCGACTAAAAATTGTCCAAAACTTATTTAATTAGTATATAATATGATTTTGGTTCTAATAACAATCACATGATAAATCTTAGACAAGTTTTTAATATTTTATTATCCTTATCTTTTTTCACACTTATTTTACCCTTTTTAATCTTACTATGATATCATGTTATTTACACCTTGTGGGTTAGTGTAATTATCATATCATGTCAAACGACCCAAATAAAATTTATTTATGCATTATTTGTACATATATTAATCATTTGGCCAAATATAACATTTTTAGGAATTTAATTTAATTTAATAAACTATTTTATGTTTTAAGTTATGAATTGTGTCAATTTGGGACAGAATTCATACTTGGCTTGTTTTAAATTTTATAAAAACTTTATTCCTTAGAAAATATGGCATTAAAAAAAAGATAATATGTCAATTTCATCCATAAAATTCTTGTATCACATCAAAAAAACCAAATTATATTTGTTTTAATATTTATAATTTCATTTATTTGAATCTTTCGTTAATGAGGTAATCACCACATCATATTTGTGTCATAAATAAAACTATTTATATAATATCTAAAAATTATGAATAAAATACCATGATGTTGGAAATATTTTTAGATTTATAATGAATTTTTATAATCATTACGATTATTTATATAACTCTAAATTAGAATTGATTTAGTAAATGATATATTTTTAGTTTATCATTATCTTTACTTTAAATTAATTCTTTTAAAATGTCATTTTCAAATCCAAGTGAATCCATTGGGTCCAAAAATAGACCAAAACATAAAAATGGTCGAAAATAGTTCAATCGATAGCATTAGAACACGTTTTAGGGTAGTTTTATATTATTAAATTTTTTTTACCCTTATTTACTAGATTTACCCTTTAACCATGGTAAATAAAATAATTACTGAAGTTATTATTCATAATGTCCAAAAGTAAAAGGTACCTATTCACACAATTTGGCCCTTATGATTCCAAATATGAAATCCTTTTTTCCAAATTCAAAACACAAAATTTTCATTAATTAATTTAAAATTATTCTCGTTGTTGAAATGAGAAAATGGGTTTTAAAAGTTAAAACATTACAAAAGATTTAATTTTTTTACCAGTGAATTCAATGTAAAATTAATGCTAATGACATAAATTATATTAAATTCTAAAAATATATTCTATTTATACTTTCAAACCATTAAATATTATAATTTAACCATATAAATTATATCGATGAAAAAAGTTGTTTTTAATTAAAATATAGAGTATTTTTACTATTCATCAAAACATGAAAGTTATTAGAAAAATATCCAAAAAAAATTCAAAGTAAATTTTTATATCCAGCTTAAAAATATCATGTTTATGTTCTCATAATGAAATTACTAATTTGCCAAAATATTAATTTAAAATGGTTTTGTCATTCAAAGGTGTAAAATTAACCTTTAAAAATAGGTTCTTATACATAAAATAGGGTTATATTCATACCCTATGACTAAAATATCCATTGGATTAATATCAAAAATATTTTATTAAGTATATAACACATATATATCATTAATTTTATTACCAAATGTAATTCACTAAAAAATAAAAATATCTAATTGGTTTATATTTTTCATAAATAATTAATATTCAATGAATTCATAATGCATTTTCATAAGTTAGTTATAATTATTCCTACTAACCTAACATCTAGGCTATAATGATAATTTTATATTAAGAGCATCTCGTGGTTTTTTTAAACTCACAATTTCATTAAAATCAAGCTATTGAAGTATAAAAATTATTTAAAGAAAATATTTCATAAAAATATCTAGGTGTTATAGGCTGGTGACACATATGTGAAACTTTCTTGATGAGATATTGTGAAAAAAAAGTATTATATTATAGATTGAGAATTAATATTTGGTTATCATCATCGTAACATTAATTTCTTTCTATTAGGTTCCTTGATATACTGTAAGATACTAATCTTGGACTTTAGGCCAACAAACCTAATGACAAAAAGAAAGAATCTCATAGGGTCATACACTAATTGTTTCTGATGATCTCGATTAAATTCTATTTTAATATAATTAATTGAATAATTATTATTCTCAAGATCTTGGGATAATTGTATTCACATTTTATCAATATAAAATATTTAGTGAAGAATGAAATATTTATTCGGGAGTTCAGTAAATGCATGAAGATTTTGAATAGACTAATAATGTGTCTAGTGATAAATATTAATTAACAAGCCGGTTAAATAATATTTGTTATTGCACAAGTTGGTGTGAACTGAAATATAATATTATTATAATTATGTGGCATGAGGTTTATTAAATATTATAATATTATGTAAGGGCTAACATGCAATTAAAAAAAATTCCTAAACCTAAACTCTATAAATATAAATTTAGGTTTATTGTCTATTGTCTATTACATCCAAAAAACAAAACTTGAGAATTGTTGCAATCAATGAAACTTTCTCTTGACTCCTCATTTTTCTATTCCTCTAATGATTGAGAAACAAAATATCAGATCCTTCAATATCAAAGGATGAACGATCAACATGAATAATAAAAAAATAATTAACAATTCTATCACCCAGAGATAGATTGGTGTTACTCAGAGATCAAAGGAGAACATGTGGATCACCGCTAGAGAGATTATATAATTGGATCCTCATATCTCACTAAAGGAAATATTAAAGGTTATTTTTTAGATAATCAGCATTTACATCAAATAAATTATTCTTAGATCAAGTATTTTTCTCTTTTAATATTAAATAAATTGATTATAAATTTGACATGAAAGATCATTTCTCAGGGTTTTTAGAAACTAAATACAAAATAAATTATATATCACCCATCAAATATTGTTTCCAATAGGCCCATAGCCTTCCTAACTAAACAAATGGATACAATCTCCTTTTCCAAAAAACTGATGCCAAAGGATTCTGGTACCTCATCACCACACCTGGATATACTGTTAAGGGGAACAAACCCCCTAAACATATCCTTTTTCATCATGAATGGTGTCCCCATCTATCCTTAAACAAGGATTAAATTCTCCTAACCATCATAAAATCTATCTGGATCATGTCCAGTGGATATCTGGTCATGCAAGATCTCAGTCAATATCACCAAGTTGTGCCTTCCTTGCTTGTTGAAGAAGTGTAGGGGTAAAACCCATTGACTAGAGGTATGATACACTACCTTCATTATTAAGGTAATACTGTAATAGTTCAACCAATATATCACCTTTCTCAAAAAAAACAGATAGAAGACCTCATTGTGTGCATCTACTACCACAACCACACTCTTGGGTGGATCTCAAGATAGCACTACCTCAACCATTGTTGGGTCTATTACCACTCCTATTTTTGAGAATACATATCCCAAGGATTAAACTTATTGAATCGATAATTAACTCTATGAGGGATCTCCATAAATCTGGAACTCTTGGAGCCTATTCTGAACCATCCTCAAGTGTATCATATGCTTCACCTTTGATGTCGAGTATACAAGGATATAACCAAAGAAGACTACCATGAATGTACCAATGAAGTGAATGGTCGGGTCCATAAGTCTAAAAATACAATTGGGATATTCACTACACTAAATTTAATCACCAAGAATAAAAATAAACTATAGTGGTATTAGAAATACACGTTCAGTACAACTCCTATCTAACCAAGATCAGGTTTTAACTCATCCTAAGGTCAAAATTTGATAACAAATTCACATCTACCCACTGGTCAAAGAAGTCATTGATTCTCATGTTTGGATACTCCTCCATGATAGTCACCTGGTTTAGGTGATTTTAGTCCACACATAAACTCAATCTACAATCCACCTTCGAGGTGAACAAAACTTGGCTACCAAGAAAAATTCACTAGGTCTTATTAAGTCAAAACTTTTCAAATCATCCAGCAGCACCTTTAGATATCGTAGCCCTACAGGGTCATCCGATATGATGGAAAAAATATTTTCCCATACCTAGGTGTTGGTCTATGTAGGAAAAACATCTTATGGGGTATTAATCGTGGAATATCCTCAAATAAGGTGTCCATATGCTCATCGAAAACTACAGGATCTTGAAATCCAATAATATCTATTGTACTAATGGTCATACTAGCCAACTGAAAAAAGTATTTATATCCACCTACTCATGAACTTATCCTACTATTACTAGGAATAATTCCTGCCAAATAAGGAAGAATCTATCCCAGAACACTATAAACCTCTTTGTAAATAGTCAACTAAGCACTGATGGTAAAATGCCAGTCCCTATAGAGGAAAACATCGTAGGTCCTCGCCACCTGCTATGGAAGGGTTCCATGTGATACTATATCTTCTCTTAGTGTCTTGTCACACTAATAGTAAAAGTTTTTTATCATAGATCCTTTTTAATAGAATCATCTAACACAACAGTCAAACTAAAATGATCCACTGGTATCACTTGGTCTCGAAAAGGGTATACATTTAGGAAAATTTTCTTATGACATTATGATAAAAACTATATATGGAGTAGTGAATACAAATTTCATACCTCAAACCACACTCAAAGAATTTGGTTCACAATATACTACTTCCTAAATCTATAATTTACCTTTACCACCTGTTCACCACAACCAGGGCTTTCCCTAAAACATTATCACACCAAAAAACCTCGAATATACAAATCAAAGGAATTCATCCACCACACCTTGACACTATCTACTTTAGGAAGCACTAACTCACCCACATAGTTTTAGATCACATCATAAGAACATGTCACAATGGGGGGAAGTGTCTCTATTCATTTAATATATGATGTCATGCAAAACATCACTAACTCAAAGTGAAACCAACACACTGTGTCAACATTGACAAGTCTCACTACCATGACCACCATCGAGAGGGGTCCTAACCAAGGGGAACCTTCACATGACAGGCTCATGACATTCCTCTACGACCTGAGAAGCGGTCTAGACCACCATAAAACCTAGTAAATATCTATATCTGAAACTTTTAAAGAACACACAATATATGTGAATCATATATTGGTACAACTGGAACCAACTACTTCTCTATAGAGAATACTAGTTTCCAGCACAACTATATTATTAGTTAGGGTCTACACAAGCTAGAAAATATTAAACACTGCCTGAAGCCAATCCTCTACAACCTATGATCATGGAATTCCAGGAAACCTCAATGTTATATATCATTGGAACTTATGTAACATGATAAGTATTCACACATATTCATTCTAAGATCCTAGATCCAACGTATTCCCAATATCTTATCGATCATCAATCAAATCCATGAAAATATATAAAAACCACTCAACTAGTGGTAGCACAACTCTATGCTTGCCCAGAGGAAACACCTATGAGTGGGTCTCTGAACTGAGGCCTTATCACTCAAATGGTCACATTCATGAAACTATATTGGAATCCTAGATGGATATCTTCATGGATATATCTTAATATTATCAAGACATAGTAGGTTTAAGGAGTATATCTAGGGAGCTCACTCAATAAGAACATGGAAACCACAACCCATTCTTATATGATGCATGTATGGATGTTTCGCATAAATTAGTGTCTACATGTACTGAGTAAATAAGTAGGTTATCAGAGTCCTAGTGAATGGATACATTGACCTCCACACTAACACTAGTCACCCTGGTTAGAGATTTGAACTCGAAAAACTTTAACAATGTTGCCCAAGTTCCCAAACCAATTCTCAAACTCTGGTCTAAAGGTAGAATCGACTCCTCTGATACTATGCTATAAAAACCTGAATCAACAGGGCTCACTTGGCCAGTGGAAGGTCAAGCCATCACAACCCCAATCCCACATCCAATAGGACAGGGGCTAGAGACTAACGCCAAGTAAGCATATCACACACATGTGATGCATTTTACTAATGTAATTGTAGACATGAACACATCTCTAAAGACCCATACAATGTTGAAAGTTGAAATGAAACTAATATCGAATGAATGAATACATCTATATCCCAAAATTGGAGTAAAAAATATGTAATGAAATTATAAAGGGCCAAATACAATCCCAGCAAAACAGAAAATAAAGCTCAGCCTTCTTAGAAATAAGGGACTACCGTCAAATGCATCACCCGATAAGAACCTTGCCCTATCTATATCACTATGCTTTTCATGTTCTTGGTCCTCCTGTGAATCGATCAAAACGTTAATCATCTATATAATACATTAAATGTGTGGGAAGATCCCACTCATGGGTGAGTATAATAATACCTAGAAAGAAACCCAAAAAACACCAAACATAAAGTCTCAAGATAAGGATCAGCTAATAACCATAAATATATGTCAATCATAATTATTGAGACATAGATAACAAACACCTACATATATATATTATTAATTTATAAAAATAGTCTCAAGGTCTTAATCAAAACACACTTCAGCCTAGGATTCCACTCAAGTCTTTAAGGTCATGCTTGATTAGGAGATAACTCACTCTTTGGGTCTAGATAACACTAATGGTTCTCATTTGAGAGGCCATTCTCATTGTGATGCGACATTAGTAAGAACACTCTAGAAGTTGGAAGAGAATAATACACAAATAGAAGGTCGTGCCCAGGGCTCACTAGGGAAACATCTGACCATACTAGATTTATCCTCCTAGATAAGGGGTTGATGCCCAGGTAAATAATGGTCACACCAATTCCAATAACCATAACTAGGGAGAAAATTGATAACGAGGATTTCATTGGGAATCTCGAAGGGATACACACTATAATATTCTAATGGTTTTAAATCCAAAACACTACAACAGATTCTCTACTAAACCCTCATGGGAGAGGACTGAGACTACTCACTTCGAAATAAGGTAACTGACTCACATTGGTCTAAAAAGAGAATGTATCCAACCAATGTTTAAAAAGGGAACACACTTAAATAATATAGTTTAAGCATCATTGAAAGAATTGTTTCTCTTATATTACCTTGTATAATATCTCTTATTCCAAAATTAAGGTCATCATTGTGTTCTATGTAAAAAAAATTCAGGGTAGAATAATCTTGTTCCCACATCTGAGTTTGTAAAAAGATTAATTAACACACAAATCTCATTGTTGATGTGAAATTATAAAACATAAATCCATCTACATGTCATCGCAAATGGCCATGAATGTCTAAACGGGTCATTCCATTGAAATTATCATGAAAAAAAATTGGGATAGTCCATTTAATTTCCCAAATCAGACACTCGGTGAAAAAAATCATTTTTTCATTACACATATGTATGTCACATTGTGGGCCCAATCTACAAGTCAAAAAAGGGTACTAAACATTGGTCATGAAATGTTTGCCTCAAAATCATGGTCAAGATTCCATAGAAAGCTCAAAATTTTGATGTCATATG
This sequence comes from Viscum album, assembly GCA_963277665.1. Lineage (NCBI taxonomy): Eukaryota > Viridiplantae > Streptophyta > Magnoliopsida > Santalales > Viscaceae > Viscum > Viscum album. The sequence continues at coordinate 211,436,868 of OY728144.1, forward strand.
AAGAAGATACATCAAAAATCATGTTTAATAATAATAATAATAATAACATTAATATTATTATTATTATTTTGTTGTTGTTGTTGTTGTTGTTGTTGTTTTTGTTGTTGTTGTTAACATTATTATAATATATAATAATTACATACCCCATTTTCCATTCATGTGAGGTCCTTGTCCACCTCTCACTTTGCATCCATGCACCCCAAGGTCCCTATCTCTTAAACAATAATAATAATTTAATTATTATTATTATAAAGTGTATATAATAAATCATATACAAGGATTGGGGAAGGGAAAAAATCACTCAACCTGGCACCCCAATTTTCAAGTCATGCGCATATGAGACCCCGATTCCTCCCTCTTTTCAAGAACCTGACCTCACCTCATTTATTTGAATTAAAAAAATAATTATAATAATAATACTACATGTTATAATTATTAAAAATAATAATAACTCTCAATTTTATTATTATTAAAAATTATAATAACACACACCACCCTATATGACTGGACGGAAATCAGATTTCATCCATTATTTACTGGAAATCCATCCATCATATCCATATGTACCAACTGTACATCCCAAATCATAATAATCCTTACCTCTACACAAACATTGTATGACATCATCATCGATATCCATATTTTATCCACCATATTTTAAATAACTTCAAACACTACTCCTTGATAAAGATCTGCTCAATCCATCTTGCAAACCACCAATACCTGATCCAAGGTCATGTTCCCATCATCACTTACATGCCTCCATATCATCTATAAAATTCGAATCCAAACTTGGTACCATGATCCATTATTCCAAATAATGAATGTACAATGACCTGTACTCCTATATATCATCGAATCACTAGTCAACTGATTATCGATGATGAACTCCATCAATTGAGGGAGAAAGAACATAACACAAAGTGATCCTAAATTGATAGTCATGTTCATTTGGCCATCATCGACAGAATCCAATGAAAAATATATTATTAAATTAACAATAAACAAATAAAATAAATAAATCCTAGATTCCAATATCTTGGAAGATAAAATCAAACATTGGGCAACCCATAAGAGATCAATCCGTGAAGTATTTGGGAAAATTATTATCTCTCATTCATCTCAAAATTTAATAGGGATAAAACCACAAGGAAAATTCCCTATGTAGATAAAAGGTCAATAATTTGTCAATAACATGCTATCTATAGATATATTTGATGATCTCACTATATTCTTCATCCTTCTTGTGATTTTCCTCAATCATCGGCATTGATCAACATTCTTGGTTTGTCACCGCCAACAGAGCTCTCCTACTCCTCCTATATAATCTTCTAGAGTTATGTGAATAACCCTATATATTTTCCTTAAAATAAATTTATTATATGGAATTATTTTATGGGTATTAAATAAGTTAAATAAATAAATAAATCCACTTAATGTATCTTCCAACGACTGCCTCAACCGAACATCCTATATCGACCAACCTTAGGCCACACCTAGGGTAAAACTTGAGTTCCGAACTCAATGACATTGTCATATTTTTATTCTGAGGAATTGTTTAATATTTATTCCACTTTTTAGAAAAACTACATATACATGATATTAATAAATTTAATATTTTTATAATATCAATTCTAGGATAATCAGGTCTCAGAATCTCATGTCATATCAATGACTAGTGCCATAAATATTTCTATATATATTATAAATTCTTACACTAAAAAATGGCGTGTTACAATAAAAATAAATAAATAATTGAATGTAAAAACAATATACAACCTCTTATGAATGATTATTGTGTGATATAATCCTTTTTAATGATATCTATAATCAAGAAGGTTGCATACTATTGTCATCAACCTAAGTTCTAAATCTCTATTTCTTTGACTTTATAGAAATGAACTTTCACACAGAACACCATGGACATAGATTTTTCCAAGTAGATAAATTCCCATAAAAGGTCTTAAGATATCAAATTTCATTAAAGGTATAAGGGATAAATATTTTCTCACATTATTCATTAATGTTATATCACTCGTGGTGTACCCAAAATATTATACTTCATCATGAGAATTTTTCATCACAGTTTTCATTAATACATCTAAGTAAAAACTCATGATATTCATTAATGATAATCATAAATTATAAGGATCAATAATCATGCTCATATATAGGAACATCTCATGACACATTTAAATGTAGATTTCCTTTTTGAGGGTCCCATTCTTATAATATTTTTCTCTAGATATTACCAAGGGTGTGCACAATGAGAAAGTGCCTCAAAGTTCTATGAATCTCCCCTATGATAACCCAAATCATATTTATCCAATCAAATATTATCATCCATCTAAAAAATATATATATTCAGTAATACTATTTAGGATCCTCCATGTTCTAATCATAGTGGGTAACTGATAAGACCTTTCTATGTGAATGATATTCTTAGAACATTATCACACACTATGTAATTTAGAGTAATAATCTAGATGTGATAAGAAACTTCATTAATATTAAAGATAATAAATTAATGTAATTATCAAATAATTTGAATTTGGTTCTAGTTAACCAACTCCAACTAACTCCCACTTGCATTAGAGCCAACTTTAAATAACCTTTATTCTACTTCCTCTCACATGATAGTCAATCCTCAGTTGAGATAGATCCTTCCTAAAGGGTTCACCATGTTTTACTCCATGGATACTCTACTCATTTCAACGTCACCTCATTGATAAAAATACCTTAAGATATGGAACTTCAAAACTATAGGCTTTTTTTCCTTTGATGTAACCTTAGATATTTAAAGAGAGTAATCACTATAGTGTTACCACAGTAAATTGTGGAATGGTATTGATTGCTAGGAACCACATCAATCTCATAGAAAATATCTATAATCAAAACCACTTCCTTAGTTTCATAAAAATATAAAATAAACTCATCATTAGGGTATGTCTAATATCAAGCTCCATCTTCTACTTGAAAAGTTCTACATACATTAGTGTGCACTAATTCTAAAATATCTATGGCCCTTTCACCTTGACCACCTAATTGTGGTTCAGTCATATTTCCTTACAAAAAATCATGACATATTTCAAGTGTTTTATTCTCAAAAGAGTCTAAGTAACCATTATGATAGATCTTTGTCAAACACCTCTCTTTTACATGACCAAGATGGTGATGCCACAACTAGGTATCAAATGAGTCATGTGAATTTGATTTTTTTTTAATTTCATATATTTGGTTTTCATAATTTAATACATAAAGACCATTATTAAATTGCTCCATACCATAACATATAATATTTTAAAAAAAGTAACATCTCTTATTTCTGAAATTTAAAATAAATCCATCCATGTCCAAATAAGAAATAGAGATTTTTTTCTTATTAATACAAATAAAATAATAGTATTTATTTAAAACCAAAATTATCTATGAAATAAATTTGATTTGGTACTCAAAAATATCTAGAGAATCTATACTTATTCGATTGAAATCACATAGATCTAACTCGCCTCTAGAAACCTTCAAAATTCTACTTGGTTCCTATATTTTCATACAAATGTGAGAACCAAATATAGTATCTAATAACCAAATTATAGATATAAAAATGCTAAAATTGTTAATTAACACATTGAAATAATCCTCTTTCTTCTTTGTATTAATATATTTTCCTTCTTATGGCCTTTCTTGACACATGAAAAATACACCACATTCTACTAGTTTTCTTACAGTTGGAACTTATTATTCTTAGTGGATAGTGCTCTGGAGCCTTATACTATCAATAATCCTTTGAACCCTTTTCCTTATTCTTCCTTTTCTTATTCACCATAATTACCATGGTTTTTTCATGCCCCATGTCTTTATCAACTTTGTGAATAAGTGTAATATGTTCCTAAAGAGACTTTTTTAGGTTGCTCATATTATAATTCCCAATGAAACTGGAGAATGTTATAGGTAATTATAACATAATTATATTTATGCACAATTCATTAGGGATATTAAACCCTAAAATGTATATTCATTATATGTATCTAATAATATTGACTATATGATTCTCAACTATTACTGTCTCTCCAAGATTTTACATGAAAAATGCATTGGAGATCTTATATCTCTTGTGTCTCACCTTCTCCTGGTAAAATAAAAAAAGTGGGAAATGATGATATATGCATATATATACTCATATTTCTTTAGAATCATGCTATAAATATAGTATATAATGAAACATTATACATCCATTATGTTTTCGACATGTTTTAAGTAGAGAAATACTTCTTTCTCACTATCCTTTTTAGCAAGAAACTCAGGAAGTAGGGTTTCCAACAGGTTTTATTTCTGTTCTTGGAATAGTATATTTTGTAAGCACTTATACCAATCCTATAAATTCAATATTATGAGAATTTTTTCCTTATTTATTATTAATTTTAGTGATATGGTTGAAGTCATGATTTTTTCCATTTCTAAAAAATTTACGAGAAGATCATTAGTACTTCCTTAATTACAAAATTGGAATAATATATTTAAATTAAATTATATTAATCTCCCATAATTTTATAGAAACATAATATTCATCAAAATTAATTTCATAATATCCAATTCATATATATTCTAGTGTAAAGTAAACATATTCGATTCTCATAACCTAGACTTGGGATTTAAAATTTATTTGAAGGGTTTTTGGTAGGCGTAAAATCCCAACTGCATCGACTCATAGTTACTTGAACTATTGAGTGGGATCCCTAATCCTAAAATCCTAGATAAATATTTCACCAACTCTTGACCATCAATTACAACATTCCCTTCTTAGTAAGTCAACCCTTGATTTGAACCATGTTAATTTAACCCAAAACATCAAGCTAAAAGTGTAACACACCAAGCTTCCATGGTACGTTTCTCTTTGAATAATACAGTAGCGTGTGGTGAACGCAACTTCGAGTTCTAACACACACCACAACCAATCAAACTAGCTGTTATGAATAGTAATACCCAATTTTTGAAATTTTATAAATTTTATTCTTCAAAATGGACTTAATTTTTGGATTGGGAATATCAAATTTAGCTTAGGGTGAATTTTTTGTATTTTTCTGATAACTTTCAATTTTTGATGAATAGTGAAAAAACACGCAGTTATAGTTTAAAACTAAATTTTTATTTAAATAATTATTTATTTTATTCAAATTTATTTTAGGTAAAAATAGACACATAATTCTTATATAAGTTCAATGTAATTCATTGGAGTCAATTTATAATAATATTAGATATATAAAAACTATATTGAACTCTTCAACGTCTTTTACCCACCTCCTAGGAGAATTTTCAAATTCGCATAAAACATAATTTTACCGCTTCTGTGTGTGAAATTTAGAAAATCTGAGAGACACGGTTAATATCAAGGAGTAAAATTTGGTTCAATAAGATAAAAATAATTTTTGGTGAATAGTAACTTTTTACTTTTATTTACCATGGTTAAATATAAATAGAGTAATTAAGGGTAAAAATGATATTATTATTACCCTAACACATGTCCTAATTCTATTGGATAACTATAATTCGAGGAAAAACAACTTTAGGAATAAAATATGAACCTCTTTGGTCCACTTAGATTAGATTAGGACATTTATTATTATTTTATTCAAAGAAGAGTTAAAAGAGTTAAAATCAAAGTTTAATAACTAAAACATTTTTAATATAAGGTAATACATAAGATAAATTTGATTATAAATATTAATTATAAATATAAAAATATTTCCTACATAATGGTATTTTATTTATAATTTTTAGACATTAGATAATTTAATTTATTTATCACACAATGATGATACAGTAATTACCTTATTAGTAAAATAATAAAATAATTGATATTACAAAATACCCAAATAAATATAATTTGAGACTTTTTTATGAATTTTACTAATTTTATAGGTTAATATGACATTTTAGGATTGATTAAATTAATTTAGTTCGAATTAATAAATTTTTTATAACTTTAACAAAATTCAATTATTAAATAGTGTCAAAATTGACATAAAGGAGTATTTAAAACAAATATTATATTATTAATTGATATTTTATTCCAAAAAATCAAAGGTTCGGCAAAATGACTTAGATAAGGTTATATATATTAATAATTAACCACTTGGGGTTCTCTTTTCTTGTTATAGTTAGTTTATTAACCATATAATATAAAAATACAAAGAGACATAGTAAATGTCAAACTATTCAACTAAGTGTTAAATATAAATGATAAGGTTAATACAGTGACCCAAACCTATCCAAAATCTATTGGTTGAAATTATTTTGACCCATCCCCACCATATCCTTGAAATAATTCACTTTGGAGCCATTATAAACCGAATATAAATTTATTATAAAATAATATTTTAAGTTTTTTCAAAGGTGCCCCTCACCCCTCTTATAAAAGGGCACTCCCACTTCTCTCTAATTCACACCTTAAAATCCTTTTGGCTCAGCCAAACCCTGCCCAATTTTCCCCCCAACTTCACTCACTTCATCCTAGAGGCCTTAGTTGGATCAGAAATCCAACTTAAGGAGCTCTTTTGATCAAATCAAATGGAAGAACCCGAAGAAGAGGTAATGATTTCACCACCCTCTTTTAAGTTCCTTTCTTCTTCCACTTCTTCTTTCTTTGATATTTCCATTATAAAATAATAACTCCAGTATCTTCTATATACTGTGATGTTATTATAAATATGGTACAACCATATTCAGTATTCTATCCATCCATTGAATTACATGTAACCATATGTGTGTACGTGCGGCTTACCGTCTCCACGTCATTAAGTAACTATTATTAAATACATTATTATTTGGATGAGTATAATAATGATGTAAAATTAATTTAATAATAAATATCACATGATAATTATTCTGTATATATGATACACCACCCAATTATATATTATTTTAACATCAAAAGTATGATATTATCGCTCGTGCGTACGTACGGACTACCGTCTCCACGAACGTGATAAGATTCATTCCACATCGTATCCATTCAAGTATAATTTTCATTTGATGATTAAAAATAATTTTTAAGGACTTTATATCATTCTGAATATGAATAAGATAAAACCTATGGATAACAAACAAAGCTTATGTAACAAATATATAAAAGAAAACGAGTAAGTGAACACCCGAAATGACGATAATACTAAAATATTATTAATAAAGAAATATTAAAACATCATATATGATATCATATTTATGTATATGATTATTGTATAATTTAATAAAAATGATTTAACTATTATACAGGAGGTTAACCTACCCTCGACCAAGGAAAAATTACAAAGTAAGGGGTTTCTTATCTCACTTTTAATTCCGGGAGATTTCCATTATTCACCACTTATTTATTGCATGTGGTGTGTGTACTGACCATGATTGTATTAATTGTGTAATATGATTTAATTTATGAATATTTACATCATCATTGTATGATATTTATTTCATGGTTTTATGTTTCGTCGGTTAGCAAATCAATAAGGGAATTTGAAATTTTAATTTCCACTCTTTCGGATTTACGCATACTTCATTGATTATTTTACTCCAAGATTATGTGTGGAATCACTATTTATTTGATTATGTCATAATTTCCACTCCCCTTTCTGTGGATATAATTTTGATACACATAATCTCTCCATTTATAAATTCTCAAGTCATCGATATGAACTTGATAAGAGTATTTTAACTCAATCTCCATTTATTGAGTTAAACATCTAATTCATTGGTGTTGTTTTTATAAGAATATGTGTGAATTTCCCTTGATTGTTTTACACTGAATATCCAATCATATTGAGTGTATTTATATTTTTCACACATAATTATGTCGTTGATTTTTCCTTAACCTAATGATACGGTCTTTGTGAGGGATTTCATTACAATTTACATTCCATTGAGAATCCTTTGTTGTTATACACCAAATCACTTTTATATGTTGTATATAATGTACTTTGACATAGTATATCATGAATATCTTTATTCTCATGATATTACAAATTTGGATTGCCTCAATTATTTGTATTCAAGTGTCTCTCTTTTGGTTAGGAACTCTAACTAAAATATCATTTTAAAATGTTTTAAATTTTTATTATTCTAAATCGTTCTCATCAATGTCCATGTTTTAAAAATAGTTTTAAGGATTTATTCATATAGACATTAATATTTTAAAATTAGAATTCCTTTAAAAGTTTCGAAGTGGTATTGGACACTTTGATTCAAAAATTTATTTTTAAAACGTCTTCTTGACAAATAGTGTGACTTTTAAATGTTTTCAAGAAAAAGGGGGGTATTTCTCTGAAATAGTTTTGATGATTATTTTTATTTGTATCAATATTCTTCATTATTATTGATTGAGGTTAATCTGATACAATAAAATATTCTATATTGTATCGAATGAGTTATGTTTGACTGTGGATGTGCTATTTTTATACCATTCATGGTTTGTGGTTAAAGTATTGATATTTCATTTGCTAGTTTTAATATAAATGTTTATGTTATGTTTAAAACTTTTCATTTGAGGAGTGCATTGGACTTAGTAAGTGACGGGTGGAGCATGCTATAGTTCCTAGATGCATCGGTAGGTCTTATGAGACAAACTAGTGTCTTGGCACAAGGCCTTGACAAAATCTTATTTGTAGTCTTGGTACAAGGCCTTGACTATGTGGTTATGATAGTCTGGCATTATGAATTCCATCATTATGAAAGTGGTTATTGATATTGCATGTGATTATTCGACTAGTGGAATATCCATGTGAATAATTAAATGGAATTATTTCATTTCATCTTTTCCATATTATGGTGAAGTTAAAGTTTAAAAGGCTTTTGTTTTAGTTATACATTTCCTTAAATGTTTGTTTTTATTTATAAAAGTTTCCACTATATTTTTATCCTTACTGAGCATTTGAGCTCACCCCTTTCAATGTTTTAATTTTTCTGAGGATGTGAAGAAGTATTTTATGAATGACCTATAGGGATAGTATGAGGGGATATGAAGACAAGATGTTGTTGTAGTTTTTTTTCACTTTATGATATAATGTTAGACTTATGAATATATCTAGTGTTTCCAAGGGAACTAAACTAATCTAACTTTAGAGACTTGATCTTTTGTGATCATGCCAATATTATGTAATAATGCACTGACTCTCGGTAAATGGGTTTGGGGCATTACAAAAATTTCCTCAATAATTGAAATCATTCCAACTTGGGTTAGTCAATCACTTTGAACTATGGGTTTGATTATAACTTAAGTTGTGGAAGATTATAATGGATTAAAAATTTTTTTAGGGATATTTATATTTATGTATAAAATCCTAATTTTAATTTATCACATGTCTTATTAATATTAAGTGGAATTTACATAAGTGATTAACCATGTCTGATAAGATTTAAATATAATGTGGTTTTATTTTATTCAATATGTTTTTATTTTAAATTCATATATTAAGTAATCTCATAGCATATATAAATTTAAATAATCAACCATGAAAATGATAGGAAAGAATATATATGTTTCATGATCATGTGATTCTCTAATGTTTAGTTTATTTAGAGGATAATAAATAAACCTCACCCCTATGGGAAAACAATTCAAACCATAGTTTTGCTGATGTTTCAACATTCCACCTTAGCTCATATGTATTGCCTAGGTTGGATTCACCTTGTCTTCGGGACTCAGACCACCTATTCTCTCCTAGGAGCTCGATCCTTATAAAATATTTTACTGAAAAACTGGTGAGGGTATTTAAGGGATTTTTATAAGGTGGTTTACATAAAAGAAACCACAGGAATGCAGTCCCTTGTATAATAAGTAGGGGATGAAATAAATCCAATATTTTAAATTAATAATAAATTAAAATGAAACCAATGAAATAAAAAAGTCATATATCAACTCATGATCTTCCACATATCATGAAATGTACACAAATTTTCAATATATTTATTAATTACTTTGATTCACTCTTTAATTATGATAAAACTCCCCAAATTAATCCAATTAATTCAAATTATCTTAATTGCATCCAAGATTCCTTGAATTACCATCATCCATAATTTTAAAAAAATTAATTAATTTTATTTAAAATTAGTAAATTATACAAGTGTACTTATAGGAAACAAGGTGTACTCACCCAAACTACCTGTTATGATCCTCGTGCTTGTGAATTCCCTTGGAATCCAACACATATTATGTAGAAGATAATTACATGGAGTGCGCTATCAAAGCAATGAAACATGAAACACATATGAATTACACTATATGTGATTATCTTTATGTGTGTGGAGTACATATAAGCAATGACCATACACAACTTGTAGATTTTGAATTTAACATGGAAATTAATTTAATATATAATCAATAATAAAGTTACATATCGTGTACTATAAAAAATTACACATAAAACACATGTGAATATATTTGATTATATAATTAATTTATATCTCCAAATCAAATTAATAACACTAGATATAGAATACTACACAGGGTGTACTAAGTTACACAACATGTGATCTCTTCTTCTCATGTCCACGACACACACTTGGGGACTGGGCATGTTTTTCTGCCAAAAACAAGTATGAGGTGCACATCATGTAATATTACTATGTGATGTGTGGCCTCAAAGTTTCAAAAAATTTCAGTCCACATGTTTTGTATTATGTACATGACACACTTATACCGTTGAGTTCTCCACCATAAGAAGACGTTGACTACATATCATGTACATGAGTTACAAAGTGTGTAGTTCTTCAAACTGCGTGCCTCCTTGTCCAAATCTATGTAAATAAAATTTTATTGTATCTCATATGATATCACTAGACCAATCTAATAACCATACAAGATACAAGTCAGATACATGGTTACACAGTGTGTAATTTAGTAAACAACATGTAGTCTTGTGTTATCTGACTAGAATAACTGGCATCTTTGTATGGCATTTTCGGATGTTTCTTTATTTTGATTTAAATTATTTATTGGTTATGTGAGAAAGAAAGAATAAAGGGAGGATAAAACATTTTTTTGGGTTCTTATAATGAAAATATATAAATTAAAATAAATTATAAATGAATAACAGTCAGTCAATAATTAAAAAATAATTATTAATTAACCATGTGACTATTCTGATGCCACTTATATATTATGAGTGTAGTATAAGAACCTATTGGGAAAGAAAAAATTAAATTTCATTCATAATAAATAAATAATCTAGGATGAATACAATGAAATTATCATAAAAAATGTAATTAATTCAAATATTAATTAACTTGAACATCGAAACCAGAATAGGGGATCATTGCATGTAATTTATAATTATTTTAAAATTATATCTAGAATTTCCTAAACTTGTAATTGTTTCTTCATTTATTATCTATTTAAATATTTCTCATCATACCATCATTTCTTTATAGGATACAAGTTTATAATCCCACTAGAAATGATCTAAAAATTTACCACAATCTATGAATGTGTTTTTATAATTGATAGGTGCTGGAAATATTGATCCCAATCTTGTACGACGTTCATGGTTAATCAAATCAGTATTAACTTTGAGTATAAATAATTCTTGGTTTTATCTAGATTTATTAAAAGAGGACAAGGAGAGAGAACACTCTATATCTCTATAACTCTCTCTAGGGTTTTAGAGATCTTCTCCCTTCCCATTTTGAAAAAATATTGTGAATATAGAAAGGAATATAATTGGATAAATATTAAATAAATTTTAGGGTTTTCTAATTTTATATAATTCACATTATCAATTCCTTAATTCTTAGTGAACCCCATGTATTAATAATAATATAAATTTTATTCACTTGACATGTGAATCACCAAAGAATAAATAATTGTCATTTATATCATTTCTAATTTGACCATTAAACTCAGCCCACTTATCCTTCTCGATATTCAACAAACCTTGAAGAAGGAATCTTTATTTAATAAATAAATATCACTTCATTATTCATCAATAAATATAATAAATATTATATTTTTTAAATATTGTAAATAAATATTTTTTATTATTATTTGACTCACTTATTTTTTTAAATAACTTATGTTTAAATATTACAGATTGGCTAAACTTAAATTAATATTAAACTACAAAATAGGAATAATATTTACTATTACACAAAAAAATAATCATAAATTTTAACTAAGATTTTGGATACACTTAGTGTGTGGCACTATAGGCCCATTTTTCAGTTTCATTAGGTAGAATCACCTAAATTCCAAGGTTAGAATCTAGAAACATGTTAGGGCACTCATTGAGAAATAATTTAATTTCATGATGACATAAAACCTCCAATGAATGATTGTTGTGTGATATAATCCCTTTATCATGATATCTCTAATAAATCAGGTTATATACTGGTGTCATCAACCTAAGTGCTTGATGTCTATTTATTTTACTTTTTGGAAATGAACTTTCCCACAGAACACCATATCCATAGATTTATCTAGGAAGTTACATTCCCATTAAATCGAATGAGATATCAAATTTAATTAAAAGACATAAGGGATAAATATTTTATTTCATTATCCATTAATGTTATATTACTCATGATACCTAACATGTCATTTTTCATTAAATTTTGGTGAGCATACGTCATCATGGTATTTTTTAAAACATAAAACTACATGACTCGTGATATTTATTAATAATAATATTAAATTTTAAGGATCAATACACACATTCTTAGATAAGAATATCCAATGAAACATTTAAATGTGGATTTCCTATTGGTGGGTCTCATTCTTATAATCTTATTCTTTGAAAATTACCAAGGGTGAACACTATGAGAAATTTATTTAAAGTCTTGTGAGTCTCAACCCATAATAAATTGTATCATTTGTGTCCCATAAAATGATATCATCCAGTTATATAACATATATATTCAAGAATACTATTTTGGAACATTTGGGTTCTCATCATAGTGGGGAACTATTGTGACCTTTTAGTATGATAGATTTTCTTAATACATTATCACATACTATGTCATGTAGAGGAACAATCATTATGTGATAAGAAATATAATTAATATTAAAGAAAATTAATTCATTTAATCATAAAATACATAGAATTTGGTCCTAGGGGAATAACTCCAACAGATGCTCACATTCACTATAGCTAACTATTAACAACCTTCATTCCATTATATCTTATATGATACTCAATCATCTCTTAATATTGAGCCTTCATCAAGGGGATATCTAAATTTTCCTCCATGAATACTCTACCCACGGTTACATTTCTTCATTGAGAAAAAATTCCCTTAAGAGAAGAAACTTCTTAATTATATGCTTTGACCTTTGATTAACCTTATCTATTTAGAGAGATCTGCCAATACAGTGTTATAATAATAAATTTTGATATGATTATGACTTCTAGACACCACATAAATATTTTGGAAAAAAATTGAATTCAACCCACTACTTTATCTACATTGAAAGCTGAAATATACTTAAACTTCTCTTTAGAATCAATAGAAACCGAATACTTTGAACTTTTCCATCTCATATATTCTCTATTAAGACTGAATAAATATCCTAAATGTGAATTCATATCATTATGATCTATCATAAATTCAGCATCTGTATAATCCATAATGACTAGCTCTTCATATCCTCCATATATTGGAACATATCCTTAGCTCACCTCATATACTTAAGGATAAACTTAATAGAGATATAATGTTGTTACCCAGATTGTCTTTAAATCTACCTACCATGCTCAAATTATAGGAAACATCAAGCCTCATACATAGCATAACATATGTGATATATCCTATCACAAAATTGTATGAGATCCTACTCATTCTCTCTTTTTCTTGCTCTGTCTTAGGGCACATCTTATCAGAAATACATATACCATGTGACATTATAACAAATCCAATATTGGATTATCTCATAATGAACAACTTCATTATATAGTCAATATATGTACTTTGATAAATTCTAAGTATCTACTTTGATCTATCATGCATGATCTTGATCCCTATTATGTGGGCTGCTTCACCCAAGTCCATCATGGAAAAGAACTTGCTCAACCATGCCTTAATCTCGTTTAATGATGGTATCTCATTTCCAATTAGTAATAATTGGTCATCATATAATACTATGAAGATGAATGTACTCTGAATAAAGTTCTTTTAAACATATGGATCACCTTCTTACTTAACAAAACCAAATTATTTTATTACTTATCAAACTAAATTTTCCATGACCTAAATGCTTACTTTAATATATAAATGGGTATAATCAATAATCATATCTTTTTGGTATTTTCTGGAGTCACAAACCATTTTGGTTGTGTCATATACACATTTTCCTGAAGGTTTTTCATTTAGTAAATAATTTTGGACATCTATCTGTTAAATCTCAGTCTTGGAAAGGTTCTATGGAATGAAGAGTTTGTATGGATTTAAGCATGGTGACTGGAGAAAAGGTTTCATCATAGTCTATTCTCTAACATTATCTTGGATCTATAGCCACTATTTATACTTTATAGGTACTAAAATTTCCTTCCATGTCCATATTTATCTTGAATACTCATTTTCAACAAATGGGATATACATTTACTAGAAGATCAACCAAAACCCACACATAGTTTTTCATACATGGAATCCATATTAGAATTCATGGATTCCTTCCAATTTTCATCTTTTTAACTCTATAATACCTTATTATAGGATAGAGGGTCATTATTTTCAACTAAAATGATTCATTATCTTATGTTACTATAAAATTATATCTTTTTGGTTCTCTAATCTCTCAGGTGATCATACATAGTACTTGTGTTTTAGGAACTACATCTTCTGTAGTGACCTATGGTGTATGTTCCCATACCAACTCCTTTGTTTCTTGAGCATAAAATTCCTATAATTTGATCCTTCTACCACTATACTTATTGAGTATGTGTTCCCTCTCAGGTAATACATATTTTCTAACAATTATAACCATTTTATCTAAATGAACATATAGGTAGTATCCCATCATTTCCTTGGGGTAACCTATAATGAAACAATTTATGCCCTAAGGTGTGAGTTTATTACTTGATATCTCCTTAAAAAAACTTTCACCCCCCATGTGTGAATATGTGATAAAATGGGTTTCTTTTGACTCCATAACTCAAAGGGAAGATCATTTTCCTCTTTATTTTGTACTCGATTTATGATAAATGCTTCTATATGTAATTAATATCCCCAAAAGGATCATGGAAGTCTTATATGACTCATCATTAATGTTACCATGTCCAAAAAGGTATGTTTCCTCCTCTCACTAACACCATTCCATTGTGAAGTATAAGGAGGAGTGACTTTAGATAAAATTGCATACTCCTGTATAGGGAATGAACATAAGGATACATCTCAAGCACATGAGTTAGGAGGCATGACATAATGATATCCAAATCATGAAACTTATAAAAACATTTAATATAAGCATGGGATCATAAAAACATGGAATCATATAAATGTGGCAGAATCATAAAACATTTCTTTAGTATGGGTCAAGGCTAACTGTCAATCCCGTTTCCCATTTCAGTACGGGTCAAGGCTAACCGCCAATCCTGTTTCACATCGCATCTCATGAGACTTATCCTTACCCAATGAATTGTAGCGCTATCTGGGCGCACCCATCTCAAAATTTTCATGAATATTCTTTCCACATAAATATTCTTACCACATAAATCTTCTTTCCACATGAGTAATCATACATAATCAATTGTTCATAAACATAAGGTTACCCATGGAGAGAATTGGGTACCACAATCATGACATAAAGCATAACCAATGAGTTTATCATGAAAGTGTCCATGAAATAAAGGGATTAGAACATAAATGGACGTTTATAAGCTAATTTATGCATAAAACATGGTATTTGGTAACAAATAGAAGTGACATCACATAAGAAATGTATTTTAGAGACATTATCATTAAAACATTTTTGTGTGGTTTTAAGGAAAATACTATAGAGATTTTAAAATAGTAAAGAATACATTATTTTATATAAAACCATAATTGAACCAAGAAGGTTTTCATAATAAAAATACTGAATTTACAAAGACAATGGTGTCTTAAAACAGAGGATAGAGTGAACTTGAAATTGGGTAAAAGTTTGGGAAGTTCTTTTAAAACGAGTGTGCTTATTGGGAAGTATCGAGGTGGGATTCACTTAAAATCATGTATATCCCCGAAAGAGAATGAGATATGGATCTTGGAACATGATTAAGGATCATATAAACAGAATTTATAAGTTTTACATAAAAATAATAGACAACTAAATTTTGGTAAAAAAGAAAGATAGAGCAACCCGAAGGAATAAAGGAAGTTCGGGTAGAATCCACTACGGTTTCTCGGCATGGTATCGAGTGTAACTAAGAGAGCTTGAAGAGAGAGATAAGGGGTTTATAAAAACTTAAAAAACATTAGGGTATTATGGGTAAGGTTTATAAACATACCCCATTACTTTTTATTACACAAAAAGGCATAGCATAGAGAACAATATTGATTAAGAGTGAAAAGGGGAGGATCCCGTACCTTAAATCTGTTGGTGTTCTCCACTTGTTATTAATGACCTGAATAAAACAATTAGGCTTATTAATTAATAATTAAAGAACCTCTTATATATTCAATTTATTTATGATAACCCTTTTTAGTTCATTCAAAGCCTTTTTTATTAGTTACAAGGTTCAATTTTATTGTTCGGGCTCGTTTGTTTACTTGGCTCTAAAAGATCGGTTCACTTATATTCAAGTTGGGATTGTAAGAAAGATGAAAGTGGTTGTCCAGAATTGTATTTATATTCTTTATTTCATATCTAGGAGATTAAATGGTTTTAATTTTAATTATTTTACTTAGAGTGAAGTCGAATTATTATATATATAACCATTGTGATAATTGTTTTTGTTAATCGGTGGATTTGATTACAAAGAATGTGTTTTTATTTATAACATAATTCCATTTCTACCAAAGTATTACAGAACCAAAAATAGGATATATTACATATATAATAATCTGGTTCAACCATAACACAAATGGTTTCATGACCAGAATTAAAGATAAAAATAGAAATTGATAAATTGTTGTCCTTGAATGTGCTAAATTAGCACATCTCAAACGGTGCTTTCATTTCTTTCAAATAAAAGGGTGGGTAAAGAAGAGAAGATAATGAAATATACAACTATAATGAAGAAATTATAATACATTTATGTTACTAGATTTATCATACTATTATGGTGAAGGGAGGTGAGGAAAGAAATAAAAAAGAAAAGAACTTAAAAAGAAAAGAAGAAATTGGGAAGAGGAATTTACCTCTTGAGACTTCCTCCTTTAAGAACATCTTAAGGAGAGAGGTTTTAGTATTTTGAGGAGGATGAGAGCTTTTGGACATGCGGGAGCACCTTGGGGAGAGATTTGGGTAGAATAATGGCAAGGAACAAGGCTTGATATGAGTGGAGAGAAGAGGGAGTGAAGGGGGGTTTTATAGTGGAGGAGATGAGGGATTTCATAATATTATAATCATTAATTTATTATTTCTTCCCAAGACAAGGAATATTAAGTATTCCACGACCAATAATAGTGATTTTATCATGTTATCCCGAACCAAGTAAACTTACATCAGCATAACATCATCGATGACTCAATTAATCCATTATTTAGCATTTATTGTGAATTATCGAATTCTACTATTCATCAAAAATTCAAGTATTTCAGAAAAATCCCAAAAATTCACCCTAACAATTTATTGACGTGTAGAATCCAAAAATGAAGTCCATTTTTCAAAAATAATTTTATAAATATGATTATTTTAATATTTAATTAAAATAATAATTTATTATCAAAACCAGTTTTAAAACATTCATTAACTTATTCTAAAGTATAGGTATATTGTACTTCAAACTTGAATATTATTTTTATACCACCATAGGTGAGGATACTATTCATTAGGGTATATCACTATTCATAAGGGTATGTTACTATTCATTAGGGTAGGTTACTATTCACCAAAAATTAAGTTTTCCTTATCAGACTCCAAATAACTTACTGATTACAACCGTGTATGCCAGATTTTCAAAATTCCAAACACAGAAGTGACAAACTTATGTTTAAAGGTCAAATAGAACTTAGTATTTCATTATGTTGTGTTTTCATGTGATTTTATGGCATACTTATGAGAAGGGAATTTCCATTCAAAAACATTGGGTCCATACACCATTCCTAAAAATTCAAGCTAGCAAGAAGGTTTTCCTTCAATATTATGGATCATAGGGATATGGTATAACTCATGTGGTGTTCCATTTCAACAAAATTTAAGAGAAAAACATTATTACTTCCTTGATTACCAAGTTAGATATGAAAATTTAAATTTATATTTATTAACCACCCACTATTTTTTCAAAAACTAATATCCCTCACCATTAGTTTTTAAATATCCTATTTCATAAATATTATAGTGGAAAGGACCCATATTCCCTTCCCATAACCTGGACTTGGTCCTAAAAAAGTTATTTTAATGGTTTTAGGTTGGTATAACTTGAAAAATACATTAAATCATAGTTCCTTTATCTATTGAGTGGACTCCCCAATCCTAAAATCCTACATAAATATTTCCTAAACTCTTGCATCTTAGTTACATTTACCCCTTCTTGATAAGTCATCCCTTATTTTGAAATAAGTTAATTCAACTCAAAACGTCAAGACAAACATTCCCTAATAATTGAAAGCAACCTAACGTAGACTAGTTAACCACTTTGAACTATGGGTTTGATTATAACTTATGTATTAGAAGGATAAACCAAATTAATATTTTAGTATATGTATTTTTATATTTATTTATAAAATACTAGTTTTACCTTATTACAAGTCTTATTAGTATTAAGTGAATTTTACTTAAGTTATCAACCATGTCGAATGAAATTTACACATAATCCGGTTATATTTTATTCTATCATGCATTATTTTTAAGTAATTTATTAATTAATCATGTTGTATCCAAAAACATAAATAATCAAACATGAAACTGATTGAAATAAAATATAGGTGTCATGATCATGAGATCCTATAATGATTAGTTTATCTTTTGGTTGAAAAACTAAACCTTTAACTAGGGGAAAACACCTTAAACCAGAGCTTGGTTTGTGTTACAGCATTCCACTTTGGATTTTATGTATTTCCTTGATTGGTTTTTCATCTACTCTAGGACTCAGAACACCTCCACTCACCTATAAGATTCATCCTTACATAATTATTTACTCAAAATAAGTTGAGGGGATCTAAATGATTGGATAAGGGAGTTTACATAAAAGAAACCATGATCCCACACACCCTTACATAATAAGAAGGGGATAAAATTTAGGCCATTATTTTAATTTAATGATAAATTAAAAGGAAACAAATCACATAAATCGGTCTGGTATAATAACATGATTATCCACATAACATGAAATGAATACGCATTTAAAATTTAGTTATCAATTAATTCATTTTTATTTAATTAAGATAAAAACCCCATGTTTTAATCAAATTAATTCAATTTATCTTAATTACATCCAAGAATCCTTTAATTACCATCAACTATAAGTTGAAACAAATTAAATTAATTAATTTTATTTAAAATTAGTAAAGTACACAAGTTTACTTGTAGGAAAGGACATGTACTCATCCGAAATAACTATAATGATCCTTGTTCATGTGAATTCCCTTAGAATTAAACATACGCTTAATGTTTGGTAATTACATGGAATTTATAGTCAAAAAATGACACATAGAACACATGTGAATTATATTGTATGTGAATCTATTGATGTGTGTGTTGAACTCACCTATTTTGATCATCCCAAATCTTGTTTTGATAATCCAAAATCATGTTTTGATAATCCAATATCTTGTTTTAATTTAATTGAGAACCATGTTGTAATTCTATGCTAATTATGTTTCATTAATGTTTCTTGTTTCTATAGAATAATATTCATATACTCTCAATCTCACTGCTTGATTGGTTAAGATTACAATAAAAAAATTATCAAAGTACAAGGACACTATTACAAGGTCACTGATACAAAGGTTATCATTACAAGGTCACCGATATAAAGGTCACCATTAACAGGTCACTATTACAAGGTCACTGACACAAAGGTCACTGTTACAAGGTCACCGTTACAAGGTCACTAATACAAAGGTCACCATTACAAGGTCACTAACACAAAGGTCATTGATACATGGTCACCGTTACAAGGTCACTAATACAAGCCTACTTTTGAAGGTCACCGCTGAGGGTTACTGATGGAAGGTTACAATTGTAGGTTGTCGATGTTCACCTGCTGTTGAAGCTTACCGATGTGAAGGCTATCACTACCAGTCTACCGATGCACTTACTTTTTCAAATTCTTGATATTTTTATAACGGTAATATTTTCTAACTTTAATGCTTCTTACTTAATTAATATTTATTGTAGACATATCTAAAGACCATATCTTGACAGTAAGAGGTACAAGAAGTATTTCACGTGATGTACTCACACCTATTGTCAGACCTAAAAGATGAAAGAAAAAGACCGAGTAAGAAAGATAAATAGAGGCACAAAGAAAAACTAAAGGATGTCTAGAAGTTAAAAAATCATAGGGAAGAAATTACTGAAGAACAAGGAACCATTCGAGCATCTTCACTACGAACCCCCAAGAACTTCAAGAAGATCATTTCAGGAAAAACAACTTGAGGATTCCTTTTGTGTTTCATGAACTTTCAATCAACTCAATAAGTAGAACACTCAATTCCTGAAAGCCAGTACCTGGAGTTGCGACACTCTGTTTTGAAGATAACTTCCAGAGATAAACTCAAGCTCTAAATTCTTCACTTTAAGGAGTCAAGAGCTGAACTGAAAACACATAGAGCATTCTAAACTCTATCTCATCATAATTTCTCTATTGTGTTTCTTCTTGTTTACATTTATGATAAGTTTGTTTTCCTGTTGCACACACTGTCTCTTATGCTTGAACTGGAGGATATTGGATATCCTTATACCAAACTTCACTTAAATTTTATTCCCATGTAAAACTGTTGAAGAGACCATGTGTGGTCTATGTTATTTGTCTTTCCCACGAAGAACAATCGTATAGGGTGTGAACCCTAGACAGTTTGTGAAAATTTTTGTAAATCCTGATACAGGTTGTGTATCAAGTTTATTTCTATTATAAATTCCTTGGTGGTAGGTGACCACCAAGTGAAGAGGATTAAGTCTCATCTTGAGACTGAACCTCTTGTGTAACTTTTTGGTGTTCTATAATTTTTTATACTCTATTTTATCTACCTTTCACTTCTTATATTTTATAAAAAATAAAATGGTTTTTCTTTCACTTTGATATTTAGTTTTAGTTGGTGTGTGTTTTTTTATTCTGTAAACTTGTTTCAAAAGTTGAAGAAGTGTTATACACTAATTCAACTAAGGGATAATCACCCTTTGATAAAAATGTTGACCAATTGGACATGTATATCTCTACTTCCTTAATTAACTGGGTCATTTTAAACATTTTGGGGGATCTTTATAATAATATTTTTAACAGAAATTTTAATTAGGAACTCAATTCAACCCCCCTCCCCCTCTTGAGATTCCACTCTAACCAACATTTGGTATCAGAGGATTTTATTTTCAATTGTTCAAATTTTTTTCAACTATGATTTTAGTTGTATCTTAAAGATCATAAAATTTTTGTCATATCTAAATTTTCATTTCTCTAAATTCTATGTAACTATGGAAACTAGATTTGAGGGTGCTACTACTAACAGGCCACCTTTCTTTAAAGGTAATAACTATACTCAATGGAAATTAAATATGAAAATGTATCTAGAGAGAATGGGACCTGAAATCTGGGATACAATTGAAAAACAACATATATTGCCTACTACTACTAGGGGAATATGGTCTCAGTTGACTAAAACCACATATAATAATAACTATAAAGAAATGAATGCTTTGTACTATTCTCTAGGTGATGAGGAATTAAATAGAATATCTTCTTGCAAAACTGCATATGAAATTTGGGATACTTTAGCTATTTCTCATGAGGGAACAACTAATGTTAAATAAATGAGATTAAAAACATATACTATTAAATATGATAATTTTAAAATGAAGCCTTATGAACTTATTTCTGAAATGTATATTAGTTTCAATGAAATATTGATCACCATGAGTCTGTTTGCAAAACCAGTGGACAGCAAGGACTAAATCATGAGACTGCTTTGATGCCTACCTGACAAATGGAGAGGAACTTCTATTTCTATCCGAGAATCTTGTGACATAGGCAAACTACCAGTGAAGGAATTAATTGGAAAGCTTATGATGTTTGAAGAAGAACTTAAATTGAATCAATAATTATATGAAGAACCAAGGAATAATTCTATAGCATTCAAGACAACTACCTCAAAGAACAGAGAAAACGAAAGAGTTTAAGCTCTTGTACATACTTCGACAAGTGAAGACTCAGACTCGGACAGTGATAATGAGATGGCTCATCTTTCAAGGAGATTCAATAAGTTTTACTAAAAGGAAAAAAATTAGAAAATAAAACTACAAAGGTATGATAATAAAGGACAGTGGAAAAAGGACATAAAATGGAATGACAACACAGCTGATATAGTATGTTATGAGTGAAAACAAAAAGTTCATGTGATGGCAGACTTCCCCAAGCTGAAATTTAAGAATAAATATGAAGATAAGGGTAAGGGTTATAAAAAATCTATGAAAGCTACTTGGAGTGCTCTAGAAGACAGCTCCAGTGGATCTGATGCTTCTGATAGTGAACAGAAAAATCATGTGAACTTATGTTTCATGGAAAAAAAATCTGAGGTAACACCCAATTCTCCAGTACATAATGTTTATTATTTAGAGAATTAAAGTGAATCAAAAAATGATGAAAATATGACTAAGGATGAACTATTTGAATACTGTGGAATACTTGAGGATACCTTTAATGAACTCATGGATAAATATAAATTATTGAAAATATATCATGCTCTAAATGCTAATTACAAATCTGATCTGGATATTGAGAAAGAAAATTCTTCTCAACTGTTAAAAGAGAATACTAAACTCAAACTGTCAAATGGGAAATTAAATAAATATCTTGAGAAATTTAATACAGGTATAGATATCTGGACTCATTTTCTAGGAAAATAGATTTCTCCAAAATATACAACTCGTCTAGAGTATCAACCAAGACAGAGAAGGATCATTAAAACAAAATTTGTTCCAAAATCTGG
Organism: Viscum album; assembly: GCA_963277665.1. NCBI lineage: Eukaryota > Viridiplantae > Streptophyta > Magnoliopsida > Santalales > Viscaceae > Viscum > Viscum album. The sequence continues at coordinate 211,460,130 of OY728144.1, forward strand.
ATATTTCATAGTGAGCTCAAGTTCTGGACCATATTTTGAAAGAAAATTCTCTAAAGGACCGAAAAAATTATTCATGTCTCAAAACATATCTTCTAATTATATAAAATCTATGAGAGAAGTATGGGTTCCCAAAGTTTTACTTGCTAACCTCTCAGGACCCAAGAAAATCTGGATACCAAAGTTACCCCATGCCTAATCTGTTTTAGGGGAAAGTTGCCTAAAGAGTTCCTGTAAGACCTTGTGGTACTTGGAAAGTGGGTGTTCAAGACATATGACAGGATATTATTCTTTTTTCAGGAGACTAATCAAATTTGATGGTGTAAATGTAACTTTTGGTGACAATTCAAAGGGAAAAATCTTCGGCTTAGGCTAAATTGGTAACCCTGATACTGTATTAATTTCCAAAGTACATTTTGTTTATGGGTTAAAATACAATCTTCTAAGTATCTCTCAATTGTGTGATGATGGTTTTAATGTCAAGTTTTAAAATGATGCATGTAATGATTTTAATTCAAAAAAAATTATTTAGTATTCACTGCCTGCAGAAATGAAAATGTGTATGCTTTTGACTTAAATTCTTTAGCCAAGCAAAATGTTTCTTGCTTAAATGCTTTTCATAAAGAACCTTGGTTGTGGCATAGAAGATTAGGACATTGAAATGTGCACTCACTTAGGAAACTAACTAAGAAAGGTTTAGTTAGAGACTTACCTAAATTGTAATTCCCTCTTAACAAAGTCTGTAATCCTTGTCAAAAGGGAAAAAACACAAAGTTTCTTTCAAACCAAATAAATAACTCTCTAATTCTCAACTGCTTCAGTTGGTTCACGTGAACTTGTTTGGACCATCAAGAGTTTAAAGTTTAAATGGGAAGCACTATGTTTATTTTCTTATAGATTATTTTTTTAGGTACACTTGGGTGTACTTTCTGGATCACAAAATTGAATCTTTTTCTTATTTTATCAAATACTCCAAGTCTGTAGAAAATCTTAGTGGAATTAGAATTAAGACATTGAGAAGTGATCATGGTCGTGAGTTTGAAAATAAGGAGTTTTAATCTTATTGCCCACACAATGGCTATAGTCACAATTTATCTACTCCTAGAACACCCCAACAGAATGGAGTCGTGGAAAGAAGAAACAAGACCCTTCAAGATATTACTAGTACAATTCTCAATGAGTATGTTTTACCAATTTATTTTTGGGTTGAAACTGTAAATACAGCTTCTTATACCATCAATACAATCTTAATTATACCTCTTCTTAAGAAGACCCCTTATGAGATTTGTAATAATAGTAAGCCTATGGTTAATTACTTTAGAGGTTTTGGTTGCAAACTCTTTATAATTAACACTAAGGATAATATTGAAAAGTTTTCCTTCAAAAGTGATGAAGGAATTTTCCTAGATTACTCAATCTTGAGTAAAGCCTATAGAGTATTCAATAAGAAAAAAAAATGTGTGGAAGAGTAAGTTCATGTAAAATTTTATGATATTGTTCTACATGAACCCAAAATCTCTCTATAATATCTTGAGGAAGATATGTCAATTCTGGACTTTAATGATAAAGATAGTGAAACCCTGTAAAAGTAACCAATTTTGGGAATCTTCTAGAATCTGCACCTGTTGAGAGTGAACCAATAAACAACCATGAGGAGTCTAGTTCAACTCTTCCTAGAGGTATTATAACTCTCAAGAATCATCCTTTAGATGTTGTAGTAGGTGATTTAAATAGAGGGACACAAACTAGAGATTCTCTGAGAAACTAGGTTGAACATCAAGATTTTCATTCACAGCTTGAACCCAAAAATATTAATGATGCTATCAACGATGAATTTTGGGTGATGTCTATGAAAGAATAATTAAATCAATTTGAAAGAAACAAAGTCTGGTAATTAGTGGAAATACCTAAGGACATTTTGACAATAGGCACTAAATGGGATTTTAGGAACAAAGTTGATGAGTCTGGGAATATAGTTAGAAACAAAGCTAGGTTAGTTGCATAAGGTTATAGTCAAGATGTAGGAATAGACTATGAGGAAACCTTTTCACTTGTAGCTAGGCTAGAGGCCATTAGGATACAACTTGCTTATGCAGCTCATCTGAATTTCAAACTTTATCAAATGGATTTCAAAAGTGAATTTTTAAATGGGTACATAGTTGAAGATATATTTGTTGAAAAATACCCTGTTTTTACAAATCCCCATTTTCAAAATTGTGTTTTTAAATTATCTAAAGCCTTATATGGTCTAAAATATGCTCCAAGATCTTGGTATGACAGACTTAGTTCCTTTCTTATTTCAAAAAGTTTTACTTAAGGGATATCAGATCCTACTTTGTTTATTAAAAAGATTTCCAAAGATTTTTTAATAGTACAAATTTATTTAAATGATATAATTTTTGGATCCTCTAAAAAATCTCTCTGCACTGATTTTTCAAAAATGATGCATGGTGAATTTGAAATGAGTCTAATGGGGGAAATAAATTCTTGGATTTCCTATTTTTCAAAAAAAATGGTATTATTTTAAATCAAAGTAAATATAATAAGGTTATTTTAAAAAATTTTGGTTTGGATAGTAGTAAAGATAGTGATACACCTATGAGTACCACTTCTAAGTTGTATACAGATGAAGCTGGAGAACTAGTGGATCAAACCAACTACAGAGGTATGATAGGGAGTCTACTCTACCTTACAGCTAGAAGACCTGATATTATGTTCAGTGTATGCATGTGTTCTCGTTTTCAAGCCAATCCCAAATAGTCTCACTTAAATGCTGTTAAAAGTATTTATAAATATCTCAAGTACACTATAAATGTAAGACTATTTTATCCAAGAGAAAAGAAATTTGATTTAATTAGTTATTCAGATGCTGACTATGCTGGTTTCAAGTTAGACAGAACAAGCACCTATGGAACGTGTCACATTTTAGGCAAGTCACTTATATCATGGTGTAGTAAGAAAAAGAATTATGTTGCATTATCCACTATAGAGGATGAATATATAACTACTGGTAGTTTTTGTGCTCAAATTCTGTGGATGAAACACACTTTACTAGACTATGGATATCAATTCAAACATGTCTCTATAAACTGTGACAACACAAGTTCTATTAAAATATCTAAAAATCCATTATCTCATTCTAGGACAAAGCATATTGATGTAAGAAATCACTTCTTGAGAGATCATTATCAAATAGGTGATATCACTCTTGAATTAATTATTATTGAACACCAACTAGTGGATATATTCACAAAACCTTTTAATTCTGAGAAGTTAAATTACATCAAACATGATTTAGGTATGATAAACTGTTGAGGATAGAACCTCACCTTTAGACCTTACTGATATAACCTCACTGTTAGAACTTACAGATAAAACCTCACTATTAGACCATACCGATAGAACCTCACCATTAGACCTTACTGATAGAACCTCACGGTTATACCTTACTCATAGAAATTCACCGTTAGACCTTACCGATAGAACCTCACTGTTAGACCTTACCGATAGAACCTCACAGTTAGACCTTAACGATAGAACCTAACCGTTAGACCTTACTGATAGAACATAATCGTTAGACCTTACTATAGAACCTCACCATTAGACCTTACAGATACCTCCTTACCGATAGAGGACTTAAGTTTGGGACTTTGCGTTTTTGTGATTTCAGCTGGAATCTGAAACGTTTTTGGCATAATACTTATTTATTTTATCTTTTTCACTTTTTCAAACCCTAAATGATTAAAATAAAACACATATCACATTTTGATCCACATCAAACCCTCTCCCAAACCTTTTTCTCCCTAAATCTTAAAACTTAAACCTCTACTGAAACCCCGAACCACTCGAGATTGATGGAAAGAGTCAAAAGACAGATGGTTGTTGATGAGGGAGACATGCATGATCCTAAGAGATCTATAGCCGAGCCGAGTAGTGGCATCTAGACAGTGGAAAAGGTGATTAACCCGCATTTATTAAAGAGGGAAATAGTGGTTGATAAGGAGTTAAGTTCAGAGTGGTTGCTGTTGAGCTGGTCTTTATTACTTAAGGCACTTGAAGCTTAGGGCTGGGTTGAGTGTTTTTAAAACAATAATGGACCCTATTACCCAAAGTTAGTGAAGGGATTTTATGAGTCCCTCAAGTTCGAGTAGTCTGAGGATGAGAAATGGGTGACTTCTAGAGTAAATGGAGTAAGTGTGAGCTTCTCCTCTACCGAATGGGCTGAATTCTTGAGGGTTCCACATGAAGGGATTTGTGATTTTTACTTAAAGTTGGTGCCTCCCACTAGTGAGTTCTTCTACTATGAAGAAGCATTAGCTGAATTGATAAGTAATGGAATTCCTAGGAAAGTCATTCCTGCTGAAATGTTAGGAAAAGATAAGCTTCTTTTTAAATTTATTCAACATGTTTTAAGTCCCAGAAGAGGGGAATTTTCAACTTTAATGTATTAAGATTTTTTTCTTTTGTATCTATTAAAGCATGAGTAGTAGATCAACTTATGTAGGATATTGATGATTCAAATAGAAGATATGACCAAGCCCAGTTCCAAATCCAATTCCCTATTTCATGCTAAGTTGATATCTCTTATGTTGAAAGTAAAAGTAGTTACTAGAGATAAGGAGGAAACTATTGTTGTGCAAGATAATCACTGCATCACCAAAGTGATTTGCAAGATAATGAAGATAAAATGGAATCCATGGCTGAGAATATGGATGAATGATAAGGCTAAGGTGTATGAAGAGTTTAACCATGTGGATCATTCTACTAGGCCTAATAATAAGAGAGATCATGGTCATAAGCTTGGTGAATTAGAGCCTGCTTATTCAGATGAAGAAGAAGAGGAAGTTGTTCTTGTGCAAGAAAGAGAGGATTATCCTATTGATGACAGAAGTAATCCTGACCTTCCCTCAAATACTCGTGAAAATATTATATCCTTTGGTGAGCCTATCCCACCAAAGAGATTGCCTAGAAGGGAGACTATCCTAAGGGATAGTGATGAGGAAACTAGTGAAGAAGAAGGGGACGAAAATATCTTAAGAGAAGTTAGAGATACCTCTGATACAGATGAGGACTCTGAATCAAGTCATGGTGACTCTGAGACAGTTGCTGCTGAAAATGAAGAGTAATGTCTAAGTCTTAGTCCTTTAATAGGACTCACAGAAAGGGTATAAAGTAGAGATTAAGAGGTTTCTAATTCAGTTGAAGATGGACATGTTCTGCAAGTTGTTGAAGATTCTGTGGAGGAAGTGGCAGTAAACCTTACTGTTAATGAAGTTGATCAAGGAGGTTAGATGGAGATAGATGTGGCTTTTCAAGAGAATTCTCCAAGTGAGGGGGGGAACGTGTTGCTTTAGGATTAGTTTTTATTTCTCATGAGATAGAGGACTGGACAGAAGCTCTTAGATTTGTGTTTTTAGGCCTATATTATGGAGATTATGAAGATGACCAGCCTATCAGAAGCCCTATAATTCCTACTATCTCAAAAACTACCATTGTGTAGCGAGTGGTTCTGTTACCTCGAGACTATGTAAAGAAGGATGAATTGGATTCTTTGAAATCAGACCTGAAGAGGCATATTGATGAACAAACAACTGAGATAGTGAGAACAATATCTCACAATCAAGGATTCATGACATCTGTAGTGGAAATGATAGTCTATACCTCTCACTCAGTTATGTTACATGTGGTCAAGGAATATCAGAATCAGGTAATAACTTTGGCAGAATCTATGGAATCAATGAAACAGTCTATTGTCAGCTTAGATTCATATATGGCTTCAAGATCTTAGGTGGACAGAGACCACAGATATGTCAAAAGTGTGGTTCAGCAAATGGTCACAGTGTTTGAGTATTTTACGATGTCTTTGGAAACACATGTGAAAGGCCAAGATGATGATCTAAAGAGGATGATCAGTGGGCTTACTAAATACTTTAAGGAGACTGTGGCTTTCTCTCTGGTATCTCTAGGTGCATCTGCTTCCAGCTCAGCATCCCCTCATGTTGACATTCAATCTTTCTGGACCATTGTTAGATAGGAATTGTACAAGTTCTCTGGTGCTAGTACCTTGGACTATCAAGTCATTTCCATTACCAGGTAAATTCATACCCTTGTGGGCAATTATTTAAGGGAAGCTTCTCAAGATCATAAATCCATCAAGGATCAAGTTGACTTCTACTACAAACAGGTATACACTAAGCATCATATGGATGGACACTTCATATTTATTTTGGATAATTTGAGAATCCCTCATGTCACTCAGGCATTTAAGGATCAAGTGAGCAAGCTTCAAGAGTTGAATCCTACCGTGGAGAAATTTATGGAAAATAAGGATGATTTTATTTCTACTATGGAAAGAGGGGGAAGTATTATTATAGATTTAAGTAAACTTCTCTTGCCTTTCCTCCTTGTGGACTGCACTCCCATCATTGCTCCTCCAGCTTTTCCCTCTACCTCAGGTGTCTCAGGATCTGCCAGTGTTGCACCTATGATGACTTCTGCACAGGACATTAGAAGCCTGACCCCTACCATTCCTCAGAGATCAACTCACTACAGGTCTACTGATTCTTCTGTTGCAACTCCTCCTACACTGATAACTACCATCCCTCGGCCTATCCCTCCACCTTTAGAACTTGCATCCTCAGCTTCCAAGGAAAAATCTCCTATGGGAATCTCTGATGTGGATTAATTGTAGATTGTCTTAGCAGATAGGGATTATTGTATTTCCTTTTGTATATTGTACTCATGTTTCTTTAATAAAAACTCTCTCTTTTCACTATTTTTGTTTTGTATGCTTTTTGTTAATCACAAAGGGGGAGAAGATATTCAAGGGGGAGAAAATATTCAAAAATATTCAAACTTGAATTCTCTTAGGGAAAGAAGTGTTTATATGTGTTTGTATATGTTCTAGACTAAATGTAGTGTTCACCATAATATTTGTGTATTCTCACATCACTGATGACATTAGAAGATGTGTTTAACCTTGATTCAAAACTCTTAAACCTAAATATTCAATGACATAATTTGTGATTATCAAAAAGTTGGAGATTGTTGGACTCACCTATTTTGATAATCCCAAATCCTATTTTGATAATCCCAAATCTTGTTTTAATTTATGTGAGAACCATGTTTTTATTCTATGATAATTATGTTTCATTAATGTTTCTTGCTTCTATAGAGTAATATTCATATAATCTCAATCTCACTGCTTGATTGGTTAATATTACAATATAGAATTTATCTAAGTTCAAGGACACCATTACAAGGTCACTGATACAGAGGTTACCACTACAAGGTCACCGATACAAAGGTCATCATTGCAAGGTCACCGTTACAAGGTCACTGATACAAAGGTCACTATTACAAGGTCACTGATACAAAGGTCACCATTACAAGGTCACTGATACAAAGGTCACTGATACATGGTCACCATTACAAGGTCACCGATGCAATCCTGCTGTTGAAGGTCACCGCAGAAGGTTACCGATGGAAGGTTACAATTGGAGGTTGCTGATGTGCACCTATTGTTTAAGCCTACCAATGTGAAGGCTACCGTTAACAGTCTACTAATACCCTTTGTCAAATTCTTGATATTTTTCTAACGGTTATATTTTCTAACTTTAGTGCTTATGACTTAAATAATATTTAATGTAGATAAATTTGGAGACCATATCTTGATAGTAAGAGGTACAAGAAATATTGCACGTGATGTACTCACTCCTATTTTCAACCCTAAAAGATGAAAGAAAAATATCATGGAAGAAAGATAAATAGAGTCAAAAAATAAAATTAAAGGATGTCTAGAAGTTAAAAAAGAACAAGGAATAAATTACTGAAGAACAAGGAACAATTCTATCATCTTCACTGTGAACCACCAAGAACTTCAAGAAGATCATTTCAGGAAAAACAACTTGAGACTGCCTTTTGTGTTTCATGAACTTTCAATCAACATAAGAAGTAGAACACTCAATTCCTAAAAGCCAGTACCTGGTGTTGCAACACTTTGTTTTGAATAAAACTTCCAGAGATAGACTCAAGCTTCAAATTCTTTACTTTAAGGAGTCAAGATCTGAACTGCAAACACATAGAGCCTTCTAAACTCTATCTCATCATAATTTCTCTATTGTGTTTCTTCTTGTTTACATTTTTGAGATGTGTGTCTGCCTGCTTCACACATTGTCTCATGTGCTTGAACTAGAGGATATTAGATATCCTTATACCAAACTTCACTTAAATTTTATTCCCACATAAAACTATTAAAGAGACCGTGTGTGGTATGTGTTGTTTTTCTTTCCCACAAAGAACAGTGGTATAGGGTGTGACCCTTGGACAGTTTTTGAAAACTATTGTAAATCCCGATACAGGCTGTGTATCAAGTTTATTTATATTATAAACTGCTTGGTGGCAGGTGATCACCAAGTGAAGAGGATTAAGTCTCAGCTTGAGACTGAACCTCTTGTGTAACTTTTTTGTGCTCTATACTTTGTTATACTCTGTTTTATCTATCTTTCATTGCTTATATTTTCTAAAACATAAAACTGTTTTTCTTTCACTTTGATGGTTAGTTTTGGTTAGTTTTTGTATTTGTTTAATTTAGTAAACTTGTTTCAAAAGTTGAATAAGTGTTATACACTAATTCAACTGAGGACTAATCACCCTTTGAGAAACCTATTAACCAATTAGACATCTATATCTCTATTTCCTTAATTAACTAGGTTGTTTTCAACACTTTGGAGGATATTTATAATAAATTTTTTATTAGAAATTTTAAGTAGGAACTCAATTCACCCCCCCCCCCTCTTGAGATTCCACTCTGACCAACAGTGTGCATATTAAACTATAATAAAATACCATGAACAACTTATTGATTTTTAATTTAACTTTGAAATTAAATTAATATATAATCAAAAATCCAATGACATGGTGAAAAATATCTAATTAATGACACATGGAACACATGTGAATTTGTTTAATTATATAATGATTTATTCTCTCTACATTAATTTAGGAACAATAAATAAATTTGACTATACAACGTGTACTGGATTACATGACTTGTGATATCTTCTACCCCATGTCCATGCCACACACTTGAGGACTAGACATGTTTTTCTACCATGAACATTTAGGAGATATATGGCATGTAATATTCCTAGATGACATGTGGATTCAAAGTTTTTCAGTTTTTCATTCCCCATATCATGTATCATAGACACGACACACTTTCACCCTTGTGTTCTCCACTACAAGAACATGAGGACCAGACATCCTGTACATGAGTTACATGTTGTGTATTTATTCAAAATACATGACTACTAGTCCATATATATATAGATTCACTTTTATTTGATCTGATATGATATCATCAGACTGATCTAATAATCATATGAGACACACATGAGATACACAATTATACAATGTGTAGTTTAGTACATAGTGTATAGTCTTTTGTTATCCAACAAAAATTATTGGCATCTCCAGATGGCATTTTTGGATGTTACTTTTTGATTATTTAAACCATTTATTAATTATATGATAGATAATGAATAAAAAGAGGAGAAAATAAAGTCTAGATTCCAAGAATCAATATATCTGAAGTAAAATAAATTGAAAATTTATACTATTCAATCAAATATTAATAAATAATTATAAATTAACCATGTGACTACCTTGATATCATTTATAGTTTCTAGATGCAACAGAATTGACTATTGGGCATCAAAAACTTGTTTTTTTCATAATCATTGAATAATATATGATGTACACCACGAAAACATCATAATCATTAGAATTAATTCAATAATTAATTGAAGTGAATGCTGAACCTATAAGAGTGGAATCATCACATGTAATTTATAATTAATTTATAAGAAGATCTATAATTACATGAACTTATAATTCTTTCTTCTTTGATGTTCTTTTTGAATTGAACTTGGCATACCATCATTTATTTGCATGATTCAAGTGTGTAATCATTATATCATTGATCCACATGTGCACCAAAAATTTTGAATTTCATTATAGAATTGGTGGGTAGCTATCATGGTAGATCTTGATCACTTGTCTCGTTCATGGTTGATTGCAATTGAATTATATTTGAGGATAAATAAGCCAAGGTTTCCTCTTAATGGATTGAGATAGGAGGAGGAGATAGAATATTCTAGATCTCTAAAACTCTCTTTAGGGCTTTAGTATATTCTCTCTATCCATTTTTCATAGTAAGTCTAAATTTGGAAAGTGGTATAATTAGATATATATTAAGAAAGGTTTAGGATTTCCTATTTTCATATAATCATCCTTACCAATTCTATAATTCATAGTGATCCCCATGCCATAATAAAATTATTATTATTATTCACTTGAACTTCTTATCACCTAATCATAAATAAATATCATTTCTATCATTTATAATCAGACCATTAATCTCGGTCCACTTATCCTCCTCAATATTTAACAAGCCTTAAATAATGAATATTTATTTAATAAATAAATATCACTTGATTATTCCTCCATAAAAAAATATCATATTTTACAAACTGTGGAAATAAATATTTATTATTATTATTTAACTCACTTATTATTTTGAATAATGTGTGATTAAGTATTGGTGGTCAATGAAACCTGAAGAAATATTAAACCACAATACATGAATAATATTTATTCCTAAACATTAAATTAATCATAAAATTTAATCGAGATTTTGGATACACTTAGTGTGTGTGACCCTCTGGGCCATTATCATTAGGCAGAACTGCCTAATGTCCAACATTAGTTCCTAGAAACATACCAAGACAGTCATAGAGAATAGGTTAATACCTCAATGATAGACAAACTCTAATGAATATTTATTGTGTAATATAATCCCCTTATCAAGACATCTCTAATCAATTGGGTTGTATAATGGTTTCATCAACCTATGTGCTTGATGTATCTTTCTTTTAATTTTTGAAAATGAAATTTCCCACAAAACACCACAACCACGAATTTATCCAGGGTGTTCCATTACCATTAAAGTGTATGAGATATCAAATTCTTTTTATGGTCCAAAGGGATAAATCTTATCTCTTATTATAAATTAATTTCATATCACTCGTGATGTACCCAATATATCCTACTTCTCTATAAGCATATGTCATCATGGTTTTAATAAATACATCAAAGTACACAACTCATGTTATTTATTAATGATAATCTTAAATACAAAGGATCAATACATACATTCTCATATAGGAATATCCAATTATAGATATAAATGTGGATTTATTTTTGGCATGTCTCATTCTTATAATTTCAAGATATTGAAATTACCAAAGGTACACACTATGATAAAGTAAATTTAGGTCCTATGAGTCTCCACCACTGATATCCTATATTATTTATGTCCATAAAATGATATCATGTAGCTAAAGAACACATATATTCAAGAAATATTTCATGGAACCTCCTAGTTATCATCATAGTAGGGAATTGTTATGTCCTTTCAGTGTGATAGATGTTGTTAGAACATTATCGCATACTATGTCTTACAGAGGAACAATCATGATATGATAAGAAACTACATTAATATTCAAGATAAAGAATAAATGTAATCATAAAATAATTATAATTTGGTTCTAGGGATCTAAATTCAATAATGTCAACCAAAAAATTGGGATAATCATCATAGTACATCACTACATTGTTCTAGAAAAATTTAAATAATTACTTCTATGCACCCTAAGTAAGCTTTAGTCAATGCGAAACTCTTTCCTATTCAGATAATCATTAATAATGTCCAAAAACAATTATTCCATTTTATCCCAAGTATTGATATAACCTTACATGATAATATTACATTCATTAAATCCAGGAATATTAATTTGATCTTGAGTAATGATCTATGAAATTTTCTTGTCGTTAATGTTAACCTGAATAAATCTTTCATACAATTTTGTTGATGTCCCCCACTAATTCAATTATTTCAAGTACCTATACCTATATATTTTAAATAGAGTTTAAAAGAAGATCAAAATAGGATGCAATTACTCAAACATCTTTCTTTCCATTGATACCTCTTTTTCTATATTTGATATGTTCCTTTCTAGAAGAGGCACAAACATCACCCTAACTCAAAGTGGATGGGACTTTGGATTCCTCAGTTCATCCTTAACCATAGTAACATATTATGAATAAAAATGTATATTTACTTATTGAATAATTTTTACATGATGATTCAAAATATGAAAACCATTTTATAATATTAAATTTTTAAAAGTGATTAAAATTCATTCTAAAATAATAAATGTATAAGGCATACAAATAGTTTTAGAAAAATATAACTTAGGTTCTAAACAGAAAAACCTAGGTTTATAAAATAAAAAATATATTTTTTAAATGTATTATTTTACTTATTAAATAAATATTTCATCAAAAAAGAGTTTTATAACTTTTTTGGTCATCCTTATATTGTAATGATGCCATAAAATTCATGGAATTTGTGAAAATGGTATTTTAGACAATTCACCTAAAAATCAATCTTTTTAGAAAAATACCAAAATTTAATACAAATATAATATTTTCATTTTATTTCCAAAAATGAAGTTCATTTTTTCAAATTCAAATTCTAAGATATAGGATAATAAATTTTAATTGAAAATATAAAATAAAATGAAAATTTGTTTTTATTGGAAAATGAAACGTTTAAAATATTAAAAATTATTGTTTTTATTTCCTAGGAAATAAAAATAATATTAGTTTTAATATATTATTGATATTAATAATAAAATTTATTATAATTTTACAATAATATTTTTTTTTCTTAAAAAAAATAAAATTTTAAGTAAATTACTATTTTGAAGCATAAAATGAATTTATTCTTATTAATTTACAAGTAAAAATTGTTTTGTGGATGTTAATTTATTTTCTTATAAATATTATAAATTAATTTCAGGAAAATAATTATTTATCCAAGACTAATTAAAAATACAAAAATCTTTTAAAAAATAGTTCCTTGAAAGATATTAATTTTATATTAAATAATCTTCACCAAATACCATTAAAAGTAATTATTTATATTAAAAAATAATAATTTTACTAATCCATTAATATTTAAATCCATCTTTTAATTTTATAAATACATCATATAACAATAATATGTGACACATAATATATATATATAATAAAATATCTCAATTAAATGTTATCTTTTTGTTACATTATTGCATTCTCATGTTGTATTAATGTATATCTTTCATTGTAATAATTATTCACAATAAAATGTATCAACATTAATTATAGTTTGGAACTACATGTAAAACAAGATATTCATAATAGTATTTATTTAAAGGGAAATTGTTAGTAAAATATCAAGGTGTTATATTTTAACCCTCCAGACACTCCATTATTCCTAGTCGAAAAATATTATATAATTTAACTTATCAATTCTTGCCTAAATACCTCCAATTAAACACCTAAATATTTTTGAACATCATACCACGACCTAAATATGATTTATATTCCTTGTAATGAAGTTATTTAACTACTTAAAGGCCCCTAGATAACTAAACATATTGAAAGTAATATGTTTAAAGGAAATACCTCACTTGAGAAAGTTAAATAGTGAAATCAATTATTTTACTTCCTATATTAGAAAACCATCCAAAACATCTTTGAATAAAGTGATTTCGTGAAATAAAATAACCCTATTCATTCAATAAAATAGTTTAAAAATGATTTAAAAAGATAAAATAAAACACAAAAAACTTATAAGGTAGGAATCCTCAGGTCTTCATTGTCTATAGGCACATATAACTTTAGTCACACATGGATATATCATCTCCTATTTTCTTATTTTCTCAATCTTCATGAATTCCCATAACCTTATCAGTGCTATGTGACCTCTCTAGTCGATCCAGTCCAATCTAATATTCTCTTTTTCTAGTGTCTCTTATATATTTTATGAAATATAAGGTAAAAAATTTGAAAAATATATAGGTTCAAAATTACACATAGGGGGGATTAATGTGCATAAAACAACATTTAAAATTATCCTCCAAATTATAGAAGAAATATTTTACTCTTGAATGTTGGGAAGGAATCACCACATAGTCCATTCACAAGGGTTGTTTCTTTAATCCTCTTTAAATCCCCCCATGATCCATAACCTCTTCATCTACTTCTCAAATAAATTCATGTGGTTAAGATATGTATTTGGCTAAAATGTCATTGGGAATTCGTTAGTATTTTTTTATGACACAATATGTCACCTTGTATCATGACATATTCTTCTTCTTCATCAGTCGTATAACAAAAATATACATGATATAAGGTCTTATAAAATTATAGTGGCTTTTAAGTTCTTCAAATTTTCCTTCATTCCATAACTATCACCCTTGTGGAACAAAATATCCCTTTCTATTTTCCTAAAATTTCATATAGTATTGAAAATTTTTAATACATTAATAATTTTCATATAAATTCTATTTTTTAAGTCTTCTAATGTCTTATAGAATGGAAAAAACACATAGAATTGGGTTTTGAATACATAAAGGAACTCAAAGTCATGCAATCTGGCAGTGAAGGTCAAACATGATAACTTAAAGTCATAAATGATTGGGTTTTAAAACTCTTAAGATGCATGGAAAATGTCTTACATGATTTATAAATTCATATGAAAACCATGTAAGTCTTATGAATTAGTATATTTAATATTAAATTCCATTAAATTGATAAAAAATGGAAAATTGTTGTGGGATTCCTCAAGAGTCTTATGAAATTCAAAATTGTCATATAAATTTAGTTAAAGTAACATTAAACTTAAAGAAAAAGTTGTAGGAAACCGGGCCTAACAAAAAAAAGCCATTTCAAGTTCAAAATTGAATCTTTTTCAAAAACACCAATAAAAACATGGATTGTTCGTTTATTTCTAAGAATGATTAAAAATAATTAAAACCCATGAATTGATACATTTTTATAATAATTCCCAAAGTTAACCAAAAGTATAAAAATAATATAATTTCTCTGAAAATATCTAAATGGTGGGGTTTAAAGCATTAAAAGTCAAATAAAAAATGATTAAAATTCAATCTCTATCACTTACATTCCACCAATATTCCTTCTTAGTGAACATTATCCTTTATAAGGAGAAGAAGTTAAGTATATTATAATGCACAAGACTACATTAATATTTTACTCTCTTAGAATATACATAAATTATTATAAAACACTCAATCCACAAGTAAGATCAAGTCATGTATTTTCTATGTACATTAAAATTTCTACACACCTTTGATATATCCCATTATTTATTGGTAAATGATATAAATCAGTACACAATTTTAATCATTCCCCTAATAAATACCTATATATTTTAATAACTCATGTATTAATATTATTTTAGATATAAATATTACTTTTTTACTAATATACTTTAATCCTAAGAAAATATTTTAAGGATCTGATATCTTTCATTTCAAACTCTTTGATAAGTACACTTTTCAAAACTTCATTTCTACAATATCATTTCCTTTATATACTATCATGAACCAACCAGGGTAATCCCAAAACCAAACACCTGAACTAGCCCATAGTAAGGCCCAAAAGGAATTATTGATTCACATGGGTAGGCATCAAGAATATTGACATCAATAACTACCTTTGGGAATGATTTATCCCAAAATAAACAAAATAATGAACATTTTTCATATAGAAATAAAGAAAAAATTAAAATAAAATGCCAAAAAATGTAAGAAAAATAGTTTAACGAAAACAAAAATTCTAAACAAAAATAGATAAACCATAGTATATAGATAATATACAACCCATATTCATACGATATTAGGGAAAACATCACACAATCTCACCGCCAAATTCCCACATCCTACAAAAATGAAAAAATTTCGACACCATGCAACATATTTCCTTTTCCTACATTAGATAAAAAAAGATCAATACACACCCAAAGTAAAGTATAGGTTATGAGAAAAATTATCCCATTAGGATCATAACATGTTTTCTATAAGAATTATTTTCAAAAAAACTGATTATGATTATTATTAGAAAGGCAAGGCATCAAATATAGATTTATGAAATTTTCAAAAAAACATGGAAATTATCCATTTTTGAAAAATTTATAAAACATGTATGAACAACCCATATTTAAATCAATTATAAATAAAACATATCTTAGAGATTTTATAAATAAGAAATTCCAAAATTAAGCAACAAGGAAATTAACCCTAGGTTAGGTTAGATTTTGGTTAGCTAGGATCCTCACACCTTAATAACCAAATAACTTAGAGCATAGATATTCCTATTACATGGTCTTAGGGATGAAATAACACCCTGAAAATTGAACCCCTACCATAAAAAAGTTTATTTAGAGTAGTAGTGTATGTCGATACTAGGTAGTCACAAACCATCCTAGAACTGTGGTCCCAATTTACCCCACCTAAGTACCCTAGGTTCCCATGAATCATATCCTACACTTGGAGGATTTCAATTTCACAAATATTCTACCCCTAGAGGCTTTCATTTTTCATGGTTCAAATCAATTCAAGGGAATTCCACAAAAAAATAATAAAAATCTTCAAATTCACAATAATTCATGCTTTGAGATCCATTTCCATTTTCAATATAAAATGTGGATTCCATTTTATGAAAGAATAATAAATTATAACTTTTCAATAATAATTGGTCACACCATAAAGAATTTTAAAAAACCAATTTTAAATGAGCATGTAAGCATGGTTTAATGAACAAAGG
The DNA here is from genome assembly GCA_963277665.1 of Viscum album. Lineage (NCBI taxonomy): Eukaryota > Viridiplantae > Streptophyta > Magnoliopsida > Santalales > Viscaceae > Viscum > Viscum album. The sequence goes on from OY728144.1 coordinate 211,476,864, forward strand.
CTATTCATGAAAACAACAACCTCAAACACTTGGTATTTTCAACTAATAAATGGAATGCACATTCCAAGATGGTCAAATACTCTCATGAAGAAAAGGAGATCCTTAAACCATTAAAATAAAATAAAAAAACCTATATTCAATAAAATATAGATCAATGGAGAAAAAACACTTCCCAAAAAATTCATGAACATTTACACAATTAATAACATAGATAAGGTGTCTTTAATCATTCCTTGCAAAAAAACTAATAGAATTATCATTAGATCATGAAACAACACATATATTTACCCATAAAATCCCTGATATAAGGGTCTTTTCAAGATAAAGAGATAATATCTATAAGAACTATAAAGAAAAATGAACAAGAGACTCTTAAATTGAGTTTCCTATATCCAACAACCTAAGATCCATCAAAGTTTCTCTCTGTAAGGGTTAATATCTCTAAAATATCTACATTTAACCCCTAGAGTCATTATAGAAGGTTATATGATTAATAATAAGAGAAATTCGAGGTTTTCTAGGTTCAAAAATAAATTTTCAAATTAATTAATTCATGTCGGATGGTTTGGCCGCACAGTTTAAAAAATAGCAGACCAATCGTGCTCCCATTTCTATCCGTTGCGAGAAGATGTATGGTTTGGAAACATGGTTAGTCTAACAATGCACCAACCATGAAAAACACCATTGTCCCAAAATAACAAAATTCACATGGTTTACTAGGAATGTTGCATGGTTTTTCTAAATCATGTTCCAACCATTCACAAGACCAAAAACTTCCCCAAAAACTCTCAAATTCACCTAGAATAAACCAAGAATGGTTCAAAATAAAAGATGATAAAAAAGCTAATATAAATACCTAAAAGTTTAATTGGTATGTATCTCTCCACCATATCACTTTATATCCACATAAAGGCAAGTCGAAGAATACTAATCAATAAAAATATAAGGATACTGCTTCCTTGTCATTGATTTCTTTTCTCATGTCTCATGATAATTTATTACATGATCCTATAACACTCGAATCAATGGAATAGACTTAATATATAGAATATTTTCTAGAGAATCAACAACCTGAACCAATCATTTGACTACTGACATATTTGGTTCCAAAACTAGCTCTTCCCAGTTTCGAAGATGATAGGGATCAGGATGATACTTCTTAAGCTAGGACACATGGAAAACATATTGTATTAAAGTAAAATGAGATGGAAAATCTAATTGATAAGGTACTTTTCAAATATTATCAGTGATATAAAAATCATTCATGTATATTTCAACTTATTTCACTTAATTCTCAAGATAATGGTGATCCAACTGATGTGAAACTTTCAAGAACACCATTTCACCTACCAAAAAATCCTAAGGTTTTAACTGATGATCCTCATAAGATTTATGTTGACTCTGAGAGTAATCTAGTAACTTGAGATTAATAATGATATTGGTAAATATTTCCTGAAAAATTATTGATCCCATAAGTGAAACTTCACCCACCTTAAACCAATAGATTGGTAACTTACATGATCATCAATTAAAATAATCAAAGGTATCCATTATGATGGATGAGTGGTAACTATTTTTATAAGAAAATTCAATCTATCCTAAATAGATATCCCAAGAGCCTCTAAATTCCATGATGAAATCATATAGCATATACTCCAAAATTTAAATCATACGCTTCATATTCCCATTCGTATGAGGATTGTAGGACATGCTTAACTTAACTTTATATCCCATAGTTTCCTAGTGTCCTTTACAAAACCAATAAGTAAACTGAGGATCCCTAGTTGAAATAATAATATATTGTATCCCATGAGACCTCATAATCTCATAAACATACAACTTTCCAAAATCCTCATCCTTAGCGGTGTCTCAAATCATAATGAAGTGAGATTCCTGGTCAGCCGATCAATCACTAATCATACAAAATTCTTCCATCATGAATTCTATGGTAACCAAATGATGAAATTATTTTATATCTAATCCCATATCCATATGGGAATTGGGTTAGGTTGAAGAAATATTTAAGGCTTTGGGAGCTTAGATTTAATCTTTTGATGGGTATATAAATGAGACATAAAATCCTCTATGTCTGACACATTCATATTTCATGAATATTTATATGTAATTTTCAATTATTTTTTGATAGTTTTTAATTGAAATGACCATGAAATGAAATTTTTTCTAAAAATATGGGAAATTAAAATTGAGGAATCAAATTTTATTCCCATGGATAAACAAATAATGATTTTGAATTTAGAGTCTTATTTGGGATTATGATTTATTTTGAATATTTTTTAAGTGTGTTGAAATTTTTATAAGTGATTTATATTTTTTTAAGTGTTTATAAACATTTTAGGACACTAGTCCAACCCTCTTCCAAAGGCCCACACACAACATAGGAATCCCATAAGGGGACCCCTAGCCATGTGATCCCACAGGAGGGATAGCCTAGAGGGGAGGCTACATATGGGGATTTAGGCCTGTACAAGGCCCATGGTGATCAAATCTGAGGGTGTTCATAGCTTGGTTGATGCTTGAGTACGTCGACATATAGGGATAATCCATACAGTGGTAGGAGGAAATATTTTCAAGGATGGGGTGGTCCATGGCATCAAGCAGGGGTCCCCCATCACCTACAAGACTTCATTTTCGTAGTGCTCCCATGCTTATGATTATAATATAGTGATAATAGCTCATTAATTTTGATGTGGGATGTAGTAAATCCTGGTTACTATTCAAATTTTATCAAAAATGTCAACATTTCACCTCACGGCCATGTCCCATGCACTAAGACATTTCCCTCTATCTACTCTTTTGCTCACAACCACAAATTTTCCACATGTACTCACCGACCACAACTGATCTCAATGGAGAATCACCATTTTCATGCTCTGGAAAGATCGATATCGATCTCTCTAACACTACTGAAGCTTGGGGTCTCCATGAATCACCTATGTTACCTAATACAATCTGCATAAAAGCATTTCGAGATATCTGCGTCCACTTGAAAGTCCCTAAGGGATGGGGAGCCTCATCTACCACTATTGCACACTACCCCACATCCCATGAAATTGAGTTCCCCTACCACATGGGACACTCATGCATCCCATACATTACCAAAGGAAGAGTCAACTTGTTTCCCCGTGTGGACTTATTTTACTCCAAAACATACACACTCAAGATCCTGAACTGTTATAAATTTCAAAACTCCCCATGGATATTTGTTCATTTAAGAATGAGATTTTTTTTGAAGATTTGGTAAATCTCCCCTTATTTTAGAAGACCAAGGAGGATCCTTTCCTTGCCTATAAATATTACTCTTGGCCTCTTCTGAGAGAGAGATCGAGCAACCCGTGGTCGAAGGTCCGATGAGGAAAGCCACAAGGCTCCAATTATATGCTACTTTTCTACTTCATTTTTTGTTTTTCTTTTATTTCTTATATTTTAGTTTTAGTTAAATTTTATTTTTATTTTTATTTTATTAAATATAATTCATCTATTTTTTGTTAAGTATTGCCACCACCCTTATCTATATTATTTCTATCTTATTCTTTTTCTTTTTCTTTTTATTTATTCTTCTTTTATTCTTTTTAAAAATCTCTATATATATTATATATATTTATTTTATTTTATTTCATTATTATTTCTTCCTTATCCCTCTTCTATTTTTTGTTATTTCATGTGTGTTTTCTCTCTATCTCTCTCTCTTACCACTTTTCTTTTTTTATTCCTTTCTCTTCACTTATTTCTATCCACCTAGAAATATCTAACTCTCGAAAATGAGAGGATGACTCGAGGCTTGTCTAGGGGGAGTTCAATGTGTTCTGGAATTATTTCTATGAGTTTATTTTATGTTTTTGATATATGAGAGTTACATGCATGGTTGTGGAGACTATCCCCTGGGACATGAACACAAATTTATTTCTATTCTTTTTTTTTAATTTTTTATCCTCTCTCAATTTGATCATATATTTACACAATAGAGTTGATCCAATCGAAGGATGAAATGGGATTAAATTTATCTATGCCCTAGAAGATGTTTCACCCTCAACCAAGGTGTGTCATTAACCATGATTATAGGAGGCGGTTGAATTTATATTTGTTAAATGAATTAAATATTTCACAATTTATAAATAAATGTACAGTAACTAATCATGATATTTCATGATTATATTTTCAAACTATAATGAAAAAAACAAAGGATAATAATGATTAAACTCAAAATTGAACCTCGGGACCAAGTTCTTTCTTCTTAAATCATTATATTTAGCATTTCATGTTTGTATAAGTTTAGAATTTCTATTTTTATTGTCTTTTTTATGTTTAGAAATCAAATAAAAACAAAAAAAAATATTTGTCATTGATTTAATAAAATTATAGAACAAAAAATAGAAATATTTTAGATGAAGTATTTTAAGTGAGTGAACAAACTAAGAAGCTCCCCAAGTGAGACGACCATAGTCAGCCACTATGTTAGACTAGAAAAATAATTTACTTTTACTACACCCTGTGATAGGTGTGATGTCATTCAAATTTCAAACCTAGCCACAAAAACTGATGCTTCATGTTATATTACATCTTCATTATACTAGGATGAATATCCCACTGAGAATAGTGAAAATTTTCTACATATCCCTCCTCGTAGATGTAGGAATGAAATTACTATTTCTAAAATAGATAATGTCTTCTAGGGAGAAATACCACTTAGAAATGGTATCTCTACCATATAAAGAGTTCCTGATACTCTTGAACTATTTATATCATTATTTCTTCATAAAGATTAACTCGATAAGAGAGGACATCAATTGAGTACTAGCAAAAATAATATTAGTCTCTTCCTCTATCACATCAAGGTGAATCCAAGAAAAGAGTCCCATGGTATTCTATTTATCTCTCAATTCCATCCATACTTGAGAAGGAAACATTATACTTAGATCATCTACAACAACATTACATTTTTCTGAGGTATAGGAAATATCTAATTCAAAATACTAAAGATACTTTACCCATCACCTTTTTCTAAGGTTTATGTTTTTCAAAGAAAATATGTAACTCAAACTCTTTAGTGATAATAAACAATGAACATTTCAACAAAGGGGTAATATTTCCAAATATTGAGAGAAATCATAATTACAATATATTCAAAATCATGTGTGGGATAATTATTCTCATCTGGTTCAAGCTTACACAAGTCATACTCTGCTAAATAATCTTCTTGTATAAGGACAAAACCTAATCCAGTACTCAAAGCATCCCAAAACACCACGTAGCCACTTCTTGATTCTATTAAAGTTAAAATAGGTATTGAATTCAAAAGTAGCTTCAATTCATCAAAGGGAGTATGAAAATAATAATCCCACATGAATTGTACCCATTCCTAATAAGATCATTCAATAAAGATTTAAGCTTTAAGAAGCCTTTCACAAACCATTGATAATATCCTTACAAACCTAAGAAGATTTGAATCTCAAATACATTCTATATTTCCTTCCATCACAACACAAATTTCACCTTCTCAGAATCAATTTAGATTACTTGCTCCAATATAACATTTCCTAAGAACTTAACTTTTTGAATCAAGAAATGAACTTTTGATATCTTATCATAAAGGTGATGATCCCTCAAGATTAATAGATTGGATTTTTGGTGTTTCTTGTGCTCTTCTTTAGTTCTTGAGTAAACTAAAGTTTTATCTAGGAATACCGCTACAAAGGTTTCATGGTACCAGTCAAAAATTTAATTGATCAAGTCCAAAAAAAATTGTTGGAGTACTAGTCAGACCAAACAGCATCACACAATACTCAAAGCGGCCATGCCTAATCCTAAAAGTAGTTTTATGAATGACTGACACCTTAACTATGAGATGATGATATCAAGACTAAAGTTCAATTTTAAAGAATCATTTTTACTCTTTTAAATGATAAAATAAGTATTCTATATGGGAAAAAGGATACAAATTCTTTATTTTCATAAAAAAATCTTTTGATAATCAATACATAAATGGAGGGTCCTATCAGCCTTTTTTGGAAAAAAATCATAGGGGTTGTCTAAGGAAATACACTAGGATGAATGAATACTTTAGCTTTAAAATCATACAAATACATCTTTAATTCCATTAATTATTTCAAATCCATAAGGTATGAAGTAATGGATATCAACATAGTTCCCAACACAAAATCAATCAAAAACTAGACTTACCTGTCTGTAGGTAGACTAGATAAATTAGTTAAAACCCCTTAATGAAATTCCTTAAATACTAAAGAAATATCTCAAACCATAGCTTCATCCCCAAGTTCAATTGTGAAATAGGAAATAAACTTCCCAAATTATATTAAAGTAGGTACTGATCGAATAGACCTCGAACCCCACTCTCCTTTAGACACTTGGGAGTTCCCATCATAGGTGGTAAGGAATACCCACCACAATCCATTTTTTTTGTATTTTCTAAAATCCACATTTTGGAAAAGTGGGAACCATATAGAAAGATCCACAGCCCAAGTCCTCCTTAAAACAGACCACAAATACCCCCATTAAAAGTTCCAAATCCAACATTCAAATTCCAAAAAAAATAAGTTCAAATCACCTCCCGTTCCATCCACGTATTTCAATCATCCACTCCACATTTACTCCAATGAAACCAAAAGATCCATTTCAAATTTTTAAATTCAAAAAAAACCGTGAGACCATCATCACTACCCCGGTCTCCGAGCAGCCTTGATACACACACTCTGACACAGAAGAGTCAGTCGTTAGATTGCTGATAAGATCCATCCACTGTAAACCCCCATCACCACCTTGAGCTTCGTTGCCATCACTATCACCGTATAGTATTAACATAAACCATCGATGGCGCCAGTGAGAACACCCTCCTCGCCATTTTGAGATACAAACACCACAAGACATCAGAACCAAAAGATTAAATCTCTCCATAGATAAGGCACCGACCATCACCAATAGCATCTTCTCCATAAGAACTCACAGAACTGGAAACATCCACCATTGTTCACATCGCTCCGTAACTGCATACCGCTCCCCTAACACATCCCAAAACCTCCATGGTAACTGTCACAACCAACCGACCTAGAAGGGAGAGAGGAAACAGGATGCCAGAGCAGGAAGGAGTGGAAAGGAAGGGAGGAAGAACACGCCGAAGAAAGGAAACCCAAAAACAGAGATAAAAAACCATGAGGCAAGAACAAACCTGGAATACAAAAGGAAAAATTAGGGCTGAAACCCTAAAGAAAACCAGAACAAAGGGGAAATCGGGGGTTGATACCCTAAGAGAACCACCATGATACAAGTAAGGGTAAACTGGGACTGAAACCCTAAGAGAACGAAAAGCATAAAGAACAGAAGCCACTGAATGGAGGTTCCCACGTTTCCCCTACTCCCACCACCACAGTCCCAAACCCATCTAAAAACCACCACAACTGACCAAAGTGGGGTCTTATGTGTCGGACCAGACCGGCAGAGCAGGGGAGGGAGAGGAGAAAATGGGAAAACTCCTAGCATGAGGAGGACAACAACCCATAAGGGGATAAAATTTGAGTGGAAAGGCAAAAAGATGGAAGCAAACCTGAAGCGGAAGGAGGAAGAAGGGCCATCCCCATCGGGGAACCCTAAGAGAGGTGGAGTTGACAGTAGAGCCGAGAGAGAACTCAAGGAGAGTGGGGAACCATGTCCTATCAAAAACAATCGTATGAATCTCCAGACTCCTGAACAACTTTCTTCTGTGACTTCCGGATGAAATTTTCATCCATGAAATTTACATTTTTTCAAGTGTAAGTTTTTTTTTTAGGGTAAGGAATACCCACCAATGATAGAAATCAATATATTCCTTATGGAAAACTAACCAATACACCCCAAGGATAACATCAAATAGATCCATGTTGAGAACAAGAAAATACAAAACTCACTCGACTTTTGATATAAAGAGATAAAATGAGGGACATTGAAAACCTTATTCCTTCTTCATTAAAAGGGGATTCAACAACTCCATAACAAATGGAATGAGTTACACTAAGAGTTTCATATTATTTAGTAAGAAAGTAGATATAAATTAATGAGAGAAAGAATTATCAAATAAATAAATCTATAAAGAAGAATCAACAAAGATAATACCCCTCTTAGTCAACGTAAACACATCAACATTCACTTGATTCTCTTCCAATACTCAAAAGTAATTTTTTTAAGAAGATTTTGGCTAATAACCAGTCATCTTCGAATAATTTGACAATATATTATATACTTTAATTTCCGAAAATACTAAACCATAATTTTTTGTAGAGAAATCATGATATATTTACTATTAGGGAAATAGGTTTCCTTAAAAGTTATATATTTTTAAGATGTGTGGGGAAGATGCATCTCGTATACCTTATCTTGACACATTATAACAAGTTAAGCGTATACTGCTAGTAGCTACTAAAGGGGTGATATAAGTATTCTTATGGGATCCACTATCACTACCCTTGAAAACCTCATTCAACTTCCACTTATTTCTAGAGGATCTACTAAAACCATGAATTAACAAAAAAATTATCCCAACTAATTCTGACTTTCCTTCCAGGTCAATTTATACCATCATGGATCTGTCCACAACCTTAACATAGGTTGTAAGATTCTATATAAAAACGAGATATAAAATATCTAGTCATAATACCATCTAAAACATTCAATACTTCAACATATCATTCAACACTATCTCAGTAGAGAAATAAAAAAGTTCTGAAAAGTGATTGGTATATTCTATCATAATTTTTTCACCTTGATAAAGGGTGATGAACTCATAGATTTATCCATTTTCAATGATTCAGGGAAATATTGTTATAAAAATATGTTCTAAAAGTCTTTCCACTCCATGCCTTTAGGCTGTTTTGTCGAAACCACTATGTCTCACCATCTTCTACTAGTGCCTTTGAGATTAAAGTTTTCACATTTCACTTAGGCAGGATATAGAGTTTCTAAAATTTCAAAAATCTGTGCAGTCTTTCCAAACTAGCCCTCTGCTTATTGAAGATCATTCTCTCCTTGGAAGGATGGTGGTTTCTAGAGAATAAACTCTTAGTAATAATTTTTATCACCTATGTTTCATAGTTACACTTCACTAATTTGATTTGAGGTAGGAACAACACCGTAGTCCATAGCATGAAACATTCACACTACGAATTCAACAAGATTTTGATTAACTAGAGGGTTTTCATATGAAACATCATCTATAACACCCACCTAATAAACTCTAGGATTCCTTTTATAGGACATGGTACTATATCAAAGATTTAATACATACCATAATATGGGTGACTAATCTCATTTTTAACCAAGAAAACATAATCAAAGAACTGATATTCGATCAAAACTCAACATAAGAGACACATTCTAAACATCTCATTGTAACTATAGACTCATTATGCTAAGATATTATCAATAACTTGAAAGTAAAATACCCCTAATTCAAGAAACGTATATCTTATATATACCATAAAATCACAATACATGACTACCATGGAAAAACTATCCTTTAATACAAATTTTTTATGAACCAACCTGGTTCATCCCTGAAATGGACAGTCGAGATGACCTATGGCAAGCCAAGAAGGGTTTTCTTGATCCCCATAGGTTGTTTATAATAACCTTGTCATAAAGAATTGCCTTTGGAAATCATTTATCACATAATAAAACAAAAACAATAGTTGGAATATATAAAATAAATAAAACTTTCCAATAAAAATCAAGACAATATAATAAAAAGTGTACAAGGAAAATACAATTGTTAAACCAAAACATATATATCAAAGTACATAGATAATATAAAACCCATATATGTGTGATACAATGGAAAACATCCCACTATGTCACCAAAAAATCACACACCCCACTAACATAGATCCTCACCACCACCACGTGAATCATTTACCCTACTTGTGTCATATAAAACAAGATCTATACAAATCCAAAGGTATGTGTAAGGTGTGAGAAAAACAAGCCCACTATGATTACACCAAGTGATCCCTAAGTAGTCTTTATAAAACAAACCAATTGGTAACATTTAATGAAATAAAATGCATGAAATATATCCTTAAAAAAATTTCAACAAAACATGTAAATTCAATCTTCTTGAATAATTTTTAAAACATGCATAAACAAACTATCTTCAAAGAAAAAATAAATAAACCATGTTGTAAATATTTCATAAACAACCAATTAAAAAATGATGCAACATAGAAAATAGTCCTAGTGTAGGTTAGTTTTTGGTTATCTTAGATCCTTGTAACTCAATGATAAAATGACTAAGTGTGCACATATCCCTAAGAAACATTCATAAGGATTATAGAATACCCAAAAAATTGACCACATGTCATAAAAAAGTTTAATTAAACTTGTAGTATATCTTCATTCTAGTTAACTAAAAACCATACTAGTGATTATCCCAATTGTTCCCCAATCTAATTACCCTAGGTTACCAAGTTCCATAAACCACACTTGGACATATTAAATTTCACAAATAGACCACACTTTAAGGCTTTCGTTTTTACAACTCAAACCAGTTCAAGGGAATGCCACCCAATAATAATCAAAATTCCCAAATTCACAATAAATCAATATTTCAAATTCATTTCCATTTTCAATATAAAATAGAAAATCCATATTATGAATAAATCCCAAATTATAAAATTTTATGAATAATTGGTCATTCTATTAAATAATTTATAAAACAAATTTTAAATTTGCAAGAAAACATGGTTTTATAAAAAAGGATTTTAATTAAACAACCCACCTCAAATACTTGGTATTTCCAACCAATGAATAGGATTCACATTCCCAGTGAAATAAAGGATATTAAGAAGAAAAGTAGTGGACTGACCTATGAAAATCATATCAGGAAACTTGTATTCAATAAACTATAGATCAACACAGAATAAAGAAGTTGTTTACTAAGACAATTCTCAAAGAATCCCAAAAAGGCCAATGAATATCCTGTCTTTTTCCTTATCCCACCCAATGAATCTAACCTAATTCTCATTAAATCATCACACATCCCATATATCTAGCTATAAAATACATTATATATGGTTCCTCTTAGGATAAAGATATAATATCTATAAAAATTATGAAGAACAATGAAAAATGGACTCTTACCTTGAGTTTTAGATCCAACGACCCAAGATACATTGTAATTTCTCTACAGAAGAGTTAGGGCCACAAAAATATCTAAATCGAACCCTTATAGTTTATATAAAAGGATGTAGGATAAAAAATATGATAAATGGGAGGTGTATCATGTTCAGAAAAATTCATATTAATTAATTGACGTTATACAGTTTGGCTACATGATTTAATAAACTTTGTTCCAATGATTCACTTATTTCTATCTATTTGGATAAGTCATATGGTTTGGTCACACATTTTTCCTAACCACTCTCAAACCATGTGAATTATAACTATCCTAAAACACTAAAAGTTGCATGGTTTCCTTATAATTCGATGCACTTTGTCTAAACTATGCGCAAACCATGTACATGCCCATAAACCTACAAAAACTCCCAAAAATAACCCTAAATGACCCAAGAATGTTTTAAAAGAAAATGTGGTAGAAAAAAAAGAATATAAGTACCTAAAAGTGACATCAAGATGTTACATATAAAATTTCATCAACATAATCAATTAGAGTAATAATTTCACTTTGAATTATTTTAAATATGGTTTGATTACAGTTTCATTGAAAATAAATGAATGATCTCATGGAAATTGTGATTATTCCAAAATAGTCACTTTTAGAATTTTTTTCCCCAAAAAATGACTTACTTAAAATTCACACCTTATGCTTATACTTTTCTATTACCATACATTATATTAGTAGATCTATAAATATTTCTTCCATAAACTCTCCATGCAATAAATCATTCTTTAAATCCAACTAATTCAAGGTCAAATACTTGTATATAACTAGAGACAATGACACTATAATGGTATTAATTACAGATATAGGATAAATTATACTATTATTACCTACCCCATAAGATTTCGTTTGTCCATTTTCTATTAATATTTCCTTAAAATTTTCAAGGGTTCCATCATATTTATATTTCACCAATAAACTCATATGAATTCCACTAATTTATTTCCAAGTGAGAAATCAAACAAATATAATTTACATTCTTATATAATTAATTCATATCATCATTCATAAAATCAATACACCTAGAATAAATTAATATTTTTTACACACTATGAGTAATAGACACACTAAATTATTAATTCAAAAAAGATTAATTTGATTTAGACAATTCATGATAAGTCATAAATTGTGTCATATGATACTTCAATTGATTAGATATTTTTGGTTCAAAACTTTTTAAATTAATACCTATAGATTGTTCTAGAACTCCTTTTTAAAAGAATTCGACTAGATTGGTATTTCAAAATGAGAATTGGATGGATTAAACATTTCATACAACAGACTAAATTTTTCATCAAATGAAATTGGAATATGATTATAAGCTCAAATTAATACAGGAATATCTTCATTAATTATACTCAAACCTTTTGATTCATGGAACTATGATTCTTCAATTAATGGAGATATATCATAAATATTTGTACACTTATATTTTGATTCATGGAAATATTTCCCTGAATCAAGTTTTTTTTGTACTCTAAATATTAAAACTTTTCTTATTTTTCTCCCCTTACAGTTTTAAATTAGAACAAAACATAAAATACACAAAAAAAATCACATTCATTGTGATAACAATTTATCCAATAAGGGGATGATGACACCCATAACCATTTTTTAACCTAGAATATACAACAGACACTTCAACTCTTATGGAGACAATATTTGACATTGGTGATTCTATAGTTGGATAAAAATAATACATCCAATGACATGATGTGGTAAATTTGGTATATAAAGTGTATTTACATATTTATTTAGATTTTAGAGTGTATTTTTAATAAAATTGAAATTAGAGTTAATTTTATTAATGAAATATACTGCAGAGGTATGTGTTTCACCCCAATATGACAATGGAATATTAGTTTCAAATAATTAAGCACACATTATTTCCAAAAGTTTTATGTTTTTATTCTCATTAACCAAATTTTGTGGAGTTCTCTAGAAATTTTGTTTGATGAATAAATACTTATTTCTCAAAAAAAAATTATTCAGTTCAAAATTATCATATTCCCTCATTTATGCCATTAAAGGGCCTCAATCTATGAAATATATTGAGTTTTAATCATTTTTTAAAATATTTAGAAAAATATATTTACTTCTACCTTATAATTCATAATCCATAACCAATTCATACTTATAAAATAATCAATAAAATTAAAAATATATATATCCACTTATAGTAAAAACTTCTTAAGGACCTCATACATCAGAATGGATAATCATTAAAGGTTATTTTATTTATAATTGATGGTTATAAATAATTGTGACTCTTATAAAGTTAAAAAAAATAACACTAAAAACTAAAAATGTTAATGGCACTAAATAAACTATGGATTTTTTTAAATATTATCAAAAGTTTTATTTCCTGCACCCTAGTGCCAAAAAAAATTAAAACCTTTTCATCACCACTTCATAATTATTTACTATAAAAACTATTTTCAATATTTTCTATTTTAAAGTCTAAATAATAGAAAATCCCTGTCCTAGTACCACAACCAATCAGCCTCATTATTTAAATATCCTTAAACACATAATGGGAAAGGAATATAATAACAACATAAGATAGTTATTTAATAATTTAATCAAGTAATAAAAATTTATATCCAAAATATATAAAAACTAAAATAGGTTCATGGTTGAGGGTATTATAAGGGGTTAAAGAGTTTTTTCCAATGATTTAATGATTACTATTAGTGGAAAAAAACATTTTTATGGTGTATTAATGCCATTAACATGAATACAATAAAATTTAACATGATCAACAACACAAAAAAATTTAATCCATTCACAATTAAAAACAATTGAGGAACTCTTATTAGAATATTTTATTCCTACTACCAAAGTTAAGTCTCTGTAAATGAAATCATCCCCCATACACGATTTAAAAATATTTTCAACAAGATTCCATTAAATATTCTTCATTCATGGTGTTCAATTGTTATCCCCTTAATTTAGATATCCCACAATCTTAAAACAATTCTTTGATATATCCAAATATTTTTTAATGAACATAATTTTTTTCACCATTTTTAAAGAATTATTAAAACCAAATAAGGTTTTACCTGATTCCAAGTTGAAATAATATATTGTATTATATCAAATTATTGGATGGAACAACTAATAAATGTATAGACATTAATATTAAAACTCATTTAATTATATTTAATATTTACCATATTTCCTATTTAGTCTTATAAAAAATAACATTGATCTAAATTCTGAAAAAGGGAGGGGGACTTATGAATATTTACATTACTTGATCCTTAAATTCCAAATTTATTAAAGTCATTAATTCCTACAAAAATATCATCGATGTATTATATGGAATGACTTTCCGTCATTGGCTCAATACAAATTGTTACTAATAACATGTACTAAAATTAAAACATGCCTTTTATAGAAGACCATCCATCTCAAAAAATTAAAAATAACATAGAATTCATATTTCAAGACCAAAAGTATCTATTTAAAATAACTAAAAAATTGGGATACAGTCATGTGAGTTGTAAAGTTTTTACTTCATATGGAATTCAATATAAATACATTAGTGCAGAATGATAATGATGAAAAAATAAGGGTCGAATTATGTCCTTTAAAAACACCCAAAATTTTCCAAGCTAACCTCCCATTCTAAATTGGAAAGTGGTATTGCTCACTTTTCTTTAAATACATTATGTAGTAGAATATAAAGAAAATAACATAGAAATATTTATAGTGGTTCGGGGAAAAAATATCCCATGTTCCACTCCAATATAACTCTCTCAATGAGCCTGGTGGTTTTTAGAAGTAGATCATTTTCCAGTGGATTTCAAAAGATGATTGAAATAAATGGTAAAATGATAGATACATTAGTGATAGAAATAGGAATATTCTCATAAATTCAGAAAATTTTTAAATATATTCAAATTATATAACTTCATAAAATCATATATTTTTTCAAAATATTTTACCCATAGATTTCAACTAGATAAATCTATTGAGAATAAATAATAATTTTGACTTAATTCTTCTCAAATAGATCTATAAAATTCACGAGATAAAATATGATCTTCAAAACTGATCAGCATATTTGATATTCAAAATCAATCATCTATGAAAAATCCTAACTTCCCTTATAAATGAGAACAAATTAAATTGTTATTGAAGAGCCTATAAAATTTTCATTGAATTTATTAATTGAGAAATTCAGTCCAAAAAATCAAAGAAATATATATCAAAAATATCCAAAATTCAAATACAATGGTTGGATGATTCAATGTGGGGATCCTCTATATAATGATAACACCAAAAGTATGTTTCAAAACTTACAGTTGATTCCAAATATAGAATATAATATCGTGAGGTTCAATACCAACATTAGAATAACATAAAAACATTATATACTCAAACATGGGGTTATTTCATGAAATTTGGGTTCCCAAACCTAACGTTCAATTTGAATGTGAGGTTCCAAAAGTGGGGTTAGATGCTAATTTTAGTCTGCAACATCGCTTTCTGAAGAGTGATTCCAGAATTCTTTGGACTTACATAATAATTTATAAAATAAAATTTTAGTCAAATTATAAGTAAAGAACATTAAAAAATATAGGGAAATGAAATAAATATTCAAATAAATAAAATCATAAAATCCAATTAAATAAGTTTCATTATTAAAAAAATGGTGGTGTTTCTGAGAATCAAAATCGATGAGAAATAAATGAGAAATTATTCCATCAACATCTATATGCCCAAAAATATCAGCCATATAATTTTGATGATCATAAAACCCACAGAATTTAAAGAATCACAAAATACTTATCGGTTATAATTATAAAAAATATATATTTTAATTATGTAAACAATATATTTTGAAACTATGTTATATATTAAGAATTTCATGTTTATCCAAATTTTTCTCCCTCATTGTTAGATAAAAAATAAAGTATAAATATGGATTAAAATACATTTAACATAGCATAAAACTATAATTCAATGTTATTTAAGAAAAAAATAAATGAATTCTAAAAATAGATAGGCTTGGAAACATAAAATAATGACAAACAAAAATTCACGGAGAACCAAACATAAAAAAAATCACATAGTTATTAATTATATCTGAGAAAAATTAAATTTAGCTTAAAGATAAATAGTTTGTTAAGTTTCATGGTGAGAGGATGAATCATCTTTAATTTTATCATATGAAGGTGATTCAATAGTTAAATAATATCTCAGATTCTTTTACATAGCCTTTAGTTTCACCAGCAAGTCCATGAAATTATGATTCATTAAGATTTTCCACCCTTTCATTAGATTCATCAATTATTGAAACATCTTCAATACTTCAACTAGATTCAGCATTATAAGTTTTAAATTATTTCATAATACAGAACTTATTTCTCCATTTGATTGTTCGGCTATTTGACCACATTTCTAGCACATGGATTTACAAAATTCAACCTTTCAACAAATTCATTCTAATTTTATAATACATTACCAATCGGTGCACTAACACACTATAAACCATGAATATTTAAATTCATGGATACAAGATATGAAAACATAAACTCTTTTCTTCATGAAATACCTTTATATACTTCTCCACCCAAAGTAGATCCCTTCCTTCACTTGAATTTGAAACCTTTACACATTCAAATTGGAATTATAAAAAATATCTTAATCCCAAAGATTAGATTTTTAAATCATTTATCCTTTTATTTTTCAAAACTATTTAGATATATCTCCTTTAAATTCATCAAAATATCTCTTATAAATTTATCTTTCTAAAAAACTGATATTGAGTCCAGAGAGAAATAAACTTTCTTATGGAAATAGATGAATTTTTTGTTGGAATTGGGCATATAGCAGAAACCCCAAATAAGTGGGTTTTAAAAAATTTCCACTGACGATCGACGTAAAAATGTTGATGTCAGATAAAAGTTGCCCGGTCTTAGCCAAGGACAATGTGTGGAGGATTTTAAGCACAAAAATTAAACCATAAAATACCTGGTTTAAATTTGAATCCACACACGACGTTTGCTCTTCGTTGGTGATCGCTGCTCGAAGAATCTGAAGTTGAATTCCCCTAGATCGTCCACACGTCCTTTAAGTAATCTCCAGGAGCACCGTTTGTCGTAATCTGGGTGATAGCATGGATTTGTGACAATGTCTTCGATGCTCCAACGACCACCGCATCGCATCGCTAGCGATGCCCGAGAGAGAGCTCCATCTGAGATCTTTGGATCCAGAGCATCTCTCTCTAGAATGTGGGAGAGAGGAGAGGAGATAGAAGCTCCATGAATAGTATTTGGAAAATTCCCCTCCTCTTCTACTTATAGTGCACAATTAAAATACCCGGTATCGCCTCGCCGACCCCGAATACTTAATGAACTATCAATGACAATTATGACTACTAAATTGAGTCATAAATAATATTATCATTTACTTGTAATATATTAAAAATATATTACGTGATAATAATTGATTCATTAACTCAACTCATTATTCCCATAAATATTAATTGAACCTTGAATAATTAAATATTCGTCAATTAATATTTTTCATGCATTTACTTAAAATTGTAAATACATTTAATAAATAAATTCAATAATCATTATTCTAAACTCGAATAATATGAATTTATTTATTTCATTGGTGATCATTTAACTTTGGACAAATCCCAGACCCCTGTGGCGGGGCCCACCATGTCCAAAACTCCTATTCAACTGAATAGGGTAGATTCTTGAATATGTTATTGTGTGTGACCCTCTAGGACCTTATTTTGACAGTCATTAATAGTATTCATAGACCAAGAGCAGGATCTAGCAACCCATCATGGCCCCTGAAGAAATAAGGATTGTCACAGCAGTGGCAACGAACCTACGAACACGCATTGTGTAATATAATCTCTTTGTCTGTAATATCTCATAAGGCAGGACTCCCCCATGTGTCATCACCATTTTATTGATTTATAGTTTGTTGATTTAACTGGATGGATTTACCCTTGACTTCCATGGCCATGGTCTTATAAAGGTACTACCATCCATATCAACATGGCCGGAGCTATATTACTTCCATAACCCGGAAGCGACAAATCCTTTCTTGACCATTCAACCAATGCCATGCCACCAATGACGCACCTGACACGAACTACCTCGCCACGACTTCATTGCCATGGTTTTCTTCTTGCATCAAAGTACACAATTAAATGACATACATTGGTAATGATCTCAATTCAAGAGACCATTACACATGATCATAGATAGGAACATCCAATGACACCTGAAACATGTGGATTTCCTATTGGCGGGTCAGTCCTCGTGATCTCACTTATAGAGATCACCAAGTGCGAACTTCATGAGAAGAAGTCTCAATGCTTATGAGCCCCCAGCGCCTGATATTCAAAAATCTATTATGTCCAATCAGTAAGATGTATCTAGACTATAGAACATATATTTAAGATTAATTTCATAGTATCTAGAGGTTCTCATTATAGCCTGGGAACTACTATAACCTTTTGATACGATAATTAACCTTTGGACATTACCATTTCAATAGTGGACTCAGAAAATTATCCACTATAATGGTAAGATGAAATCATATATAGCTAACTGTATATATAATATGGTAATCAAAATCATTGAATAGTTGGGTCTAGGGCATCCACTATTTTAACATTTTTCAATCCCTTAAAATAATTTTGAGAACTTTTAAGATATCCTTATATCTTCATAGATTCATCCTTTAACTGATTAAGCTTATAAAATATACCCATATAAAAATAATGAGTACAAAACATAAAATTTTAAACTCCGTCATCATCTAATGATTCTTGATTAGGCCAGACAGAAGGTTCTCTAGATTTAACCAACTGAAGTGATTGAAATTCTACACCTTCACCAGAATGAGAGTAAAACTCTCCAAGTATTTAAATGACCTAAAAATTATTTTATAGAGTCATTTCCATGCACCTTTCAACAAAAGAAACTAATTGAACCCCAATCGATTCAGTTATAGTAGCAATGGGGTTACTCACCAACTCTTCAAAAATGAACTTCCTCTAGTCTTTCTAACTCAGTTGTCACCTAAACATGAAAAATTTATTTTTTTTCTTTGTGATACTTCATAAGGAGTAGATTCCCCTCCTAGTTTTTCTATACCTTTAACTACATACTCATCTCTTTCTTCAACTATAAGATCCAACTGCTCAACTTCTTCTAAAAAAACTAAAAATCTTGTTCAACTCATTCATCCAAAATTGTAACTATTTGATAGCATTTCCCAACCTGATCAAACATGTTAAATAGGTGAGTAATTTCCCTTATCCTGAGAAGTGAAACCAAAAACACCCTCATCATCTACCTCGACAAAGGGTTCTTAATAAAATCATGGATTCTAAATTATTCCTCCAACTCTGGAAATAATATTCTTATATATGACTTAACTCATTCAGGTTCTGGAAAGAATATTGGTAGCACCGAAAGAAGAATCTTATAAACCAATATCCACTTGCGACACAATTTCTACTCTATTTACTTGATATTTCCTAATCTCCTCTACACCAGGCCTTGTATAACCAACTTACATTAATTTCATGTTCTCCTACTCAGCACAAAAACCATATTACTCTTCTTCTTCATCACAAAGTGGAATTATCTTACCTCTAACCACACTACTAAATAATCTAAACTTTTTTAAATTTTTATTATACAAAAATATTTCAATTATTATATCATAAACATTTCATGATATCAAATATCATCCCTCACTTATAAAGAATAAGATACACCCATCTACCATAGGAATAAAAAGACATCCTAGAAACGTTTTGAAAAAATGGTTCATGTATCTTATCATGTATCATATTACATGGAAATTGATGTCACTTAGCAACAGAAATATGATATATATGTCAAGAAAAACAATTTTATCAGATTTATCAATCCTAAAAATTATTTTTTTCTAGATTAATTTTATCAATACCTTCTTATGAGCATTCAAATCCTTCATGATCATCTTTTTAATTTGAGAGGTCCAAAAGAGAAAGGACATAATGTCTATAGACTTATAACCACCATATTTCAAAGATATTAGACTGAAATGGAAATTCCCTTCATGGGGACAATAAAATATCTAATCCATTGATACTAAAAACACTAAAAACTATTTTTCATTCACTTTAGATGAGATGATGTCCTCATTATCACAAATTCTATACTAAGAACTTTCATAAAACTCATTTACTTATCTTTTAAAAACATAATCATAATTGACTCCATCAAATATGATTTTCAATCCTTGAAAACTTAACTCCTTATTTAACATTAGGATTGTTTTAGAAAGCCACTTTATGTCGACAGCCTTTACATGAATAATTTTCCTCCCTAAATTTGAAGGTATCTTCCTCTTCACACCACCGGGGCTGGTCTAGTATGTCTTATTATTCTTCCCCATTGCAATAAGTAGAAGGTTTAATGTTTGAAAAAATATTATTTTAGTGATCAATATCTTTTGAGATCTAAAGTAAATAGGTTTGAATGTATGAGAGATAGAAGAATTAACTCAGATGGTTTTAGGCAACGATTTTGTTTCTCAAGACAATTATTAAATGTAATCATTCAGGTTTTTAAAATTAAAAGGAAAAATTTTAAAATATAATTCAAAAATTAAATTTTAATAAAGCAAATTTAAAAGATAATAGAAAACATAAATAAATAAAACATTAAAAAATACTTTGGAATAAAACAATTTATTAATATAAACAAACATTAACAAGAATATTAAAATCTTTACTTAAAATAAAATAAACCTAACTCACCCTTAATAAAATCAAAACATGCATTGGGAAGTTTTTTAGTGAAAATATTAGTAATTTGATACTCATTAATAAAACATTATAGATATATATCCCCTTTTTAACGTGATCCCTTAGAAAATGATGCATAATATCAATATTATTGTACCTAGAATGACTGACAGGATTTTTTAAAATATTTTTAGCACTAGTATTATCACATAGAATAAGAACATGATAAAATTTATTTTTGAAGTCCAGAAGTGTGTGTTTCATCCACAATACTTGTGCATAGGGACTACCAACAAATGTGTATTACACCTCAGTGGTTAGTAATGCAACTGAATATTTCTTTTTACTAGACTATAAAACCATGGAATTTCTTAAAATGTGAAAAATTCCTAAGGTTATTTTTCTATCTAATATACCCCCTCCAATCAACTTCTGAATATGAAATTAAATCATAACATTCCTTTTCAATATACTAAAATAATTTTAACATTGATTAAATGAGACTCTTTTGGTTTTTATTAAAATATTGCACATAAAAAAACAAACAACAAGATATTTAGTTTACTAAAGGTATTATGTATCAAACTACCTATCATAACTCTACAAAAAATATCAATTGGTCTTCTAGATTCAAACAAATCAATTTTTATATTGGTACACATTGGGGTTGTATAAGGCTTACTATTTTCAGGTCCAAACTTTTTCAATAAATCGATAATATATTTACTTTGATTTAAAACATTTCTAAAATCCTTTTGAAAACTATGAAATCCAAGAAATAAATTTAATTATACCATCATAATCATATCAATATCTTTTTGTATAAGATTTTAAAAATCTTTATAAATATTTTGATTAATATAACCAAAAATAATAGCATTTACATATATTTGAACAAATAAAATATTTTTTATGACCCGTCCCCCGGGGCCTGTACCGTGACTACCCCAAGCCCGCCTTCCATGGGCCAGGGGCTGGCCACTAGCACCAACGGTGAAAATCCATAAAATTGGGATGGCATTGCCTTTATAAACTATAAACAAACACAACAGAGTAAGATGGAAGAAAAACACTAAGAAAAATAGTATACAAAAAGGAGTACTGAAAAGTAAAGGGGTCAGAAATACAAGCTCAAATGTAAAGTACAATTACAACTGGAATGCAAGTACAACTGAAGAAAAGTAAAACAGCTATTGGGTTGTCCACCGGGATTCCTACCTGAAGGGTAGGTACAGATATCCTTCTCAACACTCCACGTCCTTCAGTCTCCTTTGTGTATCGACTCATCATAAGGTCCACCTCCAGGTATCGTCCACTACTCCTACTCTGATCCTCAGTCATCATTTTTCATCGTCTGCAACCAACACAATGAGGTGCGGGCATAGCCCGTGCAGGGGTGAGTATAACAATACTTAGTAGGGACCCCGAGACCCTCAAGGTCTCACAAAATCCAAAAAGGATAAACTAAAAAGTATGAAATCAACTGATAACCCCACTTAGGTATATGCTCATATATATATAAAAGTTATCAAGCAATCCATCTCAATCACGAGGAAACACAATAGTTACTGACTCAGCTCACAAAAGTATACAACTTATGTATAGAGATAGAGATTATCAGATATATCCACTGAATCATCAGAGTTGTCGGACCAACACATGATCCAGGACCAGCTATCCTGTCGGGCCAACACATGATCCCGGAACATAAGTCAGAACTGTCGGACCAACACATGATCCGGGAACAGTCGTCAGAGTTATTGGACCAACACATGATCCAGGACCAGCTATTCTGTTGGACCAACACATGATCCAAGAATAGAAGTCAGAACTGCCGGACCAACACATGATCCAGGAATAGTCGTCAGTGCACAGCCAGCAATAGGGTTTTCACAAAGCACGCTTGATTCTGGGAGGGTCCGATCCTCAAGCCAAGTGTTGAAATGTCAACTGCCACCAAGTCCCATGACAAAGTATCTCAAAGGTCCACCACTTCATATGGGTCTCAACGTGATAGACGGCGCATAAATCGGGCGCCCGGTCTTTTAGTTATTAGCCTTTTAGTCCCGGGGGCCTGGTTGGATTCGTGTACGATCCAACATGACCGTAACTCAATTATACCCCGAATTTCAGGGGGGGTATACTCAAAGGGGATGTATCTCATCAAGATTAGCAGCGCCGCTGACGGTTCATCAAATGGACGTACAGTGCCAATGATATGAACAATAGAAAGTAAAGGGGTCGGTACTGGGCACGGGTCTGGTCCGACCTGGTCAGACCGACTCGGCCCAACCCAGTCTGGGCCGACCTGGTCCGGGTCAACCCGGAGAGACCCATTGGGTCTGACCCAGCCCATTGGGCGGGTCAGCCCGTTAGGTTCAACCTGGTTCGCTGGGCTCGGCCCAGCGGACTGCGGGGGAAGTTCAGCCCAGTGGTCGCTGCGTAAGCGGCTCGGCCAGAAGATCAGGGCCGGTTCGACCAGCACTGTGAGGGGCACGGCTCGGTGACTCGACCCGGGAGGCCGAGCCGGTTCATCCAGCGATGCCACGAGGTATTTCACGGGTAGGCTCGAGAGGCCGGAGGCCGGTGGGCAGTCCAACGGGGCGCACGCTGGCGCGGGTAGGTGGCGCAGGGCACGGTGGCTTGCATGCAGGCTGCGAGGCGCATCGGCAGTGCGCAGTAGGAACAGGAAGGCGCGGGAAGCGCATTGGGAGGTCGCGGGCAGGCGACCTGGGCACCGGGCAGCGCGCCGGGAGGCTGGCTGGGCGTCAGGCAGCGCGTGGTAGGTGCGGGAAGGTGTGGGCAGCGCGCCGGGAGACCATGGGCAGGCGGCTTGGGCACCGGGTAGCGCACCAGGAGGCGCACCGGGAGGCGGGCAGGGCACTGAGAAGCGCTCCGAGAGGCCTCTGGCAGGCATTCTGGGTGTTGGGCAGTGCGCTGGGAGGCCGGCGGGGTGCTGAGCAACACACCGGGAGGCTGCGGGCAGGCGTCCTAGGCGTCGGGCAGCGCGCCAGGAGGCCGGTGGGAAGTCACACAGCGTGCTGGAAGGCCGCGGGCAGGCGGCTAGGGCGTCGGGCAGCGCCCTGGGAGGTCGCGGGCTAGAGTCTTGGGCGCCGGGCAACATGTCGGGAGGCCAGATGGGCGTCGAGCAGCGCGCTGCGAGGTCGGCTGGGCCTCGAGCAGCACCCCGGGAGCACGCGGGTTCGGTCGGGGTGCGCGGGGCACTGCTCGGGCGGTGTGGTTCACGGAGGCCACAGGTAGCGCGGCCTTGTTGTTGTCACCTCCGTCTCCTTGTCGTTGTTACGTTGCCATACCAAAGAAACATCAGAAGAGATCGGCGGAGGGAGTCGGGCCATGTTACTTGGCCCGCACCCTCCGCATTTAGGGGTGATAACAAAAGGCTCATCAAGAGAAGAAGATGGTCAACAATTCACCCGCAACAATTCCTTTCCAATCTTTGAAAGAGATAAGAAAATTGAATATCAACACGTAATAAACCCCTACCTGGATTTTTAGCTGTTGACGGTGAAGTCGCAGGAAGAAGACGTAGTCGTCGTTTGTCGCATCCGTCGCACACTTCGACTTCCGAGTTCGCACGACGGTTATGGAAGTGGCTCCACGTCAGTAGGTATCCGGGGAAGAAGTCCGAGGAAGAAGTCCATGGAAGATCATTGTCGGTGTTCTTCATTCTTCGTTCTTCATTGGGAGAACTTCTTTTCTCCCAAGCTCTCCTCTCAAAACTCCCACCAAATGATAATTTTCAAGTTAAAAATAATATAAGTTGTCTATTATTTTGTTTGAAAAACAATTTCAAATTGGAGAAATAAATTAAGAGTATCTCCTTAATTAATTCACGGTGATGCCTCAACTAATTAATGGGGAGGTCAAGAGGCTCCCCTTAATTAAATCACACGCGTTCGCGCAATTGATTAATGGGGAGGTCAAGAGCCCCCCCCCCCCCCCCACCTCATTAATGAGGGGAGTTGTGAGGTTTTCCTCTCCTCCCATTAATAGGGGGTTAAGCTGCGTGTGGTCCCCACCTCTTTATCCTCACATGGGAGGTTGAGTTTTGGTGGGCCCCACCACCATAACCTCTGAGGAGAGGTTAAGGTGCGGTGGCCCCACCTCCAACCTCCATGGGGAAGTTTTATCCACCACACACAAAATGGCGGTTCAAAATAAAATAAAGCATAGGGAACTTTATTTTGTTATATTTTTTTAAGGAAACCCCAAAAACTAACTTCAATTCTTGTTTCTCTGCCGTCGAAGTGAAAGTCTTCTTAAGTGAATACCGGCATTGTGAGTTCAACGGTGTCCTCATATTTCAATTCTCAGCACTGGTTTAAAATTTATAAAATCTCTCTTGTACGTTTACTGAACTTACCCGAACAAAAATTCAGAAATTGATTCCGGGCACACCAGGCCTCGTAATCAAGCGCCATAAATTTTCACGGACTCATAAAAATCTCATGTATTAAAAAATCCACAGGATTTTCAGGTCTTTACAAAATTAGAATAAGTCGTTTTCATAAAACGATTGGGATTTTCTAAACCTACTGAAACCCCATTTTCTAGAAAATAGAACTCAATATTTCACAAAAATCTTATGGTTCTTGTTTAGGACTATAAATAGATTTGGTATATTTAAAAATAGAATTTGGTTGATTAGGGTTTTGAAAGTGTGGGGGTTGTTCAACATAAATATCCTTCACAAAATAATCATTTGAAAAATATTTTTGATGACCAAATAGTATAATTTAAAATTCATATAATATGTATAGTCCAAAAGGATACTAATGGATTCAAGCCTTGCAATAGTGGGGAAATGTTTTCTCATGATCTATTCCTTACTATTAAATGTTACCCTTAGCTACAAGCTAAGATTGTTTCTATTAATTAACCTTTATCATATTGCTTATTCCTAAAGACCCATTTAGTTCCAATCACTAGATTATTTGAGGATCTAAAAAACAATTTCCAAATTTAATTCCTCTTAGATAGATTTATCCCTTCATAAATATCCAAAATTTAATTCTAATCATATAAGTATTCTTATACATATTTAGGTTCAAATTTTGATATAAAGGAATAGAACTCAACTATATTTCAAACATTCCTCCAAGTCCTAACTCCTTCATCTAGGTCTCCTATAACAATTTCAAAAGGGTGGTCCTTTAAAGTACTAGACTATCCAAGTAAGGCACTTTCAAGTTCCTTGATATCATTTTCTTCATAAATATATTGATTATGATCATATTCTAAGTTACATTCAAGCATATCATTAGAAAAATAATGTCTCAAATTACTTAAATAATTTATAGATTCATCAGTTTTTATCGTGTTGTGATCAAATTTATCTCGTTTATCAAACTTCACATGAACTCATTCTTCAACTATCCATGACTTTTTATTAAAAACTCTATAATATTTAGAAGTATAAAAATAAAAAAATATATTCCTTCATCATCCTTTGCACCAAATTTACCAATATTTTAGTTATTATAAAATATATACACCTTGTATCCAAAAAAATTAAAGTATCCAACTTGAGGTTTTTTTTATTCAATAACTCATAGAGTGTCTTTTTAAGAAGAGGTATAATTAAAAATATTTTCCTAATATAGAATTATATATTAAAAACTTCTACCCAAAAAAGTACGTAAACTATAGTTATTTACCATATTTCTATCAATTTCATGAATATTTCTATTTCTTATTTCAATAATTCAATTCTATTGAGGTGTTTATAGAGAATAAAAATTATGTTTAATACCTTGGTTTAAAAAAACAATTAAAATATTGACTCTAAAATTCTCCTCTATGATCACTTCTCAATGAAATTATTTTACAATATATTCCATCTTGAACCAACTTATAAAAAATCATAAACACTAAAAAAATTACTTCTGAATTTAAAAAGGTAAACCCAAGTAAATCTAGAAATATAATCAATTAATACATAAATATAGAATCTTAAAATAGTGTTTTATACTATGGAAGGTCCAAAAAATCCATGATGATACGCTCTAATGGTTTAGATGTAGTAACTTTATTGATGGTTTTTAAAGAAGACTTATGATGTTTGCATATTTGACATGCATCAAAAAGTATTTTCTTAGAAAACTTTAGACTAGGAAGATCAAAAACTAAGTTCTTATTAGATTACATAGATAAGGAAGATATATTACAATGACCAGTCATTCTATTCCATCTAAAATATTTACATATTTTAGTACTTAAACATTTCAAATTTTGTTCACATGAGGAACTAAGGCCCAAAGTGTAAACATTTTTTGTTCTCGGTTATCTAAACTTATGCAGTTTATACTTAAATAGAGGATAGGAATTATTAGAGAAATCAATAGAAAACCCATCATCACATAGTTTAGAAATACTTATTATATTATTCTTTAGACCTTGAAAAATAAAGAACCTTTTATATCGTGGTAGATTTTGTTTCTCCAACTGAAGCAAATCTAATGATTTTACCTTAATCATTGTCACCAAAAGTAACTAAACCTCTATCTACTTTTTATAGTGCATGAAAATTGGAAAATTCTTCACTCATGTTCCTTAAACAACCGCTATCAATATATCATATAAAATTTTTATTCTTGTATCTTTTTACCTACTAAAATATCAAAAAATAATTCATTTTGGTACCCAATTGCTTTTTAGACCTATAGTGTCATTGAGTAAATAAATGGAAACCAGATCTATCTAATTTTTCCAAAATTTATAGAATTAACTTTAGAAAGATTAATTGGGATATAGTATTTATTTATACTATTAATCTAAGTATTCTTTAACTAACAATCATTATCCAAACATTCTTTAATTCCATAATAAATACACATAACACTTCATATGTTCTAATTCTTTAAACTATGAATGAAATAATTTTAATAAAGTTTAGGTTTCTCAACATTACTACCAATTGTATATTTTAATTTTATATACACAATCTTTCTAAGAATATTATTTAAATTATCTTCCCATCAATTAAAAAAACTAGCATCACTTTAAAAAGATTCTACTTTTATATTTAACTCTTTAATTTTACTTTCATGTTCAATACATCTTAAAGTAGATTTGGTTAAAAATTTTCAATTATAAGTGCAGTTTTATAATAGTATCCTTATCACTTAGGAAAAAATTATGAATATTATTCATAGATTTATAATTTTTCTTTAGATATTCCTATTTTTTATCTTTCATAGAATAATAATTAAACAAAATCATTATATTATTTTTCAAAATCATAATTAGAAGCATAAGAATAGTAAGATTCTACCTCAACTTCTTTAGTTATTAATCATATATTTGCTTTATGATTTAATTTATTTTACAAAAATTTTGAACTTGTAGAAATACTGAAATATTTATATAGATTTTATATATCCTTCATTGAATTATTAACTTTTATTTTATACTCAACCTTCATTTGATGCTTCCTTTCCATATTCTATGTTTTTCCTTTCTATTTAAGATATGGGAAATCACATTTGATATACCCCTACTACTTGCATTCATAAGATTTGACTTCTTTCATACCATGACTATTACACCTTTATGGTGTCACTTTCTTGGTAGTTTTATTTTTTTGTTCATACCCTAGAGTTTAGGGGTGTTCAAAGTTGAAATTTTCTATTTTTTGGGAGTTTTTTCACGTGTTCATGGTTACAGTGCATGGTTTGGGAAACCATGTGAGTCTTAGTAGTAACCATATATTCCTCCATAGTGAGTCTATGGGGAGATTGTATATCCTATAAATGGTTAGGTGAATCATGAATTTAACCATGATTGGGGGATATATTTGGTGACAGTTGGGTTTTGAATGGATGTGTGACCCCAGGATTAACCATGAAGCCTTGGACAATGGAAGACACGTCATCTTCACATAGTTTGACAAAATATTTTAAACAACCATGAATCCTTCCTAGGTTGGGGTATTTTGGTCTTTTAATTTTCTTTTTAATTTATTATTTCACCCTAATCCTCCCCCATTCAAACCACATGACCCAAACACAACTTAAGGGGTTATTCCTCCTTCTCTATGTTTATCCAAGGTGATTTAGAGTGGTTTTGGGTGATTATTCATCTATATCAAGAGGTATGGAATTATTTTATCTTAATCTTGTGTTTTATCTCCTTTTCTCCAACCCCTATAATCCTAGTGTTCATGTTTGGAGGATTTTCATGATTAGGGTTGTGATAAATTGGTCCTTATAGTTTGTAATTCTTATGAGCTAAGGTATGAATCCCTTTCGGGTGGATTTTGTTGAAGTAAACATGGTTCCACCACTTGAACTATGTTTTTCTAGTTTATTTCCCTTTATTAAAGAGTTACATGAATGATTTATGTTTTAAAGGTTTTTTTAATTAAATTAATGTTGTATATGGTTGATAGTTTGTATTTTCTAATGGTTTTCCATGTTCGGGTGGGTTTTTTCTTTGAATAAAAATGGGTGAATTTCTATTTACCCTAGAACATGATCATGAAATGGTATTTCATGCGTGATTAATAATTGATAAAATTAAAAATGGGAGTTTTTTTCAGAAAATAATTTGTTCTTTGATTTTAGGCCAAGTGGGGTTTTCAAAGCGGGTTCCCTTATCTTTCTTTAATGGCCTTCCTTATTTTAAAAGGATGGTAGTGATCTTATAAAGTGAAATAGAGTTTCCATTGACTTATTTGGAAATGTTTTTGAATTATTTTGATTCCTTTATAGATTTTTTTTTTGAATTTAAAATTGTTTTAAAAATAGTTTTCCAAATATATATAATATAAGTAAATGCCTGGTTGGCACATTGTTATGTGATGTTGATTGTTCCCTTGTCGATCCCCCATGTGTGTTGATAATTATTTTTGATCCATGTGATTGATTATATATGATTATATTCATGATGTGTTTTATATTGGAGATATTTTGGAAAGGTAGTGTGAGAGGTTGGATGGATATTATTATGGTGTTATCCCTAGGGTATTTTTATTTTTCTGTGATAGAATTATTTTCTTGTTACTAACCTATGTTATTATTCCATGAGAAGAACAAGATTTATAAGTGATAAGTATTGGGATATTTCTTAGAGGGTTGGGGTTTAGCACGGGATAGTCCCCCTAGTTATACGTAACATTTTCATAGTGGTATCATCACCGATGAGATTGATCTGATTGATTCGAACAGATGGATGTGGGACCATTAACCTATCGACAGTAGGTACACCTTGTGTGTTTTTTGTTGTCCCATTAGTCCCGGGGTGTTTCCTCATTCTATGTATCTTGTGTTATGAATTTTGATATATATATATATATACTGAAATGTGTCTTGATTGTGGCTTGTATGGACTTATTTGGTGTATTTTTTCTTTTTTGTTTTGTCTTAATGGTGACTAGTATGATTCCATCCATTTATTATCATTCTCAATAACCTTTCATTGTTGTATTTTTATTATCATTTTTCTTGTCTTCTTTATTTCCATTTTTTTGGGGGTGTTATAAATTTTAAATGAAAAGGGGGAAACGGTTTTAAAGTGCTAATTTTTTATTGGAAATTATTTTAAATTTTTCTAAACCATGTGTGGGTTTGTTTTCAAAATCATCATGTTTATTAAGGTAATAGAATTGGTTTTGGGTAAAACCACATGTGGATTGTATTAAAGATAAAGTGATTTAGTTTCTAAATGTAAATACTTTGTAAAAGGCCATTTTGGTATGTTTTAAAAGTGGTGTTCTTTGATAAAATTCATGGACTATGATTTCTTTATTTTTATATCATGTGAAGGAAAATCAAAAAAAAACTATCATTTACTTTATTTTCAAACTAGAGATATTAGTTTATTTTATTAAATGAATAAATTAGACTCATGGTAGTATCCTACTAGCTTCAACTCACACATTGCACACTCATGTTGTTGGGAATGCATTCTTCGTGTCTTATAATGTTTATTCAAGTCATTCTATTCAACTTCAATCTAGTTTTATCTTCCTAGGGAATCAGAAGATGTTGAGGTTGTGGTGGTTACTCGAGTCACAAAGAGTTATTGATCGGACCTTTGGTTTTGTGGAACCAATTGGCTTGAGTTTTCTTTTGGTCTCTTCGGTCTTCTATTACTTTATGTTTTAGAATCCATTATAGTTTTTTACCTTGATTTAATGTTTATTTATTTAGTTTACCTTATTTTAAGGTTTATTTATTTCTATTTTTATTCCTTTTTGGATATTATAAGTATGAATAGGTTCTATGAGGTTGAAACCATATCCAATGGTTATGTTTATACCCTTATAACTTATTGTTATCTTTGAAAGATCGGGGATGCTCCTTGGGTATGTGGTGGTTTGGATCAGTAGTTTTATGGATGGGAGACCCATGTTGATTTGTTAAAAAATTATCAGAGCATCTAGGTTCTTGAGAGAGGCCTAGGTTATTCAAATTCGCCTTCTTTTTATTTGGGGTTTCATGGTGGAAATAAGAGAGAACCATCAGGACTCAAGTGGTATGTATAATGAAATTCTTAGAACACTCTTACTTATATAGGATCTCAATTTTCCATGGGTGGTTTAGAGTTTTCTTTTATTTCTAGTGTTAGGGTGGCCTTT
This sequence comes from Viscum album, assembly GCA_963277665.1. Classification (NCBI taxonomy): domain Eukaryota; kingdom Viridiplantae; phylum Streptophyta; class Magnoliopsida; order Santalales; family Viscaceae; genus Viscum; species Viscum album. The sequence continues at coordinate 211,508,424 of OY728144.1, forward strand.
TGTTCGGATATTTTGGTGTGAGGTTATCTTACTCCAAGTTATAGGGAGATTTTGGGAGACATCCAGGGAAATTAATCACATCAAAGTGAAGTTTGAAAAGATTAATATGGTGCATGGTTAAGAAACAAGGATTATTAAACCATGTGTAGGTCATGTAAACCATTCTGGATAACTTCCAATTCCACTCGCACAATTTTATTATAGTTTGACAAACTATGAGGCCAAACCATTCATAGTGGGAAAAGTTCAAAAAAATTATATTTTAATTCTTCTAATGTCCTTGGATTTTTCTTGGGTTAGATGTTTTAGAGAAGCTTCTTGGGTTGTAAGTTCATTCCAAACAAGTTTAAAAAATAAATGTTATGTGATTTAGTAATTAAGATTGTTTGGAAAAACATATTTTTGATGTGTTGAGGTGTTTTTATAAAATTATTTAAACCTTGTTACAAGTTATTTGAGAAATTATATTTTTTTTGAGGTTGTGTTAGTGTCAAAATGATTTAGGGTGTATGGTATGAAATTATTATAATGATTTTGGGTAAAAAATTAAAAGGGATTCTTTATAACCTTGATTTTGGTTCCCTTGTGTAGAATTTTTAGGTTGTTTTGTAATTTCTTTTCTTCTAGATTGGTTTGTTTCTAGTTTTTTTCTTATATTTCAATTTAGGAGTTTTTAATGAGTATATTTTTTGTGATATTTTATAGTGAGTACCCTAGGAAGGAATTGGAAATTCAGTGAGGGAATTACTTAGGTAGTTTTCCTAGTGATCCAAGGGTTTTATTTCTAGTCTCTCACTCTACTTAAACTCATTATGCACTGGTAGATCCATATTCTTCCCATCTCAGGGATCATGAATGAGAGTTTCTTAGCTCTTATCCTCTAGTCTTATATGGTGACTATAGATCCCATGTGGTGATTAAGTGGCCAGCCAATGTTTAAAATATGTTCAATGATTTTCAAACTCTTAAAGTCTCTAGGGTGAGGTTCACTATTCCATTTTTTGAAGGATTTGGATTGGAGTGGAGGAAGTATGCTATTTACTCCCAACCATTAGACGTACTATGTTGGGGAAACATCAAGGAAACCCTCATTTAGTGGTTTATCCTAAAGAAGTGAGAGTTGAGAAAGTGATCAAGATATTGAGTGTCCTCTAGGGTGATCATTCAGTAAAAGACTATGTAGATCATTTTGCAGCCTTGGTACCCTTCTCTCCGGAGTTGGATATAAAAAATTTGAAGAAGTTTTAGTTCTTCATTTGGGGGCTTCATTTAGATTTATTTTCTCTATTTATTTATTCTAGTCTAACTACCTATATAGATGTAGTTATTAAGTCTATTTTCATTGAATAAATTTTAGTAGGGAAACTTGTGGTGGGAAATGATTCATTTTCTACTTAAGCTACTAAGAAAATTCAGGTAATGAGAATGGGAAGTTGAAAGGTGGCAATAATAAGAAACTATCCTCTCAACCTAATATTTTTATTTCATTAAATTAAAAGGTATTTGTGTGCTATCAATGTGGAAATCATGGGAATAATCTATTTTATCACACATCAAATATAAAGACCTACCATTGGTGTGTCTGTTCTGGTAGAATTTATAGTTTTTTGAGCTGGTCAAATAGTAAAAGAAGAAGTCTCAGTCCTAGCCTGAACCTGGTCAGTATTCTGTGTTGTTTCTTCCATTGGAGATTTAGAAGATGAGAAATTTTTTGTCAGCATCCTCTCTTATAAATTTTCTCTTTAGTTTGGGATTCTTCCCAACTATTATGTATCAAGTTCCGTTGTATCTAACAGATAAAAGGTATTTTTATCCAGTTTTTGTATCTTAGGATGTTTGGTCCTTTTTACATGATGCTTATAATCTCCCTTATATGGTGTGGACCATGGGCCTTTTTTTATTCATTGTCTTAGACATGGGGAGGAACTAGGGTTCAAGTTTTGATTCTTGGGGTGTAGATTTTTTTTCAACAGGAGTGTGGATGCCACCATGTTGTACTACCCATCTGAATTACCTTGTGATGGTATTTTTGGGGAGTTGTATCTAAACACCCTAGTGTTCCATTTGGGATCTTTAGGTAAGAGCCTTGTTGTTTTAACACAAGGAATGTCCCTATTCCTAGACTTTTTAGTTTTTTGGATGCCTTGAGTTTTGATGATATAGTTTTTTATCCTTCAGTATGTTCAATTCTTGAATTCCTCTCATGGTCTCAGTGTGAATATATTTTGAGGGTAGGATCTTCATGAGTCCCTTTTAGAGTTTTCATGAACTCAGTTTCTTAGCATCATCATCCTATTCTATAGGAGCATATTTTCATTTGATCCAAAATTTTAGATTAACTCTAAATGGTAGGGAGACCAACAATTGGTCCCTATTACCTCAAATATTTGGTTAGATCATGATTTTGATCAGGTCTTGTGACCTTTAGGTTGTTCTCAAGGTTGTGATGTTCAATGGTGTTTTAAGATGATTTTTTTCATTAGTGGAATCATGTTTCTTTAGAGATGATCTTCTTTTTAGGTTTTTTTAGTTGAATTTCTACCATTGTAGAGGAATTTGAAATAGTGAGGTGACCTATTATAGGTATCTGAGTGTTTTTTCAATTTATAGAGTATTCCTTTCAAATTAAATGGTTTTGAATGTGACATTGTTCTATTTTGATAATTTTGGGTGATCTAGAGGTGGTTTTTTTACTTTTTCCAATGAACTAGTTTGGAGTTCCAGAAGCTCTTAAGAGAACTGGTTGAAATATTGAAACTCCTAGACTTAAGAAGATCATGGGAGTGGATATCTCAACACCTTCTTTTATAGTCTGTACTTTTTTGTTTTCATTCTATGAATTACTCAATAGTGGTTATCCTGAGAATTATATTTTTCACATCTCATGTCCTACATTTTGGGGTTTGGTATGTTGGTTGATAACTAATTCATCATTAGAGGAAATTTGATCTCATCATTCCTTCCTGAAATGGGTTTATAAGGACTTTATAGGGGAAGAAAGTATAATAGTATAGAGTTTCTTACACCATGGGGATGTCCCTTTCATGGTAGTTTTTTTGTTCTTCCACATGAGTTTGGGGGTGTTCTGGGTAGATATTTTTGGTTTTTTTGGGAATTTTTCTTGGGGTTCTTGGTTAGAGTATATGGTCCGAGAAACCATGTGAGTCTCAATAGTAATGGTTTAGTCCGATGAAATATGTCTATGGGGGAGTTCATATCCATCACATAGTTAGGTAAACTATGTGTATAACACTTTTAGCAGGGTACAGTTGGTGATATTGGTGTTTTGAATATCTTGAGCACAGTTTGATAAACTAAGTGACACCAGAAGTAACCATGCAGTCTTGGAAAGTGGTAGACACATGGTGTGCATAGGTTTTGACAAACCGTGTGAGAAAAATGTGTTTCCTACATAGGTTGGGGTATTTTGGTCTTTTCATTTTCTTTTTAAGTGAATATTTCATCCAATCCTCCCTCCTTCAAACCCCAAAACCCATATTATCCTTAAGGGGTTCTCCTTCCTTCTCCAAGATTCTCTAAAGTGATTTAGAGTGGTTTTTGGGTGGTTCTTCATATGAGTCAAGAGGAATGAGAATATTTTCTCTTCCTCTCTTGGTTTATCTATTTTTATAAAACCTCTCTAATCCTAGTGGTCATTTTTTCCAATTTTCATGGTTAGAGTTCGGAAAAATAAGTGATTTTTTTAATGGTTTTGATCCATGTTAGGAGTCCCTTTTTGGTTGATTTCATCGAATAAAGCATGGTTCCACAAATTTAGGTAGGTGTTTATAATTCATTACCCTTTAATTAAGAGTTACATGAATGCTTAATGTTTAAAAATATTTTTGAATTACATTAATATTGTATATGGTATTTGGTTTTAATTTCCTAAATGTTTTCAATGTTTGGGTGTTTTTTCATTTGGATAAAATGGTTAAACTGTTTTTTCCATGGAACTTGGTTTTAAAATGGAATTTCATGCATGATTAATGTTTCATAAATTTACAAAGTGGAAGTTTTGATGAGAAAAGAACTTTTTTATTTTATTTTAGACCAATTGGGGTTTTAAAAATGGATTTCCCTTATCTTGTTTTAAATGGAATCATTATTTTAAAAGGATGATGTGATCTTATAAAGTTAAATGGAGTTTCCCTTGACTTAATTGGTTGTTTTCGTGAATTCTTATGATTACTTTGTAGAATTTTTTTTAAATTCTAATTTTTTTAAATGGATTTATAAATTTATATGATATAAGTGAGGCCTCAAATGGAACTTTGTGATGTGATGTTGATTTTTCCCATGTAGATTCCCCTTGTGTGTTGAAGATTCTTTATGGTCCATGTGATGGATGCCCTATGATATGACTCTTGATGTGTGTTGCATTGGGGCTCTTTTAGAAATGTATTAAGGAAGGTGGGATGGATGTGATTGTGGTTTTAGACCGAGGGGGTTTTTATTTTCATGTGATATCATTGTTTTCTTATGACCCACCTCCATTATTATTCTATGGGAGACTGAGGTAACTAAGTCAGAATTAGTGGGATACTACTTGGATAGTTATGTATTAAAACTTTTTAGTCCCCCATAGTTTTATGTAACACTTGGATAGTGGTATCATCCCTACTAAGACTAATCTGAGTGATCATATGGGTGGATGTGTGCCCATTATCCTATAATTAGTAGGTCCACCTTGTATTTTTGGGAAATCACATTAGTCATGTAGTGTTTTCACATGATATGCATCTTATGTTATTCCTTTTGATATATATATATATATATATATATATATATATAGATACTATCATGTGTTTTGATTTTGTCTGGGATTTACTTGTGTGGTTTATTGTTTCTTTTTTGTTTAGTCATTAGGATAACTAGTTTGATTCTAAATGTGGATTAGGATTCTATATAATCATTCATTGTCCTGTTTTTATTATCATTTACCTTGTTTCCTTGATTTTCATTTTGTTTTGTGTGATAAAGTTTTTATATGAAAATGGTGAAATGGTTTTAAAGTTCTAATTTTTTATTGGAAATTCTTTGAAATGTTTCTAAACCTTGTGTGGGTTTTTCCAAAAGCATGATGTATTTTTAGGGAATGACATTGGATTTGCATGAAACCTCCTATAAATTGTATTAAATATAAATGGATTTAATTCCCAAATAGAATTTATTTATAAAAGGTATTTTTGGAATGTTTTACAAATGGTGTGATTTGATAGAATTCATATACTATGAATTGTTTATTTTTATATCATGTAAGTAAAATGAAAAAAACCTATTTGGTTAATTAATTTTCAAACAAGCGGTATTGGTTTTTTTATAAAAGGAATGAATTGGACTCATGGTGGTTCCTACTAGATTTATCTCACACTCTACATAATCACATTGGTGGGTATGTATTCTTCATATCTTATGAAACTTCTTTAGTTCTTGGTCTTTGAGTTCAATTTGGTGTCATATTCTAAGGGACATAGATAGATCTTTCTATTATGGTTGTGACTTGAGAGTCCCATGGAGTTTTTTATCAGACCTCTGGATTTGTGGAATTGGTTGGTTCGAGTTTTATTTTGGTCTCTTTGGACTTTATTTCCTTTAGATTTTAGATTATGTTGTAGTTTTTTAACTCTGATTGGATGTTTATTCATTTAGTTTTCCTTTTTGGTAGGTTTATTTATTTATTTATTTTATTCCATATTATGTATTATAATTATGTGCATGTTCTATGGGGATTAAATCATCCTTAATAGTTATGTTGATACCCTTTTCACTTTTCAATAACTGAAGGGGACTGGGGATGCTCCTCGGGTATGTGTCAAGCTAGATTAGGATTTCGATGGATGGATGTCCCAGTTCAGTTAATTACCATAACAAGTTCTCTTAAAATCATTAAAAGGTTTCTTAAACCCATTCTTATTTTTATAAAAAAATTGAAACTTCTGGATTGATAAGAAATTTTCTATCCAAAGTTTTGAAAACCATAATCATTTTAGGATATAGTTTCCAAATTTAACTTCTTTTCACCTTTTGGAATATAAACTTTAAGATATTTATTTTCCTTTTTCATTATTATATGATCGTAATCCTATGTTTTTATTTCATCTTCATAAATCGTAAGAGTGCCAATAAATTCCTTCATTTTTAACTCTTTGATATGATTTTCAGGTCTAGTTGCAATATATATTACATTCCATTTATAGGGTAAAACTCTAAGTACATTTAACATATAATGTGATTTTCTAATTGGAGTTCCTAATGAGACAACACCATTTTCAATGTCAATCAATATTCTAATCATCTGGGTGAAAATTTCAACTTTACACATTCTAAAAGTATCGAAATTTAATTTATTAGTATTATACCTTAGTTTTCTGACATTATCAATCCCTTCACAAGAAAATACTATTTCCTACCACATTTTAAAGGTAGTAACACATTAAGAAACATGGATTAATTCATCTTGTTCAAGTCCAAAAATTATTTAATTCATAACCCTTGGATTCCAATTATATTCACCTTCATTGGAAGCATCACATTTTTTATTCATACTTGGGAATTTTTTATAGTTTCAATACCTTCATATAAAATTTTAGTCTAATATTCTTCAAATAGATAACCATATGAGCTTTCTAGCATCCATAATTTTTAGTATAGAAATATATATCCATGGTCATTGATATGAATTCTTTAAATTCGTACATTGAAATATTCATTTGTCTATATCTATAACTCGTGATTTATATAGATTAATGGGATTCTTCAAAAGAGAACTCCCTTGATAACAATTATTATTCTAGAATGATGATGAAGACACAAGATGGGGGTGAATTGTTTCCTTTTAAAAACACTTTAAAATTTTTAAACTGACCCCCATTGTAAATTGGAAAGTTATAATGTTCTATTTTATTTAAAAATATTATATAGAGTAATATAAAGAAAATAAAAATATACTTTTTATGGTCATTCAGGGTACAAAGTTCCCCTAGTCCACTCCACTGACGCTCTCTCTAAAAAATGGTGATTTTCACTAGTATAACGTTTTTCCAAAGGATCTCGATAATTGAGAGAAAGAAACTAGAACTTGTAAAAAAATTATAGGTATTTAAAAATAAAAAACAATAATCCTTGAAACACTACAAACCTGAGTGTTTAGAAAAAATAGTAAAAGTATTTTGTTGGAGAAATTATTGTTGAAATAATTTGGATGTAGATGTTGTAACTGATTGAAGAAGATGTCCTTATAGAAATAGAAAAATATCTTCAAATCACTATACTTAAAAATAATCTCCATATTTTTAATAGAAAATATATTTAGATAACACCAAAAAATCATAAAAAACTTTTTTAATAGTATGATGAACACATAATAGTTGTAATAACATGTATGTTTCCAATGTGTATTTCTGAAAACGCTTCAACAAACTACATTAGATGAATAATAGGTTGATACGATAACAACAGTAATAACAAGAATATTCTTAGAAATTCATGAAGTAATTTTAAATAGATTCATTCATATAATTAGATAATTTTTCAAAAAAAATTACTCATAGATACCTACTAGATAAATATTTTGAGAATAAATAATAAGCGTGATTTAATTATGTTTAAACAGATATGAAAAATCACTAGATAAAAAAGAAATTTTCAAAACACTCAGTATATTTTAAATTTAAAATTAATCTACCATAAAAAAATTCACTTCTATTATAAATAATAATTAATTAATCCATTGTTTAAGAGAATCTAAAATGGTATTCTAATTTCTTTCTTGATATATGTACTCCAGTAAAATCACAGCCAAAATCTCAAAAATATCCAAAATTCAAATCCCACGGATGACTAATTCAACGTGGGGGAAATATTTATTATTATAACTCATAAATTACATTTCACAACATATGGTTGATTCAAAATGTAGAATACAAAAGCATGAGGTTCAATAGCAATGTTAGGTTAACAAACCAAACATTAGATACTCAAACGTGGGGTTTCCTTATGAAAGTTAAGTTCTCAGACCTAAAATTCAGTTCAAACAAGAGTTTCCAAAAGTGAGTTTGGATACCAATGTTAGGTTGAAACATCACTTTTTGAATAGTTATTCTACACTTCTTCTAAATTCCATAATAAATTATGGAATTAAATTTCATTAGAATTATAAGTAAAGAACTTCTATAATTTTAGGTAAGTGAAAAAAATATTCAAATAAATATAATACTAAAATCTACTTAATGTATATTCATTAGTGAAAACAATTATGGTGTTTATGATCATCAAATTCAATGAGAAATAAAAAATAAAATTTTGGATCAACATACACATGAAAAAAAATCTCCCCTTTTGATAATCACAAAACCCATAGAATTTAAAGAAACACAAAATATATATTGGTTATAATTATAAAAAATATATATTTCAATTGTATACATAATATATTAAGAAATTTTATTAAAGATTTAAGATTTTTTTTTATCAAAATTTATCCCCCTTTTGTGAGATCAAAAATAAATAATAAGGATACATAAAACAATATTTTACTTAGCATAAAACTTTAAGTGAATTTTATTTGTTCCAAAAATAAATGCATCCTAAAAATAGATAGGCTTCGAAATATAAAACTATAATAAAAAGAAACTCAAGGAGAACATAACATAACAAAATAATCTCATATTTATAAGTTATTTCTTAGTATAATGAATATTAGATTAAATATAAATATTTTAAGGTTCATGGTGAGAGGAAGGATCAAATTTAGCTTCATTAGAAGAAAAGGATTAAGTGGTTAAAGAATCTATGAGAGTCTTATACACAACCATCACTTCTACCATAAAATCCAAAAAATTATTATTTATTGGTCCTATCCATTATTTAAATATATACTTTTATTCTTGACACTTCTTCAACACATTAACCAGATTCACCTTCAAAAAAATATGAATTGTTTCAGAATACTGAACATATTTCTCCATATGACCACTCATCTAGTTGACCAAATTTATAAATGCAAGATCTACAAAATTAATCCTTGAAACTATTTATTTTTAATTTTCCATTATTTTATTCATTATAACATTATCACACTTAAAACCTTGAATATTTTCATCCACGGATGAAAGATCAGTAGATAGTAACTCTAGTATTCAAAACATATCTGTTTATCCTAATCCACTCAATGTATAATCCCTTCCATGACTTGAATTTTAAACTTTTACACTTTCAAGCTGTCTTTTTAATAACTTATTAAAATCTCTAAAATAAAATTTTGAAATCATTTCTCATTTCATTTTTCTAAACTGGTCAGATATATTATTTTAAATGCATCAGAATCTCTCCTAAGAATTGATATTTCCTGTAAACTTTGATATTGATTATGAAGATACTCAAACTTTATTCTGGAAAAAAATGAACATTTCAATTCCTCAAAATAAGTTTGAGAACTATTAATATATTTTCGGAGCTTCAAATATTAATTTTTTAACTAGTTAAAATTATATTCCATAACCATTATAAAATAATGAGTATAGGACTCAAAATTTGAAACATCATCATCATCTAATGATGCCTGCTCAGTCCTTGTAGAAGGTACTCCATCTTTAACTAACAGAAGTGATTGAACTTCTAAACCTTCACCAGAATGAGTAGACAAATCTCTAACAAATTTTTTCCTCATAATATCTTTTACAATCTTTTCTATAGACCTTTTAACAAAAGAAGCTAATTAATCCCCAGTAAATTTAGTTTTAGCAGTAACTGGGGTACTCACTTTCCCTACAGAATGACCTTACTATGGTCTTTCCAACTCAACATATTGAGTTACTTACACAACATGAACAATTTATTCTATTCTTTTATAACCTTAAAATCAGAATATTCCCATCATGGTTGTTATATACCTTAAACAACTTTATCATCTTTTTCTTCTACTACAGGTGCTAACTTCTCATCTTCTTTTTCAAAAAAACACAATAGTATATTCAACTCGTTCTTACAAAACTAGAACAGGTTTATCAAATTCTCCAACTATTAAATAGGTAAAGGTAGTTCTCTTCTCTTTGTCCATAGAACCAAAACGTCTTCAACATCTTACTTAGTAGATGGTTCATGATAAACTCTTAGAAGATTTTGTATTCCTCTAACTCTGGAGGGAATATTTTTATATATGACTTGAATCTTTTGACATATTGCAGAAATATTGCAAGAACAAATAGAATAATATTCTAAACCACTAGCTGCTTATGGATAACTAGCTACTCCCTTTACTTGATATTACCCAATATCCACTTAACCAAGCCTAATATAACTAGCTAACTTTAAACTCTTTTTCTCCCCTACAGCTTGAGAACCAGATTACCCTTCTTCTTCAACTCCAACTAGTATAATATTACCTCTCATAACACTCAAAAAAATTCAAACCTTTTTATATTCATAGTAGACAAAATATTTCTATTATTTCATATGAAATTAGTTCAGATGTCATCTATCATCCCTCTATTATAAATAATAAAAGACATCAATCTACCATAGGGATAAAAATACATCCTAGCATCTTTTGGATAAAAATAAATCATGTATCTTAATATATACCAGATTATAAATTTATGTATCTTAGCATTAGAAACCTGATATACATGTCTAGAAAAAGAATTTTCTCAGATTCAGCAATCCTCAGAATGACTAATGTCTCTATAAATTTGACTAATACCTTCGATTCATCTTCCTGATCCTTCATTATAATCTTTCTAATTTGAGAGGTCATGAGGAGAAAAGGAATAATGTATTATGAATTATAAACACCATACCAAATAAATCATAGACTAAAATGTAAATTACTATCGTGGTAATATAGAAATGTCTGATTCATTTCTTCGGGAGAAACTAAAAACCCTTTATCATTCACTTTAGAGGTGATGTCGTCCTCACTTTCCCCAAAGCTATACTGGGTGATTTCATAAAACAATTACTTCTATTTCAAAAACATGATCATATTACCTTTTTCAAACATGAATTACAAGCCTTGAAAACTAAACAAATGCATCAGTATCAGGTTTGTTTCAAAAATCAAATCGATGTCGATAATCTTTCCCAAAATCACATTACCCTCTAAACATGAATGTCTCATACTCTTCAAACCACTGGGACTAGCATTTTCTATCATATTATAATTTTATATCATGATAATCAAAAGGTTTAGGGTTCATAAAATCTAGGGTTTGGGATATTTATAGTTTGGGAGATTGAAAGGATGTTTTTTTAAAGGTAGAAGAGAGAGATGGATTGACTCTGATGGTTTTAGGAAACGGTTCATCTTCTAGACCTAATTTTTTGGTGTAATCATTTGGGGTTTAAAAATGAAAATATGGACCTTTAAAATAAAATACACAAATGAAATTTTAATAAAACAAATTAAAAAATCTAATAAACAAAAGAAATAAATAAAACTTTAAAAAAAAATACTTTAGAATAAAACAAATTGTTAATATTAATATATATTAACAAGAATATTAAAATATTTAATCAAAATTAAATAAACCTAGATCCCCCTTAATAAAATCAATACTTTTATTGAGAAGTATTTTAGTGAAAATATTAGTAAGTTGATACTTATAATTAAAAAATTCTAGAGATATATCCCCTTTTTAAACAAGATCATCTATAAAATGATGCATAATATCAATATACTTAGTCCTAGAATGACTTAAAGGATTTTTTAAAATATTTATAGTGTTAGTAATATCACATAAAATTGGATAATAATAAAAATTAAGTCCAAAGTCTATAATTTTGTGTCTCATCCACAACACTTGTGAACAACAATTGTAAGAAGATAAGTATTCTACATCAGTGGTTGACAATGAAACTGAATGTATGTTCTTACTAGACCATAAAACCAGGGACATTAATAAAAATTGATGACTTTCTGAGGTGATTTTTCTATCTAATCTACACCCTAAAAATCCTTATTTGAATATGAAGTAAAATCAAAACTAATGGTTTTTTAATAAACAAAAATATAGAGAAACTATTCCTATTAAATATATCAGATTCATTTTAACAGTAATTAAATGAGACACTTCTAATTTTTATTGAAATCCTTAACCTAAAAAAATAAATAACATGAATTATGGTCAACTATTACTAAGATTTTGGAAACTACCCATCATACCTCTATATAACTTACTATCAACTAGTTTTCTAGCTTCATCCAAATCAACTTTTGCATTAGTATACAAAGGAGTTGTATTAGGCCTAATTTTTTCAACTCCAAACCTTTTAAATAAATTGATAATATATTTAATTTTATTTAAAACATTTCCAAAATCCTTTTGATAAATTTGAAATCCAAGAAATAAATTTAAGTCTCCCATCATACTCATTTAAAACTCTTTTTACATAAATTTTGTAAAACCATTACAAAGAATTTATTATTAGAATCAAAAATAACATCATTTAAATAAGTTTGAATTAATAAATTTTCAGAACAATATTTTTTCTTTAAAATATTAAGATCATATAAACCTACTAAAAAATTTATAAAAAAATAAATCTTTCATACCAAACCCTTGTTTCTTGTTTAACACCATAAAGATATTCAGTATTTTTAAAAATAGAATTTGGTATATGAGATTTTTCAAAGCCTGGGGTTGTTCAACATAACATCTATCCACTGAATAACCATTTTAAAAATTATATTTTACATACATATATTATAATTTAAAATTAATATGAGATATATAGTCTAAAAGGGTCTTAATGGATTCAACCCTAGAAATAGGGGGAAATATTTTTCTTATAATCTATTCGTTACTCTTGATCGTAACCCTAAGAAATTAGACTTACATTATTTCTATTTATTATACCTTGATCATGTTGGTTATTCCTAAATAAATTTTCAATTCCTATAATTTTATAGTTCAAGGTCCTTTCAACTAATTCTCAAACATTATTCCTATTAAATCTATTTATCTCTTCTTGCATAGAAAACACAAAAATATCAGTATCAAAGGATTCTTAAAAAAAATTCAATGTAGGATAGAAAGGTATAGAACACAACTAGGTTTCCAACATTCCACATAGCTCTAACTCCTTCATCGATGTCTCTAATAATAGTTTCTAAAGGATGGTCTTTTAAATTCCTATAATTTCTAGGTAAGACACTTTCAGGTTCCTCAGTATCTTGTTCTTTAAAAATATATTGATTTTAATCATGTTCTAATTTACTTACAAAATTATCATCAGAAGAATCAAGTCTCAAATTTTTTAAACAATAAGTATCTTCATAAATTTTTATCTTATTGTGATTAAATGGATCATTTTCATCAAAATTCACATAAACTCATTCGTCAACTATCATTAACTTTTTGTTAAACACTCTATAAGCTTTAAAAGTGGTAGATCACCAAATAAATATTCATTTGTTATCCTTTGAATCGAATTTTCCAAGATTTTACTTAGTATTCAAGATATACACCTTGAATATTTCAAATTTTTTTTACATAAAGAAATAAGGTATAAAGAATAAATATTTTTTGTTCTAGGTGTTATAAACTTAATCAATTTATCATTAAAGAGAGAACAAGAATTTTTAGAGAAATAAAAAATCATCACATAGTTGAGAAATACTTATCATATTATGCTTCAACCCTTTAACATAGAGAAACATATTAATTAGGATAGATCATAGATATCCAACTAACCCAACTCCAATGATATTTCTTTTAATATTGTCACCAAAAGTAACTAAACCACTATCTGATTTAGATAGTGTGTAGAAATTGGAAAATTATCCACTCATGTGACATGAACATACATTTTTCATATATCATATATAATTTTTTCCTTTGTCTTTGTACCTGAAAAATAATGACAATAATTCATTTTGTTCCTCAAATGATTTTGGGTCATGCAATGTTAGCCAGTAAAGATATGGGAAACTATATCTCTCTAATTTTTCTATAATTTTCTGAATTAAATTTAAACAAATTACTTATGACATACTATTTATTTATATTATTAATTTGGGGATTATTTAAGAAAAAATAATTTACTTAATGAACTTTAAAACCATAATAAAAAATAGGTAACTCTTAACATGTTATGATTTTTTTAACTAAGAACAAAATATTTTTTATAAATTTTAGGTTTCTCACCATTACTACCAGTTTAGTATTTTTTCTATGAACATTATTTCTAAAAATATTATTTAAATTATCTTATCCTATATAAATTACACTAGATAAACTTTTAAAATATTTTTCTTTATCCTACAACTCTGTAATTTTACTTTCATGTTCAATGTATCTTAATATAGATTTGGTTAACTTTTATTTCAATTATAAGTGTTGTTTTAAAATAGTAACCTTCTCACTTAGGATAGAATTATAAATATTCGTCAAATATTTATAATTTTACTTCATAGATTAACATTTTTCTTCTAGCATAGAATAATATTTAACTAATTTTTTGTTAGAGAGGTTTTCAGAATCAGAATCTGAATCATGTGAATAATAAAATTATACATCATATTCTATAGCCATAAAGTACACATTTGATTTATAATTTGGTTAATCTTCCGTATATTAAAAACCTAAATAACTATTGGAATCTTCATATATACTCTAGGAATTCTTTATATCCTTCTTATCTTTTTTTTTCAAACTCAACTTTCATTTGGATATTCATTTCCATCTTCCCAATTTTTATTTTATCCTTCAGTTCTGGGAAATATGGTTTTATATGTGTCGTCTTATTTCATTTATAATATAAAACAAATTTTAGACTAAAACTAATTCTCTTATAACCATTTAAAGGTTTATTAAACCCTTTCTTCTTTTTATAAATTTTTTTGAATATTCTTTATAACTGAAAAACTTCCTCTCTATAATTTGAACAACTTATATCATTTAAGGATATAAGGCCCTCCTTTGAACTCTTTTCACTATTTTGAATAAAATATTTAATAGTTTCCTTTTAATTTTTGATCATTCTATGATCTTTAGCCCCATCTTGAATTTCAGCTTCATCCATCATCAATGTAACAATAAATTACATTATTTTTAACTCTTTGATAGGATTTAACTATCTAGTTACAGAAAATATTCCATTTCATTTTTAGGGTAAAACTCAAATTACCTTTAAAACTTGATCTAGATCTTGAATTATAGTTCCTAGTGTAGTAAAACCACTTAAAATTTTAGTCAATATTCCATTAATATGTGTGATACTTTCACCTTTATACATTCTAAAAGTATCAAACATAAATTTAGCAATATTGTACCATATTTTCATAACATTTTCAATATCTTCATAAGAAACAACTATTATATACTAAATTTATTAGTTAGTATCACATTGATAAAAAAAGTTTAATTCATATGGTCTAATTATGTAAATGATTTTATTCAATACTCTTGAATTCATATCATATTCACCCTCTTAGGTAGAATCCAATTTTTTGGATCATCCTTTGAAATTTCATATGGATTAGAAACCTTTATATAAACTTTTAACCTAATATTATTTGAATATATAGTCATTCAAGATTTCTAAGATCCATAATTTTCACTATTGAAATATAGATCCTTAATTATTAACATGTCTTCTATAAGTTCGTCCACTAACATCACTCTTTGTCTAGATCTTTAAATGAAGATTACTATAGATTAATAGTATTATTAAAAATATTACTCCTCTAATACCTGTTGTTATACTGGAATAATGATGAAGACATAATGGGGGTGAATTGTTTCTTTTTAAAAAAACATGAAAATTTTCAAACTGATTCCCCTTTGTAAATTGGAAGGTGATAATATTTCCTTTTATTTAAACATATTATGAATCAGAATATAAATAAAACAAAATAGTAATTTTTATAGTGGTTAGGGGGAAAAATACCCCTATCCCAATCCACCAACACTCTCTCTATCAGTTTGGTGATTTTCATTGGCAGGTCCTTTTCCAAGGGATCTCAATGGTTGAGTGATAAAAAAATTACATAATCTTTTACAATACTTAAAAAGGAAAAATAAAATTCATCAAAACACTCCACACCAAAGTTTTTAGAAAAAATATTAAAAGTATTTAGTTGGAGAAATTATCATTGAAACCATTAGAATATGGATATTGAAACTAAAAAAAATAATAGATCCTCATATGAATAGAAAAATATCACCAAATCACTATCCTTCAATAGAATATCTAAATATTTTGTAAAAAATATATTCATATAACCCAATGGTAGCAAGAAAAAAATTTACAGTAGCGGAATAAACACAGAGAAGAAGTTATAACATGTATTTCTCCAAAGAGTAGTCCTTAAAAAGATCCAATGAACTGTAGTGGCTGAATTATAGGTAGATATAGCTTCAAAAACAACACAAATATTCTTAGAATATTTATATAATTTTAAATAAATTCATCTTATAGGAGATTATAGAATCATAGATTTATTCAAATGATTCAACTTAGATATATTAACTACAAAAAATCTATTGAGAATAAATAAAAATCTCAATTTAATTATAGGCAAATCGATCAAGAAAAATCACCATATAAAATTAAATGCTTAAATCTCTTAGTGTATTTGAAATTTGAAATTAATCATTCATAAAAAAATTATTACTTCCCTTATAAATAGGAAACAATTAACCCATTGTTTAAGATTTTCTGAAATGGTATTTTAATCGCTTTGTTGAGATATTTACTCCAGTGAAATCATAGAATAAATCTCATAAATATCAAAAAAATTAAATCCTGAAAATTACTGATTTATTATGGGGTTGATCTTCATGAGGATAAATCCAAAATTATGGTTTACAATGTATGGTTGATTCCAAATATATAATAAAAGAGAATGATGTTCAATACCAATTTTATGTTAACAAACCAAATGTTAGATACTCAAATGTGGGGTTACTTCATGAAATTCAGGTTCTGAGTCCTAACGTTCAATTTAAATGTGAGGTTTCAAAAGTGGGTTTGCATACCAATGTTAGGTTGCAACCTAAATTTTTTAATAGTGATTCTTAACTTCTTTAAACTTCCATGAAAAAACTTTAAATAAAATTTCAAAAATATTATAACTTAAGAACTTCCAAAATTCTAGGAAAATGAAATAAATATTCAAATAAATATAATCCTAAAATCCCTTGAAAACGGTTTCATTAGTAAAATAAATGATGAAGTTTGTGAGAATCAAAATCAATGAGAAATAAATGATGAATTGTTGGATCAATATCCACACACCAAAAAATCTCCCCCTTTTTGATGTTTAAAAACACCTTAGAATTTAAGAAAACACAAAAGTCTTTTCATGTATAATTTTTTTAAAAACATATTTTTAGTATGTAAAAAATGATTTAGAAATTGTGTTAAATATTTAGGCTTTTTTGTTTACACATATTTATACCCCTTTTTAAGTTCAAAAGGAAAGTATAAAAATGGATTAAAACATAGTTAATTTATCACATAACTATAAGTGACTATAATTCAATCCAAAAAACACATTCTTAAAATGGATAGGCTCAGAAACATAAAACAACAACAAACTCAAACTCAAGGATAATAGAACATAAAAAAAGAATAAGTTATTTATAAATTATTTCTGAGTATAATGAACATTGGATTGAATATCAAAAGGTTAAGGTATAGGGTGAGAATAAAGATTAGCTCTATATTCGTCTAAGGAAAGGGATTCAGTGGTTAAAGAATCAATCAGAGTCTTGTGCAAAACCTTCAGTTCTACCATCAAATCCATGAAATTATAATATATTGATCCTTCCAACTATTACATCATATACCTAGACTCTTGACACATATTCAACACTTCAGTCAAATTCACATTTAGAAAATTATGAATAGTTTCAAAATGCTAAACATAATTCTCCTAACTACTCATCTTGTTGACCATGTTTCTAACTCCTCACTCTAAAAAATTCAACATTTCTACTATTTCTTTCTGATTTTCTAAAATAGTTTGTAGAGGCACATAAAAAAATTATAAACCCTTAATATTTTTATCCATTTATGAAAGATTAGAGAACATAAACTCTAGTCTCCATATGATATTTGTAGATCCAAATCCACCTGAAGTATAATCCCTTCCCAAAGTTTATTTTAAAATAATTACAGTTTCAAATAGACTTGTAAAGAACTTCTTCAAATAATAAAAAATATATTTTGAAATCATTTCACCTTTTTGTTTTCCAAAATGGTCAGATATATCTCATTTAAAGGTATAAAAATCTCTCTATAAATTGAGTTTTCCTGTAAATTTTGATATTTATTATAACATCCTAATATTTTGTGATTTTTTTTAAATTAATTTTACCTTTTTTATATTTTTTGTTTCACACAACACCAAATATATTTTTTTTTATGTGAAAACACTACATTTGGCCTACGCTTCATGCCAAAACAAGTTAAAATTGCACAACATGCAACACTTATATTAGCTTGTAGTGCACACAACATTATTGTTGTCTTCTGTTACACACAATTTTAAGTTCCTTTTATAGATTTCGTCACATGAAAGGATGATTTTTACCAAACTACAATATACTATTAATATAGTTATTAAAATATCATTATAGCTACCACCTAGTTATTGGAATAGGATTTATGAATAGGATTAATTTAATTATGAAAATAGGTTTTACACATGCATATAAAATTAATACATTGGTTATCAATTAGTTAGAAATGAAAGTAAAAAATAATTTAAAATAATGAAATTCCTTTTCAAAGAAAAATATGTACAAACACCATTTTATATCAATAAATTAAAAAAAACACAATTGATAAAAAATTTTAATAAAATTTTTATATTATATATTCAATAAAAAAATTTGACACTCATCCAATATTTTTTATAGTCATAATATAAGAATAAATACAATTTTATGAATATAAAAGATATATATTTATTAAAGGTAATTTTACCACCTTTTTATAGCGAACCCATTTAAAATATAATTTTTCTAAATTTTATAATTTTTATATGAAATATAAAAAACATTTTTTTAAGTGTAATATCAAAATTTACTTTAGGTAAAAAAAATTAATATTTTAGAGAAGTTTCATATTTTTATGAATAGTGAAAAAAACTAAAATTTAATCCAAAACTGTTTTTTCATCTAAATAATTTATAGTGATAAATTATATTTTGAATTGGTTTTAAATATTAATTTGATCAATTTTAAATAAATTAATCCAATTTAATTAATTATAATAAATTTTACATTCAAATTGGATATAAAAATATTTCAAATATTTGAACATTTTTACAATAAAATTTTGCATTGTCGTCCCGTCTGTAGGGTTAAATTTAAATTAATTTATAACAATTATATTATTAGAATTTGAAAAAATATATTAAATATTTTTAATCAGAATAATTTATAATTTCAAATTATTTAAAATTATTTTTTGATCAAAAATAGTAGTGAAAGTGATTAAAATTAATTACAGCGACTAAGAGAAAGATTAGCTTAACAAAGGACTAAACCTTCAACTTAAGCTCCAAAATGACATATAAACTTGTCAAAAAGAACTTTTATGTTGATATTTAGAATATATACATCATTTTATAGATTTTTACAATTATTGGAGCCACTTGAAATGGGGAAAATGTGGGTAGAATTCCCTTTTCAAAAGATTACAAGAATGTCACCCCTCGTCTACTATAAAAAGGCACTCACCCCTCCGACTTATTCAAACCTATAAATCCATTTTTATCAAAAATAATATTCACAAATATCCTCCCAAAATCCATATATTTATCCTATAACCATTAATTTGGGAATAAATCCTTCCAAGGAAGACCTTTGATGCAAACCAAAATGAGTTACCCAAAGAAGAGGTATCATCCTTCATCAAGCTCTTTTGTTTTATCTTCATTCTCCACCCCCTACACTATTCTTATTCCATGATTATATAATAACATCATTATCTTAAATATACTTAGAATTTTTAATTTTAAGGGTTCTACCTACACTTACACACACTTCCATCTAATGGGTAACGAACTTACCGTTCATTTGTACGGTGAACTACCGCCTCACGAAACGATGCTGTTCATTTCTCCTTTACCACCTCTCACAGTTTGGAATTATGATGGAAACTATATTTTATATGATATATATTATATTTATGATTTATTATGATTAATTAATTATTATATAACACATAACTTCATTATTTACATTTTTTGTAAATACGATTACTTCGTTTGTGGATGTGTGGTCTACCGCCTCTTTAAAGTGATGTGATTCGTTCACACTTTACAAGGAATGTATTAAGGATGGGTTAAGTGAAATTATATTATATATATGAAATAATAATTCTAATTAAATTATTCTACCTATATATATATATATATATTTCATTTACTTTTCTTTCAATACAATAAGAAAATGAAAACAGTGTTCATGTGTACGTACGGCCAACCGTCTCCATGAACAGTGTATTTCATTTCATGTATCTATATTTTATAGATTATTATAAATATTTATATACTGAATATATATTACATATAAATAATTTCATATGTTATTTAAATAATTAAATCAGTATCTAATTAATAGGATCAAGAATAACAAGTCAAAACATATACGATAAACAAAATGATTTTTACCAAAAATGTTGCTTTAACATGGAATTTTTAATAAACAAGTAATATAAAGTCATAATTGAATCATGTATGGTATAATATATAGGAATATGGTTTTTTTTAATGTATAATAAACTTATATTTA
Organism: Viscum album; assembly: GCA_963277665.1. Lineage (NCBI taxonomy): Eukaryota > Viridiplantae > Streptophyta > Magnoliopsida > Santalales > Viscaceae > Viscum > Viscum album. The sequence continues at coordinate 211,529,174 of OY728144.1, forward strand.
TTATACATGAGGTTTTAACGTGTATAAATAAATTCAAGACTTAAGGTAAGGGTTTTCTCGTCTCACTTTTATTTCTGTGAGACTTATGCCTTATCCACCACTAATTTATTTTGTGTGGTGTAAATAATTACCATGAATGTATTATATAATTCTTATACATAAATTTTTTGGTATTTAAATATTCATTTTTTCATATTTGTTTCATGGTTTTTATGGTTCAAAAGTTACCAAATCGGTAAAGTAATTTTTTGTCTCAAGTTGCCTTCTTTGAGATACATGTCATGTTATACACAAATATTTTTATATGGGGTGTATATACTTCCCTTTTACATTTTATATCATAAATTTAGTTATTTAATTATAATTTAAGCTTCATGTAATGTCACTATATCATGTATAGTTTAATTCAAAGTTACCAAATTGGTATACTTTATTGCTATAATTTCATCATTTATCGGGATTCTTTTAGATTATGGTTCCATTGATGAAATATTATGATCCATCTATTAAGAACACTCATGAAGTTTATTATCCTATGGTTTTTAATGATATATTAATTTATTATTACCACTTTTGCACTCTTTTCTACTTAAGATAATTAAGAAAGTATTTTTAATAAAATTTGACATTATCTCTCTCTTCAGTCGGAAATTTGTGTTCTTTCAAAACCTTGTCTTCTAAAAAAATGTTTTCAAAAATGTTTTTAATTTTAAAAAACATTAAATATTTTAAATCCGCTTTTATATTTTTTTCAAGTAAAATGGTTTTAAAAAAAATTTCAAGATTCTTTTATATGTTTTCTATAAAAAAATTTCAAAATGATTTCAAGCCTTCTTTCTAAGTTTCAAAGTATTTTAAAAGAAAATGGTTTTCAAAATAACTTCAAGATTCATTTATAAACTTTCAAAATTATTTTTAAAGAAAACTTTTTTCAAAATTCTTGATGTTTTGAAAATAGTTTTTGTAAATCGGAAAATATATTTTCCTTAATAAATTTTTTAAATAAAATTTTAAATATTTCTTTATAATAAAATGATTTTTGAAATGGTTTGTGAAAGGGATTTTCAATGAAAGGTTATTTTCCTTAAGATGTATTCCATGTTATCCTTCAAAATAATTCTCCATATAATAATAGATGGTTTATATTGTTTAAGATTTATTTAATACATTATCCAATAATACCATTCATATTCTTTCGTTAATGGTTTATGTTTTGATGGAATGATGTTTAAAACACTCATTTCTCTTCCACAGGTTATATGATTTTAGAACCCACTTCTTTTTACGGGTTATGATTTAATTAAATTATTAGGAAATATATCTATTTTCCATAGGCTATGATGTGATAAAATTTTAATGATACCCATTTCATTTAATGGGTTATTATTTGAGGTTTATAAAACTCATCTCTTTTCTTGGGTCATGATATGATGAATGTTTTGTTATATTGTGGAACATGCATGTATGATTTCATTATGTGATGTGTAGGACCTACATCTCCCTCCAATGTATTGGGTAATGATAAATTTTTTATGAGATAAAAAGGTAAATGGGAGGGTATACCAATCCCGAGACAAAAGGGTATCCTAAGCCCAATACAAGAGGGTACGCATGAGGGCACCCCAAGACTGAAACAAGAGGTCATACAATGCTTGAAACAAGAACGTACACTAGAGGTCATCCCAATATAAATAAAAGAGGGTATCCTAATCCTGAAACAATTGTTTACACAAGAGGGAATCCCAAGCCCAAAAAAATAGGTTACATGGGAGGGAATCCCAAGCCTGAAATAAGAGGGTACAGGGGAGGGAATCCCAAGCCCAAAACAAGAGGGTACACGGGAGAACATCCTAAGCCTAAAATAAGAGGAACATGGGAAAGAATCCAAATCTAGAAACAATAGGGTACATAGGATGGAATCTGAATCCTAAAGTCGATGCATGGTTTATTATCCCAATTCTACCATTTCATGAAGATCTTGGTAGGTATCCTTAACGTAGGATTTTCTTTGCTTATGTCTATGCCACAAATTCCATGTCTTATTTCTATGTTATTCTTTCATAGATTATGCTCTTAATTATCTTATGATTCATGTATTATGAATTACCAATATTTATTCCATGATTCATGTTTATGATATTTGATATGTAGGGTATTATCATCTAATGTTATGATCATATTCTCATACACTTATACTCATGTTTATATCCCTTGTTTACACTTACAGAGCATCTGAGCTCACCCATTTCTTATATTTACTTTTCCCAGGTTATGAATAAAGGTTTTAAGTAGAATTACTAAGGGGGAATATCTTTGTGGGAAACATTGAAGATATTTCACCAAGTTAAAATATTTTTTACCTTTTTCCAAATACAAATAAATATTATGGTCCTTGGGAATGTAATTTTATAATGTTCTGAAAATTCATCTAAAATGATTAAATATCCACGTATATTAAGCCTGGGTCACTATAGTTGGTATCAAAGTAAATATTTAGTAAACCTTTGGAAACTAGGATGATAAAACCTTATTTAGATACATAGTAATATTTATATGGATATTTATATGGATTCATCAATGGATAAGACTAATGTGTCATAGATTTAAATGTAGGTTTCATGATTTATACATCTTATAAATAATTTTTCATGATTATGTGGATTTATGATATGATTAGTGTTACTCACCCTATGATTTCTCATTAAATTAAATGGATGGAACTCAAAGGAACCATGTTAATGAAGAATTCAAAAGAAAATGTAATGATTGAACTCCTGAGAAACTGAATGTTATGGGAGATATAATTAAAAACCTTACTATTATTCTCACATAAATTTTTGAAGCTATGAATCATGGTGAACATCCAAATGATCAAAGTAGGTAAAAATGATCTATTGTGTCCTTTATGAGGCAATGCCCACATTATTTCAGTGGTTATGATGACTCATTAGTTACTGATTAATGTATTAGTAACACCGAAATATATATTTTCCATTCTCCAGTGTTAGGAGGAATAAAATGTTACTCTAGAAGACTAATTTTTAGAAGGTTAGGCAGATCAATGGTGGAATCTTATTTATAATATGAGGTGATAAGATCAAATTGACTCAATAGATTGGGATAAGTTAAATAAATTATTTTTAAATAAGTAATTTCCTCATATTCTTATTACAAATATGGAAAAGGAATTCCTATATATTAAGAATAGGATGATGAATTGGTTGGTGCCTATGAAGAAAATTTAACAAGGCTTGTGATGTATTCTTTGGGTATTATCATCCAACCTAAAAGAAAAATTTATAGATTCTTTGGTGGCCTAAAACCTATTCTTTGAAAGGACTTGCCTATAAGGGAATTTAGAATGTATAAATAATTTGTTTGATGTGATATCAAGGTGTAAATGGAGGTAGTAACTGTGTATCAATCTCATGGTTTTGATAATAAAAGGGAGATGGAGTTCAAAGAAAAATACAACAACCATGGAGAAAAGAAAATGAGCCTTCCATTATGCACAAAGTGTGGGAAGAAACATGGAGGGAATTTTCTTAAGGGGAGTATTAAATGTTTTAAGTGTGTAAATTAAGGTCATTGAGTGGTTGAATGTCCAAGAAATGGGAAGAATTTAGCTAATTATGTGAATAATGAGAAATCCTCATAGAATGCACCTCCCACACTTCAATGTCTCAATTGCGTGGAGTTTTTCTATTATGATAACAAGTGCCCTAATCTAAGGACTAATGTGGATGATAGTATGCACCAACATCTGAGGACAAAGGAAAAAGGGAAAGCTTATGCAATCACAATGTATGAAGTGGGTCATGATAATTAGGGAACACTTATACTCCCCTACTTAGTTGGGAATTTCATGTTTGATTTTGTATGATTAGTCCTTATGAAGATATTACTATTCATTATTTAGTGACGTTTCTTGTGATTATATCCCTCTATATGAATTCTGGAATAATAAAATCACATTTTATATTCTATCAATATAAGTATGGACCCAAGTTTACAATGAAAATGTTTTGGTATAAGATAAGAGATAATTTAAGTAATGTAGGGTGAATTATATTTTAGAAGGGTTACAAGGTTAACCATTTATGAAATGGTTTAAATTAAACATTGGGAAAGTAATTAGAGATTAAATTATTATATCAACATATGAAGATTTATACATATTGTATAACTTGTTCTAACCATTATGTTGTGATGATAACTAAAGACATATGGAATGACCTATAGTTATAATTATGGATCTTATGATACATTAGTGCTTCAGGCATAACAAATTCACCTTCATTTTTTTGGAACAATACATAAAGTGGAAATTGATCAAGGAATAAAAAAGGGTGATATTGTCCTGAAATAAGGTAAGTATATCTTCTCATGAAAATTATTCCACCTAAAAAAAATGGTCTTGAAAAAAAATTTGGTCATGTTATCATCATTTTGATGATATTAATGACCTTTTTCAAACATCTTCGGGTTATGGAATTATGATTATTAATTTTCTCTAAATCATGTTTTTATCACTTTCCATCCAAACTTGATAGTTAGATTTCTCTTCCAAGTCCATGTTTTCATTGAAACAAATTTTCTCCCATGTGGAAACCTAGTTATCAATTAATTTTGGTAATTATTATTGTTCTGACTTTCCATTTTTAAAGGAAGTTTTAGTATTCATTTTTACGATGTGGGTTTCTATAAAATTAACTTTCAAGTATTTAACATTTGATAAACCAGATGAATTTAGAGGGAAAAATTAATTTTAATGGGGGTATAATGTAACACCTTGATATTTTGTGATTTGTTTTGATAAATAATTTAATCTTGTTTATATATTTTATTTCATGAAACACTAAATATAGATTGTGTTATGTGAAAGCACTAAGTTTTGATTGTGTTTCACACAACACTAAGTTAATCTTGCACTACATGAAACACTTAGATTATCTTTCAGTACAAGAAATGGTATTTTTGGCTTGTATTACACATAATTCTGAGTTCCTTCGATAGCTTGTGTTACACGAAAGGCCAAGTTTTACCAAACTAAAATATACTATTAATATAGTTATTAAAATATTATTATAGTTACCACCTAGCTTTTGTAATAGAAGTTAGGAATAGGATTAATTTAATTAATTAAATATGGTTAACATATTTATATAAAATAAATACAATGGTTATCAATTAGTTAGAAATGAAAGTAAGAACTATTTGAAAATAATTAAATTTCTTTTCTAATAAAACTATGTACAAACACCATTTTATCTCAATAAATTAAATAAACCAATATTGGGAAATATTTTTAATAAAATTTATATATTATACATTAAATAAAAAAATTACACACATCCAATAATTTTTATAAGCATAATATAAGAATAAATATAATTTTATGAATAAAATAATGTACATTTCTAAAAGATGGTTTTCTCACTTTTTAATGGAGAACCCATTTTAAATAAAATTTTTGACATTTTAATAATTTTTATTTCAAAAAATAAACTTCATTTTTTAAATTGGAATATCAAAATTTACTTTTCATAATTTTTTGGTATTTTTCAAAGTAGTTCATATTTTAAATAACAGTGAAAAAACACTAAATTTTAATCCAAAACAAATTTTGTATGTATAATTTATAGAGTTAAATTATATTTTTAATTGGTTTTAAAGTTTCATTGCATAAATTTTAAATAATTTAATCCAATTTAAGTCATTATAATTAATTTCACATTAAAATTGGATATAAAAATATTTCAATCTTTTAAATATGTTTACTTTAAAAACCTCCTTTATTGTCTCGTTTGCAAGATTAAATTTAAATTAATTTATGAAACTTATATTATTAGAATTTGTAAAAATTTATTTCATATTTATAATAATCATAATTTATAATGTCTAATAAGTTAAACTTATTTTTTACCAAAAATATTAGTGAAATTGATTAAAATTAGTTTCAGTGATTAAGAGAAAAATTAGCTTAAGAAAGGACTAAACCTTAAAATTAAGGTTCAAAATGACCTATAAATTTGTCAAAAATACATTGTATGTTCATATTTATACCCTATCCTTACTTTTATCTTATTTTTACCATTATTGGAGTGAATTTACATGGTAAAAACTTTAGTGGAGTTCCCTTTTCAAAAATTTACAAGAATGACACTCCTCCTCCGCTATAAAAATGCACTCACTACTACCACATAGTCACACCTATCAAGAACATTTCTCAGAAAAAAAATACCAAAATATACTCCAAATATCCAAAAATTCATCTTATAATCCTCTTTTTGGTAATAAATCCATCCAAGTAATCCATTTTGTACAAACCAAAAGGAGTTACCTAAGGAAGAGGTAACATCCTTCCTCTTACTATTTTGTTTTATTTTCATTCTACACCCCATAAAATATTATTATTACATGATTATATAATAAAATTATGATCATAAATATACTTATATGTTTTTATTCAAAAAAATTTACCTACACTTACACACTCTTCCAACTAATGGTTAATAAACTTACCATTCTTGCGTATGGAGAACTACTGCCTCATGAAACGATGTTGTTCGTTTTTCCTTTACCACTTCTCATGGTCAGAAATTATGATGTAAACTCTGTTTTTATATGATATATATGATATTTATAATGTATTTTTTCTTCTTTAATTATTATATAACACATACCTTAATGGTTTCCATTTTTTGTAAATATGATAACTTCATTTGTGGACGGGTGGAATAATGTCTCCCTAAAGCGATATGATTCGTTCACACTTTACATGGAATGTATTAAGGATTGGTTTAGTAAAATTATATTATATATATGAAATAATAATTATAATTTAATAATATAATATATATATATATATCATTTACTTTTCTTTCAATCTGATAAGAAAACAGAAAAGCGTGCATGTGTACGTACGACATGTGGTCTCCATGAACGGTGTATTCCATTTATTTTGGGTGGTGTATATACTACACATGAATTTATTATATTATTATTATAATTAAATTTTTGGGTATTTAAATATCCATTTTATGATATTTATTTCATGAGTTTTATGGTTCAAAATTTACTAAATTGGTAAAGCAGTTTTTGTCTCAAGTTGCCTTCTTTAAGATACATGCCATGTTATGCACCTATATTTTTATATGGGGTGTATATACTACCCTTTGACATGTTATATCAGAAATATACATATTTAATTATATTTTAATCTTAATTTAATGTTATTATCTCATGTATATAATGATTCAAAGTTTCCAAAGTGGTAATAGTTTAGTTTTATAATCTCATCATTTATCGGGATTGTTTCTGATAATGCTTCCATTGATGAAATATTATGCTCCATCTCTCAGGAACACTCATGAATGTTCTTATCCTTTGGTTATTAATGATATCTTCATGTATTGGTACCATTTTTTCACTCTTTGTAACTTAAGATAATTAATGAAGTTTTTTTAGAAAACCTGACATTATCTCTCTCTTCATTCAGAAAATTGTATTCTTTCAAAACTATGTTTTATAAAAAAAGGTTTTCAAAACAAATTATGTTTAAAAAGTGTTTAACATGTTTTAAATAAACTTTTATATGTTTTCATGGAAAATTTTAAAAATGTTTTCAATATTATTTTATCAGTTTTCTAGAAAAAGGTTTTCAAAATGATTTCAAGCCTTGTTTCTAAGTTTCAAAGTATTTTCAAAGAAAATGGTTTTCAAACTACCTTTAATATTCCTTTAAAATTATTCAAAGATATTTTTAAATAAAAATGTTTTCAAAATACTAAATGTTTTAAAATGTGTTTTTCAAAGCAGAAAATATATTTTACTTAAGAAATTTTTTAAATAAAATTGTAAATCTTGATTTATAAGAAAATAATTTTTTTAATAGTTTTATGAAAGGGGTTTTAAAAAAAGGCTATTTTCATTAAGAGATATTCCATGTGATCCTTAAAAATCATTATCCATCTAAGATTACATACATTGATATATTTTAATCTTTATTGGGTACATGATCAAATAATACCACTCGTATTATTTCTTTAATGGTTTATGTTTTTATGGACTGATGTTTACAAAACCATTTTATTTTCCATGGGTTATATGCCTTTGGAACCCACTTATTATCAAGAGTTATGTTTTACTTAAATTATTAAGAATCCTATCTATTTTCCATAGGTTTTGATGTGAGTAAATGTTAATAATACCCATTTAATTTCATGTTTTATGATTTGACATTTATAAAACCCATCTATTTTCATGGGTCATGATATGATGAATGTTTTGTTATCTTATGTCACATGCATGTATGATTTGATTATGTGACATGTGGGAACTATATATCCCTCATATAAATTGGGTAATTATAAATGTTTTATGAGCTCAAAAGGTACACAGGAGGGCATCCCAATACCAAAACAAGAGGGCATCCTAATCCCAATACAAGAGGGTACACGGGAGGGAATCCCAAACCTAAAATAAGAGGGAATCCTAAGCCAAAAATAAGAGGGTACACTAGAGGGAATCCCAATCCTTAAACAAGAGGGAATATTAATCCTAAAACAAGAGAGTACAAGGGAAGTCATCCCAAGCCTAAAAAAAGAGGGTGAACATGAGGGAATCCCAAGATTGAAATAAGAGGGTACATGGGAGGGCATCCCAAGACTGAAAAAAAGAGGGTGCATGGGAGGGAATCCCAAGCCCAAAAAAGAGAGTGCATGGGAGGGAATCCCAAGCCCAAAACAAGAGGGTGCATGGGAGGGAATCCCAAGCCTGAAACAAGATGGTACGTGGGAGGGAATCCTAAGCCCAAACAAGAGGGTACACGGGAGGTCATCCCTAGCCTAAAGTAGTTACACGGGTTATTATCTCAATCATAACATGTTATAAAGGTCTTGGTAGGTATCCTTGATATAGGATTTTCTATGATTATGTGTATTCCATAAATTCCATGTCTTATTCCTATGTTATTATTTTTTGAATTATTCTCCTTATTCCCTTATGATTATTTTCATATGAACTTCCAATATTTATTCCATGATTCAGGTTTATGATCTTTGATATGAAGGGTATGATCTTGTAATGTTATAATCATGTTCTCATACCCTTATGCTCATTTTATCTCTCGTGTTTACCCTTACTGGTCATTTAAGGTCACCCCTTTCTTATGTTTCCTTTACCTATGTTATAAAGAAAGGTGTTTAGTATAAGTTCTAAAGGGCGGGATCTTTGTGGGAAACATTGAAGATCATTCACCAAGTTAGAAAATTTTATTCCAAGTTTCCAAAGACACTAAAATATTACAGTAATCAAGCATGTACTTTTTTAATGTGATGAGTATTCATCTAAAATTATTTAATATCCATGTATGTAAAGCCTGGGCCACTCTATTGAGTCTAGAGAGACTCAAACACTATTCTATAAATAGATGAACTTTTCAATTACTCAAAATACATTCAATAACTCTTAATCAATTCTTGTATCTTTATAGATTTATACTTTAACTTATTAATCATAGAAACCATACCCATAAAAAAATAATGAGTATAAGCCTCAAAATTTGAAACATCATCAGCATTTGATGATTCTTGCTCAGTCTTAACAGAAGGTTCTCTATCTTGAACTAACTGAAGTGATTGAACTTCTACACCATCATCAGAATGAGATAAAACTCTCTAAGAATTTATGTGACCTCATCATTCTATTATATAGTTCTTTCCATGGACCTTTCTACAAAAGAAACTTATTGATCCTTAATCAATTCAGCTGTAGCAGCAACTGAGGTACTCACCAAATCTACAGAATGAGATTCCTCTAGTATTCCCAACTCAATAGATTGAGTTGATTCTAACACATGAACAATTTATTCAGTTCTTTGTGATCCTTATTAATGAGAAACTTCCCCTCATTGTTATTTTTTAACATGAGAAGCTTAATCATATCTTGCTTCAACTATAGGAGACAACTAATCAACTTATTTTATAACAAACACACAACTTTATCAACTATTTATTTAAAATATAGAACTAGTTGATCTACTTCCCTAACATGATCAACTTGTTCAGTGGGTTTAGTTGATTACCTTCTCCTAGGTTATGAAACTAAAAAAGACTCATCATATTCCTTAGTAGAGGGTTCTTTATAAACTCTTGGAAACAAAAATATTCCTCTATCTCCAGTATAAATATTTTTATCTATGACTTACGTCCTTCTAGTTCTTATAAAAATATTGACATCGCCAATAGAATAATCTACTAAACCATCTCCCACTTTCAGAAAACTAGTTACTACTTATATTTGATATTCCCCAATCTCTTCTACTCCAATTCGTGTAGAATCAGCTGACATTAAACTTCTAGGATCCCCCTAAGAATGAGCACCAAATTAATCTTATTCTTCTTCTTTAGTAATAATTGGAATCAGCTTAGCTCTCATCACACTCCAAAAGAATCCAAACTTTCTTAGAGTTCCAGTGGACAAATTTTTGCTATGATGGAATCTTAAACCAGTACTAATTTCATCCATCAATCATATCTTATAAATAATAACAGACACCAATATACCATAGGGATAAAAAGATACCTTGGTATCTTTTTGACAGCACTGGTTCATGTATCATAACATATACCTTCATACATTGAACTTTATGTCACTTAGCCTCATAAATATAGTATACATGTATGGAAAATGAATTTTCTCAGATTCAAAAATCCTTAGAACTACTAATGTCTGGATTAATTGAACCAATACCTTCTAGTCAGCTTCTATATAATTCACCATCATATTTTTAATTTGAGAGTTCCTAAAGATAATGGTAATAATTTCCTCAAACTTATAAACAGCATCTCTGATAGATCTTAGACTAAAATATAATTTATATCCATGGGGATACTGAAATATCTGAGCCATTTTTTTCTAAGAAATTGAAATCTCTTTTTCATTCACTTTAGAGGAGATGACATCCTCACTATCACTAAAGATATACTTAGTATTATCATAAAAAAAATTACTTATAATTTAAAAACTTACTCATAATTACCTCTTTCAAACATGAATTTCAATCCTTGAAAACTTACCACCTAATTCAGTATCTGATTTGTTTTAAATATCCCTTAAAATTCGATAACATTTCTATGAATCATTTTTTTCTCTAACCTTGATGGCCTCTACCACTATACACTATAGTGACTATCCTTGTATTTCCTCTTAGTCATTGCTATAATAAGAATTAAAAGGTTTAGGGTTCATAAAAACTAGTTTTTGAGAGATTGAGAGCTTGAGAGATTTAAACAGTACACGTTAAAATGTAAGGGAGAGAGAGATAAGGATTAACTATAATGTTTTTAGGAAATAGTTTAGTTTCTTGAGCCAATTATTCAGTATAATCATTCAAGATTGTAAAATGAAAAGATGGATTTGTAAAATAAAATACACAAATGAAATTGTAATACAACAAATTCAAAAACCTAATAAAAACATAAATAAATAAAAGTTTAGAAATAAAAACTTTATAATAAAATAATTTATTAATCTAAACAAATTTTAAAAAGAAAATAAAAATATTTACTCAAAATTAATTAAACATAACTTCCCATTAATAAAATCAAAACTTATATTAGGAAGTGGTTTAGTGAAAATATCATCAAGTTGATACTCAATATTAAAAAAGCTAGAGATATATCCCCTTTTTGGACATGATCCCTTAGAAAATTATTCTTAATATCAATATTCTTATTCCAAGAATTACTTATAATATTTTTTTTAAATATTTATTGTACTAGTGTTAACACATAAAATATGAGCATGATTAAAATTAAGTCCAAATTTCATAAGTGTGTGTTTCATACATATAACTTGTTTACGGAAGTTGGAAGAATATATTTATTCTTCCTTGGTGATTGGAAATGAAACATAATATTTCTTCTTATTAGACTATGAAATTAGGTACTTTCCTAATGTAGGTTCTAAGTGGAGTGAAATCTCTTAATTGGAATGTCCAATTCAGACTTTAGTCTTAATTTATGAAAACTATTACTATGTATGACATATAAATTCATGACCAATGGATTTAAATCACATGTTACTTGACTAGATAAATGATGAAACTAAAAGGAAGAGGATCTCCACATGTAATTTATAATTAATTTATAAATAGATATAGAATTACTTTAACTTTTAATTCCCTCCTTGTTAATGATATGGTTCACTAGATCTCATCATACCATCGTTGTGCTACAAGATCAAAGTATAGAGTTCCCCCTAGTGGTGATCCACACATGCACCATAGTCTCTAAATTTGGTTGTATATTCTTTAGGTTCTAGAACAGCTAATCCAAATCACTTGGGTTGATCATGGTTTATTATAGAAAAAATATTTTTGAAGAGGAATAACTATTGTTGTTATCTTGAAGGATTGATAGAGGATGAGAAGATAGTGCATTATATATATCGAGATATCCCTCTCTAGTTATTGAGAGAGATTCTCTCTATCCATTTTACACTATAAGAGTGATTATAGAAAGTGATATAATTAGATATTTATTATGGAAAGTTTAGGTTTAGAAACTTTCATACAAGCCCTTTCCCTGCTCTATAATTCTTAATTGACCCCATATCCAATAATAACAATATAAATATAATTATTAGTCACTTGAAATGTTCAACACTTTAAAAATATATAAATAAATATCATTTATACTATTTCCATCCAAACTGTTAAACTTGGTCATTTTATACACCTCAATGTTTATCAATCCTTAAATAATGACTGTTTATTTAATAAATAAATATCATTTCATTATTCATCAATTAATATAATAAATATTATATTCACTAAATTTATAATACAAATATTTATTATTATTATTTAACTTTCATATTATTTTGAATAAATTGTAATTAAATCCTGTAGATAAATGAAACACAAATAAGTATTATTTATTCAAACTTTTTAAATACAATACTTGAATTTAACTGAGATTGTGGATACACTAAGTGTGTGACACTCAAGGCCTCTTTCTTGGTGCCATTAGGCATAACCTTATGGGTTAGAATCTAGAAACATTCAAATGAACTCATAGAGAAATAATTTAATTTCTAAATGATATTAAACCTCTTACAAATGCTTACCATGTAATATAATCCATTTATCATGATGTCTCAAATCAATCAGGTTTCATACTGGTGGCATCAACCTATGTGATCATTGTCTATTTGTTTAACATTTTGTAAATGAAATTTCCCATTGAACAACATATCCATGTATTTATATAGGAATTTACATTCCCATCCAAGTACCTAGGGTATCAACTTTTTTCAAGGGATATAAGGTACAAATCCTTTCTCATATTATCCATTAACGCAATATCGGTCATGACCCACCCAACATATCCTACCTTGCTATGAGAATATGCCATCATTGTTTTCATAAATACATAAAATTACATGAGTCATGATATATATTAATGATAATATTAAAGTATAATTATCAATACACATGTACACAAATAAGAAAATCCAATGTAACATTAAAATGTGGATTTCATATTGATGGTTTTGTTATAATAATATTCTTCACTAGAAATTAATAAGGGTGTATACTATGAGAGGGTCCCTCAAAGTCTTATGAGTCTCCACCCTAGAGATATTTTATCATATGTGTCCCATCAAATTATATCATCTAGTTATAAAACATCTATTCAAGAATATTTTCATGGAACTTTCTGGTTCTCATCATAGAGGGGAACTACTATTGACCTTTTAGTGTGACATATATTTCAAGGGAATTATCAAATAAAAATGTACTATATAGGAAACAACATGGTGTGATATGAAAAATTTATTAATAATGAAAAAATGTAATCAATTACTAATAAATTTGGTTCTAAGGCACCAACTCCAGGAAACTCCCTCTTACACTATATCCAACTAACAATAACTTTCATTAAAAAAACTCTCACATGATACTCATAAATATACTGAGATAGAGCCTTCATCAAGGGGTCCACCATGTTTTCTTTTATGGATACTCTTCTCACTAAAACTTCACCTAGTTTAGAAAAATCCCTCGAGAGATAAAACTTCCAAAGTATGTGTTTTTTTATTTGATGTGACCTAGGATATTTAGAGAGACCCACCACTATAGTGCTATTACACTAAATTTTGATAGGGTCCTAATAGCTAGGTAATACATAAAGCTCTTAGAGAAAGTTATGAATCCAAACTAATTCCTTAGATGCATTTTAAGCTGCAATAGACTCAGACTCTATAGTAAAATCATTAATAATTGGTTTATTAAAACTCTTCCAGCTCACAGCTCCCCCTTTTGGAAAAAAGACATATCCTGGTTGTGAATTTAGATCATTTTAATATATATGAAATATAGTATATGTATAAACCCTAATTAATATCTCTCCATCACCTCTATACATCAGGAGAATATCCTTAGTTTAACTCAAATACTTAATAGTAGTCCAATATTGTTCACTTGAATATTCTTCATATCTACCTACTATGGTAAAATCACAGGAGACATCAAAACTCATAAATAACATGTCATATATGATTGGTCCTATCACATAAGTGTATGGGATCTTACTCATTATCTCTATTTACTATTTTTTTTAGGAAATGTTTTCTTAGAAATATGTATACCATGTAACACTAGAACCAATCCCCTCTTAGATTGTTCCATACTAAAAATCATTAGTATCTAGATAATGTATATGCTTTGACTTAGTAAAAATAGCCTCTAGGATCTATAATGCATGCTCTTGATCCCTATAATATAGGTTTCTTCACCCAAGTACTTCATAGAAGAGCATTTGTCCAACCATGTCTTAACCTCTTATAAGGCTAGTATCTCATTTACAATTAATAATATGTCATATGCATATATTACTATAAAAAAATTATGCTCCCACTAAACCACTTATAACCACATACCTCACATTTGTTCTTAATGAAACCAAACTCTTTTATAAAATCATTAAATATTCCATAACCGAGATGTTATCTTTAATCCATAAATGGGTCTCAGTAACTTTCATACCTTTTTGGCATTTCTTAGAGTCACAAACCCATATGGTTGAGTTATATACATATCCTCATTAAGGTTCCTATTAAGTAAATTATTTTAGTCATGGTAAGTTATTACGAATGGAAAATTATAATGGATTTAAACATGGAAAATATAGAAAAGGTTTCATCATATTAAATTCCTTGATGTTGTAAAAACACTTTATCCACTAGTCATGTTTTATTGTAATTTACTTTACCTTCCATGACAATATTTTTATTGAACACCAATTTAAACCCAACAATATTTATACAAACTATAGGTTCGATCAGAACACAAACGTGGTTCTGATATATGGAATCCATCTCATAATTCATGGATTATTTCTATTTTGTATCTTTTGAGCTCTTTACTACTTCTTTATAGAAGATCATATCATTATTTCCATCTAATAATGAGTCAATATCATTAGTGACTATAAAACCATATCTCTCTAGTTTTCGTACATAACTAGCACTCCTACATAGTACATGTTTTTAGGAACAAATTACTCCACAAGGACCTATAAAATTTGTTATACTACCAACTCTTGTGTATCCTAAGCATCAACTTCATTGAAGTTAATCTTTCTATCACTATCCTACTTAAGTATGTTCTCCCTCTCAATAAATATATCTTTTCTTATGATGGTTACTTTCTTATATGGATGGTTATATAAATATTATCCCCTTAATTCCTTGGGATACCCTATAAAGATACACTTTGTGCCTCGAGGTGCTAGTTTGTTGCTTGTGTTGGCCTTAACAAACTCCCTACAACCCCATGAATGAATATGTCACAAAATAAGTTTCTTTCTACTCTATAAATAAAAGGTAATATAATTTTCCACTTTAGTAAGTACTCGATTTAGTAAGTATACTTCTGTGTGTAATGTATATCCCCAAAAAGATAAAGGAAGTCTTATGGGACTCATCATAGAACTTACCATGTATAAAAAGGTACATTTACTAATTTCACTTATACTATTCCATTGTATTGTATATGTTGGAGTAGGTTGAGATAAAATCATATATTCTTATGGAAAATAGATGAACTCTTGGATAAGATATTCATCACCTCAATCTAATTGAAGATTCTTTATTTTCTTACCAAGATGATTCTAAACATCATTTATGAACTATTTGAAATTATAAAAGGAATAAAATTTATACCTCATCATGTATACATAACCATACCTACTCATGTTTTTGGTAAAAGTCACAAAGTATGAGAATCTACCTCTATCTTCTACATGAAAAGTTCCACACATATTAGTGTATACCAATTCTAGATGCCCTATGGACCTTTCACCTTGACCACCAATTTGTGGTTTCTTTATATTACCTTATAAACAATAATTCCCTATTTCAGGTTATTTAATCTCAAAAGATTCTAAATAATCGTCTTTATAATATTTTTTCAAATGATTCTCATCTATGTGACCAAGATGGTGATGCCACAACTGGGTGCTATATGAGTCGTGTGTATTTGTTTTTTTATCAATTTCCAATATTTTTTTATAATTCAATACATAAATACTGTTATTTAACTATGTCCTACAATAACATACGATATCTTTATAAAATTGGAAAATCTTATTTAAAAAATAATGAAATAAATCCACCCAAACCTAAACAATAAACATAAATGACATTCTTGGTAACACTAGGAACATAATAAAAATTCTTAAAATTTAAAATAAAAAATAATGTAAATGTGATATGGTAGTATCCAATATATAAGGAAACCAAACTCACTCCATTAGAAGCATATAGATCCACCTCACCTCTGGTAACCTTCAAAAATCTACTTGGTTCCAATATTTTAATAAAAATGTGAGAATGACATATAGTATCTAATCCCAAATTATAGATATAGAAAGATTACATTAAATTATAAATGTACCTAAATCTTCCCCATGTTTCTTTTGAAAGGTTTCATTCCTCTTCTAGTGTCCCTTATTACCACATGAAAAACATACAACATCTTGTTCATTTCCTTGCCTCTGAATCTTCTTCCTCTTCAAAATATGGTGCTCTGGAGGCTTAGAATTAGAATGATTCTTCAGTCCCTTTACCTTGTTTCTACTCTTATTATTCACCATAAGGACCATGGGTTTGTCACACCCTATGTATTTATCAACTTTTAAAATAAGAGTAATTAGTTATGAAAGTTTCTTCTCATTATTTCTCATATTATAATTCAAAATAAAACTGAAGAAGTTTTTTGGTGGCAATGACATAGTGAGATTTGTGAACAACACATAAGGGGTCTTAAATTGTAATATGTCTAAGTGTTCTATGTTTCCAATCATCTTTACTATATGATTCATAATTGGTTATGAATCTCCAATATTTCATTCAAACAATGCATTGTATATGTCATATCTCTCTGATATTTCCTTCTCTTGATAGAGATTTCTAAGGTGAGAAACAATGTTATACACATCTATATCCTTATATTTCATTATAATCTCACTAGACATAGAGTATAACATGAAACATTATATATCCATTACATCATACACAAGCTTTAAATAGAGATATACTTCTTCCTCACAATCCTCCTTATAAAGAGACTTGAAAATTGGGGTTTCCAGCGTGTATAATTTCCATTCATGGAATAGTATTATTCAAAAGCAGCTATACCATTCTTTAAAATTGACTTTAGTGAGAATTTTATCCTTCCCAAGTATGGATCAAAGTGATATTTTTAATTCGTTTTATTTTCCATTTCTTCTAATTAAGAGAATATAGTTATTACTTCCTATATTACAAAATAGATTAATAAATTTAAATTAAATTCCATTAATCTCCCGTTATTTTTTCAAAACCTAATAACCCATACCATTAGTTTTGTAATATCTTGTTTCATAGATATTATAATATAAATGATTCATATTTTGATTATCGTAACCCATAATTTATCCTAACAAGTTATTTGAATGGTTTTAGGTTGGCCTAACTTGTCACTACATTAACTCATAGTTCTTTGATTTGTTGAGTGGAATAACCAATCCTAAAATCCTAGTTAAATATTTACTCAACCATTGCCTCTCATTTAGACCAAGTCCTACTTAGGAATCCAACCCTTATTGTGAACCAAGTAAAGTTAACCTAAAACTTCAAGATAATAGTTCCATGATAATTGAAAACACCCTAAATTTGATTGTTCAAGAACTTTGAACTATAAGGTCAATTAAAAATTAAGTAGTGGACGGAAATACTGACTTAATATGTTAGTTGATGGATTTTTATCATTCTGATTAAAATCCCATTTTATCTTATCACATTCCTTATTAATATTAAGTGTATTTTATATAAGTGATTAACCAACTCTGATAAAATTAACACAAAAATATGGTTTTATTTTATCCCATCTTGCATGATTTTTAATTCATTTGTTAATTGATCACATAGCATCCAAAAACAAACATAATCAATCATTAAACTAGAAGAATTAAAATATAAGTGACATGATAATGATATCATATAATTATTAGTTTATCTATCTAATGATAAACTAACCCTTTACCCTAGGGGAAACCCCCTTAAACCATAGCTTGGTTCATGTTGTAGTATTCCACCTTGGATCCTTTATTTCACCTTTATTGGTTTCTCCTCGACTCTGGGACTTGGACTGCCTACTCTTGCCTGGGAGCTCCATCCTCATATAATCTTTTACTCACAAATGGGTGAGTGGATCTAATGGATTAGATAAATGGGTTTTATAAAAAGAAACAGAGGGAACATAGTCCCTTACATAATAAGTATGGGGGATAACACACAATCCATAAATTTTAATTAAATAATAATAATTAAAAGAAACCAATCACAGACATAGGGATAATCAAATATCATAATCATCCACGTGATATAAATTTAGAATACATTTCTAATCTTATCATTAATAAATTTTATTTATTCATTAATTAAGATAAAACACCACAAATTAATCCAATTAATTCAGCTTATCTTAATTCCATCCAAGAATCCTTAACTCGCTATTATCCATAATTTTAAAAAAAATTAATTTAAAATTAATGAATTACATGAGTTTACTTGGAGGAAACAACATGTACTCATCCAAAATTTTAACAAAAAATCAATTCAATATATAATTATCAATCCTATGACATGGCATATATTATCAAATAAATGATCCATGAAACACATGTAAATAGGTATAATTATATATTTAATTCTTATATCTATATCAAATTTAGAACACCATCTATATAAAACTACATGGTGTGCACTGAATTCTACTTGTTTCCACATCCCATGTCCTGGGACTAGGTGCATTTCCTTCCATAGACAAGTTTGAGGTACATAGTGTGTTATCCTACTTACATGGAATGTGGCCAAAGAGTTTCATAGCTTTTAAGTACCCATTTATTTTATCTAATACATTAAACATTGGGGCCTCCATGTTCTCATCCATGAGAAAAAAGTGACTACTTATCATATACAGTTGTTACACAGCATATAGCTCTTCAATCAGTGTGCCAGCCTATCTATATCTACATGTTGATCCTATTTTATCATATCTTAGTTCTAATTTAATCATATTGGTCCAATTTTATCATGATATATAGAAAAGATACATGGGTATATAGAATGTATTTAGGCATTTCACATTGTGTAGTCTTGTGTTTTATGGGCTGAACCTTTGGTACCTCTAGATGGATTTTTCAGATGTTTCTTTATTTTAATCTTAACCATTTTATGGTTATATAAGTTAGAACGAAGAAATGGAAGATAAGAAAATGTATGAATATTAAGAATTAATCAATATAATGTAGAATAAACTATAAAAATATGAAAATAATCATCTGATAAAAAATAATTATCAATTAAACATGTAACCCTTTGATACCATTTATAGGTTTCATGCACAGCGGAAGTGCCTGTTTTGCATGACCAACTTTTCCTTTAGACTTAATTTATGAAGATCATTTTTTTGAATGATGTATAACATCATGACCAATGGATTAAAATTAAATATTACTTGAATAGATAAATTTCAGAACCAAAAGAAGGAGGATCTTCACATGTAATTTATAATTGATTTATGAGAAGATATAGAATTACTTTAACTTGAAATTACCTATTAATTGTTGATTAGGTAGACTATATCTTATTGTATTGTCATTGTGATAAAGGATAAATGTACAGAATCCATCTAGAAATGATACACACATGCACCATGATCTTTCAACATCATCATAGAATCATGGGATTCTAGCACGACCAATCCTAATCACCTACGTTGTTTGTGGTTAATCACCGTAGAATTATTATTAAAGAGGAATGACTCTTGATATTTATCTTGGTGTCTTGAGATAGGAGGATTAGATATCCCATAATATATCTCAAGATATATCTCTCTTTATAGGTCTTGAGAGAGCTTATCTTTATCCATTTTATACCACAATAGTGATTATGGAAAGTGATATAATTAGATATTTATTATGGTGGGTTTAGGATTGTAAACTCACACACAAGAACTTTCCCAACTCTATAATTATTTGTTGACCCCGTGTTTAACAATAATAATATAAATATTATAATTAGTCACTTGACATGTTCATCACTTTAAGAACATATAAATAAATAAAATTTATACCATTTCCAACTACACCATTAAACTCAGTCCGCTTATCCTCCTCAGTATTTATCAAACCTTGAATAATGACTATTTATTTAACAAATAAATATCACTAAATTTTTCATCGATAAATATAATAAATATTATACTCTATAAATCTATAAAATAAATATTTATTATTATTATTTAACTCAATTATTATTACAAATAACTTGTGATTAAATATTAGAGATCAACTAAACACAATTAAATATTATTTATTTTAACTTGTTAAATTCAATACTTGAATTTAACTAATATTACACATACACATAGTATGTGACCCTATAGGAATATTTATCAGTGTAATTATGCATAATCACCTAAATTCCATGGATATAATCTAAAAACACTCCAAGTTACCCATAGATAAATAAGTTAATGTCACAATGACATTCAACCTCTTGTGACCACTTACCGTGTAATATAATCACTTTATCATAATATCTCAAATTAAGAAGGTTTCATAATAGTTCCATCAACCAATGTTCTTGATGTATATTTATTTTCATTCCTATAAAAGGTCCTCAGATATCAAATTTCATCAAGGGATATAAATGATAAATAATTTCTATCATTATACATTAATGCAATATCCCTCATGAGACACCTAATGTATCCTACCTCACCATGAGTATATGTCATCATATTTTTCATTAATACATAAAATTATATGAGTCAGGATATCCACTAATGATAATATTAATGTTTGGAGATCAATAAACACATCTTCGTATAGGAACATCCAATGTCACATGAAAATGTGTATTTCTTATGGGTGGGTTTATTCACATAATCTCTTTCACTAGAAATTACCAAGGGTGTACACCATGAGAGGGTATCTCAATTTATATGAGTCTCTACCCCTGATATCATATATCATCTCTATCCCATAAAATGATATCATCTAGATATAGATCAAGTATTCAAAATTACTATGGGGGAACCACCTGATTCTCATCACAGTAGAGAACTGACATGAAATTTTAGTTCGACATATATTCTTATGAAATTATGAGATAAAAAAATAATATAGAGAAACTATAATAATGAGATAATAAAACTTCATCAATAATGAGAACATAAAATCAAGTATTAATAAAGTCAATTCTAGGGCACAAGCTCCAACACCTAAAAAATGACAAGTTCTTGAGCTGCTTTTTTATCAAATATACACCCTCTATAATCAATATTTAAATATGAAATTAAAATAAAACAACATGTTTTTGGATAAAAAATATATCGAAATATTTCCTTTTTAATATCTCAAGATGTTTTTAACAACAATTAAAGGATACTATTTTTTATTTGATTGAAATCTTACACACAAACAAATATAAACCTTGATATCAGGTATACTAAAGTAAAATATAGAAAAATATCTATAGAAAATCTATATAACTTGTTATCAACTGGTTTTATAGCTTTATCCACATCAATTTTTATAATGGTACACATAGGAGTAGTTTAAGTATTACTATTTATGAAATATACACATTTTCAATAAATAAATAATATATTTACTTTGATTTAAAACATTTCCAAAATCCTTTAATAAATTTGAAATCCAATAAAAAAATTATTTCTCCCATCATAATCATTTCAAACTCTTTTTTCATAATTTTTGAAAAATCATAGCAAAGATTTCGATTAGTAAAATAAAAAATAAAATCATCTATAAAAATTTGAACTAATAAAATATCAAAACAATATTTTTTCTTTAAAAGAGTGAGACCGGTTAAACTTACTGAATACCCATTTTCAGAAATAAAATAACTCAATCACTAATACCATGTCCTTGGTGATTGTTTAAGACCATAAAGATATTTAGTAAGTTTAAAAATAGAATTTGGTGGATGAGGATTTTGAAATCCTAGGGGTTATTCAATATAAACATTATCTACTAAATAAAAATTAAAAAAATAATATTTAAATACCATCTAGTATAATTTAAAATTCATATGAGATGCATAGTAAAAATGATCCTAATGGATTTGATTATAGAAATAAGGAGAAATTTTCCTCATAATATATTCCTTCCTCTTTATTGTATCCCTTATAAACTATCCTATATTTATTTTTAGTTATTATACTTGGATCATCTTTTTTATTTCTAAAGACCCATTTAATTCTTTTCACTGGATGGTTCAAGGGCCTATTAACTAATTCCCAAAAATCATTACTCTTAAACTAATTTACCTCTTCCTATATAAAAAATATCTAATTCTTGTTATCTAAGTATTATTCCATAGACTTAGGTTCAAACAGGTATATAAAGGTAGAGAACTCAACTTGGTTTCCAACATTCCTTCTCATACTTACTCCTTAATCTAGGTGTCCTATAACAGTTTCTAAAGGATTTTCATTTAAAGTCTTAGACTGTCTAGGTAAGGCACATTTAGGTTCCTTGATATCATGTTCTTAAAAATTGGATTGATTCTTATCATGTTCTAATTTACTTTCAAAATTAACCTTATAAGAATCAAGTCTCATATTGTTTAAATAATCAATAGATTTATCAGTTTTTATTTTATTATGATAAAATGGAACATGTTTATAAAACTTCACATGAACTGATTCTTCAAATTTCATTGACTTTTTATTAAACAATATATAATCTTTAGAAGTATCATAATATCCAATAAAGATTCCTTCATCAGTCTTTGGATCAAATTTACCAGAAATTTCATAGTATTCAAGATATACACCTAGTATCCAAAAACATTAAAGTATCTAACTTTAGCTTTTCTATTATTCCATAACTCATAGGGTGTATTTTTAAGAAGAGTTATAATTAAAAATATATTCAAAATATGGAAATCTATATTAATAGCTTTTCCCAAAAAATAAGTTGGAAAATTGTTCTGATTTAACATAGTTATATTCATTTCTTCAATGGTTTTATTTCTTCTTTCAATAATTACATTCTGTTAAAGAATTATTAGAGCATAAAATGTTTGTTTAATACCTAAGTTTGAGAAAAAAATTAAATTCTTGATTCTAGAAATCTCTTCTATGATCACTTCTTAGTGAAATTGTTTTAAAATATTTTTCATTTTGAACCAACTTACAAAAACTCATAAAGACTGAAAATATCCACTTTTAAACTTCAAAAAGTAAACCCATGTAAATCTATAAAAATCATCAACTAATACATAATCATAAAATCTACCAACAATGTTAGCTACTCTATATGTTCTAAAAAATATATATGGATAAGTTCTAATGGTTTAGATGAAGCAAATTTATTAATAGTTTAGAAGATGACTTGTGTTTCTTAACTATTTTACATGCATCACAAAGTCTTTTCTCATCAACCTTTAGACCGGGTAGATCAAAAACTAACTTCTTCTTGGATAACTTAGATAAGTAAAATATATTACAATAACTAATAATTTTATTCCATGTCCAAGATTTACTTATTTCATCATTTAAACAATTCACATTTTGTTCACACATGGAATTATGGTCCAAAGTATAAACATTTTATATTCTAGGTGCTCTAAACTTAAGCAATTTATCTTTAAATATAGAATAACTATTATTAGAGAAACTAATAGAAAAACCATCATCACAGAGTTAAGAAATACTTATCAGATTATTCTTTAAACCTTAAACATAGATAACCTTGTTGATCAGGATAGATCTTGGATCTTCAACTAACCTGACTCCAGTGATATTTCCTTTATCATTATCACCAAAAGTAACTAAACCTTCATATACTTTATATAGTGCATGAAGATTAGAAAATTATACACTCATATTCCTTTAATATCCTATTTACATATACCATATATAGTTTTTTTTCTTATGCCTTTTCACCTAAAAAAATATCAAACAAGAATTCATTTTGGTTCCCAAATGATTTTGGGTCATACGGTGTCAGTGAGTAATGATATGGGTGTCCAGATTTTTCTAATTTAGCCAAAATTTCTCAAATAAACTTTAGAAAAATTACTTTTGATATAATATTTAATATACTAATGATATGAGGATTATTTAAGAAATAATCATTATTATAATGGATTTTAATTTCACAATAAAAATAGATAACTCTTAATGTGTTGTGATTCTTTGAATTAAGAATAAAATAATTTCTATAAAGTTTAGATTTCTCACAATTACTACCAATTTTATAGTTTTATTTTCCATGAAAATTCATTCAAATAATCTTATTTAAAGTTTTTTTTTCACTAGTAAACACAATATAATCACTTTTAAAATATTCTATTTTAGCCTGAAACTCGTTAATTTTACTTTCATGTTCAATACAGCTCAAAGCTAATTTGGTTAATTTTTATTTAAATTTTATGTGTTGTTTTAGAATAGAATCATTCTCACTGAGGGAAACATTATGAATATTCTACAAATATTTGTGATTTTTCTTCATATATTCATATTTTTCTTCTATCAAAAAACAATATTTAATTAATTTATCATTAAATAATTTTTTAGAATCAGAAGCAGAAGCAGAAAAAAAAAATTAAGATTGTATCTCATCTTTATTAGACATAAATAAAAAAATTATTTTTAATTTGATTGATATTTATAATATTTAGAACTAGAATAAGTACTATAATATTTAGATACACTCCTGGTAGACTTCGTATCCATATTATATTTTTATTTATACTCAAATTTTATTTTGATATTCTATTATTTATTCTCCATTTTTCTTTTCTACTTCATCCATGGGAAATCCGATTTGATATACCCAAGCTTCTTACATTTATAACATTTAACTTCTTTTAGAATATGACTAAAATTTTATAACCATTAAATGGGTTCTTAAACACTTTATTATTTTTATAAATATTATTTAATCTTCTAACTAGATGAGATATTTCCTCTCCATAATTTTAACAAATTGAATAATTTGAGGATATAGAATCCTCCTTTAACTTATTTTCAACTTTTGGAATAGAAACTCTAAGATATGTATTTTTATTTTTGATATTTATATGATCCTTTGTATCATATTTCATTTCAACTTCAAACATCATAAGTGTTCCAATCAATTCATTTTTATTTAAATCATTTATAGGAGTTGAATTTTTTATTATAGTAGATATTTCATTCCATTTATTGGGTAAAACTCTATGTACCTCTAACGCCTAATCTAGTTCTGGAATTGGTATAACGCCCCAACCCTAGAAGCCCAGAGTCGGTGCATTGTTTATTTAAATTTTCATGATTACAAGGAATAAAATCCAGAAGGACTGATCGGTTTAGCCATCTTGGAAGACCAGATTACATTCATGATACCCATAATACATTGGTAAATGAAATTAAAACATGATACAATATAAAATGAACTACATCCTTGAAATTTCCTTCAAAATTTTATTCTTAGTAACCTAGGGAAAAGAAACATAAGAAAGGGGTGAGCACAAATTCTCAGTAAGGATAAGTAATTCAATGGAAGATATTATAAACATAAACATTAGGCATGATGAATAACTAAAAACACATTCCTTTAAAAATAAACTTGATCATAATATAGAAGGAATGAAATTTCAGTAAATAATTCCATATAAATGATCACGTGAAACTTTAAAATGGATATTTTACTATTTTAATAATCACATGATTTTTCAATTACAAATATCATAATTATTTAATTCATAATTTCAGATATCATAATCATACTGTCAAGGCCTCGTGCCAAGACCATAATAACCATACCGTCAAGGCCTTATGCCAAGACACTAGTTTGTCTCATGATACCTACCAATGAATTGAGAGGATATAGTGGGCCCCGCCCATCACATACTAAGTACAATGTATTTCTCATATTAAAAGGGTGATACATAGACAACATAAACATTCATATTGAAAAACTAGCATATGAAATATGAATACTTTAACCATAACCCATGAATGGTATAAATTAGAAAATTCTTAATCAAAATGATCACCGAACCTTAAAAAACATATGGTAGATGGTATCATGAGATATAAACATCAATTAAGTACAATATTCATCAATTTATGTTGACATAGATGATGATAATTTTAAATGAGACCATTGAAATATTCATAAGGAAATAATATTTAAACATTCCAAAGTGTCTCATACCACATTGAAACATTCAAATAATAATCCCTTATAATATTATAAAAATAAGTAGACTCTTGATATGATATATCAAATGTCATTACATACAAAAAATGAAAGTAATAAGTGGTGATCAAGTCATATATATCATATAAGTAAAATTGAGACGTTAAAAATCCTTTTTACTTTGGAAAGAAGAGTTATTTTGGAGAATCATTTATATTTTCCATAATATAAAATTGTAAACATGTATATACTAGAAAATAAAATTAAAGGATATTGATATTATATTTGAGGCATAAATTATTTCTCATTGAAGTGAAATCATGTAAAAAGGATTTTTTAAGAAGCTTTAGAAATAAAACATTTTTGTGCGGTTTAAGGAAAATTTTGAAGAGATTTTAAAGCGGAAAGACGTGTTTGTTTTCATAAAAAGAAAAGAAATGAACAAAAATATTTTTACATGATAAATTTTTTTATTTTAGAATAATAATTATGGATTAAAACATATTATATAGTGCACTTTAAAATGGTTAAGAATTCGATAAGTTCCCTGGAATCGAGCTTGTTTATCGGTAAGAATTGAGAAGGGAACCATTTTAAAACATATAATTCCCATAAGAAATATGAAATTATCTGAATATATGATTTTAAAAAATAAAAACATAATATATAATATTAACACAAAAATAAATAAGCATTACATTTTGTTAAGGATGGTGAAAGAATAACCCATAGGAAAAAATGAAGGTTTGGGTGGAATCCCTTACCACTTTGTAATCAATCGAATCATATGCCCCAAAATTAATAATCATCAAATGATAAATTTAATAACATGAAAATAAATATATTTGTGATATTATAAATAAATTTTCAGTATATATACATCATACACAATAAATAGTGGTGAATAAAGAGTATCTCACAAAAATGTAAGTGAGATGAGAAAACTCTTACTACTTTATAATCAATTGAATCGTATGTCCAAAAATTAACAATCATCCAATGAATCATTTAATAACATTAATATAAATATGTTAATGATATTATATATCAAATTTCAGTATACATACACTACATACAAGAAATAAGTGGTGAATAATGGAAATCTCACAGAAATAAAAGTGAGATGAGAAACCTCTTACCTTATTTCTAAATGTATTATGCACTTGACCTTAACGTCCTGAATAATCAAATTAAATACATTAATTAACTAATAATAACCTTGTATTTATTTATTTGATTTATTATAATTTTATTAATTTTATTTATTGCCTTTTTTATGAGTTAAAAGATACAAATTTATTGCTCGAGAGTGTTTGTTTCCTTGGTTTTTACAATCAGTATACTTGTATATGAGTATGGAAGTTCATGTGGAATGAATATAATTATATAGAATTGAAATTATATATTATTAATGAAAATAAATAATTTTAAATGGTTATATATATCATTTGGTTACATGTTATGAAGATGAATCATTATATAATACATTTAGTGATAATAGTTTAGATTATTTTGGTGGTATTCTGATTATTACGAACTAGTTTGTTCTTTTATTCAATATCATGTATAAATGATGGTTCTAGAATCATTACATAAGATATAATACATATTTTATAATCTGGTTAAACCATAAAAATGGTTTCATGATTATCCTGGAAGAATAAATTGAAGAATGAAACTTCTTCATCCATGAAGGTTGTAAATTGGCACCTCTCGGACGATGATTTTATTTTTAAAATAAGAGAGAGAGGGAGAGAGAGAGTAAGGATATTGATGATAATTCTTACATAAAAATAATATAATTCCAGTATATATATGATACTAGAGTAATCAATATCCTTTGGACAGAGGAGGTGAGCATAAGATAATAAAATAAAGGAACTTGAAATCAAATTAAAAGAAAACGGAGGTGAATTTTACCTCTTGAATACACCTCCTTGAGAAACTCCTTAAGGGAAGGGGTTTTAGTTTTTTGGTAATACCAAGAGCTAAAAGATTTTTTTATAGACTATAGAATTGTATTTGGGAATAAATTTGATAATCTTTAAGGATTAGAGGGTTGAGGAGAAGAGGGGAGTGAGAGGTGGATTTTATAGTGGAGGGGAGGAGGCTTTTCCCATTATTTTAATAATTATTTTATTATTTTGGATCAAAACTATGAATATTATTGATTATTGTGAATAAAAATAGTAATAAGTTCATTTGAGTTCAAACCAATTTCCACTTACATCATCCATGACTCAAGCATGAAGCAGAAATTCATTTATTTAACATATTTCGTAAATTATCGAAATTTACTATTCACCAAAAATTCAAGTATTTTAGAAAAATCCCAAAAAATCACCCTAACCATTTTCTGATGTGTAGAATCCAAAAATGAACTCAATTTTATAAAAAATAATTTTCTAAATATTATAAATTTAATTTTTAATTAAAATCACCATTTACTCGAAAAATACATTTTTTAAAATTGTAACTGATTTTATAATACCCTAAAATTTTAACTAAGGTCTCATTAAATTATCCCAAAATCATATAAAAACAAAATATTGATATATGAATACATTTTATGAAAATGAATTATAATTTAAATTAATTTATTAATTATAAAATTATAATTAAATATTTATTACTCACAAAATACCAACACTTAATTATTAATTTCTAAAATATTCACTCTCATTTATAAGGTGCCTAAATTTTATTTTTACTTACATGGGTGAGGTTGATATTAATAAGGTCACATTACTATTCATAAGTTTCAATTTACTATTCATAAGGGTACATTACTATTCATATGGTTCAAGTTACTATTCACCAAAAAATAAGTTGATTCTATCATACTCTAAATATCTTACTGAACAGAGCAATGTATGTCAATTTTTTGAAATTCAAAACACAAAAGTGGAAAAATTAAGTTTAACGTCAAGGTTATAACTGTAACAAAGTGTTGTTTTGCAGAGACTTAGTGTTTTTTTTATATAATCTGTCTAATTAATTGAAATTATTTATGAAGAAACATACCATAAAATCATGGGGTGTCATATAAATAGTCAACATATTCGTAACATAATTTATTATTTATCAAAATAATTATAATAGACAATATATATATTATTCTTAAAATATTTAATTAAATAATATATTGATAAAAATGAATTTTTTAACAAATTATCAAATACATATATTCATTTTAAAATATTAATTTACAGAAAATAATATAGCGATATAGTATTTGTTTTTAGAACATTAATTTAAAATTAATTTTAAAGCTATAAATTTGAAATATAAGTATTATTAATTAAAACACTTAATTTTAAATTATTATTTTTCATAACTTTTTGAATTTAAAATTATAAACCAAATTACAGGGGTGTTACAATTGGAGTTCCCAGGGAAGCAATACCATTGAAAATTTCAGTCAATCTTCCCTTCATTGGGAAATATTTTCACCTTTATATATTCTAAAAGTATCAAACATTAATTTATCATTATTGTAACTTAGTTTCCTAACATTGTTAGTCCCTTCATAAGCAACAGTTATTGTCTGCCACATTTTATAGGTAGTAGCACATTGAGAAACATAGTTGAATTCATCTACTCCAAGTCCACAAATTATTTCATTCAAATCTCTTAAATTCAGGTCATATTCACCTTCTTTGGTAGCATCCCATTTTTCTATATCATCTTTGGGAATTTCTTACTGCTTAACAATATTTATATAAACTTTTAAACTATGATTCATCAAATATATAACCATTTGATCTTTCTAGAATCCATAATTTTCACCATTGAATAATGGATCACTGGTCATTAACATAACTTCTTTAAGTTCAACTATTGAAATCTTTCTTTATCTTTTCATTTAACCCAATATTATTATAGATTAATAGTATTATTTAAAATACCACTCCTCTAAAACCAATTGTTATGTTGGAATGATGATGAAGACACAAGAGGGGGTAAAGTGTGTCCTTTTAAAAAACACTTGATAATTTTCAAATCAATCCCCCTTTGTAAATTTTTAAGTGATACTGCTCCCTTTTCTTTAAAAATATTATAGATTGAAATATAAAGAAACTAACAAGATGATTTTTATAGTGGTTTGGGTTACAAATACCACCTAGTCCACTCCACTAATACTCTCTTGGTCAGCTTGTTGATTTTTACTCACAAATCCTTCTCTAAGGGATCTCGACTGTTGAGTGTAGGGAACTACAACTTGTTAAAAAATATTTTACAAGTATTAAAATAAGAAAAAAATAGTCCTTAAAACACTCTACACATGAGTGTTTATAAATAATGGGAAGATACTTTGGTTGGATAAATTACCATTGAAAGCATTCAGATGCAGACGTTGCAACTGACAGAATAAGAGATCCTTAAAGGAATAAACAAATATCTTCACAGTACTATCCTTTTGAAGAATATTTGAATTTATTATAGAAAATATATTTAGATAAAATGTAATAATCGAGAAAAACTTTTTTAATAGATGGAAGAACATACAAAAGTAGTTATAACATGTATGTCTCCAAATTATAGTCCTGAAAAATCTTCAACAAACTACCCCAGATGAATAATAGGTAGATACAGCAACAGTGGAAATAAGAATATTCTCATAAAGTACCAATGTAATTTTAGATAGATTCATCTTAAATAACATCATATAATTAGATATTTTTTCAAAATATTTGAGTCAGATATATCAACCAGATAAATCCATTCAGAATAAATAAGAAGGTCGAATTAATATTCGCTAAACAGTTTTGGAAAAATCACCTAACAAGACACGATATTAAAAACACTCAATGTATTTGAAATTCAAAATTAATCAACCAAAAAAATCATCACATCCATTATAAAAATTAATGGATTAATCTATTTTTTAATATCCTCTTAAATTTTATTTGAATTACTTTATTGATATATTTACTCTATAAAAACCATCGTAGAAATCTCAGAAATATCTAAAAGTCAAATCTTGTAGATGACTGATTCAATGTTGGGTTTCTCTGTGTGAGGATAACTCCAAAATTATGCTTCAAAACATATAATTGATTCAAAACATATAATAATATAGTGTGATTTATAATACCAATGTTAGGTTACCAGACGTTAGATGGCCAAACGTGATGTTTCTTCATAAAAGTTAGGTCCAAAACCTAACATTTAGTTCAAATGTGAGGTTCCAAAAGTTGGGTTGGATATCAATTTTTTGGTTACTATAATGTCTTGGATTTTCCATGTATTATTTTTAAATATTATATGGAATTATTTTGAGACCATACCTTTAAACGGTGTGTGATTCTGAGGCCCAAAGTTCCCGGAATAAATGTTTGAAATAAGTTAAAATTTTAAACAGCACGTGTAAGAGGTTTTCCTGTAAAAGTAGAATAACTTTTAAATGAGTGCCCAGATCAGAAATATGAGGGAACCATTGCATTCAGAGTAATGAATTTAACTTAGGTGATTCCTAACATCGATCGGTGCGAGTCATCTACAAGAGTTAGTTTTTGGATGTATAATGGAAATAAAATAAAACAATAATTTATTTTATTTAAAAGCTTCCTTTTTTACGTGGAGACCTAATTCCTCCCTTTTAAATATCTTCATATGGAAATTTTGCAGGGTTAACCTCATAACCCTGAAAATTCAGAGAGATTATCTTGGATCATCAGAAGAGAAACCATTAGTAGACAACGATGACACACCTCGGATCCGACAAACCTTGCCAACGAATGCGACGCGATGATCGTTCTTCAACAGGATTGTGGTAGGGGATATTATTTCAATTCTTCTTTCACTGTTTTTGGATTTAACGATGAATATGGATCAACCCAGGAACATGTTAATCCATGAATCATTTTTTCTCATGGGAGGGTGTTTTTTTCGTTTCTTTTGGGGAATTGATATGATAGATTTTTGTTTATAATTTGATTTTGCTCTGTTTGATCCTACTAACGGGAGAGGATCAACACCGTGACTAATGACAGTGGAGGTTCATTCCTTGTTTTTGCTTTTGGATTTCTTCCCCCATTTTACTTGTGTTCTTCGCGTTCTTCATGGAGCAACGAACAACGGATCATTACGCATTCGTTCTATAATGCAATGATACCAAATTGAAGATTCGACATTGTAATGACCTAGTGGAGGTGTGACGACGATAGAGGATGGCGAATCAGACCGGATCAGGAAAGACCATTCTTTGAGTGTTCTTCATATGAGTGGATCGATGCTCATTTTCGGAGCCTATCTGAGGTATGAAACCAATGGAACCGGATTTTTGTTTTCAGGGTGAACTAAACCCTTGAGTTTCATGGAAATCGGATAGCCGGATCGAAGAACGGGGTAGCACGGGAGGCGTGACGGTGGAGGTTCACGATTCTATAAAATTACAGAATACACGGCATGTTCCCCGAAAAACATGGTGTGTGGGTCCTTACACGGGACGCAGCGTGTATCCCTCACGATACATCGACACGGGATGGAGTACACAGTCATGTACTCTACCGCACAGCCAGACCAAGCCGGCTGCACGGGTTACCCTATGTACCCATTACACGGGATGGTGCACATGAGATAAAGCTATGTACAGGCACACGGCCACATACACAGATCCAACCCCACTTACTCGTACACGGCATGTGATCTGTACTACCCTCTGTGTACTTAATTTTATACACGATAAGCCTTACGACACGGGCCTTTGTACACAGATAGTACCTGGGGTCAGAAGACACAATGTGTGATAGACCTACATGCTGTGTACTTTTCAGTACATGGCTTGATCTTCTTGTCCACCGTATCTTAGACATGTTTCATTTGGGTTAGTTCCCCTTTTTCTCATTCCCTTGAAGTTCAGGTATTGTTTCCTTCTAAAGGAGCAGGACCGGCCTAGAAAACTCTTAAAAATTTTGTTGCCCAAGACGAGGAGCATAAATGTTTACCCTTAAAATATGCTACAGTGATTGTACAGTATATGTAGAGTAAAAAATTTTCCTATTTCCCTAGCCCAGGGGATTGCTGGGCTTTCCCCAGGGCCATCCCTGTAAAGGAGTATGATCTCTTCAGCAATAATTTCCGAGATAGAGTCAGGTATCCCTCCGAGAGGCCCGGAGCGAGATCCTATGTCCCTTATTGACCCTAGGTAGAGTCAGGTATCGACATGACTATTTCCACCGGGTGCTGATCCTCTACCTAGAAGGTGAATTTGGATGAGTCGTGGTATCTTTCAAGGCCCTGGCAGTGATCCTCATCTGTGTATCAATATATTTCCCCACTCAGGAGTGCATTCTACTGGAATAAGTGTATCAATATCTTGTGACTTTTCCCGATAGATAGTACTTCTCGGATGGATGTCATCAGAGCTATTAGACTCATAGAGTGAGTTCTCCCAAATGAGTGCTTTTTGGAATCTTCGAACTGAATCCCTAGTGGGGGTATGTGGTTGCATGACTTGCCTCTAGACTGTGGGTCTGGGTTTTGAGTATATATGGATTGTGTTCTCTTATTATATGTTTAGTAGACATATCCTATGTAGAGATGATTGTGCTTTTTCTTTGTGTATTCCTTATGGTTTTCGAGGTCCTCTACTAAGTATTTTTATACTCACCCCTACATGGGCTTTGCCCGTATGTGTTGTGCCTTTTGCAAATGACCAGCCTTTTGATAGAGTCTAGGGCAGACCAGAACAGGGCTGAGCCTTCTGAGTTCCCCACAGGCTGAGGTGTTCCTACATCTATGAGCATTAGTCCCAGTACCTCATTGTGTTAACAGGTTAGACTTTGTAGTTTTCAAACTCTTGTTTTTGGTGGGCTTGTATTCGGGCCCAGTTTACTTTCAGTACTTTACTTTCCATCGTACTATGTTGGTTAGTTTTAATTGTATGCATGCATTTTGTTCCTTAGTGGTTCTTTTACATTTCAGCATTTGTAGTCTTAGAGATGTGTGTGTGTACAGGTACTTAGGAAATGCCTCCCGTGTTATTAATATGCTTACTCGGTGCTAGTCACCAGCCCCTGGCCTATTAGAGGTGGCCTTGGGGAGTTGCAGTGCAGGCTCCACTGGGTCGGGTCATGATAGTTATAGCATCATTTTATGAACAGTGATTCCAAACTTCTTCAAAATTCTATAATAGTTTATAGAATAAAATTTCTACTTTATTATAAGTTATAAACTTCCATAATTTTAGGTAAATGAAATAAATATTCAAATAAATATAATCCTAAAATCCACTTAAATAAGCTTATTTAGTAAAAAAATGAGGATTTTTATGAGTATAAAAATCAATGATAAATAAATGATAAATAAATGATAAATTGTTGGATCAATATCTATGTTCCCAAAAAAAAGTGCATGCATTTTGTGTTTTTGATTTGGATAGTTTTTGAATTTGACAATGATCCATCACATTATATTTTATAAAGTTTAGTGGTTTAATGCTTTATTAGAAATAAGAATTTCATTATTGTCTCACATTTTTCAAAAGTTCACAACATGTCAAAAATGAAGAAAAGTGGCCTTTTTTACTGAAGAGTGTGAATCGTGATGAGTTTGATAGGACAGTCATATTCTACTATTTTGTAAGAGATGGTTTTTCATTAATGAATTAAAAAAACATATTATGATTAAGTTTCACTACTATAGAACCTGTGATAAATAGAGTTACCCTTTATCAGTGGTAGTTAAAAAACACACATAAAGGTAACCATAATTAGTCCTAAAAAACACATAGATAAAGGTATCCTTTATCAGTTCCTTTTTTAGTGATGATAAAGGCATTCCTTTATCATTTATTTTTTTAATGATAAAAAATGGTACTTTTATAAGTGCTTTTTAGGGGCCATTATTGATTCTAAAAAGGCGCTAATGACCCAACCCAGTGGGTCCATTATTATATATGATTTATATATGATTAAATATACATTTACACTTGATATATATAAGATATTTAATTGGGTATCACATAGTATCTAGCGGTGATGGATTTTCTCTCCCTCGGACAGCTCTCCTAAGCATGGTTCTTCTCGTCCTAGTATTTCTTCCCATGTTGATGAAGCAATGAATCTTTCTTGATGTTCCTTCTTCCTTGTCATATTTTTCCTCTTCCACTTCATCCCTACACTCCCTATTGGCCTTGTCGTGTGGTTTGATCTAGAAGCTACCTCTTTCCCCACTAATTTTATCTCGACATTTTAACATCAAAGTGGTGTCATTATCACTATGGTGCGCAGTGTTTTTGGGGTCATATTGTTGGAAATACAAACAAAAATCCACGCATCAAGCAGCCTTCGTTTATTTTCCCTACGTCTTTTTTCCATGCAACGTGTATTTACTATACACATTTTTTCTCCCCATGTGTCTATTTAATTTCGCTGTTTTATTTCATTAATGTGGTTTTTTTATTTCATTAATGTGTCCATTTAATTTGGTTTTTTCATTCCTTTGTAAATGCCTATAAACTGTTGGAAATTTTAGTCTGAAAAAGTGTGCAATATAAGCTTGAAAAATTATTTGTGTTATTATGTGCCATTTCTTCCTCTCTCATTTTCCTAGATATTATATCCAATAAACTAGTATCAGAGGCTAGTTACCAAGATCCTACAATTTTTTGAAGATTTCCACAATCCGGCCACAAGTTTCGAAGCTATCTAAGGACATCTATGAAAGGTGGTGCATCTAAATAAAGGCGTTATTCGGGTTGTAAGAATTATGGGAGATCTCCATCGATGGGTATATTGTACCCTCTATTGAGGAAGAATCCTCCTTCATGAATGAAGAAAATATGGGTCTCAAAAATCAAAGAAAGAAATGCAATAAGACATTGTCCCTCCTCTATCAAGGGTTGGATGAATCAATGTTCGAAAAGATTGCTGAAGCAACTTCAAGCAAGAAATCATTGGATACCCTTTGTACCATCTTCAAGGGTGTTGATCAAGTGAAGCGGGTACGTCTTCAAACATTAAGAGAGGATTCAAAGTGGCACACATTAAATAAGGTGAGATTATATCTGACTACTATTCACATTTGATTTTTCTTATTAACAATTTGAAAAAGAAATGATGAAAAATTGAAGAAAATTCAAGTTATTGAAAAATCACTTTGATATATCACAACCAATTTTGAGAATGTGGTTGTGGAAATCAAATAATCAAATTATTTTGAGAAACTTTCCATTGAAAAACGGATGGGTTCATTGCATGTTCATGAACAATGAATTCAAAATAATGTGAGTTCAACATCGAAGTATGTCTTAGAGTCCAAGTTGACTCTACAAGAACAAAAAAAATGGCCAACCGAAATGAGGAGGTTATCATGAAAGAGGTATATGGCATGGATATCATCCAAGCTATCAATAAAAAGCAACAAAATTTTTTCATTTTTTGTAGAAGAGGAAATGGTGGAGGCCTATTCATGTGTGGTCATGAAAACATAAAGAACATCCAATACCACAATTGTAAAAAATTCAGCCATTATGCTTTAGAGTTTTAGAGAAAAATGGATCATGATGAATGATCCAACTATACGTAAGAATCTCATTGTGAAGAGGAAGGTACCACACCCTTCCTCATACAAGAAAATGCATTTGAATAGCTTTATGTGTGGTATCTTGACACGGATGCAAGCAACCACTTGAGTGGTAATAAATAATTGTTCAAGGAACTCACAGAAGAAGTTCATGGAGACGTGAGCTTTGGCGACTCATCAAAGGTACCCATGATTGGAAAATGTAAAATCAAATCTATCTGAATAATGGTGAGTCAAATTACATTTCTAATGTGTAATACATACCAAGCATGAAAAATAGTATCATTAGTCTCAGCCAACTCCATGATAAGGGCTATTTCATACACTTGTAAAACTCTTATTTATCTATAATAGATGATCATAGGTGGATTGTATCTCAAGTTCAAATGGTGAAGAATCGTATGTTTCCACTTCATATTAACATAAAGTCTGAATAGTGTCTCTTGGGAATCATGAATAATGACTCATGGAGATGCCATCTTCACTTTGGGAATCTGCATTTCAGCAGCCTTAAACTTTTATCCTCATCAAGAATGGTGTGTGACTTAATAGTTATTGAAGTTAAAAATCATGTGTGTGATGCATGTACACTCGGCAAGAAACAAAATAACTCCTTCCCCTGTGGAGTATCCAGAAGAGAAAATGAACCAATTCAGTTGATTCACACTGATATTTGTGGACCACTTAAAACACCCTCACTTGGAGGTTATAGGTATTTTATTACCCTTATTGATGATTTTAGAAGGAAATTATGGGTGTATTTCATCAAATAAAAATCTTCTACACTTGTTATCTTTAAAATTTTCAAAGCTCATGTTGAAGATGAAAGTGGTTATAGAATCAAAGTTCTCAGCTCTGAAAGAGGTGGAGAATACACTTCAAATGAATTTTAAGATTTTTGCAGGGAACGTGGAATTAAACCGAAATACAATGCATCCTAAACACAATAGAATAATGGAATTAAATAAAGGAATAAATTAACCATCCTCAACATGACTAGGACCATGCTAAAGGAGAAAGTCCTACAAAAGAGATTCTGGGAAGAAGCAGTTTCATGTACTTCCTACCTTCTCAATCAGTGTCCAACCAAGAGCATCAGAAACTTGACACCACAAGAGTAATGGAGTGGCTAAAACCCGAGAATATCATGCCAAAGAATCTTCATGTGTGTTTTCTATGCTCAAGTTCCAGAAGTGATAAGAAGGAAGCTTGATAATCGTGGTGAAAAGTGCATCTTCATCAGCTATAGTGAAGATTCTAAAGCCTATAAGCTCTAAATCCACTAACTAATAAATTAATTGTGAGTAGATATGTGGTCTTTAGTGAGGAATAATCTTGTAAATATAATTATTAAGAATCAAATAAAGATATTCTAGTTAAAATGGAAGATCTATAGGAAATACATGATCATCAGGAGAAAATGCCTGCAACACCTTCCCCGGGTGCATTGTCAGTACACAAGAGTCTAGGAGGACATTCCATCACTCTTAAGAGGACTCCATAAACTCAAAATTTAGCGATCTCATCCTCACCCATAGAGACCATAAAAATAAAAATCTTAAGCAACATCTATGAGCAAACCGAAGAGGTAAATATTTTTTTCTTGTATACAGATCATGAGCCTCTGACATTTCAGGAAGCCATAGGAGAATAATGTTGGAGAATCATTGTGGAAGAATAAATGAATTCCATAGAGAAAAATGACACATGGGATCTGAATACACTTCCTAAAAGTCAGAAGAGAATCAGCATCAAATGGGTGTACAAGATCAAGCGAAATTTTTATAGTGAGATTGATTGATACAAGGCAAGGCTCATAGAAAAGTGGTACAAAAAGAAGTACAGGGTGGACTATGAAGAATTATTTGCTCCTTTTTCTCACCTTGACACTATGAATATGATTATCTCCCTTAATTTTCACCATAGTTGGATGATCTACCAACTAGATGTGAAGTCTGCATTCCTGAATGGAATTTTAAAAGAAGAGGTCTATATTGACCAGCCTGAAGGCTTTATTACCTAAGGAGAGGAAGACAAGGTGTTTCATGTGATGAAATATCTCTATGTGTTTAAGTAAGATCCATGTTCTTGGAATGATCATATCGATAACCATATTCAATAGAAGGGATACACCCAATTTCTATATGAGCATGTAGTTTACATCAAGAAGAATGATCATGGAAATATACCTATTACATTCTTGTATATTTATGATTTTCTATGTACAAGGAATAGTCAAATGATGTTCGATGAATTCAAGGGGGTCATGTTCAAGGAGTTTGAGATGACCAATCGAGGTATCATGTCCTTTTTTCTGGGTATAGAAGTAAAGAAAAAACATGGCAGCATCTATAAATCTCATAAGAGGTATTCCAATGAGTTGCTTGAAAAGTTGAAGATGGACAACTGAAACATTGTAAAAACTTATGTAGAAACATGCTTAAAACTAAAAAAAGATAGAGAAGTATGAATCATTGACTTGAATTTGTTCAATAGTATCATTGGAAACCTAAGGTATCTCCCAATCACAAGGTTGAATATTGTCTACAGTGTTGGGCTTCTAAGTAGGTACATAGAAGCACAAAAAGAGTCACACTACCTAGTAGCAAAATGAATCCTTAGGTATGTCAAAGGAATGATGGATTTTGGTCTGTTTTATCCATAAAATGAATAAAAAAATCTATATGGTTACTCAGACAGTTTTTTGGGAGGTCACCAAGATAAAAGAAAAAGAACCACAGGTATGTATTTTTTCTTAGATTGACATATTTCATGTGGAATTAATGATAATCAGAGTGTGGTCCGCTTATCCACTTGTGAAGCAAAGTATGTGGTGGCATCATACAATATTTGTGAAATAATCTAGTTGAGAAATATATTGAAGAAGATGAAGCATCTGCATGATAGATCCACATTGATATATGTGGATAATAAGTCGGAAATTGAACTATCCAAAAATCCGATGTAGCATGGAAGAAGAAAACATATTGATACCTGATTCAATTTTTTGAGAGATCATGTGAAGTAGAAAACAATAAATTTTGAATATTTTCATACTACAGAATAAGTGGATGATATTTTCACAAAGGAATTACTAATAGATGCAATCAAAAAAACTCATAATGATGCTTGGGATGAAGCTGGTTTTGGTTTTAAGGGAAGTGTTGGGAATGAAAACAAAAACACGCTTCAAGCATCCCACGTTTATTTTCCCCATGTCTTTATTCCATGTAGCGTGTATTAACTATATGCATTTTTCCCATGTTTTTTTCACCCCATGTTTCCATTTAATCTGGCTGTTTTATTTCATTAATGTGTTCATTTAATGTGTCTATTTTATTTCATTAATGTGTCTATTTAATTTGGTTATTTCATTCCTTTGTAAATGCCTACAAATTTTTTGAAATTGTAGACCCAAAAAGTATGCAATAAAAGCTTGAAAAATACTTTGTGCTATTATGTGCCATTTCTTCCTCTATCTCTTTCTTAGATTTTATAGCTAACACAAATCTGGAGCACAGGGCTTCCTCCTCTTCTGATTTGGCTTCTTATATGGATATCCTTCTACTTTTCAATGAGGTTTGGTAGTTATGGGGTGGTTAGATTTTTCCTGGAGTCCTCGGGTGCTGTTGGATGGAGGTCAAATGGAAAAAATTGGGTCGAGCAGTGGGCATTTGTTCGACACTGATCTGGACTTCCTTGGGTGACGGTGCTTGGAGGTTACACAACAGGTCGGGTTGTACACTGCTAGGTGGTTGTAGTTTTTATTTAGTAAAAGATGGATTAACATCACTTTGAAAGATCTGAATGATCTGCGTCGGTCTTTTGGACTTAAGTGGTGGTGGTGATAAAGTCAGTTGGTCGACAGTGCATTTGGGGAGTGAATCGAGTGACATCTAGTGTTGCATGAGCCTCTAAGATTTATTTTTTCTGGACGATGTCCATTAGGCCTTTAGGTTCTATATTTTTTTCATTGGGTTGCTTCTCTTGGGCTTGGGCCACTAGGCCATGGATTTTTAGTTTTCAGATGGCATGGATGTAATCAGACAAATGATTCGGTGCATCGGGAAGACAGTGTAAAGAAACTGTCATGTGGGTAGGCTCATTTTGAGGGATGGGCATATTGTCCTTCATCATCCTACCTTTTATCCCCCTTGTATAATGGAGGGGTTCCCTTCCATGTGACTTTCTCACTTGGAACTAATTTGAAGATGTATTTCAACATGTAGAAGATGCAAGCACATGGCTACACAAGCATCATGAGGTGGGAGGCTGGAAAGAGAGTTGGGTGTGATGGCACCCATCATCTGGCCCTCCTCACACATCATAGAAGGAGGGGCACCCCTCCTCGTTATATTAGTCAATCACCATGCAACGTCTCGTGGAAGGGGGCAATGAAAATTTTGGACTGGAATTATATGGCAAAGACTAATGGTAGGGGGAAACTTGTTATTTTACTGGTGACGTGACATGTTACAGACTACTCACTCTGGGCCTTAGGTCTATGTATTGGCCTTCGGGTCGCTAGACCTTTGGGTCATGTCACATTGGGCCTTTGGGCCTCTCAACCTCTAGGTCATGTCAGGGTTACCTCTCCACCCTGTTTAAAAGAGGATTTTTTTTAAAAAAAAAGGGATATCGACCCCAACCTGTTTAATATATATATATATATAATATTTAATTAAAAATGGAATATAAAATAAAAAATATGTATTATTAAAAATCTTTTTTATATAGAAATATATATTGATATGTATATATATATATATAATTTTCTTAAATATTATTTATATAATACTAATGTTTTATAAATCATATTTATATGTCATATATTTAGTAAAAATGGTTTATAATTTAATTAAAAATTAATATTAATCAAAAATATTGACTAATTAACATTAATAGATATTTAATAAAAAAAATTATCAATCTCATTTGTTTTTAAAATTTGATATATATATCAAATAATAAATATTTAATTATTCATTAATAAATTGGCTAAATATGTTACACTTAATATGTCATATAGAAATTTCACACATACATATATGAAATTAATTCAATTTTATAGAGAAAAACATATACACAAATAATAGCCCCACTATTGGTGGTGGGGTGGTAAGGGCTTGGGGGGTGAGAGGCAGGTCGTGGGGTCAAGTCCCCGGGCTTGCGATTTATATGTAATTTTCTTACTTGCGTGTGTGCTGCTTTCGCGGTTGTACCCAATTTTAAAAAAAACATATACACAAATAATAAAATGTTAATATTAAAATTTTAGATTTTTAATTATTAAAATTTAATTTTTAATATATCATGTATTTAATTATTTAATTTTATTTAATTTTTATATTTATATTTAATATATACTATTTATTAATTTTTAATTAATATGTATATATATATTAAATTTATTCATTTATATTATTATGTACTTCATTAATAATTTTTTTAATATTTTTTTATTTTTATTTATTTCTAATATTTATTTATATTTATTGATTAAAATTTAATATTTTTAATACAGTTGTAGTTTAAATATATCAAACTTATGTTACATTAATTTCACACACACATATATGTTATTAATATAGAAACATACACATAGAAAAAATATTTATTTAATTTATTTAATTTTTAATATTTATTTTAAAATTTTATTTATTAATACAGTATATATATTTAATGGTTATTATGTTTTTAATTGGTAAATTTTATTCATTTTTTATATTTTTATTCAATATATAATATTTATTACATTTTAATATTCTTTCAAATTTATTCATTTTTAATATTATTTATTTATTAAAAGTCTAAATTATTTTTTAATATTATTATAATTTTTTCATTTTAAATTTTACTTTGTTTGATAGTTTTGTAATTTTATCTATTTTCATATCCATTAATTATACTAAATCCTATAAATATTCTTCTATGTGTCAACCCCACATCAATTTTGACATATGTGTCTCTCTCCCCATCTATTCCGCTCACTCTCCCCGCATCCCCTCTCGAATTCCTCCCCAACACCCCCCCCCTGATTACCCCCCTCCCTCCCCTCTCTATTCCCTATCTCCCTCCCCTCTCTACCTCCACCTCCACCTCCCCGACAGCCCCTCTCTACCCCTCCTCTCATTCTTCCCCCTCCTCGTCGTAGACCCATGATCTCCTCCTCGCTAGCTCTACATAAAAAGAATCTATCAATCATGTCTTCTCATACATTTACTCCATCCTCCGACTATCCTCCTCCCCACCACCTCTTGATCGCCTCTACCACCACCTCCTCATCGCTTCCCCATCGCAATGAATCCCCTTCTCCGCGATACATCCCTGCTTCAGCCACACATCCCTACCTCGCCACCACGAATCCCCATTTCCACCACACCTCCCCCCCCCCCTCTCTGCCTCACTTCCTTCACCTATGTATCCCTTTATATGACTCCGCCACACCAACTCTGTCATGTTTTCTCCATCATGTCACCTCCACCTCCCCCTCTGACTCCAACTCCAAGCCCGACTCTAAACCCTCACCCTTGGAGGATTCTATTTCATCACATCACCCTATGACTCCTACAATACAGTCCTGATACAGATTTCAAAGGTTTGAATTTATTGTTTTATATACTGATTTCCCTAGACCCTAAATTCCCTTAATCTGATTCATTTTTTATTTTACAAGTTTTCTTATTTTACCTTGAATAATCTTCTTCATTGGTGGTATCTTCTTCCTCAATGATTTTTGTAAGTTGCTTCATTATTTACATCTCATTTGTCTGGGAAACACAATTGGTGAAGATTCAAAGACTTATCCTTTCATGAGGAAGAGTACATGGACCCTTACAAACACAAGGTGGTGTAATTTATCATTCATTCATGTCTTATCCTTTAGTATTCATATCATGTATTTAAATTAATCTTCTATTAATTCAAAATTATCCTCAATTGATAACATCTCACAAAAAACACCTTATTCCACTTGATATCATATTGTTTCTAGGTTTAAAGTTGTTGTGACATTATTTTTTAGGGGGTTATTGCGTAAAGGAAAATGTTTCTAGTGCTTCTAATGTGTCACCATTTATCCTTTTATAAAACTAGATAATGGTCACATATTTGTCTTTCAACATTAACCGCAACCAATATGCTCTATAATATTTTATTTTTGCTTTTATTCTCTAATTTTATTTTTGGATATTTGTTTTTCTTGAATAATCATTGAGTTTTATATTAGTTCACTTTTTTCCAAGAGCGGACCAGAAACAAGTTCATATTAGTTGGCCCATACAATATTATTTATGCCCTTTTAAGTTTTTATGTCACCCAAAACCTTTCCTCTCCATCTATCCATTGACATCCCATTCTTTATATCATCCAAATTATGGTTTTAGGTACATATTTTTAGAACCATTTCTGGTCCTGTAAGATGGAAATTTTCT
This sequence comes from Viscum album, assembly GCA_963277665.1. NCBI lineage: Eukaryota > Viridiplantae > Streptophyta > Magnoliopsida > Santalales > Viscaceae > Viscum > Viscum album. The sequence goes on from OY728144.1 coordinate 211,573,911, forward strand.
TATATTAATTAGTTTTCATTCTAAATTTTATATTTTATTAAATATATGCTTATATTTTAATATGATAGTCTTTATAATTGAGATTTGAATTAAAAAATACCTCCAAAATTAATTTTATTATTTTTTATTATTATTTTTCAAAATCATTTAAAAATATTACTTTGAGTAATTATTTTACATGATATTTTCCAGGAAACAAAAATTCAACCAAAGAACCCTAGTTGATGATTGGATAAGTATATATCAATTACTCATGTTGTGTTTATGCTACATTTTACATCAATTTAATATTATCATCAATGATTATAATTTTTTACCCAATCAATTATTCAATAATCTTTGATAATTTCACCATACATGGTTTAGCTATAATTATCTCTTTCTGTTATTTATGTTTATATGTTGTGGCCACGAATTCAGCATGAAAAGAAGATACCATATAAATGATTATTGGAATAAATCTCCAAGAACACATTAACAAATTGGTAATACATCATGATTACATTATTTTAATGGAAATTGTTATTATTATATGGTTTTGGGTGTATATGTTAATGTTATATTGAGAAATTATAAGTTTTTTGAATACAAAATGCGATGATTATGAGTTGGATAAGGGCTTGGGAAAAGTTTGACATAATTGAAAGAACTTGGATGTATGTTCAGTATACAGATATACACAGTCTATATGTTGGTATCATAATTAAAAATAATTTAAATTATGTATCTATGTTCAATTTTAATATTATATTAAAAATTATAAACATTTTTTGGGGCATGTGACATATTTAATATTCCTGATTCAAACAACTATACTGAATAGAGTGAAAGGTGGGATATTAGCTTTCTCACTTGGTTTCATTTTCAATAAAGTTTCCAATATCATATAGTAGTGATAGATTAGAATATTTCATTTCATTTTCAATAAAATTCATAATGGCAGTGAGAGGTGATCATTCTACGTTTTATGGTTCGAAATTCACAAGAATTACTATTCATTCATTATTATTACTTTAATTTTTTTATAAATTAATTTCAATCATTTGAAATTATTTTGTGAACTTTATTGATTCTGAAGGCCATTGACTGACGTAAGACTTGAAGAATTTACTGACGAGTGAATATTGTATGTGAAAAAGGTACCTTATTTAAAAACTTTCCACGATATCCTAATAGAGACTTCCATTATTGTGCATCTATTTAGGTCGACATAACTAAATATTTAAAGCAATATAAATATATTTTTGATGCATTTATTAATGAATATATTTAAATTATAGGGGCATGTTATTGGTAATGTCTTATGTAAATGCGATCAAACTTCACAATAGTCCTCCACAAAATAATTAGGTATGACATCCACTTTTATTTATGTTCACTATTTTTTAACGGTTGGCATGTTGTGTCAATTATTAGTATGTTGTGTTCACTATTCATATGTTTTTTTTACTGCATACTAAAACCATTGTACATGTGTTTCTATTCACATTCATTATATTTTATCATTGTTGGTATGTTCATTATTAATATGTTTTGTTTCAACTGCATATGTGTTTCCATTGAATTTAAGTATGTTGAATCAATTTATATGATTTTGAACTGTATGTATGTTTCCAATCACTATTAGTAGTTTTTATTCACTGTTAATAAATTGAACCCACTATATATTGTTTTTTATGTAGTAAAAAGTTATTTATATGATTCATATGATATAATACACTGAAACCAGCATTTTAGGATAAGTGAATGCATCTTCCAGTTATGCACGAATTTAGGTTTATACATGAGACATTATTTTGTATCTAAGGTTTTCCTAATCTGGTGTGCAATGAAGAGTCAAGGATATATCACACATCACTTTAGGTATGTATTATTTATGTTCTTTATTCCTATTATTTTTTATTCTATAAAGGTGACATATGAGATTGTTCACATGGTTTCATTATCAATAAAATTTCCAATTTCATATAGTAGTGATAGATTATACTGTTTCATTTCACTTTCAAAAAAATTCATAGGGGTAGTGAGAGGTGACCATTCTACATTTTATGGTTCTGACTTCAAAAGAATTGATATTATTTCATTTTTATTACTTTAATTTTTTATAAATTAACTTCAATAATTTCAAAATTATTTTGTGAACTTGATCGATTCTGAATTCCATTGACTGAGGGACCTCCCTGTGGTGTCTCCCTAAACTCAAGGTGTGACTCTCCTTTTGGAGTCTAAGGAATTTTTGTTCAAGGAAGAGTTTTCTGACTCGATGGAAGTCCCTTATTCAGACCCTTTGTGTTTAGATCTGGAATCTATCTTGGAATTAGTTCCCCCAATGGGGTAAATGGAGATTATAGTTAACGATCCTCAATATAATTTACCTTCTTCAGAGGATTTTCTAGATGGTTTTCAAGAAGAAATCATGGAATTTCCTCCCCTATCTCTTCTTGTTAATGATTCATGATCCGCACCCTCACCACAACCCAATATAATGCGGCGATTCCATCATTAAGTCTACTAAATATTATTATTTCTTCACCCATTGAGTTTCAATAGGTGAAATTTTTCACTCTCCTGGTGTCTCTAATTCATCTAGCAATGTAGTCCTCTTCTACCCTATCATGTGAAGTTCTCTCTGAAGTGCAATATAATATTTTAGAGGCTCCAGTTCACATATCACCCCCTATCCCTTGGAGGAGTCTATTGATTCGTATAATTCCTTGGAACTCACGGCCTTGAATGGAGATGATCATGTACCATCTTATACAGTACAAGGTATATGAATGAAGATAAAGTCCTCCAACCCATCCCAATAGTGTTGTGACACCCTAAAATAAAAATAATAGTATTAGTTCCAATGAACCAAAAAGACATATATTATAGTCCTCCATGCATACCCCCTTCTTCATCATGATATCCTATATTAAATGGAACTCTAGGGGTTTGGGTTCCCCAGAAAAAGGTGAATATAATCTCAAATTTATCTAGAGAAAGAATATTTCCATGTTCATAGTTTGGAAACCCAAACTCAAGGCATATCCTATCAAATATGTTTCTAGAAAATTACATGTGGCCAATTACATGAATTTTAGTACAATTAATACTAATATATGGATTTTTTTTTGGATAAGAACCATGAATTGGAATTCATTGATGCTTCCCTTAAACAATTCCATGAAAGAGTTTCACTCATTCCTTTCACACAATAATCTATTAGATCTAGGATTCTTAAGGAATAATTATAGAAGGTGTAACAACAAAAGGGGTAGTAGTAAAATTTGGAGCAGTTTTGATTGATTCTAAGGAAACCTTCATGTTATATCTATTTTCTTGGGATCTTCAGTCAAACATCTAGAAGGAATCTTGTCTAATATTTCTCCATATCTTCTTCTGATATAATGTTCAATTCATTCTGATAGAATCTTCTTTTACTCCAATTAGTGGATGGAAGTGAATGGAATCAAGGAGATGGTCTAGGAGGCTAGGAAGGCTTTCATATAGGAGCATTCATGGGTGGATCTTTAGAAAAATCATTGATGACTGAAAGGATACATTGTAAAATGGAAGTAAAATTAATAAATCCCCAACATAATTTTAGATTTCCTTCAATAAGAAATTGTTCAAATGGATAATATATTATTGGACCAATGGGGTGATGATACTTTCCTTCTCCTTTCTCTCAAGTGATGTTGATTGGATGATGAATTATTGGAAGAATATAGTGTGACTAAAGAGAAATCCATAATTATGTGGATGAGGGAGGGAGTTAGAAACACATCTTACTTGTATTTATGCATAAGAGAAAATATATTTTTTGGAAAACTTAATATTCATCTTGAAGATGGACCTCACATGAGTGATTCCAACATTATAGGACCTCTTACGGTGTCTTATTTCTTTGAATTACTATCAGGTCCTCATCGGATTATGAGGGGATGGCCCAATGGATAAGATCTGGATTTTACCCTTTTCAAAAACATCCTAAGGACAGTTACTGATAACAATATCTTCATGCTCAATGCCATTATAAAGGTGAAATCAAATAAGCTATTAAAATCTTAGATTCATATAGTGAACTGTGTGATTAATGGATTCCCAGGGTCTTACCCTGATTCTTGGATATTACTACTTCTTCCTTGGTCCTTGGATGTCTATTGGGGTAAGTAATCTTCTCTAGAAAAAATTTTGATTAGCCTTTCAAGAATTTTCCTACCCTTTCAGAATCTTACAATCCTAAAGAGTAAAGACAATAAATTTGGTTACTCACTCAATGAAGATGAATCCACCCTATAGATGGAATTCACAAAATTTTCATGAATATTTGTTGAAAAGGATCAGGCTACCCCTCTCTGTTAATTCATTTTTTTTTGGGTCCTGACAACTCTTTATCGTAGAGGTTCTGTTACATAAATCCTTTGGGCTTCTTCACTCTTTGTCACGATCAAGGACACTTAGAATTAGTTTGCAGGCAGTGGGGTAATTCCCATATTTCTATGGGAAAAACTCTAACTACATCATTGGGTTCCCCTTGAGGACCTCCACTCTTATGATATAGCCCTTGCGGTGTCTCCCAAAACTCAAGGTGTGACTCTCCTTTTGGATTCTGAGGAAGTTGTGTTCAAGGAAGGGTTGTCTGACTCGATGGAGGTCCTTTATTCAGACCCTCTATGTCTAAATTTGGAATCTATCTTGGAATTAGTGCCCATAATGGGAAAAATTAAGCTTATAATTAATGATTCTCAGTCTAATGTGCCTTATTATGAGGATTTGATGGCTGATTTTCTGGAATAATTCATTTAATTTCATCCCCCCACTCTTCCTGTTAATGATTTAGGATCCGCACCCTCACCACAAACCAATATCCTGGGGTGATTCTATCGTTACGTATACTAAATATTCTTATTTCTTCCCCCACTAAGGTTCAAGAAGTGAACTGGTGTCTCTGATTCATCCAGCAATGTATTCCACTTCTTCCCCATCATGTTAAGTGCTCCCTGAAGTGCATTATAATATTTTAGATCCTTTGGTTCATGGATCTCCCCCTTCTCCCTTGGAGGAGCCTATTGATTCATATAATTCCATGGAATTCATGGTCCTAACTGGATATAAGCATGTCATATATCCCCTAGTATGAGGTATAAGAAAGAAGATAAAGTCATTCACCCCCCCTCCTAATAGTTTCATGACACCATCAATGAAAAAGAATATAATTGGTTCCAATAAACCAAAAAAAATATGTTATAGTCCTCCATTCATACCGCCTTCTTCATCATGGTTTTCTATATTATATGGAACTCTAGGGGTTTGGGATCCCTAGGAAAAGGTGAATATAATTTCAAATTTATCCGGAGCAAGCATATTTCCATGTTTTCATATTGGGAACCAAGGCATATTCTATCAAAGATGTTTCTAGAAAATTACATGAGGTCAATAACATGAATTTTAGTACAATTAATATTGATATATAGATTTTATAGGACAAGAACCATGAAATAGAATTCATTGATGATTCCCTTAAAGAATTCCAAGCAAGAGTTTTACTCATTCCTTTCACAAAATAACCTATTGGATCTGGGATTATCAAGGAAGAATTATGAATGGTATAACAAAAAAAGTGGTAGTAGTAAAATCTAGAGCAGGTTTGATTGATTCCAAGGAAACCTTCATGTTATATATATTTTCTTGGGATCTTTTGTCAAACATCGAGAATGAATCTTATCCAATATTTCTCCATATCTTCTTCTGATATAATGTTTGAGTGATTATGATAGAATATTTTTTACTCCAATCAATGGATGAAAATGAATTGCATCAAGGAGATGGTCTGGGAGTCTAGTAAGGCTTCCATGTAGGGGAATTAATGGGTGGATTTTTAGAAAAATCATATATGACTAAAAGGAGAAATTATAACATGGACGTAAAATTAATCAAGCCACAGCATCATCTTAGATTACCTTCAAGAAGAAATCATTCAGTTGGGTAATAGATTAGAGGACCACTGGGATGATGAAACTTTCCTTCCCCTTTTTCTCAATCAACAACAATTATAATGAATTTTTGAAAGAAGATAGTGTGACCAAATTGAAATCCATATTTATGTAGATGAGGGAGGGAGATAGAAACACAGTGTACTTGGAGAGTCCAACCCTGATGTCAACATTACAGGGCCTCTTACAGTGTTTTATTTCTTTAACTTACTATTAGGTTATCATCAGATAATGAGGGTAGAGTCTAATAGAGAGGATGTGTATTTTACCATTTTAAAAAATATCCTAAGAAAAATGAATGATAAGGAAAACTTCGTGCTCAACTCAATTCTCAAGGAAAAATGAAAGAAGCTATTAAAATCCTCAATCCATATAATGCACTATGTGCTAATGGCTTCCCAGGGTCCTACCCTAATTCTTGAGAAATTATCAATAAAGAGGTCATTGAAGAGATTCTAGATCATTTTAAATGAGGTACTCTTTCTAGAGTTGGTACTTCCACATTCAGGTATACATTATTTATGTTCATTTTCAAGGTTTAGGATTTGTGTATTTGATATGATATCTACTTGTGCTTTAAAAATTCAGCATCTAAAATGTGTAGTTTACTAGTGATCTAGAATCTTCAATTTATTTTCTCTTGATTTTATCTCCTTGGTTATTTTTTATAAAATTGTATATGTGTCTCTTCATTTGTATGTCTCTTGTGAACTTTTATCTTACATATTACATTTTTTCTTTTTCTTTTTTATTTTCATTTTATTTCATTTATTTTCACTATATTTGATTTAACTCACCACATTTCCCAGAAACTAGGCCTCTTATTCCAACACAGATTCTAATAAAACCATATATAGGAATACTTCACATGCATACTTAATCCACCAAAATATATTGATCATCCAAACTATTTAGTTTTAACTATGGATGCCCTGGGACTATTTGAGATTCATTGGTGTCATAAATTTTTGTTTTAGAATCTATTTGAAGTGTTTTTTCTCAAACTGTATTATATCAACGTGTCAAAAATTCTACCTTGCACGATTCTAGAGGACAAGATGTGAATCTTTGAAGCTTTCAAGGGAAATTTCCTATTTACTATCAATGTTTCTTCCCAATGGTATGGTTTATTAATATTTCATAATGGATTATAAATGGTACTTTTTGTAGATGTTATTAGATAGAAAGTAAGAGTAATTAAAAAACATAATTAATTATCCTTCATTGATTGTAGTGGTTTTTCAAATTAAAACTATAAGGAGTTGAATAAATTATATGAGAAGTACAGAGATCATGGTTTGGGATTTACATTCTAGTTCTCCATATACATCTCTTTCTTTCATGTCACTCAATATGTGGGGAGTTAATATTTCACAAACCCACTCTTATAACCCTCTATGTTAAATATCTCTATATGCATTACATATACATAACCTTGATATTATATTGATGTATTATTTTTATCTAACACTTAGCAAGACCATTTTATTAAGTTTTTACCATTTCTTTTTTTAAATTCAACTGATTACATTTCACAGTTTAATATAGTATTTATATTTTTTAATTATCTTAGATTTATATGTTAATTACAAAATGTATTAAAAAAAATAAAACTTCATTTTGTTATAGAATTTATAATTATATATAATTTCTTTTACAGTTACATATTTCATCAAACCCACTCTTAGGATACGGTGCATTAAGATTCTATTGAGGACTAAATGATTGGATTCGAGTTGTTGAAACTGATATGCGTAGAAGAGGATGAATGTGAAACCATTTGATTTAGGATGAGGGAATTCAAATTCACCATAGATAAAATGAAGAGGATGGATTAGCATGATGAGCTTCAGTTTATAGGGAGAGATGAATTTCTGAGCATTTATGAAGTTAATTTTCAATAAGACATCCTGTTTGAAAATTGAAATTGATTATTTATTGATTAATAGTAGGTTTAACTAATAAATAATTGAATTTTATATCTTTTCCAGGAAATTTTATGAGGGCTTCAACATAATTACTAAGAATTATAGGAATTTCAATTTTGGTTCCAATGTTCATGAAATTTATCAAGGCTGATGTTGTGCCAATCCAGTTGGACATGAGGAGCATTGACTATGACTTTTATTAAATGCTTCAAGTTAAGAACATATTATTAATCTTGAGTTTCATATAATTGAAAAAAAATATGGTGGAATAAGAATATTTTTTAGAATTGTTCTATAAATTTCGAGTTAAGCCGATGAGGATTTAATTGGGACAACATATGTGTCCAGTTTTACCAGTTATTGAAGTGCATGTGAGATAGTTAAAATTGGTTTATGAAATATTTTTGGATTTTGTGTAGTTACCAAGGTAGTTATAAAATAACAAATTAGAAGTTTTCATGTGTTAAGTTTTATGTAGAGACGGGTTTAATATCATTGAATTGTTTCTTATTAATGGGGATAACAATAGAGAACTTGTGAAATTACAAACTCTCTCTAAATGGGAGACTACATATTAACATCCAGAAGGAACCAACTCTACTAAGGAAACAAACTCAACAAATTAGAAGTAGAAATTTATTCTATTTGATCATTCATATTAAGGAAGTGCCACATGGGAGTAGTTGTAATTATTGAGGGAGATTGTAACACTTATAAGCAGTCAATTACATCTTGAGATGAATTTATTTTCTTGATCCATCACATTCCCTATACAACCTCAATAGTTTTCCCCTAAAAACATGAATTAATGTATCTTCTCCTTGATATACATAGTATTGATATTGATAACACAACATTTATCAATTATCATTTCACACAATTCACACCAAATCTTCTATCATTTCCATTTACTTTTTTCATAGGTTATAATATTGAAAAATATTTTCAACAACTTAAACACCTTGAATTTGATTTGTAAATTCCCTATTATAACAGTGTGTGAGTTATAAAATTATATTTTTATGGTTTTGAAGACCTTAATATTGTTATAAATCTAGCATCATTTCTAGGAATGTTTGGTGTTAAGATTCTTAGGTTCTAAGAACAAAAAAATACCAAAAAAATAAAAATAAAAATGATATTATTTCACTAATCATTGTGATGAATCAATGTAGCCTATGTAAATAAATGGAATTGAGTATTTTTGAGTCATGTATACATGAATTCATTTGCTTAATTATATATAAAAATAAAATTATATTGTTTCAATTCAGTATACATGAATTCATTTGTTTAATTCTATATAATTATATTTTTAATTCAAAAAGTTAATTTTTAATTCACATTGTTATTTACATGTTCATCATTGTTGCCTGTGTAAAAATGATACCATTTTCAGTTGATGATTTTGTCAAGTACATCATCTAAATCATTATTGCCTATGTAAATTTTCCAATATTCTTATAGATAATCCCCATGTTGATGTCACATAGGAAGAAATCAACATTGTATGGAATGGTGATGTTGATTCTCATGCTAAAATAATATTCAATCTGTCTTCATCTATTTTAGTGATTCAATCTCATGTTTCCAGGTCTTCTGAAGTGGTTGACGGCTCTCTGTTGAAGCTGTATTGCATGGGTGAGTGTCTCTAACCAGGAAAAATAAATCTAGTTGCCCCTCTGCTTACCCAGGATTGGTCTATTCTGGTGAGCATTAAAACCCACAACCCAATACTATTGAAAATGATCAAAGAAGTTATACATTCAGATGATTGGGAAATGACACTGCTGTCTGATTCTATAGAGAAGGCTTAAGCTGGTGTAGTCTTTGAAGCAAGTTTCATTCCTTCATTGATGCAACTCATGCTTCCATTTTAATTTTCTTGAGATTTTTTTTTCAGATGTAACCTTAAAATATCATGTGTAACTAATTTAATGAGGTCACTTGGAGGTGATTGGAAATACAATAAAGTAAATTAATGGTTTCAATGAAAAAATATCGATTCAAATCCAAGGAAGCTTCATTTACAAATCTCTAAGGTCTTCATATTTTGATTGTGGTATTGTGGATTCCTATGTGCCCATCAATAAGATTTTGGTGATCAAGACCTCAGTCTTTATCAAGGGAGAATACAACAGCTTCCAGATTGATGAATCCTTCTTTGTGGATGTGTATGTTTCAAAGTTTCTACTTGAAAGTCATATTCATCACCATTGATAAGTACCTTGAATGTGTAATCATGAAAATCTCTATTTAGAGTTGTTTTTCACCATAATATTACTGTAATATTCCTTCATTATAATCACTAGTGTCAAATGCATATTGTTTCAACATTTATTCAGTCTTCACTCCATTTCTATGTGTCATGAGCAGTCCACTCACATTATTTCTTATTCCATTTTTCTCCCACTCTCTCAAAGAGTGGAAAAAATTTCATAGATCATCATCATAATTTTTTGAGGTGTCTAAAAATTTGTGATTAAATGATTATGTCATGAAAATGTGCGGGTTGGGTACTAGTTTATTTATACATGTTTATTCATTAATATTAAAGGTTTTTAATATGGTTGTAATTTATATAATTAATTTGTAGTCATTTTTAATTTATCATATATTCATTTCTAATTTTTTTAATAATATATAAAACTAATAACAATTATTAATTTTTTCGTAATTTATTCATTTTTAATTTTTATTTGCTTAATATTTTTGTAATTTTATTCATTTTTAATTTTTATTTCTACATATTTATTGATTAAAATTTAATATTTTCAATGTAATTTTAATTTTTATAATTAATATATGTATTCATTTTCATTTTAAGAATTCATTTATTATTTTTAAAATTATATATAAGTAATAACTCTTATTCATTATTTTATTATTTTTTTCAATCTATTTATTTTTTAATTAAATTTCAGTCATTTTTAACATTTATTGACTGAAAATAAAATTTGTATTTCAAAATTACTATTACTTTTTTATAGTTTATTCATTTTTAATATTTATTTGTTTAATATTTTTGTACGTCATTCATTTTTTTATATTGTTTATACATAATGATTCACCAATATATTTAATATTTTTAATATAGAAATATATTCATATTGATATATATTAATAATTATATTTATATTTATATTTATATAATTTTTCTTTAAATATGATTTATATACAAAATATATATTTACATTTAATAAGTCGTATATCTAGTAAAAAATGGTTTATAATTAAAAAAATAATATTAATTAAAAATATTGACTAATTGGTATTGAGTAATATACGCTACATATTATATAATGTCATTATTTGTTTATACAATTTAACATATATCAAACTTGTGTTATATATATATACACACACACACATTAATTTCACACATGCACAAATGTAATTAATGCAATTTTATATAGAAACACACGTGCACATATAATATTTATGTAATTTATTCAATTTTTAATATTAATTTTATAATTTCATTTATTAACATAATATATTTAATATATTATGTCTTTAATCGAGGAATTTTATTCATTTTTTATATTTTTATTAGATATACACTAATTTTTAATATTTGTTTTTTTATAATTTAATCATATTTAATATTATTTATTGATCAATGATATTAATTATTTTTTAATATTTTTTCAATTTATTCATTTTTTGTAATTTGTACATTTTTATTCATTACCAATTAACATTTTAAATATGGTATGTGTGATTTATATAATTAATATTTATTTATTTTTATTTTCACATTTATTCATTTTAAATTTCTTTAATAATCTATATAATCAATAACACTTATTCATTTTTTTAATATTCTTCCAAAATATCATTTTTTTTAATTATTAAATTTTACTCTTTGTTAATGTTGATTCATTTAATATTATTTATTCACTTATAGTGTTGAGTTTTTTTTACTTTTTTTTAATTTGTTCATTTTAAATATTAATTTATATATATTAATTCATTAGAATTTAATGTTTTTAAAATGTATTCATATTTATTTTAATATATATTCATTTTTTATTTTTTTAATAATTTTTATAATTAATAAAACTTATCTATTTATTAATATTTTTAAAGTTTATTCATTTTTAATTATTTAATTACACTAATTTTTAACAGTCATGCATTTAAGATTATATGTTCGTGAATAATTTTATTTATTTTTTTATTTTTTAAAATTTATTCATTTTTAATATATATTCACTTAATATATTTTTATTTTATTTTAAAAAGTTTTTATCAGTGTTTTCCAAAAAATAATTGATAAAGATAGAATTTATCAGTGCCAAAATAAGAAGTGTTGATAAAACCCAACAGCATCGGTGCTAAAATTCTAGCGCTGATAAAGTTAGGTTTTATCAGTTCTTCTTATTTTAGCACTTATAAAACCCATCTTTACCATTGCTTTTTGAAAATCCCTGATAAAACCCTTACCAATCTTATAAATTAAACCCTGAAAAAACCCACTTCTTCACATCATTCAAGCTTTTGTATAAGTCAACTCCTACTGTTGATCCCCCTCACACTTCTTGGACAAATTTACCCTCTTAAAACCTAAGGTATGTGATTATTTATACTCTCCTAATGGATATTTCATTGCTAGAACATCTTTATGCCATTGATGCTTATCTATATCCATACGAGTCTCACCTCCTTGAACTTCATATGCCAAGCTCGTCTATGCACCAATCACCTGAAGCTCATGAGCACACTAAAGCCTCATGAATGTTGCGTATATGGTCCATTTCAATGCTCTATTTTTTTATCATTTAAGATTCTGATTTTAACTAGATAACAAGCCCATTCCACATTATAAAATCATCTAGTAAGAGTCTAGAAACTCATCATTAACCTTGATATTCATTAGAAATCCATGGAGAGAGAGGAGGGAAACATCCCAGCATATATTTTTTTAAATAGGATTTATAAATTAAAAAATTAAATATGAATAAGGGATTTGAGTATTTTGGGAAATAGGGAAACATCTTTCATTCATCTATCTTCAGTTGGAAAAGTGAATAAGGTTCACCTTCCTATTCACCCTTTTTAGTTCTTTTATTGTGTACCATACTACCCCCAATCCCATATTGTTGTGGCTTTCCCTCATAGGATGGGACTTTCTTTTCAAGTCTCCAAAATTAGATAAAGCACCCCAACCACATGAATCATTTGCATGAACCTTCGTGAAAGGTAATCCAGTTTGGTGTCCCCACTCAGATGTGGTTTAGCTTTGATTTCTTCCACCAATATATAGAAAACTCATAGCATGAAAATTTTCATGTTGACTCAATTCACCTACTTTTTTATTCAGTGCCCTTATTCTATAAATTTTCACTTGTAGTAGTTACTTCCCCCTACTGACCACATTGATAATTCCTTACAATTTTATTCCAACCTTAGCCCGAATTACTATGTGGGTCTTTCTTTTTATTGTGTTATTTCCCTTGGACTCACTTATATTCATTCCAAACACAATTAAATTTCTTTAAGTCCTCATTTTGATCTTTTTTCCTAGTTGAATTTTTCAGTTCATGTCATTGATTCATCCCCAGAATTTTATTTATACCCTTATCCCAATTACAAGGACTCCCAAATCACTCTTTAAATCTCCACTCAAATTTCCCTTCACTCCTTAAATTAGAATCATGGCCAGTATTCAAAACATCCATATACTACATCCATATTGTTTAAACCTCACTCTCAATTTCTACTCTGACATTTGGTCATGGTTAATTCTCTCTATTGGTTTCATTGAGACTGAGTTTTATTTTCAGGTGATCCTAGGTAGTTGGGATTCAACTCCAATCATTAGTTTGAGATGAGGACTTCTTTTGATCCTACTAGGACACTTCTTCAACTTGTGTTCAAGTTTATTGTTCCTTCTATCCCTAAGAAAATTTTTTATTATTATTATTTGAGTCTTCATCAAATACATGTGAATTTTTTAAATTTGAAGCATTTTTTCATACCCCAATTAGATTTTTCTTCGATTTTTCTAGTAGCTTGAGAACCCTAAACTGGGAATTTTGGTTAATTGGATTTAAATTCAAGAGTTTCTTCAAATTATGGTTCTCAAGACTAGGTGATCGGTCCCTATTACCATTTTCATTATCTAACAAATGATCATAAAATTCATTTCTTAATCACCCATCTACTGAAACACCACCTGGCCCCCCATATACTAAGTGAAGAAATAAATAAATATAAACTCTTCCGTCGTGCTAGATTCCCACCTAGAAATGTTATAGAAAATAACCATGAATTAGTGTCTTTTTATCCCATAAAACATCAAACTAAGAACGAAGACCAATAACCACATGTTTACCCCAGGTTTCACTACTACAAAACACACATTTAACAGCGCTGGCATTTATCAGCACTAGAAAAATTCCCTGATAAAGGAAATATTTATTAGCACTTTATTTTTAGAGCTGATAAAAGGTGGTCTTTATAAATTTTTTTTTAGAGCTGATAAAATTTTCCCTTTATTAGTGTTTTTTTAGCACTGATAAAGGTCTAAAATAAAATGAAAACTTGAAAAAATAAAAATAAAATGAGAAAATTAAGAAAAATAAGAAACATTTTATTAATTAAATAATTATTAATAAAAAAATAAATTTAATATACATATATATAGATTATAAATATTAATAAATAGTATATATTAAATATAGATATATAAATTGAATAAGTATAATATATATAAAATGTTAATTAAAAACATATCAATGTCATATTCATTTTTAATGTTGTTTGATTTTTCAATTTAACCTATATCAAACATAATGTGTTGAATTTATTTCACATACATACATACATGCATATATATATATATATATTAATATATTTGTATATAAACACACACACAAATATATTTATGCAATATATAGAAACGCATACACCAAATATTTATGTAACTTATTCAAATTTTAATATATTTAAAATTTCATTATAACAAGATACATTTAATATATATTATGTTTTCAATTAGTTAATTTTATTTATTTGTTTTCAATACTACAATTTCATTTTTAATGTTTTTTATTTTTTATTTTATTTTAGAATTTGATCATTTTCTATTATTTATTTATATTTATTTATTTACTATGTTTTAGTATTGTCAATATATATTCATCCACTTAAATATATATATGTATATATCCATATTTTTTAAATAAATTATATTTAATTAATAAAATTTATCCATTTTTTCAATATTTTTAAAGTGTACTCATTTTGAATTATTCAATTTCACTCATTTTTAAAATGCATGTATTTAAGATTATATATCCATTAATAATTTTAAAAATATATTTTTAAATAAATATTTATAAATAAATATATCTATAAATGTATATTTACTATATTTATAATTATTTTAAATAAATAATTATTACTTTTTAAATAATTATTTATATAATTATAAATAAATAATTATATATATTTAAATAATTATAAATTTATAATAAATTTATTTAAATAATTATAAAATTATAATATAGTTATTTAAATAATTATAATTATAAAACTTTTATCAATTCTTTTTTAGCACTGATAAAGATCGATTTTTATCCGCTTGTAAAAAGTGCTGTTAAAAAATATATTTATCAGCGCTAAAATGTTAGTGCTGATAAATATGTCTTTTATCAGCATTTTTTTAACACTGATAAAGATCAAGATTTATCAGTTCTAAAAAAGTGCTGATAAATACTCCTTTTATAAGCGCTTTTAGATTTAGCATTGATAAAAGGGATCTTTATCAGTGCTTTTCTGAAAGTGTTGTTAAAAGTGTCCCCAATATATTTAAAAAAAACCCTGACCATGACGCAGTCACTCTTGATTCTCAATTTCTCATAGAACTCCTCTGCTTCCGGTGTGACTCCTCTATGTTACCTTAGATTAATCAAGGCTATAATCCAATGTATGTTATTTTCTACTCTTCCTATATCATTGTTTGATGTTTTGGGTTCCACATTTTGTGTTTTTGGGCTGTTCTTAAACATGACAAACCCTGCATCTCTTCCCGTCACTACTAAAATACAACGAGTGTGGTTCTATTTCTTCTTCTCCTTTCATATGTATTTGATTTTCCAACCCATTTGTCTCTAGATACATACATAGATGGTTTACTCTACTATCGATATTAACAAGTATACCTCTCATCCCCCCATCGGTTTTCTCTTTATTTGAATAATATAGGGTTCCAAAATATAGGTAGTTTCTCAAATTCAATTCATATTATATATTAGATTATAGATTCTAAAGGCTTAATTATGATTGTTTTTAAGGATTAGGGGATACTAAGTTGTGTCCCTCATTTATGGGTGATGAACATATAGAGACCAAGGTAAGTGTAAAAATCATTAAAACATGTTTTTTGGATTTTGGTTATTCAAGTAAATTGTTAAACCATGAAATAGGTCATTTAGATTTATTATTTTGATGATTAATTTTTTATTTAATTCAAAAAAAATATTTAATTAATTAGTCACATTCCAAAATTATTTTAGTGATGCGTGTTGTGAGAGTTTTTTTTTTAATTAATTTAACATTATTTTTGTCTGGGTTTGGAAGGTTCACCTTCTCCTGGGTCAGTACGAGGTCACAGGTGCAGTCCTCTGGAAATCTCGACACCGACGACGTCCTCTTTCTCTCTTTGTGCTCTTGGCGGCTTGCTGGGTTTGCAGCGTACCGATTCAGTGCAACGAAGGCCGCGCTGGGCGGCTATCTGCTTTCATCTACGATGTCGACTGTAGTTTTTCTTGTGAAGATGATTATTGTCTTCTTTCATTTTGGTTTTGGTGATTTGGTCTTCTATGGTGACGGATGTTGGCATTAATGGTAGATGAGGGTGAGTGAAGACGGTTTGGGTTTTTCTGTGATGGTCACTTTTTGGGGACGATCTTCAGCGGTGTGGCTCCATCAGGGAGGGAAGACGACAATGACGGAGTTGTATGATGGTAGTGGATGGCTGAAGGCATGCCGGGATGACGCGGTTCCTTGTGGTTCAGGCCACCTCAGTAGTGGTGATGCCCTTTGAATTTCAAATTTCATCTTGTTTTTGGTCTTGGATCCCACCTATGTGGTTACCGCTTCCTTTAACCAGACTTTCAGAAAATCAAATAAAAATATAAATTTCAATCAGTCAACCATGAGTTACAAAGAGTTATGGGGAATTTCTTTGGTGAGAAAATTATTCTCAAAATTGTTTTAAAAAAATTCCAAGATTCGATATAGTTGATAAATCATTGTTTAAATGGACTTATAAATACACAACATCATATAAAGAGTGTATTTCCAAAAAGTAAGTGAGTTATCCATGGTTAGATAGTTGATCAAGAAAACTATTAGATGTGATTTATTAATAGATTTACTAATCAAAATAGAGAGATAATTAATTTATAGGATAAAAAAATAATTTGAAAATCCATCTAACATGGTGAATAACTGTAGAGAGAATAAAAAATGATTAAAATATAATTTTTATGTTTTGGATCTTTATGTCCTATAAGTCATTTAATTTGTTATCCATGTCTAAAATTCAAAAAATAGGGATATGGTCCCCCTATTGTAATTAACCCTTTGTTTTATTCCATAGAAAAACCTCTCTTCTTATTTGATCACTCTTTATCACTAGGTTAAGGCTCTAGCACTCCTTCAGTGATTGAGGGTCCTCAAGAATATTTCTGTGATTGAAGGATAGTGTAATCTCCTCAAAGGCTAGAATACTTTGTTTTCTACTTCAGTGTTATAAATCAAACATATTCCATTGAATCTTAAATATGGGTTCCACTAATACTATATTACAAGTATTCTATAAGTGTGTTTTTCTTTGTTTCTATTCACATTTATCTTTGAGATAAATCATCCCTTATTTAGGTTTTTTATCCCTTTAATGGTCATAGGATGATACCCTAAAACACCTAAGTGGTATCAAAGACCTTTTTTTCAAGGACACAACGTATTAATCTACAATTTTTTCAAATAAATAAATTTCATATTTTATTATTTCAATATCATATATTATGATATGAAGTATTTCTTTGTTCAGCCATAGCATATAGCTATTATATATCATATGGTATGACATATATAAAATCTAAGGATTTGAACTATGTTTTATCATATAATTTATGATATCATAAAATATCACTCTATTCATGGTTTGTGTGAAAATAGAGGATCAAAGGACAAATACAATATCACCTCAATTGTTAAATATGATAAAAGAAATATGGTATCTCCTATCATATTTGGTGATACCAGTCATGGTGTACAGTTTCATCATAAAATATGATTGAGTTGCGGGGATACCTCTCACCAATATTATATTTTACAACCGATAATATCATTATCATTTATAAAGTAGGACATTCCTAGAGGTAATTGTAGATCTACTTCAAGTTATGTGGTATAATTTTTAATGATGGGAAGTATATATGGTTCCTCTAAGATTTTATGGTATTATGTCATAATAATAAATTTAGGATTTCATTGAATAGATTCATTTCATTTATAAGAGTAAAAAAATTATAGATCAATACTAAGCATAATTTGAAATTTTCACCCTTTAAATGGATTTATGTTATTAAAGGAATCTTATAGTGGATTAAAAGAATATCCAAAATTGGAAGGTGGGGAATCCTTGAGTAGACAGAAGTGATATCCAATGTATGTGGGGTGAGATTCATTGTTTCAAGACCATTAGAGTGGAGGTATTCTAATTACTCTTAAATTGAGGGGAATTTTTGAGTGATTCCATTAGTGTAGGTTCTTAGGATACTTTAATCCTTAAACGCTTGATTGTATTCCATCTCTTAATAATGGATTGGACTCTCTCTTTCAAACTATCCTTCCTCCCATTATCATTATATGGAAGGCAATCAAGCATATGAGGATGAATTAAATAAAGGTAGTGAATGTTAGTTGTACTGTAGTATTGAAGTATTATATCTCTATTCAAGATAGTAACAATTTTCATACAAGATGGATGCAATTGTGGAATTTTATGCATGGAGTGTATTTCATTGTTGTTATTCAAGAGAAATTAAATGTTTGACTACTCATGCAGACAATGTATTCTGAACATGATAATGTTTCCAATCCTGAGCAAAAATAGATTATTGATGTTGAAACTATGTAATTATTAGGGGATAAACAACATGTTTATGAAAAAAATGAAAAAAAAAACAAGAACGACACAGCATCATAGTTTTGAATAAAATTTCCAAGGAAAGAAGTCAGGGTATAAAATTTAAGGTTGGTTGGAATCAATGAAGCCAACCTATTGGCCCTAATAATCCAATGTTCATTAGTTATCTTGGTTTCACAATGAGGATGAATGTGCCGATTGATATTGACTCATGGAACCACGTCCAACCTATAATGAAGGAAATCCTTTAGAAATCTATAACGATAATGTTACAATAAACTTTCTTTATTTTAACGAAAAATTATATAATGAAACATTGATTTAGTTTTCATTATTCCTTGAAAAATTAATTTATTTTAGAATATTATCATATCAAATTCATCTTAATGGCCACTGAAAAATCCCATAGATGCTTACAGACTCTTCTGAAGAAGTTACATCTTAGGGATGCTGAGGGAAAAAATAAAGCTCTGCCCACCACTTTGTTATGAACACATTATAAAGCAGAAAACATGGATTTATTTATGTAATCCTCATAATGAGAAGTCATTTCAGGTGTATTTTGGTCGATAATATATTATTTTACATTATTTTTTTTATCCAACTTGAATCAAAATTGTTAATTTATGAAATAGAAAAATTGTGTTGAAAATAAAGAATGTGCATCAAAACCAGCATACCCTTATCACAAAGAAAGGATGTGGTACAATTCATTAGAGAAGAAATTGGTATGTATTTAATTTAACAATAAAAGTTTAATTATGTGATATGAAACAACATATGTTCCTTTGTTTATATTCAAATTGATGAATCAAAATCTGAAGCCACTTCTATCCCACGTCATGTGTTATGGAAGGAAGCTCGTGTAAATAAG
Organism: Viscum album; assembly: GCA_963277665.1. Taxonomy (NCBI): domain Eukaryota; kingdom Viridiplantae; phylum Streptophyta; class Magnoliopsida; order Santalales; family Viscaceae; genus Viscum; species Viscum album. The sequence continues at coordinate 211,593,861 of OY728144.1, forward strand.
GATGGTATATTAGTTGAAGAAAACACAAAATCAGGATGGGAAGCATGTGTAAGTATGAAATAACTGTAATTCATTATGATTTATAAAAATATTACATAAAAATAAATATGTTCATGTTTTTTATATGGTTTAGACATAACAATTGGAAATGACCGTACCAGAAGAAAAGTGACTTTTAGTTGCTTTGAAGTGGCATGAACAATATATTCATTTTAGAGGATTCGGTTTTATATTCTCTCCTTGTACATATTTTGAGAAGATAAAACCACGTGAAGATACATATAATATAATGATATGAATACAAACACAAATAGACTCACTCCAAGATATTATTTTCTGGTCTAGTTTGGAAGACCAATGTATAAGAAAAGATCAAAGAAAAATGGTAGAGGCGCAAAGATCTGCACATAAACCAAATGATCCCACTGGATTTGAGGCTAGTCATTCCCCCCAAACCTTACCCAAGGTAATCAATTTTTTCATTACTCTTTATCCTAAATTTTAATAAAACAACTTATAATAACTTTATATTACTAAAATTATATATGGTATAGTTGTATGTGATTTTTATCTCTCAGCACCCACATACCACCGTGTTGTGATGGGTATAGTGTATAATATCCTCGTAGACCAGCTACACAATCAGACCCTCCCAAAAAATCACATAAGAGTGGGGATTGAGATAGCTTATGAGATGACTACTGAGTTGTTTGTTCCACTTTATTATTAGGATATTACAACGATCGAAGTTGTTATTATAGATTTCATAGCATGGATGTCTAATCTTATTAAGATACATGAGGTGCATTTTTAACAACTTTTTTCATATGAACAACATGTAATAGTTTATGATAAAAAGTTTGAAGTGAGGTATGATATTAAATATGGATAAAGAGGTAGATAAACAAAAGGTCGAATCAAGAAAATCTAGTGAATCGACCTATAAAACAAAAGAAACTTCCAATATTACCTTCTATCCACCAGTTCCAAAGTAACGTTTATTAACATTACAACTTCATGTAGGGATTACATTAAAATATTAGACTATGTCTTAAATTGACTATGAAGAATAAATAGATGGAGCTTCCTTGACAAATGGAATTGGTCTTGAGACTCTAAATGAGATTATAAAGCATGAATGGTTGGACATCTCAGTTGTGAATACGTATATAAGGTACATTTGAATAATACTTCTATCCAAATAGTGAGCTAAATAAGTTTATTAAATTTAATAACTATTAATATTTTGTATAGGCATTTATATTACATCTATATAAAAGGGAAGATCGTGAGAAGCATGATTTGGATTCATTAATCCCTATATCATTTCTATGATATAAATTTCTTTAAATGAGGAATAAATTAATAAGAAAAATGATGAGTTACTCAAACCGTTTAATAAAAAAGCATCAGATGAAAAACTCTTTTTGATGCCTACATTATAAGGGTAAAACTCTATGATTTAATCACATAAAATATATTTTTAATTTTTTCATTACTTAATTGTTTTTGTTTTTTTAGGAAAAACTGGATATTGATAGCAGTCAACATAAACATCCTGAATATTTATTTTTTTGATTCAATGCATGGATTTCCAACCAACCAACCACACATGATGAGTATTGTGAATATTTAACACACTACAATCAACATTTAATAAATAAAAATTAAATTATATGTTCAATCTGTGTTTTAATGATAATTTTTTTATGATAGGGAATTCGTTAAATATAGGCTATATCCTGGCATAAAGTTAGTTTCTAAAAATATAAAGCCTGTGGATTACTAAAAATGGAAATAAATTAAGATATATAACAAAATATTTAACTATCAAAACATTTCAAAACAATTTACTTATTTTGGTCAATGTTTCTACAGTGTTTGAAATAAGATAATGAAATCGATTATGGATATTATGTTTTCAAGATTATGAGAGAAATAATAAATCATGAAAATACCAGCATCCCCCAATGGGTAATTTAAAAAGGTAATTAAAATGACATCTTAGTAAAAAACACACCTAGCATACTCAAAACCAAGTAAGCACATTTTGATTGTTTTTATAATTTAGTAAAATGATCTATGAGTCATTTGGGACATGTAGCATTCAGCTTCACCTAAATACTACGCACGGTGTGACCAGTATGACACCAAGTGCATCTTTTTTATTCAAAAATGACATTAATTTTAGTAAAAAACAACTAACATACTCAAAACTAAGAAAATGCATTCCAATTGTTTTTTTATTTTAGTAAAATGATCCATACATCATTTTTGGAATGTAGGGATCAATATCACCTCAATCTGATGCATGGTTTGACCGGTATGACTCGAAGTGTTTCTTTTTATTCAAAACTGGCATTAATTTTAATCAAAAAAACATTTTACATACACAAAACTGAGAAAATGAATTTTTATTGTTTTGGTACTTTTAAAAAATGATCCATAATTCATTTTTAATTTATAGGAATAAATCACATCTCAATTCAACTCACATTGTGACTGGTATGACTCCAAGTTCATCTTTTTATTCAAAATTGACATTAATTTTATTAAAAAATAACTAACATACTGTATAATAGTGTTTTCTTTTTCTTTTATTTGTGTTATAAATTTTATTTCAATTAAATTCAATTTTTTTATCTTATTTTGATAATTTTTGTTGCTGTTTCGGTTGATGCAGTGTGGTGTTGCAACACACTACACCAGTTTCTGGTGATACAATGTGTTGTAGCATCACACTCTAGTTTTCACCTTTATCGGTGCTACTAAATGTGCTGATAAATTTTTCCTTTACCAGTGTTTTTAGAAGCACTGATAAAGGACTCCTTTATTGGTTCTTATACAGGCACTGATAAAGCCTATATTCATTAGTTTTTTTAATGCGCTCAGAAATCTACCCTTTATCAGCGCTTTTTTAGCACTGATAAAAGCCATGGACTTTTAACCACGCTAAGGTCATCATCACTTTCCTAGTGCTGATAAAGGACGATTTTAGCACTATTAAAAGTGTGTTTTTTAGTATTGCTATTTATTTTCATGGTACCCTTGTGTAATAACTTGTTAAGAATCAAAACCAATAACCTTCAATTTTTGGGTTCCCATATTGAAAATTAGCTTCATCCTTGGTCTCTCTACTTCAAAGATTTTATCCATCATTAATTAACAACTTTAATTCTACCATGTACCATCCTAATTTGTTTCAGACACTCAAAATTCTTATTATATGAAGAGGTTATCAATGTGAAACATTCTCATAAGAAGGAGTCTAACATTACAATTTAAATAACTTCTATCCTTTTCTTTATTACAATTATTATTTTCATTTCTTCTTTAAGTTCCCAAAGTTAGTATGACTTATTTATTAGAAAAATAATAAAATTTATTATAAGTATCTACAACTTTATCCTTTTATAATGAATACCTTATGTGTATTTAATTATTTTATGTAAAAAATTAATATTTTTTTAACCTAATAGGATGGATATGAATTGAAAATGGATGGATGTTAATTATATGATAAAAGAATGTGTGGATGAAGTTAAATATTTCATCAAGTTTTGAATAGATCATGTATATAACCTTCTTAAATCCTTTTTTCTTTGTTTACATTGTTTTTATTCAAGAAAAAATCATCCAAAATAGTTGGAATGACATTTTATTTTTCCTAAAATAGATTGAAGCTATAAATGTTGGACTAAACATGGAGAGAAACTAAATGTACATACTAATTGAGATGATACTGTGATTTATGAAACATTTGATATGAATACTAGTGTAAATAATGATGGAGATAGTATGAAATAATTTACAATAGAAATTTAAGATGTCCTTCATGATTTTCAAAAGTTTTTTGAAAAATTAAACTTTTTTTCAAAGAGACCATTATATTCCAATTATACTAAATATACAATATTTTTAGCTATATTGAGGTTATATAATTTGAAATATGTCAACGAATGGAATGGCAATAACTTTATAGAACTACTTGGTTTATTGATTGAAATTCTACTAGAAGAAAATGAGATTCCTTGACAAACATATGATGATAAATTAATGCTACATTTAATGGGTATGATCTATAAAAAAATACATTCATATCCAAATGATTTCATGTCGTTTTGGAAGGACCATGAATCACTCATAAAATTCCCTATGTATTGTGTGGATTTATACAAGAAAGATAAATCAAGTCATTTGAAATTTTTATGATACTATCCTATCATTCCAAGGTTTAGATGACTATATGGATATCAAAAAACTACTAGACAATTGAAATTTCACAGGAATACAAGAATTGAATATGGTAAACTATGTGTAACACCCCGACCCCAGAAGCCTAGATTTGGTGCATTATTACGTATCATTGGCATGATCACAAAAGATCAAGTCTCAAAAGACCGATTAGTTTAGTAGCCTTAGAAGTACTAGATACATTCCTAAGGTTTACATTACATCATAAAATGGAAAACTACAACAACATTGTTTCCATAGACAACACTGAGATCCCATAGACTATCCCTGCAGGTTAGACATAATATACTTCTTCGCATCCTGGGAAAAATAAAACATATAAAGGGGTGATCTCAGATGCTCAGTAAGGATAACAATTTAGTGGAAACTTTTATAAATAAGCATAAATATTTAAGGCAATGTATAAGACTAAAACAAAATCCTTTTAAACTTGAACTTCAGCATAATATGGAAAAGATAAAATCAAATAATTCCTTTCACTTATTCACATGGATATTCTACTAGTCAAATAATCACATTCAATATCAATAGCCACTTTGATAATGATAGAATGCATAATTTCAGACTTTCATAACCACATAGTCAAGGCCTTGTTCCAAGACTACAAATAAGATTTTTTCAAGGCCTTGTGCCAAGAAAATATTTTGTCTCATGAGACCTACTGATGCATCTAGGATATATAGTGGGCTCCACCCATCACTCACTAAGTCCAATGCATTCCTCATATGAAAAGTTTGAAACATAACATAAACATTCTTATTAAAACTAGCATATGAAATGTCAATACTTTATCCACAAACAATGAATGGTATAAAAATAGCACATCCACAGTAAAACATAACTTATTAAATACAATATGGAAGATTTTATTGTAACAGATTAACCTCAGTTGAGAATAATGAAGGATATTTACATAAATAAAAATAATCATCAAAACTATTTGAGATAAATATCTCCCTTTTTCTTGAAATCATTTAAAAGTCACACTATTTTTCAAGAAGTCGTTTAAAAACAGATTTTTGAATCAAAGTGTCCCATACCACTTTGAAAAATTTAAAATGGATTTTAATTTTAAAACATTAATGTCTATATAAATAAATTTTTAAAACAATTTTTAAAACATGGACATTAATGAGAAAGATTTAGAAGAATAAATTTTTAAAACATTTAAAACGATATTTTAGTTAGAGTTCCTAACCAAATGAGAGATGCTTGAATAAAAATAATTGAGGTAATAAGAACTTTATAATATCTTGAGAATAAACGATTTCATGATATACAATTTCAAATGATAGTATATATACCATATAAAAGTGAATTGGTGCATAACAACAAAGAAGTCTCAAAGGAATGTAAATTGAGATGAAATCCCTTATAAAGACAGTATCCTTAGGTAAAGGATAAATCAATGACATAATTATGTGTGAAAAATATAAATACACTCAATATGATTGGATATTTAGTGTAAATAAATCAGAGTACATTCACACATATTCTTGTAAAAACAACACCAATTACTTGGATGTTTAACTCAATGAATGGAAATTGAGTTAAGATCAAGTTTATATCAATGACTTGAGAAATTATCAACGGAGTGATTATGTGTATCAAACATATATCCACAAAAATAGGATTTTAAGTTACTACATAAATAATAAATAGTGATTCCACACATAATCTAGGAGTCAAATAATCAATGAAGTATGCGTAAAGCCCACTGACTGGAAATTGAAATTTGAAATTCCCTTACCGATTTGGTAAATTATGAAACATACAACCCGTGAAAGAAAGATCATACAATTAAGATTTAAATACCCATAAATTAAATTATATTACACCAATAATACTATCATGGACAATATATATTCCACACAAAAGGAAATAGTGGCCAATATAGCATTAATCTCACAGGAATAAAAAGTGAGATGAAAAACCCTTACTTCGTTGTAATCAATCGAGTCGTATGACCAAAAGTTAATAACCGCAAAATTAATCACAGAATACCATGAATATAAATAAAATCATCATAATATATATATCAAATGGTAGTACACATTACACAACAACTAATAAATAAGTGGAAAACAATGGAAATCTCACAGAATTAAAAGTGAGATAAGAAACCCCTTACCTTGTACTTTTCCTTGGTCGAGGGTAGGTTAAACTCCTCTATAATGGTGAAATAATTGTTATTAAATTATAAATTAATCATATACACTAATATGATATCATATATGATCTTTCAATATTGCTTTGTTAATAATATTTTAGTAATATCAACGTTTCAGGTGTTAACTGATTCGTTTTCCTTTATATGCTTTGTTACGTAAGTAATGTTTTTTATGGATAGGATATATATTATTCATATTCATAATGATATTGAGTATTTAAACATTATTTTTAATCATCTAATGAAAATTAGTATTGAATGGATACGATGGGGAATGAATCTCATCGTGTTCGCAGAGACGGTAATCCGTACGTACGCACGAGTGACAATATCATTATTTTGATATTAAAATAATATATAATTTGATGGTATATCATATATACAGAATAATTATCATGTTAAATTTATTATTTACATCAATTATACATCATTATTATACCCATCCAAATAATAATGTATTGAATAACAATTACACCACGACGTGGAGACGGTAAGCCGTACGTACGCACGTATGGTGACATGTCATTCAAATGATGGATAGAATAATGAATATGGTTGTACCATATTTATAATAAAATCACATTATATATAAGATACTGGATTTATTATTTTATAATGGAAACAACAATGAAATAGGAATTGTAAGAAGAAACGAACTTGAAAGAGGTGATGAAATATTTACCTCTACTTCAGGTTCTTCCTTTTGATTTGATCAAAAGGGCTTCTCAGGTTGGATTTATGACTAAATTAAGGCCACTAGGATGAAGGGAAGACAGTTGAGATATTATTTGGGTAGGTTTTGTCCAAGACAAATGGCTTTGAAAGTGTGAATTAGAGATAAGGGGAAGTTCCCTTTTATAAGAGGGGTGAGGGGCACTTTAGGAAAAGCTAGAAATATTATTTTATAATAAAATCATTTTCGGTTTATAATGGCTCCAAAATAAATTATTTAAATGATAAGGTGGGTATGGGTAGAAAACCACTCAACTAATAGTTTTTAGACAGGTTTGGGTTACTATATTAACTTTATCTTTTAGATTTAACTCTTAGTTAAATAGTTTGACATTTACCATATCTCTGTATTTTTAAATTATATGGTTAATAAACTTAATATAAACTTCCCAGAGAACCTAAAGTGGTTCATTAATGACATATATAATATTATTTAATAACTTTGGTCGAACCTTATATTTTTAGGAATAGAATATAAATTAATAATATAATATTTATTTTAAAAACTCTTTTATGTCAATTTTGACACTATTTGGTATTTTGTTTTTACTAAATTTATAACAGCATTATTACTTCAAAAAAAAATCATCTAACCAACCCCAATATGTCATATTAACGGATAAAATTAGTGGAATTTATAAAAAGTCTCAAATTAAATTTATTTGGATATTTATAATATCAATTATTTTAATATTTCATTAATTACGTAATTATTGCATCATCATTGCGTCATAAATAAATTAAATTGTTTAATGTATAAAAATTATAAAAAAAATACCATTATTTAGTAAATACTTTTATCTTTATAATGAATATTTATAGTCAAATTTATCTTATGTATAACCCTATATTAAAAATGTTTTAGTAATTAAACTTTGATTTTAACTCTTTCAACTCTTCTTTAAATAAAATAATAATAAATGTCCTAATCTAATCCTAGTGGACCTAAAGGATCATATTTTATTCCTAATGTTGTTTTTGGTCTAATTAAACTTATCCAATATAATTAGGATATGTTTTAGGGTAATAATAATATCATTTTTACCCTTAATTACCCTATTTACTTTTAATCGTGGTAATAAAAGTAAAAAGTTACTATTCACCAAAAAATTATTTTCATCTTATTGAACCACATTTTACTTACTGATATCAACCGTGTCTCTTGGATTTTTGAAATTCAACTCACATAAGCGGTAAAATTAAGTTTTATGTAAATTTGCAAATGCTCCTATGAGGTGGGTAAAAGACGGTAAAAAGTTCAATAAAATTTTATACATCTAATTTTATTATAAAATGACACCAATGAATTACATTGAACTTATATAGGTATTATAAATATATTTTGACTTAAAATAAATTTAAATAAAATAAATAATTATTTAAATAAAAATCCGGTTTTAAACTATAACGCAATGTTTTTCACTATTCATCAAAAATTGAATGTTTTCAGAAAAATACCAAAAATTTACCCTAAGATAATTTTGATATTCCAAATTAAAAAATTAATTCTATTTTACCAAATTCAAAACATATAATTTTCATTAATTAATTTAAAATTAATTCCCATTATCAAAATCAACAAGCGGGTTTTTAAAAAGTAAAAACTATCAAAAGATTGACATGTGTTTATGTCAAATTTAAATGTGAAATTACTTATAATCAACTAAATTGTATTAAATGATAAAAATATAATCTAATTATAATTCCAAACCCTTCAAATACATAATTTAACAATATAAATTATTTCGATTAAAAAAGTTTTTTTCAATTAAAATTTAGTATTTTTCAGTATTCATCAAAATATAAAAGTTATTAGAAAAGTACCAAAAATTTATCCAAAATAAATTTTTATGTCCCAATTCAAAAGAAGAATTTAATTTCATTAAATTGAATATATAAAAGTGTCAAATATTGGTTTTAAAAAGGGTTTTCCATTAAAAGGTGGTAAAATTGCATTTTTTGAAAAATACTTCTTTTATCTGAAAAAAAATGAATTTGTTCTTATATTATGTCTAAGAAACACATAATATGGATTCTAAAATTATATAGAGTATATAAAATTCAAAATTCAGTTAACACTATTCATAACCGCTTTTGAACGGCTAGTTTGGTAAGTCATGGTGTGCTCGAACTCAGTGTTGTGTGTAGCACAAGCTATTGAATTACTTTAAAGAAAATAACTTACTATGAAATCTTGGGGTGTTGCATTCTTCCCCCTTTTGGAAATTTCATCCTTGCAATTTTAAAATTGGAATTGGGAACTTAATTGAAAGTATCACATCAGAAAAAGATTCAATAAAACTATCTCTTTAAAAGAAAGAAATAGAAGTACAAAGGTCACCTGAGATAACCCATACTAGGATTCCATATAGGAAAACATGAACATGGAAGATAAAATAAGTGTCAAGTTCTGGTGGAGAGTGATAGAAAACATGATTAAGAGAAATTTATCAATAAGAAAACCACAAACTTGTGATGAGATAAACATTCATTAGTTTCCTAGTAGAAAAAGTAAACAGATAATGTGTTTTGTTTTAAGTCCCATATCATAAATTTGAGGAATTTATTTATGAGATTGACTAAGAACATAAAGAGATATACTTAATTTTTAAGTATAGTTTCATACTTTAATAAATTTCTACCACTAACTCATCTTTTTTTTTTCAAATGATGAGTATTCAAGATGACTTGGTCACACCTGAAGCGCTAGAATCAACTTCTAGAGAATCACATAATCCACAAAGGATAAACTATATATATTTACCTTGTCTTTAGAGATTAACCAAAACCAAAATGGTTAGTAACAGATTATATGATCCCCAAAAAGGATAATCCTTTAGAGAAAGAAATACTTATCTTAATTTCTAAAATTAAACCAACAATACCCAAAGTTCAATAAATACCATTCAATAAACAATTGTCCTTAAAATCCATCAATATAATCCAAACTAATATTGAAACCCAAAACATAGAAGAATTCAATTGCACAGTCTTCCACGTTAAATTGTATTTCCAAAATAACATTGACTACTCTTAAAGTCACATACTTAAAATTAATTAACCTAATCACATATTCTCTATGATAGGTTAATCATTTCCATAAATAACCCAAATTACTATAAATCCACAATAAAAACATAGATAAAAATCCACCATTACTCCTCAAATGAAATCCCATAGTATTCTATTTTCCTTAGGCATATAGTATTCCCAATAGAGCGAACGTCTTCCAAAATAACATTTATCACTTAATCCCAATATCATTTTCCTATACTAAGAATATCCATTTGATAATACATAGGATAAAAAATCAACTTATTATTGATCAATAAAATCATTTAACTAAAAATAATTAGTTACACTAATCAGGGACTTCACGTAGTCCAGTGGTAGGTAATAAATCCCAATCGCACTATGGTTGTGGGTTTGATTCCTACAGCTTTCTCTGACATGGCAGGTTGTCACACGGTATGCGTGTTGTCCTTTTTCAAAAACTATATTTTATAACATTCCCAAAATGAGATAAATTCATCAAAATAACTATAACATAATTTCACCACGAATTTTATCTCATACCTCTCATTTTCATCCAAAAATTTAATAACATGTAATTGCCTCAAATTCAAGGATCATATAAACCCAAATGGTTATTTATAACTATATCAACAATAGAAAACACAATTCTTCCTAAAATAGAATTTTCACATAACAAATTTTAGGGTTACGTATAAGAAAAAAGTCTTCCAAAGTAATCCCATCAACAAAGAGCACTAATACTTTTAAACATTTCACCATCCATTTATTTCCACATAGGTTCTTCCTTGGCCAAGGGGTTTTCCTATAGAATAGGGAATTCACTTGGGTAATTCCCAGGTCTCCTACATTTACGGAAAATGATTGTAAATGGATTCTTGGGATCATTTTTATTTTCTTCTATATTACTCTTCATTTTTCCTCAACAATTATTTACTTTATGTCCATTTTTCCCCCACATAAAGCATTTCTTTGTTCTATTGAGACACTTCCCTAGGTGTCTCCTTCCACATTTCCTGCATGATGAAAATTGAGCTTTCTTTTCTCCATGGTCTCCACTATTGGAGCTCTTATCATTCACCGCCTTTCTCTTCTTTGTTGAGTCCAGGAGTTGGTTAATATATATGTTTTTGATCATATTTTTGGAAAACTGATTCGGCATGAACATTATATCTTTTACACCTATCAAAATTCAATTCTCTTTCTCATTTCCTCCACTGTGTTCACCTTTTATATCATGTTCAATGTTACTATAACTTCCTTGGAATCCATCCATTGACTAACACAAGAAATAATAGTTTGAGTCATAAAATCATTTAGAGAATATCATAACACATTATTTTCAATCTAAAACACCTTAGGATTAACAACAGTTATTTATTATCACCTTATATTAAAATACTTCAAATAATTTTGTAAAGAAAATGTGAATTATCCTAAGAATATCCTCTAGGACTGTCATAACCAAGAGTGCAGCAAGACCCCTTCTTGTGCACCAGTTCCCATTCGAGTCTAGCTCAAAGTAGTGTTTTAGGGTTTTTCCCCTAGGTACATCTATGCCAGAGCTACCAATACCTACTCGTATCCAGAAATGTATTTGGAAAACTCAAAAAATCTATACAATACCAAATTTCTAAAAAGTTATTCTATACTAATCCTCAAATTATATCTTAGGGCTATGTGCTCTAATCAGAGTTTATCTAAATCTAGTTTCCAAGGTTTGTAATAAACTTCCTCTGATACCAACTATAACGCCCTGACCCCAGAAGCCCAGAGTTTGTCCATTATTATGTATCATTAGAATGATCACAAAAGATCAAGTCTCGAAAGACCGATTAGTTTAGTAGCCTTGGAAGTACTAGATACATTCATAAGGTTTACATTACATCATAAAATGGAAAACTACAAAACATTGTTTCCATAGACAACACTTAGATCCCATAGACTATCTCTACAGGTCAGTCATAATATACTTCTTTACATCCTAGGAAAAATAAAACATAGAAAGGGGTGATCTCAGATGCTCATTAAGGATAACAATATAGCTGAAACTTTCATAAATAAGCATAAACATTTAAGGCAATGTATAATACTAAAACCAAAGCCTTTTAAACTTGAACTTCAACATAATATGGAAAAGATAAAATCAAATAATTTCATTTACTTATTCACATGTAAATTCTATTAGTCGAATAATCACATGAAATATCAATATCCACTTTCATAATGATGGAATGCATAATTCCAGACTTTCATAACCACAAAGTCAAGGCCTTGTTCCAAGACTACAAATAAGATTTTTTCAAGGCCTTGTGCTAAGACACTAGTTTGTATCATGAGACCTACTGACACATCAAGGAGCTATAATAGGCTCCACCCATCACTTACTAAGTCCAATGCATTCCTCATATGAAAATTTTGAAACATAACATAAACATTCATATTAAAAATGGCATATGAAATGTCAATACTTTATCCACAAACCATGAATGGTATAAAATATCACTTCCACAATCAAAAATAACTCATTCAATACAATATAGAAGATTTTATTGTAATAGATTAACCTCAATCAAGAATAATGAAGGATATTTACATAGATGAAAATAATCATCAAAACTATTTGAGAGAAATATCCCCCTTTTTTAGAAATCATTTAAAAGTCAAACTACTTTTCAAGAAGCCATTTAAAAATGGATTTTTGAATCAAAGTTTCCCATAGCACTTTTAAACATTTAAAAGAATTTTAAATTTAAAACATTAATTTCTATATAAATAAATCCTTAAAACCATTTTTAAAACATGGACATTAATGAGAAAGATTTAGAAGAATAAATTTTTAAAACATTTAAAATGATATTTTAGTTAGAGTTCCTAACCAAATGAGAGACACTTGAATACAAATAATTGAGTTAATAAAAACTTTATAATATCTTGATAATAAATTATTTCATGATATATTATGTCAAAGGATAGTATATACACCATATAAAAGTGAATTGATGCATAACAACAAAGAAGTCTCAAATGAATGTAAATTGAGATGAAATCCCTTATAAAGATAGCATCCTTATGTAAAGGATAAATCAATGACATAATTATGTGGGAAAAATATAAATACACTCAATATGATTGGATATTAATTGTAAATCAATCAGAGTACATTCACACGTATTCTTGTAAAAACAACACCAATGACTTGGATGTTTAACTCAATGAATGGAAATTGAGTTAAGATCAAATTTATATCAACGACATGAGAAATTATCAATGGATTGATTATGTGTATCAAACGTATATCAATAAAAAGGGGAGTGAAAATTACTACATAAATAATAAATAGTGATTCCACACATAATCTTGGAGTAAAATAAACAATGAAGTATGCGTAAAGCCCACCAAGTGGAAATTGAAATTTGAAATTCCCTTACTGATTTGGTAACTTATGAAACATACAACCCATGAAAGAAGGATCATACAATGAAGATTTAAATACCAATAAATTAAATTATATTACACCAACAATAGAATAATGTACAATACATATGCCACATAAAAGGAAATAGTGGCCAATATTGCAAGAATCTCACGGGAATAAAAAGTGAGATGAAAAACCCTTACTTCATTGAAATCAATCGATTTGTATGACAAAAAGTTAATAACCACAAAATTAATCATATAATACCATGAATATAAATATAATAATGATAATATATATCAAATGGTAGTACAAAATACACCACATCCAATAAATAAGGGGCGAACAATGGAAATATCACAGAATTAAAAGTGAGATAAGAAACCCCTTACGTTGTACGTTTCCTTGGTCGAGGGTAGGTTAACCTCCTGTATAATGGTGAAATAATTTTTATTAAATTATAAATGAATCATATACATTAATATGATATCATATATGATCTTTCAATATTGCTTTGTTAATAATATTTTAGTATTATCGACGTTTCGGGTGTTAACTGATTTGTTTTCCTTTAAATGCTATGTTACGTAAGTAACGTTTGTTATGGATAGGATGTATCTTATTCATATTCAGAATTATATTAAGTCTTTAAACATTATTTTTAATCATTTAATGAAAATTAGTCTTGAATGGATATGATGGGGAATGAATCTCATCGCGTTCACGGAGACGGTAATCCGTACGTACGCACGAGCGACAATATCATTCTTTTGATATTAAAATAATATATAATTGGATGGTATATCATATATAAATAATAATTATCATGTTATATTTATTATTTATATCAATTATACATCATTATTATACCCATCCAAATAATGATTTATTGAATAAAAATTACACCACGACGTGGAGACGGTAAGCCATACGTACGCACGTATGGTGACATGTCATTCAAAGGATGGATAGAATAATGAATATAGTTGTACCATATTTATAATAACATCAAAGTATATAGAATATACTGGAGTTATTATTTTATAATGGAAACTACAAAGAAATAGGAAGTGGAAGATGAAAGTAACTTGAAAGAGGTGATGAAATATTTACGTCTTCTTTGGGTTTTTCCTTTTGATTTGATCAAAATGGCTCCTTAGATTGGATTTATGACTAAAGTAAGGCCTCTAGGATGAAGGTAGGATAGTTGAGATGGTATTTGGGCAGGGTTTGTCTGAGCAAAATGGCTTTGAAAGTGTGAATTAGAGAGAAAGGGAAGTTCCCTTTTATAAGAGGGGTGAGGGGCACCTTAGGAAAAGCTAGAAATATTATTTTATAATAAAATAATTTTCGTTTTATAATGGCTATAAAATGAAATATTTAAAGGATAAGGTGTGTATAGGTAGAAAAAAACTCAAAAAATAGTTTTTAGATAGGTTTGGGTTACTATATTAACTTTATCTTTTAGATTTAACTCTTAGTTAAATAGTTTGACATTTACCATGTCTCTTTGTATTTTTACATTATATGGTTAATAAACTTACTATAAACTTCCAAGAGAACCTAAAGTGATTCATTAATGACATAAATATTATTATATAAGATCTTTGGCTGAACCTTATATTTTTAGGAATATAATATCAATTAATAATATAATATTTTTTTAAAAAAATCTTTTATGTCAATTTTGAAAATATTTGGTATTTTGTTTTTTCTAAATTCATAACTACATTATTACTTCGAAAACAATTCATCTAACCAACCCTAAAATGTCATATTAACATATAAAATTATTTGAATTCATAAAAAGTCTCAAATTACATTTATTTGGATATTTATAATATCAATTATTTTAATATTTTAATAATTAGGTAATTACTGCATCATCATTGTGTCATAAATAAATTAAATTATTTAAGGTCTAAAAAATATAAATAAAATACAATTATGTAGGAAATATTTTTATCTTTCTAATTAATATTTATAGTTGAAATTATCTTATGTATAACCCTTTATTAAAAATGTTTATTTATTAAAATTTGATTTTAACTCTTCTTTAAATAAAATAATTATAAATGTCCTAATCTAATCCAAGTGAACCTAAAGGATTATATTTTATTCCTAATGTTTTTTTTGGTCGAATTACACTTATCCAATATAATTATTACATGTGTTAGGGTAATAATAATATCATTTTTACCCTTAATTTCCCTATTTACTTTTAACCATGGTAAATAAAAGAAAAAAATTATTATTCACCAAAAATTATTTTCAACTTATTGAACCACATTTTACTTACTGATATCAACTATGTCTCTCGGATTTTTGAAATTCAACTCACAGAATCGGTAAAATTAATTTTTATGTAAATTTGAAAATGCTCCTAGGAGGTGGGTAAAAGACGGTAAAAAGTTCAATAAAATTTTATACATCTAATTTTATTATAAAATGACACCAATGAATTAAATTGAACTTATATAGGTATTATAAATATATTTTGACTTAAAATAAATTTAAATAAAAATAAATAATTATTTAAATAAAAATCCGGTTTTAAACTATAACGCAATGTTTTTCACTATTTATCAAAAATTGAATGTTTTTAGAAAAATACCAAAAATTTACCCTAAGATAATTTTGATATTCCAAATTCAAAAATGAATTATATTTTAACAAATTCAAAACATATAAGTTTCATTAATTAATTTAAAATTAATTTTCATTATCAAAATTAAAAAGCGGGTTTTTAAAAAGTAAAAACTATCAAAAGATTCACATGTGTTTATGTCAAATTTAAATGTGAAATTACTTATAATCAACTAAATTATATTAAATGATAAAAATATAATCTAATTATACTTCCAAACCCTTCAAATAAATAATTTAACACTGTAAATTATTTCGATTAAAAAATTTGTTTTCAATTAAAATTTAGTATTTTTCAGTATTCATCAAAATATAAAAGTTATTAGAAAAGTACCAAAAATTTATCCAAAATAAATTTTTATGTCCCAATTCTAAAGAAGAATTTAATTTTATTAAATTGAATATATAAAAGTGTCAAATATTGGTTTTAAAAAGGGTTTTCCATTAAAAGGTGGTAAAATTGCATTTTTTGAAAAATACTTCTTTTATCTGAAAAAAAAATGAATTTGTTCCTATATAATGTCTAATAAACACATAATATGGATTCTAAAATTATATGGAGTATATAAAATTTAAAATTCAGTTAACACTATTCATAACCACTTTTGAACGGTTAGTTTGGTAAGTCGTGGTGTGCTCGAACTCAACGTTTCGTGTAGCGCAAGCTATTGAATTACTTTAAAGAAAATAACTTACTATGAAATCTTGGGGTGTTACATTCTTCCCCACTTTTGGAAATTGCATCCTTGCAATTTTAAAATTGGGATTTGGAACTTAATTGAAAGTCTCATATCAGAAAAAGATTCAATAAAACTATCTCTTTAAAAGAAATAAATAGAAGTACAAAGGTCACCCGAGATAACCCATACTAGGATTCCATATAGGAAAACATGGATATGGAAGATAAAATAAGTTTCAAGTTCTGGTGGAGAGTTATAGAAAACATTATTAGGAGAAAGTTATCAATAAGAAAACCACAAACTTGTGATGAGATAAACATTCATTAGTTTCCTAGTAGAAAACGTAAACGGATAATGTTTGTTGTTTTAAGTTCCATTTCATAAAGTTGAGGAATTTATTTATGAGATTGACTAAGAACATAAAGAGATATAATTAATTTTTAAGTAGAGTTTCATACTTTAATAAATTTCTACCACTAACTCATATTTTTTTTCAAATGATGAGTATTTAAGAAGACTTGGTCACACCTGAAGCGCTAGAATCAACTTCTAGCACATAATCCACAAAGGATAAACTATATATATTTACCTTGTCTATAGAGATTAACCAAAACTAAAATGGTTAGTACAAGATTATATGATCCCCAAAAAGGATAATCCTTATAGAAAGAAATACTTATCTTAATTTCTAAAATTAAACCAACAATACCCAAAGTTCAATAAATACCATTCAATAAACAATTGTCCTTAAAATCCATCAATATAATCCAAACTAATATTGAAACCCAAAACATAGAAGAATTCAATTACACAGTCTTCCACGTTAAATTGTATTTCCAAATAACATCGACTACTCTTAAAGTCACATACTTAAAAGTAATTAACCTAATCACATATTCTCTATGATAGGTTAATCATTTCCATAAATAACCCAAATTGCTATAAATCCACAATAAAAACATAGATAAAAATCCACCATTACTCCTCAAATGAAATCCCATAGTATTCTATTTTCCTTAGGCATATAGTATTCCCAATAGAGCGAACATCTTCCAAAATAACATTTATCACTTAATCCCCATATCATTTTCCTATACTAAGAATATCCATTTGATAATACATAAGATAACAAATAAACTTATTATTTATCAATAAAATCATTTAACTAAAAATAATTAGTTACACTAATCAGGGACTTCACGTAGTCCAGTGGTTGGTGATAAATCTCAATCGCACTATGGTTGTGGGTCTGATTCCTATAGCTTTTTCTAACATGACAGGTTGTCACACAGTATGCGTGTTGTCCTTTTTCAAAAACTATATTTTATAACATTCCCAAAATGAGATAAATTCCTCAAAATAACTATAACATAATTTCACCAAGAATTTTATCTCATACCTCTCATTTTCATCCAAAAATTTAATAACATTTAATTGCCTCAAATTCAAGGATCATATAAACCCAAATGGTTATTTATAACTATATCAACAATAGAAAACACAATTCTTACTAAAATATCATTTTCACATAACAAATTATAGGGTTACGTATAAGAAAAAAGTCTTCCAAAGTAATCCCATCAACAAAGAGCACTAATACTTTTAAACATTTCACCATACATTTATTTCCACATAGGTTCTTCCTTTGACAAGGGGTTGTCCTATAGAATAGGGAATTCACTCGGGTAATGCCCAGGTCCCCTACATTTACGGAAAATGATTGTAAATGCATTCTTGGGATCATTTTTATTTTCTTCCATATTACTCTTCATTTTTCCTCGATAATTCTTTACTTTATGTCCTTTTTTCCCACACATAAATCATTTATTTGTTCTATTGAGACACTTCCCTAGTTGTCTCCTTCCACATTTCCTGTATGATGAAAATTCAGCTTTCTTTTCTCCATGGTCTCCACTATTGGAGCTCTTATCATTCACCGCCTTTCTCTTCTTTGTTGAGTCCATGAGTTGGTTAATATATATGTTATTGATCATATTTTTGGAAAACTGATTCAGCATGAACATTATATCTTTTACACCTATCAACCTTCCATTCTCTTTCTCATTTCCTCCGTTGTGTCCACCTTGTAGATCATGTTCAATGTTACTATGACTTCCTTGGAATCCATCCATTGACTAACACAAGAAATAATAGTGTGAGTCATAAAATCATTTAGAGAATATCATAGCACATTATTTTCAATATAAAACACCTTAGGATTAACGATAGTTATTTATTATCATCTTATATTAAAATCCTTCAAATCATTTTGTAAAGAAAATGTGAATTCTCCTAAGAATATCCCCCAGGAGTGTCATAACCAAGAGTGCATCAAGGCCCGTTGTTGTGCAGCAGTTCCCATTCGAGTCTAGCTCAAAGCGGTGTTTTCGGGTTTTTCCCCTAGGTACATCTATGCCAGAGCCGCCTCTACCTGCTCGTATCCAGACCGGGATTTGGAAAACTCACAAAATCTATATAATTCCAAAATTCTAGTAAGTTCTTCTATACTAATCCTCAAATTCTATCTTAGAGCTATATGCTCTAATCAGAGTTTATCTAAATCTAGTTTCCAAGGTTTGTACTAAACCTCCTCTGATACCAACTATAATGCCCTGACCCCAGAAGCCCAGAGTTTGTGCATTATTATGTATCATTGGAATGATCACAAAAGATAAAGTATCGAAATTCCAATTAGTTTAGTATCCTTGGAAGTACTAGATACATTCATAAGGTTTACATTACATCATAAAATAGAAAAATACAAAACATTGTTTCCATATACAACACTTAGATCCCATAGACTATCTCTACAGGTCATTCACAATATACTTCTTCACATCCTAGGAAAAATAAAACATAGAAAGGGGTGATCTAAGATGCTCATTAAGGATAACAATATAGCGGAAACTTTCATAAATAATCATAAACATTTAAGGCAATGTATAAGGCTAAAACAAAAGCCTTTTAAACTTGAACTTCAACATAATATGGAAAAGATAAAATCAAATAATTCCATTTAACTATTCACATAGAAATTATACTAGTCGAATAATCACATGCAATATCAATATCCACTTTCATAATGATGGAATGCATAATTCCAGACTTTCATAACCACATAGTCAAGGCCTTGTTCCAAGACTACAAATAAGGTTTTGTCAAGGCCTTGTGCCAAGACACTAGTTTGTATCATGAGACCTACCGATGCATCAAAGAGCTATAACAGGCTCCACCCATCACTTACTAAGTCCAATTCATTCCTCATATGAAAAGTTTGAAAAATAACATAAACATTCGTATTAAAAATGGCATACGAAATGTCAATACTTTATCCACAAACCATGAATGGTATAAAAATATCACTTCCATAGTCAAAAATAACTCATTCAATACAATATGGAAGATTTTATTGTAACAGATTAACCTCAATCGAGAATAATGAAGGATACTGACATAGATGAAAATAATCATCAAAACTATTTGAGAGAAATATCCCCCTTTTTCTTGAAATCAGTTAAAAGTCAAACTACTTTTCAAGAAGCCTCTTAAAAATGGATTTTTGAATCAAAGTGTCCCACAGCACTTTTAAACATTTAAAAGGAATTTTAATTTTAAAACATTAATTTCCATATAAATAAATCCTTAAAACCATTTTTAAAACATGGACATTAATGAGAAAGATTTAGAAGAATAAATTTTTAAAACATTTAAAATGATATTTTAGTTAGAGTTCCTAACCGAATGAGAGACACTTGAATAAAAATAATTTAGGTAATAAAAACTTTATAATATATTGATAATAAAGTATTTCATGATATACTATGTCAAAGGATAGTATATACACCATATAAAATTGAATTGTTGCATAACAACAAATAAGTCTCAAAGGAATGTAAATTGAGATGAAATCCCTTATAAAGACAGTATCCTTAGGTAAAGGATAAATAAATGAAATAATTATGTGTGAAAAATATAAATACACTCAATATTATTGGATATTCAGTGTAAATCAATCAGAGGAAATTCACACATATTCTTGTAAAAACAACACCAATGACTTGGATGTTTAACTCAATGAATGGAAATTGAGTTAAGATCAAGTTTATATCAATGACTTGAGAAATTATAAATGGAGTGATTATGTGTATCAAACATATATCAACAAAAAGGGGAGTGAAAATTACTACATAAATAATAAATAGTGATTCCGCACATAATCTTGGAGTAAAATAAACAATGAAGTATGTGTAAAGCCCACTAAGTGGAAATTGAAATTTGAAATTCCCTTACCGATTTGGTAACTTATGAAACATACAACCCATGAAATAAGGATCATACAATGAAGATATAAATACCCATAAATTAAATTACATTACACCAACAATAAAATCATGTACAATACATATGCCACATAAAAGGAAATAGTGGCCAATATTGCAAGAATCTCACGTGAATAAAAAGTGAGATGAAAAACCCTTACTTCGTTGAAATCAATAGAGTCGTATGACAAAAAGTTAATAACCACCAAATTAAACATATAATACCATGAATATAAATAGAATAATGATAATATATATCAAATGGTAGTACAAAATACACCACATCCAATAAATAAGGGGCGAACAATGGAAATCTCCCAGAATTAAAAGTGAGATAAGAAACCCCTTACGTTGTACTTTTCCTTGGTCGATGGTAGGTTAACCTCATGTATAATGGTGAAATAATTTTTATTAAATTATAAATGAATCATATACATTAATATGATATCATATATGATCTTTTAATATTGCTTTGTTAATAATATTTTAGTATTATCGACGTTTCGGGTGTTAACTGATTTGTTTTCCTTTAAATGCTCTGTTACGTAAGTAATGTTTGTTATGGAAAGGATATATCTTATTCATATTCAGAGTTATATTAAGTCTTTAAACATTATTTTTAATCATTTAATTAAAATTAGTCTTGAATGGATATGATGGGAAATGAATCTCATCGCGTTCACGGAGACGGTAATCCGTACGTACGCACGAGCGACAATATCATTCTTTTGATATTAAAATAACATATAATTGGATGGTATATCATATATAAAGAATCATTATCATGTTATATTTATTATTTATATCAATTATAAATCATTATTATACCCATCCAAATAATATTGTATTGAATACCAATTTCACCACGACGTGGAGACGGTAAGCCGTACGTACGCACGTATGGTGACATGTCATTCAAAGGATGGATAGAATAATGAATATGGTTGTACCATATTTATAATAAAATCATAGTATATATAATATACTGGAGTTATTATTTTATAATGGAAACTACAAAGAAATAGGAAGTGGAAGATGAAAGTAACTTGAAAGAGGTGATGAAATATTTACGTCTTCTTTGGGTTTTTCCTTTTGATTTGATCAAAATGGATCCTTAGGTTGGATTTATGACTAAATTAAGGCCTCTATGATGAAGGTAGGATAGTTGAGATGGTATTTGGGCAGGTTTTGGCTGAGAAAAATGGCTTTGAAAGTGTGAATTAGAGAGAAAGGGAAGTGCCCTTTTATAAGAGGGGTGAGGGGCACCTTAGGAAAAGCTAGAAATATTATTTTATAATAAAATAATTTTCGGTTTCTAGTGGATATAAAATTAAATATTTAAATTATAAGGTGTGGATGGATCGAAAACCACTCAACAAATAGGTTTTAGATCGGTTTGGTTTACTATATTAACTTTATCTTTTAGATTTAACTCTTAGTTAAATAGTTTGACATTTACCATGTCTCTTTGTATTTTTACATTATATGGTTAATAAACTTACTATAAAATTCCAAGAGAACCTAAAGTGGTTAATTAATGACATAAATATTATTATTTAAGATCTTTGTCTGACCCTTAGATTTTTAGGAATAGAATATCAATTAATAATATAATATTTTTTTTTTAAAATCTTTTATGTCAATTTTGACACAATTTGGTATTTTTGTTTTTTCTAAATTTATAACTGCATTATTACTTTAAAAAAAATTCATCTAACCAAGCTTAACATGTCATATTAACCTATAAAATTATTGGAATTCATAAAAGTCTCAAATTACATTTATTTGGATATTTATAATATCAATTATTTTAATATTTTATTAATTAGGTAATTACTACATCATCGTTGTGTCATAAATAAATTAAATTATTTAATGTCTAAAAAATATAAATAAAATACAATTATGTAGGAAATATTTTTATCTTTCTAATTAATATTTATAGTTGAAATTATCTTATGTATAACCCTTTATTAAAAATGTCTATTTATTAAAATTTGATTTTAACTCTTTTAACTCTTCTTTAAATAAAATAATAATAAATGCCCTAATCTAATCCAAGTGAACCTAAAGGATTATATTTTATTCCTAAGGTTTTTTTTGTCTAATTAAACTTATCCAATATAATTATGAAATGTTTTAGGGTAATAATAATATCATTTTTACCCTTAATTTCCCTATTTACTTTTAACCATGCTAAATAAAAGTAAAAAATTATTATTCACCAAAAATTATTTTCATCTTATTGAAGCAAATTTTACTTAATGATATCAACTGTGTCTATCGGATTTTTTAAATTCAACTCACAGTAGTGGTAAAATTAATTTTTATGTAAATTTGCAAATGCTCCTAGGAGGTGGGGTAAAAGATGGTAAAAAGTTTAATAAAATTTTGTACATCTAATTTTATTATAAAATGACACAAATTAATTAAATTGAAAATATATCGGTATTATACATCTATTTTGACTTAAAATAAATTTAAATAAGATAAATAATTATTTAAATAAAAAGTCAGTTTTAAACTATAACGCGGTGTTTTTCACTATTCATCAAAATTGAATGTTTTCAGAAAAATACCAAAAATTTACCCTAAGATAATTTTGATATTCCAAATTCAAATATGAATTATATTTTAACAAATTAAAAACATAGAAGTTTCATTAGTTAATTTGAAATTAATTCCCGTTGTCAAAACCGAAAAGCGGGTTTTTAAAAAGTAAAAACTACCAAAAGATTGACATGTGTTTATGTCAAATTTAAATGTGAAATTACTTATAATAACCTAAATTGTATTAAATGATAAAAAAATATAATCTAATTATACTTCTAAACTATTCAAATACATAATTTAACATTATAAATTATTTTGATTAAAAAGGTTGTTTTCAATTAAAATTTTGTATTTTTTAGTATTCATAAAAATATAAAAGTTATTAGAAAAGCATCAAAAATTTATCCAAAATAAATTTTTATGCCTCAATTATAAAGAAGAATTTAATTTCATTAAATTTAATATATAAAAGTGTCAAATATTGGTTTTAAAAATGGTTTTCCATTAAAAGGTGGTAAATTTTCATTTTTTGAAAAATACTTCTTTTATCTGAAAAAAAAATGAATTTGTTCTTATATTATGTCTAAGAAACACATAATATGGATTATAAAATTATATGGATATAAAAAATTCAAAATTCAGTTAATACTATTCATAACCTCTTTTGAACGGCTAGTTGGTAAGTCGTGGTACGCTCGAACTCGGTGTTGCATGTAGCGAAAGCTATTGAATTACTTTAAAGAAAATAACTTACTATGAAATATTGGGGTGTTTCACTACGTCACCTGGTGGACTCTCCTCAATTGAATAAAATTGATTATGAGTATCTTAAATTTGAAAATAATATAATAGACCTCTTTCATGCATTATCTATCTATTGAATAATTCCTTTTGGTGTACAGAGTAGCACTCACAGTACATGGTCAGTTATGTTGGAAAATTATATCTTTCCACCTTGGTTATGCATCAAGTGAAAATACATTATATTGTCTATGCTTATATTTATACCAAAACAACCCAATAATGATATTTATTTTTATTTAGATCCATTGATCAAAGATCTAAACTTGATGTGGGATAAAGTTTTTACATTGTATGATGCTCATAGAAGTGAACAATCCACATTTAGAGCCATGTTGTACTGAATAATAAATGAATTTACTACTTATGGAAATTTATCAAGCTATAACATTAAAGTAATATAGGGTTGTCCCATTTGTGAACAATTCACACACTGAGTTGGGATAAAATTTTCCTTGAAGACTATTTTTTTAGAAAACCACAAATTTTTACCACAACGACATAAATATCGATCTCGAATTACATCATTCAATGAAAATATAAAACACGGTACAACACTACATCCACTAATGGGTGATCAATTATTTGAGAAAGTAAAATATATTTAAACTATTTTCAGTAAAAAAATCAGAAAAAAACTTATGAAATCATGTTGGAGAGAGATATCAATTTTCATTTAATTACAAAACTAGAATTATTTGAGCATTATAAATTTTCTTGATGTCATGGATGTTGAAAAAAAAAATATGAAATGGTGTTATTTGTACGTTACTAAATGTACCAAACAAAAAAATATGGAATCAAGACTAGATTAGACATTATTACATTGGGATAAGGGAAGAGTTGGCACCTATTAGGGGTGAAAGATGACCTTTTCTTCCTCTAGTATCTTACACTCTATCCAGATAAGAAAAAATTCATTTTTTCAACATCCTTAATGGTGTAAAAGTTCTATAGGTGTATTCATAAAATATAAATAATGTATTTTCAATGAAAAATTTTAAGTTATAAGGTCTAACATCACACGATGGTCATGTTTTGATTCTATATTTGATTTGTGTCTCTTTATGTTGAATTCTTCCTAAAAATGTATGACATAAATTAACCAGAATTTGTATTTTTTTCAAAACAATATATTGTAAATTTATAGATCCGATGAAGTTTATGATCATGTATAAGGATATTTTATTCATATTATATGAATTAGAGATGTTCTTCCCACCATAATTTTTTATATAATGGTCTACCTGATGGTTCACTTGGTTTGAGAGATTCAACTATGTGGTTCTTTCCATTATAGATGGATGTACCCCATTGAACGGTATATGAAGATTTTGAAGTGGTGTGTCAATAATATAAGTCATCCAAAAGGTTTTATTTTAGAGATATATATTATTGAAGAAGCTATTAAATTCTATATCGATTACCTATCAGATGTTGATATCATTGATCTCCCAAAATCTCATCACAGCGGATGCTTTATGGGAGAATAGATTTCCTAAAGATATTTTGTTACAATTATTATTATAAAGTGGGAGAAAGACCACCTTTACATTTTATATAATAGTGCAAATGTTTCTCCATATGTTGAATCCCGCAAGGTAATTATTAGACATTTGAATCCATCTAGGTCTTAAGTATGGATATCAAATACCCAAAATCAATAGTTTATAGGTTGGTTTTGAGATCATATCTATAAGGAGTTATCTGAAAATAAAAATTCAGTTATAGAATTACTATGATGGATGTATAGGGGACAAAATTTAAATTTTATATCTTACATTTGTTTTGAAATTAATGGTTATATGTTATATACAAGGGACCAAGATGAACGTAGTATGATGAAAAAAGTGGAGTTAATCTTATGGTATAAGCGATGCATGTATCTGGTTCCAAGGATAGAAATCCAATTTATTTAAATATGTTATATTTTTACATCATTAAATAGATATATAGTTTATATTATACAACATTTCAAGTTCCAATTTTTCATTTCAAATAGGATGATAATAGAAGTACAGTTAAATTCAATGAATTAGGATTCATAAAGGTAAATTTTAGTGCGGAATGGTATTAGGATGATCCATTCATAAAGTAATAACAATAAGTGATAGTATTTTGTGTTCCAAATCCAACAAAAAATAATTTTTCAATTATTTTATTGGAAACAAAATTAAATATGAGGTGAGATGAAAATTCAATTTAAGATGACCCATTCATTGGGAGATGAAAATAATTTAATGATATTCCCAATGTAGAGAGTGTCTTCTATGTTAGAGGGGACTGCAAGGAGGGTATTTGGATAATCGATATAGGATCTAAATCCTTTCAACATTTAAATAAATAAAAATTTAGTTCAATAAACAGGTTGAAGTATTTTTTTAATATGTTATGATTTTCCTCATAATATTATGTGTTATCTACCACATTTACATGATCTATAATAAATGTTTAACTACTCATGTAGATAATGACTTATTCACATGATAATGTTACCAATATTGAGGAGTAATATACTTTCAATGCTGAAAATATGGAATTATTAGGGGATCAACAACATGTAGATGAAAAAAAGTAATAGTGACATAGAATCACTATGTTAACTAAATTTAACAAGGCAATGAGCAAGGGTATAAAATTTGAGGTCGGTTGGAATCAACATGGGAAACCCATTAACCCAAACAATCCAATGTTCATTAGTTATATTGGGGTAAAAACTTGAATGCACATTCCAATTGATATAGATTCATGGAAAAATTTCATGCCTATATTGAAGAAAACCATTTGGTAATATATTAGGGTAATGTTATGTTATACTTTCTCCAATTTATCAAAAAAACATATAATGAAAAATTCATTTTATTTTCATTATCCCTTATAGAGTTCATTTATTTTAGATGATTTATATTATAAATATTACTTAATGGTCACTGTAAAATATCACTAGGGCTTCCAAAAAAATATAAAAAAGAATCATCTCAATGATGCTGAAGGGAAATTAAACCCCCACCCACTAGTTATGTATGCACACATTATAAACTAGGAAAGATTGAAATATTTCATTAGACTTCATGAGGACAAATCATTTTAGGTTCATTATAATCGATAATATTTTATTTGAAATAATTTATGTTATCCACTATTATTCGAAATTTCTAATTTATAAAATATGAAATAAGTGATAAAAATATTTAATTTATCTTCTTTCAGTAGCTTTGAAGCAGCTAGAAAAATATGGACATGATAGAGGTCCATGTTTTTGAGTGTCATCTCAAGAATATTTTGATAATAAAAGGCCTTAAGTATATACATATGTGATGATGAAATACATTATGGTGTAAATATATTCTTTAAAATATATTATTGTTTAGTCTAGTTTGGTGGACCAGTATATGTGAAAGGATCAAAGAGAACCGATAGAGTTAAAATGATTAGTACAAAAAGACTTACATTAACCCACTATATTTGAGTATATATATTCCCCTTAACTACTTTCCATACCTAAGTTAATCAATATTTACATAACTATTTCTCTTAAGTTTGAATCAAACATATTTTGATAACTTTATATTATTAAAATTTTATAGGGTAAAATTGTATGTGATTTATATCTATCAACACCCACGCATTTCCCTATTTTGAGGGTTAAGGTGTACAATATCCTAGGATACATGATAAAAAAATCAGAAAAAATTATTTGAGAGTGTGGACTGAAGTAGTTCATGATCCAATCATTGTGATTCATGTTCCACTTGATGATCTGGATGTTACTACAGTCGATAATGCTATTGTAACTTTCGTAACATGGTCGTCTAATATTACAAAGACACATGGGGTATGTCCTTAACACATTTTTTCAAATGAAAATCCTTTAATAGTTGATGAAAAATGTCTGAAATGAGTTATTTTATTACAAATGGATAAAAATATGGGGAATGGAAGGTCAGATCAAGATAATCTAGTAAATCATCCAAGAAATTAAAAGGACCTTATGAGAGTACCTTCACACCACCAATTCC
Organism: Viscum album; assembly: GCA_963277665.1. Classification (NCBI taxonomy): domain Eukaryota; kingdom Viridiplantae; phylum Streptophyta; class Magnoliopsida; order Santalales; family Viscaceae; genus Viscum; species Viscum album. The sequence continues at coordinate 211,622,486 of OY728144.1, forward strand.
ACTTATTCATGTATAAACATTAAAATTTCATGTGGATACAATGTTCAAAAAATGAAAATATTTCCTAAATTGAATATGAAGAAGAAATATTTAAAGAGTTTATTACATATATGGTTGGTCTAAAGAGTATAAACGGAAAAAAAATTAGAGTTACACTTGTAGAGGAAGTGGTACATGTATTTGGTTCCAAGGATAGAAATCCAATTTATGTGAATATGTCATATTTCACCATAATTTAACATATATATTATTTGGATTATACAATATTTCAAGTGTTAATTTTCCATTGCAAATGGGATGAAAATAAAAGTAAAGTTAAAGTTAATGAATTGGGATACTTTATTGTGGAAGGGTATAAGGGTGATTTTTTCATAATGGAATCACAAGTAGCACAATTATTTTATGTCTCATATCCAGAAAATAATAATTGGTTAATTATTCTATTGGAAACTAAAAAACTGTGGGGTAAAATGAAAATTCAATTAATGATGGACCTTTCATTGGGATATCGCAATCATTTTATAGCAGTCCCAATGTACATAGTCTCTTATATGATATAGGGGACTATAAGAAAGGGATTTGGATACTTGATAAAGGAGAAAAATGCATTCAACCTTTAAATAAGAAAAAAAATTCTCAATAAATAGGTTAAAGTTTTTTAATATACTATGATTTTCCACATAATTCTATGTGTTCTCTACTACATTTACATAATCTAAATTAATTTTTTAACTAATCATGTATATAATTAATTCTTCACAAGATGATGATACCAATATTGAGGAAGAAAATACTATCAATGCTAAAACTATAGAATTTTTAGGGGACCAGTAACATGTAGATAAAAAAATAATAGAGGTGTAGCATCATCATGTTAATTAAAGTTATCAAGGTAATGAGAAAAGGTATAAAATTTGAGACTTTATGGAATCAAAATAACTAACCTTTTGACCCCAATAAGGCAATATTCATTAGTTACATTGGGGACAAAAATTGAATGCACGTGAAAATTTATATAGATTCATGGAAAAATGTTGTGCCTTCATTGAAGATAACCATTTTGGAAGATATTAGGGTATTTTTATGCTATACTTTATCCAATTTACCAACAAATTATATAATGAAACATTGATTTTATTTTCATTATCCCTTGAAGGTTTTGTTTATTTTAGACGATTTCCATAATAAATATGACTTAATAGTCACTAAAAATCTCATAGAGGATTCTAGAAAATTCTAAAAAAGAATCATCTTAAGGATGATGAGGGGAAAGTAAACCCATACCCACTAGATATGTATGCATAGATTACAAACTATGAAACATGGAAATATTTCATTAGTCTCCATGATGAGAAATCATTTTAGGTTCATTGTAATCGATAATATTTTATTTGAAAGTATTTATTTTATCCACTTTTATAAAAAATTGTTAATTTATAAAACAAAAAAGAGTGCTGAAAATATTTATTTTATCCACTTTTAATAGATTTGAAGAAATCGGATCAATATGGACACATTAAAGGTATAGGTTTTTTAGTGTATCCTCAAACATATTTCAATAATATAAATTCTCAAGTAGATACATAAGTGATTATGAAATACATTAAGGCATGGATAGATGTTTTGAGATATATTATTGTTCGGTCTGGTTTGGAAGACCAGTATATATGAAAGGATCAATGCAAATCAGTAGTGGAATAATGATTAGTACATGAAGATCCACATGAACCCACTTTATTTAAGGCTATTTGTTCCCCTAAACTGTTATCCTTACTTGAGGTAATTAAATTTTTCATAAATCTTTCTCCTAAGTGTAAATTAAACAACTTTCGATAATTTTATTTACTAAAATTATCTAGGGGAAATTGTATGTTATTTATATCTATTTATGTCCATGGATAGACTTGTTGTGAGTAATATGGTGTATAATGTCCCAAGATCCAAAAATATCATATGAGAGTGATCATTGATATAGCTCATGATCCAATAATTGAATTTCCTATTCCTATTGATGATTTGGATGTTACCATGGTCGATAATGCTATTGAAAATTTCATACCATGGTCATATAATCTTATAAATATATATGAGGTATTCCTTAATAATTTTTTTCGAATTAAAAAACTTTAATAGTTAATTAAAAAGGCCTAAAATGAGGTATGGTATTATAGATATGAAAAATGATGGGTAAATGGAAGGTCATATCAAGATAATCCAATGGATCAACCAAGAAATTAAAAGGACCTTTTGAGAGTACCTTCACCCCACCAGTTCCATTGCTACATATATTACAAGTTCATGTAGATTCAATATTCAAAGATGAAAATATTTCCTATATTAAAAATGAAGAATAAATATTTGTAGAGGTCATTACATATATAATTGGTCTAGAGAGTACAAATGAAATTATCAAATTTGACTCACTGGGATTCTGAGCTGTGAATACATACATGGGGTATAATTTAATAATTCATATGTCAAAAAAATGTTCTAATATGTTCATTACTATTAATTAATATTCTTATTTTCTATAAGAGTATATATTACTACAATATAAAGGGAAAAACCCATGAAGGATGATTTGGAATCATTAATCCCTCTATCATTTCTACATAAAAACTTTATTTTGAATTGGAATAAATTGAAAAGAAAAAAGATAGACTAATCAAGGAATTTGAAAAATGAAATAAAAAACGACAGACTCATCTTGATGCCTATAATGAAAGGGTAAAACACTAAAATCTAATAATATAAAATATATGTTTCTTTTCTTCATTTCTTATTTGTTTTTATTTTTTAAGGAAATGCTGGATACGCATCGCAATAAATTTGGATACCTCAAATGTTTATTTTTTGGATTAAAAGCATAGATTTCCATCAAACCAACCACACATGATGTCTATAGTGAATTTACAATGCACTTCAATTAATATTTTTTATGTTCTGAGCATAGTGGAAGCATGTGATGGGTCGTGCTCAAATTTTATTTCTTCCATGATCAATGATCAATCATAGATTTACACAATGATAAACATTGTTATCTATGGAATTGAATCAAATAATATAGAAAAGGGATAGAATGTCAGAACCAAGAGAGAGGATCATCATATATTATTTATAAATAATTTAAATAAATAAATAATTACCTTGATGAAATTTTTCACACCCTGACCTAGTCAATTATTTTATTTCATTATTATATTTGGATTTTAAAAAAAATTCTGAGGTTCAGGTTAAATCCCAAACGAGATTTTTGAGTTTTGTCAAAAAGTGCACATTTTTGAGTTGACATCACTGGACACATGGGTAGAGCGCACTTTGAAAACCCCTAGCGGCTTCACCCAGGCATCGGCATGATCTGCCTGCCTTTGAAAAAGGAAAATGACCAAAGTTTGTGATTTATTGTGTTATTTAAAATTTTTATTATTATTAATAATTTTATAATTATTATTAAAGATGAAATTATAAATGTTGTAGTTGTTGTTGTTGTTGTTGTTATTTTAGGTCGGTGCGCGGGCACCGCATGACTAGTGGAAGTCATGCAGTTAGTTCGGGTACCATATGATTACGGTATTTGAAGCGAACAAATAAAAATAAATTGGATTAGTTGCAAATTAAAAAAATGGATAAATAAATAACTCACAGAGTAATGATAATACTATTTTTCATTAATAATAATATTGGATTATTATTAATGAGTTATTATTAAAGTTATTATTTTTATCATTTCTGTATTATTATTAAAGTTGTTATTATTATTATTTTGTGTATTGTTAATATTAGTGTTTTTAGTGTTATCATTAGTATATATTAAAGTTATTTTTATTTATTATTATTATTGTTTTTGTTTTTTTATTATTTTATTTTATTTCCTTTTTTTCTTTTCTCTTTTTTCTAACCCTAGCGCCCCCCCCCCATTTTTTTCTCACTCGGCCCATGTTGCGTCGCCTCTTCCATCTCTCCCTTCTCCATCGCGTCATGTTTCCTCCTCCTACCTTGCAGCACTTTCCCTCATACCCTGCCCCTGTCCGTGACCTCTACTGGAATCTGTCCAAACTGGCATGCACATAGCGCCGGAGCCCCTTGCATCCCTCTCCTCCAAGCTACCGGATTCACACCGAACTGGCGCACCTCCGGCACACCACCTGAGTAGCGTGGCCTTGCCTGCCCTGCACCAGATGTCCAGCATACTCCCTCCTTCCCTGAGCCAATGTTCCCCCCTACTCTCTGGTGGTTTTCGGCTCTCCCCCCCCCCCTTCTACTCCATTCTCTTACCCCTAGCGTGCATCCCCTCGGCGCGGTGTCCTTGTTGTGCGACCCTTATCTCTGGTGAATCTCCCTCCACCTGTGATTTTTTTCCTTCTTCCCCCTTGGTATAGGATTTCCTTAATGAGTTTAATGTTTTTTCCAAACCTTAAATTATAGGGGTTGTTCTTTTGAGTTGATCCCTCAATTTTGGGTTTCTTTTGATGGCACAGGGTTTATTTAAGCTTCTAAAGCATGCGGCTGAGGTGTGAATGAGATCGTGCACCGATATCGGGTGTGTGTTTTCATTCATCATTAGAATTGAGGTATAAACCCTTAGTGCGTCACCTTTAAATTTAGGATTTCACTGAATTCATATTTTATCACTACCTTCAGTTGTTAATTAGTGATTTAGTATATTTTTCGTTGTCATTCTTTGTGATATGTGGTGTTTTGGTTCAGTTTCTTTGATCTTTTGGTGTAAATTGTTAAGTAGTGCACACCCTTTCTATTTAAGGATTATCTAGTTGGTTTTCCAAGAAATTGGTAATTCCTTTTTATAAATGTGATGTTGTATTTGGTGATTGAACTTCCTCGAGTGGAATTTTGGATTACGGTTTCTAAAGTGGTGTGTGTATGGTTTCAAAATGGATTTTTACGTGTGGTGTATTTTTATTATGTTGTGAAATTAGTTTATTTGATTGTATAAGTCATGCGTTTTCTGTTTGGGTATGTTGGGGATCTTCGCTTGGTCATAAAAGAGGGTTTGAAGGGGGTTCTGAGTATGTAAAGCTATGGGATACTTTTTGAAAAATGTTTCATAAATTTTAAAGTGTTTTAGGAAATAATGTAAATGGTGCGAAGAATTTTTTGAAAACATGTTGAGGTGATTTTTACACCGTTTGTTCATTTGGATTGTCTTAAGTCAGTGGTTATGGGTTTTTATTTGTTTTTCATTTTTTGCAGCGCGTGTCAGGGAAGAAAACCCGAGATACTGCGGTCATTGACTTGCATGTGTTTGTGCGTATGTGCGAGGCGTGACGCGCCATAGTGTTTAGACAGTGAGCCAAGGTAGGTCCCCCATTGCACTTGCCTTTAAATTTAGAATTTATTAATTACTTGATATTTTATTAGTTTTAATAAATGAGAAATAGTATTAGATAAATAATTTTGGAATAATTACTCGATGTAAAAAAGAGCTGTTTATTTTATACACGTCACTTGAAATATTTTCTTGGTGAACTAATGCACAATAGTGAAAGAATGCCCGTTTGGAATTTGAAAATAATTCATAGAATTTCAAGTGTGGTTTTGGTTTGATGATAAATGATTTCTTCGGATGCATGAACAAGTGTTTTGGTTCTCTTGAGAAATGAGGTTTTTCTTTAAAGTTGGTTAAGGATTGTTTGGCACTTTGATAAAATAAATTATTTTGGAAAACTTTCTTTGAGGTGACTCAGGGTGATCTTTTTGTGTACGTTGGTTACGTGAGTTGTGTGTGATGTTTGTGCAATGTGATTGGTTACTTGATTGACTTTGTTGACTCACCCCTGTTTATTATACATGTTGACATGGGAACCCGACATAGTAAGTGAATCTTCTAAGAACGACTGATGCACTAGTTTAGGTTACTCACTGGATAGTGGCCCTTAGTATGGACTTTGCTCTGCTGGGGTATTGGGCCCCTTGGTTAGGCCATGTAGGGTAACACCGAGCGTTAGGGTGTTATGACGTCATTGAGTAGGGAATGCCTTTAGGATACGTCACATGTATAGTACGTTCTAGATTGTTCATGAGCTCCTAGGTTTGACCCATGCTTTCTTTAGTATTTATTTTTATGTGGTGGATGGTTGAGAGGTCTAGTTTGGTTGTTGGCCCCTGTGTTCCACTTTTTCCATTTTCCTTAGTGTGTGTTGTGTGTTGTGTGTGGTTTTCCTTTTGACTAACAACTAAAATTTGGATTTCTAAATTGTTCACAAAAAATGTTTTAAAATGTAATGCACCTATTTCATTCAAACATTAAACTTGTTTTTAAATTAAAAAGGTAAATGGAATGTTACTTGTTTTAGAAATGAAAGTGTGTGTGGAAACCAATATTTTATATAATTTAGTTCAAACTTGAAATTGGTAACTTCTTTATTTAAAGGTAGTGAATTGGGAATAGTTTGTTGGGCATGCCTACTGAGTTTTAATACTCACACCTTTAGTGTTTTCCAATTTTTAGCTTCTTTTTCAGGTTCGACTCGAGCTTGCTCGCTATGGGAGAGAGTTGGTTGTGGATTGGTGAGCGACTCTCAGGGTCGTGAGGAGTTTTGGTCGTGGTCAGGTTAGTTTGTTGTTGTTGTTGTTCGTTCTTTCTTTTCATGTTGTTGATTTAATTTGCGTTGTTCTATTTTATTTCCTCTTCTTTATTTATTTTCATTTGGTGAAATTATTCCCGCATTCTCTCTTTTGATGCCCTAGTGCTTGTCGCCAGACAGGGAGGCTCGGGAATGCCTCTCGGGCCATGTCGCGGACCAGCTCGGGTGATTAGTTCAAGGTCGACCCAGGTTGGTTCGTGACAAAATTATTTCTTTATTGATGGATCTGATGACAGATCTATGTTGTTTTATCGTTATGTTGTAGTAATAAAAGTATATTCCCTCTAGTGTTGATCCACACATGTTCCAAAAATCTCTGAATGTCACCATAGGAATATTCGGGTGCAGTCACAGTAGATCCTAGCGCTTGCGTTGTCCACCTTTGATCACCTCAATAATGGATTCTAAAGCATTCTTCTGGATCTCTCTTTACTAGAGAGGGGAGGTGGAGGAAGATCGCTCTCTATTCTTGGGAGCGTTCTTGGAGAAGGGATATCTCTAGTCCTTGAGAGGATTCTCTAAGTCCGTTGGGCACAACCAAAACAAATGAATTGTCTTATGGAGAAAATAATATAATTGGGTTTATATATCAATAGGGTTAAAATAAAATAATTTCACAACTTCCCTTTATTATTTTTTAATCCCTGTGGAACCCCATGTCTAATAATAATAATAATATTTCTCAACATACGCTTCACTTGTGAATTAAATTAAATATTATTTAATCAAATAATATTCAATATTTATTATTTCTCACCTAAACATTAAAATCGGTCCTCCATTCCTCCATAATATTTATCAGGGCTTGAATAGTGACTATTTATTTATTTATTAAATATCACTTCATTATTCGCTAATAAATATATAAATATTGTATTCACTGAATAGAAAATAGATATTTAAATGAAATCAAACGTGCATGAATAATTATTAAACCACATCTGGGAATAATATTTATTCAAATTGTTAAATAATAAATAATAATATATTATTTAATTGAGATTCTGGATACACTTAGTGTGTGACCCTCTAGGCCTCTTTCTCAGTTTCATTAGGTGTAGAAACCTAAATTCCAAGGATAGAATCTATAAACACACCAAGAAACCCATAGATAAATATGTTAATGTCGCAATAAAATGATACCTCATATGAACATTTACTCTATAATATAATCCCTTTATAACAATATCTCAAATCAATCAGGTTGCATGTTGGTGCCATCAACCTATGTGCTCAATGTTTTTTTTTACTTTCTGAAAATTGAACTTATCTTTTGTACACCATGGAGATGTATTTATTTAAGATATATCATTTCCATCAAAGGGATTGAGATATCAACTTCTATTAAAGAACAGAAGGTACAAATCCTTTCTCAATTATTCATTAATGCAATATTACTTGTGACACACCCAATGTATCCTACCTCACTGCGAACATATATTGTCATGGTTTTTGTTAATACATCAAAGTACATGACTCATAATAATCATTAATAATAATATTAAAGTCTAAAGACCAATACACACATTCTCATATAGGAACATCCAATGACACATATAAATGTGGATTCCTACCAGAGGGTCTCGTTCTCATAATATCCTATTGGATATTACCAAGGACGTACACCATGAGAATGTGCTTCAAATTCCTATGAGTATCCACCCCTAATAGCCTATATCATTTGTTTCCATCAAATTATATCATCTGTATATAGAATATATATATTTAATAATAGTTTTGTAGCACTTTTGGGTTCTCATCATAGTGAGGAACTGCTATAACCTTTTAGTATGACAACTACTCTTAGGAAATTATCGCATACTATGTTACATAGAAGAACAATCATGATTTGATAAGAAGTTTCTTAATATTAAAAACTATGAATACATGTTATCATAAAGTAAACATAAGTTGGTTCTAGGGCACCAACTCAAACAGACTTCGACTTCCACTAAATTCAACTGCTAACAACCTTCAATCCATTAGCTCTCACATGATACTCATGCTTCTGATAATATAGGGATTTAATCAAGGGTTCTTTCATGTTCTCTTCCATAGAAACTCTACTTCTTTAAAATTCACCCCTCTGATGAAAATCCCTCAAGAGGTGATACTTAGGGATTATTTTCTTTATCCGTTGGTGTGACCTTTTCTCTTTTACAGGAGCCACCACTAAAGTAATATCACAATACAATATGATAGGGTATTTACTGTTAGGTACCAAATTAATCTCCTGGACAAAGTTTTGAATCTAAATGGATTCCTTTAACACATTATAATCCACTATATACTCGGAATCCACTACAGAATCAACAACAACTGGCTTCTTTGAACTCTTCCAGATCACATCTCCTCCATTGAGATATTAAAAATATCCTGATTACAAATTCATATCATTATAATATGTCTAAAAACTAGCATTAGTATAACCCTTTATGACCATATCCTTATCTCCTCTATAGTCCAGGAACATATCCTTAGTTCTTCTCATATATGAAAAAATATCCTTAATAGTAGTCTAATATTGTTCTCCAAGATAGTCTTGATATCTTTTTACCATGCTCAATTCATAGGAAACATCAAGTCTAGTACATAACATGGCATAAATGATTGATCCTATCATTGAAGTTTATGGGATCTTGATCATTCTCTCTTTCTCTTTTTGTGTATAATGAAAAATTTTCTTAGAAAGATGTAAACCATGTGACACTAGAACCAATCCCCTCTTGGATTGTTTAATAATAAATCTCTTTAGTATATGGTAAATATATGTACTTTCACTTAGTCTAAGTAGCCTCTTGGATCTATCATGAATGATCTTGATCCCGAGAATACAGTTTGCTTTACCTAAGTCTATGGAGAAACACTTGTTTAACCAGTCCTTAATAGAATGTAAGACTTGTATATTGTTTACAATAAGTAATATGTCATCACCATATACTACTATGATAATTACCACATTTCCACTAAACTTATTGTAAATACATGGATCACATTCATTCTTAATGAAACCAAATTCTTTTTTGGATTCATCAAATCGAATGTTTCATGACCTAGATGCTTTCTTCAATCCATAAATAGATATCTAAAACTTGAAAATATTATTAGAATAACCTAGAGTCACAATCCATTCTAGTTGTTTCATATAGACATATTCATGAAGGTTCCTATTAAGTAATTTAGTTTTTACATCTATTTTCAAGATCTCATAATATTTTTAAAATTCATGGCTTCTTACTATCTTGTAGCTTTTAATCTCTCTACTAACTCCTTATAAGAGATAGGTTCATAATTATAAACCAATAATGAGTCACCATTTTGGTGACTAGAAAATAATATCTCTCTGTCTCTCTTACCTATCTTACACTCCTACATAGTACCAGTGTTTCATAAACAACTTATTCCAAGGGGACCTGTAGAATATGTTCCTATACCAACTCTTGTGTATCTTGAATGTTAACTTTATTGAAGTCAATATATCTCCCACAATCCCTTTTGAGGATGTGCTTCCTCTTAAGAAAGATGGTTTTTTTGGAAACAGTCACTTTCTTGTCTTAGGGTTATATAGATTGTATCCCTTTATTTCCTTGGGATATTCTATAAAGATATATTTTGTGCCCCTTAGATCTAGTTTGTTTCTTGTGACGACCTTAAAAAAACTCTTTAAAACCCCATACATGTGTGTGTGAAAAAATGGGTTTCTTTTTACTGTATATCTCAAAGGGAATTCTATTTTCCACTTTAGTTGGTACTCAGTTTAATGTGTTTTCTACAGTTTGTAATGCATATCCCCAAAATGATAATAGAAGATCTGCATGAATAATCATCAACCTTACCATTTCTAACAAGTTACATTTCACCCTTTCACTAACATCATTCCACTATGGTGTGTAAGTTGGAGTGAGTTCAGATAGAATCCCAAACTCCCATATAAATTTGATGAACTATTGGTTAATATATTCACCACCTAGATCTGATCAAATATTATTTATCTTCTTTCCAAGATGATTCTCTACTTCATTCTTGAATTACTTGAATTTCTAAAAGGACTCAAACTTATACCTCATTAATTATATATAACCATATCTAATCAATTCATCAGTGAAAGTTATAAATTAATAATATCCACCTATAGCTTCTACTAGAAATGTTCCACACGCATTAGTGTGTACCAATCCTAGAAACTCTATGGAACTTTCACCCTATCCACCAAATGGTGGTTTGATCATTGTTATTTATAAAAAATCATGACAAATTTTGAGTGGTTTTATCTTATATGAGTCTAAATAACAATATTGATGAAGCTTTGTCAAACACTTCTCATTTACATGACCAATACGGTGATGCTAAAGATGGGTGTTATATGAGTTGTGTAAAAATGGTTCATTATCAATTTCTAACACATTTTTCATAATTTAATACATAAAGAACGTCATTTAAATGTTCCATACAATAGCATATGTTTTCCTTATAAAAGAAAAAAAATTCCAAACTTGAAAATAAACCCATCTATATCTAGGAATGATATAGAAATTATTTTCTTGGTAACTGTAGGTACATAATAACAATCTTTTAAAACCAAAATCACTCCCATTAGAAATGAAAGGTGGTAGTCACTAATGTATATGGAATCCATCATCGCACCTTTTTCATCTCTTGGATCCACCTCTCCTCTAGAAATCTTTCGGAATCTACTTGGTTCTTACATTTGGATACATATGTGAGAATCATAAGCTGTATTTAATACCTAATGTGTAGATATAGAAAGATTACACTTTATAATGAATGCACCTTTATATTCTCATAGATTTTGGGTGTAGTTCCTCTTCTAGTGGCCTCACTTTACACACCCAAAACATACTTTCTCCTTTTCCTTCCCTTGCCTCTAGATCTTCCTATTCTTGGAAGGATAGTGCTTGGGATCTTTAGACTGTTTATAGGTCTTGGGCCCATTTTAATTGTTCTTACTTTTCTTATTCACCATAAGGACCATGGATTTATTATTCCCTGTGTCTTTATCCATGTAGAAAATTAAAGTAATAAGTTCCAAAAGACTCTTATAATTATTGCTCATATTGTAATTAACAATAAAACTGGAGAATGTCTTAGGCAATGATAAAAGTATGATATCTGTATGCAACTCATTCAGGAGTTTAATCCCTAATATGTCTAATCCTTCAATGTATCTAATAAGATTGACTAAATGAGGCCCAGCTAGTGCAAACTCTCTAAGATTAGTTGTAAAAAATTCATTGGAGATCTCATACCTCTCTTATCTCACCTTCTCTTGATAGATATCCTAAAGGTGAGACATCATGTTATAAGCATCCATGTCCTCATTTTTCTTAAAAATATCATTGGAAAAGTATGATAGTATAAAAAATTAAACATATATGGAATTTTTTATATTTTTATCATAGAGTTTTAACTCTTCATCACTAGCCTCATTTCCAATCACTTTAGGAAAAGGTTCTTCCAAGACATATAATTCCATTTCATGGTAAAGGGTGATACGTAGGTTCCTTTTCCATTCCTGGAAATTTATTTTGGTGAGAAGGTTTTCCTTCTCAAGTATGGATCACAATGATATATTTGATGTCATTTTAATTTTTTTTCTAAAAAATAAGATAAGTATAATTTTAGTAATTTATCTGATAAAATTTATACAAATAAATAAATAAATATTTATTAATATCCCACTATTTTATCAAAACCCAATCTCCCTCACCGTTGGCTTCAGAATATCCCATTGCTTGGATATTTAAGTAGAAAGGATCCATATTCCCCTTATCATTACCCCAACTTTGGTTGGTCAAGAAACTTGAATGGTTTTAGGTAGGCATTACAAATTCCAACTTCATTAACTCATAGTTTCTTAGTTTTCTAACTGGAATACCCAGTCCTAAAATCCTTAATTTGTATTTTCTCAACCTTTTCCTATCAATTACATCAAGTCCTACTTTGGTAGCCAACCCTTGATGTTAACTAAGTTAATTCAACCTAAAACTTCAAGTTATAATTACCCAATAATTTAAAGCACCCCAACTTTGGTTGTTCAATCACTTTGAACTATGGTTCGATTTTAATTGAAGTATTGGAAGGCTATAACAACTTAATATATATAATTGAGGGATGTTATAATTTTATGTGTAAAATTAAAATTATTATATTTATTACATTCTTGTTAATATTAAGTGGATTTACTTGAGTGATTAACCATGTATTAGATAATATTTATACATAAGACAATTTATTTTAGTTCTATCTTTCATGCTCATTAATTTCATTAAATTATGTGATCATGAGAAAAAATCCATAATGAAATAACCATGCAACTTGACATAAATAAAATAATAAAGCGGTATGATCATGATCATTTACTAATGGTTAGTTTATCTAGAGGTTGATAAACTAACCACTAACATATGGGAAAAACACCTTAAACCAATTAAGATTCATGTTTCAACTTTCCACCTGTCCACAAATGTATCTCTTTTGGATTGGTTTTGCCTCAGCTCCAAACTTGAACCACCTCCACTAGCTTGGTAGCTCCATCCATTACATATTCTTTTACTCACACACGGGTGAGGGAAAAGGGTTTACATAAAATAAACCATGGGAAAATAGGCCCTGCATAATAAGAGGAGATAAGGAATACAAGAGAAAAATTTAATTTAATAATAAACTAAATGAAACCAATCACATATAAGGTCTAGGCTATGATCATGGTCATATTCATTCATTAAAATAATTAAGAATTTAATAAAACTATCATTCAATTATTAATCATTCTTATTTAAGATAAATCATGCTCAAATAATTTAACTATTATATTTAATTAATCAATTACTTTATCTTAATTCTCATCTGAATTTCCTTGAGATTCTAATCCATCGTATTTTTAAACAAATTAAATTAATTATTTTAAAATTAACTATGTACATAAATGTACCTTGTAGGCAACACGGTGAATACCCATCTGATTCTACCCAACATGTATTATACTCGTATAATGTTTACTCTTATGAGATATGGCATACATGACTTATCACATACTTTCATGATGTGTATTATCAACTTAATGATTACACAAATTACATGATTGTTTGGTCATGTGTTATGTTTCAATACATGTAGAGTAACAACTATAATATGAATCATACAGGATATACAGATCTGAACATTATGAAGATATTAATTAAACATTTATATATATATATACATATATATTAAAACCTATCACATGGAATGACCTATCAACTTAATGATCACATGCAAGCACATGTCGCAAGGTTTTCACAGTATAATAAATAAATTTTAAATCTATGTAATTTATAATAAGTATATGGCATGTACAAAAGATCTACATAACATGTACTCCTCTCACCATATATCTGAGGTACATGTCTAGGGACTTAGCGTGTAAATCATACCTTGAAAAATGGAGTACACGACATGTAAAAATGACTACACAACATGTAGACTCTGAGTTACACGGTCACCTATCAGCTAGACAGTGTATGAATCACACGGCCCATCTATGACTCAAAGGGACAACATGCCATGTACGTGGGCTACACGTCATGTACTCTGGGTAACCATACACCAGTATAGCCTAGTCAACATGTGGTGTAAGAATTAACTACACCACGTTATATCAATGTACACACATTGAATTAATTGCTGAATTGATTCTTGATACATTGAACACAAGTGCATGGATTGTAACTCCAGTTACACAATGTGCACTCTTGTGTTATTTGTTCAAAGTCCTTGGCACCTCCAGATGAGTTCTTAGATTTTATTTCATTCATAAAATTAATCATATTGATTAGATCTATAAGAAAAAATGGATAAAGAAGCAGATCATGAAATTGGGAATAAAAGAACTATTAAACTTGAATTGAAAAACTAAATTACAAATGTATAAACCAATCAATGATATTTACATAATTATAAATAATTATGTGGCTACTCTGATACCACTTTTAGGTTCCGAGCATAGTGGAAGCATGTGATGGGTTATGCCCAACTTTTCTTTTTACCATTATCGATGATCAATCCGAGATTTACAGAACTATAAATGTCATGATCTATGGAATTAAATCAAAGAATATAGACAAGGGATATAATTACAGAACCAAGAGAGAGGATTATCACATATAATTTATAAATAATTTAATTAAATAAATAATTACCTTGTTGGAATTATTTATTTGTTGATGGATCTAACAACATATCATCATTGTTCCATCGTAGCATTGTAGAAATCAAAGTAGATTCCCTCTAGTGGTGATCCACACATGTTCCACAAATCTCCAAACATCACCATAGAAATATATGGATTATATCATATTAGATCCTATCACTTTCGTCGTCCACCTTTGATCACCTCAAGAACCACTTCTGAATTGTTCTTTTATATCTCTCTTGACATAAGAGTGGGTGGTGGAGGGAGATCGATCTCCATTCCTGGGAGTGTTCTTGGAGAAGGGAGATATCTAGGTCTTGAGAGGATTTTCCAAATCTATTGTGCACAATCAAAATAAATTAATTGGATTATTGAGAAAATAATATAATTGGGTTTATATATTGCTAGGGTTAAAATAAAATAATTTCATGAGTTCCCTTTATTATTCATTTAATCCCTGTGGAACCCCGTATCAAATATTATTATTATTATTATCTCACGACATGCGCTTAACTTGAAAATTAAATTAAATATTATTCAATCAAATAATATTCATTATTTATTATTTCTCACTGGACCATTAAACTCGATATGTCATTCCTCCATAATATTTATCGGTCCTTGAATAATGAATATTTATTTATTAAATAAATATCACTAAATTATTATCTAATAAATATATAAATATTATATTCACTAAATAGGAAAAAAAATATATGGGATCAATCATACATGAATAATTATTAAACAACATTTGGGAATAATATTTATCCAACTTTTTAAATAATAAATAATAATATATTATTTAACTGAGATTCTGGATACACTTAGTGTGTGACCCTCTAGACCACTTTCTTAGTGGCATTAAGAGAAGAAGCCTAAAGTCCAAGGTTAGCTTCTAGCAACATGCCAAGTCTCTATAGAGAAATAAATTAATACCAAAACAACATGATACCTCATACGAATTCTTACCATGTAATTTAATCCATTTATCATGATATCACAAATCAATCAGGTTGCATGCTGGTGCCATCAACCTATATGTTTGATGTCTCTTTCTTGGACTTCCCAAAAATTGAACATGGCTTGTATACACCATGGCCATGGATTTATTTAGGCTATATCATTTCCATAAAAGGTCCTGAGATATCAACTTATATTAAATAATATAAGGGATAAATTCTTTCTTAAATTATTCATTAATGCAATATTACTCATGATGTACCCAACGTATCCTACCTCACCACAAACATTTGTCATCACGATTTTTATCAATACATCAAAGTATGTGACTCATAATACTCATTAATAATAATATTAAATTCTAAGGACCAATACACACATTCATAGATCAGAAAATCCAATGACACGTATAAATGTGGATTTCCTACTAGAAGGTCTCATTCTCATAATATCCTACTGAATATTACCAAGGGCGTACACCATGAGAAGGTGCCTCAAAGTCCTATGAGTCTTCACCCCTAATAGCTTGTATCTTTTATTTCTGTCAAATTATATCATTTGGTTGTAGAAAATATATTTAAGAGTAGTGTCATAACACTTTTGAGTTCTCATCATATTAGGGAACTGTTATGACCTTTTAGTGTGACAGCTACTCTTGGGACATTATGAAAAACTATGTTACACAGAAGAACAATCGTGATGTGATAGCAAGTTTGTTAATATTAAAAAATATGAATATAGGTTATCATAAAGTACACAGAAGTTGGTTTTAAGGCACAAACTCCAACATATTTTACTGATAAAATTCGAATTATACATTTTAGGTTCTGTTTTAATGTGAATTTTTGTAACGCCCCGACCCCAGTTACCCAGAGTCGGTGCATTATTACATAACATTGGCATGATCACAAGAAAGATCAAATCTCGAAAGACCGATTAGTTCAGTAGCCTTGGAAACACTAAATATATTCATAAAGTTTTACATTACATCATAAAAATTAAAACTACAACAACATAGTCTCCATAGTCCACACTATTATCCCCTCATACTATCCCTGCAGGTCATTCATAATTTACTTCTTCACATCCTGGGAAAAATAAAACATAGAAAAGGGGTGAGCTCAAATGCCCAATAAGGATAACAATATAGCGGAAACTTTCATAAATAAGAATAAACATTTAAGGAAATGTATAACTAAAACAAAAGCCTTTTAAACTTGAACTTCAACATAGTATGGCAAAAATAAAATGAAATAATTACCATTTACTTATTCACATGGATATTTTACTAATTGAATAATCACATGCAATATCAATAACCACTTTCATAATGATGGAATGCATAATGCCATACTATCATAACCACATAGCCAAGGCCTTGTGCCAATACTACAAATAAGATTTTGTCAAGGCCTTGTTCCAAGACACTAGTTTGTCTCATGAGACCTACCGATGCATTGAGGAGCTATATCGGGATCCACCCGTCACAGGTTAAGTCCAATACATTCCTCATATGAACAGGTTTAAACATAACATAAACATCCGTATTAAAACTAGCATACAAAATGTAAATACTTACTCCATAAACCAAGAATGGTATAAAAATAACACATCCACAGTAAAACATATCACAAAACCTTAAATACAATATGGAAGTTTTTTATCATAATAAATCAACTTCAAATAAGCTTAAAATCCATCAAAGAATGTTGACATAGATGAAATCAAAACTCTTTTTAGAGAAATAACTCTTTTTATTTTGAAATCATTTAAGAGACATATATTTATAAAATAAAACATTTTCTTTGAAAATATTCTTATAAGCTTGTAAGTTAAGCTTCAAAGATTTTATAACGGTGGAAAATAGCCACACCCGCCGTATAAGTTAAAAAAAACATTCTTACCTTAATTCTGTCGAAAAGGTTAAAAAGGACCTTGTTTGGAAAACGACGGAAAGATTCCTTTATAAACCTATAATAAAAATTCAAACTAGGGTATAAATGAATTTAACCCATATTCTAGTAAATATTAAAAAAAATTGAAATACATTTTTAAGAAACATGGATGTGGATGATAAAGAAGTCCCAGTAGATTATTACGTATAAACAACCTCGGATAATGAAGAGATTGTGAAATAAACCCTTACCTTGTACTTTTCCTTGGTTGGGGGTAGGTTAACCTCCTGTATAATTGTTAAATAATTGTTTTTAAATTATAAAAGAATCATATACATCAATATGATATCATATATGATCTTTTAACATTGATTTGTTAATAATATCTTAGTATTATCATTGTTTCTGGTGTTAACTTACTCGTTTTATTTTATATGTTTTGTTACTTAAGACGTGTTTGTCATGGATAGGTTGTATATTATTCATATCCAGAATGATATCAAGTCCTTAGATACTATTATTAATCATCAAATGAGAATTAGACTTGGATGGATACGATGGAGAATGAATCTCATCGCGTTCGTGGAGACGGTAGTCCGTACGTACGCACGAGCGACAATATCATTCTTTTGATATTAAAATAATATTTAATTGGATGGTATATAATATATAAAGAATAATTATCATGTTATATTTATTATTTACATTAATTAAAAATCATTATTATACCCATCCAAATAATAATATATTGAATAACAATTACACCACGACGTGGAGACGGTAAGTCGTACGTACGCACGTATGGTGACATGTCATTCAAAGGATGGATAGAATACTGAATATGGTTGTACCATATTTATAATAATATTAAAGTATATAGTAGATACTGGATTCATTATTTTAGAATTGGAATAACAAATAAAGAAGAAGTTGAAGAAGAAATGAATTTGAAAAAGGGTGGTGAAAACATTACCTCTTCTTCGGGTTCTTCCTTTTGATTTGATCAAAAGGGATCCTTAGGTTGGCTTTCTGATCAAACTAAGGCCTATAGGTTGTAGTGAGGGAATTTGAGAGAGTATTTGGGCAGGGTTTAGATGAACCAAAAGGCTTTGAAGGTGTGAATTAATGAGAAGGGGGAGTGCCCTTTTATAAGAGGGGTGAGGGGCACCTTTGGAAAAGCTAGAAATATTATTTTATAATAAATTCATATTCAGTTTCTAATAGCTCAAAAGTGTATTATTTAAATTTTAAGGTGGATATGGGTAGAAAAACACTCAACCAATATAATTTAGATAGGTTTGGGTCATTATATTAACCTTATCTTTTAGTTTTAACTCTTAGTTAATTAGTTTGACACTTACCATGTCACTTTGTATTTTTATAATATATAGTTAATAAACTTACTATATACCTCCAAGAGACCCCCAAGTGTTCCATTAATGATACACCTATCATGATATAAGTCTCTTGGCCGAACCTTAGATTTTTAGGAATTTAATATCAATTAATAATATAATATTTGTTTTAAAAACTCTTTTATGTCAATTTTGACACTATTCAATAATTGATTTTTGTAAGAATCATAACAGAATTATTACATCCAAAAAAGTTAATTAAATCAATCCTAACATGTCATATTATCCTATAAAATTAGTTTAATTCATAAAAAGTCTCAAATTATATTTATTTGGGTGTTTATAATATCAATTATTTTAATTTTTCACTATTATGGTAATTACTGCGTCATCATTGTGTCATAAATAAATTAAATTATTTAAAGTATAAAAATTATAAATAAAATACCATTATGTATGAAATATTTTTAGCTTTATAATTAATATTTACAATCGAATTTATCTTATGTATAACCATATATTAAAAATGTTTTAGTAAATAAACTTTGATTTTAACTCTTTTAACTCTTCTTTGAATTAAATTATAATAAATGTCTTAATCTAATCCAAGTGGACCTAAATGATAATAATTTATAGCTAAGGTTGTTTTTGGTCGAGATACACTTGTCCAATAGAATTAGGACATGTGTTAGGGCAATATTAATATTATTTTTACCCTTAATTACCCTATTTACTTTTAACCGTGGTAAATAAAAGTAAAAAGTTACTATTCACAAAAAATTATTTCCATCTCATTGAACCACATTTTACTCCTTGATATTAACCGTGTCTCTCGGATTTTTGAAATTCCACTCACAGAAGCGTTAAAATTAAGTTTTATAAAAAAAATCAGCTTTTTAACTACCACTTAGTGGTTTCACTATTCATCAAAAAAATGAAGTTTTTCAGAAAAATACCAAAATTTCACCCTAGGATAAATTCGATATTCCGAATCCAAAAATGAATTCCATTTTGAAAAATAAAATTTATAAATTTCAAAAGGTGGGTATTACTATTCATAACAGCTAGTTTGATTGTTTGTGGTGTGTAAGAACTCGATGTTGCGTACAACACATGTTATTGCATTATTCAAAGAGAAGCGTACCGTAGAAGCTTGGGGTGTTACATTCTCCCCTCCTTAAAATAATTTCGTCCTCAAAATTTCTATAATACTACCGCGTGAAAAGAGTCAGGTGGTTCTTCATCATAAGTTCCTCGGGTTCCCACGTTGCCTCTTCCATCTTATGGTTTCTCCACAAGAATTTTACTAGATGAGTCGTTTGGTTTCTCAGTACTTGTTCTCTCGTATCAAGAATCTTGATGGGCTCTTCGCAATAAGACAGATCGGGTTCCAGTTCTAATTCATCATAGGTGAGTACATGCGTTGGGTCAGGCATGTATCTCCTCAACAAAGATACATGGAACACATCGTGAACTTTGGAGAGACTTGGCGGCATTTCCAATCAGTAAGCTACAGCCCCAATTCGTTCTAGAATTTCGAAAGGTCCGATGTACCTGGGACTCAATTTACCTTTCTTACCAAAACGTATGACTCCCTTCCATGGAGATACCTTCAGGAAAACATGATCATCGACTTGAAATTCCAAATCCTTCCTTCGATTATCGGCATAGCTCTTCTGCCTACATTGATCTGCTTTGATGTGATTTTGTATTACCTTCACCTTTTCCATCATTTCCTCCACAGCCTACAAGTTTTCTTTCACCAACGTCATCCCAACAGGTTGGTGTGTGACATCTCTTTCTGTATAATGCTTCATATGGTGCCATCCGAATACTTGAATGAAAGCTATTGTTATAGGAAAATTATACCAAAGGTAAATATTGATCCCACATACCCTGAAAGTCAAGTGAGCAATATCTCAACATGTCTTCTAAGGTTTGAATAGTATGTTCTGATTGTCCATCTGTTTGAGGGTGGTAGGCAGTGCTCAAATGAAGTTCAATATCCTGGGATTTCTAAAGACTCTTCCAGAATCATGAAGTAAAACAAGGATCACGATCAGAAATAATCGATAGGGGTACTCCATGAAGTCTCACAACTTCATTAATATATAGTCTTTCTAGACGTTCTAGTGGTAGATCTTCTCTTATAGCAAGAAAATGTGCTGAATTGGTAAGATGATCAACAATAACCCATATTGCATCTTTCCTTCTAGGAGTCTTTGGTAGTCCCATGACAAATTCCATCATGATATTATCCCATTTCCACTCAGGTATGGGAAAAGTTTGCAATACTCCGCCAGGTTTTTGCCTTCCAGCTTTCAATTGTTGACAAACCATACATCTTGACACAAAATCGGAAATCTCCCTCTTCATGTTGTCCCACCAAAAATGTTACTTCAAATCTCTATACATTTTGGTGCTCCCAGTGTGTATAGAGAAATTGGAACAATGAGAATCATCCAGCAATTCCCTTTTTAGATCAGGTATATCGGGAACACAAAGTCTCTTCCCGAATTTCAAAATTCCTTCTTCATACACAAAGTCTCTCAATCTCCCATCATTCACAGCTTTAATCTTCTTTTGAAATTCTTCATCATTAGTCTGAGAACTCTTAATCATTTCTAGTAAATATGGTTTGGCAACCATTTGTAAAAGAATCGATGTTTCACCTTCCATGGTTATTCCCATGTCTATCTTCACTAGATCCCTGAAAATTGGATCCCTTTCAATTCTCATATTGTTCAAAACTCCATGATCTTTTCTGCTCAAAGCATCTTCCACCTTGTTTGCTTTCCCTGGGTGGTAGTGTATCATACAATCATAATCCTTGAGTAATTCAAGTCATCTCCTTTGCCTCATGTTGAGTTCTTTTTGTGATAAAATATACTTCAAACTCTTGTGATCAGTATAAATCTCACATTTTTCACCATACAGGTAGTGCCTCCATATCTTCAAAGAAAATATCACAGCTGCTAACTCTATATCATGAGTAGGATAGTTTTTCTCATGAATTTTCAACTGTCGTGATGCATAGGAAATAACCCTATCATTCTACATAAGGACACAACCAATTCCTTTCTTTGATGCATCACTATAAATAACGAACCCATCATTCCCTGATGGTAGAGTCAATATAGGAGCATTGACTAATATTCTCTTCATTTCTTCGAAACATTCTTAACACTCTTTTGTCCAAACAAATTTAACCCCTTTACGTGTGAGCGTTGTTAATGGGTTAGCCAACCGGGCAAAATTCTGGATGAAACGTCGATAATAACCTGTTAAACCAATAAAACTGCGTACCTCAATTATATTTGTCGGTGCTGGCCATTCTTGGATTGCCTTGGTCTTAGAAGGATCAACAGAGATTTCATCTTTAGAGATAATATGGACAAGAAAAGAAATCTCCTGAAGCCAGAATTCACACTTGCTAAACTTCCCATATAATTCATGTCTTCTCAGAGTCTTTAGGATAATGCACAAGTGATTTTCATGATCTTTGTAGATTTTGGAGTATACCAAGATATCATCAATAAATACCACCATAAATTCATCAAGATATTCCTTGAAAAATCTATTCATCATATCCATGAATACAGAGGGTGAATTATTCAATCCAAAAGGCATTACTGTAAACTCATAATGCCCGTACCTGGTTCGAAATGCTGTCTTTGGAATGTCTTCATTATTTACACACAACTGATGGTATCTAGATCGAAGGTCAATCTTTGAAAAGTATTGAGCTCCATGAAGTTGGTCAAATAAATCATCAATGCGAGGTAGGGGATACTTGTTCTTTATTGTTATAGCGTTGATCTCCCTGTAGTCGATACATAACCTCATAGATCCATCTTTCTTTTTAAAAAAAAGAACAGGGGATCCCCATGGAGAAACACTAGGGTGAATAAATCACTTATTACTCAATTCCTCTAGTTGTTTCTTTAGTTTAACTAATTCTATAGTGGCCATTCTATAAGGGGTCTTCTATATAGGCCTTGATCCAGGAATTAAATCAATGGAAAACTCAACTTCCCATTCTGGAGGATGTCCAGGTAAATCGTCCGGAAACACATCTACATATTCTTTCACAACAGGTACATCCTCTATTTGAACATTCCTTTCCTCACCCATAGTCATTTCATTCTCTTCCTCCCCAATAATTGAATTCAGTTGAGCTACTGGGGGTGGATCTAGATAATAATTAGGTGGTGACGATTCTGCTCTAAAGATAAGGTGTTCCTTATCATCATCATCAAAAATCATAACCTCCTTCTTACAATAAATCTTCACATCATGGTCCGAAATCCAGTCCATACCGAGGATTATATCAAACTCAATCATAGGTATGACGATGAGATCAGCAGATAAATAACATTTATGTGCCTTAATGGGGACCGATTCACAAAACTTTGTCGCAATGATACTTCCCTTTGGAGTTTTAACTGACAACTCCCTTGTTAAATCAAATTGGAAATATCTAATTTTCTTAGAAAACTGGGAAGATATGAAACAATGCGATGATCTAGAATAAAATAATGCATTTTCTAAACTTGAGGAAACCATTAAATTACCTTCCACCACATCTTTTGGAGCTTCTACCTCAGCAGCAGTGATAGCATAAGCTTGGCCTTGATCCCTTGGCCTTTTCTGAGGTAAGTTCCCCTGACTCTTATGAAATTCATTTGCATAATGTCTCATCTCCCTGTAATTGTAGCACTGAACATTAGTAGCTTCCTTCTTCCCTTTTCAATCACGATCTTGGTGGCCTTTTTCACCACACTTGTAACAGACACCCATTCCCTTAAAGCAAGTACCGGGGTGTTTCTTCCCAAATTTACCACAGGATGGATATTCAACCTTTCCCTTCTTCCCCTTATTTCCATTCCCATATTGATTAGCAGATCTCTTCTTCTCTTTCTTTGCTTTAAAGTCATAAGACTTAGAGAATTCCTTTTCTGTCTTGATAGCACATGAAACAATATCTTCGTACGACGAGACGGAATTTGAGACTAATGCTCGATGGAGAAATGGTTTTAACCCATAAAAGAAATGATCAATCTTACTTCTTGGGTTATGTATATAATCTCTATCATACCATGCTAATCTTGTAAAGTTAGCCTCATACTTTGTGACATTCTCATCCTCCTTTTGTCTCAGACTCAGAAATTGCCTTTCCATATCTACTCGATGGTCGCGAGGAAAGTATTTTTCTAAAAACAGATCTTTGAACTCCCTCCATTCCATATTTGATACTTCATTATCTTCCTCCATGTTTTGAATCAATGACCACCATTGATCAACATCTTCAGTGAGGCGGTAAACTGCCATTATAACTTTTTCCCTTTCACTACTCCCCAAAGCCTGAAATATTTTCTCTATGGAATTTATCCATTGCTCAGCTACTAAGGGATTTGTACTCCCATTGAATGTTGGTGGTTTTTGCCTCATGAAGCGATCTAACATTAATCCTCCATGCTACGGATCAGGATTATCCATACGGGTAAGGTTATTATTCATAACCTGAGTGAGTTGTCCCGGTATGGTGATTAGATAATCGGCACTAGTTGCATCACTAGCTCTACTATAATTATCTTGAGTAGGTGGGAAATCCCTAAATGGAGTGCGTGCATTGATACGGTTTCCATTTCTTCCACTAGGTGTCATTTCTAAACAATGGCATGAACTAGATCAGTTTATGAATCAAAATACATAATTCCATACTTATAAAACACTTAACTTAAATTGAACTATTTATGGATATAATCCATAATCATAAAAATGTTTTCTTTGAGGAATTATATACTCATAAACCCTTCATAATGATTTTTAAAGAAAATGAGAGTTATCCTAAGCATATCCCCCGGGAGTGTCGTAACCAAGAGTGCAGTAAGGCCCGTTGTCGTGCACCAGTTCCCGTTCGAGTCTAGCTCAAAGTGGTGTTTGGGGGTTTTACCCCTAGGTACATCTGTTCCAGAGCCACCTCTACCTGCTCGTATCCAGACAGGGATGTATTGCTTGAAAAACTCACAAAATCTCTACAATACCAAAATTCTAGGAAGTTCTTCTATACTAATCCTCAAAGTCCATCTTAAATCTATGTGCTCTAATAAGAGTTTATCTAAATATAGCTTCCAAGGTTTATACTAAACTTCCTATGATACCAACTGTAACGCCCCGACCCCAGTTACCCTACCACAACCTTTTTTTATTTTACTGAAAAAACCACACTCTTATCCCCTCATACTATCCCTGCAGGTCATTCATAATTTACTTCTTCACATCCTGGGAAAAATAAAACATAGAAAAGGGGTGAGCTCAAATGCCCAGTAAGGATAATAATATAGCAGAAACTTTCATAAATAATAATAAACATTTAAGGAAATGTATAACTAAAAAAAACCCTTTTAAACTTGAACTTCAACATAGTATGGAAAAAATAAAATGAAATAATTTTCATTTACTTATTCACATAGATATTCTACTAATCGAATAATCACATGAAATATCAATAACCACTTTTATAATGATGGAATTCATAATGTCAGACTATCATAACCACATAGCCAAGGCCTCGTGCCAAGACTACAAATAAGATTTTGTCAAGGCCTTGTTCCAAGACACTAGTTTTTCTCATGAGACCTACCGATGCATTTAGGAGATATAGTGGGCTCCACTCATCACATATTAAGTCCAATGCATTCCTCATATGAACAGGTTTAAACATAACATAAACATTCGTATTAAAACTCGCATATAAAATGTCAATACTTCCTCCATAAACCATGAATGGTATAAAAATAACACATACACAGTCAAACATATCACAAAACCTTAAATACAATATGGAAGTTTTGTATCATAATAAATCAACTTCAAATAATCTTAAAATCCATCAAAGGATGTTCACATAGATGAAATCAAAACTCTTTTTAGAGAAATAACTATTTCTATTTTGAAATCATTTAAGAGTCATATATTTATAAAATAAAACATTTTCTTTGAAAATATTCTTATAAGCTTGTAAGGGAAGCTTCAATGATTTTATAATGGCGGAAAATAGCTGCACCCGCCATATAAGTTAAAAAACATGCTTACCTTAATTCTGTCAAAAAGGTTAAAAAGGACCTTGTTTGGAAAACGACGGAAAGATTCCTTTATAAACCTCTTATAAAAAGTCAAACAAGGGTATAAATGACTTTAACCCATATTCTAGTAAATAGTAAAAAAAAAATTTTGAAATACATTTTTAAGAAACATGGATGTGGATGATAAAGAAGTCCCAGTAGATTATTACGTATAAACAACCTTTGATAATGAAGAGATTGTGAAATAAAACCTTACCTTATACTTTTCATTGGTTGGGGGTAGGTTAACCTCCATTATAATGGTGAAATAATTGTTATTAAATTATACAAGAATCATATACATAAATATGATATCAGATATTATCTTTTAACATTGATTTGTTAATAATATCTTAGTATTATCATTGTTTCGGGTGTTAACTTACTCATTTTCTTTTATATGTTTTGTTACTTAAGACGTGTTTGTCATGGATAGGTTGTATCTTATTCATATCTAGAATGATATCAAGTCATTAGATACTATTATTAATCATCAAATGAGAATTAGACTTGGATGGATATGATGGAGAATGAATCTCATCGCTTTCGTGGAGACGGTAGTCCGTACGTACGCACGAGCCACAATATCATTCTTTTGATATTAAAATAATATTTAATTGGATGGTATATCATATATACAGAATCATTATCATGTTATATTTATTATTTACAAGAATTAAAAATTATTATTATACCCATCCAAATAATAATATATTGAATAACAATTACACCACGACGTGGAGACGGTAAGTCATACGTACGCACGTATGGTGACATTTCATTCAAAGGATGGATAGAATACTGAATATAATTGTACCATATTTATAATAATATTAAATTATATAGGAGATACTTGATTAATTATTTTTTAATGGGAATAACAATGAAAGAAGAAGTTGAAGAAGAAATGAATTTGAAAAAGGGTGGTGAAATCATTACCTCTTCTTCGGGTTCTTCCTTTTGATTTGATCAAAAGGGATCCTTAGGTTGGATTTCTGATCAAAATAAGGCCTCTAGGTTGTAGTGAGGGAAGTTGAGAGAGTATTTGGGAAGGTTTTGGACGAACTGAAAACCTTTTAAAGTGTGAATTAATGAGAAGGGGGAGTGCCCTTTTATAAGAGGGGTGAGGGGCACCTTTGGAAAAGCTAGAAATATTATTTTATAATAAATTCATATTCAGTTTATAATGGCTCAAAATTGGATTATTTAAAGTTTAAGGTGAGTATGGGTCACAAACCACTCAACCAATAGAAGTTAGATAGGTTTGGGTCATTATATTAACCTTATCTTTTAGTTTTAACTCTTAGTTAATTAGTTTGACACTTACCATGTCACTTTGTATTTTTATAATATATAGTTAATAAACTTACTATATACCTCCAAGAGACCCCCAAGTGTTCCATTAATGATACACCTATCATGATATAAGTCTCTTGGCTGAACCTCAGATTTTTAGGAATTTAATATCAATTAATAATATAATATTTGTTTTAAAAACTCTTTTATGTCAATTTTGACACTATTCAATAATTGATTTTTGTAAGAATCATAACAGAATTATTACATCAAACAAAGTTAATTAAATCAATCCTAACATGTCATATTTTCCTATAAAATTAGTTTAATTCATAAAAAGTCTCAAATTATATTTATTTGGGTGTTTATAATATCAATTATTTTAATTTTTCACTATTATGGTAATTATCGCGTCATCATTGTGTCATAAATAAATTAAATTATTTAAAGTATAAAAATTATAACTAAAATACCATTATGTAGGAAATCTTTTAATATTTATAATTAATATTTACAATCTAATTTATATTATGTATAACCATATATTAAAAATGTTTTAGTAAATAAACTTTGATTTTAACTCTTTTAACTCTTCTTTGAATTAAATTATAATAAATGTCCTAATCTAATCCAAGTGGACCTAAATGATAATAATTTATACCTAAGGTTGTTTTTGGTCAAGATACACTTGTCCAATAGAATTAGGACATGTGTTAGGGTAATATTAATATTATTTTTACCCTTAATTACCCTATTTACTTTTAACCGTGGTAAATAAAAGTAAAAAGTTACTATTCACCAAAAATTATTTTCATCTCATTGAACCACATTTTACTCCTTGATATTAACCATTTCTCTCGGATTTTCGAAATTCCACTCACAGAAGCGGTAAAATTAAGTTTTATGAAAAATTCAGTTTTTTAACTACCACTTAGTGGTTTCACTATTCATCAAAAAATAAAGTTTTTCAGAAAAATACCAAAAATTCATCCTAGGCTAAATTTGATATTCCGAATCCAAAAATAAAGTCTATTTTGAAAAATAAAATTTATAAATTTCAAAAAGTGTGTATTAATATTCATAACGGCTTGTTTGATTGGTTGTGGTGTGTTAGAACTCGATGTTGCGTACAACACACACTATTGCATTATTCAAAGAGAAGCGTACTGTAGAAGCTTGGGGTGTTACAATTTTGTTATGATAGGGTGATCTATAAATATCAGCTAGATTATGGTATGAGATCAGTTATTGAACACAAGAAGCCTAAGGATTTCTTCAAATAGAAAAAAATTAAGGTATATATAGTAATATTTAACTTTAAAAACATATTTCAAAATAATTTACTTATTTTGGTCAATGTTTTTTTAGTGTATGAAGAAAAATAATGACAACAATTATGGATATTATGTTTGAAAATTTTTGAAAGATATCATATGCCATCAACATAATAACATCCCCAAATATTTAATTTCAGAAGGTGATTAAAATTTCATGTAAAATATTTATTAATTGTTTTTTGTCTATATTTTCTCAATACTACCAAGATTTCCAAAAATATACATATTCAAAAGAAGAAGTATTTTTATTTTGGGAAGAGTGGGTAGAGTGCATGGTGTGAGAATGTCTTTTTCCATCAAGGTTAAGTGATTACTTATTATGTTTTTGATCTAGTACAGACTATGAACTTATAAAATATATTTGGGATGTGAAACATTAGTATCATAATTCTTAGATATTATTTTTCCTAAAATAAAATTCATGTAGTATTTGAAATCTATTAGTTGTATTTTTATTCTAATATTACATTTTTAAGTGATGAAAGTAGAAAAGAGCAATTAACTGTGACTCAAAGTGTGTGTTTTCAATATAAGTGTTATTTTAGTTTAAAATGCGCATCACATTTTAAAAACTAATCAAATTAGCTTGGATAGTTTCCAAACTTTAGTAAAGTTGTTGATAATTCATTTATAATGTGTAGGAATTAACCGAACATCAATATGACACATTATGTTGTCGTTGTAACTTGAATTCTGTGTTTTCAATATAGAAGTATTATTTTAGTTTAAAATTCACATCACATAGCCAACACCAAGAAAATGAGTTTGAATTGTTTTAAAAAATGATAACAATAATTAATAATTCATTTTTTATGTGTAAGAATCAACTGCATACTAATTAGACATACGATGTGGACGGTATGACTCAAATTTCATGTTTTAAATTTAAATGTGTCATTTTATTTTAAAACATGAATCGCCTAAGAAAAAACAAAAAAAAATATCTTTAATTATTTTCAAAGTTTAGGAAAATGGTCCATAATTCTTTTTTTATTCGTAGGAATTGACCGAACATCAATCTGACACATGATGTGGCTGGTATGACTCAAAGTGCATGGTTTCAATATTAGTGCCATTTTATTTTAAAATGTGTGTCACATTGTAAAAATATAGAAAATGAGCTTGGAATATTTTTCAAATTTTATTAAAATGATCCATAATTTTTTTTTTTGATGTATAGGAATCGACCAAACATAAATCAGAAAAATGATGTGTTCAGTATGAATTGAAATGTGTGTTTTAAATATAAGTTTCATTTTAGTTTAAAACATGCATCACATAGGCAAAATAGAGAAAATGTGATCGTATTGTTTTTATACATTGGTAAAATGATCCATAATTCATTTTTGATAAATATTAATCGACCATGTGTCAATCTATCACATGATGCAGTTGGTATGACTTGAAGTGCATGTTTTAAATATAAGTGTCATTTTACTTTAAAATGTGCATCACATATCCAAAACAAAGAATACAAGATCATAATTTTTTCAAACTTTAGGAAAATGATCCATACTTCATTTTTTATGTGTAGGCATTGAACGCACATCAATTCAACACACGATGTGGTCGGTATGACTTAAAGTGTGTATTTTCAATATAAACATGTCATTTTAGTTTAAAACACCTATCACATTTTCAAAGATGATAAAAAAATATTGGATTGTTTTAAAATTTTAGTAAAATAATCTATAAAATATTGTTAATGTGTAATAATCGACTACACATCAATCTAACACATGATGTGGTCATTGTGACTCGAAGTGTGTGTTTTCAATATAGAAGATTCGTTTTAGTTAAAATGCATGTCACACACCCAAAATTGATAAAAATAGATTTTATTGGTTTAAAATTTTATAAAAAAATCCATGATTAATTTCTGATGTGTATGAATCAACCTCAGATCAATCAGACACACGTTGTGATCGGTATGACTCAAAGTGCGTATTTTCAGCATAAGTGTCATTTTAGTTAAAAATTCCTGTCATGTAGACAAAACTAAGAAAATAAGCTTGTAATATTTCTAAATTTAGGAAGATTATTCATAATTAATTTTTGATGTGTAAGAATCAACCGCACATAAATCTGACACACGATGTGGTCGGTATGGCTCAAAGTGTGAATTTTCAATATAAGTGTCATTTTACTTTATAATGTGTGTCTCATAGAAAAAACTAAGAACAAACACTCATATTATTTTAAAAATTTTAGAAAAATCCATAATTTGTTTTTAAAGTGTAGGAATTGACCGCACATCTATCTAACACATGATATGGTCGATATAACTTGAAGTGTGTGTTTTCAATATAGAAGTGTCGTTTTATTTTAATATGTGCATCACATATTCAAAACTAAGAAAATGATATCAGGTTGTTTTCAAAATTTAGGAAAACAATTCATGATGATGTGTAGGAATCAACCACACTTTAATCTGTCATATGATGTGGTCATTATGACATGAAGTGCATGTTTTCAATATAATAGTTTCATTTCAGTTTAAAATGTCTGTCATAATGTAAAAACTCAGAAAATGAGCTCATATTATTTTCAAACTTTAGGAAAATGGTCCTTAATTCATTTATGACATGTATGAATTGATTTCATTTCAATCTAACACACAATGTAGTTTTTATGACTTGAATTGTGTGTTTTAAATAAAGAAGTGTCATTTTAGTTTAAAATGTGTGTTATATAGCCAAAAACAAGAAATAAAGATCGTATTGTTTTCAAAATTTATTAAAATGATCCATAATTCATTTATGACATGTATAAATTGATCGCACGTCAAAATGACACACGATGTGTTTAGTATAACTCGAAGTGTGTGTTTTCAATATAAAAGTTTCATTTTAGTTTAAAACATCCATCAAAAAAGTCAAACTGAGAAAACAAGATCAGATTGTTTTCAATATTCGTAAAACAATCCATAATTAATTTTTGATGTGTATGAATTGATTGCACATCAATCAGACACATGATGTGACCAATATGACTCGAAGTATGTGTTTTAAATATAAGTATCATTTTTCTCTAAAACACACATCACATATCTAAAACTGAGAAAACGAGTTTGGATTGTTTTTAATATTTATTAAAATGATCCATGATTCATTTTTTATGTATAGTAATCGACCACATGTTAATATGACACAAGATGTGTCCAGTATATCTTGAAGTGTGTGTTTTCAATATAAGTGCCATTTTACATTAAAATTCACATCTCATAGACAAAACCAAGAAAATATGCTCATATTACTTTAAAAATATACAAAAATGATCCATAATTCATTTTTAACATGTAGGAATTGAATTCACAACAATCTGAAACATTATGTGGTCATTATGACTCAAAGTACGTGTCTTCAATATAAAAGTTTCATTTTAGTTTAATACATGCATCACATAGCCAAAATCAAGAAAATGAGCTCAGATTGTTTTAAAACTTTATAGAAACAATCAATGATTCATTTTTGACATGTATTAATCAACCAAATTTCAATATGACACATGATATAGTTGGTATAACTCAAAGTGTGCATTTTCAATATAAAAGTGTCATTTTAGTTTAAAATGTTTGTCACATTGTCAAAATTGAGAAAATAAGCTCAGATTTTTATAAAACTTTAAGATAGTGATCCATAATTCATTTTTGATGTGTAGGAAATGACCACATGTCAATCCAACACACAATGTGGTTTTTAAGACTCGAAGTGTTCATTTTCAATAGAGAAGTGTCATTTTAGTTTAAAACATGATTCATATGGCTAAAACTGGGAAAATGAGCTCGGGTTATTTTCAAAATTTTGGAAAATTATGCATAATTCATTTGTGATATGCAAGAATTGACCACACATCAAACAAACACATGATGTGGTTGGTATGACATGAAATGCTTATTTTAAATATAAAAGTGTCATTTTAGTTTAAAACGTGTGTCACATATATAAAACCAAGAAAATGAGATTAGATTATTTTCAAACTTTAGGAAAACAATCTATAATTCATTTGTGATATATATTAATTGATTTAATTTTAATATGACATACGATGTGACCGATATGGCTTGAAGTGCATGTTTTCACTATAAGGGTAATCTTACTTTAAAATGTGTGTCACACTTCCAAACCTAAGAAAATGATTTTGGATTGTTTTCAAATCTTATTAAAATGATCTATAATTCATTTGTGATGTGTAGGAATCAATTTCATGTCAATCTGACATATGATGTGGTCGATATGACTCGAACTGTTTGTTTTTGATATAAAAGTAACATTTTAGTTTAATGATATAATTATTAGCAACTATTTTAGTAATTAAGATAATTAATAATTGATGGTATTATTGATATATTAAGTAATTAGAAATATAATTTATGTAGATTATTAATTAATGATTTAATTAATAATTCATAATATAAATTTTATTTAATAGTATAATTAATAATTAATATAAAATTAATAATATAATCATTAATAATATAATTAATAGTATAAATGATAATTTCATTAAAATATTGAGTAATTGACAATAAAATTTATCATATGTGGATTATATAACATTAAAGTGATAATTTTCTTATTTTTTTATGTATTTTTACTAAAATAAAAATTAGTTTTATTACATGGACAAACTTTTATATAGAGGTCGACCATTGGAAAAATTCTATAAGATATTTGATTGTGTTTATTGGTTTTTTTTTATTAATTGAAAATATGAAATCATTATAAATATTTTATATGTAAATTTTTAATTGAAATGATGGTGCAATGTAATATTTGTATTTTAATCTGATTTTATGTATATTTGTATTCCAATTTATTTATGTTTTATAATTTGGTTTGTTGTTATAGGTCTGCTACAGGGCTTTAGCTTTGTGGAAATCTCTATGACCTTTATCAGCACTAATAAAGTTCTGATAAAGGTCACCTTTATTAGCACTATAGAAAGTGGTGATAAAGGACTCATTTATCAATGATAAAACATAAGCAGGGATAAAGGTAGTATTTATCAATGATTTATCTAGCACTGATAAATTTCACATGATTTTAAGGTCACTTAACATGTATCATATTGAGGTGTGGATGATTCTTACATGTCAAAAATTACTTATGGATCATTATTCTAAATTATCAAAACAATATGAATGTGTTTTCTCAGTTTTGAGTATGTCACTTATGTTATTTACTAAAATGTCTATTTTAAATAAAAAGACACACTTTGAGTCATACCGGTCACAAAGTATAACAGATTGAGATGAGGATAATTAATACACCTTATAAATGAATTATAGATTGTTTTCATAAAGTATCAAAATAATAAAAATGTGTTTTCTCAGTTTAGAATATGTCACTTGTGTTTTTTACTAAAATGTCATTTTAAACTAAAAACACGCTCTTTGAGTCATACCGGTCACATCGTGTATCAGATTGACATGAGACTGATTCCTCGATGCAACAGATAACTTATAAATCATTTTCCAAAATTATCATTATAATTGGAGCATGTTTTCATATTTTTTAATGAGTGACACGTGTTTTGAACTAAAATGTCGATTTTAAACTGATAATGGACACTTTGAGTCATATTTGTCACATCATGTGTCAGTTTGATGTGAGACTTATTCCTACATTTCAAAAGTGACTTATGAATCATTTTCCAACTAGGGACTTTCATCTCCTTAATCTATTGATCCCCTATCCTAAAATTATGACTTGGATTTCCTCAACACTTACCTCCAAATTTGTATTGTTCAACCTTTAGTCATTAAACTCAATACAATTTTGGTTAAGTCAACCCAAAACTCTCATGATAACTCACCAATAAAAGTAAGTGTCTAGACTTTGGCCATGTAATACACTTATTTATATGGTTTCATTCAAAATCAAGTAATGGAAGGCTTAGTCTGACTTAATATTTAATTGATGGGTTTTAATTTATTATGCATAAATTTTATATCATTTTATCCTTTACATGTCTAGTTAATATTAAATATATGTTACTAAATTAATTAACCATGTTAGATAAAACATTTACGTATAATTCATTTATTTAATTTTTGTATTTGCGTATTAATTCATTTATTTATGTGATCGCGGTCATGAATCCATAAAATAAATAATTTCATAGATAGAAATAATCAATTAATTAAATGACTAGTTCATGAGATTTATCTAATGGTTGATTTAATGAGTGGAAATTAAATCAACCATTGGATTAGGGGGAATAACTCATATTTTCAGTATTGGCATGAGTTATATAATTCCACTTATCCACCTATGTATCACTTGGGTTAACATCATTATGGTTATGTCTTGAACCACCTCCATGCACCTTGGGATGCTCTATTAACCATGAATATTTATTACTCACACACAGGTAAGGGGAACCAAAGGATTGGTTAAAGGGGATTACATAAATATTTATGGACATGTAGGTCCTACATAATAATAGAGGGAGGGATGAATCGCAGGACATCATTTAATTTAATATTAAATAATTGAAAACTCATGAAATAAATTAAATTAAAACATCCAACACATACACATGTCTTGGTCAAGATCATGAATGGTCATACATGCAATGAATACACAAAATTAAATGGCTCTCATTCATTTATTTATTCATTTATTTTTTTTATTTAAGATAAACGTGCTTGCATTAATTAATTAATTCTCTTTCATCTTAATGATCATCTGATCTTATTTGGATATACCCATCACTAATGGAATTTATGAAAAATAAACAACAGAACCAATAATGACATATTAATTTCAATAAATTGATTGAGAATTTAAAATTATTTAAAACCATTATTAAATTATCAAACACACAATGGTGTTCCAATCAATAAAATAAGGTTTTAATGTTATAATTTTCAAATTTAATATAATTTTAATTTTGTACATTAATATAAGACTACACAGTGTGTACCATTTACACACCATGTACCTTGGTTGTTATATATCCAAGTCACACCTAGGGCTTTAGCGTGTTAACTTAGTTGGACTACATAATGTGTGCATTCCAGCTACACCCTATATCTGCTTTTCATGTGACAGGTTGGCCTGGTCAACATGCGGTGTGCAATAAAATCATCGCATTTAATTAATTTCTCATCACATCTAAATACAATGTGCATGGGTATACGTTGTGTGCTCTAAATGCACATTGTATAACCTAGTTTTACTGGCCAAATATTTGGCACCTCCTGATGGAATCTCTAGTTATTCTTCAATTGTTCTTAAACCTTTAAGAAAATGAAACACTTAATGAACATGATTAATATGTCGATAACATGTTAATTCAAATCAGATTAAATATTTTATTCATAATTAAATATTTTATACACAATATAGTTAATAAATATTTATTAAAATATTTAAAAAAATAAAATAAATATTTTATTCAAAAGTCAGAAAATAAATATTTATTTAATTTATGCGATCAATATAACTTGAATAAAATCATTCCTCCGACTTGAGAATAATATTTATTCCATTAATTAAACACAAATAGAATTTAATCGAGATCAAAATAAACACTTAGTGTGTGACCATCTAGGATTCTTTCTCATTAGCATTAGGTGGGTTGCCTAAAGTCCAATATTATTATCTAGAAACGGGTCAAGACACACGAGAAAGAACTTAATGTCAGAATGTCAACAACCATATATAAATGATCATTGTATAATATAATCCCTTTGTCACAATATCTTACCAATTATGTTGCACAATCATGTCACCAACCTATATGCTTGATATGTATTTCTTTGACTATCTAAAATAAACGTGTTGTTACACTATGGCCATGGCATTTAATGAGACGGTTCTATTCTAATAAAATTGATGATATATCAACTTTCATAAATATGGAAGATATAAATCCTTCCTCAACTTATTCATTAATGACATGTCACTTGTGATGCACCCAACATATTCAACTTCGTCGTGAACTTCTATTATCATGGTTTACAAAACACATCTAAGTACGCGAGTTTTAACATTAATAAATAATAATATTAAAGTATAAGGACCATCACATATTCTCATAGATAGGAATATCTAATGATACCAAAACATGAAAAATTATTAATGGTGTGTATGTTCACATAATCTCTCATCTTGAAGATTACCAAGGAAGTACTTCATGAGAAAAAGCCTCATTTTTTTATGAGTACTCACACCTGATAGTCTATGTACTATTTATCCCATCATGGTATGTTATCCAACCTCAAAACATTAATTTGAGAACATCATTATAGTACATCAAGTTTATCATTATTTTAGGTAACTGTTATGACCTTATCAATGCGAAATATACTCTAGGACATTATTATGTTAGAGTTATGCAGAACAACAAACAATATATAATAAGAACTTTTATTAATATTCAATACATAGTATATATATCTAATCAAATTACAAACAATTGTCCTAGGATAGAAACTCTAACATATATTACATTTTAAATTTTTTAAAAGATATCATATTCCATCAATAGACTAGAATCCCCAAATATGTAATTTCTAAAAGTAATTAAAATTTAATTTAAAATATTTATTCATAATTTTTTGTTTATATTTTCTAAATACTACCAATATTTCCATGAATCTACATACTCAAAATAAGAAGTAAAATTTCTTTTGAGATGAGTGGACAGAGTACATGGTGTCATAATTTCTCCCATCATCAAGTTTAGGTAATTAACAATTATATTTTTGATCTAGTATAAGCTATGAATATATAGATATATTTGGGATGTGAAATATTAGTATCATGTTTCTTAGATATTATTTCTCCTAAAATAAAATTCATGTAGTATTGGAAATCTGTTAGTTATATTTTTAATCTAATATTACATTTTCAATTTCTCAAAGTAGAAATTAATAATTAACTGTGACTTGAAGTATGTGTTTTCAATATGAGTGTTATTTTAGTTTTAAAAGCCTATCACATTGTCAAAATCAAGAAAATGAACATGGATTGTTTTAAAACTTTAGGACAATGATCAATAATTTATTTATGATGTGTAGGAATTAACCATTTATCAATCTGACACATTATGTAGTTGTTGTGACTTGAAGTTCATGTTTTCAATATAGAAGTGTCATTTTCGTTTAAAATGAGCATCATATAGCCAACACTGAGAAAATGAGTTTTAATTGTTTTAAAAATTTATAAAAATAATTCATAATTCATTTTTGATGTATAGACATCAATCGTATATCAATCGATCACAAAATGTGGTCAGTGTGACTAAAAGTGCAATTTTTCAATTTAAAAGTGTTATTTTCGTTTAAAAAATGAATCACATAGAAAAAAACCAAGAAAAGAAGCTCGAATTGTTTTCAAACTTTAGGAAAACAATAAAAAAAATTCATTTTTGATGTGTAGGAATCGATTGAACATTAATCTGACACACAATGTAGCCGGTATGACCCAAAGTGCATGTTTTCAATATAAAAGTGTTATTTTAGTTTAAAATGCATGTCACATTGTCAAAACTGAGAGAAATATCTCTAAATATTTTCAAATTTTAGGAAAATGATTCATAATTAATTTTTGATGTATATTAATCAACCACAAATCAATCATAAAAATGATGTGTTTAGTATGAATTAAAGTGATTATTTTTAATATAAGTGACATTTTAATTTAAAACATGCATCACATAACCAAAAATAGAAAAAATGAGATTGGATTTTTTTTAGAAATTGGGAAAATGATCCATAATTCATTTGTGATGTGTAATAATTGATCGTGTGTCAATCTGAGACATTATGTGGTCGATATGACTCAAAGTGTGTGTTTTCAATATAGGTATCATTTTATTTTAAAACATGCATTACATATCCAAAACCAAGAAAATGATCTCAAATGTTTTTTAAAATTTAGGAAAATGGTCCACAATTCATTTTTGACATATAGGAATTAGCCACATGTCAATTCGACACACGATGTTTCCTATATGACTTAAAGTGTGTATTTTCAATATAAATGTGTCATTTAGTTTAAAACGCATGTCACACTATCAAAGATGATAAAACAAGATCATATTTTTTCCAAAATTTAAAAAAAATGATCCATAATTCATTTTTAATGTGTAAGAATTAGTTGCATTTCAATCTAACATGTGATGTGGTCATTATGACTCCAAGTTCATGCTTTTAATATAGAAGTATTGTTTTAGTTTAAAATACATGTCACATGTCCAAAACTGAGAAAACGGACTTGTATTGGTTTTAAACTTCAGGAAAATAGTCCATAATTCATTTTTAATGTGTATGAATCAACTTCACATCAATCAAACACAAATTGTGGTTGGTATGACTCAAAGAGTGTATTTTCAATAAAAAAGATGTCGTTTTAGTTAAAAACATGTGTCATATAGCCAAAACTGAGAAAATGCGCTCAGGTTGTTTCCAAATTTAGGACAATAGTCCATAATTCATTTTTTTATGTGCAAGAATAGACTGCACATCAATCCTACACACAATGTGACTGATATGACTTGAAGTGAATGTTTTCAATATAAGTGTTATTTTAATTTAAAATGTGTATCTCATAGACAAAACTAAGAAAATATGCTCAGGTTATTTAAAAAATTTATGAAAACAAAAAATAATTCAATTGTAATGTGTAGGAATTTACTACACATAAATCTAACACATGATATGGTCAATATGACTCGAATTGTGTGTTTTCAATATAAAAGTGTCATTTTAGTTTAATACATACATCACATAGCCAAAACTAATAAAATGAGCTCAGATTGTTTTCAACATTTAGGAAAATGATTCGTGATTCATTTTTTCATGTAGGAATCGAACGCATGTCAATCTGACATTTGATGTGGTCATTATGACATGAAGTGAATGTTTTTAATATAAAAGTGTCATTTTAGTTTAAAATGTATATTACATTGTCAAAATTGAGAAAATGAGCTCAGATTGTTTTCAAACTTTAGTAAAATGGTCTATAATTTATTTGTGACATGTAGGAATCGACTACATGTCAATCTGACACACAATGTGGTTTTTATGACTCAGAGTGTGTTTTTTTAATTTAAAAGTTCCATTTTAGTTTGTAACATGAGCCATATAGACAACACTAAGAAAACAAGATCAGATTATTTTCAAAATTTATAAAAATGATCCATAATTCATTTGTGGTGTGTAGGAATTGACCACACATCAAACGAACACATGATGTGGTCATATGACTCGAAGTGTGTGTTTTCAATATAAAAGTGTCATTTTAGTTTAAAATGTGTGTCACATAAATCAAATTGAGAAAAAGAACCTAGATTGTTTTCAAAATTTAGGAAAATAATCCATAATTCATTTTTGATGTATAGAAATTGATCACACATCAATCTGACACACTATGAGATCGGTATGAATCAAAGTGTGTGTTTTCAATATAAGTGTCATTTTACTTTAAAATGTGAATCACATATCCAAAACTGAGAAAATGAGGTTGGATTGTTTTTAAACTTTACAAAAATGATCCATAATTTATTTTTTGACGTGTAGGAATTGGATGCATATTAATCTAACACATGATGTGATCGATATGACTCAGATTTCATGTTTTCAATATAGAAGTGACATTTTAGTTTAATGATATAATTATTAATAACTATTTAAGTAATCATGATAATTAATAACTGATAATAATATTAATATATTTAGTAATTGGTGATATAATTTATGTAGATTATTAATTAAAAATGTAATTAATAATTTATAATATAATTTTTATTTAATATTTTAATTAATAATTAATATAAAATTAACAATATAATCATTAATAATATAGTTAATAGTGTAAATAATAATTTCATTAAAATATCTAGTAATTAAAAATATAATTTATCATATGTGGATTATATAACATTAAAATTATAATTTTATTCTTTTTTTATTTACTGTTACTAAAATAAATATCAATTTTATTACATGGACAAACTTTTATACAAAGTTTGATCACTAGAACTTAGAAAAGGCCTATAAGAGTTTTGATTTTGTATATTGGTTTGTTAATTTTTTTTATAAATTGCAAATATGACATCAATGTAAATATTTTATATGTAAATTTTGAATTGAAATGACGGTGCAATTTAATATTTGTATTCTGATCCAGTTATATGTATATTTGTATTCCAATATATTTATGTTTTCTGATTTGGTTTGTTGTTATAGGTCCGATGTTGGGGTTCATCTTTGCACCAATTACTATGACCTTTATCAA
Organism: Viscum album; assembly: GCA_963277665.1. Classification (NCBI taxonomy): domain Eukaryota; kingdom Viridiplantae; phylum Streptophyta; class Magnoliopsida; order Santalales; family Viscaceae; genus Viscum; species Viscum album. The sequence continues at coordinate 211,663,506 of OY728144.1, forward strand.
CACTAGTCAAGAGGTGATAAAGTTAACCTTTTATATCACTAGGTAAAGTGATGACAAGTCACTCATTTATCAATGCTAAAATAGAAGCACTGATAAAGGTACTATTTATCAATGCTTTTTCTAGTGTTGATAAATGACACATGGTTTTAAAGTCACTTAGCATGTCAGCGCTTTTTAGCATTAATAAATCCCTTTACTAGAATTGTTAAAAGTTGTTAACATAGTTTTAGGATATATTTTAGTTGATTGTATATGTTGCACTACTACACATATTCCCTTTAACAATGTGAAAAAAGGCTTTTAATATCACTAAAAAAAGCACTGATAAAGGCCTAGCTAGATGTAGTGTGCTATTAATATAACAGCACACCCAGAAAAAAACTTTAATTTCAAACAATGCTATATACATTTAATTTACATCATGAATTAAAAAAAATCCACTATATATACAAAAAAACACTACTATATACATTTCCAACAATGTTTTATATAATTACATTTACAATTATCCAACAAACATTTAAAAATATTAATATTTCATCTCTTAACGCCCGTGATCCCCTCTCAGAAATGTCTACCCATGGTATCAGTGGCTGAACAAATCATCACAATCTGAGCAAAAGATTCCACCTATATAAGAAAATAAATATTATGTTAGTGATACTATAAAGAAATAAATTAAACATTAATATAAAAGAATACATTAATAAAATGTCAATATTTAATAAAAAAGACACATTTGGAGTGATATCAGTCACACCATGCGTTGTATTGATGTGGGGTTGATTCCTACACATCAAAAATTAGTTATAGATTATTGTCCTAAAATATAAAAATAATATGAATGTGCTTTCTCGATTTTGAGTATTTCAATTGTTCTTTTACTAAAATTAATGTCCATTTTAAATAATGACACATTTGGAGTTATACTGGTCACATTGTGCATCAGATTGAGGTGCGGCTATTTTCTACCTATCACAAATTACTGATGGATCATTTTCCTAAAGTATCAAAATAATCCGAATGTGTTTGCTTAGTTTTTAGTATGTCAGTTGTGTTTTTTTTACTAAAATGTCATTTCAAACTAGAAACATGCATTTTGAGTCAAACTAGTCACATCGTGCATTTTTTGACGTGAGACTAATTCATACATGTCACAAATGACTTATGAATCATTTCCCTAAATTATCTAGACAATGAGAGCGTGTTTTCTAGGTTTTTAGTGAGGGACACGTTTTGAACTAAAATGACAATTTTAAATTGATAACAGAGACTTTGAGGCATACCGGTCACACTGTGCATCAGAATGTGGTTTGGTTGATTCCTACACATCAAAAATGACTCATGGATTGTTTTCCTAAAGTATAAAAATAATCTTAATGAATTTTCTTAGCTTTCAGTATGTCACTTGTTCTTTTTACTCAAATTAATGTCAATTTTAAATAAAAAGTCACACTTAGAGTCATATCGGTCACACCGTGCATCATATTGAGGTGAGGTTGACTCCTACACATTAAAATGACTCATAAATCATTTTACTAAAATATCAAAACAATATGAATGCATTTGTTTTGTTTTTAGTATGTCACTTGTTCTTTTTACTAAAATTAATGTCAATTTTAAATAAAAAGAGACACTTTGAGTTATGCTAGCCACACTGTGCATCCGATTATGGTGCGGTTGATTCATACATGTCACAAATGACTTATAGATATTTTTTCTAAAGTATAAAAACAATATGAATCTATTTTCTTGGTTTTCAGTATGTCATTTGTGTCTTTTTATTAAAATGTCATTTCAAACTGGAAACACACATTTTGAGTCATACCGGTCGCATCATGTGTCAGTTTGATATGAGACTACTTCATACATGTCAAAAATAATTTATTAATTATTTTCTTAAATTATCAAGAAAATTGGAGTGTGTTATATTGGTTTTCAGTTAGGGACACGTTTTGAACTAAAATTTCTGTTTATAACTAATAATGGGCACTTTGAGTCATACGGATCACACTGTGCATCAGATTGAGGTTTTTTTTATTCCTAAATGTCAAAAATGACTCATGAATTGTTTAATTAAAGTATCAAAACAATATGAATGTGTTTTCTCTATTTTTAGTATGTCACTTGTTCTTTTTACTTAAATTAATTTCAATTTTAAATAAAAAGACACACTTGGAGTCAAACCTGTCACACTTTGCATCGTATTAAAGTGTGGTTGAATATTACACATAAAAATGACTCGTGGATAATTTTACTAAAATATAAAAACAATCTGAATGTGTTTTCTCAGTTTTCAATATGTCACTTGTTCTTTTTACTAAAATTAATGTTAATTTTAAATAAAAAGAGACACTTTGAGTTATACCGTCCAAACCATGCATCAAATTGAGGTGTGTTTGATTCATAAACATCAAAAATGACTTATAGATCATTCTCATAAAGTATCAAAACAATATTAATTAATTTTCTCTATTTTTAGTATGTTAGTTGTGATTTTTTACTAAAATGTCATTTCAAACTGGAAACATTCATTTTGAGTCATATCAATCACATCATGCATCAGTTTAATGTGATACTACTTCATACACATCAAAAATGACTTATGAATTACTGTCCTAAATTATCAAGATAATCAGAGCGTGTTTTCTTGGTTTTCGGTGAGGGACACGCTTTGAACTAAAATGTCAATTTTAAACTGATAATGAACACTTTGAGTCATATCGGTCACACCATGCATCGAATTGAGGTGTGGTTTATTCCTAAATTTCAAAATTGACTTGTGTATCATTTTCTTAAAGTATCAAAACAATATGAATGCATTTTCTCAGTTTCCAGTATGTCACTTGTTCTTTTTACTTAAATTAATGTAAATTTTAAATAAAATGACACACTTGTAGTCATATTTGTCACATTGTACATTGTATTGAGGTTTAGTTGACTTCTACACATCAAAAATGACTCATGGATCATTGTATTAAAATATAAAAACAATATGAATGTGTTTTCTTGATTTTCAGTATGTCACTTGTTCTTTTTACTAAAATTAATGTCAATTTTAAATACAAAGAGACACTTTGAGTTACACCAGCCACACTATGCATCATATTGAGGTGCGGTTCATTCGTACACATCACAAATGACTTATAGATAATTTTCCAAAAGTATCAAAACAATCTGAATGTGTTTTCTCAATTTTCAGTATGCTAGTTGTGTTTTTCTACTAAAATCTCATTTCAAACTAGAAACATGCATTTTGAGTCATATAGGTCCTATTGTGTATCAGTTTGAAATGATACTCATTCCTACATATCACAAATGAAATATGAATCACTGTCCAAAATTATCAAGACAATCCAAGCATGTTTTCTTGGTTTTTAGTGAGTGAAACTTTTTAAATTAATTAGTAAAATATTTAATTTAGATTATGTTAATGTAGTAGAGAAAAAATAATATTATGATAAAAACATAGTATATTAAAAAAACTTTACCTTCTTATTGAATTCTGAGTTACAACCTTGAATTTCTATCTCTCACGAGCATGAGCATATTCAAACAAACCACCCTGACTTGAACAAAGGAATCCACCTGTATAAGAAAACAATTATTATGTTATTAATAATAAAAAGAATTAAATTAAACATAAATATGAAATAATCCATTACTTCTATGGAAGTCACGTCTTCATGTTATTTTTATAAATTCTTCTATCAGGTATGTTGCCCATTCATTTCTAAGAAAATCTATATTTTCTTATGAATATTAGTTTTTTCGATAGTTATAATAGTACTAGAAAAATATAAATACACAAAGGATTAATAAATATTTTAAATTAAATATTAATTATCTTCAAAAATACCTCTTCAGGGATGCTTTTTTTTATGGAATATGATCTCTCACATAAATTTATAAACACAATAACCACAGTCTTTTCTATTTGTTTTTTTTTTGACACTGTAGAAACATTGAAGAGAATAAGTAGTTTGTCTAGATATGTGTTTGTATAGTAAAATATTATTATATATACCCTAATACTTATCTTGTTGTACAACTTTTCATGGTCCTTATGCTTATCTCCTTGCCTCATTCCTTATTTTTCACGATACTAATAAATCGCCCTATCATAACATAATCCTAATTAAAACATAATATAAATTATATAACTTGATGTTTATTTATAAAACATTAGATTTAGTGTATAAAAATTTGAAAAAATACATCATGTGTGGTCGATTTGTTGGATATCCATGCATTGAATCTAGAAAATAAATCTTTGGAGTATCCACATTGATCATAATGAGCATCCAATATTTCCTAAAAATAAAAAAAGGAATAAGTAATGAAAGAAATGAAAATATATTTGATATGATTAAATTATAGATTTTTACCTCTAAAACATTGGTATTAAGAAGATTATGTAATCTAAAAGTTTTCTTTCAAAGGATTTGACCAGGCCTGTTACTATTTCATACTTTTTTTATTTCATTTTTGGTTGTTCTATAGAGGAGATGTGAGGACTAAAGAGTCCAATAAAATCTTGGTGAAATCCCTTCAATTGTTTTTGATATATATGCCTACCAAAAATATGAAATTTATTTAGTAATAATTACAATAGTATATCATCTTTTGGAAAATCAAATCATGAAAACATATCTCATGTATACATTTACAACTAAGCTATCTGGACAATCATAGTCGAGGATTTTACTTACATTCTCAACACCAATGAAATCTTGAACTTCCTCTTTGTACATATTTTCTTCAAAATCAACTATGTGACTACAACCATTTTTTAACATTGTATCCATATGAACCTTTAATGATAATAAATGTGGATATAGAATGGGTGGGTTAAAGGTTCTTTCAGTAGATATTTTTGATCGATTGGTCAATACTTTAGATGTTTTTGAGTCGGTATTTCATTTCACCCTCTTACCTTTTTATGTATGTAATAACATTCATTATTTTAGACCTTTTTCATTAATTTTTAAAGGTTTATCTTCAAAAATAAATTGTAAATGAATACCTCTGTGTCGATATGTTTGTTTACAAGATGTGATGTCCATGTGATGAATTTTCCAACAGTGTGTTCGACCTTGTGAATATATTATTCATCAATTGGAACAGGTAACTTAGTGCTCAGCTCATGGGATATGCTAAACGACACTCTCATGTGACCTGTTGGAAGTTTTTTGTTGTGTAGCATGTCATTTTAGATATTGAACACCATAGCCCTCACTACAAGGAAATAGGTGGGTGTTGATAAATATAAATCATAGTCATTATAACCCTGTAGATTATCAGTATGGAAAAGGTATCAATGTCTATATTATTCACATTTCACAGAAAAAATTATTAGAACATTGATTACCCTGGCTAATATAGTTATTTAAGGGGAATGGATTGCCTCAAAGCTAGTGGGAATGAGGGGATCATCAGTGGTTTTTCTTGAGTTTTTTCTTCACTTTGCTCCCCCCCTATAAAAGTTTATAGCATCTATCTCTATAATTGGAATTATTCTTCAAAGGTAGATAATATTTCTCTTGTCTATTTCATTTCTTTATCTTGATCCTCTTCTTGTTTTTTTTTCAAAATATGTTCGGGGTGTCACCCCAAAACCCACACCTCTAATGTGTCCATAGTATTTTGGTTTCTTCAAGACCACTGATAGTATGGGTTCATCAAGTATAGGTGTTTCTGATTCCTATGACTATGTCGGATAGAAAATATAGTAAAATAAGTATCCATTGTTATTTAATAACAATTTAAATGAAAATGAATTTTTATTATGTCATACTTATACATTTTTACCACACTTTGTGTGTGTTTTCATCTAGTAGCATCACATCTTTATTTACATGTTCCCCCTTCCATAGCACATGGTGTGGGTTGAAAGTGAATTTGTATTTGGAGTTATCAATCTACATATAAATAGAGAAACATAATTATGTTGTTGTTTCATGTCACATAAAAGTATTATGGTAGATTTAAAATACATACCAATTTTTTTCAATTAAAGCATACCCCATCCTTACTTTATGGTAGGGGTACATTGGTTTTGTTACTCATTCCTTATTTTCAACAATCATTTATTGTTTCATAAATAAAAAAAAATCAATCAAATTGGTGAATACATGTATCATCAAACAATGTATTACTAGCCACAATGTACCTGAAAAGACACATTCGTATAATGGCTAATAAATACATCGCATAATTATTAGGTTATCAAGTGTGAATAGATAAGTGGTGGGTGTGGATTTATTTTCCCTTCAACATATTTAAGATGATGAATCATTAGAATTGTGTAAAAGCCTCTGTGAATCCTTTCAGCAAGAATTAATACATATTTTTTGTGGGATTAATCTACTATAAATTCACTATGCAATGGATGATAAAGAGTAAGTTAATGTTTCATTATTTTATTTTTTATTAAAATAAATAAATGATATCATAATTTTACCGTAATCTCTTCCCACATCACTGTCTTAATCCTGGGAACAACATGATTCCATGAATCTACATCAATCGGCATGCATTACTGAGTGAAAATTCCAATGTAACTACTGAACATGGCCTTGTTTTGGTTAACATCTTGGCCCCATGCATTCCATCCGACCTCGTATTTGATGTATTTGATTTTTTTTCTTTATGATTTTTGCTAACACTATCAAACTATGGTGATTCTATTTTTGTCATGTCATCGGTCCTTCATCACCTACTATTTCCTCAAATTAAACATCATCAATATATTCCTATAGAGGGATAGCATCAGTATGTAAAGATGGTCATTATACCTCTACACTGGGAGCAGCAATAGGTTGGGAAACCATTTTTTAATCAGGATTGGGAGAACCATCACATGATGAAGGTCTTTGTTCCTATGCACTGTGAGTGGTAGCAAGTTGAGAGACTTTTTTTTCCTTGGGATTGGGAGTACCAGAACATGTGAAAGTCATTATCTATAGAATTGTTTTAACATTTAATTTAGATTACATAAATGTAGCAGTGAATGGATAATAACATGAGGTAACACGATGTATATTACAAAAAATATATAACCTGATTATTGAACTCTTTTTTTAAGGCTGAAGGGATTTGACCCCTCTATCAACTATCCAAATCCCTTCATTGTGGTCTCTATGACATAAAAAATGTTGTTTACATTGGTACTGATGTGAAATGATTATAAATTCCCAATGAAAGGGTCATCCTCAGTTGAATTTTCATCTGACCCTTCAGTGGTTTTGGTCGATAACAGAACAATTGACCACTTTCGGTTTGCAGGATCTAGAACATAAAATACTTGTATTATATGTGATTCCATTATAAACAGTTCTTCTTTATACCCTTCCTTACTAAAATCAACTTTCACAAATCCTAATTTATCTATTTTAATAGCACTCATATTATCAACCCACTTGAATAGAAAAATTGACACTTGTAATGTTGTATAGTCCAACTCCCATATTTGTTTGATGATGTCAAAGTATAACATATTTGCATAAATTGGATTTATGTCCTTAGTACCAAAAACATGCATCGCTTCATCTAAAAGTGTAACTCCACTATTTTTTACGGTATTGTCTTCATCGTGTTCATTTTTATAGAACATATAACCATTAATTAAATAATCATTTTAAGATAATACATGCACACTTGGTCTTCGGCTAGCCATCAAATTCAGTCTAAAATTTAATTCATGTTTTCATCTGACTCCTTTAAAATATGGTCCTGAAACAATCCTATAAACTATTGATTATGTGTATTTTATACCCATATTTAATCCCTTGATGGATTCAAATACTTGAGAATTTATTTGTGAGTTTCAACATATGGGGAAACTTCTAAATTATTATGAAAAATATAAATGTGGGTATGCTTTTGATCTATAATATTTATTGTGGAAACATCTCTTCTAGAAATTCCTTCACCCTCAAGCCGCCCAGTGTGACAAGATTTTGGTAGACTAATGATTTTTACACCGAACAAGTATTCGGTACAAAATTCAACGGATTCCTCAATAATATATCGCTCTATAATACAACCCTCTAGCCGAATTCAATTTTTGACGTACCCTTTCAAAATATTTATATATTGTTCAATGGGGTACATTCATCTATAGTGTACAGGACCACATAGTAAAATCTCTTTCACCAATTGAACCATCAAATGAACCATTATATCAAAAAATATTGGCGGGAAGAACATTTCTAGTTCACAAAATATGATGGAAATTTCTCTTTCTATAGTCAGAAATTTCATCAAGTCTATAACTTTGATGCATATAGATTTGAAGAAGAAACAGATCTTGGTTAATGTCTAATGGAAATCCTGGTCAAAATGCAATGTAAAGATATAGAAATTATATCTTGCATCAAAACATGGCAGTCATGTGGTTTCAGACCTTTTTACTTTAAATAGGTCATTGATACAAGGTTCTTGATATTCAATGAATACCCCTATGGAACCTTTATTTCATTCAAGAAGTTGAAAAACTGATATCTCTCCTTCTTGGAAAGAGTGTAAGTAGATGGAGGAAGAAAATTTTATTTTTCACCCTTCATCGGCATCAACTCTTCTTGTATTCTCATGTCATCCATGTCCAACCTAGCCTTAATTTCATCCTTGGTTTTGTCAGGTGCATTTAGTAATGTGTCAATGACACTATCACATATATTTTTTTAAACATTCATAACATCAAGAAAATTTTTGACGTACTGACAATTCTAGCATGGTAATTCAAAAAAAACTTATCTCTTTTTCCAAGAGGCTTTTGTAAGGTTTTTCTAAAAAAGTTTACCAAAAGCAGTGTCCACATCTTTTACTTTCTCAAACATTTGATCACCTATTAATAGAGATGGTATTGTACGTTATTCTGAACATCCATTGAATGATGTCATCCAATATTGGTACTTATGTCGTCAGGGTAGAAATCTACGATGTCATAGAAACACAATTTTCAATGAATGTTTCAACCTAATTGACTTTGTAGCTTGTTCATAAATGGGACACCCTTGAGTTCCTTTGATGATATATCCTTAAAAATTACATAAGAAGGAAATTCATTTATCATCTTGTACACATGGATCTCAATGTGAAATCTTAATTTGTATAAGCATTATACAATGTAACACCTGAATCCTGCAATATTTTCAAATCATCGATCAATAGATCTAAATAAACATCAATATCATTACCTAGTTGTTTTGGTCCTAATATAAGCATAGATAACATGATGTATTTACATTTAATTCATAACCATAGTGGAAAGTTATAATTTACTAACATAACTGGTCATGTACTATGAGTTCTACTTTAAAAACCAAAAGGATTCACTCCAACTGTAGATAACACAAGATGAAGGTTTCTTGGCGTGTTTCCAAATTTAAGATACTCGTGATAAATTATCTTCCACTGAGGAGAGTTTTTCAGGTGAGTAGTTTCCCATCTTTAATTATTATACCCATATGACACATTAATTTACCTATAGTCTCCTCACTTCCATATAGGCACCTAAACCTTGGAATGATTGGAAAGTACCATAACACTTTTCCAGGACCGGATTTATCTTTCTTGTACAAAGAAACACCACATGTTTTCCATTCTATAAGTGATTTTTGGTCTTTACTAAATAGTATACATTAATTTGGGTAGGCATGTATTATTTCAGAGGTCATACCCATTGATCATAGCATTTTTTTGGATTGTATGTTCAGATTAGTTGCTCATTATCTTCTGGGAGTATGTCATTCAAGAGATAAAGAAGTTCCATAAAACTAGTATCACTCCATTTGTTGTCTGCTTTCAAATTATACAGCTTCAAACCACTCATGGGCCCCTATACCCCATTAGAAACTGGCTTAAGACCAAGGGTTGGCCACCTTGGGCCTTGCTGGGGATGTGTGGCGTGCAGGTGGGCAGGCCAGCCCAATACCTCATTACCCAAACACAAGTTCGGCCGCGGGGCATGGGTGAGTTGGTTAAAGGTGGTGGCATCCTGACCCCTAGGTTCCTAGTTCGAGTCCTCGCAAGTAAACACGCACTATATGCTAGCAAACCACTCGTGGGACCCTCTACCCCTTTGGGAACTGGCCTAAGCCCAAAGGTTAGCCACCTTGGGTCTCGCTGGGGACGTGTAGCACGTAGGTGGGAAGGCTAGCCCAATACCTCTTTACCCAACAACACGTTTACCCACGGGGCACGGGTGAGTTGGTTAAAGGCGGTGGCATCCTGACCCCGAGGTTCCGGGTTTGAGTCCTCACAAGGCAACGCGCACTATATGCTAGCAAACCACTCGTGGGCCCCTCTAACCCATTGAGAACTGGCCTAAGACCAAGGGTTGGCCACCTTGGTCCTCGCTGGGGACGTGCGGCGCGCAGGTGGGAAGGCCAGCCCAATACCTCGTTACCCAACAACACATTTTCCGCTTCGGCGGTGGCATAGTGGTGAAAGGTCGAGGTCCATGACAAAGTTGTTCGGTGAGATCTGGGATTTGATTCCTGGGAGCCCTCTCTTGGGGGAATTTCCGCCTCCCATGTACCACTCGTCTTGCCGGGTCACCCGGTGTCTCACCGGGTGGGCAGAATGGGCGCACTTCAAATTGATGACGGATTGCTGTGTCGAACCATCGCTGAGCGAGGTGTAACCCCATGGGACACTCTATCAGATCAGCTGGAAACAGCTTCTTTCCGGATGAGGCATCTCCGGATGACCTCTTTGTGGGGAGGGGGGTTCCTAGGTGTGGATGGTTCGAAAAGGCCACTCCCAGGGATTCCCTTTTTTAAAGGAGAAAATGTTGTATATTTAGTGTGACCAGTATACAGTGGTGTCTTTTCATAACTATTTAACTTCTCAAATAATTTTGGGCAATCATGAAGTTCATCTTCAATTTTCCTTGTCATTTCCTAAATCTATTTGTTATCTTCATTCACATTTGTAATCACATACTCAATATGATTTTCTTCATTCTACACACTTATAATCATATCAGATGATCCATAAAATGCAGTTTTATCCCATCCACTTGCTATATTCACTTTTTCCTCATGTTTATTCCAACGTTTATAACTTTGATCTATTCTGTGACCGATGAAGTGTTATTCTAACTCCTCTGGACTAATTAGTCTTGAATAAAAACAGTGAAAACATGGATAAAGGATTTGAGAAGGGTCATGTGCATAGTCTTTTGCAAACTTGATGAATTCTTTCACTCCATCTTCATACTCTTTTTTCAGACAATCGACATCCATCCATTCTTTATCCATATCCATCCTATTTGATCCGGTAATATAAATATTTAAAAAAATAAATACACAAAATTTTTCTTTCAAATAATGGGAACTCAACATTTGAATGATAGTTATTATTGCATTTTGTTTCCTGAGACTCATCCCCATTGAACCTAACACCAGACCAGAAAGAAGATGTAATTGTGGAGGACTCCTCTAATTTAAACCATGCATGTAATGTTGAATGCAATGTAGGTTTAGGAGTTGAAATGGGGTTAAAAATTAATTCATCTTTTTTCATAAGTGGGTTCATAATGGATATCCTGTGGGTTGGATATAGTTAGTGGCATGCCCTTATCATAGTGTTATTATCAATCTACTTTTCTTTCCTATATAATGTAATGGTTTTATAATTCTATTAAAATATAAACATAAAATATTATGAAAAAATTACATTTTAGATGTCCTTTGAAAACTATTAATAAAATAACACTTGAAATCCCATTAAAAAACAACCATTTATACAAATTCCTATTTAAAATAACACACACTTTTTAAAATAAATCAATCAATTCCAAACACTCTTTCACAAAACCACAATTCCTTTTTTAAAGCATTCAAGGAAAATTCATGACCCAACAGTCTTAATCATTTAAAATGAACAAAAACCCTCTATATTTTACAAATTTTTATTTAAAACTTCACACACCCCTTGTTAAAATGAATTCATTTACATCCCTTTATAAAAGCCAATCGGGTGAATTTACAAACACTTGGCATGCAACTTAAGTCCATGACAAGTGTTTAAATTATTTTAAAGCTATTTAAAACCAAAAAATGGTATTTTAAACACATATATTTTTTTAAGAAACATTTCAAAACACTAGAATCATTTTAAAAGAGCCACTTAGGCATTTTCACAAAGATATAAATCCCAAGAGAGGCACTTTATAAAAGATACATGAATCAAAAATAACCAACATTTTATAAAATATAAATCTATAATCCAAAATATAAAGGTAAACTAAAAATAAATTTATTTACAAGAGAGTCACTTTATAGTAAATATCTTAAAATAACAAAAAATGAATATTGTCTCTTTATTCCCTATGGTGACCTCTACATCCCATTATCATTATATCTTTAACAAGTGACTATGGAACACCACTATAAAAGTGTGACCCTTTAATTTTACCTATATCATTTACAACTAAGTCTATATATGCATCAATGTGTATATGTATGGTGTGAGCGAAGAGCCTAGTAGGATATCGTCAAAGATTTTATACCGTTCATTTTTTAAGACAAACCAAAAAATTCTAATTTTAGGGAAAATAATGAAAATAATTTTATTACATAGGATTGATTAAATAAAACTAATTGAACATATATTTTTATTTTAAAGAAAATATAATTTACCAAGATACAACCATAAGAAAAAAAATATCAATCATCAACCATTAAGGGGTGCTTACCAAAGGCCTAAGGAGATAATCTAAGTTGAAAAATTAAGGAAATCATCACACTAGAATATTATTGCAATACAAATGCCACAAAATAAACTCACTATTAATGGCCTCATCGAGAAGGAAATTCCAATAGCCGGTGTGAGACATAATATATGGGTGCTATAAATTTGTGACCATAATATTATAACTCATGTCTCTAAAATACCTACATCTCTACCTAAATATCCCCATGATGTTTTCCTAAAATCCCAATACTAATAATTGATGAAAGACATTTATAAAACTATCATGTCAACGTGGTATAACATCCATTGAAGAATAAACTTACACATCAACAGCCATAATTAAACATGATAAAATTTCAAATATATATGAAAACCATACATAAAAAACACCTCGATTCATCCCAAATCAATCATCAAGATATTAATCAAAACCCAAACACAAATCACACTTTCACTATAAGTTCCAAATAAAAAGTGTTTTTTCTTATTTATCCATTTAAAAATATATATTTTATTCAAACTACTCACTAGAATCACTCAATTATAAAACCATCATGATACTTTTCACCTAAAACAATCCCTATAATGTTTCTAATATATCAAACCACCTCATCAAAACATCATATGACATTTAGATCAATCCAAATTAAGAAATTTTAATTTTACCAAAGTCATTATAGTAACCCAATACTTTTACATAAAACATTACATGATTTTAATCATAATTATACATCAGATTACAATCCAAGGATCATTAAGTCTAGTGTCTTGGAAGACTAGGTACATAAAACATAAAACATGGGGCTAAAAAAACAATTCTTTATTTAATCTCCATAAAGAGCTCCTAACTTCCTTTGAGCCCTTAAATATGCATAGGGTACCTTGGGGAACACATGAACAAATGGATGAGCTTAAAATCCCAGTAAGGTAATGAACATAAGGATACGTCTTAGGCACATGATTTACGAGGCATGACATAATGATATCCAAAGCATGGAACATATAAAATCTTATCATATAAGAATGGAATCATATAAACATGTAATCATATAAATGTGGTGGGATCATAAAACATTTCCTTAGTAGGTTCAAGGCTAACTGCCAATACCGTTCCCCATTTTTTTACGGGTCAAGACTAACCGCCAATCCAGTTTCCCATTTTAGTACGGGTCAAGGCTAACCGCCAATCTTGTTTCCCATTGAATCTCATGAGACTTAACTTTATCCAATGAATTAGAGCACTATCTGGGCACACTCATATCAACATTTTCATGAATATTATTTCCACATAAATAATCATACATAATCAACCATACATAAACAAAATGGTACCTATGGAAAGAAGTGGGTACCACAATCATGACATAAAGCATAACCAATGGGTGTATCATGAAAGTGTCCATGAAAGAAAGGTATTAGAACGTACATGGATTTTCATAAGGTAAAATAGTAATATAACATGGTAATTTATTTCAAACAGAAGTGACAACATATAAGAAATGTATTTTAGAAACATTAGCATTAAAACATTTTTGTACGGTTTTAAGGAAAATACTATAGAGCATTTAAAATAGAAAAGAGGACAATCTTTTATATAAAACCAGAATTGAACCAAAATGGTTTTCATAATAAAAATAATGATTTTATAAATACAATATTGGCTTAAAACAGAGGATATAGTTCACTTGAAATTGGGTAAAAATTTAGGAAGTTTCCTTAAAACAGGTTTTCTTATCGGAAAGTTCTAAGGAGGGAATCTTTTAAAAACATGTATATCCCCAAAAGAGATTGATAAAATGGTATTCATAAATAAATTTTGTATAACTAAAAATCATTTATAAAATGTAAATAAACAAATAATATAACTCCTTTTTTATATAAATAAAGATAAGGCTACCCAAAAGAACAAAGAAGGTTCGGGTAGAATTCGTTACGGTTTATCGGCATGGTGTCGGGTGTACCTAAGAGGGATTGAGGAGAGAGAAAAGGGATTTATCATCACTTATAAATAATGAGGGAAGTATGGGGGAGGTTTGAAAACATACCCCATCATTTTGGTTTACACATAAAAAGTCATAGCGTAGAGGATAATATTGATTAAGAGAGAAATGGAGAGGACCCCTTACCTTAAATCTGGCGGTGTTCTCCACTTGTTATTAATGACCTAAATAAACAAATTATGTTTATTAAGTAATAAATACAGAACATATTATATATTTAATTGATTTATTATAACCCTTTTGGTTCATTCAAGACCATTTTTATTGGTTATAAGGTTCAATTTCATTGTTCGGGCTCGTTTGCTTACTTGGTTTTTTAATGACCGGTTGGCTTATATTCATGTTTGGATACACATGAAAGATGAAATTGGTTTTCCAGAATTGAAGTTATATTCTATTATTGAACATTCAGGAGATTACATGGTTTCAAATTTAATTTTATTACTTAGAGTGAAGTTTAATTATTATATAAAACCTTAGTGATAACTGTTTTGGTTAATCAGTGGGTTTGATTACAACGAACATGTTTTGATTTATAACATAATGAAATTTGTAAAAAAGGATTATAGAAACATAAATAGGATATATTATTTATATATAATAATTCTTTTCAACCATAACACAAATGGTTTCATGACCAAAATCAAATATGATAATAGAAATTGATAAATTGTTGTCCTTGAATGTGCTAAATTAACACATCTCAAACAGTGTTTTAGTTTCTAAATAAAAAATGGGGAAAGGAGAGATGATAATGAAATATCCCATTATCATAAAAACATTCATGTATATTTATGTTACTGGGGTTATCATACTATTTTGGTGGAGGGAGGTGAGGAAATAAATAAGAAAAGAAAAGAACTTAAAAGAAATAAAAGAATTTGAAAGAGGAATTTACCACTTGAGTTTATCTCCTTTGATAACCTCTTAAAGGGAGATATTTTGGTATTTTGAAATGACTAGGGGACTTTGGATGTGGGGGAGGATCTTGGGGAGATATTTGGGAAGAATGTTGGCAAGGCACAAGGCTTGAGAGGAGTGAAGAGAAGAGGTAATAATGGGTGGTATTTATTATGGAGGGGAGGAGGGTTTTCATAATATTATAATCATTAATTTATTATTTATTCACAAGAAAAGGAATAGTAAGTATTACATGACCAAAAATAGTAATAAATGCATGTGAGTTCTATATTTGGGTGCTTACATCACTTGTGATGTCAAAAATAGTGGATTTTCACTATGGTGTATTTATACGGTAAATTAATGTATTTTACTATTCACCAAAAATTCAAGTATTTCAGAAAAATATCAAAAATTCACCCTAACTATTTTTTGACATGTAGAATCCAAAAATGGATTCCATTATTCAAAAATAATTTTCTAAATATGATTAATTTAATATTTAATTAAACTCATAATTTATTATTAAAAACCCAGTTTTAAAACATTCATTTACTTATTCTAAAATATAGGTACAACATACTTTCACTTGAATATTATTTTTATACTATCATAGGTAAGGTTACTATTCATTAGGGTATATCACTATTCATAAGGGTATGCTACTATTCATAAGGGTAGGTTACTATTCACCAAAAAATAAGTTTTTCTTATCAGACTCCAAATAACTTACTGGTTGCAACCGTGTATGTCAGATTTTCGAAATTCCAAACATAGAAGTGACAACTTATGTTTAAAGGTCACTTAGAACTTATTAGTTCATTATGTTGTGTTTTCATGTGATTTTATGACATATTTATAAGAATTGAATTTCCATTTGAAAAACATTGGGTCGTTACATTTTTCCCCCTTATGAAATTTTGCCCTCGAAATTTCATTTTACATTCTAAGCCATAAACAGGTGGGGGTACTTTTCCTTCATTTATTCCTCCAGTTCCCATGTTTCCTCTTCATACTTATGGTTTTTCCATAGTACCTTGACTAGATGAGTAGTCTTGTTGCGTAGAACTTTGTCTCTACGATCCAAGATCTTCCCTGGCTGCTCCTCATAGGAAAGATCTTCCTCCAATTGTACCACCACTGAAGAGAGTACATGTGAAGGGTCTGATATATATTTCTTTAAGAAAGATACATAAAATAAATCATGTACTTTTGGCATGGTAGGTTGAAGTGCCAATCGATAGGCCATAGCTCTAACTCGATCAAGGATCTCGAAGGGGCCGATGTACCCGGAACTTAACTTCCCTTTCATTCCAAACCTCATGAACTTATTTCATGGAGATATGCATATAAATACCATGTCTCCAACTTTAAACTCAAGGTATCATTGACAATTGTCTGAATAACTCTTCTGTCGACTTTGGGCTGCCTTTATATGTTGCTGAATGGTTTTCACCTTCTCCACCATTTCTTCGACCATTTCAGGTCCTAGCAGCTTATGCTCACCGACTTCATCCCAACACACCGGTGTTCTACACCTTTTCCCATAAAGGGCTTCATATGGTTCCATTCGGATGCTCAAGTGGAAACTGTTGTTGTAGGAGAATTCAACCAGTGGAAGATGTTGGTCCCATCCTCATTTGAATTCCATAGAGCATTCTCTCAACATGTCTTCCAGTGTCTAAATAGTTCACTCAGATTGTCCATCATTTTGAGGATGATAGGCCATACTGAAGTTCAGTTCAATGCTTAGAGTATGTTAGAGACTTTTCCAGAACTTCGAGGTGAATCTCATATCACAGTGGGATACAATAGATAGTGGTACTCCATGCAGCCTTACCACTTCGTTGATGTGAATACATGCAAGTTAATCCAATGAGAAGTCCTCTTGAATCTCAATAAAGTGAGATGTCTTTGTAAGATGATCCACGACGACCCATATAGCATTATTTTCTCTAGATTTCCTTGGAAGTTCAGTGAAAAAGTCCATGGTAATGTTTTCCCACTTCCATGCTGGTATGGGTAGTGGTTGCATCATCCCCTTATACTTTCTCCTCTGATCCTTCACTTGCTGACATACTAGGCACTTTGATGTATATTCAACAATCTCCCTTTTCATATTTTCCCATCAAAATTTTTCTCGGAGATCTCGATACATCTTTGTGCTCCCTGGGTGGATAGAGAAGGTTGAGCTATGTGCGTCATTCAGAAGCTCCTTCTTTATCTCTAGATCAGATGGTACACATAAACAACGCCCAAATCTTACAACTCATTTCCCTTCAATTTTGAAATTGTAGGATTTCCCATTTCTGATAGCTTCCACCCTTTTCTGAATTTCCACATCTTTTCTTTGAGCATCCTTTATTTTCTCCAAGAGGGATGGTTGAGCGATCATTTGAGAAAGGATTGATGATGTTCCTCCTTTAATGATTCCCATGTCCATCCTTTAAAAATCTAAGAAGATCGGATCCTTTTCAATTCTCATCATTGATAAAGATGCAATATCCTTTTTACTTAGAGCATCCTCCACCTTGTTTGCCTTACCAGGATGGTAGTGGATTGAGCAGTTATAATCCTTGATGAGCTATATCCATCTTCGTCGGCACATATTGATATCTTTTTGTGTTAATATATATTTGAGACTCTTGTGGTTAATATATATCTCACACTTCTCCCCATAGAGATAATGCCGCCATATTTTCAATGCAAAGATCACAACTGCCAACTCCAGATCATGCATAGGATAATTTTGTTCATGGATTTTCAGCTTCCTTGAGGCATAGGCTATCACTTTATCATTTTGCATCATCACATAGCTTAATCCCTTCTTTGAATCATCACTGTACACCACAAAGAGTTCTCCACTCATTGGGAGTGTGAGTATTGGTGCAGTGATAAGCCTCTTTTTCAACTCCGTGAAACAGTATTCACATTCTTGAGTCTAGAAAAACTTTACCCCCTTCCATGTTGGCTTGTTCATTGGGTTTTACAATCATGAAAAGTTCTTCACAAATCATTGATAATACCCAGTTAGACCAAAAAAGATGCGGATCTCCATTATAGAAGTTGGTCTGGGCCACTCTTCAATTGCCTTTGTCTTAGAAGGGTCTACAGATATCCCTTTACTAGTGATAACATGCCCCAGGAATGATACTTCCTCCATCCAAAACTCACATTTACTGTACTTTTCATATAACTTCTCCCTTCACAAATTCTTTAACACAGTATTCAAATTCTCCTCATGTTCCTCCTTGCTCTTGGAGTATATCAGAATATCATCAATAAAGACTACCAAAAAAAATTTAAGGTAATCTCTAAAGACTCTATTCATTAAATCCATGAAAATTTTTGGAGCATTAGTGAGTCTGAAGGGAATCACTATGAACTCATGGTGTCTATACCCCATTTCGAAAGGCAGTCTCGGGAATATCTTCCTTCCTCACCTTTAATTGGTGATATCCCGACCAAAGGTCCACCTTAGATAAATAACTGGCCCCACGAAGCTAATCGAACAATTCATCTATCTGTGGTAGGGGATACTTTTTCTTTATCGTGATTTTAATGAGCTCATGATAATCAATGCAGAGGCACATTGATCTGTCCTTCTTCTTGATGAAGAGGACTAGCGCACACCATGGTGAAGCACTCGGACGTATAAAACCCTTATTTATATTCTCTTGTAACTGCTTCTTCAGCTCTTCCATCTATATGGTGGCCATTCTATAATGTGTCTTTGAGATAGGCAGAGATCCAGGGATAAGTTCAATTGAGAACTCAACCTCTCGGTCAGGAGGAAGACCAAGAAACTCTTCGGGGAATACATCAGTGTAATCCCTCACGATGGGTATGTCTTCAAGAATGATTTTATCCTTTGTCCCAATCATTTGTGCTAGATATGCTTTCTCACAAGGAAGAAATATCCAAACTTTAGATGAAGATTATAAAGGAGACTCATCTTCTTCCTTACACTTGTAAAGAATCGGAGGATGCTTCGGGATGTGAAAAGTGATATCCCTTTTCCGACAATTGATGTTTGCATTGTACAAATATATCCAATCCATGCCCAAGATAGCATCTACCTCCACCAAAGGAAGTATGACAAGATTTTATGGGAGGTTCATTCCACAAACATTAACCGGGGAGGAGTTATAAACCATGGATGCAATAATTTCCCCATTCGTTGTTCTCACAGATAACTTTTTCTCCAAATTTTGAGGTGGTGTTTGAATAGTTCTACTAAACTTGCAAGATATGAAAGAATGCGTAGAACCAGAATCAAATAGTACATTTTCTATTCTTGAATGAATAACAAGAGTACCTGTCACCAAATCATTTTCCCGCTCCACCTCAGTAGTAGTGATAGCATGATCCCTTGTTGCCCTGGAGGTTGTTTTTGATTTCCTCCGACAACCCTCAGCTTTGGGCAATTGTTCGCATAATTCCCAAGCTCCTTGCAGTTATAACACTGCACTGCAGGCTGAGTGTTGATCTGAACCTTCCTTTCTTCTTCAACATTAATGGGATTTTTCATATCCCTTCGGTAGTTCTTGGCCAGATGACCAAACTTTCCGCATTTTAAGCAATTCTTGGTTCCCTTGAGACAGTCACCAAGATGCTTCTTCCCACAATTTTTTGTGAAGGGGAAAGTGGGATTATTTCCATCATGGGATTTGTTTGATGAACCACCCATGTTTTTCTCCATTTTCTACTTCTTGTCACTAGGCCCATGAGACCACTGAGAGTCTCCAATATCCATTTCAACCTTGAGGGCACAACAGAAAATCTCCTCATAACTGTCGAAGTCTCGAATCGCCAACGCTTTTCATAGACTCAACTTTACTCTGCTAAAGAAGCGATCCACCTTGCTTTCAATGTTCATGACAAGTCCAGAGGCGTACCTTGCAAGCCTTGTGAAGTTTTCTTCATATGCCCTGATGGACTCATCTTCCTTCTGCTTGAGTCTGAGGAACTCTCTTTCCATCTTAATATGGAGGGTTTGAGGAAAATATTTGTTGAAAAACATCATCTTGAATTCCTCCCAATCCATGGAATCAATTTCCTCTTAGGACTTTGTATTCTTGATCATTGTCCACCACTGATCAGCTTCCCCATCAAAACAATAGACCTCCAGTACAACCTTCTCTTCTTCCAAGCACTGGAGGATAGAGAATATCTTTTCAATAGAGTTAATTCATTGTTCTATGAGAGGGGATCAGAAGATCTGCTAAACAAGGGAGGCCTTTTCCACATGAAGGATTCTATGAAAACTTTCTCTTTCCTTGGAGGAGGAGGGATTTATGCATGATTCAAGTTATTATTTATAACTTGAGCCAGCTAAGCAAGTACTATCATGAAGTTTTGAGCACCTGATCCTATCATATCAGGCATATCATTATAGCAATCTTCACATTACCTATCATATTGGTTGTTGAAACATGCTCTTCAATTTCCCTCTATTAACTAAGAAAAATAATGTACAATTAGAGGTCTTGAATACTTAGCTATTGAGCATAAAAAAAACTTTGAACATAAAAGGATAAACTTATAAAGAAGAAGTATATCCTAACTTTTGATTCCTTAGGTTTAAATATATGTTATCCTCGATCTATTTCATAACTTATATTCTTATGAGATTTTTTTTTGTCCCTTAATAATGGTTTTTACTAAGCTCGAGAATCTATCAAAGCATATCCCCTAGGAGTGTCATAAGCAAGAGTGCAGTAAGGCCCGTTGTTGTGCACCAGTTCTCATTCGAGTCTAGCTCAAAGCGGTGTTTTTGGGTTTTACCGCTAGATACATATATTCCAGAGCCACCTCTACTTGCTCGTATCCAAATAGAGATGTATTTTCTTGATAAACCACTTACTCAATACTCACCAAAATTTAGGAATGTTTTCTTATACTTAGTCTCATCCTTAAGGTTTTCACTACGGTGCTCTATTCCCAATATCCAAAAATAACTAGACCATCCTTTGATACCAACTACAGTGACCCAAGCCTTTTACATAAAACATTACATGATTTTAAGCATAATTATACATTAGATTACAATCCAAGGATCGTTAAGTCTAGTGTCTTGGAAGACTATGTACATAAAACATAAAACATAGGGCTAAAAAACACTTCTTTATTTAATATCCATAAAGAGATCCTAACTTCCTTTGATCTCTTACATCTGCATAGGGTACCCAGGGGATACCATGAACAAAGGGATGAGCTGAAAATCCTCGTAAGGGAATGAACATAAGGATACATCTTAAGTACATGAGTTAGGAGGCATGACATAATGATATCCAAAGCATGGAACATATAAAATCGTATCATATAAGAATGGAATCATATAAACATGGAATCATATAAATGTGGCAGGATCATAAAACATTTCCACAGTATGGGTCAAGGCTAACTACCAATCTCATTTCCCATTTTAGTATGGGTCAAGGCTAATCGCCAATCCTATTTCCCAGTTTAGTACGGGTCAAGGCTAACTGCCAATCCCATTTCCCATCGCATCTCATGAGACTTAACTTTACCCAATGTATTGGAGAGCTATCTGGGGGAACCCATATCAACATTTTCATGAATATTTTTTCCACATAAATAATCATACATAATCAACCATGCATAAACATAAGGGTACCCATGGAAAGAAGTGGGAACCACAATCATGACATAAAGCATAACCAATGGGTGTATCATGAAAGTGTCAATGAAAGAAAGGGATTATAACGTACATGGTCGTTCATAAGGTAAAATAGGAATATAACATGGTAAGTGATGTCAAACAGAAGTGAAAACATATAAGAAATGTATTTTAGAAACATTATCATTAAAACATTTTTGTATGGTTTTAAGGAAAATACTCTATAGCCTTTAAAATAGAAAAGAGTGAAATCTTTTATATAAACCCAAAATTGGACCAAGATGGTTTTAATAATAAAAATACTGATTTTATAAATACAATAGTGGATTAAAAAAGAGGATAGAGTGCACTTGAAATTGGGTAAAAATTTAGGAAGTTCCCTTAAAACAGGTTTTCTTATCGGAAAGTTCCAAGGAGGGAATCTTTTAAAAACATGTATATCTCCCAAAGAGAGTGATGAAATGGTATTCATAAATGAATTTTTTAAAACTAAAAAACATTTAGAAAATTTAAATAAAAATATAAGATAACTCCTTTTTTATATAAAGAAAGATAAGGCTACCCGAAAGAACAAAGAAGGTTCGGGTAGAATTCATTACGGTTTATCAGCATGGTGTCGGGTGTACCTAAGAGGGCTTGATGAGAGATAAAAAAGATTTATCATCACTTATAAATCATTATGGAAGTATGGGGGAGGTTCAAAAACATACCCTGTCATTTGGGTTTACACATAAAAAGGCATAGTGTAGAGGACAATATTGATTAAGAGAGAAATGGAGAGGATCCCTTACCTTAAATATGGCGGTATTCTCCACTTGTTATTAATGATCTCAATAAACAAATTATGTTTATTAATTAATAAATCCAGAACATTTTATATATTTAATTGATTTATTATTACCCTTTTTGGTTCATTCAAGACCTTTTTTATTGTTTATAAGGTTCAATTTCATTGTTCGGGATTGTTTGCTTACTTGGTTTTTTAATGACCAGTTGGATTATATTCATGTTTGGATACACATGAAAGATGAAAGTGGTTGTTAATAATTGAAGTTATATGATATTATTTAACATATAGGAGATTAAATGGTTTCAAATTTAATTTGGTTACTTAGAGTGAAGTTGAATTATTATATAAAACCTTAGTGATAACCGTTTTGGTTAATCGGTGGGTTTGATTACAACGAACATGTTTTGATTTATAAAATAATACCATTTGTACAAAAGGATTATAGAAACATAAATAGGATATATTATATATATAATAATCTATTTCAACCATAAAACAAATGGTTTCATGACCAGAATCAAAGATGATAATAGAAATTGATAAAGCGTTGTCCTTGAATGTGCCACACATCTCAAACGGTGTTTTAGTTTCTAAATAAAATATGGGGAAAGGAGATATGATAATGAAATATATCATTAGAATAAAAACATTCCTGTATATTTATGTTATTGAAGTTATCATACTATTTGGTTTAAGGGAGGTGAGTAAAGAAATAAGAAAAGAAAAAAACTTAAAAGAAATAAAATAATTTGAAAGAGGAATTTACCTCTTGAGTTTATCTCTTTTGAGAACCTCTTAAAGAGAGATGTTTTGGTATTTTGAAGATACTAGGAGCCTTTGGACGTGGGGGAGGAGCTTGGGGAGATATTTGGGCAGAATATTGGCAAGGAACAAGGCTTGAGAGGAGTGAAGAGAAGAGGTAAGAATGGGTGGTATTTATAGTGAAGGGGAGGAGAGTTTTCATAACATTATAATCATTAATTTATTATTTCTTCAAAAGACAATGAATAGTTAGTATTCCATGACCAATAATAGTAATAAATGAATGTGAGTTCTAGATTTGGGTGCTTACATCACTTGTGATGTCAGTAATAGTGGATTTTCACTATAGTGTATTTATACGGTAAATTAATGTATTTTACTATTCACCAAAAATTCAAGTATTTCAAAAAAATCTCAAAAAATCACCTTAAATATTTTTTGACATGTAGAATCCAAAAATGAAGTCCATTTTTCAAGAATAATTTTCTAAATACGATTAATTTAATATTTAATTAAACTCATAATATAATATTAAAAAACTGGTTTTAAAATATTCATTTACTTATTCTAAAATATAGGTACATCATACTTTCACTTGAATATTATTTTTATACTATCATAGGTAAGGTTACTATTCATTAGGGTATATCAATATTCATAAGGGTATGTTACTATTCATAAGGGTGGGTTACTATTCACCAAAAATTAATTTTCTCTTATTGGACTCCAAATAACTTAGTGGTCGTAACCGTGTATTGTAAGGGTTAGTGCCCTAAGAACCAATTATTTTGTACTTTGATTACATGAATGTACCCTTATTATATATTGTTCATTGTTCTTCATGACTATAATATAATAATATCCTGGAATATTTGTTACATTGATAAGGTCATGGCAGATCCCTGCTATGATGAGAACCTTGAAATGCTATAAAAATATTCTTAAATAAAGTTCTACGATTAGATGACATGCTATTATAGGACACATAGTATACATACCGTCATGTGCGAGTACTCGTAAGAAGACGAGACTCTCTCTCATGGAGTTCACACTTGGTAATCTCTAAGATATGAGATTATGAGAACAGAACTGCCAGTAGCAATTTTGCATGACTTGGTGTCATCGGACATTGCTATCTACGAGTGTGTGTAATGGTCATTAAAATGGAAGATTATCATTAACTCATGTCATGACTCATGCAGTTAGATTTGTTGATGAAAACCGTCATGAAGAGAGTTGGCGGGAAGTAGGGTACATTGGGTGCATCACGAATGACATGTTGTTAATGGATAAGTCGAGGAAAGATTTGTCCCTTCTATATTTATGGAAGTAGATATCTAGGCCCTTTGATTGAAATAGAATTTTCGTACAAATTCCATGGCCATGGTGTCACGACGAGTTTATTTCTGGAAGTCAAAGAATGACAGATCAAGCATATAGGTTTATGACACTGCCATGAAACCTGCTTGATGAGATATTGAGACAAAGGGATTAAATTACACAGTAAGCATTTATATGAGGTGACACATCAATGTGGCGTTAACTTCTTTCTCTTGGGTTCCTTGACCCATTGCCAGACAATAATCTTGGACTTTAGGCAAGCCCGCCTAATGCCAACGAGAAAGAGGCCTAGAGGGTCACACACTAAGTGTATCCAAGTATCTCAAGTAGAATAAAGATTATTCCCATATGTGGTTTAATAATTATTCAAGGAAGCCTAAATATTTTAAATGTTGGAGGAAGAATAAAATGAAAACAAGTGCACGTCGTGTATTAATGATTACACTTCGTGTAGTTTTTATTTTGAAAACAAGTACACGCCGTGTATTAATGATTACACATCGTGTAGTTTTTAATGAAAAACAAGTACACACTGTGTATTTATGATTACACGCCGTGTAGTTTTTCCAGTCAGGATTTTGAGGAAATATTGTTTTATTAAATGATATTTATTATAATCGGCATGGGCGCATGTCAAGGAATTAATGATTCGACATGGGGTTTTCAAAAGAGTTAATGAAATAAATAAAATGTGTAATGCGTTTATTTATTGACATAACTCTACAAACTCAAACCTGATTATAAATATCCTCACAACCCCAACTCTTTTCCTAAGAATCGTTGTGCACAACAATTCTGGTGAATTCTCTCAAGACCGAAAGAACTCTGTCCTCCAAGAACGCTCTCAAGACTGAGAGATATCCACCTCCACCGGATCAAGGCGATCTAAGGTGGACAACGCAAGCAAAGGCTTCTCTGCGCTAGCACCTGGATATTCCTTTGGTGACGTCTGAAGATACGTGGTGCACGTGTGGATCACCGCTAAAGTAAGTATACACTTGGCTTCTGCGACACAATGACAAATCACATCGGAACGTGATCAGAAATATCAATGAAGAAAGAATGTCATAAAAGGTACTTCTTGTCAATTAATTAAATTAATTATAATCAACCTATGATGATCCTTCCTTTATGGTTCCAGAAAGTTTCTTCTTATTTTTCGATTTCTGTGATTCGATCCGTGGAGACTGGTGTTTATTTTCATATTGATCTCGGATTGATCATTGCAAATGAAAAAAATCCTAGTGGGCACATCCACCCACATGCTTCCACTGCACCCGGGACCTTTAAGTGGTGTCAGTGGAGGTCACAACATTGATTATAGTTATTTAATTTTCGTTGATAATTTACGCATTTATATTTGATTCAATTCAAGATAAATCGTTCTATAGAACTGAATGAATGAGATTTGTTCTTCCTCCTTCGTTTCTCGATTCACATCACAGAAATGACCATTTAATTTTAATTTTGATTAAATTAAAAACAAGGAACTCATCCGGAGGAGCCATTATTTCTGTCCTTATAACACAAGAATACACAGCGTGTAGTGAAAACTACACGCCATGTACTTAGGTTCAACGAACCGGTACCGGTCTGCCAAACCACGTCGTGTGAATTGAGTATACCTGAGTTTTATTACACCGTGTTGAACAGAAATGAACGGCACGTGGAACCAGAATACACAGCGTGTATGTTGAATCAACACGTTGTGTAGTCCGATCTAGCCCAAGTGAAACCGTGTACATGGAGAAGTTGTGTTCCGCATACACGGGATTACCAGGCCGGTAACCACGTAACAAGGAAGTACATGCCGTGTTAGATTAATATACACATCATGTACTCCAAAATTTCTAAAGTATAGAAAACAAACCAAAGCCCCCAGCATGTACTTTGGATAAAGGGTGAAAAATACATGTCGTGTAATATTTCCTACATGCTGTGTACTTTCCAGAAATGGAATTTCACCAGGTTTCCTCCAAAAGTACAAAGACCTGTACAAGGGATATGGATGAGAAGAATCTCAAGGAAATTTAGAAAGTAATTTAAGATAAATAATTGATTAATTATAAGATCATAATTAATTAATTTCAAGCGCGACTTATCTTAAATAATAGAACGATTAAAAGAATTTGAATTCTAAATATGCGTAAATTTCGTTGCATGCTATGGATGGTCATGAGCTAGACCAAATACCCTTTGTATGTGTGTATGGTTTCATTTAAATTTGTTTAATTTAAATTCGTTGGCATGTGAGCCTTCTTCCAATAAAATGTAGGTCCTACGTTCCCATGGTTTCTTTAATGTAAACCCCATGTAATGGAGGATCTCCCAAGCCAGAGGAGACGGTTCAAAACCCGAAGCTGAGGTGAAACCAACCCAAGAAGATACAAAGGTGGACAGGTGGGAGCTGCAAAACACGAACCATCGGTTCAAGGTGTTTTTCCCTAGGTCAGGGTTATCTTATCAAACCTCTAGATAAGCTAACTAATAGAAGCTCATGATCATTCCATCTTATTTTATTTCTGTCTGATTGCATGGTTTATTTATTATGTATGTGTTGTTGCGATCACATAATTAATTAATTAAACAAGCACGAAAAGATGGAATAAAATAAAAACTGGACTATGCGTAAACATTATCAGAACATGGTTAAACACTTAAGCAATCATCACTTAATATTAACAAGCATGTGATAATAAAAAACTACTCATAAAGAATAAAATCCCTCAAATACCATATTAAGTCATACCAAGCATTTCATTACTTGATTAATGGAAAGACTCAATAAAACTATGTGTTTGACCAACCCTTGTTGGGACACTTACTTTTATAAAGGAAGCTCTTATGAAAGTTTCTAGTTGACTAAAACATTTTACATCAAGAGGAGTAGCCCTTTCTAGACTTATTGTAAAATGGAGGCAAGTGTTGAGGAAATCCAAGTCAGGATTTTAGGATTGGGGAGTCCACTCAACAGATCAAGGAACTATAAGCTCACAGTTGGCAAAGACCCGCCTACCTAAATACCTTCAAATAGCTTAACCAACCCTTGTTTGGGTTATGAGAAGGGGAATATGGATCCTTGCCACTAGAATTTCAAAGAAACTAGACATTATGGATTCAATGGTGAGGGCCATTGGGACTTGACAAAATAGTGGGAGAATAAAAAATTCATTTATTATTTTTCATAAAATGTAATCAAAAGGTACTGATAAATATGATCTTTTAATTTGTAGAATCAAAATGACATGCTCATCAACCACATTTTCTCTAAGATCGATTCTGGACAAAGACAATATCCTCACTAGCAGTAAAATTTAGGAATGGTTTAGGCACCTTCGGGTTATCCTATGCCATGAATGAAAGTTTTACGTTATGGAGTCCTCACTTCCTGATTCGTCTGCCTAAGGGGTGAGTGATTAAGATTTCCTGGTCTATGATCAACATTTGAATGATGCACTCGACGTTCAATGTTTGATGTTATCATCAATGTATAGTGATCTCATGAAGTCTCATGAATACATGGATGCCTATAGCATGCTCGATCACCTCTGTGGTCTATACCAGGAGAGAGCAAGAGAGGAAAGTTTTGATATCTTCAAGGCTCTATTTCAGAGCAAGCTTGGAGAGGGTGCCCCAGCCGAGCCTCATGTAGTCAAGCTCATTGGCTACATTGAGTGCTTGGAGGTTCTAGGGTTTAAACTCCCCGAGGAACCAGGTATCGATCTCATTCTCGCATCACTCCCCTAGAGATTCTCTAACTTTGTTGTAAATTTCAACATGAACAACATTGAGAAGTCTCTATCTAATCTTCTTATCCTCATTCGCCAAGTGGACAATGACATGAAGCGTGAAAATCCTTCTGTCCTTATGGTGAATAAAAGGAAAGGGAAGGCGAAGAGATTTAAGCCCAAAGCTGCTTCAAGGCCTTCCAAGAAAAGGAAGATCAAAGGGGAGGCAAGAGAACAGGAGGTTGTTTGTTTCCCATGTGGCAAGAAGTGCCACTGGAAGAAAAACTGCACCCAGACAAGGAAGCAAGGGGAAGCTTCGGGTGCATTTGTTATCGAATGAAATCTATCTGTTTATACAAATTAGGTATTAGATACAGCTTTTGGTGCTCACATATGTATCCAAATACAGGAACCAAGTAGATTCAAGAAGATTGATCAAGGGGAGGTAGATCTATGAGCAGCCAACAAAGCCAAACTTGTTGTTGTAGCTATTAGGGACTACCACCTCACATTGCCAATTGTAATGATCTTGGTGTTAAAGGGTTGTTATTATGTGTCTTATGTTACTAAAAACATTATTTCAGTATCCAGATTAGATACTGATGGATTCATCTTCAAGTTTGGAAATGAATGTTGCTACTTTTATAAAGATAGAATTTGTTTTGGTAGGGCACATTTATATAATGTCCTTTATGTGTTAGACTACAAAAACTAAGTAATGGAAATCGATGACAAAGTTAATTCACATGACTCATACCACACCCAACTTTGGCATCATCGGCTAGGTCATGTCAATGAGAAACGTTTGACAAAATTACATCAAGATGGGTATTTAGATTCATTCGAACTAAAACCACTTGGTGTATGTCATGCGTGTCTATAAGGAAAAATGACCAAATCCCCATTTAATGGAAAAGGTGAAAGGGATAAAGATCTTCTAGAATTAGTTCACACAGGTGTGTGTGGACCATTTCTAGTTGAAGCAAGGGGTGGGTTCTTGTACTTCATAACTTTTACTAATGATTTTAGTAGATATGGATATATTTACTTAATGAGATATAAGTCAGATTCTTTTGATCAGTTCAAAGAATACAAGAATGAAGTTGAGAACCATCTTGGTAATAAGATTAAGAAACTCCACTCAAACAGAGGAGGAGAATATCTTAATTAGAACTTTATTGATTTCTTACAGGAGTTTGGGATTCTATCTTAACTTACTCCTCCTTACACACCTTAGTGGAATGGTGTAAGTGAAAGGAGGAACTGCACCCTGTTAGACATGGTGAGATCAATGATGAGTCATGAGAGTCTTCCATTATCCTTTTGGGGATATGCATTACAAACAGCAGCACACATATTAAACCGAGTACCAACTAAATCAATAAATGGTATTCCATACGAATTATGGAGGGGAGGAAAATCCATGTTATCAAATTTACATGTGTGGGGCAGCGAAGCATTTGTTAAGGCCTCTTCAGGTAACAAGCTTGAACCCCAAGGCACAAAGTGTATCTTTATAGGATATCCCAAGGAAACAAGGGGATATTACCTATACAACCCTTCAGATAAAAAGGTAACAGTGGAAAGACACGTCATATTCCTTGAGAGGGAGTATATCTCCAAAAGAGATAGTGGGTGCGAGATAGACTTCGATGAAGTCGATGCTCAAGATACACAGGAGTTGGTACAAGAACAGATTCCACAAAGCCCCGTGGAAGAACAATCTATTCCAGAGACACAATAACTACGTAGGAGCACGAGAGAGGTGAGAGAACCAGAACGATATGGTTTTCTTGTCACCAAGGATGGTGACTCATTATTGGTTGACAATGATGATCCTCTTACCTACAAGGAAGCAGTTGAAGGCATAGACACTGCCAAGTGGCAAGAAGCCGTGAATTTTGAAATGGATTCCATGTACCAAAACCAAGTCTGGATTTTGGTAGATCCTCCAGTTGATGTAAATCATATTGGTAATAAATGGTTAATCAAGAAGAAACTAGACATGGAGGGGAAATTCAGCACCTATAAGGCATGACTGGTTGCAAAAGGTTTTAGACAGAGTTAAGGAATTGACTATGATGAAACCTTTTCACCGGTTGTGATGCTGAAATCCATCAGAATCCTATTGGCCATTGTCGCTTACCATGACTATGAAATTTGGAAAATGGATGTCAAAACAACATTCCTTAACGGGAACCTCCAGGAATATGTCTACATGACACAACCTGAAGGGTTTGTGACTCCAAAGGATGCCAACAAGGTATACAAGTTGCAGAAATCCATTTATGGATTTAAGCAAGCATTAAGGTCATGGAACATTCATTTTGATGAAGCCGTAACAGAATTTGGCTTTGTTAAGAATGAATGTGAGCCTTCTGTCTACAAAAGGTTTAGTGGAAGTGTAGTTGTTTTCCTAATAGTATATGTTGATGACATATTACTAATTGGAATTGAAGTACCTGTCTTACAGTCAGTTAAGGCATGGTTGGATAAATGCTTCTCTATGAAAGAATTGGGCGAGGCAACATATATTCTTGGGATCAAGATCCATCGTGATAGATCCAAGAGAATGCTAGGCCTGAGTCAAAGTACATACATTGACAAGATACTGAAGAGATTCAGTATGGAACAATCCAAGAGGGGATTGTTGTCAGTGTCACATGGCATTCATCTTTCCAAGAAAATGTGTCCTCAGACACATGAGGAAAGAAAGAAAATGACAAGGACTCCTTATGCATCCGTGATTGGGTCATCCATGTGTGATATGCTATGTACAAGGCTAGATGTTTCTTATGCATTAAGTGTGGTAGGAAGATATCAAGCTGATCCAGGAGACCGCCATTGGATGGCAGTCAAGACTATCCTTAAGTATCTAAGTCATACTAAGGATATGTTCTTGGTTTATGGAGGAGATGAGGAACTAGTCATCAGAGGACATGTAGATGCTAGTTTCCAGACTGATCAAGATGACATGAAGTCGCAGACTGGATACATATTCAGTTTGAATGGAGGTGCAGTGAGCTGGAAGAGCTCAAAGCAAGGTGTGGTCACAGATTCTACAACAGAGTCTGAGTATATCGCAGCTTCTGAGGCAGCTAAAGAAGCAGTATGGATGTGAAGCTTTGTCCAAGAGCTGGATATAGTACTGAGAAGTAAAGATCCTATCACACTCTATTGTGATAATACTACAACGGTGGCACTTGCAAAAGAGTCAAGGTCACATTAGCGGACAAAGCACATACTTCGAAAGTATCATCTCTTGAGGGATTTTTCTTAGAGAGGTGAAGTTGCAGTGAGCGGTATTTCTACAGAAGACAATGTGGCGGACCCCTTGACTAAAGCCCTGACTCAGCAAAAACATGGTCATCATGTGAGGTCTAGCGGACTAAAAGTCATAGGCAGTTGGTTCTAGTCCAAGTGGGAGTTTGTAAGGGTTGGTGTCCTGAGAACCAACTATTTTGTACTTTGATTACATGAATGTACCCTTATTATATATTGTTCATTGTTCTGCATGACTATAATATAATAATGTCATGGAATATTTGTTGCATTGATAAGGTCATGGAAGATCCCCGCTATGATGAGAACCTTGAAATGTTATAACAATATTCTTAAATGAAGTTCTATGGTAGGATGACATATTATTATAGGACACATAGTATACAGACCATCATGTGCGAGTACTCGTAAGAATACGACTCTCTCTCATGGAGTTCGCACTTGGTAATCTCTAAGATGGGAGATTATAAGAAAAGACCCGCCAGTAGCAATTCTGCATGTCTTGGTGTCATCGGACATTGCTATCTACGAGCGTCTGTAATGGTCCTTAGACTGGAAGATTATCATTAACCCATGTCATGACTCGCGCATTTAGATTTGCTGACGAAAACCGTCACGAAGAGAGTTGGCGGGAAGTAGGGTACGTTGGGTGCGTCACGAATGACATGTTGTTAATGGAAAATTTGAGGAAGGATTTGTCCCTTCCATATTTATGGAAGTAGATATCTTGAGTCCTTTGATTGAAATAGAACTGTCGCACAAATTCCATGGCCATGGTGTCACGACGAGTTTATTTCTGGAAGTCAAAGAATGACAGATCAAGCATATAGGTTTTTGACACTGCCATGAAACCTGTTTGATGAGATATTGAAACAAAGGGATTAAATTACACAGTAAGCATTTATATGAGGTGACACGTCAATGCGGCGTTAACTTCTTTCTCTTAGGTTCCTTGACCCGTTGCTAGACAATAATCTTGGACTTTAGGCAAGCCCGCCTAATGCCAACGAGAAAGAGGCCTAGAGGGTCACACACTAAGTGTATCCAAGTATCTCAAGTAGAATAAAGATTATTCTCATACGTGGTTTAATAATTATTCAAGGAAGCCTAAATCTTTTTAATGTTGGAGGAAGAATAAAATGAAAACAAGTGCATGTCGTGTATTAATGATTACACGTCGTGTAGTTTTTATTTTGAAAACAAGTACACGCTGTGTATTAATGATTACACACCGTGTAGTTTTTAATGAAAAACAAGTACACGCTGTGTATTTATGATTACACACCGTGTAGTTTTTCCAGTCGGGATTTTGAGGAAATATTGTTTTATTAAATGATATTTATTATAACCGGCATGGGCGCATGTCAAGGAATTAATGATTCGACATGGGGTTTTCAAAAGAGTTGATGAAATAAATAAAACGCGTAACGCGTTTATTTATTGTCATAACTCTACAACGTCAAACCCGATTATAAATATCCTCACAACCCCAACTCTTTTCCTAAGAATCGTTGTGCACAATAATTCTGGAGAATTCTCTCAAGACCGAAAGAACTTTGTCCTCCAAGAACGCTCTCAAGACCGAGAGAGATTCACCTCCATCGGATCAAGGCGATTTAAAGCGGACAACGCAAACAAAAGTTTCTCCATGCTAGCACCCGGAGATTCCTTTGGCGACGTCCAGAGATACGTGGTGCACGTGTGGATCACCGCTAGATGAAGTCTACACTTGGCTTCTGCGACGCAACGACGAATCACATCGGAACGTGATCAGAAATATCAATGAAGAAAGAATGTCATAAAAGGTACTTCTTGTCAGTTAATTAAATTAATTATAAACAACCTGTGATGATCTTTTCTTTATGTTTCCGGGACTTTTCTTCTTCTTTGTCTATTTCTGTGATTCGATCTGTGGAGACTGGCGTTTATCGTCGTATTGATCCCGGATTGATCATTGCAAATGACAAAAAGCCAAGTGGGCACATCCACCCACGTGCTTCTGCTGCGCCCGGGACCTTCATGTATGTCAAATTTTCAAAATTCCAAACACAGAAGTGACAACTTATGTTTATAGGTCACTTAGCACTTAGTAGTTCATTATGTTGTGTTTTCATGTGATTTTATAACATATTTATAAGAAGGGAATTTCCATTTGAAAAACATTGGATCGTTACAGTCCTATGCAAGTATACATAGAAAATTATCAAAATTTTCATAGAATATGCCCAAAAAACCAATCAAACACTTTACCGATCAAAAAACATTATCGCACACTAATGAATCAAACCAAACACATAATTCATACATCAAAAATATTTGGAACATTAAAACCCTATAATTAATCTTTCATTATCAAAGCATTCCAAATCAAATAAGAACATACCTTAGATTTGAAGGTCTAGCGGCGGCAGTAGGGTCCAGCGGTGGTGGAGTCAGGGTAGGCAGCGGCGGCGGAGGCCGCGAAGGGGTTCACGGCGGAGGTAGGGTTCGCGGTGGAGGTGGGGTTCGGCGCAAGGTGGTGGTGGGGTCTGCGACATAAGAGGGATTCGTGGTGGCAGAGGAGGGATTCACAACGGCGGAGGAGGGGTCGGGTAGAGGAGGGGTCGACAGCGGCAGAGGTCGGCTTCCGCGAGAGCTTGAGGTGTGTGAGAGAAGAAGCTGACTGATATGATTCATTTATAAAATCGTGTAAAGCTTTTATCAGCGCTAGTTAAAAAGCACTGATAAATATATGTTTTATCGGCGCTAAAATAGAAAGCGCTGATAAAGACAAAGTTTATCAACGCGTTTTTAGCGCTGATAAAGTCGTATCTTTATCAGTGCTAAAAAACGCTGATAAAGCTACAATGATAATAATTTATTTATATTATTATTATATATAATTAATATTTATTTATTTATTTATAATTATAACTATAAATAAATATTTATTTATTTATATTTATATATATAATAAATATATTTATATATTTATATATAATTATATAATTATACATATTTATAAAATTATAAATATTATAAATAAAAATATATTTATTTATAATTATAAAATTATAATAAATATATTTATTATATTTATAATTATATATAATAAATATATATAACTAATATATTTATTATATGTAATTATAAATATATATTTTTTTATATTTATAACTATAAATTTATATACATTTATTTAAATAATTATAAAATTATAATAACTGTATTTCTTATATTTATAATTTTATAAATATATTTAATTAATATATTAATTATATATATTTATAAGATTATAAATATAATAAATATATAATAAATATATATTTATATAAGTATATAATTTAAAAAATATAATAAATAAATATTTATTTATAGTTGTAATTATATATATATATATATATATATAATTATAAAATTATAGGAACTGTATTTATTATACTTATAATTTTATAAATATATATAATTAATATATTTATTATAATTTTATAATTATTTAAATAAATATATATTTATTTAGAATTATAATTATAAATATTTGTATATATTTATAAATATTTTTGTATATTTATAAACATATTTATTTAATTATATATATTTTTAACATTATAATTATAATAAATATATTTGTTATAATTTTATAATTATTTAATTATATATATATTTATATATTTATATTTACAATTATAAGTATAAATAAATATTTATTTATTTATAATTAAAAGATTATAATAAATATATATTTTTTATTGTTATGATTATATATATATATATATATATATATTCATGCAGGCATGGCGTCGCACTGGGTCTTCAGATCAGTTTGTGGGCCTTTGGGCCATGTAATGGGCTTCATACCCACCGGGTCTTCAGGCCATGTAGTGAATGAATAAGGCTTGATGGGTGGATTATCCCTTGGGGGGCTATGGTCTGCCTTTCCGATCTGTGTGCGTGGTATGTGTGTGTTTAATGTACTTGTGCCCCCAAACACCTAATATATATAAATAATTATAAAATTATAACAAATATATTTATCATATTTATAATTTTATTAATATGTACAATTAATATATTTATTATAATTTTATAATTATTTATATATATTTTCATTTATTTATAATTATAATTATAAATATTTGTATTTATTTATAAATATTTATATTTATTTATAAATATATTTATTTAATTATATATATTTATAGTACCTCCAAGCACCTAATATGTATATTTATAACATTATAAGAATAATAAATATATTTTTTATAATTTTATAATTATTTAAATAAATTTATATTTATTTATAATCATAACTAAAAATAAATTTATATTTATTTGTAATTAAAAAATTATAATAAATATTTATTTATTTATAGTTATAATTATATATATATAATTATAAAATTATAACAAATATATTTATTATATTTATAATTTTATAAATATATATAATTAATGTATTTATTATAATTTAATAATTATTTAAATATATCTATATTTATTTAGAATTATAATTATAAATATTTTTATTTATTTATAAATATTTGTATATATTTATAAATATTTATAAATATATTTATTTAATTATATATATTTATAACTTTAAAAGTATAATAAATATATTTATTATAATTTTGTAATTATTTACACACATATATATATATATATATATATTATTTATAGTTATAATTATAAGTAAATATGTTTATAAATATTTGTATATAATTATAATTATAATATATGTATCT
The DNA here is from genome assembly GCA_963277665.1 of Viscum album. Classification (NCBI taxonomy): domain Eukaryota; kingdom Viridiplantae; phylum Streptophyta; class Magnoliopsida; order Santalales; family Viscaceae; genus Viscum; species Viscum album. Next base: position 211,700,381 of record OY728144.1, read on the forward strand.
ATTGTAATTTTATAATTGTTCATGGACCCTCTACCCCGTTAGTGAACTGATCCAAGTCCAAGGTTTGTCACTTTGGACCTTGCTGGGGACGTGTGGCGCGCAGGTGGTGAGCCTACACATATACCTCATTACCCATAACAACGTGTTTTTGCAGTTGGGGTTGTAGCCTAGTGGCAATAACGACCCTGTAATCCTGCATCACAAACTCATGTTCAAATCCGGACAACAGCGAATCTCGATTGGATTTGCACCCATATGTGGGCTGGCTTGCGGCAACCCAGGCATGGGTCTGTCACCGGTGGCGCATGGCACGATAGTAGGATGACTCCTCAGGTGGGCAGGCGGTGGGCAGGATAGCTGGGCATTTAAGGCGGTGGACCTGCACATTTATGATTTTAATCAAAAAAAAAAGTCGTCGCTAGGTTATAAGCTTTGTAATGAACTTCATGTTTTCAAAGCCTTCGGGGTCATAAAAATTGGGTGGGTTATCTCTTGAGGGGACTATGACTTGTCCTTTCGGGTTGTGCGTGTTGTTGCATTTCTACATTTCGTTGTAATTGTATCCCTAAGTACTTATAATACATACATACATATATATACATACATATACATATACATATATACATACATATACATATACATATATACATATATATATATATATATATATATATATTAGGTGTTTGGGGGTACAATATGAATCATATACCTAGTAAAGTATATAGATAATAAAAAATGAGTCATCATATATGGACAACATGAATAATAATAATAAGGGTGTAATGTATAAATGAACATTAATTAATGATGAATACATAATGTATGCATGTCAATTATACTCACGCATCAATATATTTATCGACCAAATTCATTGAAAACATATATATATATATATATATATATATATATATAATTGTAAATATATTTAAAAGGTATTTATATATAATTATAATTATAATAAATATATTTATTATTTAATAAAATTTATTATAATCTTATAGTTATTTAAATACATATTTATAATCTTGTAAATACTTTTTTTAAGCATTGTATATATATTTGAATGATTAAAATATATATATTAATTATAAACATGCGTTTTTTATTTAATGTGTATAAATAAACATTATTTTTTAATATAAATATAATAATTTTATATAAATTAATAATATTTTTTATTAGAAACTTTTATAAACGCTAATAATAGGGCTAATAAAAATACATTTTATCAGCACTAAAAAAAGTGATGATAAATGGTATATTTATTAGCGCTTTTAACTTGCGCCGATAAAGGCCCCCTTTTATCAGAGCGTTTTTCTTAGCGCTGATAAAGGTCGGTGATGCCCTTGTGCCGATCTTTGGTAGCGTTGATTGATATTTTTACTCATTATTTTGAAGTCATGATATTATTTTATTTGGGATTCCACTATCTTTAATTATATATCTAATTAAGAGAATTGATGTTTTTTACAAATAAAAATATGTGTGTTATGTTTGGGTTGGAAGATGGTCATTCATAAATAATTAAAGTGATTGACGTGGGGGAAAAGATTGAAGAAAAGTATACAAAAAAACGTGGAAAATTCTCACTCAGAAGTGACTACATGCATGCCTTGGACATCGCCTTCGGTTTTTAGTGGTGTTGGGGACCCTTTGCTTTTGCACCTCGTCCATATCTTTAGCTGAAATGGCACACTACATGCATGCCTTGGACATCACTTTTATGTACTTTTTGTCTGGTTATTTGTTGTGACAGGGGCCACCAACCCATATGTGAATAACATGCAAAACTATATGAAAAATGATAGGTAAAAATCATAATACTTGTGAGGGTCGGAACAAATCCAATGACAGGTAGTCCGACTCTCGCAGAGGTCGAGAAGGAAATCGATTTAAAGATGTAAAACAAGAGGTTTGAAGAACCAGATAAATAGAAGCAAGATGGAGAAAGAACAGTAAAGAAAATGTGGAAAAATATAGAATAACACAATTATTTACATGGTTCAGACCAGTTTGGTCCTACCCCACGCCAAGAACACCACCACAACCAATTATTATTATGCCAAACAAACAAAGAACATATAACAAAGGAGATTAAAGCAGAGAGACAACACACACGGACCACTGAACCTATCTGTGCATGAGGTCTTTGCCACTCCAGGACTCGCGGTGAACTTGCGCCGAAGATAATAGCATACACCTTCAAGTAGGACGAACTCGCGCACACAACCACGCCACCCAAAACGTAAAAGAAAGAAAGAAATACAACACATAGTCGAAATAGAAAAGGAACAATCTCACAAGTCAGGATCCCGAATGCTGAAGGAGAAATGACGTTGTCACGGTTGTAGAATCCTGAAGTTGATGTGGTCCAGACAGAGCTCGTGAGTACTGAGCTCTCCACCGGAGGGGATCACCAGAACAGGGGGGTTGCAATGGTGTGGAGGTGGAGTAGTAGGACTCCATCTCTCACAGACTCTTCTCTCCGAAACGGAGCAGGAGGAACAACGAAAAACCGCACGTGAATATTCAAGGGTCGCGACTCGTCATAAAAGAGCATCAAAGGCAAGGCAGGCGAGATGATGACCTGTCAAGCGTGACAACCAAGATGGACGTGTGGACACCTGAGGGAAAGTGGAAGGATCACAAAGATCAAGCCGGTGAAGCGAATCACGAAGAGTACAAGACACGCGGCAGATGCAGAATTGACTAGCGAAAGCGACTCAGATCATCACGAAATCAGAAGGCACAAACACCATGATCCAAAACCGCACGATCAGCAGCAATCAACGGTCAGCAACGCTCACAAGAGGAGACCCGAACCAAAAAAACCAGGCTGCACCAAAAGCCCAAAGCCCAATGAGCGAGCCACAACACACAAGCCAAAAAACAAGAGCCCAAACCACAAAATAGAATTGCATAATAATAATAATAATCACATTTTTATGGAAAAATCATACATAATTTTTAATTTTGAAAACTGATATCAACAATATTTAATCAAAAAAGAAAGATCAAAACAATTACATGCATCAAAATAATATTTACACCAGTTCAGAGGAGGGAAGAAATACAATGAAAATCCTACACTAATTCAAGATAGAAGTACTGGACGAGACTCGGACCCAAACCTCCTCACCCATATCCTGAATAATCACTATTATTGAGACGGATCCTGAGAGTATATCATTTAAATAATAATATATTGTAAAAACCACCAAGATCAAAGCAAGGATGACCTGTGGAAGTTGTCAAAGTAAGAAAAATCTTATTTTTTCTTCCTATTTGTGAAAACCAGCGCATAAACTACACAAAGATACCAAAAAACAACAAACTTTCCATAAAAACAACCAAATTGTGAAACAACGGGGCGTCCACCCAACTTTTGAAACAAAAAATTAAAGATATATCTAATAAAATATATGTGTAAAATAACGTTGGAAATTAAAAAACAACGAAATTTCCATAAAAACATGCCTAATTTTGGAAGATATAAAAATTGCATGTGGTCTGCACTTGTAGAAAACTGATCAAATAAGGAGGCGGGGAATGGTTGACCAGACTACCCGAGCGAGTCTTCAAAAACCAGGCCCTACTTCCTAATGCAGCCGCCAGGTTTTTTTTTTTTTTTGTTTAATTAAGACCACAAAAAATCAGAAAAGATTAAAAAACAACCAACTTTCCATAAAAAAAATGCCTAATTTTGAAAGATAATGAAATTGCATGTGGGCCCCACTAGTAGAAAACTGGTCAAATAAAGAGCCACCCCAGTGGGTCTTCAAAAACCAGGCCCTACTTCTTCACGATTCCTGGTATCCAGAAGGAGGCGTGCCTCTTGATTATTTTTAACTTTTTTTTATAATATCAGTTAATGGTTAATTTTAATAAATAATAAATATTAAATAATATATATATAATATTTAACATGAATAATGTTTAATAATTAAAAATAATATAATTACTGAATTATAACGTAATAATTTATATAAAATATAATATACTCTCACTTATTAATTAATAAGCATGGTTAATATATTTATAAATTTTTGTGAAATTTTTGTTGATTTAATTATTAGTTACTTATTAATAGATAATATATTTATTAATTATTATCAATTAATAATATATTATTATGTTATTAATATAATTAATAGTATAATAACTAATATTTATTGTTTAGTAATATAAATAAAATAATTTCAATTGAATAATATATTTACTAGTTAATAATTATATTATTTATAACATATTATGGTATGTCTTATTAACTAATTACTTATATAAATAATAATATAATAATATTATTAATATTAATAATAATTATAAAATTCATAATTAATAATATTATTAATATTTAATAATAAAACTAATATGATTATTTATTGTACATAATATGGATAATAATAAGAAAATTCATTAATATAATTAACAAATAGTAATTATTATTATTACCAATGTAGTTATTAATATTATTGTTTTTTTGATAGTTCACAAACATTTGTATTAATTTCTGATTATATCAATTTCTTTGTTTCATGCAACACTGCCACAAATCGGCCCTTTTAACATCACGCAAAATGGACTTTAACAGCACTAAAAACACATTGTTATTCTAAACGTCGTCAAACGGGGATCCATTTATTAATACTAAAAAAGTGATGATAAAATGGAACCTTTATCATCTCTTTTAAAAAGCACCGATAAAGGTCGTCGTTTATCAGCGCTAGTTTAGCGTTGATAAAAGACCACCTTTACCAGTGTTAATTTTTGACGTTGATAAAAAACACTCTTTATCATCACTTTCATTAGCACTGATAAAGGAGGGGGGCTTTATCAGTGCGAGAAATAGTGCTGATAAATACCCTACTGTTGCAGTGTGATTATGATACAACACACTGAAGCAACAACCTGTATGTGACAATTTCATAATAATTTAATTGAAATAAAAATTACACCATAAATACATAAAAAACACTATATTATATACATTTCAAACAATGTTATGTGCATTTACATTAGCAAATGCTATCATAAAAATTCAAAAACATCAATGTTTCATTGTCTTTGTGTAACGTCCCGGCCCGACTTACCATCAAACCGGTGGCCGGACCGACATGTCACATGACCTCAAGCGCGTCTCCTCGTACGTCAGAGGCTGCCGACTAGCAGCGAGGGTCTCGGGAGGTGATAGTGGGGAAACTATACCCTCATATCAGAGTAACACAACAGTATTATCAGAGTAAATAATATTCAATAGCGGAAGCAGTAAACAATTGAAAGGCAGGAGCAAAAGACAGGTAATAACCATTTTATAAAAGGCGACAAATACTAGTTTACAATGCATGCATGTACAGATGACGATACAGTTATCAAAGCAGAAAACATTACAACATGCTTTACAAACAATACAAAAAGAAAGGACAACAAAGCCCAACGGCAATCCCCTGAGCATCCCAAGCTCCCGCTTGGTCCTTTGCTCCTAACTCCTCAGGTACAAACAACACAACACACAACCTAGGTCCTGCAGGCAAGAAGGTTTACTCGGGTACCCCAGTGCAATGGCGCCCTGAGTAGGGTGTGAGATATAAATCTCAATAAGCCGGCACCATCGGTGTCAAACCCAATCCAAACAGTGTATAATAATTAAACAGTGAGCACGTATAGAGAAATAAGTAAGCATAAATACATAAGTAAATAACACCCGTCCAGGTTCCCAAGGGACACCTGACTGTTATACCAGCTTCAGCTCGTTGCCGGTAAAGTAACCTGATCATGTCACCATATATATATATATAAAAGCATTTAGATCATAGATGACGTGGGGTAAGAATGCATCCCTTCCATCAATTGAGATTAGCGGACACGAGGTAAGAATGCCTCTCATCCCTATATGACTACTGACAAGGGGTAAGAATGTCTCCCTTCCAGACATGTAATCATCAACAGAAGTCAACTAGCAAGGGGTAAGAATGCCTCCCTTCCAAACATGTAATAATTCAACCGGCATGGGGTATAACTGCTTCCCATCCGTCACATTCATAATACTGGCATGAGGTATAACTGCCTCCCATCCAGACATGTAATCCTGTCACTAGGTGGCCTCAGCATGCACTCACCTTTTATTATCATTCATTATGTGACATCAGCATGTGCACACTCACAATACAAACATGTCTATAGTATACTGCTTATGGTATTGCCTCATAAGCATTCAAAAAATCGTACCACATACACATAAGCGAACACATTCACGTTCATACTTAAGGCAACCCATCTTAAGTATCTAAATCAAGATATTCACATATTCATTTAACTAACATAAGTCGTGCTCATTACGTTATCCCAAGGCATGGTCGTACCACCCTAGTCTGCTCCTTCCTAGTTTCACCATTCCATCTTAAAGGATACGTTTATCTTTCTTTAACCCTTTGATACCTTCTAGAGGTAACATGTCATTTAGTCTTAAGTCATCCCACTATGGTTATCATCTTACTCAATTTGCCTAAACATGACAAATTGACCCAAACACAAGTATCACACCCATATCATTCTATTTGTCTCAACAAGGCAAGTTCACATACAAAGCATCAAAGAAGCACCACAACCATCCAGCAGACAAGCATAAAAAGTCTATGACTACTTTTTACCTTGAAGACAGCGCACCTCTGATCGAGGGGTTTTATTATTAAATCGTTAGTTTAGTGACCAAGAAACCCTTTTATCTTATCCTGCATTTCACACTCTTTTTCAAGCAGCGTCTAATCAAAACCAGATTGCAGAATTAAAATACTAAGGCATTGCAGTATTAAAATGATTAATACTTTACTTTAATTTAAAGGGTAAGGAGAGGGACCCTACCTCCAGGTGGATCCATCCGTCCACTCCGGCTCTTGGCGCTTTCTAACTAAGAGTCGTTGCTGCCCCCCCACTGAGCATATGCACCTTCACACACATGCAAGGACACCTCTATGCCCACGCAGGCGAGTCGCCTAGACTTTGGCGACTCAAAACCACGCCAAAACATCCAACGCACTACAAGATTAATACTACAAACCTTAAGACACCTAAAGAAAACAATTTAGGTAAGGCGAAACTAACCAGCGTCATTAAAGCCTTACCTCGGGTGTTGGAAACAAACCAAAACGAAGACGAAACCACACCGCGAAGCTCAACGCACTGCCAACAACAAGCCGGGGACTCATAAACATCAAAAGCCCCAAATTCAATAAGTGCAAAACAAAGAGAAATGCGAAAACCTTACCTCGAAACCAATCCGATGATTCGAAACCACCCGAATCGCTTCGCCTTCGGCGGTGGTTGCCGGAACGCGCACCAAGGAGTCCCAACGGACCTTCCGCATAACCTAGAACCAAAAGAAAACTGAAATTCAGATCACCCCAAACCCTAGGGTGTTCGGCCAATTCTCACCGGGTGCCAAAAACACTGAAAAACGGCTTAAAATAAAGAGGAGAGGGAGGAGAAGGACCTACCTTGGAGAATCAAGCAAAAAACTAGCGGAAATCCAAAGGAAACGAAGAAGAGGAGGAGGCCGGAGGTGGGGCGTCGCGCACGACTCAGGGGAGCCCCTCCCTGTGTATCGTGCGGGTTGAGTGAGGGTGAGGGAGAGTGTTTAGATTTAGGTTTTTATTTTGTTCTATTTTAAATTTAATTAAAAACCTAAACTCACCCAAGCGCACAGTTTGACCCGCACGGTTTTCCAAACCGTGCGCAAACCATTCGGATTCTACTGCCTCCAAGACAGCCGTTGCACGGGCTAGGCGCATGGTTTGGGAAACTGTGCGCAACCCATGCGCAAGCCACTGCCCACCTGATTCAGGCCGCACGATTTGGGCTGCACGGTTTGGTCAAACTGTGCGCAGCCCGTGCGCCTTCCTCTGCCTTTTAAAAACCAGCCTCTTTCTCGGGACCGAAGCTACTGAGACCTGTCGAGACACTAGGGAAACTTCGCGGGCCTTCGCCCAAGCACAAAACAAAAACAACAAAGCGTTTCAACCCTCAAAATTCCTTTTCGAAGCTCGGTTTTAAAAACAACCCGTTCAGTAATCGAAAAAGTTCAAATTCCTTTGGGTTTTAGTCCAGTTCAAAACGCGGGTCATTACAACCTTCCCATCTTAGAACTTCTCTTCCCCGAGAATCCTTTGAGAACAACGTACACATCACCCAACCTACAAGGGTCATGAAGCTTCGTTCAAACGATCCCGTTGCGTTCACAAACGTCCAACACACCCTTAAGCATCCATTAAACCCTACGGCGCTTAAGCCACCAAAACTCAAGCCGACGCTTGTTTCCCAAACAAAACACCGAGACGGCTCTTTCCGAGCCCATCTACCCAGAGACACGAACCCATCATCGTCTCGTCAAGCATCCAACCACAGGTACTTCCCACTTTAGATTTTTAACGTTAAGCAACCAACTCCAAACTACGGTTCGGACCACCGTTGGAATTAACTTTCAAACACGCCCCACGCGTTCCCACAACGCTCCTAGCGTGATTTGAAATAGATCAAACAATCGATTTCCCATCGACTTTAAGGCCCAAGTCGAGCCAGTTGTTCATATTAGGCACCGATCGACACAAACCGCACTCGCCTCTACCTGATGACGTGCTAGAGAATGGTATGTCACCGACCACAGACATTAAACAAGAACCCCGAGTCAAGCCATCTCCGGCTGACTATTTATAAGAACGCTCAGCCTAAACGACCGGCGTATTTCAAACAGAACCACAATGCCTTTCTCCAAGGAACCTTATGTTTAGCACAAACACGTTCACCGAAGCCTACACCTGACTTCTGATGACGTTTCCAAAATCAAACCAAACAAGAATCCATGCATCCCACGTGCAACGCCGAAAGAGAACCATCTGATCAAGACCAATGGCTTCAAAGCATTATCACAGATATGACCGACGCTCTCTTAGTGCATCTTGGACGAGGACAAGATAGGGGACATGTTCGTCGCTAAGCAGAATACACTAAGAGGTTTGAACAGATTCAGTTAATCATACCAGACTACTGGAAGGAAGAACAGTCGAACCTCAACTGGTCGACTTCAAGGAAGGAACTCGGCTTCACCTGCCGACACATCCACACGTTTTAAACTCGCATGCCTCAAGGCATTCAGACATGACCAACCCATTTCCAAAGGCATTCCAAGAAGCATCCATTCCACATGAAAGGACACATTTACCAGATTCGACGCGACGCGCTCCCAACCTTAGGAGTGTCCTAGTCGCCGAAGGGAAAGGTGATAACCTATCCGAGCACAAGTGCGCTAGTACACAACCACCACAAATGATCTTGTGACGCTCCTCCGCCACAATCACATCACCAAACAAACGAAGAAGATCCAAAACAAGGAAACCAGCGTGTCAAAACACACGAGTCATTCGAAATCCATCCCAAACATTGGGATGAAACAATTCTTTAACGCCGGGCCACTCTACTGAGGAGATGACCCAAAGCCACAATGAAAGTCAAAACCCAACGACCACCCATCCGAACAAGGGTGTCATTAGAAAAACAAGAGTCTAACAAGGGACAACAGCACCCGAATGACACCTCACGTCAGGAACATCACGGTACAAGCAAGGCATTAAAACACTAAGGGTGCTACCAACCACGGGCTATCCCCTTACGAAGATCAAACGTTGACCCTAACGACGGGTCACGCCAAATAAGTCTCTAGGCTCAAAATCCAAACATCAAAACACCGATAAGGAAACAACGCCCATGGGAAACACCTGCGGTCTCGTTCCAAGGCAACTCAAAGAGAAACTCAAAACTACCCCTTACACTAGGGTTTCAACACACCAACACGGTTTCCATTTCCATGCCCTTTATTATTAAATCACATTAATCTTTAACCATTTTAAAATATTCAACTACACATCCAAGTAAACAAGAAAGTTCCACAAAACTTCCTTTTTAAAACTTTAACATTCAAAGACATCCCGTCTTTATCAACCAACTGAGAAAAACAAAACCATTTAAACAAAAGGGCGACCAACTCGGGTCCCATTCTATCCATCTAGGGTTCTTCAAAAAGCAACCAAAAAGCAGTTACTCAATTCCATTTTAAAATTCAAACACCTTAACCGGGTTATCTCATACAACACTTCCCAACTGACCTACTTGGGTCCAGTTTCACATTTAACAGTTAGACAAAACCTTTCAATTCTGAAATTAGGCAACATTTTCCATTTAATCATTTCACAACACAGGAAGCCTTTACATTAAGTACAAGTTGCCATTTACCAATTCATGAAGCACCCATACATTTCATGGATTGAAAATTGACTCCCCTTTTTTATCAAAACCAGATTCCAACCCAGAATTTAACATGCTCACATACAACATCCCAAGTATATGGGTGGCCATCTACCAACCTATAAAGCGCCCATACACTTCATAAATTGGCATTTGGATCCCCTTTCCGATTGTAAGGCGCCCATACACCTTACAAATGAAAACCGACTCCCGTCATAATCATAACCAATCTATTTTAGCCCATGCAAACATTCACATGTTAAAACTTAACTAGCATGTTCTCACAAGCATTAAACATAGAGCATGTTATATCACAGAAGCATGGAATATCAATCAAGGCACATAATCAGATCATCAGGAAATTACTAATGCAACTACATGGCATGACACTATGCATGGCATGTTAATTTCCTAATGCGCCTAATATGATGCATGCAATGCATCTTTCTTGCCATATCAGGCCAAGGGTAAAATTATAGAAATTTCATAAACCATAAAAAGTGGAAATACAACAATCACTCAAGGTGAAACCATAACCAATGTAATAGAAAACAACATGAACAACAATTCCCAGCCCTGGCCACTTGGTCATTTCCCGTACGTGGGGTGATCAGTCCCAAGCACGACTATTAGACAAGCGCCGACACTTTCCTAATCTTTTATCTACCAACCCAAAACAGTAAGGAAAAAAAAAATAAACACCTCTGATACCACTTTGTAACGTCCCGAACCGGCTTACCATAAAACCAGTGGCCGGACCGGTAGGTCACATGGCCTCAATATAGCATCCCGCTTTTTTGTCACATAAGCTTTCATTACATTATACAAAAATGAGGATCTTTAAGGTTTAGTGTCTTGGAAACCAGTAACTTAATACATGAAACAAAAAAAAAACATTCTTCTTAAACACTTGAAAGGCTTATCCTTATGTTCATCCTAGGTTCATTAATGCATCTCATAACCTGGGTACATACATCAAAAGAAAGGGTGAGCAGAAGGCCCAGTAAGGGAAACAAGGGAAACAATTAACATGTGAACTTGAGATACATCAATAAAGTCATGAAAAGAACTTTAAGGCATGAGAATGAAATCATGAGGCATATCATAATAAAAATAACGTATTTCATAACTTGAAGATGTGGCTACAACATTTAACATAGACAATCATTTCCGTTTCACCAAGGTCCATCCCCAAGGTGTCATTAAAAATTACCAAGGTTATTCACCAAGGTATCAGTCAAAATGGTCATCTCTAGAGATTAAGTCTTTACCCAATGCATTGGAGCGCTATCAGGGCGCACCCTTAAATTTGTATTTATTATAATGTGATCCACATATATCATCATCAAAAATTTCATAAACAACCCATATAACATAAAAGAAATGGGTTTCTTTTCATAATCATAACGTTTTAAAAACTGTTTTAAAGACATGATCTTTATGTCACTTTAAACCCAATAAAAAGGAAAGCGGGTTTCAAGTATGTAAATCCCATAATTAAAATAGAACATTTTGATATATATGTGAATACCCCTGTAGAAAAAGAGCTTTGAGTATTCACTTGATAAATTAAAATAATTTGAGAAAAAGAGAGAGACATTTTGAGACGAAAATTCTGCAGCATAACGACTATGTTACAGAGTTTTAGAAAACATTAAAAAGAGAGGGGACATGAGTCACCCACTCATAAATGATTCATGACACAGTAGAGGGATATAATATAATGAATATAAGAACATGGTAATGAAATTTTAAATACATACCATATGAATTGAAAAACATGGAAGGAAGACAAAAATAAGATTTCTCTTATGAAAATTTGGTAGCCTAACGACGTCACTTAAAACTTCAAAAAAAAATGAATTAATAAGGTCAAATAGGGTCTCTCATCAGATGATAATAAAAGATCAGTATGATAGATATAGAGATCATACCCCAAAATAATAAAAAGGAACATGAAAGACTTGACATGAAAATAGATCTTGAAAACGAGAAGGGTGAAAGAATCCCTTAAAAATTCGGCAGCCTAACGGCACCACTTAAAACTTCAAAATACTGAATTGAAGAGATCAAATAGGGTATCTCATAATATGAACATAAAAGATCAGTATGATAGATATAGAGATCATATCCCAACATAATAAAAAGTAACACGAAAGACTTGACATGAAAATAGATCTTGAAAACGAGAAGGGTGAAAGAATCCCTTAAAAATTCGTCAGCCTAACAACGCCACTTAAAACTTCAAAATAATGAATTGAAGAGATAAAATAGGGTCTCTAATCATATGAACATAAAAGATCAGTATGATAGATATAGATATCATACCCCAACATAATAAAAAGTAACTTAAAAGACTTGACATGAAAGTAGAACTTTGAAAAATGAGAAAGGTGAACGAATCCCTTAAAATTCGGCAGCCTAACGGCGTTACTTAAAACTTCAAAATACTGAATTGAAGAGATAAAATAGGGTCTCTAATCATATGAACATAAAAGATCAGTATGATAGATATATAGATCATACCCCAACATAATAAAAAGTAACTTGAAAGACTTGACATGAAAGTAGAACTTTGAAAAATGAGAAAGGTGAACGAATCCCTTAAAATTCGGCAGCCTAACGACGCTACTTAAACTTTCTTAAAATGAATTGATGAGAGAAAGATGGGGTCTCTCATCATATGAACATGAAAAGGGTAGTAAGAGGAATATAAAAGAAAATCCTTTAACATAAGAACATGGAGCATAAAATAAATCACTTAAAAGAGAGTATTTGAAAAGAAAGAGAGCGTTTGGATCCCTTACCTTAAAACGTAACTCTTAAAACTCAAAGGTTGGGACCTTGAGGGCTTGGGGGAGCCTTGGGAGGACTCCTTGGGAGGTAATGAGACCAGAGCTTCGTTGGGGGAGAGTTGGGAGTTGAATGGATGAGAGGATGGCTTGGTATTTATAGGGAGAGTGAGGGGACAAGACATTAATGGCCAAGGGACACCTCATTGGTGGTTTTGGAAAAACCATGGGCTTGCCCATGGTATTTGCCCATGGTATTGGCCACATGGGTCCCCCCATACAATAATTCATCACCTTTGGTTGGCAAACCCTTAAAATATCTCATGACATCATCATGACACAGTTATGATGTCATTAAACATACCGAAACCCTAAAACTGTATTTTCACTATTCATCGAAAATTCAACTTTCTCAGAAAAATCCCAAAATTTCACCTTAACCAAATATCGATGCTCTGATTTCAAAAATGAACTCCATTTTATAAAAATAATTTTCTAAATATTTTTAATTTAATTTTTAAAAAATACACTATTCACTAAAAATTCATTTTTCTCAGAAAAATCCCCAAAAATTACCTTAACATAATATCGATGCTCTGAGTTCAAAAATGAAATCCATTTTATAAAAAAAATTTTCTAAATTTTTTTAATTTAATTTTTAATTAAAAAACACTATTCACCCGAAAAAAACTAATACTTGACTAATAATGTATGAAACCGTTATTTAGCCATTTTATTGAATCACATTACTTAATCAAGGTGCCTAGATTATATTAATACTTTCTTTAAGTGAGATTACTAATCCATTTGGTCACATTAATAATCCTAAGCATAAAATCACTATTCATAATTTACTATTCATCAAAAATTAAGTTGATCTTATTAGATTCTAAATTTCGTACTAAACATAATTGTAGAAGACCAGTTTTTGAAAATCATTACACATTTTTAATTATTTAAGGTTTACATAAACATTTTTAAAATATCCTTTCTATAAAATTCATAAAAAATATGCATACTATATTTATCCAGACATTTGAAAATTCATAAGTTTCATCATAAGAAGAAATCAAATTTTTTATTTAAAACAAAGGATTACACAAGGCAGTTACGGTCTCCTTACATAGCCCCTTATAACACCAGCATAGTACCTAAGAGCAAGGTGTGCTAATGTGAGAGAATCCGAGGGAGGCTCGGCCAACATCACACGAGTAGTAATTTCTATCAGTTTGAACTTCTCGCAAAAACGATTTCGTTCTAGCTTCACACGATGAAGTTCGGCTTGGGTTTGGTCCAGATCAAATCCTAGTGGTGCTACCTCCTTCCCAAGTTCTGTTAGATGGGATTCGATCGGCCCAAGACTACTGGATGAGGCCATCAAATCTTCTTTCTATATTAATTAACCAAGACCACCTGTATTTAGAGATAATAATCGCAAAATTTAGTTTCAAAGGTCATACTGACTGACGGTCATATAATTTTCAAAACCCAACGGTCTCATTTTAATTATACTCATGTTATCAAATTAAACAGTTTTGTTGAGTATAAAAAATAAAATAACACACAAAATTAGGAAACGAGATTTATTCAAAATTTCGGGTCATTACACTCAAGCACCTCCCCGTACGCCAGAGGCTGCCGACTAGTAGCAAGGGTCTCGGGAGGTGATAGTGGGGAGACTATACCCTCATATCAGAGTAACACAACGGTATTATCAGAGTAAATAATATTCAATAGCGGAATCAGTAAACAATTGAAAGGCAGAAGAAAAAGACAGGTAATAACCATTTTATAAAAGGTGGAAAACTCCAGTTTACAATGAATGCATGTATATATGATGATACCGTTATGAAAGAAGGAAACATTAAAACATGATTTACAAACAATACAAAAAGAAAGGACAAAAAAACCCGACGGTAATCCCCGGAGCATCCCAAGCTCCCGCCTGGTCCTTTGCTCCTAACTCCCTAGGTACAAACAACATAGCACACAACCTAGGTCCTGCAAGAAAGAAGGTCTACTCAGGTACCCCAGTGCAATGGCGGCCCGAGTAGGGTGTGAGATATAAATATCAGTAGGCTGGCACCACCGGTGTCAAATCCAATCTAGACAGTGTATAATAATTAAACAGTGAGTAGGTATGGAGAAATAAGTAAACAGAAATACATAAGTAAATAACACCCGTCCAGGTTCCCAAGGGACACCTGACTGTTATACCAGCTTCGACTCATTGCCAGTAAAGTAACCTGATCATGTCACCATATATATATGTATAAAATCATTTAGATCATAGATGGTGTGGGGTAAGAATGCCTCCCTTCCATTAATCGAGATTAGCGGGCACGAGGTAAGAATGCCTCTCGTCCCTATAGGACAACTCGCAAGGGGTAAGAATGCCTCCCTTCCAGACATGTAATCATCAACAGAAGTCAATTGGAAAGGGGTAATAATTCCTCCCTTATAGACATGTAATCATCAACAGAAGCCAACTGGAAAGGGGTAATAATGCCTCCCTTTCAGACATGTAATCATCAACAGAAGTCAACTGGTAAGGGGTAAGAATGCCTCCCTTCCAGACATGTAATCATTCAACCAGCATGGGGTATAACTGCTTCCCATCCGTCACATTCATAATACTGGCATGGGGTATAACTGCCTCCCATCCAAACATGTAATCATGTCACTAGGTGGCCTTAACATGCACTCACCTTTTATTATCATTCATTATGTGGCATCAACATGTACACACTCACAATAAAAACATGTCTATAGAATACTGCTTATGGAATTACCTCATAAGCATTTGAAGAATCGTACCACATACACATAAGCGAACACATTCACGTTCATACTTAAGGAAACCCATCTTAAGTATCTAAATCAATATATTCATATATTCATTTAACTAACATAACCTGTGCTCATTACGTTATCCCAAGGCATGGTCGTACCACCCTAGTCTGCTCCTTCCTAGTTTCACCATTCTATCTTAAAGGATACGTTTATCTTTCTTTAACCCTTTGATACCTTCTAGAGGTAACAAGTCATTTAGTCTTAAGTCATCCCACTATGGTTATCATCTTACTCAATTTTCCTAAACATGGAAAATTGACCCAAACACAAGTATCACAGCCATATCATTCTATTTGTCTCAACAAGGAAAGTTCACATACAAAGAATCAAAGAAGCACCACAACCATCCAGCAGTCAAGCATAAAAAGTCTATCACTACTTTTTACCTTGAAGACAGTGCACCTATGATCGAGGGGTTTTATTATTAAATCATTAGTTTAGTGACCAAGCAACCCTTTTATCTTATCCTGCATTTCACACTCTTTTTCAAGCAGCGTCTAATCAAAACGAGATTGCAGAATTAAAATACTAAGGCATTGTAGTATTAAACTGATTAATACTTTACTTTAATTTAAAGGGCAAGGAGAGGGACCCTACCTCCAGGTGGATCCATCCGTCCACTCCGGCTCTTGGTGCTTTCTAACTAAGAGCCGCTGCTGCTCCCCCACTGAGCATATGCACCTTCACACACATGCAAGGACACCTCTATGCCCACGAAGAAGAGTTTCCTAGACTTTGGCGACTCGAAACCACACCAAAACATCCAACGCACTACAAGATTAATACTACAAACCTTAAGACACCTAAAGAAAACAATTTAGGTGAGGCGAAACTAACCAGCGCCATTAAATCCTTACCTCGGGTGTTGGAGACAAACCAAAACAAAGACTAAACCACACCGTGAAGCTCAACGCACTGCCAACAACAAACCGGGGACTCATAAACATCATAGCCCCAAATTCAATAAGTGAAAAACAAAGAGAAAGGTGAAAAAATTACCTCGAAACCAATCCGACGATCCGAAACCACCCGAACCGCTTCACCTTCGGCGGCGGTTGCCGAAACGCGCACCAAGGAGTCCCAATGGACCTTCCACATTACCTAAAACCAAAAGAAAACTGAAATTTGGATCACCCCAAACCCCAGGATGTTCGGTCGATTCTCACTGGGCACCAAAAACACCAAAAAATGGCTTAAAATAAAGAGGAGAGGGAGGATAAGGACCTACCTTGGAGAATCATGCAAAAAACTAGCGGAAATCCAAAGGAAACAAAGAAGAGGAGGAGGCCGGAGGTGGAGCGTTGCGCGTGGCTTAGGGGAGCCCCTCCCTGTGTGTGGTGCGGGTTGAGTGAGGGTGAGGGAGAGTGTTTAGATTTAGGTTTTTATTTTATTCTATTTTAAATTTAATTAAAAACCTAATCTCACCCAAGCGCATGGTTTGACCCACACGGTTTGCCAAACCGTGCGCAAACCATGCGGAGTCTACTTCCTCCAAGACACCCGTTGCATGGGCTAGGTGCACGATTTGGGAAATCGTGCGCAGCCCGTGCACAAACCACTTCCCACCTGATTCAGGCCGCATGGTTTGGGCCGTACGGTTTGGTCAAACCGTGTGCAGCCTGTGCGCCTTTCTCTGCCTTTTAAAAACCAACCTCTCTCTCGGGACCGAAGCTCCCGAGACCTGTCGAGACACTAGAGAAACTTCGCGGGCCTTCTCATAAGCACAAAACCAAAACAAAAAAGCATTTTAACCCTCAGAATTCCGTTCCGAAGGTCAGTTTAAAAAAAAACCAATTCAGTAATCGAAAAAGTTCAAATTCCTTCGGGTTTTAGTCTGGTTCAAAACGCGGGTCATTACACTTTGGCACCTAACCCCCTCTAGAAAAAACACGATCATGATATCAATTATCGAACAAATTGACCCAACTTAATCAAAAGAATCCACTTTTATAAGAAAAATATTCTTATGTTAGTAATACTATAAATAAAAAAATTAAACATAATATGAAACAATACATGAATAAAATGTTAATTTTAAATAAAAGGACACACTTATTGTCATACTGGTCATACCGTGCATCAGATTGAGGAGGAACTGGTTCCTACATGTCACAAATGACTTATGGATCATTGTTCTAAAGTATCGAAACAATTTGAATACATTTTCTTGGTTTTGAGTATGTCACTTATCTTTTTTACTAAAATGTCATTTTAAACTGAAAACAAGA
This sequence comes from Viscum album, assembly GCA_963277665.1. Classification (NCBI taxonomy): domain Eukaryota; kingdom Viridiplantae; phylum Streptophyta; class Magnoliopsida; order Santalales; family Viscaceae; genus Viscum; species Viscum album. The sequence goes on from OY728144.1 coordinate 211,718,544, forward strand.
ACTTTGAGTCATACTGGTCACACATGTGTCAGTTTGATGTGAGACTAATTCTTACATGTCACAAATGACTTATGAATCATTTTTTAAAAGTATTAAGGTAATTCGAGTGTGTTTTCTCGGTTTTCAACAAGTGACCCACGTTTTGAACAAAAATGTCAATTTTAGACTGATAACGGACACTTTGAGTCATACTGGGAACACCATGTATCAGATTGAGGTGTGGATGATTCCTACATGTCAAAAATGACTTATGGACCGTTGTCCTAAAGTATCAAAACAATCCGAATGGGTTTACTCAGTTTTGAGTATGTCACTTGTCTTTTTTACTAAAATGCCAATTTTAAATAAAAACACACACTTGAAGTCATACCGGTCACACCGTGCATCAGATTGAGGTGTGACTGATTCCTACACATCAAAAATGACTCATGGATCGTTTCTCTAAAGTATCAAAACAATCTAAATGAGTGTTTTCTTAGTTTTGAGTATGTCATTTCATTTTTTTAGTAGAATGTTAATTTTAAACTAATAACAAACACTTTGAGTCATACCAGTCACATAGTGTGTCATTTTGGCGTGAGACTAATTCCACTACCACAAAACAGAGAAAGGGAAGCGGTGCCCTTTATCAGCGCTATTATTAGCGCTGATAAAAGTTTTTATTATTAATTTATATACAATTATTATATTTATATTCAAAAATAATGTTTATTTGTATACATTAAATAAAAAAATTATTTATATTTAATATATATTTTTTAATAATTCAAATATATATATATATATAATGTTTTAATTGAAAAAGTATTTCTAAGATTATAAATAAATAAATAAATAAATATATATATATAATTAAATAATTATAAGATTATAATAAATTACATTAAATAATAAATATATTTATTAGATTTATTAGATTTATTATATTTATTAGAGTTTTATTAGATTAATTCATTGTAATTATTATATTTGTTATATTTAATATATTTATTTTATTTATAAATATATAATACCTTTTAATATATATATTTATAATTAAAATTATTGAATATATATGTGTTTTCCAATGAATTTGATCAATGAATATATGCATATATGTTATGTATGCATGAATGTTCATTTGTATATTACATGATGTGGTATATATTGATTAATTCATAATGTTACCCATATGAACTATATATGGTCTAAAAAATGTATTTATAAATTTACATTAAATATATTTAAATAATAAATATATTTTATTATATTTTTAATGATATATATAAATACTTTTTAAATACATTTGTAATTATAATTTTATTAATATATATTAACAATTATATACCAATATTTATAAATATACACTATTTATAGTTATAATTATTAATAAATAAATAAATATTTATCCTATATATCATTTTAAATAAATATATAAGAATATAAATGAATTATTAAAATTATACTTTTATAAAATAAGTATTTATCAGCGCTATAATTTTAGTGCTGATAAAAGTATTTTTTATCAGCACTTTTATTTTAGGACTGATAAAACATACCTTTATCAGCGCTTTTAACTAGTGCTGATAAAGGTTCCAGTGGTTTTTATAAAAAAACCCTAACAAACCCCTTCTCTCTCGCACCCGTTCAAGCCTTCGCGAAAGCTGAACCCGACCCCTCCTCCACTGCTACCCCCCCTCCTCCTCCGCTGCCGCCACCGCCGCTGCCTTTTCCTCCTCCGCCGTGACCTTCCCCCTCATCCTCTGTCGCCGTTGCCTCCACCGCAATCCCTCCTCTGCCATTATCTCTCATGCGCCGTGATCCCTCCTACTTGGTAACCCTTAATGGTTTATAAGGACATATTTTGGATTTGTTTACTAGTTTTCATTGAAGGAAGAATCATACATCTTGTTTATATATATGTGCCACATGATAGAATAATGTTGATTTCTATGAGGGTTTTAAGCCTTATTATGGAATAGGTTAAGTACCAATTGTATAGAAAAATTCCCAAGTTGCCTTCAAAGCATGAAAATATTTTAAAAATTCAAATTCAGTACTATATAAAGGTTTTTAAATGGGAGTTTTACACCTATTGATTTCTAAATAATGTGTTTGGGGTGTGAAATGTTCTTGAAGTGTCCTAAAGGGCTTGTTAGATTTTACAAGGGCATGTTAACCCATATGAGTTATATTGTAAACATTGTGATAGACTTTTACTATTAAAAATGTTATTATTTTGGATTTTTGGATCCCATGTGGTTTTATAAAATTATATTCATAATATTGGTCTTAAGAGTTGATTTGGAAGATATTTTAAATAATTTTATTTGGATTCGCACCCTTAAAATGTTTTTTTGTTCATCTGGGACATTATGACAAATGTTTTTTTATAAAATCCTTATGATCAAATTATTCCCATTTTTGTTTTGTTCTAAATAATGGGTGATTCTCTATACATGTGGTGTTCTTGTGATAGATAAAGGTGATGTTTATTTCTAGGGAATTTGAGATTGGGTGATCATTTATTTATAAATGTATTCAATTTGGATGATTCTTGATGCATTGAATTTAATGATTTCTAACCACCTTGTTTGATGTCTTAGGACTCTTAGGAGACTTGGCATTGATCTGAATATGTGTAAACCATTGTATAGTGTTTCTATAATATTTGGAGGGTGGCCCATCGGACCGAGTGAGATAATAGATTAGAGAGTAATCATTAGATCATGGAAGGTAAGGAGATAGAATCTTATGTCACATGGTATTTTTGTTCTCATAATATATTTATCCCTCGACCATTCGATTGGGGAGATGCCTTGGTGGGTACTAGTGATGGAATAACCAGTGGGTTGGTTGTTGTGTGAGATATATCAAGGATTATTTTAAATCTTATATCATGTTGAGTACATGGTTTGTATTGATTATCCCACAGAAAATATTTATCATGGTTATATGAAATTGTGACATCTCCCTTAGAACCCTTATAGGTACAATACATGGAGTGGGGTTGATTATGATGTTAGTGGAAATGATAATGTGGATTCATTATGACCTTAAGGGTAGGGAAATCCACACATGGGGTGGTGTAAGTTGGTAACTAAATATGAATAAAGAGATTTATTATTGATATATTGTTACCTATAGGTCTTGGGATCGTCATGATATATTTTTTAACTATAGGATATGATAATGATGGATACATTTAGTGAGGTTGCTTAGGATGTGTCATGTATGAGCTTCTTATGTAATAGCCTCTTGCTCGATGCTAGGTATCAATCATTGGCTAGCTAATATCTAGGATGAGGCTTATCTTTCATGCTTGTTCATTATATCTTAATCGTTATTATATATCTATGATGAGGATGAGGCCTAGAGACCTTGGGATTGCAATGTAGAGATACTCCAACAAGGTGAACATTCTTTCAATTTTTTTAAAGTTTATGTTTGGCTATACATCATGGGGTATATGCGGTTTTCCACAAGACATAAATTATTTTAGTGGTTCAGATTCTATTAAAGGTTAGATTGGTTATTCCTCTTTAGGTCCTCCTCTATGTATGTGAGTTTATCCATGGGACCCGCCTTATGTTAATGGTTTGGATCATGTGGAAGGTTGGCTATGTTATGCCCTCCATACTGTTTTTTGGGGTGGATGTTATTCCATGAGGCATATAATCACATCACAATTCATGATCAAGATTTAATGGTTCTGCCTAGGGGATGAGTGTTTCAGTGTATACCTTGTGGTAATTCAAAAATGTGACATCATAGGGTGCACTATGCAATAGACCCTTAGGCTACACCACAATTTACCCTATTCTTGAAATGAAAAGAGATTTTTTAGTCTTTTTAATGAGGTTCCCCTACTCCTTATTTTCTACTTGACCCCATCACCCCAACCCATCTTCCCCATAATTTTCCCCTCTCATAATTCACTCTTTAGGATCCCTAATGGTCATTTGATAGTGGACATCTCACCCCCCTGGATAGCCCACACCCCCACACCCCTGTACCCCCCCACCCCACCCCACCTGGGCAGCCCCCCCTCCCTGGACAACCCACACCCCCACACTCCTGCAGCCCCCTACCCCCTGGACAGGTCACCCCCTTCCCATTTAAACCTTTTATGTTTTAATGGATTTTCCCCTTTTTTCATCGAGAACCCCTCCGCGCTACGCCACCCTCCCCTTCCTCTACTCTTGGGAGGTTTTCCCTCACCTGGTGTATGTTTTATCTTTCATCACTTGTATTGGAGAGCCTAGGATAATTTTGACCTCTCTTAATCCTTATATATATTAGTTTCTTCCCCCCAATCCTGTATTTAAATGGACATGGGTCAATTATAATTGGAAATGTAATGATACGACCCAGGCTGGTATCATAACCAACAACTGACCTGACTTTCCACTAACCTAAGATGTTTTCATGATCCCTATAGGATAACAATGATCCCATGGAAAATAGATACAATTAATGTGGAATATTTTACCCTTAAATTGGAGTAAATTTAAAATTATCTTTCTCTTAAAAAGTAGACATGTCCCATTCATAAGTTGAACATCTAGGAAAATAGTAGATACAAAAAAATAAAATAAAAAAATAGGAAGCATATATCATAGATGGAAAATAAAATCCCACTATTGAACAATAAAATTGTTTAACCATACATGTCCCATTCCTAAATCTCATTGGACCTATTTTGGATAGGTATAAAATATGAGTTCTAATTTTATGTTTTCTTTTCAGTTGGAAATCTCCTTTGCCGCGCGTCTCTCCTCTACTGCGAATGCACCTCTACTGCGTGCTAAACGACACATTCACGGTTAATGTTCTCCTATTAATCATTGGTTTCCTCTTGTTTTCATGTTATTACTGTTTGATATTGATGGTTACAATGTAAAATGTACGAGCTAAATGCCCCGTTGAAAATCGTGGCCGTTGGTGGTCCTTGTTTGCGCACTAAAAGAATTGCATGTTGGTTGGTTTCTGTTAAACATTTTAATATAAAAATTGGTAATTTTCGTATACTTGAATAATGAATGAACACCCCAAGATGATAAAACTTATGTGATAACCCCTGAATTAAAAAATGAAATTGAATAAGGGATGCTTTGTAAAATCTGAAATTGCGATTGTTTGGTTTGTATGGTGTTGTGATTGTGAGCACGATTGTGTGTTTGTATGGTGTTGCAGTTGTTGGCATGATTGGTATGCCATTTTTTTCCATGTTTTAGTTCTTACAATATTGAATATCAATCCAAACTTTACCCGTTTCAATGGCACCACCACTTTTTTACTAGTGCAATTCCACTGAATCCTAGAAAACCACTTCACTAAAGGACACTATGAGACACTTTATAGACACCCTAGTAAAATAACCATAACAACAAATGTAATGAATCATTACACACACAAGAACTCTATTGAAAATCATACCATCTATTAGTTTAGTACCATAGTTATTGACTAGAGACATTATGTTTCTAGAGAAACACTAAAATATCGGTTTACAACAATGCATACAGATCACATGTGGGATACTAAAACATTCTAGTGCAAGGAATTATCATAGATTTTTGAACATATTTTGAGTAATTATTTTGTTAAATATTAATATTACTGTATCAAATAGGATGAATATGAATAAAGAATGGATGAATGCCAATCGGTTGACAAAAGAGTATGAAGATGGCGTGAAAGAGTTTATCAAGTTTTCAAAAGATCATGCATGTGACCCTTATCAAATCCTTTGTCTGTGTTTACGCTATTGTTATTCAAGAAAAATTAGTCCAGAGGAGTTGAAAGAACACCTGATCTGTCACAGAATAGATCAAAGTTATACATGTTGGAATAAACACGGGGAAAAAAATTAATGTAGGTAGTGGCTCGGATAACACGGCGTTTTATAGATCATCTGATATGATTACAAGTGTGAACAATGAAGATGATCATATGGAGGATGTGATTATAGATGTGAATGATGATGGATATCGTATTGAGTAAATGACAAGGATAGTTGAAGATGAATTTCTTGATTGCCCAAAATTGTTTGAGAAGTTAAAGAGTTGTGCAAAAACGCCATTGTATGATGGTTGAACTAAATATACAACATTGTCAGCCATACTGAAGCTGTATAATTTGAAAGCAGGCAACAAGTGGAGTGACGCTAGTTTTACAGAACTACTTGCTCTCTTGAATGACATGCTCCCAGAAGATAATGAGCTCCTGAGCCGAATATACAATGCCAAATGAATTCTACGCTCGATGGGTATGATCTCTAAAAGAATACACGCCTGCCCGAATGACTGTATATTGTTTCGCAAGGACCAAAAATCACTTAAAGAATGCCCAAAGTGTGGTGCTTATCAATACAAGAAATATGATTCCAGTCTTACGAAAGTTGTATGGTATTTTCCAATCATTCCAAGGTTTAGGTGCCTATATGGAAGTGAGGAGACTGCAGGAAAATTGACATGGCATACAGATACAAGAATTAAAGATGGGAAACTACATCACCCGAAAAACTCTCCTTAGTGGAAGATAATTGATCATGAGTATCCTGAATTTGGAAACGAGCCGAAAAACCTTCGTCTTGCGTTATCTACAGATGGGGTGAATCCTTTTGGTTTTCAAAATAGCAGTTACAGTACATGACCGATTATGTTGGTAAATTATAACTTACCATCGTGGTTATGCATGAAACAAAAATACATCATGTTATCTATGATTATATCAGGACCAAAAAAACCGGGTAATGATATTGATGTTTATTTGGCTCCATTGATCGAGGATTTGAAATTATTGTGGGATTCATGTGTTACGTTGTATGATTCTTACAAAAATGAAGATTTCAATTTGAAATCCATGTTGTACGGGACGATAAATTACTTTCCTGCTTATGGAAAACTTTCAGGATATAATATTAAAGGAACTCAAGGGTGTCCCATTTGTGAACAAGGTATACAGTCAATTAGGTTGAAACATTCATCAAAAACCATGTTTCTAGGACATCATAGATTTATACCCAATGAAATAAGTATTGATCTTAGACAATATCATTCGACGAAAGTTCAGAAGAATGTACAACACCGTCTCTACTAAAAGGTGATCAATTGTTTTAGAAAGTAATAGATGTGGACACTACTTTTGGTAAAACATTTTTGAAAAACCTTACGAAAACCGGTTGGAAAAAGTGATTAGTTTTTTTTGAATTACCATACTAGAATTGTCTGTATGTCAGAATTTTTTTTGATGTTATGCATGTTGAAAAACATGTATGTGATAGTGTCATCGGCACGTTGATAAATACACCCGAAAAAAATAAAGGATGGAATTAAGGATAGATTGGACATGGTTGATATGGGAATACGAGAAGAGTTATCACCAGTGAAGGGTGAAAAACGAATATTTCTTCTCCCACTGCTTAAACTCTTTCCAGGAAGGAGAGATATTATTTTTGAAACTTCTTGAATGACGTAAAGGTTACGTAGGGGTATTCATCAAAATATCAAGAATATCGTGTCAATGATTGATTTAAAATTAAAGGGTCTGAAATCACATGACTGCCATGTTTTGATTCAAGATCTAATTTCTATTTCTTTATGTTACATTTTGCCCAAGAATGTCCTCTAAATATTAACAAAACTTTGTTTTTTCTTTAAATCTATATGCAGCAAAGTTACAGACCTGGCGAAATTGCCAACTATGGAAAGACAAATTGGCATCATATTATGTGAATTGGAAATGTTCTTCCCACCAACATTCTTCGATATGATGGTTCATTTGATGGTTCATTTGGTGAGAGAGATTCGACTATGTGGTTCTATACATTATAGATGGATGTATCCCATTGAATGCTACATGAAGATTTTGAAAGGGTATGTCAAAAATTGAAGTTGGCCAGAGGGTTGTATTGTGGAGAAATATATTGTTGAGGAAGCTGTTGAATTCTGTACTGAATACCTGTTTGGTGTGGAAAACGTTGGCCTACCAAAATCTCATCACACTGGGCGGCTTGAGGGTGAAGGAATTTCTGGAAGAGAGGTTGTCACAATCAATATTACAGATCGGGAGTAGACCCACCTTTACGTTTTGTATAATAGTTTTGATATTGAACCATATGTTCAAACCCACAAAGAAATTATTAGGAATTTGAATCCATCTAGGGATGAAAAATGGATATCATATACACATAATCGACAATTTTTAGGATGGTTTCAGGACCATATTTTTAAGAAGTTCGATAAAAATCCGAACTCAATTTCAGAACGACTTTGATGGATAGCCGAAGGAGCAAGTGTGTATGTATTATCTTATAATGATTATGTAGTTAATGGTTATACATCCTATACTAATTAACATGATGAATACAGTACCATGAAGAATAGTGGGGTTACACTTGTGGCTGAAGCGATGCATGTTTTTGGTGCTAAGGATAGAAATCCAATTTATGCAAATATGTCATACTTTGGCATCATCAAAAAAATATGAAAGTTGAATTATACAAAATTCCAAGTGTCGATTTTTCAATGCAAGTGGGTTGATAACAGGAGGGATATTAAAATAAATGAATTGGGATTCATGAAAGTTGATTTCAGTAAGGAAGGGGAGAAAGACAAACCATTTATAATGGCATCACAAGCAGTACAAGTATTTTATGTTCCAGACCCCACGAAACAAAACTGGTCAATTGTTCTGTTATCGACCAAAAAAACTGAAGGGTCAGATGAAAGTTCAATGGAAGATGACCCTTTCATAGGGACTTCACAATCATTTCATAGTGGTCCCAATGTAGATGGCATTTTGTATGTTATAGGAGACCACGATAAAGGGATTTACATAGTTGATAGAGGGGTCAAATCTCTCCAGCCTTAAAAAAAGAGTTCAATAATCAGATTATTTGTTTATTGTAATATATATTGTGTTACGTTATGTTATTATCTATTCGATGCTGCTTTTATGTAATCTAAATTAAATGTTAGACCACTTCTGCAGATAATGAATTCTGCACCTGTTGATGTACCCAATCCTGAGGCACAACATGTCTCTCAACCTGCTGCTGCTGGTCCTAGTGTAGAGAAACAATAGGTTTCTCAACCTGTTGCTGCTAGTCCCAGTAACGACGTACAATAGGTTTCTCAACCTGTTGCTACTGGTCCCAGTGCCGATGTTAGCACTCTGGAGGAACATAATGATGATACTTATGAGGAAATGGTAAGAAATGAAACCCTGATGGCGTAAAAAAAACAAGAGCACCGTAGTTTGACAGTGTTAGCCAAAATACTTAAGGAAAAAGAAAAAGGCATCAAATTTTAGGTGGAATGGAATAAGCGATGCCAACATGTTAACCTCCAAAAAGCTATCTTTAGTAGCTGCATTGGAATCGTCACTCGGAAATGCATACCGATTGATGTACAGTCATGGAACCATATTGTCAGTGGGCTTAAGACACTAATTTGGAAAGTGATTACGATAACATTATGATATCATTTTTTTAATTTATTAAAATAAAATAAAATACTAAAACATTGACTTACTCTTCATCATCCATTGCAGAGTGCATTTATAGTAGATGCCTCTCACAAGGAATACGTATTAAGAGTTATAGGAAGGATTCATAGAGGCTTCCACACAATTTTAACAAAATATCATCTTAAAGATGCTAAAGGGAAAATCAATCCGCACACACCTCCTATTTATGCACACTTGATATCCCAAGGAGTGTGGGATGCGTTTAGTAATCGTCGTGCAGAGCAGACTTTTCAGGTACATTGTGTTTGGTAATACGTTGTTTGAAGTTGCTTGTATTCATCACTTTGATTAAAAATTTTTTATTTATGAAACAACAACTAAGTGATGAAAATAAAGAACGTGCAATAAAACCAGCATACCCCTACCATAAAGAAAGGATGGGGTACACTTCACTTGAGAAAAAATTGGTATGTCTTTTAAATCTACCGTAATACTTTTATGTGACATAAAACAACACTATAACCATGTTTCTATGTTTATATGAAGATTGATGAATTGAAATTTAAATCCATATCCATCCCACACCATGTGCTATGAAGGAAGGCTCGTGTAAATAAAGAGGGGATACTGATAGATGAAAACACACAAAAATTGTGGGAAACATGTGTAAGTATGACATAATATAAATTTGATTTTCTTTAAATCACTATTACATAATAATGACTACTTATTTTATTACATTTTCTATCTGAAATAGTCACAAGAATCAACAACACCCGCACCAGATGCATACGTACTTTCAGAGGCCTTGAAGCAGCCAGAACAGTATGGCCGCATCATAGGTGCGGGTTTTGGGGTGACACCACGAACATATTTTCAGAAAAAAACAAGCAGAGGATGAAACTGAAGAAATAAAAAAGATACAAGAAAAATTATCTATTTTCAAGATGAATTACAATACCAGAGAGAGATGATAACAAGTTTGATGGGGGAGAGGCAAAGAGAAGAAACAACTCAACAAAAACCCGTGCATGAAGATCCCGCCCCACCCCCACTAGCTTTGAGGCAAGCCATTCCCCTAAAAAACCTGACTTATCTGAGGTAATCAATGTTCTAATAATTGTTTCTATGAAATGTGAATCAAATAGACACTGATACCTTTATTGTACTAATATTCTACAGGGTGAAAATGACTGTGATTTATATCTATCAACTCCCACCTACCGCCTTGTAGTGAGGGCTATGGTGTTCAATATGTAGAAAGACATGCTATACAACAGAAAACTTTCAATAGATCATGTTAGAGTGTCAATTAACATATCTAATGAGCCGAGTGCTGAGATACCTATTCCAAATGACGATGAAGACATTCATACAGTTGAAAAAGCTATTGGAACATTCATTGCATGGCCACCGATTCTTGTAAAAAAACATGTCGACAAGGAGGTATCCACTTCCAATTTATTTTTCAAACTGGACCTTTAACATTTAATGAAAAAAGGTCTGAAATGATGAATGTTATTACAGAACGACAAAGAGAATGGGTTGAAACAAAATATCAGCTCAAAACTATCTCAAGGACCAACCAACTGATTGAAACTGTCTACTAAGAGCACCTTCACCCCACCCATTCTATATCCATAGTTAATATTATTACAGGCTCATGTGGATACAAAGTTGATAAACGGAAATGCTCACACAATTGATTTTGAAAAAAATATGCACGGAGAGGAAAAATTGGATTTCATTAGTGCTGAAAATGTAAATGAAATCCTCAAGTATGAATGGCTAGGCACCTCAGTTGTAAATGTATACATGAGGTATTTTTTCATGATTTGATTTTACAAAAGCTGACATACTATGATAATTATGACTAAATAAATTTCATATTTTTTGCTGACGTATATATGAAAAACAATTTAAGGGATCTCCCCATGAACAAAAATTTGGACTCGTTAGTCCTCACATCACCTCTTCAAAAGAAGAAATAGATTCTGATAAAGAGGTTGCAATAATGTCATCCCTGGTCAAATCGTTTGGAAACAAAATTTTGGATGATAGGCTATTTTTAATACCAACGATGCAGGGGTAAAACTCTACAATTTAATCATATCAAATATATTTTCATTTCTTTCATTACTTATTCCTTTTTGTGTTTTTAGGCAGTATTGGATGCTGATTGCAGTCAATTTGGATACTCCAAAGATTTATTTTCTGGATTCAATGCATGTATATGCAACAAACTGACCATGCATGATGGAGTTTGTTAATTTTTAATACACTAGATACAAAATTTTAAACCTAAACATCTAGTTATATAATTTATATTATCTTTTAATGAGGATTCGGTTATGATAGGGTGGTGTATCAATATCGTCTACTTCATGGAATGAATCCAGGGCCTAAGGACAAGAATGCCTACAAGATATACAACTGGAAAAGTATCTTGGTATATATAATAACATTTCACTATCCAAACACATATCAAAACAAATTAATTATTTTTCTTGATGTTTCTGTAGTGTACAAAACAAACAAATGGAAAGGACTGTGGTTATTATGTTTGTAAATTTATGAAAGAGATCGTATCTCATCAAAAAACCAGAATCCCTGAAGAGGTATTTTCAAAAATAATTATGATTTCATTTAAAATATTTATTAATACTTTGTGTATTTATATTTTTTCATTACTACCATGACTGTCACAAAAACTCATATTCACAAGATGATATAGATGTGTTTAGAAATTAATGGGCAGTATACCTGAGGGAATATTGTACACAAATAGGATGAAGGTGAATTCATACTACTTATGTTATCCTTATATGATCATTGATACCTCCCTTGTCTACAATTATTGAGCATATATGATCACCCTTTATTATATTTTATATCCTTAGGTTATGAAGAAAGGTTTTAGAAATGATTTGTCTTTCTAGTAAATCACAACTTATTGAGAGACTGTTATGAACTAGTTCTTTATGTTTCTATGTTTCCAAAATCACTAGACCTAAACTATTATGGCATGGATCATTTATATTCTATATTTTGGTCATTTATACAACTATTTATACTGATGTAGTGTGTTGGAAGAATATTGGTTGTGCAACATTCACAAATTTAATAATAAAACTAAGGATTCTTCACTAATGTTGGTTAACTACCGCTTAGCATAACATCTCATCTGAACTTCTGATCAGGATTCCTGATGATGCTCTCATCCCACACCATCTCTATGATATAATCATTCAACCTTCACTTTTACTTCTCTTCCTTCACCCATTTACTAGGTAAATGGGTGCAGGAAGAGAAGGAAAAGTGAACGATGAATGATGATATCATAGATATGGTGTCGGATGAGAGCATCATGAGGACGCCGGATGGGAAGTTCAGATCAGATGCTATGGTAAGCGGTAGTTAACCAATAGTAGTAAAGTTCACAAAGAATCATTAGTTTTGTTATTAGATTATATCTGGACCAAAGAAACCATTTGGAATGATGAAAAGGTAATGTTACGATATAATATGTATATTTTAATGAAAAATTATATAATGAAACGTTGAATTGATTTTCATTATTCCTTGTAGGGTTAGTTTATTTTATAAGATTTCTATCCATGTGACATGCCTTTGCACGAAGAGCAACGATGTTGTGTCTGCTCAATCACAGAGGTAATGGGAAATATATTTCACTAATGACTCAATATTTAATAGCTCTATGAGAACTCTTAGGTTTTTTCTATACTTCACATAAGCCTCTTCATGTGATCAGGTCACATAAGCTCCTTTGTATGAATGCTTCATGTGAACTGATCATATGATCTCATCAAATGATCAAATCACATAAACAAATCATATAATCAATTAAGGTAATTCACTTGAACCATGATTCGTGTATTCTTTTCTTATTTACATGATCGCATAAAGCTTCAAGGGTCATGTAATCATATAAATATCCTAAGTTCATTTGATCACGTGATCCTATTATGGTCATGTGATCACACGACTTTGAACAAGTCATGCACTTAATATGATATTTCTAATTAGTCATGTGCCCCTTTCTTACTCAAGTCCATTTTTTAACCCCAAATCCTCCATTTTCATAATTAATCAAAATTTTCTCTTTCTTATGATACAAATTAATTCAAGAATTAAAGCTGAGGAGGCTATAGTTCATTGGACTACAATGGTCGATAGTGTGGAATTCGACCAATGCATAGTCATCCAGTCCACTCATGATCATCTTAAAATCTTGATGGTAACTAATATCTTAGATTTTCAATTTTCTAATTATTTTTCCTTATATGTGGGTGGGGGGTGTCCAGGAGGGAGGGGGTGTTTAGAAGTGTGTGTGTGTGTGTGTGGGGGGGGGGTGTCAAGGAGGGGAGGGAGGTGCCCAAGAGGGAGGGGTGTCTAGGAGGGAGGGGGGTCTCCAGGTGGGAGGGTGGGTGGGTGGGTGGGTGGGTGGGGGGGGGGGGGTCTAGGAGTGGGATGTCCAGGAGGGGAGGGAGGGGGTGTGTCCATAAGGGAGGGGGTGCCCAGGAGGGAGGGGGTGTCCAGGTGTGAGGGTGGGTGGGGGGTGTCCAGGAGTGGGGGGGGGGGGTTTCTAGGAGGGGAGGGAGGTGTCCAAGAGGGAGGGGGTGTATATGAGGGAGGGGGGGTCTCCAGGTGGGAGGGGGGTCTCTAGGTGGGTGGGTGGGTGTCCAGGAAGGAGAGGGTGTCCAGGAGGGATGGGGGTATCGGGAGGGTGTCCAGGAGTGGGGGGTGTCCAAAAGGGAGAGGGTGTCCATGAGTGGGGTGTCCAGGAGGGGAGGGAGGGGGTGTGTCCAAAAGGGAGGGGGTGTTTAGGAGGGGAGGGAGGGGGTGTGTCCAAAAGGGAGGGTGTGTCCAGGAGGGAGGGGGTGTCCAGGTAGAGATCCATTCAATTCCATTCAATACAGATAATATACAATGGGTAGATCACTTCTAGAGTAGCCTGAAGTGGGTCCGTAGTGAGGCATCAAAAGTTCCAACCAACCAAACCAATTCCAAGCCCATGTAAAGGTCCAATAATTATATTCCAATTCAATTTGAGGCCCAATATATCTTATTTAATGTCATAAAGAGCCAACATATGAATCATTTACCTTTATCACATCAGATTTCTAAGAAACACACCTTTTCTCTACTTCAAAGTTGTAGTAGAATACATCTACTAGGAAAATTACTCATGATATATGAGTTTGATGGAAGGAATAATTTTTTATCTAGATGAGTTGTGAGGACACTCTCAACTAAATCAATTTTGACCCTCAATCCTGGCATGTGGATGAAATATACGGAATGAGATGTTTTTTTACCAGAAACTGGATTCCAGAAGAAGTATCCCCGCTACTTATATATATATATATATGTATATATATATATGTATATATATATATATCCCTTCTCCCACTTTCCATAGGATTGGAATCCGCCGGTTGTTTCATAGGATCTCTATGTTTATGATTTATGTATTTTTAAATTATATTTTTGTTAATGTTATGTGAAATTTTGTTCCTATTCCTCCAATATATTATTTGTTTGGTGTTTTCCTTGATTTGTTGAGCTGTATCTCTTAAAAAATCATGAAATTGGAGTACTAATCCAAGTTCATGAATTCCCAGGGGAGTAAACTAAGTACTCCAATCACTTTTTATAATTTTGAATATCTTATTCAATTGAGAGGAGGTAGAAAAGTTTATTCATGTTTGGTTTAGAGACCAATAAATTTCTCTAATGATCTTAATGTATCTTTATAACCTCAAAAAATCCATTATCTACCCCTTGTTCTCGCTCAATTTATACCCAATGCAATGGAGGAATTTAGGTACATGAAAAAAAGACGATGGAGTTGGGTGGAGTTTGATTATTTGTCTATGATTATGGATTGATCAATATTCAAAACCATGTAGGATTTGAAATTTAGTACATTTAGGATATTTCTAAAATTATATACGATTTTATAATTCATATTAGTGAATGATGGTGCATTAATAATATTTATTCCATTATCAAATAGATGATTAAAATATAGTTGGATAAAGAAGGTTATTAATGGTTATACACTGGATTCATCCCTTTCGTATTAACATCATTTTAGGATTGTCTGATAATTTATTTTAATTGTATGATACCTTATTTCCAGGGGGTAGGAGGGGGAGGGGGTTGTCCAGGGAAAGGGAGGGGGGATATAGGGGGAGTGGGGGGGGGCTGCCTAGGGAAAGGGGGGGATGCAGGGGGAGGGAGGGGGGTTGTCCAGGGGGAGGGAGGGGGGCTGCAGGTGGAGTGGTGGTGGTGGTGTGGGGGGGGGGGGGGGTGCTATCCAGGGGTAGGGAGGGGGATGTCCAGGGGGGCTATCTCAGGGAGGGGGGGGGGGGGGGGGTCTGGCTAATCACACTAAAGAACTAGGAGGGAGGGGTGTCTGGGAGGGAGGGGGTGTCCAGGTGGGAGGGTGGGTGGGGGGTGTCCAGGAAGGAGGGGATGTCCAGGAGGGAGAGGGGGTGTCTAAGAGTGGGAGGGGTGTCTAGGAGTGTATGTGTGTGTGTGTGTGGGGGGGGGGGGTGTCTAGAAGGGGAGGGAGGCTATCCAGGGGGTGGGAAGGGGGCTGTCCAGGGGGTGGGAAAGGGGCTGTCTAGGGAAAGGGAGGGGGGCTGTAGGGGGAGGGGGGGGGGTTTCTAGGGGTAGGGAGGGGGATGTCTAGGGGTAGGGAGGGGCTGTCCAATGGGGCTATCTCGGGGAGGGGATGGAGGGGCAGTCTGGATAATCACACTAAAGAACTAGGAGATTAAGAGAAAAGTGAACCGGTATGATCATGGCCTATCTAATTGTGTAGGTTCTCATCCGAACCTCTATAAAACCGAGAAATACATTCCTTCCATACCTTCAACGGGACCTTAGATATTGTATGGGGTCCTTGGAGAGGCATAAGTGGTCAGGGTCCAAGCAGGGTTGGACCCGATGTCTGATGTGGAAACACCAACACTCTTTCCCTTTGACCTGGCATGGGAGAGTACACTCTTAGAGGCTCATAATATATGTAACTATTAGGTTTATAACCTATTTAGGATGGTGGTATCACTAGTAAAATGTTAGAATTTATTCTAAAATTGAATACTCCTATGAAATTGAATACTCCTATGAAATTGAATACACCATCATGTATGTGTCATATTGTATAACCTGTGGAGATTCCTCCCTTTTTTTATTGTTAATAAATGAAACCTTTTGGATTCCATGTTGTTGTTGAAATTTATTCCTCTTCTTTTCTCATCCATGTAATCTTAACAAAACAATATTTATAAGTCAACGAATCATGTTGAGCCTCTTCTAAAATATTAATTCAATCTAAGGAAATATGGACATAAAAAGGTTATAACAGGTAATAATTGACATTTTATCAATGTATTCTTCATATCAATGCTTAATTTATTTCATTATTGTATTACTAACATAATATTTGTTTTCTTATATAGGTAATTTTTTTTTCATGAGTTCACATGCTTTGTTCGGTAACTAATACCATGGACGACAATTTTTGAGAGGGGATCACAGATGCAAAAAGGATGAAACATTAATATTTTTAACTGTTTGTTGGATAATTGTAATTGTAACCATATTAAAAATTATTTGAAATGTATATATTAGTGTTTTTTTTATATTCATGATTTCAAGTAAATGTTTATAACATTGTTTGGGAAACTCTTGTGCGTGATGTTTTGTTCTTCTATGCTTTGTTTGTGTGTAGGTGTTGTTTGTGCTGTGTGTGCAGGTGCTGTCTCAGGTGTGTAGGTGTTGGGTTTTATTAGGCAACTTGGCCTTTATCAGTGCTAATTAAGCACTGATAAATGTGTATTATATCATCACTCAAAATAGCGCTAATAAAGGGGGTCTTTATCAGTGCTATTTTGAGCACTGATATATTATACATTTATCAGCGCTCAAAATAGAGATGATAAAGGGGGACTTTATCAGTGCTCAAAATAACACTGATAAAGATGGACCTTTATTAGCACTAAATAAGTGCTGATAAAGGGGGACCTTTATCAGTTCTTTTTTATAGCTTAGATAAAAGTGACCCTTTATTAGCACTATTTTGAGCGCTTATAAAGGGGACCCCCCTTTATCTTCGTTGCGATTAACATCTCTTTTCTAGGGCTGTTAAAGGTGGTTTTTAGCGCTCTTAAAATCCTTATTTGTAGTAGTGTTCCCACACATTATAAATGACTAATGAATCATTTTACAAAATTATTAAAACAATTGGAGTGTGTTTTCTTGGTTTTCAATGAGTGACACACATTTTTCACTAAAATGTCAATTATAAACTGATAACAAACACTTTGAGTCATACCGGTCAAACCATGCATTGGATTGAGGTGTGAATGATTCCTACACATCAAAAATGACTTATGGATCATTTTTCTAAAGTATCAAAATAATCTATATGCGTTTTCTCAGTTTTGAGTATGTCACTTGTGTTTTTAATAAAATTTCATTTTAAATTGAAAACACACAACTTGAGTCATACCGGTCACATCATGTGTCGGTTCGATGTGACACTGATACCTACATGTAAAAAATGACTTATGAATCATTTTCCTAAATTATAAAGATAATCAGAGAGCCATTGCTCAGTTTTCGATGAGTGACATATATTTTGAACTAAATGTAAATTTTAAACTGATAATGGACACTTTGACTCATACCAGACACACTGTGTATCAGATTGAGAAGTGATTGATTCCTACATGTTAAAAATGAATTATGAATCATTTCCCCAAATTATCAAAACAATATGAATGTGTTTTCTCAGTTTTGAGTGTGTGACTTATGTTATTTACTAAAATGTCAATTTTAAATAAAAAACACACTTTGAGTCATACTGGTCACACTGTGTGTCGGGTTAAGATACAGATGATTCCTACAAATCATAAATGAATTATGAATCATTTTTATAAAGTATCAATACAATACTTACTATTTTTCTTAGTTTTGAGTATTTCACTTGTGTTTTTTTACTAAAATGTCATTTTAAACTAAAAAAACACACTTTGAGTCATGCGTTGGTTTGACATGAGACTAATTTCTACATGAAAAAATGATTTATGAATCATTGTCCTAAATTATCAGCATAATCATATATTTTTTCTTAGTTTTTAGTTAGTGATACATGTTTTGAACTAAAATGTCAATTTTAAACTGATAAATGGCACTTTGAGTCACACCGGTCACACCATGTGTCAGTTCAATGTAAGACTGATTCATAAACATAAAAAATGACTTATAAATCATTTTCCTAAATTATCAATACAATCGGAGTGATTTTTCTCTTTTTTCAGTGAGTGACACACGTTTTGAACTAAAATGTCAATTTTAAACTGATAACAGACACTTTGAGTCATAACGGGAACATCGTTTATCAGATTGAGGTGTAAATTATTTCTAAACACCAAAAATTACTTATAGACTATTTTATTAAAGTAAAAAAAAAATCCAAATGTGTTTTCTCTATTTTGAGTATTCCACTTGTCTTTTTTACTAAAATGTCAATTTTAAATAAAAAGACACACTTGGAGTCATACTGGGCACACATTGCATTAGATTAATATGCAACTAATTCATACACATTTCAATTGACTTACGTATCATTATCCAAAAGTATCAAAATAATATGAATAGGTTTTCTTGGTTTTGAGCATGCCACTTGCCTTTTTTTTTTTACTAAAATGTCATTTTAAACTGCAAACACGCACTTTGAGACATATCAGTCACATCATGTGTTAGTTTGTAGTGATATTGATTCCTAAAAATCAAAAATGGCATATGAATTGTTGTCCTAAAATATCAGGACACTCAGAGCGTGTTTTATTGGTTTTTAGTGAGTGACACATGTTTTGAACTAAAATGTCAATTTTAAACTGACAACAGACACTTTGAGTCAAACCAGGCACACGGTGTATCAAATTGAGGTGTGGATGATTCCTACACGTCAAAAATTACTTATGAATTATTTTACTAAAGTATCAAAACAATAAGAATGTGTTTTCTATGTTTTAATTATGCCACTTAACTTTTTTACTAAAATTTAAAATTTAAATATAAATACACACTTGGAGTCATACTGGTCAAACCATATGTCATATTGAGGTGTGGTTGACTCCTACACATCAAAAATGACTTATGGATCATTATCCTAAAGTATAAAAACAATCTGAATATGTTTTCTCAGTTTTGAGTATGTAGTGTGTGTTTTGAACTAAAATGTAATTTATAAACAAAAAACATACAGTTTGGGTCATACTGAGCACATTGTGTATCAGATTGAGGTGAGAATGATTGACCCATTTCCTTGTTTCCTTTATCAAAATTTCATCCTCGAAGTCCAATATCTCAAGAGCATGGGTAGATTTGAACAAACCACCCCAACTTGAGAAAAAGAATACACCTATATAAAAAAATAATTCTTATGTTAGTAATACTACAAAGAAATAAATTAAACATAAATATGAATTAATTCATTAATAAAATGTCAATTTTAAACTAAAACCACACAATTTGAGTAATACTGTATAACGACCCATACTTTACATACATTGTTAATACTTCAAAATTGAAGCACACTTATTACAACATATGACAAAACCACAAAGGACCGTATAGGTATAGTGTCTTTAGAAACTGGGAAACATAAACAACTGGTTCATAAATCTTCTACAGTGTCTCCCATTTATTTCATCATATCTAGGATCCCTTTTAGCATATTCTACTTAATATCCATCTTCCTGACCTGGGGAAAAGAAAACATAAAAGGGTGAGCTCAAATGCTCAGCAAGGGCAAATAAAGGAAATAAAAATCATATCATATCTTTTTGAAAATCAAAACCTGAAAAAGAGATCATAATATCTTAACATGGAATAAATCATAGAAGTGAAAATGAGATTCCCATAATCATAACATAAAACTTGAAACTTTGTGGCATGCACACATAATCATGGAAAATCATTTCTTGTTAGTCATGACTCATTGCCAAGACTATCTTAGTGGACAAAGTCCCTTTCTGAACCGAGTTCACTCCTCGTTTCAGTCCTGTATCACTGAACCGAAATAACCTTCCGTTCCAGCCATGTCTATCTAATGAGATATAAAATCTTTACCCAATGCATTGGAGGGAGATATAGGTCCCACCCATCTTATAATGAATCCTTTCTTATGTGTGCCACATAATCATAAATCTTACATCATCACATAACCCATGTAATAAAAATGAGATTCTTAAACAACATGACATCATAAAACAATTCATATAAGATAAAGGAATTCATAAAAATAATTCCATCACAACATGATCAAATCAATTTAATAATAGGGATAAAAATAGAACCCTTTATTATCTTAGATGGAAAATAATTTTGATAAAACACTTGAACTCCATTCTTGAGGAAAATATCCTTTCTTCTTAAAAAACATTTTTCCTTTCATAACATGTCATACAACTTTAAAATAAAAGAAGTTGATTAGAAATAAACTTAAAAACTTGTAAAGGAAGCTTCTTGGAAATAATGTTTTAAAAATCCATTCATGCCGTATAAGTTAAAAAAAAACATTCTTCGTACTTTTGTCGGAAAAGTCAAAAGTACCTCGTACGAAAAACGACAAAAGATTCCTTTCATACATATTACTAAAAACTCACCGAAGGGTAAAAATGGATTTAAACAATTGTAGGTGGATGGAAATAATATTACATATTGATGAAACATGTATGTGGATGATAAAATACACCCCAGTAAATACTTACGAATAAACAATCTCGGATAAAAATGAGATTGTGATATTTCCCTTACCTTAGGTCCAATTTGACTTGTATGTGTCCGAAGCTCCTGTATAATGGTTTAAATAATGTTATTGACTTATTCCAGAATCATACATATTGATATGATATCATATATGGTCATATTCTTAGCTTCTTGTTAGTAATATTTCATTGTTACTTGTTACTCGGGTCTTTATTGCCTTTTGTTCTTACGCGTGTTTTGCCGAATAAATTCTTATTCTTATTTCAAGGTTATAGATACCTTATATCCAGAATGGTATTAGTGTAACATATATCATATTTATTCATTCAATTCATTTATATAATTACTATGTAATGATGATCATGTAGAACGAGTCGCATCACATCGTGGAGACGGTATTCCGTACGTACGCACGAGTGATGATATCGTTCCTATGATCGTGGAAATGTATTGGAGTATATATATATTATTTCAGTATCAATATTACTTTATAATAATCATAAATAGTTACTCATTACACCATTATACCCATCCTTGTAAAGTGATGGTGGAAAAATAGATTACACCACGGCGTGGAGACGGTATTCCGTACGTACGCACGCGCGGTGATTTCATTTTTCCGTAGGATGGATAGAAGGTGAATTAGGGTTGTTTCATATTTATAATAACATATCAGTATGTAAGTAATACTGATGTTATTACTTCATCATGAAACAACTAAAGAAGAAGAAGTTGAAGAAGAAATAAATTGAAAAGATCGGTAATGGATATTACCTCTTCTTTGGAACGCCTCTTTGAATCCTCCACTTAAGGAACTAAGAGTGGTCTTTGGAGAAGAAAAGGACCTCTAGGACTATTCTAGGGAAGTGGAGAGGAGAAAATGGCAGGGGTTGGCCGAGCTTGAGTGCTCAATTTGGTGTGAGGAGGAGGGGGAAGAGGTGCCCTTTTATAAGGGAGGAGAGGGGCACCTTAGGAATATCTCAAAATATTATTTTATATTAAAGTCAAAATCGGTTTATAATGGTTCCAAAGGGTCTTATTTCGAATATAAAGTGGGGAAGGGTCGAAATCCTATCAAACAATAGGATTTAGACAAGTTTAGGGTATTATTTTAACCTTATCAATTAGATTTAACTCTAAGTTAAATAATTTAACTTTTACCATGTCTTTTTGTTTTCTTTCACTATATGGTTAATACACTTACTATAACATGCCAAACGAACCCCAAATTGTTTATTATTAAAATATATATCCTTATCTAAGTCATTTGGCCGAACCTTAGATTTTTAGGAATACAATAACAATTAATAATATAATATTTGATTTAAAAACTATTTTGTGTCAATTTTGACACTATTTGATATATGATTTTTGTGAAAGTCATAACAGAATTATATGTTCGAACCAAGTTGATTAAATCAACACTAATATATCATAGTAACCTAGAAAATTAGTGGAATTCATAAAAAGTCTTAAATTACATTTATTTTGGTGTTTATAACATCAATTATGTCAATATTTCATTAATAATATAATTACTGCATCATCATTGTGTCATAAATAAATTAAATTATTTAAAGTCTAAAAATTACAAATAAAATACCATTATGTAGGAAATATTTTTATCTTTCTAATTAATATTTATAATCTAAAATCCAACATATATAACCCTATGTAAAAATTGTTTTGCTAAAAGATATATGCTTGTGTCATTTTTGTATTCATTTTAACTTAATTAAAATAAAGTGTCATTATCACTTACAAGTGGATCAATGGGGTCCCAAAATCGACCCAAATATGACCATGGTCGACCATGTATCAACCAATAGGTTTAAGACACGTTTTAGGGTAATTTAATATTATTATAATATTATTTTTTAACCCTTATTTACCGGATTTACCCTTAACCATGGTAAATAAAATATTTACCGCAGTAATTATTCAAAATGTCTAAAAATAAAAGTTACCTATTTACACAATTTGAACATCCTGATTCCAAATATGGAATCCATTTTTCTAAATTCAAAACACAGAAGTGGCAGAAATTAATTTAAAATTAATTCCCGCTGTCAAAACAAAAAGCGTGTTTTTAAGAGATAATAACTATCAAAAGATTGACACTTGTTTATGTTCGGTTTAATTGTAACATTGTGTCCAATGACCAACATTATATTAAGTGGTAAAAATATATTATAAATATACTTTAAAACCACTCAAATTAATAATTTATCACTATTAAATGTTTTGATTAAAAAAGTTGTTTTTAATTAAAATTTAGTAATTTTCACTATTCATCAAAATATTAAAGTTATCCGAAAAGTACCAAAATTTCACCTTAGGCTAAATTTGATATTATGAGTCCAAAAATGAAGTCCATTTTGAAAAATAAAATTTATAAAATTTCAAAAAGTGGTTATTACTATTCATAACGGCTAGTTTTAATAGCATATTGTTATTTAGTGAAACTCGGTATTGCGTACGACGAAAGCTATCGAGGAAGGTCGCGATTGCGTGTAAAGCAAGCCAAGCAAGTGTTGTGTAGAAAAATATTCCTTTGATGATTTATATAACATAAAAGTCTCGGGTGTTACATTCTACCCCCCTTAAAAAGAATTTCGCCCTCGAAATTCGTCACTTTGTAACAAACAGATGAGGATACTTCTCCCTCATCATATCCTCAAGCTCCCAAGTAGCTTCTTCAAGTTGGTGGTTCCTCCATAAAACTTTCACCAATCGAGTGGTCTTGTTTCGTAGAACTTTTTCGCTACGATCCAGAATCTCTATCGGCTGTTCTTCATAAGAAAGATCTTGCTCCAGCGGTACAACTTCTGAGCTGAGTACATGTGAAGGATCAGGTATGTACTTTCTCAGGAGAGATACATGGAACACATCGTGAACTTGAGAGAGATTCGGTGGAAGCGCCAATCGGTAAGCTACCTTCCCAACACGATCCAGTATTTCGAAAGGACCGATATATCTAGGGCTCAACTTCCCCTTCTTTCCAAATCTCATAACCCTCTTCCAGGGAGATATTCGTAAGAACACTTTATCACCCACTTCAAACTCTAGGTCTTTTCTTCGGTTGTCGGCATAACTTTTCTGTCGACTCTGAGCTGCTCTTATGTGTTGTTGAATAGATCTGACCTTTTCTGCCATTTCATCAACGAGATCAGGTCCTAATAGCTTTCTTTCCCCAACTTCATCCCAGCAAGTTGGAGTCCTGCATTTCTTTCCATAGAGAGCTTCATAAGGAGCCATCTGAATACTGGAGTGAAAGCTATTATTATAAGAAAATTCCACCAAAGGTAGGTGTTGATCCCAACCTCCTTTGAAATCCATAGAGCAAGCTCTCAACATATCTTCTAGGGTTTGAATTGTTCTCTCAGACTGACCGTCTGTCTGGGGATGATAAGCAGTGCTGAAACTCAACTCTGTATCCAGAGTATGCTGAAGACTTCGCCAGAACTTCGAGGTAAATCTCAGATCCCGATCAGATATAATAGAAAGTGGTACTCCATGCAATCTTACCACTTCCTTTACATATATCCTGGCAAGCTGATCTAGAGAGAAATCCTCTCTAATAGGAATGAAGTGTGCAGACTTTGTAAGACGATCAACTATGACCCAGATAGCATTATTGCCTTTGGATGTTTTAGGAAGTCCTGTGACAAAGTCCATAGTGATGTTTTCCCATTTCCATTCGGGTATGGGTAATGGTTGTAACATCCCCTTAGACTTCTGTCTCTCAGCTTTAACTTGTTGACAAACCAAGCATCGAGAGACATATTTAGCAACATCTCTTTTCATGCCATCCCACCAGAAGTACTCTTTCAGGTCCCTATACATCTTCGTGCTTCCAGGATGAATAGAGAATGAAGAACTATGAGCCTCATCCAGCAGCTCCTTCTTTAATTCAGGGATGGAAGGAACACAAACCCGATTCCTGAACTTTATTATCCCATCACAATCAAGGTTGAATTCAGGAACGTTTCTCACCTTCTTTTGTAACTCGACATCTTCTTTCTGTGCCTCTTTAATCTTCACATGTATAGATGGTTGAACATTCATTTGAGAAAGATAAGATTTTTCCCCTTCCATTATAATTCCAAGATCCATCCTTTGTAAATCCATAAATATTGGATCTTTTGTGATCCTCATCATGGATAAACTAGCATGGTCTTGTCGACTTAATGCATCTGCCACCTTGTTTGCTTTCCCAGGGTGGTAATGGATTGAGCAGTCATAATCCTTAATCAGCTCCAACCATCTTCTTTGACGCATATTCAACTCCTTTTGTGTGAAAATATACTTTAAACTTTTATGATCAGTATAAATATCACACCTTTCACCATAAAGGTAATGCCTCCAAATCTTTAATGCAAAGATTACCGCAGCCAACTCCAAATCATGTGTTGGGTAATTTTGCTCATGGATTTTCAACTGTCGTGAGGCATAAGCTATCACCATATCATTTTGCATAAGAACACACCCCAATCCCTTCTTGGATGCATCACTGTAGATCACAAACCTTTCTCCACTACAAGGCAGTGTGAGCACAGGTGCACTGGATAACCTTCTTTTCAACTCCTTGAAATTCTCTTCACATTCCTCTGTCCAGACAAACTTAACTCCTTTCCGAGTCAACTTGGTGATTGGATTAGATAATCGTGAAAAATCTTTTACAAAACGTCGATAATATCCAGCCAAACCAAGAAAACTTCGGATCTCAGTTACTGTTGTTGGTCTCGACCATCTTTCGATAACCTCTATTTTTGCTGGATCCACAGATATCCCCTCTTTTGATATTATGTGACCCAAAAATGCAACTTTTTGAAGCCAAAATTCACACTTGGTAAATTTGGCATAAAGCTTCTCCTTTCTCAGGGTCTTCAATATAATTCTCAAGTGATCTTCATGCTCTTCCTTGCTCTTTGAATAGACAAGAATATCGTCTATAAAGACTACCACAAATTGATCAAGATAGTCTCTAAAGACTCTATTCATTAGATCCATGAAGATAGCAGGGGCATTAGTAAGACCAAATGGCATCACTATAAATTCATAGTGTCCATACCTTGTACGGAAAGCCGTCTTTGGTATATCCTCCCTTTTGACCCTTAATTGATGATACCCTGAACGAAGATCAATCTTGGAAAAGTATTGAGCTCCGCGTAGTTGGTCAAAAAAGTCATCAATGCGTGGGAGAGGATATTTGTTCTTGATAGTGATCTTGTTAAGTTCTCAATAATCAATGCAGAGTCTCATTGATCCATCTTTCTTCTTAACAAATAGAACAGGTGCTCCCCAAGGTGACGCACTAGGGCGTATGAATCCCTTATCAAGATTCTCTTGGAGTTGCTTCTTCAATTCCTGCAACTCAATTGGGGCCATTCTATAAGGTGTCTTTGAAATAGGCAAAGCACCCGGTACGAGTTCTATTGAAAACTCAACTTCACGATTTGGTGGAAGACCCGGTAATTCCTCCGGAAAGACATCATCAAACTCCCTTACAATGGGCATATTCTTAATCGTGAGTTTCTCACCAACCATTTGAGATAAATAACCTTCATTTAGTGGAATCAATACCCATAAGATGGAAGAAATTTCCACTGGAAGATTATGTTCATCCTTGCATTGATATACGATCGTAGATTGATCTGGAATATGAAATGTGACTTCCCTTCTTTGGCAATTGATATGAGCTCCATGTAGAGAAAGCCAATCCATGCCAAGAATCACATCAAATTCCACTAAAGGAAGGATCACAAGATTTGCAGGAAGCACTTTCCCACAAACTTCGATCGGAGAAGAATTATAAACTTTTGATGCGATTGATGTGCCATTAGGTGTTGTCACAGCTAACTCAACATCTAATTGTTGAGGTAATACGGTGATACCCTTAGAAAATTCTTTAGAAATAAAAGAGTGGGTGGATCCAGAATCAAATAAAACATTTGCTACTTTAGAGTGGATGGTAAGTGTACCTTTCACCACTTCGTTATCGTACTCCACATCGCTGATAGAAATTGCATGTGACTTTCCTTTGTCTTTAGCCTTAAGATTTTGTTGACGTCGACCATCATCATCAACCCTTGGATTTGGGCATTGATTGGCATAATGCCCCATCTCCTTGCACTTGAAACATTGAAGTGTAGAAGGTTCATTCTGTGTATCCCTTCCTTTGTTTGCGTCATTAGACATCTTCTTCCCATTATCACGGCATTCAAATGCCCGATGACCTTCCTTTCCACATTCAAAACATTTACTTGTCCCTTTAAGACAACTCCCTCCATGTTTCTTTCCACACTTTGAGCATAAGGGAAAGTTCATCTTCTTTTCAGTGTGCTCTTTAGAGTTTCCTTTGAATTCCATCTTCCTCTTCTTATCAAACCCATGTGACTGATGGGTTACTCCAATCTCCATCTCGACTTTGAGAGCACATCGAACGATTTCCTCGTAGCTATTGAAGTCCCTTATGGCTAACGACCTTCGAAGACTTGGTTTTAAGCCACTAAAGAATCGATCGATCTTACTCTCAGGTTGGATAATAATACCAGAAGCGTACCTTGCAAGTCTTGTAAAATTTGCTTCATAGGTACTAACAGATTCATCATCCCTTTGCTTCAGTTCAAGGAACTCTTTCTCCATCTTTGTTCGGAGAATACGAGGGAAGTACTTATTGAAAAATAAGTTCTTGAACTCGTCCCATTCCATAGACTCAATTTCATCCCTTTGCCTCGTATTCTTAATAAGATTCCACCATTGATCAGCATCTCCTTCCAAACGATACACTGCTAGGATGACTTTATCATGTTCAGAACATTGAAGAACTGAAAATATATTTTCAGTTGTACTAATCCATTGTTCAGCAACTAATGGATCAGTAGACCCACTGAAAGAAGGTGGACGCTGCCTCATGAAGGATTCAACAGAATGTTGCTCCTTCCTTTGCTCGTTTGGAAGTCCTGCATGATTCATAGCTTGAGAAAGTTGTGTGAGCATGGCTACAAGATTTTGCATTCCAGCTCCCGTATCGTTTGGTTACTCAGGGGGACAATCATTGCATTTCCCATCGCATTCCGCATTAACACGGTTCCTTCGGGTTCCAGCCATTGACTAAAACCAAGAAGAATAGTGTGAGCAACACTAATTATAATAGGAAAACCACATAATTCAAGAATAGAATTTTCATGCTTAAGGTCTTATCCTAGGTTATTCAAGGACATTTCTAAAACACTAAGATTGTGTTCTATGCTTAGACTTATCCTTAGGGTTCTTACTAAGGCTTTCACATCCTAGTTTCCAAAGGTTGACTATACCTTTCCTCTGATACCAACTATAACGACCCATACTTTACATACATTGTTAATACTTCAAAATTGAAGCACACTTATTACAACATATGACAAAACCACAAAGGACCGTATAGGTATAGTGTCTTTAGAAACTGGGAAACATAAACAACTGGTTCATAAATCTTCTACAGTGTCTCCCATTTATTTCATCATATCTAGGGTCCCTTTTAGCATATTCTACTTAATATCCATCTTCCTGACCTGGGGAAAAGAAAACATAAAAGGGTGAGCTCAAATGCTCAGCAAGGGAAAATAAAGGAAATAAAAATCATATCATATCTTTTTGAAAATCAAAACCTGCAAAAGAGATCATAATATCTTAACATGGAATAAATCATAGAAGTGAAAATGAGATTCCCATAATCATAACATAAAACTTGAAACTTTGTGGCATGCACACATAATCATGGAAAATCATTTCTTGTTAGTCATGACTCATTGCCAAGACTATCTTAGTGGACAAAGTCCCTTTCTGAACCGAGTTCACTCCTCGTTTCAGTCCTGTATCACTGAACCGAAATAACCTTCCGTTCCAGCCATGTCTATCTCATGAGATATAAAATCTTTACCCAATTCATTGGAGGGAGATATAGGTCCCACCCATCTTATAATGAATCCTTTCTTATGTGTGCCACATAATCATAAATCTTACATCATCACATAACCCATGTAATAAAAATGGGATTCTTAAACAACATGACATCATAAAACAATTCATATAAGATAAAGGAATTCATAAAAATAATTCCATCACAACATGATCAAATCAATTTAATAATAGGGATAAAAACAGAACCCTTTATTATCTTAGATGGAAAATAATTTTGATAAAACACTTGAACTCCATTCTTGAGAAAAATATCCTTTCTTCTTCAAAAACATTTTTCCTTTCATAACATGTCATACAACTTTAAAATAAAAGAAGTTGATTAAAAATAAACTTAAAAACTTGTAAAGGAAGCTTCTTGGAAATAATGTTTTAAAAATCCATTCATGCCGTATAAGTTAAAAAAAAACATTCTTCGTACTTTTGTCGGAAAAGTCAAAAGTACCTCGTACGAAAAATGACAAAAGATTCCTTTCATACATATTACTAAAAACTCACCGAAGGGTAAAAATGGATTTAAACAATTGTAGGTGGATGGAAATAATATTACATATTGATGAAACATGGATGTGGATGATAAAATACACCCCAGTAAATACTTACGAATAAACAATCTCGGATAAAAATGAGATTGTGATATTTCCCTTACCTTAGGTCCAATTTGCCTTGTATGTGTCCGAAGCTCCTGTATAATGGTTTAAATAATGTTATTGACTTATTCCAGAATCATACATATTGATATGATATCATATATGGTCATATTCTTAGCTTCTTGTTAGTAATATTTCATTGTTACTTGTTACTCGGGTCTTTATTGCCTTTTGTTCTTACGCGTGTTTTGCCGAATAAATTCTTATTCTTATTTCAAGGTTATAGATACCTTATATCAAGAATGGTATTAGTGTAACATATATCATATTTATTCATTCAATTCATTTATATAATTACTATGTAATGATGATCATGTAGAACAAGTCGCATCACATCGTGGAGACGGTATTCCGTACGTACGCACGAGTGATGATATCGTTCCTATGATCGTGGAAATGTATTGGAGTATATATATATTATTTCAGTATCAATATTACTTTATAATAATCATAAATAGTTACTCATTACACCATTATACCCATCCTTGTAAAGTGATGGTGGGAAAATAGATTACACCACGGCGTGGAGACGGTATTCCGTACGTACGCACGCGCGGTGATTTCATTTTTCCGTAGGATGGATAGAAGGTGAATTAGGGTTGTTTCATATTTATAATAAAATATCAGTATGTAAGTAATACTTATGTTATTACTTCATCATGAAACAACTAAAGAAGAAGAAGTTGAAGAAGAAAGAAATTGAAAAGATCGGTAATGGATATTACCTCTTCTTTGGAACGCCTCTTTGAATCCTCCACTTAAGGAACTAAGAGTGGTCTTTGGAGAAGAACAGGACCTCTAGGACTATTCTAGGGAAGTGTAGAGGAGAAAATGGCAGGGGTTGGCCGAGCTTGAGTGCTCAATTTGGTGTGAGGAGGAGGGGGAGGAGGTGCCCTTTTATAAGGGAGGAGAGGGGCACCTTAGGAATATCTCAAAATATTATTTTATATTAAAGTCAAAATCGGTTTATAATGGTTCCAAAGGGTCTTATTTCGAAGATAAAGTGGGGAAGGGTCTAAATCCTATCAACCAATAGGATTTAGACAAGTTTAGGGTATTATTTTAACCTTATCAATTAGATTTAACTCTAAGTTAAATAATTTAACTTTTACCATGTCTTTTTGTTTTCTTTCACTATATGGTTAATACACTTACTATAACATGCCAAACGAACCCAAAATTGTTTATTATTAAAATATATATCCTTATCTAAGTCATTTGGACGAACCTTAGATTTTTAGGAATACAATAACAATTAATAATATAATATTTGATTTAAAAACTATTTTGTGTCAATTTTGACACTATTTGATATATGAGTTTTGTGAAAGTCATAACAGAATTATATGTTCGAACCAAGTTGATTAAATTAACACTAATATATCATAGTAACCTAGAAAATTAGTGGAATTCATAAAAAGTCTTAAATTACATTTATTTTGGTGTTTATAACATCAATTATGTCAATATTTCATTAATAAGATAATTACTGCATCATCATTGTGTCATAAATAAATTAAATTATTTAAAGTCTAAAAATTACAAATAAAATACCATTATGTAGGAAATCTTTTTATCTTTCTAATGAATATTTATAATATAAAATCCAACATATATAACCCTATGTAACAATTGTTTTGCTAAAAGATATATGCTTGTGTCATTTTTGTATTCATTTTAACTTAATTAAAATAAAGTGTCATTATCACTTACAAGTGGATCAATGGGGTCCCAAAATCGACCCAAAGATGCCCATGGTCGACCATGTATCAAACAATAGGTTTAAGACACGTTTTAGGATAATTTAATATTATTATAATATTATGTTTTAACCCTTATTTACCGGATTTACCCTTAACCATGGTAAATAAAATATTTACCGCAGTAATTATTCAAAATGTCTAAAAATAAAAGTTACCTATTTACACAATTTGAACATCCTGATTCCAAATATGGAATCCATTTTTCTAAATTCAAAACACAGAAGTGGCAGAAATTAATTTAAAATTAATTCCCGCTGTCAAAACAAAAAGCGTGTTTTTAAGAGATAATAACTATCAAAAGATTGACACTTGTTTATGTTCGGTTTAATTGTAACATTGTGTCCAATGACCAACATTATATTAAGTGGTAAAAATATATTATAAATATACTTTAAAACCACTCAAATTCATAATTTATCACTATTAAATGTTTTGATTAAAAAAGTTGTTTTTAATTAAAATTTAGTAATTTTCACTATTCATCAAAATATTAAAGTTATCCGAAAAGTACCAAAATTTTACCTTAGGCTAAATTTGATATTCTGAGTCCAAAAATGAAGTCCATTTTGAAAAATAAAATTTATAAAATTTCAAAAAGTGGTTATTACTATTCATAACGGCTAGTTTTAATAGCATATTGTTATTTAGTGAAACTCGGTATTGCGTACGACGAAAGCTATCGAGGAAGGTCGCGATTGCGTGTAAAGCAAGCCAAGCAAGTGTTGTGTAGGAAAAGATTCCTTTGATGATTTATATAACATAAAAGTCTCGGGTGTTACATACTGGGTACACCATGTATCAGATTGTGGTGTGGTTGATTCCACTACATCATTTTATCCTATAATTAATTCAAAATTCTGGGTGATTTAACAATATTTTTTTTGATAACCCAAAATGTTGAATGCATTGGAGAATAAAAAAAATCACATCACCATTAGTGCATCATCCTTTTTGAGTGCATCATCATAGTACATGAGTGAATCATCCTTATTTAAGAAGTCACTTCTTCATGATCTATGTGAAAATTAACAAAATAAACATCACATAAAAATGATAAGGAAATTAACTTAAAAAGTGGACAAAATGATTAGAAAATAAAATAAATAAGTAGTAGAAAGTCACATATTCATGATATATGTGTACATTCTGACAGAAGGTATGTTTCCCAATAATTTGAAAACAAATCTATTTCATCTTGTGAATATAAGGACTTTTGAAAATCCTAGTAGTACTATAAAAATATAAATACACAACAGATTAATAAATATTTTAAATGAAATTGTAATTATATTCCAAAATACCTCTCTGGAGATTCTAGTTTGTTGATGGTATATGATATCTGTCATAAATTTTCAAACATAATAACCATAATATTTTCTATTGTTTTGTTTCAGACACAACATAAACATTGAAAAAAAAGTTATTTGTTTTGATATATGATTTGATAGAGAAATATTATTATATATACCCTAATACTGATCCACTTGTAGAAGTTTATAGGATCCTTGTATGCATATATTGTCCTCATTCCATGATATTTATGTTATTTAAACACCTTTATATCATAACAGAAGTCTCATTAAAACATAATATAAAATATATAACTTGAATTTTAGTTCTAAAACGTCACATATAGTGTATTAAAAATTGAAAAATGTCATCACGTGTGGTTGGTTTGTTGGGTATCCATGTAGAGACATGAGGTTTTTCCTTATAAGACTCTGAAATATTTCCATATATATTTCTAGAACTAGGTGCTGAGACAATGTGCGATTCTGAGCCCCAGTGTGACCGAAATTAATTTTATAAAAACATTAAATATATTTTATATTACATGTGCACAATTTCTTAAAGAAAATGAGATAACTATTAAACAGAATCTCAGATCAGAAATATGGGATTGTGATTGAGTCAGTAACATGTTTTTTACCATAGGTGCGACTTAAAATAGGTTGGCATAGGGCGTTCAGATATCCCTCCCATCGGTAGTATGTTAAATGAATAAATAAATAAATAAATAAATTTAATTAATTTTTTTAACCTAACTAAAATATCTATAAGAATACTACCATGGTTATTTGTCCAGGGTTAGCCTCATAATCCTAGGATTGACGAGTGCCTCTCTTTCCTCCTTTTGTTATATAATCAAATCGGACAACAATGAAACTGTGGATCGAAGCCAATCAGAGCGCAATGAACACAATGACTACGTTTGATCATTGTCAAGTGCGTTCTTTGAATATGAATGATCCAATATATAGTTAGGACTCATCAATTTGTGGTTTATTCTCTCTTTGATCAAATTTATTGATCAGAATCATCCCGTTTATGATCTACGCCAATTATTGGACCATTGCATACGCCCATGTATAAATTAAATTGATTATTTTGATTGTTTTCTAACCTAGATATACCCATTATTGATCGTTGGCCAAGAAAACTTGTCCAATTATGGTTGAATATATTTTTTTGTGCATTTCTCCCTCAACTTCTTTTCATCTTTCAACGGTAGGACCCTGCAGTCTCAGTTCGATGTTGTCGGGCGATATCGAGACTGATCGGACCCATGGAATTCTGAAAGAACAAAGAATGAGGCATGGATTAGTGGAATAGGGATAAATCTGGGATTTTTGTATGTTATGGATGATTGGTAGCCAAATTATTAATGGCAGAATGAATCATGATGTGTGGTTCATTTGTGTTTGCATGAAATCAAATCAGATTTGAGTTTCCATCCACCAGAGGGTCGAAATCTACCAATCGATGCTAGATACCCAAATCAAAGGAAAAAATCAGGACTAAAACTAATGTCTAAGACCAGATCCGGTGTGTAGAAAATAGATCTTCAAATCTAGAAAAATCATGACTACATATCGTGTAGTTCAAAGAACACATAGTGTATCGGGCCCTGTCTGCGCCGGCTTGGGTTTTGGAAATCTATAAAGATGATATGATGTGTAGACCTCCTACATGATGTGTACATTTTTCCTAGGAATGGATGAGACGTGTGGAGAAGCGCATGGGCGATACCCTGGGTGTACATGAATAAGCACACAGCCGTGTATTGAAGTACACATGCACTGGGTAAAGTACACAAACATGAGGTGGATACAAGGGCACGACGAAGCACACGAGAAGGACCCTAGGTGGCATGGGCACACCATGTATATCACTCACATGTCATGTAATTCTATATGTATTTGGAGCTATGTAACTCCAGGGAAACATCCATGTGAAGGAGGAGGACCACATGCCATGTTGGTCCCCTCACACACTGTGTACCCCTTGACCCCTTTTGAGAAAACTTCAATCTTCTATATCTTATTCTTTTGAACTTGGATTTAGGCCCAAAAATAGCCTATCTTGAGTGCTTTTCCTCCTAGAATAGAGTGGTGCCATCGATTGTGGATTTTCAGATACAATTTGGAATCTTTTAGGCACGATGCTTGGTTAGGCGATGCTCAAAGATGACAGTGATCATGCAGGATCCTCAGATGCATCCCGAGTTGAACCCTCCGGATGGGCTGGACATGGGTCATCAATGAATTTTAGAGTGGAACCCTTTTTCTAGGATGAGAATGGTTCCTCTAACACTGATTGAAACCCTCCTGTTGTACTAGGGCATGGGTCATCTACCTAGATATTATGGCCCCTCGACTATGTGGCACAGTGAAAAGGCATGGCTTGACTTGGATGATTACTTATGGGCATACGTGTGAGATGATGGGAATCATTGATGGACTTTTGGAACTGCTGGCGACTCTTCTTTTTGGGCCAAGCTGTGAGATGGAGATCCCCTTTCTCTCTCATTTGGGTTTCTATTGACTAAGCACACACACACACACATGTATCCATACCTTTAGATTTGGTTACTCTCCTGCCATGGGTTGTGAAGACTTATGGGGTATACGATGTGCTTTATGTGTTTAGATTCTCGTGGTTGGATGAGTCTACTCTCCTGCTATAGGTGTAAAAGACTTGATGCATAGTTCATATACACACCGTGTTGATACCCTTATGTTTGGACGAGTTACTCTATCTTGGTTTGGGTCAAGCTATTCTCTTTTACTACTTTATATATATCCTATTTACTATCTACAATCTTTTGTTTCCTATTGAATTTCTTACCACCCCCCTCAGCTTCCGGGGTGTCCTACTGGGTATGTATATACTCACCCCTACATGGGTTTTTCCTACACGTGTCATGTATTATGAAAACAATGGACATGTCGATGGTGAATTCAGAGGAGCTTAGGGATACTGGGTGATGTGGATTGTGCATGGTTGTCATAGCTTGGAGATCAAGAGTTGTGCTCTCCCAGTAGTTTACTTTACAATTTTTGTTAGGTTGGGACACTTTTTTGGTTGGGTGTGTATTTTGCGATGGTTCTGGGTGCAGTGGAAGCATGCAGAGGTGGGTGATAAATTAAAATCTCTTTTAATAATCGTTGCTAAAAACCAAGAGTGAGGATCTTACACATAAAATTTATAATTAATTTATTTAATATTTGAATAAATAAATACCTGGTCTTAAGAACTTTATTCATTGGCGAATGTTGGTTATCTGAAAAGACCCTTTCGGATTATATTCATTGCGCTATGAGGATCCAAGGATATAATCTATCTAGCAGTGATCCACACACGGTCCTATGATCTCTGAGAAACACAACTCAATCTAGAGGCGCTAGCATGGTGAGCCAAATATCTTTCATTGTCTGATCTTGATTGCTCATTCTTTGATCTTGAAGAAATCTCTCTTTCACTACTTGTTCTTGAGAGGGAGAGAGAATGAGTTCAGAGAGAATGAGTTGTGTGCAACAATTCTCATTTTTTAATTTTTTGGATGCAATACACAATAGAAATAACTGTCTATTTATAAAGTTTGGATTTAAGTTCAAATATAATTTAATTTCATATCGAACATTAAATAAAATTTATTACCTTTAATAAAACCCATTCCACATAATAATAATTATATTATTATTATTTTTGGTGTGCGCCAAATTACACAATAACAAATATCATGTAATAGTATTTTTAATTAATATTTATCACCGGACTCAACCTTGGTCCGTTAAAAATCATCTAGCATTTATTAAACAACTGAATAAATATTTTATTCATAAATAAATATTTTATTCACAATCTAGTGAATAAATATTTATTAAAATATTCAATAAATAAAATAAATATTTTATTCACAAATCAACGAATAAATATTTATTTAATTTATGTGATCAATGTAACTTGAATAAAATTATTTCTCATACTTGAAAATAATATTTATTCCACTAATTATACTCAAATAGAATTTAATCAAGATCAATGGAAACACTTAGTGTGTAACCTTAGATTCTTTCTCAATAGCATTATGCGGTCTTGCCTAAAGGCCAAGATTACTGTCTAGAAATGGGCCAAGGCATCCAAGAGAAAGAACTTAATGTCTCAATGTTGAAAACCACATACGAACACTCACTATGTAATATAATACCTTTGTCACAATATCTCACCAAGAAGGTTTCACATTCATGTCACCAACCTATATGCTTGATGTGTCTTTATTTAACTATTTGAAATTAACATGTCATTACACAATGACCATGAAATTTAATGCGATGGTTCTATTCTAATCAAGGGGTTGAGATATCAGCTTCCATAAATATGGAAGAGGCAAATCTTTCCTCTACTTATCAATTAATGACATGTCACTCATGATAAACCCAATGTATCCAACTTCTCCATGAACTGTAATAATCATGTTTTAAAACATACATCTAAGTACACTAGTTGTAACATGAATTAATAATAATCATAAAGTCAAAGGACCATCACACATGCTCTTATATAGGTATATTAGATGACACCAAAACATGCATAATTCCTACTGGTGGGTCCGTTCTCATAATCTCCCATCTTGGAGATTACCAAGTTGAAACTTTATGGGAAGAATCCTCATCTGATTATGAGTACTCTCTCCTTCCAATATATGTACTATGTGTCCCATAATAATACAATATCCAACTGTAGAACA
Organism: Viscum album; assembly: GCA_963277665.1. Taxonomy (NCBI): domain Eukaryota; kingdom Viridiplantae; phylum Streptophyta; class Magnoliopsida; order Santalales; family Viscaceae; genus Viscum; species Viscum album. Next base: position 211,756,214 of record OY728144.1, read on the forward strand.
TTATTTGAGAATATCATCATAGCACATCTAGGTTCTCATCATAGAGGGGAACTATTATGACCTTATCAGTGCGACGTATACTCCAGGACATTATTACATTAGAGTCATGCATAACAAAAAACTATATGTAATAACAAGTTTTATTAATATTAAATATATTTAATATACATGTACTCAAAGTAAAAATAGTGGGCCCAAGGACAAAAAATCCAATAAACTTCCCCTAGGACTAGAGCTAACTTCCTATGACCTTCAGTCTGCTAGACCTCATATGATAGTCATGTTTCTCCCGAGTCAAGGTTTCAGTCAAGTGGGCTGCCATGTTTTCTTCCATGGAAATACTACATACTGTAACTTCAGCTCTCTAAGAAAAACCCCTCAAGAGATGATACTTCCAAAACATGTTCTTCTCACTAATGTGACCTTGGATATTTTGCAAGAGCCACTGTTATAGTATTATTACAATAGAGTGTGATAGGATATTTACTACTTTATGCCACATAAATCTCTTGGATGAAGTTTTACATCCATATTACTTCTTTAGATTCCTTAGAAGCCACAATATACTCAGAATTTTCTATATAATCTGCAACCACAACCTACTTTGAGCTCTTCTAGCTCACAACACCTCCATTCAAAGTGAAGATGTATCCCATTTTTGACTTCATGTCATCTTGATCAGTTTGGAAACTAGCATATGCATATCCTATGATGACTAGTTCCTCATATCCTCTATAAACCAGGAATATATCCTTAGTATGAATCAAATACTTAAGGATAGTCTTGATTTCCATCCAATGGCAGCCACCTAGATTATTTTGATATCTTCCTACCATACTTAATTCATTGGCAACATGTATCGTAGTACATAGCATATCATACATGACTGAACTAATAACTGATGCGTATGGAATCTTTTTCCTTATGTTTCTTTACTCATGTGACTGAGGAAACATTTTCCTAAAAAGATACATACCATGTGTTGTTGGAAACAATACCCTATTGGATTTTTTCATACCGAATCTCCTCAGTATCTTTTCAATGTATGTACTTTGACATAGGCCGAGAAACCTCTTGGATCCATCATGATGGATTTTGATCCCAAGAATATATTCTTCCTTGACCAAGTCCTTCATATAGAAGCATTTATTCAACCATGCCTTAATAGACTGTAAAACTACTATTTCATTTCCAATGAGTAATATGTCATCAACATATACTATTATGAAAATGAATGCACTCCCACTAAACAGTTTATAGAAACACGACTCTCATTTATTCATTATGAAACTAAATTCCATTATGGCCTCATTAAAATGAATGTTTCATGACCTAGATTCTTAATTTAATCCATAAATGGATATTTTCAACTTGCATTTCTTATTGAAATCCTTTGGAGTCACAAACCCTTCAGGCTATGTAATATAGAAATCTTCCTAAAGTTTCTTGTTAAGGAATACTATTTTGAAATCCATTTTCCAAATCTCATAATCATGGAAAGTCATAATGGAAAGTAGAATTCCGATGGATTTCAACATTGCAACTGGTGAAAAGGTTTTATTGTAGTCGATGCCTTGATGTTGTTTAAACACTTTTGCAACCAGTCACGCATTATAGGTACTGAATTTTATTTCCATGTCCAGTTTATTTTTGAATACCCATTTGCAATGAATAGGCTTTAAATCTATTGGAGGGTCTACCAAAATCTAGACTAGATTTTGGTAAATGGAATCCATTTCAGAATTCATGGATTATTACCACTTGGAAATATATGTGCCACTTATTGCTTCCTTGTAGGTTAGAGGATCATTATTATCAACTAATAATGAGTCACCATCCTCAGTGACTAGAAAACCATACTTTTCTGGTTCTCTAATATCTCTAGTACTCATACTCAATAATTATGTCTCTGTAAAAATTTCTTCTTTCATGAGGCTTTGTGGAACTTGTTCCCACAACTCTTGTTTATCATGAGCCTGTACTTCATCAAAGTCTATCTCTCTCCCACTATCTATTTTAGTGATAAGTCCCTTCTCAAGAAATGTGGGATGTCTGTTAACCAATTTTTTTTCTAAATTATTTTATAGGTAGTATCCCTTTGTTTCTTTGGTATATCCTATAAAGATACACTTTGTGCCTTAGGGTGAAAGATTATTACCTAAAGTTGACTTAATAAATGATTCATAACCCCACACATGAAAGTAAGACTACATAGGTTTCTTTCCATTCCATAATTGGTATGGTATACCATATGTTTCTTTAATTGGAACTCGGTTCACTACACCAAAATCTTACATTAGCGGTGGTTTATGAAACCACTGCTATTTTTTTAGATAATTTTCCAGTGGTTTATTAAAAATTTCTGCTAAATATTTTAATTTTTTCAAAAACTCAACACTTCTCCCCCGAACCCTCAATGATTCACCCCCGACCCCCCAAACCCTACAAACCCTTGTTGCTGCCGATCCCGACGCTCACCAATCCCATCCCTCACCAACAATCCCATTCCTCGCCATCGATCCCGTCCCTCGCCACCGATCACAATACTCGCCACCCATCACTGTCGGTCTGACCCTCGCCGAGGTATTAACGTTGATAAAAAAGAGTAAAAATATAATTTCACTACCCTCATATGGTTTTTGAGACTTGTCTATGGGTAATGGAGTTGGTTTCACCCTCAGGAAAAATATCATTTTGTAATTGCATGATGTTGTTTTTGTTAGTACTAGAGTATTTGTGATAGATACATCATGAAAGATATATCAATTCTATAATGGATTTTTTTTGAAAATAGAGACTTCTACATATTGATGTGGTCTATGCCACAACATTAATTTCACATTGAAAATAGGATTAAATTATATATTTGATGTCTCTGGAAAATTGAGGACCACTTTTTTGTGTAAGGATGTTCACACTGTAGTTGATTCAAAAAAGGGTTTCCTGAACACAATCAGTTTATTGTGCTATGAATATTTATAGTATAGTTTTAATGGGTGAAAAAAATATTTATATCTCCAGACCATAATGATTATTACACTCCACAAAAGTTCAAGTAGTTATATTTAACTTTTTTATCCACTCAATCATACCGTGATGCATGGTTTCATACTATAATACATGGTTTCTTAATAGTTTGAACATGAATTACTGATGTGGAACTATTTAGATCTCAATTTCCCATTATGGTTAATATTTGTTGTCTATTATGATGCAATGGTTCAAAATAAAGTATGGGTAGTTAGAAATAAGTTGAAATAAGTTATATGTTTTAATTTAAACCTTAAATTCAAATCCATATAAGAAGGAGTAATTTTGTGATATATTCGGATTATCAATAGAGATATCTTGAAAGGGAGATGATACCTGATACTTAATGAAATAACAAACACTTTTAGTATTATAAATAGAATAATGAAGATATGACACAACTATATCTTGTATAATATATGTTTATCAAATACAGTATAATATGATAACTAGTTCTGATCAATTTCAGTAAAGAAGAATAAATAAAATGGTGGAAATAATTTTGTGCATTCAAGTTGTATATTATTCATGAAAGGAAACATTCATAATTTTTTTTTGAGGAAAATAAAAAGTTTTTGTGTTCATTATTGTTTTTATACAAAATAATAATAAGTACACACATGATAATATATAAGTGAGTGAAAAAGAAGAATAAGGTGTCCGTACCACATCAATGACTTGATAAAATTATAATCTTGTGAAGGAATATTTAGTTTCTGTCCATATTATATAAATTTAATGTTTGGGATGTAATTGAGTGTATAACTCACCAAACCATGTTGTATGATATTCACATTTATACATTTTCAAGAGACCATAGTGTAAATACCACATGGTAAATCTAGAAGGTCATGTGATCCTGGAGGAATCCATATTAGACTAAGGAATAACCTTCTCAAATTGTGATGTGTACCTTACAAATAACTCTACCATTTTTATTTATTTTTTTGGATGTGTTTCATGCAATAACGAATGTGACACAAGTTAATGTGAAAACCATACACTCTATAAAATTATAGAGATAAATAGGTAGTTCAGGTGGTTATGAACATATATGATTAACTGCTTATCACATTAGTATTCCCAGGGCAGATCCTAGGACACATTCAATTATATGGTTACTTAGTGATTTAGGGTAGTTTTATCTAGTGCTATATTATATCATTTCCCCTAATTTCTTCATTATGTAATCTTTCTTGTTTATATTGTATTATATGGTTAGTGATTTAGGGGAGTTTTATCTAGTGCTATATAATATAATTTCCCATGATTTCTTAATTATGGAATCTTTCTTTATTATGGAATATTTCTTGTTTGAATGGTAGAAAGCATATGTCACTGGAAAACAATACGAGGAATGAAATACATTGAGTATTTTTGAATTTGAGCATGATAATTTAAACATTAATATGTTTCTATTTTAATTTCTAACTTTTGGGTTTTAAATATATGATGAAGAATTAGAAAACACCCATATGTATAAGATTCAATGGATTTATAAAGAATATTATCCATTTGTGTTTTTTCTATAAATAGAAGCTAAGGAAAGAAGTGGATAAAGAATAATAAAGACATCTATAACTTCATGGATTCATTATACTAATTTGTTGAGGCATTTATAGTTGCCCTATATTTCCTTATTCTATATCAATTAAAGAAGGGTCGAAGCTCACTACTCTACACCAGTTTCTTCATCGACATATTCTAATAGTCCAAATAGTTTTATTATTTTTATGAAGTGTCTATAATTCTTATTTGATAGATGGTTATACGCACATTTAAAAGGTAGTGTATGGTTATTTAACATATTCATATTTTTTTAACTAGTATATATGAATATATTTTCCTCTTTTTTAATAGTTATGTGTTTTAATTTTTTTTCATAATGATAGGCATATTGTGATATATATGGATAAAAGCTGGATCACATTACTAAGGAACACACCTCAATATGCTAAGGGTTTGGAGGAGTTTTTATATTTTACAATTTCCAATCGATCTGTTGATGGGAGAATGAGATTTCCATGTCCAAAAAGTAAATTTAGAAGATGGTTGAAGAGAGATGAAGTTTATTAACGCTTGATATTGAAGCAATTCCCTGCTCGTTATTTGTGTTGGATTTGGCTGGAGAATCGAACATTACAGAAATGTTGAGCACTGATGTCAATCCACAGAATGAGCTCCCAACATCATTGAAAATGGAAAATGAAATGAAAAACCTTATAAATAATGCACTCAGTATTTCAAGACTCCAACATCAACATCAAAACATATCAGAACAACCACTTGAGGGTGCTATAAATAGAAATGTGACAAGTGATGTTTTTGAGACTGTAGGAAAACCAGATCAAGATTGTAACATATCATTGGATCCTCCACTTGATTCTGTGGAGACTAATGTAAGAGAAAACTTTACTGAGTAGATAGATGCATTTCATGGTTTAGTTGATGATGGAAATCAAGAGTTTTATAGCGGATGTTTGAAATATTCAAAACTTTCTTTTCTTCTGAAGTTGTACGATATCAAATGCCTATATGAAATTAAAAATAAGGTGATTTACATGATATTGGAATTGTTTCATGATACATTTCCTAAAGTAAAGATCCCTGAGTATTTTTATGATATGAAAAATTTGTTAACAAGTTTGGTCTAAATTATACAAAAATACATGCTTGTCCCAATGATTGTATGCTTTATTGGAGAGAGTATTCAAGCAGACAGGATTGCAAAAAATGTTCTTCTTCTAGATGTCAATCTATGGGTGATGTTGGAAGTCTAAATCAACATACTACCATAAAGAATAAGAAAATGAACACACCTGTAAAGATTTTTCATTACTTTCCTTTAAATCCTCTATTGCAAAGATTATTCATGTCATTGAAAACTACCGAACACATGAAGTTGCATTATTTAGATAATAACAATGATAGGTTAATGTGACATCCAAGAGATTCACAATCTTGGAAGACATTTGATTCATTATATCCATATTTCTCATCTGATCCTAGGAATGTTTGATTGGGATTGTCTACTGATGGATTCAACCCATTTGGGACTTTGAGTACCGGTTATAGAATTTGGACAGTTGTTTTGACCCCTTACAATCTTCCTTCATGGATGTGTATGAAACAAATGTATTTTATCATTTCAATGACTATTCCTAGAAAAAAATTCTGGAAATGATATTTATGTATACTTTCAGCCTTTAATTGAATAATTACAGGAGTTATGGAGCAACGGTGTTGAGACATATGATGCATCTTCTAGAACAATGTTCAAAATGCAAACTGCTCTAATGTGGACCATTAGTGAATTCCTTGGACTTGGGGAATTTATATGGTTAGAATAATTACATGGTTTTGGATTTTCCTATTTTTAATTTTGATTTTGAGCCCAAACGTCTACCTTACAGTAGAAAATGGTTCTTCTTGTGTCATCGAATATTTCCCGACGCATCTCATAGATTTCAGCTAATCAATTCAAAATTTAATGGTTTCATTGATCGTATATCACCTCCAAATTTGTTAACAGGTTATGAAATATTGGCACAACTTGAAAATGTTGAAATATAATTTGTGAAGGTGCTTCATTTGAATGTTAGTGGGAAATGAGTTCGAAGTTCATCATTAAGTAAAATTGGAATGCAATGATGGAAGGAAAAAGTATATTATTCAAACTTCTATATTGGGAATTTAATTTTTTGTGGAATAATATTGATGTGATGCATATTGAGAATAATGTTTGTGAAAATTTGATCTTCACATTGCTTAATGAGCATGGAAATTTGAAGGATCATCTCAATGCTCAGTTTGAATTACAATCAATGAACATAAAGCGTGATCTTTGGCCAAATGAGAATGAAAGGTATGCTCCGACAATTTTTGCAATGAAAAATAGGGATAAAGAAACATTCCTTATAATTTTAAAACATGTGAAGGCATATAATGGGTATTAAAGTAACATCTCAAGGTTTTTTGAGTTAAATCATCATATGTTACATGGATTGAAAATCCATGATTCACATATTTTGTTACAGCAGTTACTTCCATTGGCATTGCGTACATTATTACCTGAAAAGGTTACTGTTGTTTTACTCCAATTCTGCACATTTTTCATAAAATAATGTGTGAAAACCCTACATCCATTTCATCTTGAAAACCTTCATGAGAGATTTGTATTGAAACTTTGTTCAATGGAGATGATCTTTCCTCCATCGTTTTTCCCCTGATCATAATGCATTTAACTGCGCATTTGGTTGAGGATGCTAAATTAAGAGGTCCCATACATTATTGATGGATGTATCCAATTGAGAGGTACTTTATTTAAATGTTTTTCATTTTAGTAAACAATTCACAACACTTCATTAAATACATAATTATGTTTTCTTTATTTTATTTCACAGATATCTTGGGCATTTGAAATCTTACATGAAAAATAATGCTCAACCTGAAGGCTCCATTTCTGAAGTCTATTTGGAAGAGGAGTGTCTTAACTTTTGTTCTAGATACTTGTATGATATTGAGACAAGATTAAATAAATTTGGTTTTGTTGACGACACATCGAATCAATCTGAAATACATGGGAAATAAAAAATATTTCCTGCTATTGGCCGATTAATTGGGAGGAGCTCAAATGTTACATTGAAAAAATGGAATTTTTACAGGCACATAGATATGTGCTTCTAAATAGTGAAATTTCAGATCTATTTATTAATGAGTTGATGATATAAACAAAGAGACAAATGAGAGGATGAACATGAAATTATAAAGATATAACAAAAGCTATTAATAAAGAGCTTGTAGAATGGTTTTCATGACGTGTATTTTCATAAATATTGAAATCAATACAGATATTAAGTTGACACATATATTTTTAAGATATAATAATGTATATTTTTTTTTCATATCATGAATACTGATACTTGATCACAGTTATCAAAATATTTGAAGTTTCATACTTGAGGTCCTCTAAAAAAATCTAGAAAGTTCAACGCTTACAACATGACTGGCTTTAGATTTCATATAGTTGATTGGGAAGAGGGTTTGAAAATAAATAATAGTAGAATATTTGTGTTTTATGAAGTTAAATACTATGGAAAGTTGACTGATATTATCAAATTAAACTACTAAAGGTATTTTTCAGTTGTTTTATTCAAATGAAATTGAGTGGTTATTATCAGGGGTGTTAAAAGAGATTCTTTGAAATTTACTTATGTGAACTTCTCTCACTTGATGGATGTTGGTGACCATGAACTACATGATCCATATATCTTATCATCATAATAGAAAATGGAATATTATGTGAAATATTTTGTGGATGAAGGGTGAAGTGTAGTTTATCATGTAAAACAAAGAGACTTGTATGATATGGGTGATGAAGTGGAATATTTGACCTTTGAAATTGAATATCATCAATAGAAAGAAGCAGACTTATTTTTCCATCATGATATTGAAAATATTAGTCTTTAAAGAGTGGATGAAGTAGATAAAGTAATGATGGAGTAGGAAACTGACATGATTGAAGAAGAAAATGATTGTATGTGTAGTTATCCATTCATATATCAACCACTTATGTCATTTGTGTAGTCATTCATTATCATTGTTATGTATATTTTGTTTTTTATTATTGTTCATCTATTATAATTTCTATTTTTTTATACATTAATTTTTTGAAATATATGTTTTGAACTTAATTTTATTTGATTAAATGATAGGAATACTGAGGAAGTGTTATACTCACACTACGAGGTCAAAGAGTTTTTCTAGAAGCCAATCGACTCTGTTAATATTTTCATTAGTTTAAATATTTATTATACAATGTTATCTATTTAATATATTAAATTTTTTATTTATCTTTGTTTAATGCAGTCACAGAGTTTAGGACACCAATCATCTCGAACAGAAGTGTGGTTCAATGTTCATAAAAAATCTGATGAGAGTTTTGTTAATAAGTCTTCAAAAGAAGTTAGGGGTATGAATTCATTTTTCATTATAACAACTTATATTAGTTTCCACTATTTAAATATATATTGATTCTAATATGACTTATTTATTGGTAAAAATTGAAGAAATATGGAATTTCAATCCCACAAAGTCCTACTCAGTCTCCCAAGATGACCTAGTTGGTAAAGTCCTTGGGAAGAAGCATCCTGGTTAATTGTGTGGGATGGGTTTGGGACCATTAACATCTGAGGTCTTTGGTTGGAAAATGGGTATTTAAAGTGATGACTAGTGGTGATAAGGTAAATCAAACAACTTCAAAATGATTTAGTTTACAAAATTTTATTGATTTTAAGTTTAAATATAAATATACAACATTTTTTAATTTTCAATATAATTTTCTTATAGGTGTCGATAATAGGAAGTAGATATGGAGATGGAGAGAGTGTTGAGCATAGTTTATCATTGGGAAATGATTAGTGGAGAGGGTTTTTTCATGTATCAGTACATCCAATGTGGGCATTTTTTTAATCTTTTTCTTATATTTTAGATGGTATCAGGGCAACAGGATGGTATGTTGAATGATGATGTGGAAAGAAAGTATTGTGATGATGGGTTGATGTAAGAGACATGTTTTGATAATGAATGTGTTTTCCTATATGATATGATGTTCTTTGTGATGTTTTTATAACTCATGTGATATTTACTAACCATATGTTTTTAGGTTGAATTGTAGGAGTATTCAACTTTAATTAGTGAATAATGAATCAAGGAAACACAAATAAAATTACATGGGTTGAGTTTCTTGAATTATTTAGGAAGTATTTTATTTTCCTTATACAAGTTTATGACTATATAAATAAACCTAAAATGATCTAATAGGAGGTCAGGATGAATAACCTGAGTTATGATTCACAATGTTTGTGTAAGTGGAGGGTGAGATGATCACTTATAGTTCAAGCAAGGAACTGTGATTTGGGTTGGGTAGTTTTATCTATCTTAAAATCATTGAGTTGATTATTATTATTTTCATTGTAAAATAGTATGAAATCATTGATAAAAATTTAATAGGGTTTAGTATGCTTATGGTTCTTTGATGGGTTATTAGAAATTATTTGGTTTCTCTCTATGTAGTGGTCCATATTTCAGATGTATCCCCCATGGCGGTAATATTGATAGATGTTTTCTTGATTGGAAGAAGTGGTATTGAATTTGATCCTTTCCTTGAGAGTGTTGGAGGTGTATTCATAGTATTTGAGAGGTATTTCCCTATAGTGGTTAATCTTTAGAAATTCATTATTTTTTATTTTTTATCAAGGAATAAAATCATTTTATAGGTATCTAATGTAATGGATAATGATTTATAGAGCCTTTATTTTGTGTATTTTGGGTGTTGGGGGTAATGGGGGGAATTTTGGAGGGAGAGTGATGGAGAAGGTATTGGTTCTACCTAAAATTTAAATTGAGAAATTTTATCACGACGTGAATGAGTGTGTTTATCCATGGACAATAAGGCTATGACATATAATGAGATGTTGTGGTGTGAGGATTAGGTCATTGGGTCTTGATGTTGTTCTGTTTAGTTAGTGGTAAATTATTTGTGGCATTAGGAGTTCAATTATGGAATAGATGTTAAGATATGATTGGTGGGTTCCCTCATGTTTGGGAATATGAAGTCTGTTGCATCATGACCATTGTCATTATATCATGATTCATAAGTTGTGTTTTCTTGGTCTTATGTGAAATGTCATGAACCTTGGGGGTTGTGTCGTGGTTGTTGTTTGGGGTGGATCATGAATAAGGTAGATAAACATGATCTGCAAAATGATTCTCGGAATTTGATTGTGGTGGCATGGTGGTATTCATTACACCATGACCTCCCTTATTTATATTGAAATTAATACAGTTCACTGTGTTGTTCTGGTTGTAGGTTCTGGGGCTGCAGAACCTACAACTTGTTTTTTGTCATTCATTATATAACGGCGGTTTAAACCACCACTAGATATAATTTTTTTTGCGGTGGTTTAAACAGTTTCTATACTATGGTATTTTTTAGGGATGTGGTTAAAATTGTCGCTAAATATGAAATTTTTTTACTTAGCGGCAATTTTATCCGTATTAGTGGAGGTTTTTTTGGTAAAAGTTTTAGACTTTAGCAGCGGTTAAAAATGCCCCTAGATTTTAGTTATTTTTTTAAATCCAAAACCGCCGTTAAAACTAAAAAAAACCACCATAAAATACGAATTCTTAAACAATTTATAGAAACCACTTATAAATAGAACAAATATCCACATGTTGATTGCCGACTCTAATTTTATCAATGATTTTATGAAACCGTCGCATGAACATTTAGTAGGGGTTTAAATCACCGTAAGATAAAAAAGCTGTAGCTATACAAGAATTTTTTCATAGTGGTTTAGTACGTATACTACTACTTATAATGTGTATCCCCAAAATAATAATATAAGACTCACATGAATCATCATTGATCTCTCAATGTCCAACAAGGTGTGGTTCCTCCTTTCTCTTACACCATTACACTAAGGAGTATAAGGAGGAGTGAGTTGAGATAAAATAACGAACTCCCATAAATAATCAATGAAGTCTTGATTAATATATTCTCCACCATGGTCTTAGTGAAGTTTCTTAATCTTCTTACCAAACTAGTTCTCAACTTCATTCTTGCATTCCTTAAATTTATTAAAATAATACAACTTATACCTCATTAATTAGACATATCCATATCTACTAAAATCATCAGTAAAAGTTATGAAGTATGAGTACCCACCCCTTGCTTCAATAGGAAATGTTCCACACATGTCGGTGTGAACTAATTCAAGAATATATTTAGTATTTTCACCTTTCCCACTAAATGGTGATTCATTTATTTTTCCTTGTAAACATGCATGACATGCACAAACTTGTTTTAGTTCAAAATAATCTAAATATCTATCTTGATTTAATTTATTCAAGCACTTTTCATTTACATGACCTGGCTGGTGATGTCAAAGTTGGGTGTGGTATGAGTCATGCGAAGTAAATTTGTTATCGATTACCATTATTTGGTTCATGTAATACAACACATAAAGACAATTATTTAAATGATCCTTACCATAACAAATGCTATCTTTTTAAAAGAAACCACATTTATTCACAAATTTAAAAAACAAATCCATCTATATTAAGTCTGGATACAGAAATAATGTTTTTGGTAATAGAATGCACTTAATAAAAACCCTTTAAAAACAGGACCATTCCAATCGGCAATGTGAGATGGTAGTCCTCGATAACAACAACAAGTTTAGCTATATTGGATGTTCGAAGATTTACCACTTATCATTCAATATTTATGAATCTACTTGGTTTCTATATTTTAATACATATGTGAGAACCACAAGCTATATTTAATACACAATTTATAGAAACATATAAATTTCACTCGATAACAAATGCACCTAAAGTTTCCCCTTGATTATTTAGCTGGGTGCAGTTATTCTTATAGTGTCCCTTCTTACCACATGTGAAACAGAAAACATCCTATTCCCTTTATTTCTTCTGATCATCCTCTTCTTAGAAGAGCATGAAGAAGCTTTAGGATTAAATATCTTTGCTTTCACTTTCCATTTGTTCACCATAAGGAAAAAAGGTTTTTCAATCTTTATATCCTCATCTACTTGGTGAAGAAGAGTAAAAATATCTATAAGAGACTTCTCAATGTTGTTCATATAAAAATTCCCAAAAAATCTAGAGAATCTTTGAAGGAGTGATTCCATAATGAGGCTGGTGCCTGGTTCTTTGGGGGTTTTAAACCCTTGAACCTCTAAGCGCTCAATGTATCCAATGAGCTTGACTACATGGGGCCCATTTGGGGCACCCTCTCCAATATTTCTATGAAAGAGTGCCTTGGAAATCTCAAACCATTCCTATCAAGCTCTCTCTTGGTAAAGATCACAGAGGTTCTCAAGTATGATATACACATCCATGTTTTTATGAGACTTCAACAATTTACTAGACATTGATAAATCATAAAACATTGAATGTCTAATGCGTCACTCAAATATTTTTTACAGACAAGGAACTCTTCATCACTCTCCTCTTTATTAGGTAGATCAGGCATTGAGGATTCTAGAATGTAAGATTTCTATTCATGGAATAGCACAACCCTAAGGCGTCTATATCACTTCTATAAGGTACTACCAATTATAAGGTTATCTTTCACCAATATTGATCATAGGGATAGTGTGGATAATGAACTTGTCTTTTTATAATACAATTATAAAGATAAGATTATTATTACTTAGCTTGATTAAAAAATAAGTGATATATAATAAATTAAATGTTTTTTAGTTATTTATTAAATATCCCACTATTTTATCAAGTCTCAATAGCCCTCACTATTGAACTTGGAATTTCTAGTTGCTTTAAAATTCTAGTGGAAAGGATCCTTGTTACTTTTCTTAATGATCCATACTTTGGATATGAAAACCATAATAAAGTAATTAGGTATGTGGTCTTGCCAACTGTGGACTTGAAACTCCTTGATTCGTTGAGTGGATTCCCCTATCCTAAAATCCTACTTTTATTTCCTCAACACTTGCCTCCAAATTTTTATTGAACATGATTTGTCCATTAAACGCAATAAAATTTCATTTAAGTTAACCAAAAACTCTCATGATAACTCCCCAATAAAATTAAGTGTCCAGACTTTGGCCATATACTACACTTAATTTTATGGTTTCATTGCCAATCAAGTAGTGGAAGGCTTAGTGTGACTTAATATTTAACTGAGGGATTTTATTTTATTATGCATAAATTTTATCTTGTTTCATCCTTTACATGTCTTGTTAATATTAAGTGGATATTACTTAATTAATTAACCATGTTGGATAAAAACTTTACGCATAATTCGTTAATTTAATTTCCATCTTTTCACATTAATTCATTTATTTATGTGATCAGGACCTTGCATCCATAAAAGAAATAATTGCATAGACAGATTTAAATAATTAATTAAATGACCCATTCATGAGCTTTATCTAATGGTTGATTTAATGAGTGAACATTAAATCAACCTTTGACCTAGGAGAAATAACTCCTATTGCCGGTCTTGGCATGAATTACACCATTCCACCCATACACCTGTGTATCACCTAGGTTGATATCATTATGGTTCTATCTTAAATTTCCTCCACAGGCCTTGGGATTCTCCATTAATTAGAAATATTTATTACTCACACAAAGTTGAGGGGAACCAAAGGATTTTTTAAAGGGGATTACATAAATATCATTGTACACATAGAACCTATATAATAATGGAGGGAGAGATGACTCACAAGACATAATTTAATTTAATATTAAATAATTGAAAACTCATGCAATAAATTAAATTAAAACATCCAAGACATACACAGGTCTTGTTCAAGCTCATGAATAGTCATACTTGCAATGAATATGCAAAATCAAATAGATATCATTCATTTCTTTATTTGTTATTTTATTATTTAAGATAATTGCGCTTATATTAATTAATTAATAAATTAATTAGCTAATTCTATTTCATCTTAATGATAATCTGATCTTATTTGGAGATAATAATCATTAATGGAATTGATGAAACATAAATAGTAGAAGTAATAATGAAATATTAATTATAATAAATTAATTGAGCATTTAAAATCCTTTAAAACCATTATTAAATTTTCAAACACACAATGGTGTGCCAATCAGTAAAATAAGGTTTTAATGTTGTAATTTTAAAATTTAATGTAATTTTAATTTTTTTCCATTAATGGAAGACTACACGACATGTGCATCTAACTACACGCCATGTACCTCAGTTTTTGTATATCCAAATCACAAGCCTTGGGCTTCGGTGTGTTAACTTGGCTGGAATACATGGCATGTACATGCCAGCTTCACACCCTGTATTCACTTATTGTGTGCCATGTTGACCCAATCAACATGTGGTGTGAAATAAAATCACCACATGTAATTAATTTCTATGTGAATCTAGACACAATGCGCATGCGTATACATCATGTGCTCCAGCTTCATGCTGTGTAACCCAGTTTTACCAGCTAAAGATTCGAAACTTCCCCCAGTCATTCTTAATTTGTTCTTAAACCTTTAAGAAAATAAAACACTGAAAAAACAAGATTAACATATCGATAATATGTTAATTCAAATAATATTAAAGAATTAATAACATGAATTGAAAATATAACCACAATTGCGCATAGATCAACAATCAAATAAATAAATATAAATTTAAATGTGACCGCTATGATACCACTTGTTTGTTTTAGGTGTAGTGTAAGTGTATGGAGGTGGGAGATATATTAAATTTTTTGTTAATAATCGTTGCTTGAAACCAAGAGTGATGATCTTTCACGTAAAATATATAATTAATTTATTTAATATTTACATAAATAAATACCCGGGTTGAGGAACTTTCTTTGCTGGTGAATATTGATCATCCAAAAAGACCCTTTATCCCTCTAGTGGTGATCTACACGTTCTCCTTTGATTTTTAAGTAGGACCAGTTGATCTCTATGTGCTAGCACGATGAGTTGAATGTATTTCATTGTTCATTCATGATTTCCTGTTCTTCGGTCTTGAAGAAATCTCTATTGTACTTATCATTCTTGAGAGGGAGAGAGAATAAGGAGTTGATAGAGAATCCATTATGCACAACAATTCTCTATTCTCTATTTTTTGATGCTCTACAAAATAGACATAGTCTTCTATTTATAGATTTATAATTTAAGTTGAAATATTATTTAATTGCATACCGACCATTAAATAACATTTATTACCTTCAATAAAACCCACGCCACATAATAATAAATATATTATTATTATTTTGTGGAGCACACCATTTTTTGCAATAAAAAATATCGTGTAATGGTATTTTTAATTAATATTTTTCACGCGACTCAGCCTTGGTCCATTTGAACTCCTCTAAAATTTATCGAACAACATAATAAATATTTTATTCAAAATCTATCAAATAAATATTTATTAAAATATTTAATAAATAAAACAAATATTTTATTCACAATCCGATGAATAAATATTTATTTAATTTATGCGGTCAATATAACTTGAATAAAATTATTCCTCATACTTGATAATAATATTTATTCCATTAATTAAACTCAAATAGAATTTAATCGATATCAATGGAAATAATTAGTGTGTGAAACTCTAGGATTATTTCTCATTTTCATTAGGTGGGATTTTCTAAAGTCCAAAATTTCTGTCTTGAAACGGGTCAAAGCACCCAAGAGAAAGAACTTAACATCGCAACATCGACAACCACATAAAAATGCTCACACTGTAATATAATCCCTTTATTATAATATCTCATCAAGAAGGTTGTACATTCATGTCACCAACATATATTCTAGATATTTCTTTCCTTGACTATCTGAAATATACACATCGTTACACCATGACCTTGAAATTTAATGTGATAGTTATATTCCAATTAAAGGGATAAGATATCATCTTCCATAAAGATTGAAGGGACAAATCCTTCCTCGACTTATACATTAATGACATGTCACTTATGACACATCCAACACATCTAACTTCTCAATGAACTATTATCATCATGGTTTATGAAATACATCTAAGTACGTGAGTTATAACATGCATGAATAATAATCTTAAATCCTAAGGACCATCACACATGATTGTAGATAGGAATATCTCATGACACCAAAACTTGTGGAATTCCTATTGGTGGGTCTATTATCATAATCTCCCGTCTTGGAGATTACTTAGTGTGAACTTCATGAGAAGAAGCCTCATCTACTTATGAGTACTCACACCTGACAGTCTATACACTATTTGTCCCATCATAGTACTTTATCCAATCGCAGGACATTATTTGAGAATATCATCATAGCACATCAAGGATCTAATCATAGTAGGAAAGAAACACCCCAATATTTCATGGTATGTTATCTTCAATAGCTTGTGTTGCACGCAACACCAACTTGTCTTGCGTAACATGCAAGATTGATTTTCTGCGAAACAACACTTTAGTGTTAAAATTATTTAAATGATATATTTATAACTTATCTTTTAAATATAGTAATATAAATAGTAATAAATAATTTTTAAATTTTATTTATAATTTTTTTCACATAAATACAACATATTTATAATGAAGTGTATAAGTTTTGGTAAAATAGTTATATGTTTATAAATACTATTTTCTTTAAGGAACTACTTTTTATATCCTTTTGCGAACAATAGTAAAATTAGTTTTAGATACTCTTAGAAATTGAATTGGGTAAAATAAACTTCATTTTTGAATTTTTAATGTCAAAATTATCTTAGGCTGAATTTTTGATATTTTTTTGAAAACTTTCAATTTTTGATGAATAATAAAAAACACCACATTATTGTTAAAAACAAGACTTTTTCATTTAAATACTAATTATACTTTAAATTGATTTTAAAGTAAAAATATACAAATAATATATATATTAACCCAATTTAGGTCATTATAATCATTTTTATAATATAATTAGATATAAAAATTCATTGAACATTTTCACGTCTTTTTACCCACCTAGCCACATTTGTAGATTAGCATTAAACGTAATTTTACCACCTATGTGAATTGAATTCTGAAAATCTGACATACATGGTTGTAATTAGGGTGATAAATGTGGTCTAATAGGATCAAAATGATTTTTGGTTAATAGTAACTTTTGAATTTTATTTACTAGAGTTAAAGGTAAATTGGGTAATTAAAGGTAAAAAAATATTATAATAGTATAAAATTACCCTAACACTTGTCATAATCTTATTGGAGGATTCATGGCCAACCATGAAAATCCTTGGGTAGAAATTTTGGCCTATGGAATCCACTTGTGTGTGATTAAGACATTTATAACTTTTAATTTTAAGTAAAGGTAAAAATATCATAACCATGACTCTTATTAATAAAACAATTTTAATATGGGGTTATATAAATTATATCTTAGACTATAAATATTTATTATGAAGATAAAAATACTTCCTACATCATGGTTATTTATTTTTAATTTTTAGGAATTAAATAATTAAATTTAATTATGATACAATGACGATGAAATAATAGAGTTATTAATAAAAGAATCAAATAAATGATATTATAAATATTAAAATAAATATTATTTGAAATATTTGATGCCATAAAAGAATTTTATGGACGACTATGACATGTTAGTATTGAGTTAATACATTTTGTTTTAAAAATAATCAAGTTTTTATGACTTAAGAAAATCAAGTATTAAATGGAGTCAAAATTGACATAAATAAAATTTTAAAATAAATACTATTCTATTAAATGATATAAAAGTCATAAAAATATAAGATTCGTACAAGTAACTTGTATGGTGATAAAGTTTTCATAAATTATCCACTTTAGATTCACTTATCATTTTATAGTAACTATATTAACCATGTAGCGTAAAAAAAAAGAAGACATGGTAAGAGTAAACTATTTAACTAAGGGTTAAATCTAAAAGATAGGGTTAAGTTTATGACTTAAACATGTCTATAACCTATTAGTCAAGAGGATTTAAACCCATAATCATCTTATCCTATAAATAAATCACTTTGGATCTATTATAAACTGAAAATAAATTTATAATAAATTAATAAATTAATATTTTCCTAAAGTGCCCCTCACCTCTCTTATAAAAGGGTACTTCTACTTATCTTTAATTCACACCTCCAAAGCCATTTGGATTGAAAAAACCCTACCTATTTCCTCTAAAAAATTCCTTTAATAAATCCTCTAGGTCACACTTTAGTCTCAAATATATCCTTAGCAGTCCTTTTGTGCAAATCAAAAGTAGATAACTGAAGAGAGGTAATTGTTTTATCAAACTCTTTCAAAGTTCTTTTCTTCTTCAACTTCCACTTCCTCAGTTGTTTCCATACTAATATAACAACTCTAGAATCTAATATATGATGATATGTTTTTATGATTATGGGATGACTATATTCCTCCTTTTACCCATCCTAAAAAAAATATCAGCATGTGTGCGTATGTATGACTTATTGTCTCCACGCCATGGTGTAAACTATTTTCATCTATACATTATTTTGATGGGTATAATGTTGAATATAAAGTATGTAATAATAAATATGAAATGATATTGTTTCTATACAATTCATATTCCATCTAATTCTATTCCATTTAACCTATAATACCCTGAAATTCCATGAATTGTTTGTTTTGAAAATTAAATGGGATTATCTCGAGACCAGGTGCTGAGACGACATGCAATTTCAAGGCTCGGAGTGCTCGAAATGATCTATTGAAAAATGTTAAGTTTTAAATAGTGTGCATGAGAGGTTTTCCTAAAAAAGTGTAATAACTCTTAAACAGGTGCCCATATCAGAAATTTGAGGGCATCATTGCGTTCAGGATGGTGGGTTTACCCTAGGCGTGACTTAAGTTTAGTCAGCACAGGCCTCCAGTGAGAAAACCTAAAAATAACATAACCGTAAATAAAATGATTAAAGAAAATTATTTTATTTTTCAAATCCTTATAAATCATGAATGGTGACTCAGATTGAAAATCTGAGACCACCATTAATCTCATGAGGGTATGCTTTATTTAGGCAGAGCCTAACATTGGCCAACGCGGGTCAACAATGGAAAGTAGTTTTTGGCCGTAAATAAAATAATTGAATAAAATTATTTTGTTTTCAAATCCTTATAACTCATAAACGGTAACTAGGATTGGAAATATGAGAGTACCATTGAGATTGTGAGGGTATTATTCCATTAGGTGGAGCCTAACATCGGCCGGTGCGGGTTGGTTGTGAAAGTTGATTTTTGGGAAGTAACCGTAAATAAAACAATTTAAATAAAAGTTATTTTATTTTTGAATCCTCATAACTCATAAATGGTAACTTGTATTAAAAATCTGATACCACCATTGAGTTTGTAATGATATGTTCTCCTTAGGTAGGACTTAACCTCGGTCGACACAGGTTGAGGTTGAAAGTTAGTTTTCAGACCTTTTGGAAGAAAAATAAAATAACTTAAAAAGTTATTTTAATTTTTTTCTTCATCGTTAAGCAGTGGCACGTTAGTGCTATGGTGCAGCGACAAGGTGACACTGAATATCATTAATGAACCTCATTAATGGATCAGGGTGGTAATACTGCAATGCACACTCATCTTCTTTGTTTAATTAAACAGGGAATTTAGGGTTGACAGACAACCCTGGAATTCCTCTGATGAACAATAAGGGAACATCTCCAAAAATGAACGCTGGTGAATCGAATGATGGAAGCAACACCCTTGGAGAGTGGATTCAAGGCTGGAGATCAACAAATTATGATGAACGATCATCCTTGAACAATCTCCTTTCCCAGTTAGGGGTTTACTTTTTGATTTGATTTTCCCCATTATTCTTTCTAAAACAACGAACACAGATCAACCCATGAATAGGATGATCCGTGGGTCACTTGTTCTTGAAGGAGGGTGTTTTATCTTTGGGTTTTTGCTTCAGGGTTGGATTTTTTATTGAATATTGAACCTCCTCCTTCACATGTTTTATAAAACTTCTAACGTGGAAGAATTGGGCCGACACAAACAAGGCTCCGATTCCTCCATCCTTGGGCGTTCATGTGTTCTTCGTGGTCGCACCTCTGAATTGACAGCAGGGTGATATTTGAGGACACAATAGGAAAGATGGTCCCACAAGGAGCCCGGAGGCACATGTGGTTTAGGGATCGAACCACCAGAGCGGATCCGGTTGTCCGTGGAAGGCCCTGCCGATTCATCGGTGGCCGCGGGCGGGAGGCAGCACACCACGATAGCTTGCCGAGGTGGAGGCCACGACCGACTGGGGCTGCGGGGGTGTAGCAGGGGGCCACCGGTAGCTGGCCAATGGCTAGAGGAGGTGGATGAGGCCACTTGGCCACGTAAATGGAGTGGCCCGTCAGCACGCAGTCCAGCATGGATAGTGCGTGGGACAAGGGGCGGCCGACTCCTGTCTGCTGTGTGCACTCGAACCAGATGTCTAGTGGGAATTCGGGCTGAAGGAGATAGGCCCGCTGTGCATGCCGGGACAGGGGGCACAAACCGGGCCACTGGATAGCCCGAGATGAAACTCAAGCCGATATCATTCAGACCGGGTGTCCGATTGGCAATCCGTTTGTGGAGTTGGAACCCTCACAATGAGATGGTTCTTTTGGAATGCTCTAAGGAGAGTTTAATGGAAGTTTAAATATGATTAATGGATTGAGGTGTGGATTCTTCCAGAATCAAGTGCACTACATGCGGGAATCCTACGGCTCGCTGAGACCCGAAGACTTCTGAAGAGTAGGTCTAAATGACCCTATAGGCCTAGATGATAAGTGAGCCTATGTGGACTAGCTACAAGTGACCCTATGTGGATCATCTACAAGGGACTCCATGTGTATCTGCTACAAGCGACCTTGTGTGGATCAGCTACAAGCGACCCTGTGTGGATCATATATAAGTGGCCCTGTGTGGACCAGATATGATGACCTAAGTGGGAAGCGGCTCTTTATGAACTGGCAGAACCATAGTGGTGAGCAGCTCTGCGTAACCTAGTAGACTCAAGGTACTCATCAAGGATGAGTACCTCAGCAGTCCAAGGTGTTCAGTGTTATGAATGATAGTCTTTCTTTCCATACTTTGAGTTATACCTAGTGTGAGCTATCTTGATTCATAATCATGCTTCATGGTTTTATTTGTGGATTTTATTTTTGGTCTTTCCTTTGTGATTTGGGGTTCCTACTAAGTATTATGTTACTCACCCCTGCACAGGCTTCGCCTGCACGTGTCATGTCCCGTGAAGATGATTGATGCTTCGACAGAGATCTTGGTGGTCCGGGACCAGGTGGTGCTCAGTGAGACGGGATGAAAAAATGCTTCAATAGAGACCTTAGTGGTCTGAGACCAGGTGGTTCTTAGTGATATAGGATGGATGAGCATACTTCTACAACTAAATGTAGCTACCCTTCACCTACCCTTTAGGTGGGGTCTTCTGCAGACATCTAACAAAGATCTTTTGTACATTCTTGTTTTCAGTTTGTCTTTTGTTGGGTTTGTATTCTGGCCCATTTGACTTACATCTTGTACCTTTAATCAGCGGTTGTTTAGTGTAATTCATGTTTTTTTCCAGCTGTTTGGTACGTGGTTGTGTGTTTGTGCGTGCATACAGGTACTTAGGAAAATGCCTCCCACTCATGGGATAATCCCTTCAGTGCTAGTTGCCAGCCCCTAGCCTTTGAGAGGCGAGCTTAGGGTAATCAAAACATGGACCTTGGGGGAAGGTTCATGACAAAGTGGTATCAAAGGTGGTCAGTTCTACCAAAATAACTAAGAGTCTGTAAATTTTTATGAGGCAACAATGTTAAGTGTTTCAAGTTTGTATTTTAGGCCAGGGAGTCCAGTGTTAGTGCGGTGGCTGACGTATCCATACACCAGGACCCTAAATTCTATTTTTCAACCCATTACATGAAAAAATTGGTTTCATGCATCTTTTAGTGTTTTCCCATGATCTTTTTGTGTCATAGTAAGCTCACGAGGTATAATAAATTGACCGTGGTTCATGTTGATTCTCTTTGAAGATGCCTCCATGTAGATAGCCAATCAGGATTCCAATGCGTGACCACGAGGATGGTCTACAGAGTGATGAGGATTTGGTATAGAGATCGTTGCCGAAGATGGAACCTTCAAGTGATGTCCCAATGATACCACTACCCGTCGGTCATCTGTTAATACTGGTGCTACCGGTAGAGGATGCACGTAGGCTCAATGCCTTACACGAGTTCCAACAATAGGTACCTCCAAGGTTTAGGGGAGAAATAGATCCTCAAGTCACTGAGGATTGGTTAGAGGTGGTGACATGAGTCCTCTACTTAGTGAGGACGCCACTTGACCGATGAAAGTTATAGCCGCGAGCCTTCTGCAAGGCGGAAGATGTGAAAGAGGAGATGGGAGAGCAGCAGGAGGTGGTATACATTTAGAAAATGTTAAAACCACTACCCCAATGTGGTCCACACCAGGCTTAGGGAGCTGGAGGATAGGGAAAGGGGGTAGCTACATGCGGCCATCCTTAGCCGCGTAGCAGTGGATGTTTTGAGTTTCTTTTCCTACAATGGTGGATGAGTATGAGGACGTCTTCCAAGAGGATGTTCCAGGACTACCTCTTCAAAGAGAGGTAGATTTATGCATTGATTTTTACCCTGGGACGACACCGATATCTACACCTACTTACCAGGTGGATCCCTCCAAGATCCGAGAGATGAGGGTATAGTTGGGGGACTTGTAGAGGAAGGGGTTCGTAAGGCCCGACATTTCATCATGGGTAGTCCCAGTGTTGTTTTCCATGAAGGCAGACAAAATCTCGAGGTTATGCGTGGATTTCCAGCGCCTAAAATAGGTGGCCATGAAGAAAAAGTATCATATACTGAGGATTTATGACCACTTCGACTAGCTTAAGGGAGAGAGATGGTTCTCAAATATAGACCTCAGATCGGGATATCACCAGCTTCGAGTATGAGGTGATGCCATATCATGGATGATTTTCAGATGTCATTATGACCACTATGAGTACTTAGTGATGTCATTTTTCATGACGACAACCCTAGAAGTGTTCATGGTACACATGAATAGGATCTTCTAGCCATACTTAGACTAGTTTTTAGTGGTCTTAATTGATGACATATTAGTGTATTCATTGTCCGAGAAGGATCACGTGATACACACTACTGGAAAGGGGGTCTTTCCCCATGTATCTATCCCCATGGTTTAGAAAAACCATGGGGATATGTGTTTTTTTATCATTTATTCCCATGGTTTTATTAAAACCATGGGTAATCAATCCCCAATTCCACTATTCCATCGCGCTTCTCCTCCCTCTTCCATTGCACTCCTCCTTCACTCTTCCATCGCGCTCCCTGCTTGAACCCTCGCTTCCCAGCCATCCGAACTCTACCTCCCAGCCCCCTCCTACCCTCACTGACCTCTGCCTCCCGGCCATCCGACCACCACGTCCCGACCATCTCCTCCCCTCCCCAGCCTCTGCCTCCCGACTCCACCTCTTCTCCCGACCTCAACCTCCTGACATTCACCTCAGCCTCAACATCCCAGCCTCTACCTCCCTACCCCCAGCTCTGGTGACATCCCCCTCCCCCCTCTCGGCTCCCTATCTTCCAACAACTTACCCTCTTGGATCCCTCTCCTCCCAACCTTCGCCTCTACCTCAACTTCCCCCAACTTCAACAACATCCCGTCCCATCCTCTGCCTCCCTGCCCCCAGCTCTAGCATCTAGGTATGAAATTTATTCTCCTTGATTTTTTATTCTTTTTAAACTAATCACTTATTATTAGATCAACAACATCAACAAGTTTAATACACAATTTATCTTTTGCATTGTATATTTGATAAATAATCATTCATCTTAGAGGTAAATTCTACTTCCTCTTATTGTTATTGAAATATACTCTTTCATTTACAATGTTTTATACCACTGCATTTTGTTCTTTGGATATAACTGAAAATACTACTAATTTAGGATCATGTTAATAGCCTCAACAATTTGACTACACAATTTATCTTTTTCATTATTTATTTAATAAATAAGCATTCATATTAGAGGTAAATTCTACTTCCTCACATTTTTATTGCAACATACTTTTTCATTTAAAATGTTTTATAATACTACATTTTGTTCTTTGGATATAATAAAAAACACTACTAATTTATGATCATGATATTGAGGTCCTTTATAATATTACCTTCCCACATAAACATTCCAAGAAGTCTCCCATATGTTACTCCCTATTTTATGATCCATAAGTTATTTCATTGTAGCTGATTATTCATAGTAGTGGAAGTAAAAGTTTTCATGTATTTCCTAGCTGCTTGAGCCCCTATCATTGAATATAGGTAATTAAGAGATAGATTTTTTATTTCCCATTTTTAGAAATATTCTATATCTAGGTCTCCTTCCATTCTTGGTTTAAATTGGTTCTCACATAATGTCAACCATATTCGTTTCCAATTTTGAATTTAACTCTAGAGTCTTGTAATCATCAGCTGCACCTGATCACTCATGAGACTACTCTATAATCAAGTATGGCCCTTTACTGTCGAGTTGCAGTTTATTCTCCAGCAACCGAGAAACTCTAGTGAAATACCTATAGAATTACACCATCTCTTTCACATCTTTTTTCCAGTTCTAGTGTCGATTCATGAAGTTCTCCACCACCGAGGCCATCTTCTTTTCCAAGACATTCAATTCTTCTAGAATTGTGATAATATAGTCTAGAAACTAATCCAATCCCATGAGATAGAAATAATAACTCCTATATATATTTTATTGAGTCCCCCCTTAATTGATAACTAAAACTCCCTTGCGGTTCTTTTATTTTCACTATATAGGATATATTATACTGTAAAGAAAAATATTTGGGTCTATACCTTCCACAACACCAATAAAACCCTTGAAATCTTTAACTTTAAGGTTAATTGAAGATCAATGCAGCTCAATGTTCTAGTTTTCATGATGTAGTGTAAGCCGACTCCACAATTGAAACAATATATTGTATCTCCACACATGGGTGGCTCCAAGATTACATCAAAACTCAGCGACTACATGCTCATGCAAAAACTTATCATGAATACTATATCCAATATCCAATGACCCACATTTAATCTATACTGTCCCCACACGTCCCAGAAACTATAAATTCCTATTCTATATTCCAATATCACTAAGCATAGATCACCTTTATTGTTTCTTGAAACTATAGGCATATCACCATGTAAAACCATGTAAATGAAAACTCATAATTATAGCATCATTTTATAATTCAACTAGAGTTGATTCATAGTCTCACCACTATTATAAAAGATTATCCTGAGTTTATTAGGCCATGCGCATAATCACTTTTCCATTAAAAACTGTAAACTCTATCGAAACAGTAACTTACAGAGTGTATTCATCTCAAGATCACCAGGTATCTCCATATGCCTGAACCCAAACTCCTACAAGAGTGTTATTAACCATGGGAACCAAACATTATATACACCATGAATGTAATTGTTCTACCTGACATGTACCAATGTCACATAGGCTAGGAATCTGAATGAGACTCCCCTTCCCTAAACCATCCATAAGGATGAAAGAAATAGCACATAAGTACTTATCTGAGAGAACCCAAGTCACCTAACACACCTATCAGATATAAATTTTCAAATTTGTGTGAATTGATATCATAAACCGAAGTTTTTAATTATGCCTCACACACCTAAATGTTCCTAAAAAATTTCCAACCAGTCTGATGGGTTACCCTTAAAGGTCATAATGTACTAAATTAAAAACCTAGAATCATGCTAAATAAGGTAAACACTCTCTCAAACCTACTCTACACATTATGCCTAATAGTGGTCATAACTATGGGTTGAACTTATCCCCATATCAAGGTAACATTCCATTTAACATTCCAAATACTTACTTTTATGTTTCAACCACCCATTGAAATTAATTTCGACCTACCCACTCTCAGGTCAAGCATAAACCAATAGTTTCACAAGTAATCACTACAAATCTCAAAACAAGCTCACTCACACTATGACCTACTTAAAAATTCACTACAGTTTTAGAGCCTCCTCATCATAGGGATACCACATAACTCTCCCAACCACCAAAACATAGGGTCAACATATACTACCCTCATTCCACCAATATATATATGTTTATAATTCATAATTATTTTAATTACACTTTAAAATTTTATATTAACCCAAAAATTCCACAACAAGGTCTTAGATAAATTAAATTTAAATTAAATTAGATAAATTATATAATCGGATAGTATAAATATAAATTTAGTCCTAGATAACATGGAATTTCCTCATACATGGGTTGGATAGTCCCAGGGAAAAGTTCCATACCATGTCTCGACACATTCTTATTATATTTTGTACCTTTCCAAAATAGTAAGACTAAAAAAACCTCTAATAAAATTTTACTAGTTCCTACCACCAATTGGTGCTTTCACCATTGGTAGATATAATACCCCATGAATGCCTCCCCATATTATGGAGGATACTAACTAACAGTGGGGGTTTCAAGTAGAATTGTGGGATACTATACCCGCATATTCAATTAAAAAAACATTATAAAAAAACATACTAATATAAGCATATATAAATAATACATTTAATGACACAATGAAATGTTTCAATAATAATCAAAATAATCCATGCAATAAAAAATTAATTTTATGCAATACATTCAGGTAGTCATAATATAACTGGAATATCATAAGATAAAATAATGAAAACTATAACAAATGGTCTTGAGTATAAACCTGGACCCAACAAACATGTTTAGTCTTAGAAACCATGCAATCAAAAAATCAGGTGCATTCCCAAATCTAAATATACAATATAATATTGATAACAACTCAGATTCCAACTTCCATGGTATAAAGTGAATTCTTTTATTATAACTCAGTAAGACTCAAAAGATAGTGTCCCTAAAATTAAAATTCAATTGTTTTTTTCATTGATATGTGATTTAATAATCAATTATTGATTATCATATTAATATTTGAAAAATTTATAATTTAAGTTAAAGTGTAATAAAAACACTACTGATGTTTGATCTTTACAATGGCACTGAACATCATTTTTTGTATACTTTTTCCATCAGTGGTGGGTCTGTAGTTATGGTACAAGTAAAATCGTAAATGGTAACAATGTAAAAAACCAAGTAAACCAAGGGAATAATAATCTAAGAGAACCCAGATGGCTGAATATAATATTCTATCTCAATAAAACTCATACAAAATACAAAGGGGTGAGCCTTTCCATTCTTCCTAATACATTCTTCCAGTCTAAACTCATGGAACCATCCTCGAAATTTAGAAGAATAGTAGTATTATTACCCATAGCTTACGATGGAGGTATTCCAACCAAATAGATCAGGTCCAATCCAGTTAAATCATCATTAAAAATTAAATGAGGGTACGCTATAATAATACAAAATAGTAATCGATGAAATTTGATACATAAGACATTACCTAAATCCCAAGAGAGATTCCCCTGGTAATTTCACTTAAATTTGACTCATTTTCATTTCTTATGAGAACCCTAATCACAGTGTGTGTAAAATTTAGTGTTCGATATTAATCTAATAATGTGTATTTGATTTTTCAATTTATTTTAAATTCATTTATTTTACCAAAGTGGCCTTTTCCTTTTTAAGAGTCCTGTTGTGAATTGTTCCACTTTTTATGTAGTAGGTGTTTCTAGGTAATTATTTTATTAAAAAAATTTATGAAGTGATTTAGTTTATTAAATTCATCTTCTAGAATATTTATACAAATATTTGATACCAATGATTGTTTTATATAAATTATCTAAATGATTTTCATTCTTGGAGATGAAGTGGTTTTCTTTAAAATTTTTTTCCCTCTTTAAATTAAAATTTTACCCATGAAAAATATTAAATTAAATGAATATGGGGCTCATTTAAAATATTTTTGATGATGGGTGAACGTTTTTATCTCTCCGTTGTTTTTTAAATTAAATAACCCATGTTTAAGGTTGTGTTTTAATGTTAAAAGTTGTTGATTTTATGTTACTATTAAGGGAGGATACACTTTTTTATCTCTCCCTTAGTTCAACTATAATGACACATAACACTCTATAATAAACATTAAGCCTTTCTTCGCCCATTATGGTTTACCTTATTAATCACCCCTTTATAGGATAGAGGTAAGAATGTTATCTCTGATACTGAAAGGGTTGAGATTTGTTATAAAAATAAAGGCACTTTCAAAACAAATGTGAATTAACTATTAAGTTTTTATGTTTTAATAGTTTTATTTTCAACAGTACATATCCCTTTTTTAATTATGGTTTACATTTTTTATTGAAAGATAACTTTTTTTTCTTTTTATAGAATGGATAGAAGCTGGATGTATCGTACCGATAGGATTTCAACCATGTTTCAAAATAATTTGGAGAATTTTTCAGATTTTTCATTTGACAATTATTAAGATGGAGGTTGTATACAATGTCCATGCTATAAATATGTTGGAAGAACATGGTTAATCTGGGAAGAAGTTAGCTACCATATAATGAAATTTGGATTTCAAAAAAACTATTATGTTTAGTATCACCATGGAGAGACGAATCAATGTTCTACTGGTCATGAACAAAATGAAAGCAGTGGCATGGAGAATTTTATATTTGATCAGTTTCCATTTGTCCGTCATCCCAAGAGAGATATTATGCTAGTTCAAGAAGAAAATGATATCAATACACATGAGTAAAATACTGAAGATGATGATGAGAGAGTGAAAAATTTATTGGATGATACCAGAACTCCAGTATATCAGGAATGTACTAAAATGACCAAGTTGGAATTTTTAATGCATTTATATCATGGGAAAACCATGTATGGAATTTCTAATACTACTATTGATTATATTATTACATTTTTTAAGTAATTTTTTCCTGATGGTGTAAATATTCCCTCAAATAATTACAAATCATATAAGTTAATTAAGAAACTTGGATTTGATACTAATAAAGTCCATGCTTGTCTGAAATATTGCAGTTTATTTTGGGAGGAAACAACTGACCGTAATGACTGTAAAGAATGTGGTATATCTCTATGGAAGACAAATGTAGACGGAACATGATCTTGTGTGGTACGAAAAGTCATGTGGCACTTTCCATTGATTCCCAGACTTCAAAACCTATTCATGTCTGCAGAAATCTCAGCCAATATGCGATGGAATTATGCTAAGAGAGTTAAAGTTAATGATGAGTTGGTTCATCCTGTAGATGGATTATCATGGTGGACATTTGATGCACAACATCCTGATTTTGCTGTTGAGGTGCATAATATCAGGTTGGGTCTATCCTGTGATGGTTTTAATCTGTTTGGTCATATGCTTACTTCTCACAACACATGGACAATTTTTATTCATGTTTATAATCTTCCTCCATGGATGTGTATGAAAAAACCTTTCAATTTATTGAGTATACTTATATCTAGACCTTCTAATCCCAGTAATGATATAAATGTCTACTTGCATCCTTTAATAAGAGAGTTGAAACAACTTTGATATTTGGGTGTGTGAACAGTCGATGCTTCTTCAAAGAATACGTTTCAGATGCATTATTCCCTTCTATGGAACATAAATGATTTCCCTACTTATGAAATTATGTCTAGGTGTAGAACGAAAGGAAAACAATCATTTCCCTTTTGTATGAATAATACACGATCGAGAAGGCTTAAATATCACCGTAGTTTCAGTTTCATGGGGCATCGACGATTCTTGCCAATGAATCATCAATACAGAATGAATCTTAGGAGGTTTGATAATACAGTTGAGTTTGAACAACCACCTCAATGTATGTCAGTAAGTGAAGTGCTTAATGAATTGAAATATTTTAGTTTTTCATTAGGTAAAGTTTAGTTTAAATCTAAAAATAAGAAGAATATTGACACCGAAACTACTTACAATTGGAAAATGAGAAGTTTTTTTTTGAATTTCCATATTGGTCTACCGATTTGTTATGTCATTGTTTAGACATAATGAACATTGAGAAAAATATAAGTGAAATGTTTCTTGCAATTCTTCTGAATATCAAGGGGAAGACCAAAGACGACTTCCGATCTCATCGGGACTTGTTGGATTGAGGTATTTAACCAGAACTGCATCCTGTATGTATCGGTGAAAACAAACAGAAAGTTCCTTGTGCTTCTTATGCGATGAAACCATCAGAGAAAGATCAATTTTTGGCATTATTGGAGAATATCATGGTTCTCTATGGCTATTCCAGCAACATATCTAAACAATTCAAAAGAAGAGATGTGAAACTAAAATCTCTGAAAACTCATGATTATCACATCATTCTTCATGAATTGATTCCAATAGCAATTCATAATTTTCTATCCAATAATATAAGGGTGAAAGTGATTCTATTATGCCATTTTTTATAGACCTTTATTCTAAAAGGTTATCCAAGTCATTCTTGATAAAAATGTAGCAGGAGGAGCCATTAATTTTATGTGAGATGGAAAAGATTTTTCCTCCATCCCTTTTCACTTTCATATTGAATTTAACAGTTCATCTTCCAACTAAAACACTTCTTAGGGGACCAGTTGATTTTCGGTGGATGTATCCTACTAAAAGAAATATATGCACAATGAAATCATATGTCTAAAACAAGAATTATCCTGAAGGTTCGTTTGTGAGGGGTTATCTGGCTTAAGAATGTATGGATTTATGTTCAATGTATTTTTATAATGTCACCACAAGACATAATCATCCAATGATAAATGAAGATGAAAAGTATGGGGAAATTGATCCCTTGTTTCCATATCTTCCCCAAACAGGAGTAATTGTTGGGTCTTATACATTGGCTATATTGAGCCATGAAGAGTGACAAATGGAACACCGCACAGTCTTGTTTAACTGTGGTTTGTTCGATGATTATATCAAGTAAGTAATTTGGATATTTATATGTTATATCATATTATGAAATTTCATATACACCTTACACTTTTATTATCATTTTTTGTAGGGAACATAAACAAATTATATGTAGAGTTCATCGATCTTTGTCTTTGAGAAGGAGAGATTCTTTGCATAGCCTAGAGTTTCCTGGTTGGTTGAAATCAAAGGTATTACCATTATTTTAATTAGTTTAAAAAATAGATATCCATTTAATTGTATTATTCATATATATTTAAGGTGTTGAGTTTACCTATTGACTTAGTTTATCAAGAATTGAGAGCTTTGGATTTTGTTCCTAATTTTTTGGTTCGTGAATGAAAATCTTTAATAATCAATGGGTATAAATTTTTATAAAGGATTGAGCGGTGAAAATGAGAACACAACATGATGGAATTATGTTAACTGCTACAACAGATTTTTATGCCAGTGTATCTGATAGTCGTCCTCGATATGAAGATGTGTATTATTATGGAATAGTTAATAAAATATTGTTATTGGATTACTACTCTGAAGGTAGAGTCACTATGATTAAATGTAAATGGTTTGATTCAATGAGAAGACAAGGTACATTTATTGATGACTGTGGATTCAGAGTTATTGATATCAGTTGATTCTTACATACTGATGAACCATACATTTTGGCATTAATGGCTAAAAAAGTGTTTTATGTGAGAGATCATCTGAGACCCGATTATGGTGTCATTAATGATGAAATCCCCAGAAATATTTTTCATGATGTTGGTGATGAAATTTCCAGCATTGACATCATCGTTGGTATTGGACAAAATATTTCATTTGATGAATAAAATTTTCCCATTATGATAGTTGATGTTGAACCTGAAGTAGTGGTCAATAATATATAGAAGAAACCATATATGTTCACTATTCATTTAGTTTTCATTGACATGAGTTTCTTATATTAGTATTACTATAATTACTTTAATTATGTTTCAATTTGGAATGATATGTTTATTTTTTGTATTTTCTGGTGTCATTTCATTAAATAAAATTTTATTTCAAGTACAAAACTTGGTTTAAATCTTGTTTTTAAAAAATTTATAACTTGGTAATGTAGTTTTAAAAACCGTGTTAGTCATTTCCTTGTAATCATTTGTACAATTAGTAATTAAAATAAGTCAAATTGGTTCCTCTTATGAATTGCTGATATATGTAAGTTGTATGCGTGATTTATAAAAACTGTATCTAAAAACTTTACATTTCGTTCTTATGTAGATTATGCCAAATACTATAGATGGTCGAAGGAAGCGACTATTTGATTCTGATCAACCGGGGATGATTCTATACCTAGACAGAGCACCCGTAATTCCCGTTTCCACACTGACCTACCATCAGACACCCCTTCCACCACACCTTTCCATCATCCTCTTGAGTCTTTGGGGATGTTTTTATCCATGCCTCCATCATCATCTCAACTACCCTCTTATTCACATGTCATGTATTTGCCGTCTTCAGGGATGATCCCATTGATTCCTCCATCATCTTATTTTCCCTCTTATTCCCATACTATGACTAAACCGCCTCCACATATGTTTCCACCTTTACCATATCCATATCTGAGGATGTATCCCCCATCCTACTACCCATATGCTGCCATGTCTACACCGCCTCCAATTACCACCATCTAGACAACATCTAATGAGTCTGTTCCATTATCTTACACTCTAGTGCATGAAGGTCACCTAGAGAATGCACTGAAATAGACACTTCCTACAGAGGCTACTGAGTCAAGACAACCCACAAATCCATCACAGTCTATTGAGCAACCTGCAGATGTTTTTTTTTATTACAACTGTTTCAAATTATATCACTTTATTTTTGGCATGTTGTACCATGAATTAATTCTTCTTTTAACCCTATTTTTATTATTTTGTAGGATATTCTGTTAGGAGACGTGGGTGAACTCGGATGAAGGAAGTTTGGAATCGGCAGACACAACTAATGGTGGATTAAAATCGACAAAATTAGATGGTAAGTCCAACTGCAACACAGTGTAGAAGTTTCATGGAAACTTTGGCCAAGTATCACGATATAATTCCGGTGTAACCAGTGTCGTGGAGATGTATTAGTAAAGAGATTAAGGAAAAATCATGTGAGAAAATATGGGTAAGAAAATTTTATAAAGTCATATTTATGTTTTTGGTGTATTTAAATGAAATAACATGTTCATTGCAGATTCAGTTTAACTTTCTTGAAGGAGAAGCTCGTAAGAATGAAATGTTGATGGATGTTGGGGAGTTTTGGTGCTCATACAAGCATGAGTTGTATGTTGGTTGGAAGAGTAGGGTTGATAATAACTTAGAGGGGGTACCCATATTCCATGAATGTCCAAAAAATCAATATGAAAAAATGATTGCACATTGGAAGACTGCTAAGTTTAAGGTAATCTCAATCTTTAATGGTTGCCATAAAAAATTTAATTATTATTACTTGTATTGGATTTTTTTTAGGAATTGTCAGAGGAAAACATAAAGAATAAGGATTCAATGACATATATTTACACATTGGGGCACACTACAATGCCCGATCATGAAAAGAACCAGGTACTTTAACCGGGTATTTTGATATTATATAGGATGTTCTACTGAAAAAATTATTGAATAGACATAGGCCAGATTTTTGCATTTCTCATATATGGTTCTAATCTATATTTGTGCATTTCTCATTTGCAGCAAGCTGTATTGGGCATCGAAGGTCCTGTACCTCGTGCCAAATTATTTTTCTCCAGTAGAAATAAAAAGGATGGAAGTGCAGTAAATGCACAGACACAAGATAAAATTGTAAGGTTTTTTATTTATATTTTAAATATTTATATGAAATTCATAATTTAATATGTTTATAATTTCAACAGTCTACCTTGGAGGCCCTCGATGGTAAGGAAGATGAAAACTTCG
The DNA here is from genome assembly GCA_963277665.1 of Viscum album. Taxonomy (NCBI): domain Eukaryota; kingdom Viridiplantae; phylum Streptophyta; class Magnoliopsida; order Santalales; family Viscaceae; genus Viscum; species Viscum album. The sequence continues at coordinate 211,790,643 of OY728144.1, forward strand.
GGCCACATGATCATTTAAGTTAGGTATTAGGTGAGGAGCACCCGGGGAGTGTATGATGTCGACTAGGGAAAAACATCATCCCCTATAGGTATTGGTCATCATCAGGATCCTCTCAAGCCTCCCAGACCTCTAATTTGGAAATCTCTCATGCTGAAGCAGCTGTGTCAAAGAAAATAGCTTTAGAGGAGCGTAAAAGAATTAAGCTGATGACCGAACATTTCATGAAAGCTATGGTAGTTTTGAGTCAGTCGCTTCCATCAGAGTCTGTTGCTACTTTTGAATCATATATGGAATCAATGCACTCTTTAAATGATTATTTGAGTGATTCCAATGAGGTTCATAGTGGAGATGAAGGTGGTGATGATAGAGCTATTGGTGGTGAAGATGTTACTGATGCTGCTGTTGGTGATGAGGATGCTGACGATATTGCTGCTGCTGCTGATGATGTTGATGATGATGGGCATAGACATGGGGATGGGGATGGGGATGTTGGTGATGGGGGGGATATTAATCCCCTACATTTTTGACTTAGTAGGGAGACTTATGTATGTACTTTAAGAACTTGAATTTAATTTTTGTATGGATGAGAATGGTTAATTTATTTTCCTCTGAGAAGTTCTGCATAAATTTTTACATGTAGTTACATAAAGATAACATTAGAATCCTTAGTCATGTATATGGGTAAGTTATTACCTTACTACCATAGAATAATTATCTCTAAATGATATCCCATATAGTGACATTGGATTCCATTTATTATATCTTTATTTTTCATAAATTATTGAATTGAAAAGTCTAAATTAATGAAGGTAAACATGGAATATATTCCTTAGTTGTTATTTATAAAATTTTCATTTTTTGAAATCTGAAATTGTTATATTGATTGAAATAGTTGGGTTTTTTTGAGATCCCAAGTACCTGAATGATATGGTACATGCTAGAGATTTTTTGGGGTTTATAGTTAGCTTTGTAAGAAGGGTGTGACATTTCAATAGAGTCATACATCATTGGTTCAGGAGAATGTAAAGTTTCTACATGAACTTATCCACCCCTTGTTATGTATAAATGGGGTAACATGTAATATGGGAAAATCCAATAGTTATCAAAACCATCACCAAGGTAGGTATCTAAGGCATAAGGTCATCATGATATATCTAGCTTGTTTTTTTATGCTTGAGTAGTTGATGGATGATGATGAATATGATCCTTAGATGGTGAGAGGTGTTTTTTTAATATCTCATACCCTTATCTATGTTTTATTTGATATTATAGCTTCCCATTTTTTTTATTTCTAAGCAAATAGTGTCTCACTTGTGACTAACAGTGGAATTAAATCAGAGTATCATGAGTATATATTCACCAGGGGGTGGGGATGGGTGCAGGGGGGGATAGGTGTGTGTGTGTGTGTGGGGGGGTGAGGGTGGGTGCAGGGGGGGGGGTGCAGGGGGGTGGGTATGGGTGCAAGGGGTGGGGGGCTAGGTGCAAGGGGTAGGGTTGGGTGTAGGGGGAGGGGGGAGGTGGTAGTGGGGGTGTAGGTGGGGGGGGGGGTGGCAATGGTGGTGTAGGTGGGTGGGGGGGGGGGGGCAGTGGAAGGGGGTGAAGGTAAGGTAGGGGAGAAGTGGGGGGGGGGGGTAGTGTGTAGGGGTTAGTATGGGTGAAGGGGGAAGGAGGGGTGTAGTGTGTAGGAGCCAGAGCCGGACCCAGTGCCGGTGCCGATACTGATGATGATGCCGATGATGATACTGGTGGTGTGAGAGGTGGTGATGGTGTTTCTATAGGAGGCATGGATGAGGGTTATCATGATTTTGATGATACTGATATTGAGACTCATTATTGATGTAAATTGTATTTTTGGATTGTTAATATGTGGAATTTTATTTTGCAGTGTAGTTTGATTATTGGAATTTGAATTGTATTGCAGTTTTTCTGTCTATTTCTACATATATTGAATTATTGTATTATGATGTATGTTTATTTATGTAGTAGTTAACTGTTCATATTATTATATTTAATTGTATCATCCTCCGATGTAACCATCGTACCTCTTCACTGACATTGCTTCAAGGTGACCCCTCTATCTCCTCCGGCACATCTCCAACAATATGTAGTTCAATTTTCCATTTTTTGCTGATTCTTTTCTATTTCTACTATTAGTTTCTCCCCCTCATTTGTCTATATTTTAAATTTCTTCTGTAGGTGAACCCATTTCGGCACACCTTCGACGATATGTTTTTTTATAGCATGAAACTTCAGTGTCATAGACTTATTTTCAAATATAAAAGCTTCCATAAATTAGTTTAATTTCTGATTTGTAACTGCATTTTTTTCTATGTTAAATTGATCTTTTTTTCCAATCTTATTATAATTGGGAGATAGTAATATCTAATCGAGTAAAAATGTGTGGTCATACTAAAGAGGTTGAAGAGTTTTGGAAACATGTTGGACGTATTAGGCATTATGTGTTTTGGATTCAATTCACATAAATGTTATATAATCAATATTCATTTCTATAATAACACAATCAGGCCTCATTTCCAATTTTTTTTTCTGAAATTTATTTTCTGTGTACTAGGGGTTGGGTACAAGCACATCTAAGGAAGGAAAATAATACTTCAGTGAGATCCAAAAGTACAAGAAGTAATTTCTATGGGTCGACGATGAATATTGAAATGCAATTGAGCTTGCATTCCGCAAGAAAAAGATAAAAGCTAAAAATAATTGGCTTTGGCAGTTTGAGGTTTGGAATTGACTTTGAAAGTTGATTTCTAGGGTTATATGTAATGATATTTTTTTGTAGATTAAACTTTCATTTGTGATCCCTGATGAAGCCAGTTGTGGAGTCCTAAGGTATCACAAAGGGCAGGTGACATGCTTGGAATTCCATCCCACAAATAACTCCATTCTGCTGTATAGGGATAAGGTTGGTTCTTTAATTGTCCTTTCGATGTATATATTCTGAGAAGTATGTATTTTGTTCTTTTCATTTATATATTTTTTGTTTTCTTGGTTCCTTTGAAAAGAAAGGACAATTTGGTGTTTGGTATTACAATAAGGTTTATGAAAAGATGGTGTATAGAAACATACACAGCTGCATAATCAACAATATGAGGTGAGTTATATGTTTATTGGGATATAGGGTCCACCTATATTTGTTTGTATAAGATTCACATTTATTTTTATGCATAGGAAGAATCATGCGTGTGCTCACACACACACATTAACACCACTTTAAATATATAAAAAAAACACCACTTATTTTTTCAGACTGTATCAAAAGTGATCATTGATAAGTGCTATAAGAAGTTCTGTAAAACAAAGACTTAATGATATTACCCCCACCTCAACTGTGTATGTGCTTCTTAAAAACCGGTTGCACAATTTGTGATAGGTTTAATTGGAAAAATGATGGATCAATATATAGAGAATCCTCATATGAAACTGTTTGTTGCACTGACATGGAAGCTGGAATGGTGACATCTTTCATGGACCTTAACCCCAATGGATGGAAGGTAGTGTTTTCCAATGGGTCAAATTTTTTTTTCTATTGTATGAATTATTAGCAAATTACAATTCATTATATGGTTTGGGACAACCTCTTAACTGGCCATCAAGATTTATGGTCGTATAAATTTTCAATTGTTACTTATAGATGCATTTTTTGTAGGGAAAAATCAGTTGGAAGATTCTATATGGTTTATATATTAACTTGGATAATGGTCTTGTACTTGTTGCAGATAATTTTGGGTTTCTTTACATGTAAGTATTCCAATTAGGAACTTTTTAGTTTTACAATTGGTGCTTTTTTAAAAAAACATTACAATCTACTTGAGATGGTATTTAAATTATGTAATTAGAATGCCTGAAATACATCCTTACAATCATGTCTAATTTATTGATTTTTTTGATTGGATTCCAAAAATTTGGGCTCATTTGAAGTATATTTAATGAGGTTGATTTTTATCCATGACTGGCATATTTTAATGCTCTATTTGGAACATGTCTACTTGGTTTTGTTACTCATTCGATGTTAGTTATTGATATATGATTCAAATTATCTACCTCAAGGCTATTGAGAACATTTGCTAGGTTTTATTACTCATTAAATATTATTTTTTGGTATATGATTCAAATCAGTTACCTTAAGGTTAGCATTATAATTGAAATGTTTCACTAATATAGACAACCTTAATTGTTGTAGAGAGGGGGGGGGGATTGGAGGTTAGTTTCCATTATAATTTAAATGATTTACTGATATAGAAAACTATAATGAACTCTGAAGAGAGAGGGGTTGTTGGGGGGGGGGGGGTGGCTGGTTCTGGGGAAGAGGGCAGGGGTGTGTGCAAGGGGGGGGGGGTGGGGTGTAGAGGGAAGGGGACAGTGGGGGGTGTGCAGGGTGAGGGGAGGTGTTTCTACTAGTATTCAGGGGAGGGGGTGGTGCTGGAGAAGAGGGTAGGGGGTGTGTAGGGGAGGGGGGTGGTGCTAGGGAAGAGGTCAGGGGTTTGTGTAGGGGAGGGGGTGTGCAGGGTGAGGGGGGTGGGGGTGTGCAATGGGAAGGGGAAAATGGGTGTTGTTCAGTGGGAAGGGGGCAATGGGGGGGGGGGGTGTTTTTACAAGTATTCAGGGAGGCTAGTGCTGGGGAATAGGGTAGAAGGTGTGGAGGGGAGGGTGGGGGTGAGGGGTGAGGGGGTGTTGATTCTCGCTCAAATTTACCCAAGAGATGAAGGTAGAACGGTCCTTGTAGTTTAGCTTGGGTTGTCGAATCCTCAGAGACCTAAGAAGTAACCTATGGAAACGTACATTCTATGGACCATTTTTGGCTATTAAGTGGCCAACTTTGGGTTGATTTTATATGGGTTTAAGTGAACACTAACGGATTTAAGTTAATTCAAATTAAGGTAACGAGTTGATCCTAGGTTATCGCTCGAGGTGGATTGGATGAATTTCTTTTTTAATGATTTCAATTTCTTATAATTGAGATGGATTCATTTAAAAAGATCAAATGAAATAATTACTTACTGGTTTAATTCCTACACACCCTAATACTAATCACCTATAAACTTTAAGGATCAAAGTTTTGAGCACTCCAAGGTAGAGGTTCGTATTAGCACTTCAAATGTGTGACGTTAAATTCAATAAGGATGAAGAGGTTTTAAAATCATCAAATAAAAATCTCATTTAAAAGAAGTGATTATCCATTAATGGAGTGATAAATAACATCCAATCCAGGCCCTTTCTAATCCCTTGGATCAACCCATAAAATAGTTAGCCCTCCATTGATGACATGTCTTCAACGGAAGCAGGAAGTAGACTTACGAGGGTGGAATTGAAGAAGTAAAAACAACAACAACAATCGATCACTCCTCCGTTGTGTGATAAATATCACAAATTATGGTGCGAATAAATTCACACATTGAACCAAAGGTATCAATGTGATAAGTAGAAGAATATAATAAGAGTAAAGGAAGAACATTTATTATGAAACTAAGGTGAATTAAACAACTTACATGAGAAAGAAATGCGATTACAAACACAAAGCGGCAACATAACACTACAATGAAACCAAGCACCAAAGATGAAAAAATAATTCACCACCAATGCCTTAAATAAGAATTTTTGGAGCCTTGGGTCGAGCCTCCAATAGTAAAAAAGACCCCACTTGAGTATGGTAGGCCTAGGGGGTGTGGAAAGTAAGGGAGAAGAGACTTTTCCACCCTTGACCCGATGTGGCAGCCATCTTGCTTCCACCGAATAGACGCGCTTGTAAGTCCTTATATATGGTAGTTTCAGAGTGGTACATATAATAATAAAATGTATCCCTGAATGTCTCCTATCCTCCTATAATATTTGGGCCCATTTAAAGTTGTTTATTCAGAGATATGATTATATTAGTGGACTGTTTTTCTGGGCCTTAGTTTATGGACCATAATTTTATCTCTAACTTGGGCCTCCTAAATGGACACCATGGATTCCAAATTAGCATTGGATCCTGAAGAGTGATTTGTTACCATACATGTATTATAGCATCCCAAGAAATTTGGGATTCATTGGTCCTGTATGTTAGGCCCCATAGTCTCATCAGTGGTCTGGTGTCCAATCTGACTTCTCTAAAATTGTTTCCTTTCATCACAAAATATCCCCATCTTCTTCCATGAATTCTCCATTGATCCCTGAATAAAAAATGTTCATATTTAAGTGTAGATAAATTTAAAAAAATATCAAATTAAAATATGTATAATCAGATGAATCATTGGGTACTTCAAATGATGTTAAAAAATGTACCACATAACAGTGCATTTTAAGAAGGTATTACAATCATAATGTGAAATGATGTTCAAAGTGTAAAATAAACTAAAATTGTGTTTCTGAATAATAAGTAACATGAATATTATATATATTAACAATGAATATTAACCTCATTTAGTGGCTAATCACACCCCCCAACTTGAGTTTTTCTAGTCCCGAGAAAAATATATCTCAACAGTATGAAATTCGAATTCCCTTTTCCAAAAACATTTTAATACACAATGATCACAAAAAACCCTTATACCAAACAATAATGAAACCCATAAAAATATTTTAATACAAGATAGTTTCATAAGCATATCCCAATCCCAAGCCCATTCCTTTGTTCAAATTCATTTCCATATTTCATCCAATATCAATTAAGTATGAGGATGTGTTGTGCATCACAATAGACATGGGGGTTCATCTTTATTCAAAGGGGAAATTACAGAAGTGCTAGGTGGAATCACATTTCAATATTAAGATGAGTATTCAAATTTTTTTTATTATATATATATATTTTTGTTTTTGTTTTTTTTTTCAATTTTTCCATGGTAATTGAAATTGCACTCAAAAGAGTAAACCCCTGTAGCGAGACTTTGCCGATGACTCCCAGGCTCAAAGACCTTAGGGAACCAAGTGAATCCCACATAATCGAGCATCATCTCGAGTTAACTCAGTCAAAAACAAATTCAAATTACCAAAAATAGAGATAAAATTACTAACTCTGGGCCAGACAACTATGGAGTCACGATCCACAAATGCCGAAAGCCACACATTAGGTCATTTCATTTCTCTACGCGCAATTTTTGTTAAATTTTTTTTGAATACTCATATTAAACTAAAATGATCACCAAACCTATGCTATTTATTTAGGGGACCCCATGAACTCAAACTAATACCCCACTATCCAAATGACGTGCATTCTGATCTTTTTTTATTTGGTTGAAAATATAAACAATGAAATATCACATTGGACAGCCACACTTTCCAAAATATATGCTCATGAAATTATACAAGGATTAAAATCAGAATCAGGACATGCCAAATTATTTGATATTCAGTTTCAAAGTGTGCAATATGTATTACCATGTTAAAAGTTAAAGGCATTTTTCCTTCCATTTACACAATTTTTCTTCTTCAAATCATTCATTTTTTTGACACAAAATCATTTTTTATTTTATCTCCCCCCAACTTAAAATAAAATTGTCCCTAGTGTTTAAAGAAAAGAAAATTTAGAAGGGGGTAGAGGAATAAAAGGGGAGTTTAATAATGAAATTGAAATATTAGGATCATGGAATGAAGTCACCTGGTGGTTGAATTTTGAAGTTCTTGATGCTCCAATTTAGTCCTTTGATATCCATGTCACTTGCAGAGTTCCCTAGTGGAAAAAGGAAAACAAACAAACAAAACAAAACAGTATATATATATATAAGTAAAATATAAGTATATTTATAAAATAAAATAAAATATACTGATGATACATTGTCTTCTTTTTAAATTTCTGGGTAAGATATTACTCAAGGATCACACCACGTGACACAGATGAATATGGTTCTCCCCTTTTATACCCATCCATACTCATAATAGAAGAAAAAGTCAACAATATATTTTTTTAAATATAAAAATGATTAATTAAAATATAAATATTATTAAAACAACAAAATGATAGGAAAATTGAAAACCATGGGTTGCCTCCCTTTCAGCGCTTTATTTAATGCCGTTAGCCTGACATGGATCATAAATCTATCAATTTTTTCCTGGTTCATAGGTTGGATCAGTTAACTCAACCTCTATTTCCTATTTATTTAATGATTCAATGAATGGTTTTAACCTTGACCATTGAACTTGAAAATTTATCCACTTGTGGGATCTTGAATCTCTACTGCCCCATGGGGGTACACATGATGCACTATGAAAGGTCCTGACCATATAGACCTTAACTTTCCTGGGTGTAAATGAAGTTTTGAACTATACAAGAGAACATGTTTTCCCGGTTCAAAATGTTTGACCATGATATTCCTAGATTGGTAGGATTGAACTCTAGCTTTATTGATCCTTGAATTTTCATAAGCTTCCATCCTTAGTTCCTCCAGTTTATTGAGATCTAATTTCCTTTTTGTTCCAGCCAATGAGAGGTCATAATCCATTTTCTTAATTTCCCAAAAGGCCTTATGCTCAATTTCAACAGGTAAATGGCATGATTTTCCATAAACCAACCTATATGGTGACATTCCTAGGATGGTTTTGTATGCTGTACGATATGCCCAAAGAGCATCCAAGAGTTTCTCGGACCAATATTTCCTAGAAGGATTGACAGTTTTCTAAAGAATCTGTTTGATTTCACGATTGGATAACTCCGCTTGAACATTGGTATGTGGGTGCTAAGCAGTGGACACTTTGTGATAAATTCCATATTTTTCCATGAGTGATGAGAATTGACGATTGCAAAAATTAGTTCCACGATCATTATAATAGCCCTAGGAATTCCAAATCTAGAGAAGATATTTTCCTTGAGAAATCTAATCACAGTTTGATGATCATTGGATTTTGTAGGAATGGCCTCAACCCATTTAGAGACATAATCGATAGCTAAGAGAATGTAAAGATATCCCCTAGAGTTTGGGAAGGGACCCATGAAATCAATTCCCCAATAGTAAAAGATTTCAACAATTAAGATGGGAGTGAGTGGCATTTGATTCCTTTTTGTGATGGACCCTACTTGTTTACACCTAGGACATATTTGAAAAAATGTGTAGGGGTCCCTTGAGAGGTTGGGCCAAAAGAGACCACATTGAAGAATCTTACTAGATGTTTTCTTAGAGGAAAAGTGACCTCCACATGCCTCACTATGACAAAATTTAAGGATGGACTCTTGTTCAAATTCTGGAACACACCTCCTAATGACTTGGTTAGGGAAGAAATTATAGAAGTATGGATCATCAAATACATAGTGTCTAACATCAGAAAGGAATTTCCTTCGAGCTTGAGTCCCTAAGAATTTTGGAATGACTCCTGTAACTAAGAAATTGGCTATGTCGGCATACCAATGGCAGTCACTCACAGAGTATAGGTGTTCATCAGGAAATGAATCAGACACAGAAAGGTGATTTGAGTTGTCTTTAAATTTTATCCTAGAGAGGTGATCAGCTACAACATTTTCAACTCCCTTTTTATCCTTGATTGTGAGGTCAAATTCTTGTAAGAGAAGGACCCACCTAATCATTATCGCCTTAGCATCCTGTTTTTGGAAGAGGTATTTTAGTGCAGAATGGTCAGTGAACACAGTGATGGGGGATCCTAAGAGGTAGAACCTAAACTTATCTAAGGAAAACACAATATCAAGTAACTCCTTTTCAGTGGTGGTGTAGTTGATTTGGGAATCATTTAAGGATTTGCTTGCATAAGCAATGAAATAAGGAGTTTTATCACAACGTTGTCCTAACACAGCTCCAACAGAAAAGTCACTAGCATCACACATAGGTTAAAAGGATGGTTCCAATTTGGAGATTTTATAATGGGAGGAGAGGTGAGAGAGGATTTTAGGGTTGAGAATGATCCCTCACAACTTTCTGTTCAAAAAAATGGAGCATCCTTTACTAAGAGAGCACAAAGGGGTTAGGATATTGAACTAAAGTCCTTGATGAATCTTCTATAAAAACCAGCATATCCTAAGAAATACCTCACTTCCTTGACAGTTTTGGGTGATGGAAGGTGACGAATGATGTCAACCTTGGCTTTATCAACTTCAATCCCCATACCTGAGACCAGATAGCCTAGAACTAGTCCCTATTTAACCATGAAATGGCATTTTTCCCATTTTAGGAACATATTTTTTTCTTCACATCCTGAAAAAACTCTCTCCACATTCCTCAGACATCCCTCAAATGTATCCCCAAACACAGAGAAGTCATCCATGAAGACCTCTAGAAAATCCCCTACCATGTCTGGGAATATTCGCATCATGCACCGCTGGAAGGTTCCAGGGGAATTGCATAACCCGAAGGGCATGCGTTTGAAAGCAAATGTGCCGAATGGACATGTGAATGTAGTCTTCCCTTGATCCTCTAGGGAGACCTCAATTTGATTATACCCCGAATACCCATCTAAGAAACTGTATAAGGCATGACCTGCCACTCTCTCAAGGACTTGGTCAATGAATGGTAAGGGGAAATGGTCCTTCTTGGTGAATGAGTTTAGCTTCCTATAGTCAATGCAGACCCTCCATCCATTACTCACCCTTGTTAGAAGAATCTCTCCATCCTCATTGGTTATCACTGTGATTCCAGCCTTTTTTGGAACCACTTGGATTGGGCTCACCCATTCACTCTCAGCTATGGGATATATAATACCATCTTTTAACAATTTCAGAAGTTCTTTCCTTACTACCTCCATGATATTAGGATTGAGTCACCGTTGAGGTTGGCAAAATGGCTTTAAATCAGATTCCAGAACAATCCTATGGGTCCCAATAAGTGGGATAATCCTAGGAATATCAGATAGGGTCCAACCAATGGCTTTCTTATGTTTCCTAAGGATATATAGAATCATCCTCTCATGATTGGATTCAAGAGAAGAAGAAATGACAATAGGATGTGTGTGATTATTCCCTAGGAAAGCATACTTGAGTGTAGCGGGAAGTTCCTTTAATTCAAGATCAGGTTGGTTTGGAATTTCAGCAGAAGATTGGGACATTGGATCAAGTTCAATTTCTTTTTTTAGAGTTTCAGATAGGATTGATTCCCCACATGTAGAAGTTTCAGCTACTATATTGGATTGATCAGATTTAGGTAAGGAAGTTGGAGTGGTCTCCATGAAATTTGTTTCTTGAAAGGTTTCACTAATTGTTGGACCTAAGACTTCATCATAAGATCAATTTGAAAATGATTCAAGCCAAGGAGATAAACTTCCTTCATATGAACAAAGGAAATCAATCTCATCCTGACTTAAACATTCATCAAATATTCTTTGATGTTCCATATATTCCTTAAAAATTCTTCCCATCATGTTTACTTCATGAATGTCCTCGTCATCCCCTATTTGTGAGCTTTCATTATAGATGTTCAAGTCTAGACTCATGTTCCCGAAGGTGATGGTCATGTTCCCATTTTGGACTCGGATAACAGAGTTGATTTTTGTAAGGAAAGGATGACCAAGGATGATTGGGGTTTGTTCCTTATTTCCTAAGTTTGGATGGTTGTCAAGGAAAATGAAATCATCAGGGTAGATGAAGTTTTCAACCTTTACTAGAACTTCCATTAAAATCCCCTTTGGAACCCTAATGCTATGATCAGCAAGTTGAAGTGTGACAGATGTGGGTTGGAGTTCTTCTAGGCCTAACTGGCAGTACACATCATAGCGAATGCTATTGACACTAGCACCTAGGTCACACAAGGCCTTGACAACTTTTCTCTCTCCTAGTTCAACATTGATGTAAGGGCAACCCGAGTCTTTAAACTTAGGAGGAATGGTCCCTTGAATGGTGGTACTCACATTAGCAGCCAAAAGGACTTGTTTTTTATGTGAAAATTTTCTTTTAAAAGTGCACAAGTCCTTAAGGTACTTTGAGTAGGCAGGTATGGTTTGGATGGCATCGAGAAGGGGAATGTTCAACTTGACTTGTGAGAAGATTTATCTCAATGTTTCACTCAGTTAATTCTTGGTTTTCCCCCTCATGCGTTGAGGAAATGGTGAAGGTTGTGGGGTTGTTTGTTGAAGAGTTGTTTCCTTGAAAATGTTACCAGTTTCCTTAGTTTGATCTTGTGGTTCATTTGAATTTTAATCCAAGTTTGAATCTTCAGGTGGGTTATGAATTAGTTGTTCAGGTTTCTCAATTGATTTCCCACTTCTTAAAATAGTCACAACCTTTAGTTGTTAATTAGTTGTTTGAGCACAACTTGACTCTCCCCTTGAAGTTGAGGATGTCACCGCCTGAGTAGGCATGGGTGCCTTTCCAGTTTTGATGGTTTAAAGTTCTTATTTTAGGGAAGATACCTTCGAGTTTATCCTCTCCATTTGTTTGCATAGTTGTTCTAGTAGGCTTTGTGGAACAGTTTGGGTTGGTTCTTGAGAAGATTGGTTTATCCTGGGGGAATATTTTTGAGGTGGGATGGTTTGTTGAAAATGGACTGATGGTTGTTGGTATTGGAAAGGGTGGGTTTGGAACTAGTTATGGGTTTGGTAGTTCTGATGGGGGTAAGGATTTTGTCCCTGTGGTTGGCTAGGTTGTTGGTTATCTTTCCAGCGGAATCCTGGGTGGTCATTATACCTTGGGTTGAAGTTGTTTTGGTATTGAGGCTTTTGAAAGTTCAAAGCATTTACTTCTGCTGAGGGTCCTCCTAAAAGAACATCCTTGATGGATGGAATGGTTGGTCAGTTGTCTTTCTTATGGTCATGTTTGTCACAAATTGTGAAAACAGGGTCAACAATTTGGATTTCATGGACTTTCCTAAGGTCTATCTCTTCAACCTTCCTAGAGAGTGCTGCGAGTTTAGCCCTAAGGATTTCCTCTTATCTAAGTGTTTGAATTCTAGTATTTCTTTGTAGCTTTTCAGAATAAGGTAAAGTTCTCCATGTTTGGTTTTGTTCAGAAAGGCTTTCTAGATACTCGTAAGCATCATTTGGGGCTTTGTTTTTACATATTCCATTACACATCATGTAAATGAATTGTTTGTTCCCCGGGCCCAACCCTTCATAGAAAATTTTCACTTGCTCAGGAATAGAAAAACCATGGTGTGGAACCATGTTTAGAGTTTCTTTTAATATCTCCCATGTTTCATAGAATGACTCTCCATCTTTTTCAAAAAAGTTTTGGATACTCTTTTTAAGTGCAATTGTTTTGTGGTGGGGAAAGTATTTTTTGTAGAATTCTCTTTGTAGTTGGTACCATGAGTTTATGGATGATGGTATCAATTTTTTTTGCCAATTTTAATCTCAATCCTTTAAAGAAAAAGTAAATAGCCACATCTTAGCTGATTCTAGTTGATGTGGGGGGCACATGGTTTCTACAATGTCATTGAACTACTTAATGTGAAGGTAGGGAATCTCGGACTCCATTCCATGGAATGTGGGAAGGTGGTTTAGGACATGGGGTTTAAAGATGTATTTGGAATCTCCTAGGGAATTATGTCTAATGCATGAGGGGGCATTGGTCCAGAAAGGTGTGAGGTAGTCATTCATGGTTTGATCAATTTCATTCCACAAGTTTGGGGCTGCCTCATTTGGGTTTCCATTTTGGCTTCCACCCGGGTTTATGAGTTGGTTTCTTTAAATACCTTCCATTGAAATAGGATCAATTTTTGACACTGGAGTATTAGGAAGATTAGGATCCAATGAAATGAGTTCCCTTGGTGTACTTGACTCCCCAACCCCAGGATTATCCACCCTAACTAGACGGTTTGATTGATCGCGGGTGTAGGCGGACATGCGACAAAAGAAAAAAAACGAGAAAGGGACAAGATAAGAGAATTTGGATGAGAAAAGAAGAAATGGGGGAGAATATAATGGGTATTTAGATGACTTAATTGGGTCCCCATCAACAACACCAAAATTTTATTCTCGCTCAAATTTACCCAAGAGATGAAGGTAGAACGATCCTTGTAGTTTAGCTTGGGTTATCGAATCCTCAGAGACCTAAGAAGTAACCTATGGATACGTACATTTTACAGAATGTTTTTGGCTATTAAGTGTCCAACTTTGGGTTGATTTTAGATGGGTTTAAGTGAACAATAACACATTTAAGTTAATTCAAATTAAGGTAAGGAGTTGATCCTAGGTTATCGCTCGGGGTGGATTGGATGAATTTATTTTTTAATGATTTCAATTTCTTAGAATTGAGATGGATTCATTTAAGAAGATCAAAAGAAATCATCACTTACTGGTTTAATTCCTAAACACCCTAATACTAATCACCTATAAACTTGAAGGATCAAAGTTTTGAGCACTCCAAGGTAGAGGTTCGTATTATCACTTGAAATGTGTGACCTTAAATTCAATAAGGATGAAGCGGTTTTAAAATCATCAAATAAAAATATCATTTAAAAGAAGTGATTATCCATTAATGGAGTGATAAATAACATCCAATACAGGCCCTTTCTACTCCCTTGGATCAACCCATAAAAGAGTTATCCCTCCATTGATGACATGTCTTCAACGGAAGCGGGAAGTAGACTTACGAGGGTGGAATTGAAGAAGTAAAAACAACAACAACAATCGATCACTCCTCCATTGTGTGATAAATATCACAAAGTATGGTGTGAATAAATTCACACCTTGAACCAAATGTATCAACATGATAAGTAGAATAACATAATAAGAATAAAGGAAGAACTTTTATTAAGAAACTAAGGTGAATTAAACAACTTACATGAGAAAGAAATGTGATTACAAACACAAAGCGGAAGCATAACACTACAATGAAACCAAGCACCAAAGATGAAAAACTACTTCACCACCACTGCCTTAAATAGGCATTTTGGGAGCCTTGGATTGAGCCTCAAACATTACAAAAGACCCCACTTGAGTATGGTAGGCCTAGGGTGGTGGAAAGTAAGGTAGAGGAGACTTTTCCACCCTTGACCCGAGGTGGCAGCCAGCTTGCTTCTACCGAACAGAAGCACTTGTACGACCTTCTATATGGCCGAATCAGAGTGGTCCATATAATAATAAAATGGATCCCCGGATGTCTCCTATACTCCTGTAAAATGTGGGCCCATTTGGAGTTGTGGATTCGAAGAGATGATTATATTAGTGGAAATTTTTTCTGGGCCGCAGAATCTGGTCCAGAATTTTATCTCTAACTTGGGCCGCCTAAATACACACCATGGAAGCCGAATTAGCATTGGAGGCTGAAAAGTGATTTATTAATCTATATGTATCTAGCATCCCAAGAAATTTGGGATTCAGTGGTCCTGTATGTTGGGCCCCAAAGTCTCATCAGTGGCCTGGTGTCCAATCTGACTTCTCCATAATTATTTCCTTTCATCACAAAATATCCTCATATTCTTCCATGAATTCTCCATTGATCCCTTAATAAAAAATGTTCATATTGAAGTGTAGATCAATTTCAAAAAATATCAAATTAAAATATGTATAATCAGATGAATCATTGGGTACTTCAAATGATGTTAAAAAATGTACCACATAATAGTGAATTTTAAGAAGGTATTACAATCATAATGTGAAATGATGTTCAAAGTGTAAAATGCACTAAAATGGTGTTTATTAATAATAAAGAACATGAATATTATATATATTAACAATTAATATTAGCCTCATTTAGTGGCTAATCAGGTGTGCAGTGGGAAGGGGGCAGTGGGGGTGTGCAGGGTGAGGGTGGGGGTGGGGGGGGGGGGGTTTACAAGTATTTAGGGGGGGGGGGGCTGGTGCTGGGGAAGAGGGCAGGGGGTGGTGTTGGGGAAGAGGGAAGGGGTGTGTGTAGGGGGTGCTAGGTGAGGGGGGATGTACAGAAGGGGGGGAGGTGCTGGGGGGAGTGTGCAGGTGGCAGGGAGGGGGCAGTGGGGGTGCAGGGGGGGTGTGAATATATGCAGGTGAAGGGGGGTAAAGGGGGATGGGGACTAGGGGTAGTGTGCATGGGGGTGTGGGGGTGCGGGTGTAACGACCCAAAATTTTGAATAAATCTTGTTTCCTAATTTTGTGTGTTATTTTATTTCATACTCAACAAAACCCTTTCATTTAATAAAATGAGTATAATTAAAATGAGACTATTGGGTTTTGACTATTATATAACCGTTAGTCAGTATGACCTTTGGAAACTAAATGTTTCGGTTATTGTCTCTAAATACAAGTGATCTTGGTTAATATAGAAAGAAGATTCGATGACCTCATCCAGTAGTCTCGAGCCAATCGAAGCCCATCTAACAGAACTTGGGAAGGAGGTAGCACCACTGGGCTTTTCTCTGGACCAAACCCAAGCCAAAATTCATCGTGTGAAGCTAGAACGAAATCGCCTTCACGAGAAGTTCAAACTGATAGAAATTACTACTCGTGCGATGTTGGCCAAGCTGCCGTCAGATTCTCTCACCTTAGCACACCTTACACTTAGATCCTATGCTGGGGTTATAAGGGGATATGTAAGGAGACCGTAACTCCCTTGTGTAATCCTTTGATTTAAATAAAAATTGTGATTTCTTCTTATGATGAAGTTTTTGAATTTTTAAATGTCCGGATAAATATAGTATGCATATTTTTGATGAATTCTAGAAAAATGATATTTGAAAATATTTATGTAAACCTTAAATTATTAATTATGTGTAATGATTTGCAAAAAATGGTCTTCTACAATTATGTTCAGTAATAAATTTAGAGTCTAATAAGATCAACTTGATTTTTGATGAATAGTAAATTATGAATAGTGATTTTACGTTTAGGATTAGTAATGTGACCAAATGGATTAGTAATCTCACTTAAAGAAAGTATTAATTTAATCTAGACACCTTGATTAAGTAATGTGATTCAACAAAATAGGTAAATAACTGTTTCAGAAATTATTAGTCAAGTATCCTTTTTTTCGGGTGAATAGTGTTTTTTTAATTGAAAATTAAATTAAAAATATTTAGAAAATTATTTTTATAAAATGGAGTTCATTTTTGAACTCAGAGCATCGATATTATGTTAAGGTAATTTTTGGGGATTTTTCTGTAAAAAATGAATTTTCGGTGAATAGTATATTTATTTAAAAATTAAATTAAAAATATTTAGAAAAATATTTTTATAAAAAGGAGTTCATTTTTGAAATCAGAGCATCAATATTTGGTTAAGGTTAAATTTTTGGATTTTTCTGAGAAAGTTGAATTTTCGGTGAATAGTGAAAATACAGTTTTTAAGTTACGAGTGTTTAATGACATTATTAAATGATGCATTAAGTATGTAATAAATATGTTCAAGTTATTAATAGTAATATAAGGTATGAGGTGTCCCAAGTGGCCAATAACATGGGAAAATACCATGGTAAAGCCCATGGTTTTGCCAATACCACCAATGAGGTGTCCCTTGGCCATTAATGCCTTGTCCCCTCACTTTCCCTATAAATACCAAGCCATTCTCTCATCCTTTAGACTCCAAAATCATCCTCAAAGAAGTTCTGGTCTCCTTACCTCCCAAGGAGTCCTCCCAAGGTACCCCCAAGACCTCAAGGTCCCAACCTTTGAGTTTTAAGAGTTACGTTTTAAGGTAAGGGATCCTACCTTTCCCTTTCTTTCCAAGTACTCTCTTTTATGTCATTTATTTTATGCTCTATGTTCTTATGTTGGGGATGTTATTTTATATTCATCCTAATTTACTTTTCATTTTCATATTATTATATATCCCCTCTTTCTCTCATAAATTCATTTTAATAATGTTTAAGTGGCGCCGTTAGGCTGCCGAATTTTTAAGGGATTCTTTCACCCCTTCTCATTTTCAAGTTCTATTTTCATGTCAAGTCTTTAATTTTTCTTTTTATTATGTTGGGGGTATGATCTCTATATCTATCATACTAATATTTTATGTTCATATTATGAGAGACCCTATTTGATCTCATCAATTCTTTTTTTTGAAGTTTTAAGTGACGCCGTTAGGCTGCTGAATTTTCATAAGAGAAATCTTATTTTTGTCTTCCTTTCAAGTTTTTCATTTTATATGGTATGTCCTTAACATTTTATTACAATGTTCTTATATCATTTATATCCTGTTCCTATACTGTTTTATGGATCATTTATTAGTGGGTGACCCATCTCCCCTCTCTTTTCAGTATTTTCTATAACCCTATAATTTAGCTATTATGCTGCAGAATTTTCGTCTCAAAATGCCTCTCTCTTTATCTCGAAATCTCTTATTTTTTTAAGTGAATACTCAAATATCTTTCTTCTATAGGGGTATTCACATATATATCAAAATGTTCTATTTTAATTATGGGACTTACATACATGAAACCCACTTTCCTTTTTTCGTGGGTTTAAAGTGACATAAAGATCACGTCTTTAAAGGAGTTTTTAAAATGTGATGACTATGAAATGAAACCCATTTATTTTATGCTATATTGGTTGTTTATGAAATTATTTATGATGATATATGTGTATCACATGATAATAAATTCAAATTTAAGGTTGTGACCTGATAGCGCTCCAATGCATTGGGTAATGATGTAACCACTAGAGATTACAATTTTAATGATATCTTGGTGAATAACCTTGGTAATTTCAAATGAAACCTTGGGGATAGACCTTGGTGATATGTTCATGATTGTCTATGTTAAATATTGTAGCCACATCTTCATGTTATGAAACACATTATTTTTATTATGATATTCCTCATGATCTCCTTGTCATGCCTTAAAGTTATTTTTCATGACTTTTGATGTATCTCAAGTTCACATGTAAAATGTTTCCCTTATTTCCCTTACTGGGCCTTCTACTCACCATTTCCTTTGATGTATGCTCCCAGGTTATGAGATGCTGTAATGAACTAGGATGAACAAATGAATAATCCTTTCAAGTATTTAAGAAGAATGTTTTATGTTGTCATGTATTAAGTTCCTGGTTTCCGAGACACTAAAC
Source organism: Viscum album (assembly GCA_963277665.1). Taxonomy (NCBI): domain Eukaryota; kingdom Viridiplantae; phylum Streptophyta; class Magnoliopsida; order Santalales; family Viscaceae; genus Viscum; species Viscum album. The sequence goes on from OY728144.1 coordinate 211,809,479, forward strand.
CTTAAAGATCATCGGTTTTGTATAATGTAATGAAAGTTTATGTGATAAAAAGGCGGGATGTTATATTTGGTATCAAAGGATGGTTTAGTTATTTGTGGAAATTAGGATATGAAAACTTTATAAAGAAACCTATAGAAAAGTTTAAATATTGGAAATATTCCTAGTATTTTGGTGAGTATTGAGTAAGTGGTTTATCAAGAAAATACATCCCTGTCTGGATATGAGCAGGTAGAGGTGGCTCTGGCACAAATGTACATAGGGGTAAAACCTGAAAACACCGCTTGAGCTAGACTCAAATGGGAACTGGTACATGACAACGGCCCTTGCTGCACTCTTGGTTATGACACTCCCGGGGGATATGCTTTGGTAAATCCATAAGATTAGTATGAACCATTATTAAAGGAACAAAGATAAAATAAAATAAATATTCACATAAGAATTTATGATCATGGATAACCTAGATTGGAACCTAGGGGATCACAAGTTATGATATACTTTTCTTCTACAAGTTTATCCTTCTATGCTTAAAGTTTCCTTTTCATGATTATTGGCTAAGTATTTAATCCCCCTAATTATACTTTCTTTTCTTAGTTAATGGCGGGAAATGGAAGAACATGTCCCAACAACCAATGTTATAGGAAATGTGATGATTACCCTATTAATATGACAGAGATGACAAGAGATCAAGTTGAACATATTGTGTTTATGCCAAACCAGCTATCAAAAATCACAATTAATAATTGGTACCTAGTTGAATGCCCAAATTAATCAAGGAAGAAGAAGACAAAGTCTCAAGGATGTTCATCTGATAAAGTTGATAAGGGAAAGAAGACCCAATTTTCTTTGTGCAAAAAGTGTGTAAAGGGTCACCAAGAATAATTTCACAAAGGAACCGAGAGATGTTTTAAGTGTGGGGTGATAGGACTTAAAGTAGCCAATTGCTTTAAAAAAATGGATAATGTGATGAATAGAGATAAGGTTCGATCTAATGTAACTTATACTTTTTAAGGTCGTAAATGTGGAGAAGTTGTATATTATCCAAGGCAATGCTCTCTTGGAAGGGATGAGAAGCATGATGAGCATCAACAATCTTCAAGGACAAGGGAACAATGCAAGTCCTATGCTGAGATGGATCATGATAACTAAATTACATGCAACTTCTTTGCAATAATTGTCTATGTCATGTTGTATTTTAGTTCATGCTCTATGAGCATATCTTTAATGTTTTCTAAGAACATCAAGTCACTACCTAAGATGGTTTTATATCATTAAAAAAATCATCTATTGTTACGTAACACATGTTGATGTTGTGAAGCTGTTCTTCTTTAAAAAAAAGATGATTAGGGGATTAAAAGATGATTATTATTTTGGAAGACGTTCACTATTTTGGGAACCCTATATGATCGAGGTAAATAGAATACTACGGTATTTTCTTTGAGGAGTAAAGGTTGACATATATTTTGAAGAATCGATGAATTTAAGGTGAACTTATAGTAGTTTAGGTTACTTATGGAAATGATTAACCTATCTTGGGGAAAATATGTTTAGGTTAGTTACTTTTGTTATAAGATGTTAGGAGTGATTGATGTTGTTTGGAGATGAATGATAAAGTTTATCTTGGAAGACTATGTTATCAAATCCTTCTTATATTTGGGTTTCAATCTTAGTTTGGTTTATTTTGAGGAATTTGAAGGACAGTTATTTATGGAATGGTCTATGATGAACTTTGGGTAGTGCTGTAGAATTTTGAAGATTTAAAAGTAGTTTCCCTTCCTATGGGGTTATTTATTTTTGAAGAGTTGTTTTATCTTACCCTTTCTATTTTTGGGATAAATATTTAAAGATAGATAGTTATTATTTTGGGGATTACTTGATTCTCTATAAGATTATTCTTGTGCTTTGATGAGACCAAGTAGTTTTGAATGCTCATTGTTTGGAGAAAAGATTAGTCTTGGTGAAAATTATTAAGGGATGAAACTTTACTTGAAGGTAAATATATTTCCCTGTGTTCTTATTCTATGTAATAAATTAATTCCTCAAAATTATTAAAAGGAACGTAAAACAAAAATGTTGTTGGTTTAAGTTTCTTACTGGGTAATCAAAGACCACTTAACCCATCACAATTTTGTGATTTTCTAGTGGTTAACTTCCTCTTAGACATGTTTTCTATCACTCTCCCTCAGAACGTGACCCTTTGTTTTCTCCTCCATATCCATGTGTTCGTACATGGAATCCTAGTATGGGTTAACTCGGGTGACCTTTTTACTTCATTTTCTTTCTTTTAAATTAATAGTGTTACTGACTCTTTTTCCGAAGTGGGACTTTCAATGAAATTTCCAAGCCCAATTTTAAAAATTGCGAGGACGCAATTTCTTAAGTGGGGAAGATTGTAACGACCCAAAATTTTGAATAAATCTTGTTTCCTAATTTTGTGTGTTATTTTATTTCATACTCAACAAAACTTTTTCATTTAATAAAATGAATATAATTAAAATGAGATCATTGGGTTTTGACTATTATATGACCATTAGTCAGTATGACCTTTGGAAACTAAATGCTGTGATTATTGTCTCTAAATACAAGTGATCTTGGTTAATATAGAAAGAAGATTCGTTGGCCTCATCCAGTAGTCTCGGGCCAATCGAAGCCCATCTGACAGAACTTGGGAAAGAGGTAGCACCACTGGGCTTTGCTCTAGACCAAACCCAAGACGAACTTCATCGAGTGAAGCTAGAATGGAATCGCCTTCCCGAGAAGTTCAAACTGATAGAAATTACTACTCGTGCGATGTTGGCCGAGCCGCCCTCAGATTCTCTCACCTTAGCACACTTTACACTTAGGTCCTATGTTGGGGTTACAAGGGGCTATGTAAGGAGACCATAACTGCCTTGTGTAATCCTTTGATTTAAATAAAAATTGTGATTTACTCTTATGATGAAGTTTGTGAATTTTCAAATGTCCGGATAAATATAGTATGCATATTTTTGACGAATTCTAGAAAAAGGATATTTGAAAATATTTATGTAAACCTTAAATAATTAATTATGTGTAATGATTTTCAAAAAATGGTCTTCTACAATTATGTTTAGTAAGAAATTTAGAGTCTAATAAGATCAACTTGATTTTTGATGAATAATAAATTATGAATAGTGATTTTACGCTTAGGATTAGTAATGAGACCAAATGGATTAGTAATCTCACTTAAAGAAAGTATTAATATAATCTAGGCACCTTGATTAAGTAATGTGATTAAAAAAAAAAGGTAAATAACTGTTTCAAAAACTATTAGTCAAGTATCAGTTTTTTTGGGTGAATAGTGTTTTTTTAATTAAAAATTAAATTAATAATATTTATAAAATTATTTTTATAAAATAGAGTTCATTTTTGAACTCAGAGCATTGATATTATGATAAGGTAATTTTTTGGGATTTTTCTGAAAAAATGAATTTTCGGTGAATAGTGTATTTATTTAAAAATTAAATTAAAAATATTTAGAAAAATATTTTTATAAAATGGAGTTCATTTTTGAAATCAGACCATCAATATTTGGTTAAGGTGAAATTTTGGGATTTTTCTGAGAAAGTTGAATTTTCGGTGAATAGTGAAAATACAGTTTTTAAGTTACGGGTGTTTAATGACATCATTAAATGATGCATTAAGTATGTAATCAATATGGTCGACTTATTAATAGTAATATAAGGTATGATGTGTCCCAAGTGGCCAATACCATGGGCAAATACCATGGGAAAGCCCATGGTTTTTCTAATACCACCAATGAGGTGTCCCTTGGCCATTAATGCCTTGTCCCCTCACTTTCACTATCAATACCAAGACATTCTCTCATCCTTTCGACTCCAAAATCATCGTCAATGAAGTTCTGGTCTCCTTACCTCCTAAGGAGTCCTCCCAAGGTGCCCCCAATCCCTAAAGGTCCCAAACTTTGAGTTTTAAGAGTTACGTTTTAAGGTAAGGGATCCTACCTCTCTCTTTCTTTCCAAGTACTCTCTTTTATGTCATTTCTTTTATGCTCCATGTTCTTATATTGGGGATGTTATTTTATATTAATCCTATTTTCATTTTCATGTTCATATGATAAGTTATTCCCTCTTTCACTCATCAATTCATTTTAAGAATGTTTATGTGGCGCCGTTAGGCTGCCAAATTTTTAAGGGATTCTTTCACCCCTTCTCATTTTCAAGTTCTATTTTCGTGTCAAGTATTTCATGTTCCCATTTATTATGTTGGGGAATGATATCTATATCTATCATACTGATCTTTTATGTTCATATCAGAGACCCTATTTGATCTCGTCAATTTTCTTTTGAAGTTTTAAGTGACGCCGTTAGGTTGCTGATTTTTCATAAGAGAAATCTTATTTTTGTCTTCCTTTCAATTTTTTCATTTCATATGGTATGTCCTTCAAATTTTGTTACCATGTTATTATATCCTTTATATACTATCCCTCTACTATTTTATGGATCATTTATGAGTTGGTTACCCGTCTCCCCTCTCTTTTCAGTATTTTCTAAAACCCTATAATTTTGCCGTTATGTTACAAAATTTTCGTCTCAAAATGCCTCTCTCTTTATCTCAAAATCTTTTATTTTATTAAGTGAATACTCAAAGCTATTTATTATATAGGGGTATTCACATATATATCAAAATTTTCTATTTTAATTCTGGGACTTACATACATTAAACCCGCTTTACTTTTTTCGTGGGTTTAAAGTGACATAAAGATCACGTCTTTAAAGCAGTTTTTAAAATGTGATGACTATGAAATGAAACCCATTTATTTTATTCTATATGGGTTGTTTATGAAATGATTGATGATGATATATGTGTCTCACAGGATAATAAAGGCAAATTTAAGGGTGCGCCCTGATAGCGCTCCAATGCATTGGGTAATGATGTAACCACTAGAGATTACAATTTTAACGATATCTTGGTGAATAACCTTGGTAATTTCAAATGAAACCTTGGGGATGGACCTTGGTGATATGTTCATGATTGTCTATGTTAAATGTTGTAGCCACATATTCAAGTTATGAAACACATTATTTTTATTATGATATGCCTCATGATCTCCTTCTCATGCCTTAAAGTTATTTTTCATGACTTTTGATGTATCTCAAGTTCACATGTAAAATGTTTCCCTTATTTCCCTTACTGGGCCTTCTACTCACCCTTTACTTTGATGTATGCTCCCAGGTTATGAGATGCTGTAATGAACTAGGATGAACAAATGAAGAAGCCTTTCAAGTATTTAAGAAGAATGTTTTATGTTGTCATGTATTAAGTTCCTGGTTTCCGAGACACTAAACCTTAAAGATCCTCAGTTTTGTATAATGTAATGAAAGTTTATGTGATAAAAAGGTGGGATGTTATAGAGGGGGGGGGGGGGGGGGGGTTGTGGGGTGCAGGGGGAGGGGGGCTATCCAGGAGTGTGCAGGTGGCAGGGAGGGGGGATGTCCAGGAGTGTGAAGGGGGTAGGGAGGGGGGAACTCCAGGAGTGTGCAGGGAGGGGTAGGGTGCAGGGGGGAAGAGAGGGGGGTAGTGGGTGTGTGTGTGTGTGGGGGGGGGGGTGGGGGTCTATGAATAGATGCACGTGAAGGGGGATGGGGGTGAAGGGGGATGGGGGTTGGGGGGAAGTGTGCAGGGGGTGTGGGGTGTAGGGGGGAGGGGGGCAGGGGGTGTGGGGGTGTAGGGGGAGGGGGGATGTCCAGGGGTGTGCAGGTGGCAGGGAGGGGGGTTGTCTAGGAGTGTGCATGGGGAAAGTATGGGGGAATTCTAGGAGTGTTCAGGGAGGGGAAGGGTGTAGGGGGTATGGGGCTGTAGGGGGAGGGGGGCTGTCTAGGAGGGGGTGTGTGAATATATGCAGGTGAAAGAGATCAAAAGAGAGTTTGGCTTCCTGTTTTTTGGATTCCTGATGGATTTTCATTTTCGATCATTTGTTGATTTTGATGTCTTGTATTGGTATGCCAGATAGGGATGGATGCTATGCAGAGAACCAACAACAAAACATAGCTGATGCAATTCATTTTCTTCCATGAATTGCAACCAGGATTGACGTGAATACAAAATTCAGGAGGTAATGGTTATTTTATACCATTTTTTGTAAGACATTAGTAACCATTTGTTGTTTTTAATAAAATTTACTTGGCATACACCATGCTTGTAGAAGTTATGATTTAGAGTTTACTCTTGAGTGTGCAATATTTAATCTTCTGGACATTTCTCTATATCATGTTTGGATATTTGATCCCCAAGTATGCACTTTTAAATCCTGTAAATTTGTATTTTTTTAGAAAAAATATTTTATACATTATCTCACTTTACAATTTTCCTTTTTCCCTTTTTATTCTTTCCTTTTATTAATATGCATGTTTGCACATATATGCATGCATGGGGATTTCTGGGGGGGGGGGGGTCCTGGGGGGTCTATTGAGGGGGGGGGGGTCCAGGTGGGTCCGGTGGGGGTGTCCAAGGGGGGGGGGGGGTGTTCAGGGGGGGTCCAGGGGGGAGGGGGTGTCCAAGGGGGGTGTCTAGGGGGGGGGGGGGCAGTGGGGGGTGTCCAGGGGGTCCAGTGGGTCCAGTGGGGGGGTGTCCATGGGGGGTCTAGTGGGGGGGGGTGTCCAAGGGGGGGGGGGGTCCAAGGGGGGTGTCTAAGGGGGTGTCCGAGGGGGGGGGTGTCCAGTGGGGGTCTAGTGGGGGGTGTCCAGGGGGTGTCTAGGGGGGTGTACAAGGAGGGGGGTGTTCAAGGGGGTTCTGTCTAGGGGGAGAGTGGGGGGTGTGCAAGGGGGGAGGGGGTGTGATGGGGGGGGGGGGTCTGTCCAGGGAGAAGGGAGGGGCTGTACGGGGTGTCCAAGGGGAGAGTGGGGGTGTGCAATGGGGGAGGGGGTGTGCTGGGGGGGGGGGGGTCTGTCTAGGGGGAATAGAGGGGCTGCAGGGGGTGTCTAGGGGGAGAGTGGGGGGTGTGCAAGAGGGGAGGGGGTGTGGTTTCACAGTGGTTTGCATTATGATTTACAGTAGTAAGGTGAAACCAAGGTGGGAAGCTGTTGTTTCTAGGAAAACCATCCATACCCACGGTTTGAAAAATCGTGGGTATATATGATGTTGTGAAACTATCTATACCCACAGTTTGTTGAACTATGGGTATGTGTGCTATGAATAAACCTTTCTATACCCACGGTTTACCAGATACCCATGGTTTTATGGTCTATAACCATAGTTTGAAATCGTAGGTATATGGAAATTTTCCTATAGTGAAAACTGAGGATGGTTCTAGACATACTCTGAGAGAACCAACTTCAAGGAAATCACTCGAAGTGTGAGTCCTAGATACAAAATGTCTACTTCCTAGGACATGTCATCTTAGAGGTTGGAGTTGCAGTGAATCCAATAAAGATTGATTCAGTGCTTTCTTGGGATCCACCCAAGAGCATTACCGAGGTGTGTAGTTTCCTTGGGTTGGCTGGGTAATGTCAGAGGTTTTTACCCAACTTCTCTAGAGTGACAACACCCATGATGACATTAATGAAGAAGGGAAACCCTTCGTGTAGATAGAAGGATTCCATCAGATCTTTCAGTGCTAAGACAGAGATTGATGAGTGCCCCTATCTTGAGGTTTCTAGAGGAGGGCACCGACAACATGGTGTACTATGACGCATCAGGAACCTGGATTGTTTGTGTCTTGATGCAGAGGAAATTAGTGATTGCTTATGGCTCATGACATTTCAGACTCCATGAGAAGAACTATGCGACTCATGACCTTGAGTTGGTGGCAGTAGTCTTCGCACTGAAGATATGGTGACTCTACCTTATGGGCGAACGATTCATCATCTACTATGACCACAAGAGTCTCAAGTATATCTTTTCTCAAAATAATATAAATCTAAGACAAAAACGTTGGATAGAGTTCTTATAGGACTATAACTTCAATATAGTCTATACTCTTGGTATGGGGAACGTGGTGGTAGATACTCTCAGTAAGAGATTGAGTTCACAACTACTGAACGAGGCCTCAGAGCAGTTGTCCTCACTTCAGATATCATTTTTGGATAGAGATGAGTAAAATTTTCTTCAGTCAATGTTAGTTTCCCCTCCACTCTTACATCAAGTTAGGGAGGCACAACTCGGAGATTCCAGCTGCGAGGCTACACGTTCCCATATGTTCACTAGGCATGCCCCTATTGGACATTCTAAAGGTGGGGAGAACATCATCCTTTTCAGAGGATGCACCCTTGTACGTCCATGGGGCATGATACTATCTAGGTTATCATAGAACGACTCACCAAGTCGGCCCACTTACTACTCATTTGAGAACATAGTTCAGTGGAGAGCTTGGGACACCTCTACTCGTAGGAGATAGTTCGACTCCACAGAGTCTCTTTTAAGATAGTCTCAGATAATGACACAAAATTTACATCCTAGTTGTGGAAGGGATTACATTAGATGTTCGGGACTCATCTACGTATGAGCATGGATTTCCATCCCCAAAATGATGTCTATATTGAGAAGACTATTCAGGTGTTGGAGGACATGCTACGTGCTTTTATCTTGTACTTTGGTCATAGTTGGGAGGACAACCTACTATTGGTGGGGTTTTCATACAACAAAAGATACCACTCCATCATCAGTATGGAATCATTCAAGGAACTTTACAGGAGGCCTTGTAGATCACCTCTATGCTGGACAGACCCAGGGGAGTCAGCATTCATGGGTCTAGAGTTGGTACGGGCTACCACCGAGAAGGTGAAGATCATCTCGGAGTGGATGATAACTACATAGAGTAGGCAGAAATCTTATGCTGATAGGAGATGAGGCCCTTGGAGTTTAAATGGGGACCATGAATTCTTTTAGGTCTCACCCTAATAGTGATTTCATGGATTTTCCTGGGGTGGTAAGTTATCTCTGAGATTCATTGGCCCTTTCCAGATTCTGGGTAGAGTTGGTGAGGTGGCATACCACCTAGATTTTCCCCAACAGATGCACCGAGTGCATGATGTTTTCCATGCATTGCAACTAAGGAGGTACATGTATGATCCATTGTACATCATTGACTAGGGTGAGATGGAAATTGATGATGGAGAGACATTCATGGAGTACCTGGTAGAGATAGAGGATCAACAAGAGAGGATCCTTCTTGGACCGTCGATTCCTTCGGTGCATGTTCGTTGGTAGCACGAGAATCTCCAGGAGAGCACGTGGGAGCGGGAGGGTTAGATTCATTCTCAGTACCCCATTTTGTTTGATTAGCCCTTGTTTTGGCTTATGAGGGCATAAATCCTAAAAGGGGGAGTAATGTAATACCCCGGAATTCCATGATTTTTTTTGAAAATTAAATGGGATTATTTTGGGACCAGGAGCTGGGACAACATGCGATTCCGAGGCCCAGAGTGCCCGAAATGACCCGTAAAAAAATATTAACTTTTAAATAGCACATGTGAGGAGTTTTCCAAAAAAAGTGGAATAAATATTAAAAGGTTTCCTAGATCATAAATCCTAGGGCACCGTTGCATTCAGGATGGTGGGTTTACCCTAGGCACAACTTAAGTTTAGTCAGCATGGGCCTCCAGTGAGAAAACCCAAAAATAGAATAATCCTAAATAAAATAATTTCATTTTTCAAATCCTTATAACAAATGAACGATGACTCAGATTGAAAATCTGAGACCACCATTGAGCTTGTGGGGGCATGATTTTCTTAGGAAGAGCCTAACATTGGCCAACACGGGTCAACAATGGAAAGTAGTTTTTGGCCTTAAATAAAATAATTAAATAAAGTTATTTTATTTTCAAATCCTTATAACTCATAAAAGGTAACTCATATTAGAAATCCAAGAGTACTATTGATCTCATGAGGGTACGCTTCTCTTAGGTGGAGCTTAACATCAACCTATGTGGGCTGGCTGTGAAAGTTGGTTTTTGGGACGTAACCATAAATAAAATAATTTAAATAAAAGTTATTTTATTTTTAAATCCCCATAACTCACAAAGGGTAACTCAAATTAAAAATATGAGACCACCGTTGATTTACTAATGAGATGTTATCCTTAAGTAGGACTTAACCTTGACCAACACGGTTCGAGGGTGAAAGTTAGTTTTTGGACATTTTAGAAGAAAAATAAAATAACTTAGTTTTTTTATTTGTTTTATGCATTATTAAACAGCGGCACATCAGCGTTGTGGTGAATAGACGAGGCTACGATTAATCTCATTAATGAACCTTATTAATGGAGTATGGTGGTGATGCTAAAATGTGCACATGTACTCCTTCTTTAATTAAAAATGGAATTCAGGGTTAAGATACAACCCTAGAATTCCTCTAATGAACAAGACGGGAAACTCTCCAATAACAAACACCATCAAATTAGACGACAGTGGATAAACCCTTGGAAAGAAGATTCGGGATTAGATATTGACAAATGATGACGAACGATCATTCTAGAGATATATTCTTTTCTAGGTAGGGGTTTATAGTTTGATTTGCTTTTCCCCGTTATTCTTTCTAAAAAAATGAACGTGGATGAACCCAAAAATAGGTTGATCCGCGTGTAGATTTTTCTTGAGTGAGGGTCTTTTATCTCTATGTTTTCCCTTCGAGGTTAAATTGTTGATCAAATCTTGAACCTCCCCTTCCTATGTTTTAAAAAAACTCATACGCGGAGGAATCGGGCTAACACGAACAAGGCCCCGATTCCTCCATCCTTGGACGTTCATTGCACTTCTGAATTGATGGAGAGGTGATTTTTGAGGCTGTAGCAGGGAAGACGACACCCCAAGGAGTTTGGAGGTGTAGGTGGTTCGGGGATCAGACCACCGAAGCAGACCCGATGGTCTGCGATGGTGATCGTGGGCAGAAGGTGGCATGCCGAGGTGGAGGCAGACATGGCCACCCAGCCGCGTCGGTGGAGGGGCCCACACCATGAGGGCTGCAGTGCACTGGCACGCGGTCCAGTGGGACCATGTGCGAGACAAGGGGCGACCAGTTCCTGCTGGCCACGTACGCTCGAACCGAATTTCCAGTTGGCATCTGGGCTGAAGAAGATAGGCCCGCTGTGTGGGCCGAGCTGGGGGGTGTGAACCGGGCTGATGGGCGGCCCGGGCTAGAACTCAAGTCGGCCCGCTTTTGAGGGTCAGGCCGGTGGGACAAAACGGGGCCACTAGGCAGGCCCGATAGGGAAAGAACCGGGCCACATGTTGTGGGTCAGGTCGGATGGAACCATGTTGCTGGGCGACCTGGCGGGCTGGACCCACGAACGAACCAGGCCAAGTGCAACAAGGCCCAATGGGCCTGGTCTAGTGTCCAGGCCAGACCAAGCTGGCCCAGACCTGAATCGGGTAAGGTCGGTTCAGTAGAATCAGGCCGGGTTATGCGGGACCCCCGAGCCAGGTTGGTCGGGTCGATCTAACCAGGTCAGACCGGGCTTAGACACAACCAACCCCTGTTTACTAAAATGCCGATATCTTTCAGACGTTGCGTCTGATTGGTGATCCATTTATAGCATTGGAACCCTCACAATGAGATGGTTCTTTTGGAATGCTCTAAAGAGACTTTCATGGAAGTTGAAATATGATTAATGGATTGAGGAGTGGATTATCTCAGAATCAAGTGCATTACATGCGAGAATCCTGTGGTTGTCTGAGACCTAAATACTATTGGAGAGCAGGTCTAAATGACCCTATAGGCCTATATGAAAGGAGGAACTTTGCAGACTAGCTACAAGAAACCCCATGTGGATTAGCAACATACGACCCTATGTGGATCAGCTACAAGAGACTCTATATAGGTCAACTACAAATGACCCTGTGTGGATCACCTATAAGAAGCCTTGTGTGGACCAGCTATGATGGCCTAAGTGGGAAGCGACTATGTGTGACCCGGAAGACCCATATTGGGGAGCGGATCCGTGTGACCCAACTGACCCATAGTAATCATCAGGGATGAGTACCTTAGAAGTCCAAGGGGTTCAATGTTACAAATGATAGTCTTTCTTTTCATACTTTGAGTTATAACTGGTGTGAGCTGTCTTGCTTCATGATCATGCTTCGTGGTTTGATTTGTGGTATTTCCTTTGCGTTTGGGGTCCCTACTGAGTATTGTGTTACTCACCCCTACACGGGATTCGCCCGCACGTGTCGTGTCCCATGCAGGTGATCGACGCTTTAATGAAGACCTTGGTGGTCTGAGACAAGGTGGTTCTCAGTGAGACGGGATGAATGGGAATACTTCTACAGCTACAAGCAGGTACCCTTCACCTACCCTTTAGGTGGGATCTTTTGCGGACTTCTTACAAAGATCTTTTGTACGTTCCTATTTTAGTTTGTCTTTTTTTGGGTTTGTATTCAGGCCCATTTGACTTACAGATTGTACCTTTACTCAGTGTTTGTTTTATGGCATGTATGTTTTCCTTTTTAGCTGTTTGGGACATGGTTGTGTGTGTGTGCATGCATACAGGTACACAATAAAATGCCTCTAAATCATGGGATAATGCCTTTGGTTCCAGTCGCTAGCCACTAAACTTTGGGAGGTGGGCTTTAAGTATTCATGAAATGGGCCCTGGAGGATGGGTAATGACATAACCATTAAGGAAGTGATACCATCGCTCGTGCGTTCATATAACTTACCGTCTCCACGACGTGATGAGATTCATCTTCCATGTTCACCATCCAAGATTAATTATAAAAATATATATTATGAATAAGTATGAAATATATGACACAATAATACTACTGGAATAATATATATATATATATTTATGTACATATATTTCATTCACTTACTTACATTCAATATGATACGAAAATGGAAACAACATTCATGCATACGTACGACCTACCTTCTCCATGAATGGTGTATTTCATTCCATATATATTTATATTATATATATTTATATTTTGAGTATATATGATATATAAATCATTTTAAACATTCTGTAAGTAAGTAAATCATGATCTAAGTAATACAATTAAGAATAACAAGTCAAAACACATACGATAAAGAAAGCGATTATTACCCAAAATGTTGCTTCAACTTAGAAATTATTAATAAATGGGTAATATAAAGTCATAAATAAATCATATATTATATAATAAATATTATTATGATTTTACAAGATGTTAATAATATGCGTAAAACCATTATATAGGAGTTTCGAACATGTACGAAGAGTATCAAACCTAAGGTAAGGAAATTTTGTCTCACTTTTAATTTTTGTGAGATATAAGCCATGTTCGACACTTATTTCTTGTGTGTGGTATTTGTACTACCCCTATTGTATTCAATATCATGAATAAATTTATCCTCATGGTATTTAGAAATTCATTTGAAGATATTGGGTTTATTATTTAAATGTTCAAAGTGGTATGAGACACGTTGAATGTTTAAATAATTAATCCTTTCTCCATTTTAATATTTTTGAAATTATTTTACATTATTATTTATATGGACATAAAATTATTATAAAGTAAATTTTATGTCTATTTTTAATTTATTCCAAATGTTTTTAAAAATGAATCTTTTTAAAGTTTTATATAGGGGACTCTTTAACTAAAACATCATTTTAAATGTTTTAAAGATTTATCCTTATAAAATCTTTCTCATTAATTTCCTTGTTTTAAAAATATTTTAAGTATTTATTTATATGGATATGAATGCTGTAAAATATTAATTATTTTCAAAAGTTTCAAAGTGGTATGAGAAACTTTGATTAAAAAATCAAATTTTAAATTTCTTCTTTTATAAGTGCACAACTTTTGAATAAATGATTTCAAAGAAAAAGGGGAATTTGTCTCAAGACATTTTTAGTGATTATAATAGAGTATTTTCATCTATGACGACATATGTTTTTGGATATTACACCTAATTGAGGTTTATATCTTGTGATATCATTTACCATATTTTATTTAATGGTTTGTTATCAGTTTGAATATGGATGTGCTAATTAGATACCATTCTTGGTTTACGGTTAAAGTATTCATATTTCTTATACTAGTTTTTAATACAAATGATTATATTGTTTATGTTTCACCATTTTCATATGAGTAATGTATTGGATTTAGTAAGTGATGGATGGGGCCCACTATAGCCCCTTGATACATCGATAGGTCTCATTAGATGAAATTAGTTAGTGACAAACCCTTCATGTTTGTTGTCAAGCAGTGAGGAGGATAGATCCTGACACAAATTAGACGGGTTTCTACCCACCGAATTAACCTATCATGATGATGGATAATGACATTTGTTATCTTATTGGGAGGATAGATCTTGACACAAATAAGACATGTTTCTATCTACATACTTAAACTATCACAAGGATAGATCATGACAGTAGCTATCATGAGGATATATCTTGATAGTGCAGACATCTATCATTATGCATTCCCTTATTATGTGATTAGTTATTGATAATACATCTGATTATTCGAATAGTAGAATATAAATTTGAATGTTTAAATGGAATTATTTGATTTATTCTTTCTATATTATGTTCAAGGTTATGTTGAAAATACTTGTATTTTATTTTTATACCTACCTTAAAAGTTTATTCTTATTTATGGAAGTTTATGATGTATTGTTTAACCTTAAAAAGAATCTTAGCTCACCCATTTCTTATGTTTTATTTTCCTAGGATGCCAAGAAGTTTTTTATGATTGATATGCAGAGGTAAGCTAGGATAATAACGATGTTCTCAAAGGATTATCTATGTTATATTTTATGTTCTAAATTGTAATGTAAAGTTCAAGTTTGTAATATATTTTCCAAGACAACTAAACTGATCTGTCCTTTGGGATTTAATTCCTTGTAATAATGTTAATGTATTAAAATAATGCACTGGATATGGGCTCCTGGGGTCAAGGTATTACAGTAGATATCATAGGAAGTTTAGCAATAACCTTGGAAATTATATTTAGAAAACATAGATTATAAAACATAACCCTATGAATGACTTTGAGGATAAGTCTAAGTATTGGATATAATCCTTTAGATTTAGTAATGGATAACCTAGGTTAAACCTACAGACTTATGGATTGATAAGTATATGGAATTATTTATAGATCCTATAAATGATTCTTCATGACTATATCACTATGATTAGTGTTTCTCACTTTTTTTCTTTGAGTTTTGATCAATGGTCAGAATCAGTAAGGTTATACATGTAATGGTTATACTGCTGGTGATGAAGAGATTACAAAAGAAAAATGAGATGATTAACGTATTAAGGAATAATATGTTGAAGCATAGTTACTGTTTATAAATTGAAGTGAAATTATTAAGGTTATTTTATACTTGGATTCAAGAATTATTACATCAACGATTATATGGTTATAAGATTCATGATATATATAAGGATTGTACCACAATACTTATTATTTAAGGATTTGGAAGCATAAGAGTTTTCATTAATGATTTACATGTGATCAAATATTTTATGAGTGATAATAATAGCTACATTACATTGTATGGGGAATCTATTGTTAAGATTGATTTTTGAAATTTAGATACTTTTTGGACAGTGAATTTGGATGGAAGTATTTTGGTCGAGTCTTAAGGTTGGAATGGAGTAAGTTAAACACTAAATATTATTATTTGTGGTTAAAGTATGATTTATTGGATACTTTGGGATAAATTTTTTGGTTTCAATAAATATTTATTATATTAAGGAAAAAATTGTGGGCCTTATGATTTATCAAAAGTGCTTTAGGTGTGAAAAATACATTTTGAACATTCATTTCTAGATGTAAGGTATGAAGTGAAAATAGATCGAACCACAACCAAAGAATGAGATTAAGATTATGACATAGAAATAAATAAATTAGGTGCTTTTTTGAATAGTAAAATAATTCTTCAACTTTAGGGAAAGGATCTTGAAATCAAAATTCTATCCTGTTCCCTTTTCTGATAAATCAAATGCTCCCTTTGATCATTGCAGATTTATAGCTTTGTGATTATTAACTTTATCCTCATCATGTTCTCTATCAATCTCCATAAGAAAATGATGATTAGATTTTTATTTCATTTCCTACATGGAACCCTAGTATGTGTTATCTCTGGTGACCTTCGTACTTCTCCTTATTTATTTTAAAATGGAGGTCTCATTAATGCATTTTTTATGTGGGATTTTAATAAAGATATTTTGAAAATTCCAACCCATAGATTTCAATTCCGAGTTTAAATTACAATGATACAATTTATTGAAGGAGGGTAGAATTTAATACCCCAATATTTCATGATACATTATCTTTAATATCTTGTGTTTCACACAACATCTACTTGTCTTTCGTAATACGTAAGATTGAGTTTATGCGAAACAACACTTTAATGTTAAAATTATTTAAATGATATATTTATAACTTATCCTTTAAATATAGTAATATAAATAGTAATAAATAATTTTTAAATGTTATTTATAATGTTTTCACATAAATAAAACATATTTATAATGAAATGTATAAGTTTCGGTAAAATAGTTATATGTTTAGAAATACTATTTTCTTAAAGGAACTACTTTTTATGTCCTTTTGTGAACAATAATAAAATTAGTTTTAGACACTCTTATAAATTCAATTTGGTAAAAAATATTTCATTTTTGAATTTTGAATATCAAATTTATCTTAGGGTGATTTTTTGGTATTTTTCTGAAAACTTTCAATTTTTGATGAATAGTAAAAAACACTACATTATTGTTAAAAACCCGACTTTGTCATTTAAATAATTATTTTACTTTAAATTTATTTTAAAGTCACAATAGATAAATAATACATATATTAACCCAATTTAGGTTATTGGAATTATTTTTATAATAGAATTTTATATAAAAATCCATTGAACATTTTTCACATCTTTTTACTCCCCTTCTATCCACATTTACATATTAGCATTAAACGTAATTTTATCATTTTTTTTAATTGAATTTAAAAAATATAACATACATGGTCGTAATAAAAGTAAAAAAAGTGGTTTTATAGGATCAAAATAATTTTTTTTGAGTAGTAACTTTTGAATTTTATTTACCACGATCAAAGGTAAATTAAACAATTAAAGGTAAAAATAATGTTATAATAATATAAAATTACCCTAACAATTATCCTAACCTTATTTTATGAATCATTTATGACAAATAAAATCCTTGGGTATAAATTTTGGCCTTTGTAAGCCACTTGGGTTTTATTAAGACATTTATAACATTTAATTTTAAGTAAAGGTAAAAATATCATAAACATGACTCTTATTACTAAAACAATTTTAATATGGGGTTATATAAGTGATATATTAGACTATAAATAATAATTAAGAATCTAAAAATATTTCCTACATCATGGTTATTTATTTTTAATTTTTTGGATTTAAATAATTAAATTTAATTATGACACAATGACGATGCAATAATAGATTTATTAATAAAAGAATCAAATAAATGATATTATAAAAATATTAAAATAAATATTATTTGAAATATTTGATTCCATCCACGAATTTTATGGATTAAAATGACATGTTAGTATTGAGTTAATGCATTTTTTTCAAAATAATAAAGTTTTTATGACTTTAAAAAAATCAAGTATTAATTAATAGTGTCAAAATTGACATAAATGAAATTTTAAAATAAATACTATTCTATTAAATGATATAACAGTCATAAAATATAATATTATGAAAACTAACTTGGATATTGATAAATTTTTCATTAATGATCCACTTTAGGTTCTCTTTTCATTTTATTGTAACTATATTAACCATGTAGTGTTAAAATACAAGAATACATGGTGAGAGTTAAACTATTTAACTAAGGATTAAATCTAAATGATAAGGTTAATTTTATGAACTAAAAATTTGTAAAACCTATTGGTTGAGATTATTTAGACCCATAATCATCTTAAACTCTAAATAAATTATTTTTGATCTATTATAAACCTAAAATAAATTTATAATAAATTAATATTTTAAGATTTTCCTAAAGTTCCCCTCACCTCTCTTATAAAAGGGCACTTCTACTTCTCTTTAATTAACACCTCAAAATACCTTTGTATTGGCCAAAACCTGACTATTTACTCTCAAAAATTACATCAATACATCCTATAGGTCACACTTTGGTCATAAATCCATCCTAAGGAGTCCTGTTGTGCAAATCAAAAGGAGATACCCAGAAAGAGGTAACCGTTTTATCAAACTATTTCAAAGTTATTTTCTTGTTCTACTTGCACTTCCTAAGTTGCTTCCAAACTAAAATAATAAATCCAGAATATAATTTATGTGGAGATGTTTTTATGATTATGGGCCAACCATATTATTCCTTTTTCCCATCCTATGAAAAATAATATCACCATGCGTGCATACGTACGACTTACCATATCCACACCATAGTGTAAACTATTTTCATCTATACATTATTTCGATGGGTATAATGTTGAATATAAAGGATGTAAATAATAAATATGACATGATATTGTTTCTTTAAAATTCATATTCCATCCAATTCTATACCATTTAACCATTAAGGAAATGATACCGTCGCTCGTGTGTACGTACGACTTACTGTCTCCACGACGTGATGAGATTAATCTTCCATGTTCACCATCCAAGAATAATTATAAAAATATATATTATGAATAAGTATGAAACATATGAAATAATATTTCTACTATAATATATATATATACACACAGACACATGTATGTACATATATGTCATTCACTTACTTCCATTCAATATGATACGAAAACGGAAACAACATTCATGGGTACGTACAACCTACCGTCTCCATGAACGGTGTATTTCATTTCATATATCTATATATTATATATATTTATATTCTGAGTATATATGATATTTAAATCATTTTATACATTCTGAAAGTAATTAAATCATGATCTAATTAATATGATCAAGAAAAACAAGTCAAAACACATATGATAAAGAATGCGATTATTACCCGAAAGGTTTCTTTAAATTAGAAATTATTAATAAATGTGTAATATAAAATCATAAATGAGTCATATATGATATAATAAATATTATTATGACTCTATAAGAAGTTAATAATATTCTTAAAACCATTATACATGAGTTTTAGACACGTACAAAGAGTATCAAACCTAAGGTAAGGGAATTATATCTCACTTTTAATTTCCATGATATATAAGCCATGTTCACCACTAATTTCTTGTGCGTGGTGTATGTAATACCCCTATTATATTTTATATAATGAATAAATTTATCCTCATGGTATTTAGATATTCATTTGAAGATATTGGGTTTGTTATTTAAATGTTCAAATTGGTATGTGACACTTTGAATGTTTAAATAATTAATCCCTTCTCCATTTCAATATTTTTGATATTATTTTTCATTACTATTTATATCGATATAAAAGTATTATAAAATAAAATTTTATGTATATTTTTTAATTCCATCCAAAGTTTTTCAAAAAGTGTTCTTTTAAAGTTTTATGTAGGGGTCTCTTTGACAAAAACACTGTTTTAAATGTTTTAAAGATTTATCCATCTAAAATCTTTC
The DNA here is from genome assembly GCA_963277665.1 of Viscum album. Lineage (NCBI taxonomy): Eukaryota > Viridiplantae > Streptophyta > Magnoliopsida > Santalales > Viscaceae > Viscum > Viscum album. The sequence goes on from OY728144.1 coordinate 211,828,997, forward strand.
CCATTAATGTCCATGTTTTCAATATATTTTAAGGATTTATTTATATGGAAATGAATTATTTTAAATATTAATTCATTTTTAAAATTTCCAAAGTGTTATGGGACACTTTGATTCAAAAATAAAAATTTAAATGTCTTCTTTTATAAGTGCACGACTTTTGAATAAATTATTCCAAAGAAAAAGGGGAATTTGTCTCAAGATATTTTTAGTGATTTTAATAGATAATTTTTATCCATGACAACATCTTTTTTTTTGGATATTATGCTTAATTGATGTTTATCTCTTGTGATATCATTTACCATATTTTATTGAATGTTTTATGATTAGTTTGATCGTGGATGTGATAATTAGATACTATTCTTGGTTTATGGTTAAAGTATTCATATTTCATATACTAGTTTTTAATAAGAATGATTATGTTGTTCATGTTTTACCATTTTCATTTGAGGAATGAATTGGACTTAGTAAGTGATGGGTGGTGCCCACTTTATCCCCTCGATGCATTGGTAGGTCTCATGATATGAAATTAGTTGGAGACAAACCCTTCAAATTTGTTTCCAAGCAGTTTTAAATTTTCAGGATAACAGATCTTGACAAAAAATAGATAGGTTTTTACCCATAGACTTAAACTATCATGAGGATAGATCATGAAAGTAATTATCTTTTCTGGGGGATAGATCTTGACACAAATCAGACAGGTTTCTACCCACAGGCTTAACATTTCATGAGGATAGATCTTGACTGCAGCGATCTTGAGGATATATCTTGATAGTTCAGACATCCAAAATTATACATTCCCTCATTATGAGATTAGTTATTGATATTAATGTGATTATTCGACTAGTATAATATAAATGTGAATTTTTAAATCAAATTATTTGATTTATTATTTTCATATTATGTTCACAATTATGTTGAAGAGTCTTTTGTTTCAATTTTATACTTTACTTAAAAGTTTATACAAATTTATGAAAGCTTATGTTGTATTTTCACTAGTACAAAAAGTATTTTTATTGTCACCCGTTTCACGTCGATTTTTTAGAACCAACGTGAAAATCTCCGAAATTTGATTTTTCACATCGGTTATTATATAACCAACATGAAAATCCATTTTCTTTAATTTTTCATGTCCATTATTAAATAAAAAATGTGAAAAATCATTTATGCTGACTTTTTAGGTTGGTTATTTAATAACCGACGTGAAAAATCAATTTTCCTTGATTTTTCACGTCGGTTCTTATAAGAACCGACGTCAAAAATAATTTATAATGGATTTTTTACGTCGGTTATTAAATAACCGACATAAAAAATGTTTACATTCATTTATTTTATTTCCCTATCTTCGATTTGATCGGTCGTGGAGCTCAAACGGATTTACGGATCAAAAGTTATGGCCATCGGAAGTTGATCATCCCTAAATGAAGTCTTAGAGAAGGCCAACTTCAGAGGATCATAAATTTTGATCCGTAACTCCATTTGTGCTCCGTGAACTATAAAATAGAATATTACTAAATGAACTACATGTTTGTAAGCATTTTTAACATCGTTTATTTAAAAAATGACGTTAAAAAGTCATGAAACAAGATTTTTTACATTGGTTCTTATAATAATCGACATAAAAAATTGGGTTTCATGAATTTTTTACTTCGGTTTTTAAATAACCAACATTAAAAATGATTAAGAAAATGTATTTAATTTCGTAATATTAGATTTTATTGGTCACAGAGCTCAAATGGAGTTACAGATCAAAAGTTATGACCATTGGAAGATGATCATCTCTAAATGAAGTCTTAGAGAATGCCATCTTCAGAGGACCATAACTTTTGATCTGTAACTCCATTTGAACTCCGTGACCTATCAAATCGAATATTACGAAATGAAATAAATTTTTAAGCATATTTAATTTCATTTATTGAATAACCGACTTAAAAAGGCCATAAAACCCAATTTTTTACGTCTGTTATTATAAAAACCTACGTAATAAATTGTTTTTCATGACTTTTTACATTGGTTTTTAAATAACTGATGTTAAAAATTCATACAAAAATGTAGTTCATTTTGTAAGATTTGATTGGATAGGTCACGACGCTCAAATGGAGTTATGGATAAAAAGTTATGGCCATTGGAAGATGATCATCCCTAAACAAAGTCTTTGAGAATGCCAACTTCAGAGGACCATAACTTTTGATCTGTAACTCTGTTTGAGATCTGCGACCTATCAAATCGAATATCAAGAAATAAAATAAATGTTTGTAAACATTTCTAACATTGGTTATTTAATAACCGACATAAAAATTCATAAAAATATATTTTTTACGTCGGTTCTTATAAGAACCGACGTAAAAAATCGGCGAAAATTGATTTTTCATGTTGGTTTTTATATAACTGACGTGAAAAATCAGCAAAAATTTCAATAGTTTTCACGTATGTTATCATAAAAATGACGTGAAAGATGATTTTAATATCTCTCCAATGAGGGATTTTAATTTTTTACTAAAATTTTCAATTTCCACGCCGGTTATTAAATAACCGACGTGAAAAAGTAACGAAAATTGATTTTTCACGTCGGTTTTTATATAAATGAAGTGAAAAATGAGTGAAAATTTCAATATTTATCACAATGGTTATCATAAAAACCGATGTGAAAAATGATTTTAACATCCCGCCGACGCGGGATTTCACTTTTTTTACAGCACGGGCTCAAAATTTTCAGTTGCCGCCTAAATTTTTAATACCGCGTTTTCTTTTTTCCATATCATTTATATGGTCTCATTATACACAAATCGTAATCTAATGATCCTTTCATTCAACCATCATCATTCCACCGACTCAACCCGTTTGATCTTCAACGTGAATCCACTATTTCTTCTTTCCGCAATCTCATCAAGGTATTCGTAATTATGTTTCCACGATTTATGTTTTCTTATGATTAATTTTCTTAATTTATATACCATTTAATTATTAAAATTCACTATTTCTTCTTTGTATCATGGTAAAACTACAAATCCTCATTCAGATTCTAAATTTCCTTCTCAGACGAAGCTTTGTTTGGCTCATTTGATCTTTCCAAGGAAAAAAATACATGAAACTTCTAATGGTCATAACTTTTGATCCTTAGCTCCATTTGAGCTCTATGACCTATAAAATTGAAGGTCAGGAAATTATCTACAAAATTAGAAACATTTTTAACATCAGTTATTTAAAAACCGACGTAAAAAATTACTTTTAACGTTGGTTTTTAATGTCGGTTTTTAAATAACCGATGTTAAAAATAGGATTTCAACGTGATTTTTTTTGTATAAAATATGGACTTTCACGTCAGTTTTTAAAAAACCGACATGAAATATCATTTTAAAAAACATTTTTAACGTCAGTTATTAAATAACCGATGTTAAAAAACATATTTTTTACATCGGTCGCAATAACGTCGCCACAACGTCACCACAAAACCAATGTTAAAAAGAAAAAAAACTGACGTAAAAAAGATTTTTTTACTAGTGTGTTTAACCTTACTCAGCATCTGAGATCACCCCTTTCTTATGTTTTATTTCCCTAGGATTCCAATTAGTGTTTTATGAGTGATATGCAGGGTTAAGCTAGGAGAATAATGATGTTGTCAAAGGATTATCTATGTTTTATTTTATGTTAGAAATTGTAATGTAAAGTTCATGTTTGTAATCTATTTTCCAAGACTGCTAAACTGGTAGGTCCTTCAGGTTTTAATTCCTTATAATCATGCCAATGTATTAAAATAATGCACCGGCTCTGGGCTCCTCAGGTCAAGGTATTACAAGGGAACTGCTATGACCTTATCAATGTGATGCATACTCTAGGAAATTATTACATTCGTGTCATGCATAACAACAAACAATATGTAATAAAAAGTTTTATTAATATTAAATACATATAATATACTTGTAATCAACATATAAAAAATTGGTCATGGGACACCAACTACAACATTCTTCCCCTTTACCTTTTAGTTTATACTACCGTAGTCTTATACTGTCTAGAGGTTTACATTCATGGTTGTTTACCTTGTGTTTTCATCTTTTACTTTTCTTCCTCTACACTTCTGAATCAAGAAGGTCATATGTATTCTTACAAGTAATTAAGAAAATTTCTCCCCATGTTAGTTATGCCTTCAGTGTTGGTCACCATCCGCTGGCCTATGGAGGCGATATTGGGGTAGTTGCAGCTTGAGCCCCAACTTGGGCCGTGTCGTGATAGATTGGTATCAAAGGTGGTTCGATCCTTGGGAAAATATTTTGAGTAGTACCCTTATGAGGATTTGGTTAGGATTAGGGAAATAATGTTAAAGTTTCTCGAGTAAGGCTCTCATGCCCGGGAATCTAGTGATGGTGTGGGCTACTGATGTATCCATTCACCAGGACCTTGAATAACTACTTGTCGACTCGGTATACCAGGACATTACTTGTAGGGATCAATTATACATGCATAATATATGATTGAGTCTTTGAATATCATTGTTGAGTCATCTAACCATTATTATATATATATAAATGCTCATATGACCATGTTACATCTTGATTAAAACTTTAGGATGCCTCTGCAACAACAGTCATCCAGGATACGAGTTTCAGAACGTGACGATGATACAATGAGTGATGAGACATCAGTTTAGGGTCTATCCCATGATATTATTTTTTTATATGGGTAGGTAGTATTACCTACACCTATTTAGTAACATATCATATCGGTAGAGCAGGATGATGTTGCGTGCAGGCTTATCACACTCCGTGAGTTCTATCACTAGAGGCCACTGAGGTTCTGCGGTGGGCCAGATTGTCAAGTAGAAGATGAATGGATAGATTTGGTGGTCCTTATATTCAATCTCATTTGTAACCCAATAGATTTGGAATTTGTTCTAGTGTATATCCTTTTTTCACAGAGCATCTGGGTGCTAGTGTACTCATATTACTCAGATGCACAATGATTCGACACTCTCATGGCTTGAATTCTAGTAGCTGTTCTATGAGGAATACTACCCATCATATTTTCCATGAGTTTTAATTTAGAAGATTTTGGAGCTATGGTAGGTAAGGATGATGGTGGATGAGTATGAATATAGGTTTACAGACCTTACCCGGTCCTCCCTTGACATGATTCATGATGGATACTTATAAGTAAAAAAGTTTGAGTAGGGATTCCACAGAGAGATATGTGCCAGTGTGGTGCCATTGTGCATCCACACCTATGCCGGGGTGCTGGAGCGGGCACTGTTGATAGAGATATTCCCATCAGAGGGCTTCTACATAGTTGGAGCTGGCAGTGGGCATCACTGAGTTGAGCTGTCTGTAGTAGATATCAGGCATTGGTTAGTAAGATTTCAATGTAGAAGATCCTTTCATAATCAGGCTTAGACATGTGGTCATATGATACATGGATAGCACAGAGCACCATAAAAACCCAGAGAGGGTCGGTGCTATGCTTGTGATAGGTGAGGTCACATAGAACATGAATTCCTAACCAGAAATGCTGAGGAGCACAAATAGGTAGCTAATGGACAACAATGTTAGAGGCAGTGCTATGATTTGGGATCTCCCATGCAAGGGAAGGGTGGTCCTCAGGGAGGCAGATATGGATGTCATGACTTAAATTTTCTTTTCTCTTTTTATTTTTATAAATTATTTTATAAAATTCTGAGAACAAGAACTGATACAATGTGTGATTTTGAGTCCCGGTGTGCCCAGAACAATTCGTTGAAAAAATGTTTAATTTCTAATTAAGCATGCAAGCAGTTTTTCTTTAAAATCGGAATAAATTTTAAACAAGTGTCCAGATCAGAGATCCAAGGGCACCGCAACGTTCAAAATAGTGACTTCACCTTAGGCGGGGCCTAACATAGACCGGTGAAGGTCATCCATGAAATTTAGTTTTTGGATGTATCGATAATAAAATATTTAATAAAAATATTTTATTTCGATGTAAAAAATATTTTTATTTATATTAGAGTTTTTTAGAAGTTCAAGGTTATCACCATAACCCTAGAATTCCCAGAGAAAAGGAGAAGGATATTCTCTCAACAACAATGACAGATTGAAGATTAGGACTTGGATCGAAGATTATCGGATCAATGAATAATGACGATGCATCTTCACCCTTCATAAAAAACTGATCCAAACTCTAGGTAGAGTGGTTTTTCTTTTTGATTCATTCCCCATTCTTAAATTCAATGAAAAATGTGGACCAAACCACAAACAAGTTGATTCATGGTTCAATCGCTTGCAGGATGAGAGTTATGCTTGGAGGGATTTAAATGGGGGATAAATCTATGTAATTGCTTCGTTCTTCATGATCCTTATAACAAGGATGATTCAAGAATAACTTGAAAAAACTTCAAGATCCATCCTTCTGGTGGTTTTTGTGCTTATCCCTTTTTTCTCCCTGATGTTCTTCACGTTATATGTGTTCTTCATGATTTTATGAGCATACGATTTTTTTCACCTTCGATTCGTAGCGCAATAACTCGAGACTAAAGATCCAATGCCACAAAGACACCATGGAGGTGCAACAGTGAAGGTGCAGTGCAATTCGGTTGAGGTAGCAGCTTACGGAGGTGCACAATAGAGCCTAAAGCAGCGGATCTGGATGGTCTAGGTGTGGTGGCCAATAGAGAAGGTAGGACACAGCCCAGTGGGGTCGGTCCAGGCAGAGCGTGAGAAAGATGGTGGGCTGCTGGAAGGGTGTCCATCAACGGAGGCATGATGTGGTCCAGGCAGGACTGCAAGGGAACCCACATCTGGATTAGGGCCATGGGCAGCGATCGAGGATGTGGCGAAGTGGGGCCACATATGGGGATGGGGGTGCACATGGAGATAGTGGGGGAACAGGACATGGGGGAGCTGACAGATGTTGTGACCGTCTGCGTTAAATGAGAAAATGTTGCGTTGACCATGAGGACATAGCTGGGTTAGCCGCGTGTGGGAAATGGGGGCCGACCCATGCGTGCGGGATGAGATGGATGAACCGGGCCACTCCAGTGGCCCAGCGGGCTATGTCCATTAGTCCAGTAGGCCATGACCCAGTGGCTCATCAAGATGAGCCTATTCGATTTAGGCTAAGCCAGTTCGGGTTAGACTGGGACGGGACTCGAGTCATAATTTTTCACTAAAATGGTCATAACTTTCAAACGGAAGCTCCGTTTGAAAATCTATCTATGATGTTGGGAACCTTGTGATGAGAAAGTAATTTTGAGATACTCTAAGTGAGTTTTTGTGGATGATGGAATATGAAATAATTTCTTGAGAAGTAGGTTATCCCTGAACGAGCGCGGTACGAATGGAATCCCGTGACCTAAAAGCTATGCGACATAGAAGTTATGTGACATAGAAGCCATGTGACATAGAACCTATGTGAACTAGAAGCTGTGTGATATAGAAACTATGTGTATTACCAAGACTATGTATCTTACTGAGACTATGTGTCTTATTGAGATTGTGTATCTTATCGAGACTATGTGTCTTATGGAGACTGTGTGTCTTATCGAGAATGTGTGTCTCATAGAGATAGTGTGACTCATTGGATTGAGTATATCAGGACTTTATTAGAATGTATGCTATAGACATATAACTTTGTGAGATTACTGTACTTCATATGGTTCTTGAAAAAGGAATATGATAGATTTTGGATTTTTATGGATTATCATCACCTAAACCAGGCCACAATAAAGAACAAGAACCCCATGCTAAATATTGAAGACCTATTTGACTAGTTTCGAGGTGAGAGATGGTTCAAAAAGATTGATCTCAAGTCCTTATAACACCAATTGAGGGTTTTTAAGGATTATATTCGAAATATATCATTATGATATCACTAAAAACACTATGAGTTCCCAGTGATGCTTTTTGGTGCGATGAATTCCCCTACCGTGTTTATGGGTTTGATGAAATAGGTCTTCCATCTATACATGTACTAGTTTTTAGTTGTCTTCATTGACGAAATAGTCATCTACTCTATATCGGAGGAGGAACATTCAAATCACTTTAGGTTGGTTCTATATTTTTTTTGAGAGAACCAGTTTTATGATAAAATTTCTAAGTGCCAGTTCTAGATTCACGCGGTTCACTTTCTGAGGCATGATATTTTTGAGCATGGTTTTTCTATGGACCCAATGATGATTAATGAATTGATTTCTTGGGATCCACCTAAGAGTGTGTCATAGGTGCAAATATTTCTTGGCATGACAATGTATTATATGAGGTTTGTGGTAGACTTCTCTAGAATTTTTCCCCTTTGACCACCCTGACATGAAAAGGGAATCCATTTACTAGGACCGAGGAGTGATAGAGGGCCTTCGAGGAGTTGAGGCTAAGGCCAATGAGTGATCCTATGTTTAGAATACCATAGGAGGGTGTGGATTATCTAGTGTATTTTGATTCCTCATGAGCTGGGCTCAGCTATGTGTTGATGCATTGGAAGACAGTTATCGCATGTGGGCTGAGTTAGTTGACACCCCATGAGAATAACTACATGAATCATGACCTAGATATGGTAGTGTTAGTCTTCTCCCTAAGTATATTGAGGAACTACCTTCTGGTGGAGTGCTTCGTGGTTTAGTCAGACCATTATAGTCTTAGGTACTTCTTCACGTAGATAGACTTGAACCTAAGACAACGACGCTAGTTGGAGTTCCTGTAGGACTATGAATTCAAGATAGTCTATACTCTAGGAAAGGTAAAGATAGTTTCATATTCCCTCATCATGAAGTCCCAAGATCACTTGGTGTAGGAGGCTTCAGATTAGTTGACTTCTTGGAATCTGACCCTAGTGGACCAGGTGGGTACAACTTTTCTGCAGTCAATGGTGTTGAATCCTCTGCTACCCGAGCCTGTGAGAGAGTCCTAGTTAGGATACATTGACTGTGAGGTCTTACATGACCAGATATCCATAAGTGATTCCCTTTATATATATTCTGAAGGAGGGAATCATGTCATCTTTTTCTAGGGACGAAAGGTGGTTTTAGTCACGATGCGGGAGGAGGTGATGCAGGATTTCCACAATTCTCACCTAGATATACATCCTGATATAGGGAATATGTATAGATACCTTCTATGGATGTTTTTGTGGACCGAAATGAGATAAATCATAGCTAAGTTCATCTATTGATGCCTCACATGTCAGCAGGTGAAGGCCAAGCGTCAATTTCTGACCGTTTTTTTACAGCCTCTTGAGATCCTAAAGTAGAAATGGGATGACATATCCATGGAATTTGGGATAGGTATTCCACACACAATGAAGGGACATGACACCATCTGAGTGATAATTTACTGACTCAAAAAGTTAGCACACTTCCTTGCTATTAGGGAGTAGAGTTCGATGGAGATTTTGAGGCAGTTTTACATATGAGAGATTGTTCACATTTATGGGGTTCCCTTGATGATTGTATTTGATCATGATGTGTGATTTACGTCATAGTTGTGGATAGGCTTGCAGGATGTATTTGAGACCCAGATGAGGATGATTAGAGCCTTTTACCCCTAGACCAATGGGCAGACCAAGCACACTATCTAGGTTTTGGATGATATGCTGAGAGATTGTGTGTTGGACTTCAGCCATAGCTAGGATGATCACTTTCCCTTGGTAAAATTTGTGAACAACAACACCTACCACTCTACCATCAACATGAAAGCTTTTGAGGCCCTATACGAGAGACCCTGTAGGTTACCTTTTTTTCTATACAGAGATTGGAAATACATATCTTTTGGGCCTGGTGATGGTGCATGAAACAATGGAGAAGGTCCAGGTCATCTATGAGCGGATGAGGATGGACCAAAGAAGGTAGAAATATTATGTAGATCTTTATCGTAGGCCCTTGTATTTCGATAAGGGAGACCAAGTTTTACTGAGAGTCTCCCACAATGAGGATTGTAGAGGATAAACTGAGGAGGAAAGCTATCCCCAAGGTTTATCGGGCCATTTGAGATTGTGTATAGGGTTGGAGAGGTTGCTTACCACCTTGTCCTACCCCCACATCCTGAGCGGGTGGATGATTTATTCTATGTGTCACAACTGAGGAGATACGTGCATGACCCCAAGCACGTCATCAAATGGGATGAGATGTACATCAATGATTGATCCACCTTTACGGAGTGACCAATGGTAATCAAGGATTAATAGGAGAGGACCCTATATGGAAAAACCATACCCTTTGGTTCACATGTTATGGCAGCATGTAAACATGCAAGAGGGATCCTAGGAGCGAGAGAGAAAAGTTTAGGCTCAATATCTAGAGTTTTTTATTATGTTTTTCTTTTAGGGGATGAAAATATTGAAGGGGAGAATGATGTAGAGACACAATATTTTCTATGTAAGACTATAAAATATTTACATATATATTTCCAGAGCTAGGAATTCAGTCAGCGTGCGATTCTGAGGCCCGGTGTACTCGAAATTAATTTTATAAAAATATTTAATATATTTTATATTGCACACACATGGTTTCTTAAATAAAATGAGATAACTCTTAAATAGAATCAAAAATTAGAAATCCAAGACCATTATTGAGTCTAAAATGTATTTTTTACTCTAGGCATGACATAAAATAGGTTGGTGCAGGGATTTTGGATATAACACCCATTGGCGGTACGTTCGTTAAATAAATAAATAAATTAATTTTTTAAACTAACTAAAATATATATAGGAATACTACCATGGTGATTTTACCAGGGTTACCCTCATAATCCTGGAATCATCGAGATCTTATCCTTCCTTTTTCCATTGGTGAATAAAATCAAATGATGATGAAAACCTGGATTGAAGTAGATCAGAGCGCTGTGAACGCAACAAAAACCTTTGATCATTGGTGAGTTCATTCTTCAACGATGAACAATCCAATATCCAGGTAGGAATTTTAAATTTGTGGTTTATTCCCCCTTTGATTAAATTTATTGAGTAGAATCATCCTATTTATGATTTGTTCCAATTACTCAACCATTACATGTTCCCATGTATCAATTAAATTGATTAAATTGATTGTTTTCTAATCTGAATATCCCCATGCTTTATTATTGGCCAAGAACTCTTGAATAATTATGGTTAAAAATCTATTCTTGTTTATTTATTCCTCAATTGCTTCATTTCCTTCATTGGTAGGACCCCATGTTCTTGGTTCGACGTTGCTGGGCGGTAACGAGCCTGATCGAACCCCCAAAATCATGAAGAAATGATGAATGAGGAATGGATTGATGAAATTGGGATAGATTTGGGATGTTTTCAGGTTGTGGATGATCGTTTGGATGATTAGTAACTGAATCATTAATGATGGAAGGAATTGGGATCTTTGGTGCGTATGGGTTCATACAAAATCAAATTGAATTTGAGTTTCCAGCCACTAGAGGGACAGAATCCACTAGCCAACGCTAGACCCACAAATCATTGGTAGAATAAAGGTAGAAATTGAATGATAATAATAGATTAAGCGTGTAGAAAATGGATCTGTGAATCTGAAAAAATCTCAACTACATGCTGTGTAGTTCAAAGAACACTTGGTGTTTCGATCCCTAGTTGCACCGGCTTGGGTTTTGGAAATCTATAAGTATGGAACAATGTGTATCTCTCCTATACTCCATCTACCTCATCCCTAGGTGGATGAGCTATGTGGAGGAGCACATGGGTGGGACCTCGTGTGAGAGTACACGACATAGAACATGGTCGTGTACTGAAGTACACAGACATAGTGTAAAGTACACAGACACAGGGTGGATACATGGGCATGAAGAATCACATGGACAGGACCCCGAGTGGCATGGGCACGTAGTGTATATCCCTCATATTCCATGTAATTCTACATGGAATCAGAGTTATGAACCTCCAAGGACATGTACTGGTGAAGAAGAAGGACCACACACTGTGTGGGTCCCCTCACACACCGTGTACCCCTTGGCTTCTTTTGATGAAACTTCAATCTTCTATATCTCTTTCTTTTGAACTCAAATTTAGGCCCACAAATAGCCTATCCGGAGTGTTTTTTCCACCCAAAATTAGATGGTTCTCTCAGTTGGGGATTTTGAGAAATGGTGTGCAATGTTTTGGTCCTGACACTTTGTTAAGAAACGCTCGACGATGACAGTGATCAAGTAGGATAATTAGAGGAATCCTGAGTGGAACCCTCTATCTGGGCTGGGTATGGGTCCTCGATGACTTCTAGAGTGGAAGCCTCTAGCTGGGATGGGAATGGGTCCTCTACAAACTCCTGAGTGGAACCCTCCAGCTGGGATGGGAATGGGTCCTCGATGAACTCTAGAGTGGAACCCTCTTGCTAGGCTGGGCATGGGTCCTCTACCGACACCCAAGCGGAACCCTATGACTGGGATGGTCATGGGTCCTCAATGAATTTTATAGTAGAACCCTCTAGCTAGACTGGGCATGGGTCCTCTACCACATAGTGCAATCCTATTATTATACTAGGGAATGAGTCCTCTACCTAGAAATTATGGCCCCTCGACTGTGCGACATTGTGACAAGGTGTGGCTCGACTTGGACAGTTATTTATGGGAAGACATGTGAGATACTGGGAACCATTGATGGAATTTTGGAACTATTGGTGACTTTTCTTCTTAGGATGAACTGTGAGTTGAAGATCCCTTTCTATCACATTTGGGTTTCTTTTTACTGAGTGTGCGTACACACACACACACACCTTTGTATCCATACCTTTGGATTTGGGTACTCTTCTTCCATGGGTTGTGAAGATGCACATGGCATGCCACATGATTTCCATGTTTATTTTCTCATGATTGGATGAGTCTAATCTTATGATATAGGTGGAAAATACTCAACATGTAGTTTGTCTACACATTGTGTTTAACCCCTTATGTTTAGATGAGGTTACTCTCTCTTGGTTTGGGTTGATCTATTCTCTTTCACTTCTTTCTAAATCCTGTTTACTATCTATAGTCTTTCATTTACTATTGAATCTCTTACTACTCCCCCTTCAACTTTCAGGGTGTCCTACTAGGTATGTATATACTCACCCCTACATGGGATTTTCCTACATGTGTTTTGTCTTATGAATATGACAAACAAGTTGGAAGTGACTTCAAAGGTGCTTTGGGATACTGGGTGTTGTGGGTCACATACAATGGTCATTTCTGGGAGATTAGGAGTTGGGTTCTCTTAGTAGTTTACATACAAATTTTTGTTAATATGGGACAATTTTCTGGTTGGGTATGTATTTCCCCTATACTTTTCGGTTTAATCTACCGTACTCTTGTATTGTCTATAGGTTTACATGCATGGTTGTTTCCTTAGAGTTTTTCATATTTTATTTTTTTACTTTTCACTTCTACACTGAGATGGTCATGTGTGTGTATACAGGTACTTAGGAAAATGCCTCCTTATTTTATTTATACATTTGGTTATGTTCTCTATCCCATAGCCTATGGAGGTCGGCTTGGGGTTGTTGTGGCTTGAGCACCGTCTGGGGTTGGGTCGTGAAAATCGATACAGTGTATCTAGAAATTAAATCTTTGGAGTATCCAAATTGGATGTAATGAGTAACCAATGCTTCCTAAAAAACTAAAAATGAATAAGTTATGAATGGAATAAAAATATATTTTATATGATTAAATTTTATATTTTTACCCTTGCATCATTGGTAATAATAAGAGTCTGTTGTTTTTAAGTTTTCTTTCAAATAATGCTGCCAATTTTTCCACTATTGTATCAATTTGTTTTGATTCTAATGAGACTTGTTGTTTAAAAGTTATTTTAGGACTAATGATTCCATATTGATGTTCCTAGAGTTTTCACTTCAAATAGTATTGATATATATGAATAAAAATAATATGAATTGTATTTAGTAATAACTAACATAGTAGATCAACTATTAGAAAAAAAAATCATGAAAACACACCTCATTTATACATTTACAAATGAGACTCCTAGCCATTCATAATTGAGTATTTCATTTACATTCTCAAGAGAAATTTATTTTGTAATAGACTCTCTGAATATTTGTTCTTCAAAATCAACTATGATATTACTACCACTTCTTAACCTTGTATCAGCATGAGCCATCAATGTTAGTAAATGCAAAAATTGAATGGGTGGGGTAAAGTTACTTTGTGAAGACTGTTTCAATTGGTTGGTTGATTGTTTAGATCATTTTGATTCGACATTTTGTTTTCCCCCCTTCCCTTTGTTCATCTGTAATAAAATTCATCAATTCATACCTTTTTTCATTAATTATTAAAGATTATTCATGAAAAATAAATTGCAAATGAATACCTCCTTGTCGACATGTTTTTTACAAGATCTAATAGCCATGATACTAATGTTCCAATAGCTTGATAGATCGTATGAATATCTACATTATCAAGTGGAATAGGTAGCTCGACGCTCGAATCATAATCTACGTTAATCCCCACTCTCACATGAGCTATCATAAGTTTTATATTTTGTAGATTATATCCATGGATATTGAACATAGTATCCCTCACAACAAGACAATGAGTGAGTGTAGATAGATATAAATGACAGTAATTTTCACCCTGTAGAATATCAGTATCGGAAAGGTATCAACATCTACCTAATTCACATTTCACATAAAAATCAAAAGAATATTTATTACCACATATAAGATAGCTCTTCGAGAAAAGTGGCTCACCTCAAAGCTGATGGGGGTGGGGGGATCTTCAAACAGTGGTTATTCCTATGTTTTTTCTTCTCTTTGATTCTTTCCCATAACATTTTCTCATAACTATAATTACAAATTAAATTTTTATTCAAAAGAAGCTAATCGTTCCTAAAACTCTACCATTTTTTTATCTTTATCCCCCTATGCATTTCTTTTCTCAAAATAGTTTTAGGGTGTCACCCCAAAACCCATAGCTCTGACACGACTATACCATTTTAGCCGCTTCAAGACCACTGATATTAGTTGTTCATCCTATATAGACAATGATGATTACCGTGTCTATGTCAGATAAAAAATATAGAAAAATAAGTAATCATTATTATGCAATATCGATTAAAAATAAATTTTTTTATTATGTCATACTTACACATGCTTCCCACACTTTTTGTGTGCTTTCATCTATTAGTATCCGATCTTTCTTTTCCCATGCCTCCTTCTATAACACATGACATGTGATGGAAGTGGATTTGTATTTGGATTAATCAGTTTTTATATAAATAGAGGAACATAATTATGTTGTTGTTTTATGTCACATAAAAGTATTACAGTAGATTTAAAATATGCACCAATTGTTTTCAAGTGAAGCGTACCCAATCCTTTCTTTACTGTAGGGAAACATTGGTTTTTCTACCCATTACTTATTTTCAACACTTGATTGTTGTTTTATAAAATAAAAAATTATTAATCAAAGTGATTAATACATGTATTGTCAAAAAATGTATAACCATTCAAAATGTACATAAAAATTTATCTCGTCACGATGATTAGTAAATGCACCCATGCTTCTTGGCTTATCAGGTGTGCATACATTTGCAGTGGGTGAGGGTTTATTTCCCCTTCATTATTTCTATGATGAAACTTTGTAATAATTTTTTGCAAACTACTATGATCCTTTCCAGCAAGAATTAATACAAATTTTTTTCAGGATTCATCTACTATAAATGCACTCTGCAGGGGATAATGAAGTGTGAGTCAGTGTTTCATTGTTTTGTTTTTAGTAAAATAAATAAAGTATATCATAATTTTACCCTAATCTCTTCCAAAATCAACATATTAAGAATATAGACAATATTGTGCCACAAATATATATCAATAAACATGTGATTCCAAGTGGCGAGCCTAATGAAACTAATGAACATGACCTTGTTAGGGTTAATATCCTGGTCATGTGAATTCCATCCAAGAGTATTTACATGGTTTGGACCACATCGATACTACAAGAATTGAGGTTAGAGGGGGGTACAGACCTAGATTGAAAATGATCAAAATTAAAGAGGATAAGAAATAATCACATTACTTAGATGTTTGGAGGATTGATGTAATACCTCGACCCCATTTATCTAGAGTCGGTACATTATTATATAACATTCACATGATCACAAAAGATCAAGTCTCGAAAGACCGATTAGTTTAGTAGCCTTGGAAACACTAGATACATTAATAAGTATTACATTACATGATAAAATGGAAAACTAAAACAACATAGTATCCATAGTCCACACTCATATCCCCTTAGACTATCCCTGAAGGTCAGTTATAAAATACTTCTTCATATCATGGGAAAAAAGAAAACATAGAAAGGGGTGAGCTCAAATGCTCAGTAAGGATAACAATACAAAATAAACTTTCATAAATAAACATAAACATTTAAGGCAATGTATAACTAAAACAAAAGACTTTTAAACTTGAACTTCAGCATAACTTGGAAAAAATAAAATGAAATAATTCCATTTACTTATTCACAATGATATTATACTTGTCAAATAATCACATGCAATATCAATAACCCCTTTTATAATGATGGAATGCATAATTCCAGACTATCATAACCATATAGTCAAGGCCTTCTGCCAAGAATAAAAATATGATTTTTTCAAGGCCTTGTGCCAAGACACTAATTTGTCTCATGAGACCTACCGATGCATCGAGGAGCTATATCGGGCTCCATCCGTCACTTACTAAGTCCAATGCATTCCTCATATGAATAGGTTTAAACATAACATAAATCTTCGTATTAAAAATAGCATAAGAAATGTCAATACTTTTTCCATAAACCATGAATGGTATAAAAATAACACATCTATAGTCAAACATATCACAAAACCTTCAATACAATATGGAAGTTTTGTATCATAATAAATCAACTTCAAGTAAGCTTATAATCTATCAAAGGATGTTGACATAGATGAAATAAAAAATATTTGAGAGAAATATATATTTTTTGAAATCATTTAAAAGTCACATAATTATAAAAGAAAACATTTACTTTGAATATATTCTTATAATATTGTAAGGGAAGCTTCAATGATTTTTATAATGGTAGAAAATAGCCACACCCACCGTATAAGTTAAAAAAGACATTCTTACCTTAATTTTGTTGAAATGTTTAAAAAGGACCTTGTTTGGAAAACAACGGAAGGATTACTTTATAAACATATTATAAAAAGTAAAAAAAGGGTATAAATGAATTTAACCCATATTCTATAAAATAATAAGAATGTTTTGAAATACATTTTTAAGAATCATGGATGTAGATGATAAATAGGTCCCAGTAGGTAATTACGTATAAACAACCTTGGTTAATGAAGAGATTGTGAAATAAACCCTTACCTTGTACTTTTACTTGGTCGAGGGTAAGTTAAAATACTATATAATAGTTAAATTAGAGTTATTAAATTATACAAGAACCATATACATAAATATGATATCATATATGATCTTCTAATATTTCCTTTTAGTATTATCGTCGTTTCAGTGTTAACTGATTCGTTTCCCTTTATATGTTTTGTTACATAAGTCGTGTTTGTTATAGATAGGATGTATTTTATTAATATATAGAATGATATTAAGTTCTTAGTCATTATTTTTAATAATAAAATGAAAAATATTCTTGAATGGTTATGATGGAGAATGAATCTCATCGCGTTCCTGGAGACGGTAATCCGTACGTACGCATGAACGCTACTTCCATTTCATTTTTAATTTTAAAAGGAATAAAAAACAAATGATACATAGGTATATTATTATTAAAGTATAATATAATATTTTATATATGTTAATTAAGTTCATTAACACCATCCTTTATACATTCCATGTATGGTATGAACGATTCATATCACTTTGAGGGGGCAGTAGTCCGCACTTCCTCAAATAAAATTATCGTATATATATACAACATGAAACGAATAATGGTATGCTATAAAATGTAATTACAGAAGCTTATATATAAAATAAATATCATAAATATCATATTTAATTATAGTTATATCATAATGGCCACCATAAGAGGTGGTAGTAGAAGATTGGACAATCATCTTTTCGTGAGGCAGTAGTTCGCCGTCCACAAAAATATTATGTTCTATACCCATTAGATGGAGGCGTGTGTAAGTTTAGTTCGAATAAATAACATAAAAACAACCTAGTATATTTAGGATACTGGTGTTGTAATAAAATAAATGAAAAAAATAGATTTTAGGGGGTTGGAGAAGCAAAATAAACGAAAAGAACTTAAGAGAAGATGTTACCTTTAAATCGGGTAACTCCCTTTGGTTTGAACCAAAAGGAACTCTTGAAGTACCTTATGCCTAAGGTAAGTATTATAGGAGGAGGATAGGGATTTAGGGAGATTAATTGGGCATAGGTTGGATAAGCCAAGGGGCTTGAGAGTTGTGTGGAATTGGTTAGAGTTGAGGGTTTTTTATAAGGGGGAGGAGGGGCTCTTTAGGAAAGATTGAAAATATTATTTTATTATATAATAATATTCGGTTTCTAAAGGTCCAAAACTCATTAACCTTGAATATAAGATGAATCATGATCGAAAATAAATTATCTAATAAGAATTGGATAGGTTTTGGATATTATTTTTGTCTTTATAATCTTATTTATTTAAATCATTTATTAATGAGGTAAACACTACATCATTATTGTGTCATAAATAATTTAGTTTATTAGATGTCTAAAATTATAAAAAAATACCATGATGTAGGAAATATTTTTATCTTTATAATGAATATTTATAGTAAAAAAGATAACATATATAACCCTATGTAAAATTTGTTTTACTAAAAGATATATGTTTATGTCATTTTTGTCTTTACTTTAACTTAATTAATATAAAGTGTCATTATCACTTACAGGTGGCTCTATGGGGTCCCAAAATCGACCCAAGGATGCCCATGGTCGGGCATGTATCAGCCAATTGGGTTAGGATACGTGTTAGGGTAATTTAATAATATTATAATATTATTTGTTTACCCTTATTTACCGGATTTACCCTTTAACCATGGTAAATAAAATATTTACCGAAGTAATTATTCATAATGTATAAAAATAAAAATTAACAATTTACACAATTTGGACATAATGATTCCAAATATGGAATCCATTTTCCCAAATTCAAAAAACAGAAGTGGCAGAAATTAATTTAAAATTAATTCCCGCTGTCAAAATAAAAAGCGTGTTTTTAAGAAATAATAACTATCAAAAGATTGACACTTGTTTATGTCCAGATTAAATGTGAAATTTAATCTAATGACCTAAATTAGATTAAATAGTAAAAATATAATCTAATTATACTTTAAAACCACTCTATAGTATAATTTAGCACTATAAATTATTTTTTATTAAAAAAGTTGTTTTTAATTAAAATTTAGTATTTTTCACTATTCAAAAACTGAATGTTTTCAGAAAAATACCAAAAATTCACCCTAAGATAATTTTGATATCCCAAATTCAAAAATGGATTCTATTTTACCAATTTAAAAACATAGAAGTTGTATTAATTAATTTAAAATTAATTCCCGTTGTTAAAACCAAAAAGCGTATTTTTAAGAAATAATAACTATCAAAAGATTGACACTTGTTTATATCCAATTTCAAAGTGAAATTACTTATAATGACTATCATTGGATTAAATTGTAAAAATATAATCTATTTGTACTTAAAAACCATTAAAATGTATAATTTAACACTATAAATTATTTTTATTAAAAAAGTTGTTTTCAGTTAAAATATACTATTTTTCACTATTCACCCAAATATGAAAGTTATCAGAAAAACACCAAAAATTTATTGGAACTAAATTCTTATGTCCCGATTCTATAGAAGATGTTTATTTTGTAAAATTTAATATATAAAAGTTTTGAATATTGGATTTAAAAAGGGTTCTCCATTAAAATGTGGTAAAAGTGCATTTTTTGAAAAATTATTCTTTTATCTGAAAAAAATGAATTTGTTCTTACATTATGTATAAGAAACTCATAATATGGATTCTAAAATTATAAGTATTATATAAAGTTTAAAATTCAGTTAATAATTTTCATAACTGCTTTTGAAAAGCTAGTTTGGTAAGTCATGGTGCGCTTGAACTCGGTGTTGCGTGTAGTGCAAGTAATTGAATTACTTTGAATAAATAACGTACTATGAAATCTTGGGGTGTTACAATTGATTCATTGAAAAGGATTGATGAAGAGAAGCAACAACGAGGGTTCAGTTCAGTGAAATCTTGAAGGTGCGAGGGAGGAGGACTCCATTCATGTTCTATTTATAACATCAGTTAAAGCTTTTATCTGTGTTTTAAAGAAAGCATTGATAAAGACATGTTTTATCAGCGCTAAAATAGTAGGCCCTGATAAAATGCATCTTTGTCAGTGCTAAAATTCCAGCGCTAATAAAGATATGTTTTATAAGCATCTTTTTAGCGCTGATAAAACTCAATCTTTTTTAGCACTAAAATAGCGCTGATAAAGACGAAATTTTAACCAAATTTTAATAATATAATAAATATAAATAAAAAATTTAAATTTATATAATTATAAATAAATATTTAAATAATTAAAAATATGTATTTATAAATATAAATATAATTAAATATATTTAGTATTTAAATATATTTATCACAATTTTATAATTATTTAAATATATATTGAATTATTTATAATTATAATTATAAATAAATATATTTAAAAATATTTTTATATAATTATAAATATATTTATGTAATTATATATATATATATTAGGTGCTCGGAGGTACAATTACATTCAAATACACACACTGGAAACACACAGACTGGAAATGCAGGTCATAACCCCCCAGGGGATAACCCGCCAATCCATCCCTATTTATTCATATATTAAAGGCTCATAGGCCTAATATTGGATGGCCTAAAGGCCTATTTGATTTGATTGCCTAAAGGCCCTGATTGCATCACCATGTCCATGAGTCTCCACCCCCTGCATGCATCATATCTACATCAGCGCCAACATTATAAATATATATAAATATAAATATAATAAATATATTTATAATTATTTTATAATTATTTATATATATATTTAATTATTTATAATTATAATTATAAATAAAAATATTTAAAAATATTTATACATGGTAGGTTCGGAGGTGTGGGTATAAAGGAAAGAAAGGCGAAGACTCAAAGATTTGAAACCAGGACCTTCTTGACTCACTACGACAGGTACAATATGGGCGTAACCACTGAAGTGTGCCCCACAGGGCATATTTAAAAATATTTATATATAATTATATTTATTTATATATATTAATATATAATTATATATAATTATAAATATAATAAATATATTTGTTATAATTTTATAATTAGAATATATAAGGATGGAGAGTTTCTCTCTAAAAAAATGAGAGCCTCTGGGTCTACTATTTCATGGGGATTACTTTGGAAAACTCAATGCTGTGTTGCCGCTCCTTCCAGGAAGAATAATAGAGGATGAGACTGTTGGGAAATTTGAGCTCTTTACTGCATGCGGCATAGTGTGTTGCTATTTCAAGTCGCTCACGGGAAAGGATGTTACCTCATTGGTGGTTGTTGGTGAGAACGCCTCGACGGTGGTGGAAACTGATTGAGCCTTGAATATGATGGCTAGTGATGAATACTTTGTCGGTGCAGTTGATGATGGTGCCAAGATGGTAGTGTCTAGTAATAGAGGTTTGTGGGGAGTCGGTTCCGAGATTCTTTAGCAATAGCTTTTTGGAGGACTCGATGGAAAGTAGGGGGTGATGACCTCAGGTGGATTCTCGACATATGGAATAACCTCAGGTGGATTCTCGACATAGGGAATGAGGGTGGCTAGAGACCCCAGGATGTTGGGTGGAGGATGATGAGGGGTTTTGGAACCTAGTGTCCAATGATGGTTGTGTGTAGGCCGATGGGATCTTCAACCCTTGGGAGGCGTGTAGGAGATGAAGGTGGTGAGGTCAGGATACAGAAAAATGATGATCAAGGGATACACTTTCTGGATGGCTTGGCTTGGGATGCGACCTCTGATTGTGATGTGTGGATGCAGACAAGTGATAATTGTGGGACATGTTGTGGTTTTTGGGATGCAGACTTGGATTGGGACGACATATACGGGACAACTAACAATGGTATGGGATGTGGTCAGGTGTGATATCATTGGGCACCATGGGTTGTTGGTGGCATAGAATGCCGATAGTGAGCATCTCCCACTAATGAATACTGACTGACATCCCTGGTGACGGGCATCAGGGACGACCATGATTATGTGAGCGATGATGTTGAAGGATTTGAAAGTGGGTTTTCAAAATTAAAAATTGGATGTTTAGTTTTCCATGAAAAAACCCTTGTTTTATTAATTTCATGGATTATGCATATTTATTTTTGTGTTTTTTTATTATTATGCAATCGAGCTGCGCCTCCGTGTTTTGGCTTTCTGTTTTGCTGGGCTTCTGGATTATGACCCACTTTTTTTGTGGGCTTGTTGTCCGCTGACCCGTTTTACCTGTGTATGCCACCGTGGCGATCCTTCTGCCCCGTTTCGTCCTAGCCATTGATGTTCTGCGATCTGGAAGTCTTGGTTCGCTGGTTTGTGCTTCTTCGATGATCTGATCAGCACCGCCGATTCATCTGTGGCCATAAGCGTGTCCCAGGCTTTACGATATTTGTTTCAACCACTGCTACTTCACGATTCTTCTTCTGGTTGGCTGCTTGCCGCCTGGACCTCGTCGGTTGCACCTGTCAGTGACGTCGTTTCGTTTTCAATCGCCATTATTATGGGGCATGTTGTTTTTTCTTTCAAGTGGTTCATCGTATTCAGCATTCCTATCCCGAGAGCTGTGTGAGAAGAGGAACCCTTGCGGGTTCAAAGACCCGCCACCTATATGCCGCCATCTCGATGACTGTTCCGGTGGTTTTCTGGTGGAGAATCCTTCAGAAACCAGGGAGACAACCATGGCATAGATCTGTGCTTCTCGGTGCTTATGTATTTGTGAGTCCGTTCTTTATTTTCTTGTATGATCTTTGCATTGTATGTTCTGGGTTTCTATACTGGTCTGTTTGTATTCAGGGTTGCGTGCGTGAGTCCATCCAGTTCAGAAGAGAACTCTGCTATCTCTGAGCTAGGATTCATTACTGGCACTTGGGGTGGAGAGGTCTTCGTTATCGGATAGCTTTCGTGGTCCGCGTGTGTGGTATGTCTTTACTGATTCTCTGCTTGTATGTGCTCTGTTGTTTCATTTTGCATAATAATAAAGAAACTGTGGTGGTGTAATCACTACCACAAAATGGGCCAAGGCTAGCGACACCTTTTATTAGCACTAACGAAAAAGCGTTGATAAAGTTGGTACCTTTATCAGCGCTAAAAAAAGCACTGATAAAGGGTACCTTTATCAGCACTAAAAAAAGCACTGATAAAAGTACCCCTTTATCAGCGCTTTTTTTAGCGCTGATAAAGGTACCCCCTTTAACACTGCTTTTTTTAGCACTGTTAAAGGGTACCCCTTTATCTGCGCTTTTTTAGTAGCTCTGATAAAGGGGGTCTTTATCAGCGCTTTTTTTAAAAGCGTTGATAAAGGGTCTACTTCCAAAAAAAATGCGTTAAAAAATATATTAATATTTAAATATATAGATATAGTTATATTGATATAAATATAATATATATTTTTTATATATAATTTTAAATATATTTTAGATAAGTATAAATATATAGTTACACTTAATATATAAGATATTTAGTGAAAATGGATTATAAAAAAATTAAAAAAATATTTTTAATTAATAATTTACTAATTATTATGGAGTAATAGTCATTTAATAACAATTTGAAGACTAAAAAAAAATTAAAAAAAGATCCAAAACATGTTGAAAACGCAACTCGAACTTCAAACAGCCATAACTTTTGATCCGGGTGTCCGTTTGAGCTCTACCATATATCATATCAAAGCCTACGATGAGCTCTACACTTTAATGATTAGGTTTAACCCCAGTAAAGTTTTTTTTGAGGCAAAAAAAACCCATAAGGCCTCCAAAACTGGCTTTTTAGTCGGGATACCCTAATTTTTTAACATTTTGTGGATTTTCAGCCTCGTTTAATGGGGTATTATTGGATTTTTTTGGTGGGGATGAAATTTATTCCAAGGTATTACATTCATATTGATATTATGTCTTTGAAATTTTATCATTTTTTATAATTCACTGCTATTTATAATCAAATATATAACAATATATACATATTTTTTATATATTCACACATAAAAATTTAATTATAAATATAAATAATAAAATATGTTTACATATAAAATATATTAGATTTATCTTAATAATAACTAATATCCATTTTATTTAAAATAAAAATATATGAATATTTATATACCTATATATTAATCTAACTATGTATATATATTAATATAACTACATATATATATTAATATAACTAAAAATATATATATTAATATAACTATAAATAAATATATTAATATCACTATAAATATATATATTAATATAACTATATATATATATATTCATATAACTATATATATATTAATATAAATATATATTACTATACGAATAAATATAACTATATATATATAGAGAGATATCATGAAATGGAAAACAAATCAAAATAGAGGAGTGGTAAGGGGTTAGGTGCGCAGGGGGGAGGTCTCATGTTGAAAACCTGGTGGAGGCAGGGGAACTCGTGAATGGTGGAATATGGGAGCTAGCGCTGATAATGGGTGGGGGATAGCGCTGATAAAGGGTGGAGGGGGGTGCGTGGGGGCGCTGGAGGTGCGGGAAGGCACTGATAAAGGGGGGGGGGGGCTCAAGAGCTATAAAAATCCCCCCCCCCCGAGATTGCAAAGATTTTTTTTAACTTTTATCAGTGCTAAAAAAAGCGCTGATAAAAGGGGTCTTTTATCAGTGATAAAAATAAAGCGCTGATAAATGACCCTTTTTTCAGCGCTTCATTTTAGCGATGATAAAAGACCCCTTTTATCAGTGCTTTTTTTAGTGCTGATAAAAAGGGTCTTTATCAACGCTTTTTAGAGCGCTGATAAAGGGTACCCCCCCTTTATCTATGCCAAATTTAACAACACTTTTCTAGCACTGTTAAAGGCCATTTTTAGCGCTGATAAAAGGGGTATTTATAGTAGTGTCTTGCCATGGAGTATGACCATAAGGTCCGAACCATGTAAATCCTGTTGTCCATTTTACTTTCCGGCAAACTTCATTTTCTGTTATCTGACTATTTTAACAATACATTTTATACTCGGCTGTGTTTACTTTGCGTTTATCTCTATAAACTGCAATGATTACGCAACAAGTGGTGTAGGATCCTGTTACTCGTTTTATTAACAATATGTGTCAAGTTTTAAATTGATAAATTTGATAGAGAAAATGATTTTAATTTGTGGAGAGTTAAAATGAATGCTTTACTTGTTCATAATGGTCTTGCTGATGCTTTGCACGGTAGTAAGAAACCTATTGTTACCACCACTGTCGATGGTCAGTCCACCACTAATTTTGTTGATGTTGATCCTGGTATATTGGAAAAAGGCTCACTGTACTCTACTGTTAACTTTGGCTGACAAGGTGCTATGTGAAGTAGCACATGAATCCACTACTAAATCAATTTGGGTTAAACTTGAGCATTTGTATATGACTAAATCTTTTCTTGGGAGTTTGTATAAAAAAATGCGTTTATATAATTTTCAAATGTCACCTGGTTCTTATGTGCATGTTCATATAGACGAGTTTAATAAAATTCTGTTAGATTTAGAAAATATAGACATTGAAGTTAAGTAAGAGGATCAATATTTAATTTTGTTAACCTCGCTTGATGATTATTTTAATTCATTAAGAGATTCTATGATGTATGGTCGGGATTCCATTATGCTGGAAGAGGATAAGTCTACTGTCCTATCTCGTGATATTCAAATGCATAGTTTTAAGGAAGAGTCGAGTTATGTTAAGAGTGAACCTAAAATGTTATATACCAAAGCTCCTATGCAAAATAAGGGTAGGAAGGATAAGAATCGGTTTAAAGGATTTTAGTATTTTGAGTGCGGTAATAGCATCCACATTAAACGTTACTGTCCTAATTTGAAAGGAAAAGATAGTATGACCTAATATCATGTGGTATGTCCCGATTATAAGTCTTCCGAAGTTCTTTAGTCTCACAGCCCCTTCGTTAGAACTTGACATAGGTTTTGTGTAGTTTTTTCTTGCGTTCCTAGGACTATCTCCACTTGTCTTTGTGGAGGAATCACAGTTAAGAAAAAAAGTTTTCTGTGGGATGGTCTAAGTTGTTCGAGCTTAGGTGGAGAAGTTGTTCTCTTAATAGTTTTCTGTTATGTGATTACTGTGTTTAGTTTTCTACTGTCTTGATTAATGACGCATTGTTTTCTAGATTTGTTTCAACTTCATGTTTTTTTCCATTATATTTTACCCCCGGGAAAGGATTTTTGAATTTCAGGTCATTGGTGCATGTGCGACCAGCTGTTCTGGGTTGAATCAAAGGTAAATATTGGGTAAATTTGTTAAATGCGATTGCTTAGTTTAAATTTCTAAGTATGTTTGATCTGTTTAAGTAGTAGAATTATAGTGTGGGTAGAACATGTGCCACTACCGACACGTGCTATGTGATGTTCATACTGGGTGAACATTTGTAGACTTCAGTTTTTCTGTTATAAAGATTCTTCCCACACTAGTGATAGGTTTTATTGGTAGATTAGTTGTTTGCAAGAACACCATCAGTGTAGTTTTTTAATATTGAAAAGGTGGAGATTTGTGAAAGTGGGTTTTCAAAATTAAAAATTGGATCTTTAGTTTTTCCAAGAAAAATCCCGTGTTTTATTAATTTCATGAATTATGCATATTTCTTTTTGTGTTTTTTTATTGTTATGAAATCGGGTTGGGCCTCTGTGTTTTGGATTTCTGTTTTGCTGGGCTTCTAGATTATGACCCGCTTGTTTTGTGGGATTATTGTCCTCTGGCCCATTTTACCTATGTATAGACACTTTGTCGATCCTACTGCTCCATTTCATCCTAGCTATTGATGTTCCACGATCCGACAGTCTTGGTTCACTGGTTTGTGCTTCTTTGATGATCTGATCAGCACCACCCGTTCGTCTGTGGCTGTCCGCGTGTCCCGAGCTTTGTGGGATTTCTTTCAACCACAACTGCTTCACGATTCTTCTGTTGGTTTGTTTCTTTCCATGTGGACCTCATTGGTTGCCCCTGTCAGTGGAGTCGTTTCATTTTCAGTCACCATTATTATGGGGTGCGTTGGTTTTTCTTTTGGGTGGTTCGTCGTCTTCAGCATTCCTATCCTGAGAGCTGTGTGATAAGAGGAACCCTTGCTGGTTCATATACCTTCCACCTATACACCGCCATCTCGATGACTATTCTAGTGGTTTTTTGGTGGAGGCTTCTTCAAAAATCATGGAGGCAGCCATGTCAGAGATCTGTGCTTCTCATTTCTTATGTATTTTTGAGCTCGTTCTTTATTTTCTTGTCTGATATTTGTGTTGTATGTTCTTGGTCTCTATACTGGTCTGTTTGTAGTCGGGGTTGCGTGCGTGAGTCCGTCCAGTTCGGAAGAGAACTCTGCTATCACTGAGCCAGGATTCATCACTGGTTCTTGGGGTGGAGAGGCCTTCGTTCTCGGATAGCTTTCGTGGTCCACGTGCATGGTCTGTCTTTACTGCTCCTCTACTTGTATATGCACTGTTTTTTCATTTTTCATAATAATAAAGAAACTATGGTGGTGTTCTTTCCATGGAGTAGGACCATAAGTTCCGAACCACATAAATCCTGTTTTCCGTTTTACTTTCATGCAAACTTCATTTTTTGTTATCCGACTTTGTTAACAATACGTTTTATACTCGGCTGTGTTTACTTTGCTTTTATCTCTATAAATTGTAATTATTACGCAACAAAAGGAAACAACGACGTCCTCAGGTGAACATTGAGCTTTTTTGAAGATGATGACCTTGGGTGGAGTTTTTCACCCATCCTCATCATTGAAGTTGGGTGCGCAAGGTTTTTGTGGTCGGAAGCTATTGGTCGACATCATGGATACATCATATGTTGAAGATGTTTATGGGCCTTTGGTCCATTATGATACGGGCTTTCGGGCCTAAAAAAGTTTGGGTCTATAGGTCATGAGTTTTGGATCTTTAGGTTTTATTGTTGTGATTTTGGGTGGTGTTGTTTTTTCACTTTCTTAGTTTGGGGGTGCCTTTTGTGCCCTGATTTGTTTCTTTTAATTTTATTTTCATTAATAATTTTAGGGCCGAGTACGCTCAGTACCTGAACCTTCCTGGTATAATTTTATAATTATATATATATATATATATTTAATAATTATAATTATAAATAAATATATTTAAAAATATTTAAAAAAAATTATAAATAAAATTATATATTTTTATATATATATAATTTAAAAAAATGCTCAGTTGAACAACTTGAGGCATCAAAGCCAATTATAGATGTGTCTAAATGAAGGCAAGAGTTTATTCACATAGTATGCTCGACATTTTAAATAGATCCAATAGCAGATAAGTTTTACTTGCGGAATTTGGCAATGATCAAAGCAGTATTGATCTAAGGATATTATCGGAGGGTTTAGGTTTAGATAGTGGATAGGATCCTCGACCTCTTGAGGATCCCACTCCACGAGATGAAATTTTTGATCCTCAAGATGATGATGAAAAGGCATGGCAAAATCCCATGACTCGGAATAGGGTCTGTCATCCGAGAAGTAGGGACAATGGCCGATCTCAGTCCCAAAGATGAATTCTCATATCTTGTTTCCTAGTAGATTCTACTAGCTTACTTTACGGTAGCAGTGTGTCACTGTTTTCAACATACCATCTTCTTATGTACTTTATGTTTATTTGTTTTCAATAAATTTCAGGATTAGGGGTTTTATCCATGGTTCACGCCGTTTAGGTATATATATTTATTATGTAAATATATTTACTATAATTTTATAATTATTTAGATATATATTTTATTTATTTAAAATTCTAATTATAAATAAATATATTTATAAATATTTGTATATATTTATAAATATATTTATATAATTATATATAAATATATATTTATTAATATATAAGTATATATAATTATAAATATAATAAATATATTTATTATTTAAATATATATTTTTATAATTTTATAGTTATTTAAATATATATATTTATTTTATAATTTTATAAATACATTTTTAAAACATTATATATATTTATAATTTTATAATTAACTAAGTACATGCCAAACATATACACATGTACACATGATATATATATACATGTCCATCCCACATACATGTGTACACATATATACATACACATACATAGATATGTACACTTACAACATCTATATATACACATACACAAAACACACACACACAACATAATACATACACATATATGCACGTAGACATTGATATAAATATATAAGTTCAAATATCATATATTAACAATACATCACTTATATTTATATAATTTTTTGAATTATTAATATATATATATATATATATCAATATATCATATTTATATTAATTATACGCATGTATTTTTTAATTAATACCAAAACGGATCGGCCATGGATTTGGGAATCCAAACCCATGGTTCCAAAATTTATTGAATAAAAATAAAATTATAGGAGGAAAATGGAGGAAATGTTCAAGTGAGACACCACCACACCAAAGAAAAGGGTTTGGGAATACATCCACATTAAGCACATATAACAAAGACCATATCTTCTTATATCGACCTCGACTTCGAGACCCCCCCGATTAGCCGGGTGGTGCCCTCTTCTCCATTGCATCATCTTTTTCAAGTGTGGTTCCTCATCCACCAAGATCTTCACCATTATAGGCAATGAATCCTATTCCTATATAACTGATAAGGGGTCCTATATGGAAATTCCATCTTGCACATCCTTGTTGAAGGGTGAAGCATCATCTTGGGCACCCTTCACCTCCAGGGCTAACCCCTTTGATGACTCTATAACTTATCCATCTTTAGAGTTAGTCATCATGGGATAATTCTTATAGTTATTTCATCTGAAATTCTTAAGGATTTCAAGATTAATCAAGTCAAATTTAGGCATGTTAATAGAATATAACATATAGAAGAAATTAATATTATATTTATTATTCCCTAGAAAGTTCACATTGGTAGTGGTCTCCTTTGTAGTAGATCCATTCCTGGGGCACTCTCCCTATTTCTCAACCAATGAGGAGAGATGTTTTGAATCCTAGAAAATGTCAAGACTAATGGAAGAATCTCTGTAAATATCAGCTCTATTCAGATAATTATCCTTCTTCTTATCAACATACTGCTCATCAAAATAATTCACTACCTTAGATCCAAAGACTAGATCATCACCATCTAGATCCCCCACTAGAGAGGTGGGATACTCATCAATTTGGATAGTAGGGTCAACATGCCCATCATCAATCTCAATGTTCACCATTGGATTCTCAATTTCTTGCTCCATATAGACATCCAACTTGGCCACATGCTCCTCTTCATTCTGATCTGCAAGCACAATAGAGAGGTCCCTATGACCCGAAGGCCCAATCTGAGAAGCTAAGCTTCACATCATGATCCTAATCTTCTCACTGCAATGCCCCCTTACCATCTGTTGCATTGCACTTCCCCACTATGAGGAACTTTGTAGAGCACCCCTCTTTAAACCCACGTCTGGGTAGAGGGTCAGATGATGGGTGACAATGCAATCATCACTCTTTTGAGCTGTTCACCTAGAAATGCCTGTATTTTCCATGCCACACTTCTTCTGAGATGCACCACTTTTCCTGTTTGGTCATCACCATTCACAAAATGAACTTCCCACTCTTCCAAGAACCATCACATTGTGCATTCCTTTGCAATGATATGGAAGAGAACCCCTCTGTCCCATGTGGTAAGAGAGACACACGATATGTGCCAACACACCTATCACTCTTTTGAGATTCCCACCCTGGAAATTCCGCCTGAAGCTAAGCTGCACTGCCTACCTGATGCATTGTACCAATCAGCTAGTCACTTTTTTCATCGCCTTTTAGCTAGTGCTTATAAAGGTAACACTTTTATCAACATTTTATATTTAGCGCTGATAAAATCCAATTTAGGTTAAGGTGTGATCTATAGTATTGTAACCAAATATAATATATTAGTAGGTTTTCAAATAATGTACAACTAATTATTTAAGAAACATATAATATATATCAGTCTAATTTTCATCGCTGTCTCAAGTGATCCTCCATGCCACAACTAGGTGAATAGATAATGCATCCAAACTATGTATTTCAATGTCTATGCTATGGCATATGCACCTTATTTTTAGAATCTTTGGTACCTACCTCCACATTATCTTGTGTAACAGGTGGTGGATCTACAGTCTCTTTACCCGTACTCTATCCTAACTGCAAGGAAAATGATTGTTGATAGGAACTCTCTCCAACACATGAATAAGATTACTACAGTGTAGTGGATATCTGTGTATTAGAGGAAAATAAAGACTGAAACACATACCAATCAAGGTCTATTGCTACAGTAAAACCTAACACACTGATAGAATATGTAGCAGAATCAGTAGAAGATGCATTAGGTCCCTCTGGATGAATAACACGTGGTTGTATCTATGGTTGTGGCTCATATGCAATAGGAAGTGGAGGAGAATTTGGTTAATCATGATGAACATCCTCCTCCTATGCCACATCATCATGTGCTACATCCATAAAAGGCTCATCACCCTTTGAAACATCTATATTAGGCTCATCATCCTCAGCATGTCCTGCCACATCAAAGAACATTCCATGATAAATCTAATCCATGGGAAGAAACAATTCGGTCAGTGATTTGTGTAAATAAGCCCAATCAAATGAGATTCCCTCTATGGGATCATATATGTGAATAAGCTATGCGATACAAGCATCCTACAAAAACAAATTATACAATTAACTAAAGTTAATAAAAAATAATTTTCAATAGTGGAAGGAAGAATTATCACCAACTGATGATAGCCTCATCTGTATCGCACAAGATATATCAATGCAGACATGTGGTACCGGGGTCCATAATCCAATTGATATGATAGATGCATGCATATTGTGTCTTCCCTTCATAATTGAGACTCATGATGTCTGTCCCAAGTCTCAATATATCATGCATGATATTGCCTTTAGTAAAAGTCTCACTTCCCAAACATATTTAGGGAATGAAGTAAAGACAATTGATTGGGTGGTGTGGGAATGAGATGATAGAATCCAAATTACCTCATAACTCTATCAAAACGATGCCACTAAACAATATGAATATGAATCGTAGGTACGACATATGAGCTAGCATCAAGAATCACTGTATAGTTAGGTGGTAGACCCTGGATGACAGGCACAATATATGACATCCATGAAATGTGAAATATCAAAAACATGAATAAGAAATTAATAAATGAAGTCATGTAGAACACACAATATTAATTTAACTATATAATCAATAATAATATATATCACTGGATTGAAGATTTTCTAGTATAAGTCTATAAGCGTGAACATCATTTCTGGAGGAATCTGAATATTTATGCACCTGACATCACCTATAAATAACATTTTTAAACTTATATTTCATAATAGAAATTTATAAATTTTATTTTCACATAATAAGGAATGAAAAACATACCACCATCCATGTGGGGAATCTTGTAAAATATCGGGAGACATGGCATGTGATAATGTGAAGCTAAGTGAGGTGTTCACTCCTATATCCATAACTGGATAAGAATAACAGATCCTATAATATATATCTTATTGATGTGACATGTTCCACATAAGACACTATATATAAAAACAATACATGTAGACCCCTTACTATACCTCCCCACCTAGGGTTTCGAGAGTCTTCCAGTGACGCTGCTTCTTCACTCTCCTCCCACCCTTATCTTCTCCGATTTCCTTCCCTTTATCTTCTCGACGGTGGCTCTTTAGGTTTCCCCCTATATTTGGCTCGGCGGTGCATCGGCTCTCGCCAGGTTTTTTCTCACTCCCCCTTCTCCTTTCTAGGGTTCCTCCTGAATCCCCTCTCTGCTCTCTCTTCTTCTCGTCACTTTGTCTCGTCGATTTCATGGTTGGTATGCTCCGATGAAGGTTCTGTTCCTTTTCCCCGGCTACCGCTCCTCACTCTGACCTTGAGATCCTTCGCTCCCCTCCAGGTCAGTTCGAGAGAGTTGGATTTTTGAATTTTTGGGCTTAGCGACTCGGTGGCCGTGGATCTTCACGACATCTTCATCTCTTCTCTAGGGTTCCATCCCCCGGACTCTGCCTCATTGTTCTAGGTTTTGGATGTTTCTTGGGTTTCATCCACTGTTCCTTTGTGTTGGCGGTTTCGGTATCCCGATGGTGTGGAGATGTCATGTCGCTGGCGATTCGTCTAGCCGCTGTCCGCTTGTTTCTCTGCTCTTGTTCTGGTACTCCTCCATTCTCTTCGAGGTGAAGCATGTGGTGGTCTTATTGGTTCTTTGGGAAGTGAGTTCGTGCGGTCAGCTCTGAGTGTTCGACGGAAGGGATGTCTTGATTTCTGGATGTTTGGTCGATGACGATGACGGTGGTTTTGGTTGACGCATCGAAGGCGGTGGTTCGATGTGGGCGTTGCGTTGATGGCTCTGGGTGTAGTCGGTGACGCGCCGGGGATGTCAGCGACAAAGGGTTGCGATGGTAGGATGACCTTTGGTTGGTTCACTGGTTCCAGGGAGCATGTCTCGCAGTTTTTTGGAGTGTTATGGTGGTTTCACCGGCGGTTCTGTGGCACGGGATGGTGGAGATGGTTGCATCATAGTGCGTAGAGGAGGCCTGTTTTGGTGGTCTCCAACGTCACCCATTGACGATTGGGTTGATGTTGATGTGCTGATTGGTGATGGCGGTGACAGAGGTATGCCAGGCTTTGATGAGGGGGTGATGCAGACAGTCACGTGGGCCAAAGAAAATCATGATGTTCCTTTTGTTTTTTGAATTTTGAAAATTCTCTCCTACACGGGTTGTTGAATTTGAAGTGGGAAGGGTGTAATGGTGGTTTTCTTGATGGTTTTTAATTTGGATGGATTGTGTGTGGTGGGTTCACACTTACCCCTTAAAAGTGTCTTTTTGAAAATATAAAAAAATATGTATTGTGGTATGCATGTGAAAATATTAGCATGGTGATCTTGTGAGCATAATCAACTAGATGGGTGAAGTTCTCATCTATCCATGGCATGCGTAATTGACTCCCAACAATAGACCTAACATTGTCACAGACCTCAATTCCTAGTAGTTTGTGAACTAAATTAAACTGATCCCCACCAAATCGGCCCATCACAACCACACTATTGATGGTTAGGCCCAACATAATAGACACATCCTCAAGAGTAATAGTCATCTCTCCCTATGGAAAATGAAATGTATGTATTTTTGGACACTATATCTCTAATGGGGCACTAATGACCCAATGATCAATAAAGGTAAAGTCACAAATCACTACACCATAGAACCCAACATGGTGAAGACGAGGGATGATGGTAGGAGGTGGTGAAACAAGATGGAAATGATGAGATCTCCATAAGCTCATAGCAAGAATCTGACATCCCTTTATGACTAGAAATGAAACATGTCTGTTTTGAAATGTGAGAAATGGAAGGTATGATATCTTTACATTTGATATAATCATTAATTTTTTTAGTTAATTTAATATAATTTTTAAAATATTTTTTAAAAGAACATGAGAGGAAAAATGATGTAGAGAATTAACATTCATAATTATGAATTATGATGAAAAATGAGGTAAACAATTATATGTGACTGTTGTTGGATTAATCTAACAATTTCTTGATTTAATGATCTCCAATCATGTTTAATTTATTTCTAAATAATTATATGTATATTGAACAGGATGAAAATCCTTCATTGTACAAGTGACTACATAGTATATTAAACAAACCATGTCAGAAGGGAAGTGAACATTCTTTATGCTAACACTTTGTTTCAAAGAATAAATGATAAGCTATTTTCTTGAACAAATCACAACCTTGTATAAAATATTTTTGAGGTTGCTTCATGTGATTTCAAGGAAATATTTAAAGGCAATTGTTTTTGTTGATGAACTTATTTTTATTCATTTATATTGTGTGTTTACTTTCTTAATAGTTTAAATACAATAAAATTATCCAAACGATAAAAAAAACAAGCTATAAATGAATCAATATAAATATGAAATAATCTATAAATTATAAATTCTGAATATGATTTTTTACCAAATAATGATAAAATATATATACTCAATCAAATATGCTATTAAGTGGAGCCACTTCTTTCCACTTTGGGACATTTTTATGAGTATTTCATTCTCTATGAAAAATGTTACATCATATTCCAACTTCTCACTCTTGAGTCTAGTTCATCTCATTTCTGATATGAGTAGACTTTGTTCATCCCCAAGGGCACAACCTATTAATATCAGGCACCATAATCAGCTGATGAGTAGGTAAGGTAAAAGTATGAAATATCAAAAAAAAAAATTATGATTCAAAACAGAAATGAAACAATCTATAATTGAAACAAGACATAAATGAAAACAAGATATAAATTAGATAATCTATAAATAAAAAATCATGATGATATCAGGGAGCATAGTCAGCTGATCAACAAGAAAGGTAAAAGTATGAAAATCACCAATAGAAATCCAAGGTGAACTATAACAGTCAACTATAGTTCTCATGTGATACACTAGGTAAAAATAGGGTTCAAGTGATAAGTTAAATGATTCACAAGCTACAACAACATGTGCACAGAGACAACTTAATACCTTGAAAGAACTGTAATCATAGTTTCTACTTTCCAGTAATACCACTATCACTTGACCAATGTTATCTATGAGTAGGTTGTGACACTATGTTACCTAAAACTGGATCCCTACATGTTCAAATGTTCGAACATAAAATGATGAAACATCCTACAATATCCTATCAATTTTTCTTTGTAAATTCATACAAAAATTAATTCTTTGTTACATACTTTAATAATCGTATTGGGGAATGTCAATAAAGTACTTCACACATCTATAAAATGTGTCATGTACTAACCTTATGATTGGTAGTTTATGAATACCCATGAATACCCCATTTATACACTCCACAATATTAGTGGTCATATGTCCATATCTTCTACCACCATCATATGATAATTACCATCTCTCTTTTGAGATTTGTATCATATAATCACATACATCTTGATTAGCCCTTCAAATTTATTCAAGTCACTAATTGAACTTTCCTTGTAGGGGCACATTTTATGAAACCAGAAGACAAAAATATATTTAAAAGGATATTAATTTTTTTCCAAAAAATATAAGTTTAAGAAAACATACCAAACTTGAATATTACCTTATTTATTTCCTAATCTCTGAAATGTTTATGCACATTACCAGAAATATGTCTGATGTAATAATGATGATAAGCATTAGGTTCTCTCCATGAAAATCCATTATTAACAGTCTCTGCAAGTTCTATAGGAGCACAATTACCATCCTATGCATAAAAAATAAGTAAAAATCCTGTATAATTTCATTAAAGAAAATTTCCATCGACTTGAATTAATTGTTTACATTAATGAAAATCAGTGATACATGGAACAAATACCCAAAATATCCTTTGTAAATTCACCTTTATTTGATCAAATCGATGATCTGGGGAGACATACTCAACAGTGTTCAAATAATAAATAACCTGATTATTGAGAGACAATAATCCCCTTAGTTGTGGAAACAATTTATATGATTTATCCCAATCACCATAAAATTTCAAAATTTTCTTTTATTTTTCATTCCAAGATTTATTGAAGGATATCTTGTATTTGAAAAACTATTATATTTGTTCCTGCACAAGGGGCCCAAGAACATCCTAACATGTTCATATCATATCTACAATAATAGTCGATATAAACTCTACATCAAGTGAAGAGTGATCCTGCGATAAGCTTGGATGTACACAAGTATGCGGGGATTCTAACTTAGTTATATTCCAACATTAAAAAAGTTTATCATATATTTCTCATATTTGAAATTTAAATTTTGGCCCATATTTTTCATATAGAATAAGGTATTTTTCTCTCTTAGACTCATCAACAAAAAAAATGCCGCTCTATATGGTCTTGCTTTAGAAAATTTTTCAACACACTTTTACTTTCAAACTTCTAACATATATGGTGTTATAAGTTGATTTAGATGTGTTACCTATAATTCCAAGGAATTTAATAGTTAGTGCAATGACATGCCAATCAAAATTTTGGACATGCGACATTCCCTAAACTAAATAATTCAATAATTTAGGATGATTTCTACTAACTGGTTTTTTCATATCAATCAAAGTAACATCATAAGGTTCATTTCCCACATTATCCTCACCTACATCATATCCTGTTTCATTATTTTATACTTACTCATTAGATAAAGTCGCATTCATTAAGTCAGTAGTATCTATGGGGATGTCCCCTATAGTTCTTTTCATATTCTAATCATCTTCTTCATAATTAATTTCTGTTATTGGAGTCATATGAGAAGATAATGAATGAGAATGTTGTGAAGGACTGAATTTAATAGAAACATGGTTGTATAGTAGTATGTTTCACCTCATCAATAATAGAAATATGAAAATATAATTCCACTAAACCATTATTACACTATTTCCTAAACAAAGATGATGCCTCCACCCAATCCTCATCATCAAGTAGAGGATCCACAATGCGAAATAGATGATCAACATATTAAAGATGCTGATATGTATTTGAAGTAATTAATTGACCAACCCTTATTTTTAAGAAACTATGAATCTTCTTATGAACTTCATCTAATGTCACACATTCATGATGGTTCATCACTCTTGTAGGTGAAAAAATATAGCTAAAATCCTAATTGGTATAAATCCCCTCACCATTATAGTATATTGAAACAGAGATGATTACTTATATTTTTTAATAAAATGTTATATATATTTATGCTAGATAATAAATTTTTTAACATGTTTTAATTAGTTATGATTAAATGATTGTGAAATGATATTGAGACTTTTTATATGTATTAGTTTATCATTATATGATAAACCAACCGAAATTTAGGGGGGACATTTGGAGATTCTACTACATAATATTTCAGCTACCTCTAGTCTCCTTTAAAAAATGGTGTAAAAATAAATCATCAAACAATAACACTTCTTGTAAAACTTATTTTTATTAAAATTTTACTCACATTAAATTGAGGAGTATAGGGCTTTGGATACATAACATTTTAACAATGACATATAGGTTATTACATACTTAGAAAGAGGGATGACACGCTGGTCATCAATGAGTAAAAGAAAAGAAAATTTTTATAAATTATATAACCACATGAAAAAAATGAAACATGTAATTTAAATAATACATTAGTTAGTATTCTTAAGACTAGTCACTTATTTCAATTTAAATAATCACATACAAAAAAATACGACATGCAATTTCAATCATACATTGGTCGCTCATCTCAATATCAGTCTTCAAACAATACTCTTATTATGGTTTTTTGGATACTTATTAGGCTCTACATATTTTAACTTTACCTATAAATATATATAATAAATAATATATATATATATATATAAACATCTATTTATATTCAAATATTTATGAGTATTTTACACTCTTTCAGGTGGAAAACTATAATTAATACCCTAATCGATATAAATAACCTCACCATTGAAGTATATTGACACAAACTTGATTATCTAGAAAGAAAATTTATAAAATTTCGTATATATTTATACTACATCATCACATGTTTAACATGTTCTAATTAGTTATGATTAAATAATCCTGACTTGATCTTGAGACTTTTTCTATGGATTGGTTTATCATTACTTGATAAACCAACCAAAACTTAGGGGGGAACTTCTGGAGCCTCTATTATCATAGATTTCTACAACCACTGGTATCCTTTCCACCATGGTGTAAAAATACAACATCGAACAACAATACCTCTTGTAGAACACCATTTTATTATAATGTTACTCACATGAAAGTGAGGGGGTCTAGGGTTTTAGGATATATAACATTTTTACATGGACATGAAAGTCGTTGCATACTTATAGAGAGATATGACACACATTTCATCAATGAGGAAAAGAAAATGTAAGTATTAAAAATTATATAACCGCATACAAAAAAAATACAACATGAAATCTCAACCATACATTGGTCAGTCATATCATGATAAATTATCACACAATACTCTTAACATTTTTTTGGGAAACTTATTATGTTCTATATATTTGAGCTTTACCTATAACTATATCTAATAAATAATAAATATATGTATATATACACATTTATTTATATTACCTATTTTTAAATATCAATATATATATATGCACATTTTTGTCTTTAACGATGTCTTTTAAATATACCTAATATTATTTTTCAAATATAATATTCAAATATTATATTAAAATAATATAACATATATTATCTTAGTAACGATATTCATTTTTTCATTTAATTTATGATATACATGTTTGTATGTAATGATTGTTACTAATATATTTTTTAAAAACAATTAACTAGAATACTTTTTTATCCATGCATCCAATAATATATTATACATTTATTTAATTTTCAATCTAATATATATATATATACACACATTTAAATATATTCAACTATATTTATTAATATTTTAAAATATAATTATATATATTTTTGTAAGAACCTATAGTTTCCTAAATAAAAATATTGTTATTTTATACATAAATACTTAAATATTATTAATAGTAAATTTTGTTAAATTTAATTAACAAAGTGATATAATTTACAATTAAATAAACAATAAAATATTGTAAACTTATGTTACTTTTAATATAATAAAATTAGGTAAGTATATATACAATTTTTGAAGTTATTAAATTTTCCAAAATTTTAAAAATTATATTTTATACATAATTGCACGGAGTAATAATTATTTATAATTAATATAATTTAAAAATCACTATTAATCATAATGTTTTAGTTTCAGTAACAAAAAATATTATATATATATCAAATAATATATTGTATATTTAAATAAATTTATTTATGATAAATAATATAACACACACACAGATATATATATAATTATATTCAAATAAATTTAATAATATTTTCCATACCTAATTATTGATAATATATTTTTTATATAATATTTATATAGATTCACTTTATTTATCTATGCATTGAATATTATATTTTAAATTTTTTAACTTTAAATATACTATATAATATAATATATACACATATGTATATATATTCAAATTTAATTATTCACAATTTAAATAAAAAATGCATACATTTTTCTAAACAATAATATTTCCTAAATATAAATTATATTAATTTATGCATAAAATTTAAATTATGAAACCACCAAATTTATATTTTCTAAATCTTTCAAAATAAATTAAATCATATGAAGAACAATAATTCATACATAAATTAAATCATATATAGAACATTAATTTATACATTCATACAACCATAAAATTTAAATTAATAAATCATATAAACAAAATAAATAAAGCAGTTAGAAAACTAATTTTTTTAAATAGAAAATTTACCTTCTCAAAAGTCAGAAATTAATATGCTAAGAAAAATATCTGACAGAGCTTCACTATAGAATATCAAGCTAGAATATGGTAAATGGAGGGGGGGGGAGGCCTCTGTTTTATACTTTTTTTTGCAACGGGAGTCATGAACCCCATTCACACCTCCCATGTGTTTATTACAAAGGAAGCGTGAATGAGGTTAATGCTTCTTATCCAATGAGGGAAGCATGAATAGGGTTCACGCCTCCTATTACCATTTTTTTAAATAAATAATGTTGGATGTGCTCTAAAAATTTACATGCATGTGATGCATGTACACATGCATGGTTTTTTTATGAGATATATTATATATAGTGTACAATTAATAATGCATATGATGTATGCATTATTTCATCCATGCAATGCGTTAAATAAATAAATAAATATATATCTTTATTTATTATGCATGCGATGTGTCACGAACCAGCCCGAGTCGACCCTGAACCGGTCACCCAGGCCAGCCCGCGACAAGTCCCGAGAGGCGTTCCCGATCCTCCCGGGATGGTGACAAGCACCAAGGGCATCAATAGAGTACACAAGGTAACGATTTCGCCCATATAAAAACAATCAAACAAACAGCGGAAATAAACGGACAACCCAAAATGAATTTATATAAAAATTGAACTAAATATTATTTGTACAAGAAAATAAAATTAGAACAAAACCAACAACTCAAATGAACAATTCCGATAAAAAAATAACTCCATGTGACACTTCTGGTCACTCTCCAACACAATGATAAAAAGTCTCCCAAGGTGATCGAACTAAAGATGAAACCTGCACAAGGGCTAAAAAAAGAAGAAGACTATAGGCGTGAGTATTAAAACTCAGTAGGTTAGCCCGATATTCTATTCCCAATGCACATTACTTTAAAATAAAAGAAACATCAATTTATAGTTTTAAATTCAAGATTTCAAAGTCTGGTTTTCAAATGAGGTTTCATGCTATAATAA
This sequence comes from Viscum album, assembly GCA_963277665.1. NCBI lineage: Eukaryota > Viridiplantae > Streptophyta > Magnoliopsida > Santalales > Viscaceae > Viscum > Viscum album. Next base: position 211,870,566 of record OY728144.1, read on the forward strand.
TTATCAGACAAAAGCATGCAGGTTTAATAAACAAAAATGCAAGTAACAATTATTTTCAAAGAGGTGAAACTTCAAAATGAAAATAGTTTTCAAGAGGGCTGCTTTAAATAATTTTAACATTCAAATAAATAACACATACTACTGAATTTACCAACCAAACACACCGTATGCCGACGGTGAGTACAAAATAGCCAATGAGCACTAGTCACAGGAATACCCCTAGGCACTAGTTAGTTGTGAGCCCCAGGTACCTCGTATCTCGGTGAAAGTAACCATAATAAATATCCATTCTCGTGCACGAGCCACTAGTAGGGAACATACCCATAACCTAGTGGTCCCCAATCATCAAAATCATCATAGTTTAGTTAGTGTTGTCATCGTCAAACTTGCTACGTGAAACAGGGGCCAACCCCCACAGAATCACTAGGATACTAGTACACGTCCGCCCACCTAGATACCCGGGATTCCCTTTAGTGCTCAATCAAGTTACACATATTATCAAATACACATTTCAGATCCCCATTCCATTCCAAAACCATAAAAACACAAACATCCCATAATCATTCTTCACATTTCTTACACTAATCAACAAACCGCTAAATATTTCGGTAAAACAATTTCATGAAGTGTATTGAGGATTTGCACATAAAACTCTTTCAAAAACACTCTTTAAATTATAAACACACATCATAACCAAACCAAATAATATTTGGAAGCCCAATAAACATTTAATAAAATCATTTAATGGACCATAAAACAATCCCAATTTCACAACTTGTTATATATAAGTAAAACACTCCTTCATTAGGAAATGCCAAACGGGCCTTTAAACATTTTCTCAAAACTAACCTTTGATGAAGGTATGCATTTTAATTTTATTAAGGATATGTATAAAAATCATTTACAGCAGTAAAACTCATTCATAAATCTCTTATAATACTTATGTTAAATATTCAAAACACAACCATTTTCATAAAGATGTGAAACGGTCCATTTTTGGGCAACTCGGGCCAAAATATGTTGTAAATCAAAACCCACTTGTTTGTAAAAACAAATCCAAATTGGAAATCAATATAAGTACCCAAAAATACCATTTATAATTCTTCCAATTCCTTTATAAATCCAATCAAGTAACTTTTAAATCACACATCACACATAAAAGCCAACCGGGCAATTTACTGAACACATGACATGCCCTTTTTAAACAAAACAATTTATTTTATGCACATGAAAAGGAATAAAACACCAATTGAAAGCCATATTTTCATTCAAGATACTGTAACATGTTAAAAATACCATAGAATAGATTATAAACCTCACAAAATATTTGCAAAAGATAACGGAACATTTAAACAAACACCTGTTGAGAACTTTCATGACAAAACAACACTACCGTTCACAAACCAATGATTAAACAACCACTTTGAACACCAATAAAATTATCCAAAGGATGAAAAACAATAATAAACATATATATCTGGTTTTAAATATAATAAAAGGATGAAACTTAAATAATAAAGTCATTTGCATGGGGTATCCTACCTCAAATCTTTGGCGTAATTGAAACGCACACCCGAAATCACCCGCCGCGGGTTTATAAACCCTAAAACTATAAATACCAGACCTAAACAAACATAAAACCCATCAAAAAACATGGTATAACAAAACCCTAGGTCTATCAAGACTAGGGTACAATATAAAACCATGAAATAATGAAAGGAGGGGGAAGAGGAAGGAGAAAGGAGAAGGAATCTCACCTTTCACCCTAGAAAACTCTTCGTATTCCATTAGATCTGCAACCCTAGAGGGAAGGGAATGGCTTGAAAATTCATGGAGATACTCCTAAGATCTGGACGAACCAGGGAAATAAAATTGGTGGCCAAAATAGTACGAATTGAATGAGGTATGGGTGAAAAAATTTACCTTCTCAATTCTGGACGTTTTGAGGAAACCAGAGAACATTCTCCCTAATACGCGACCAATATGAGCTCCAAAGTGGTAAAAACGATATTGGGGGTGAGGATAGGGATATTGGCTTCGGGTGGGAGGTGGAATCACCAAAAAAGATTAAAAAATGAAAAAGATATAAATTAAACAAATTATTGTTTTTAAAACAGGAAATGGGCCCATGGGCCGGCCCAATACCTAAATAAGTGACCCAAATTCCCCTGGCTTATGAATTTCTAATGGGTCCAAAAGGATAAATAAATTTTAATATATCAGTATAGGATAAGTGGGAAGTTGATTGGGTGAAAAAGGATGAAAAACAAAAGAGTTATAAAAGAAACAAATTCAGTTGTTAAAACTGGGAATGGGCCGGATCAATACAAAGACAGAAAAAAAAACCGTGTGTGACAATTCTCCCCACCATTAAAGCTTTCCGCCCCCGGAAAGCCATAACACTTTCCAGCTGAAAAAAAAACAACACATAAGGATTCCAGAATGTACCCCCCACCATTAAGAATCAACTATCCCTAGAAATGTTCTTAGGATGAAAATCCAAGAGACCCATGGTGGGTCTCTCCACCATTTGAAACCAACTAGCAATGAATAGACAAGAATTGAACATGAGCTAAAATTGGGCGTCACTCACAGAAGCCGAAAAAAAACCCTCATAGAAAAACATAATATACCAAGTTAATAAGATTACAAAATGAACATATAAACCACCCACTCCCGAACGGAGGGGACAAGAACTTGGCCAACACATTCAGCACAATTCTGGACCCCCGTCACTTGGGGATGGGAGGGAAGGGGACCCAATAATTTGGCCACTGAAACAACAAAAGAAACAATGAAACTACCCAAAACTCTCCCCCAATGAATAGTTAACACCAAGACTGCATCTGAATTTTACAGGTGGTCCACATAGGGACATTGATTGAAAACCCACATCCATGAAGGAAAAACCATAGACACTGTGTGAGGGGTTAAGTCCACCACGCTTGTTGCGACAAAGGGAAATTCATAGAAATGAAGAACCAAAACATTGACATAGTAACTAACTTACCAAAACAGAGGAGTAAGGATCATAATCTAGCACTCCACACCTCTGTTGATTTCCTGACTGCGTGAAAAGATTCACTCCGAGGCCTATGGCTGGAGCCCTGATTCTTGAAGCATTTGCTGCACCGCAGTCAGGTGATAAGGATCACACCACTCAAAAAACCCACACTGGATCAAAAAAAAAACCTTCATCTAAATAGGAAATAATAGATACATATCAAAATTCCTTATCACTCCAAATGAGGGGCATAATGGACAAGGAATTAGATGAAACACATCAACATCACCGAACACAACTGCTCTATCCAAAAGAATTATCACGACCTAGAAGCACTTTTAATAGATCCCAAACATCTCTATATTCCAACAAACAGGTTGAGGCATCATAAAAAGAGGTGGATTTAAAATTTGAAAGGAATCCTTAGGTTGATCAGTAGGAAAGATTTCCAACGGAGAACTATCACTAGCCACATCAGAACATCAAACACATCTTTAGAAACCCAATGAAAATTTCTCCAAAACCAAGACACCAACAAGATATCATCTCAAGATACAACAAGAGTATGAATTCTAGATCACAAGGAAGCTTACTGAATAAACAACTCTTCTACAACATAGAAAAATCAAGCCACATAACCATTGGTTTTTAAAAAAAAGGGCCACAATTTTTAGCTCAAAACAATTTTGAAAAATCAAACTAACTTGGTGGGTTTCCACATTCACCAATGGTGTTTCATCAAGTCTCACCCACATGCACATTTCCATGCCACCCCTGACACCCAAACACCATACCATATAGGCCATACTTCCAAATATAAATAAAACCATGCATGTGAGCACCCATGAAAACACCAAATGCTAAAATTAAACATCATAATTAAAAAAAAACAATTTACCTTCAAAAGGAACACCAACCACCAAGTCAAAAAACATTTTCATGTTTCACAAAAAAAAACCACAATTAATTAAGAACCATTTTCTTCAAAACCTACCCCTTTTCATTTTTAAAAACTTTTTAAATAACCAAGACACTCCAAACAACCCCTTCACATTATTTTTTTTTAAAAAAAAATCAGCAATGTATATTTTCATAATCTGAGGTCCATTGAGACCAATAACATTTCTAGTAAAAAAACCAACCGATCAAAACTAATTTCCAAAACTAATTTATCCGATTTAAAAAACTTTTTTAACATCCTAAAATACCCCATTTAAAAAAGAAGATCCAGAATCACTTTAAAATGATTCACAATTTCAAAACATTTTATTTCAACAAACCACAAGTTTAGATTATGGATAATCCAATCCCTTTAAATCATTTCTGCTTCCCTCCATTTTTTTTTCACAAAAACACAACCTTCCTAAACCATTCTTATATTTAATTATTGAAACCCCCTTTTTTTCACTTTTCAAAATCTAATCCTTACATTAAAACCCATTTCCACAATTCTCACACAAGGATTTTAAAAACAAAAATTCAGAATTCAAGAAAGGTTCAAGAGACCCAAGAAAAAGGGAACTAGTGTCGGTGGGTGACTTGACCATATGGTTGGCGGCCATATGCCAAACACAACACCAACACAGAGAGACTTATTAGGACCATTCCCCAGCTCCACATGGCTTTCCAGGCCCTGTGAGCTCACGAAGGCCATTGGTCAGACTCCCCTTGTCATATCCCAATATAAAACAATCAACTAGAACAATGGACACTAATAAAACCGGACTTCCATGGAAACCTGAGGATTAGAACAAGAAAGAGTTCACGACGCTCTTCTTGCACTTACCCCTCAAGTCCCAAAAATCCTACTCCATCTACATTGACATCCCCAAAATAACAAGGGCGCTCTAAAAAGAAAGGTCTGCTAATAGCCGACCTCCTCTGATACCATTTTGTCACGAACCAGCCCGAGTCGACCCTGAACCGATCACCCAGGCCAGCCCGCGACAAGTCCCGAGAGGCGTTCCCGATCCTCCCGGGATGGTGACAAGCACCAAGGGCATCAATAGAGTACACAAGGGAACGATTTCGCCCATATATAAACAATCAAACAAACAGCGGAAATAAACGGACAGCCCAAAATGAATTTATATAAAAATTGAACTAAATATTATTTGTGCAAGAAAATAAAATTAGAACAAAACCAACAACTCAAATGAACAATTCCGATGAAAAAATAACTCCATGTGACACTTCTGGTCACTCTCCAACACAATGATAAAAAGTCTCCCAAGGTGATCGAACTAAAGATGAAACCTGCACAAGGGCTAAAAAAAGAAGAAGACTATAGGCGTGAGTATTAAAACTCAGTAGGTTAGCCCGGTATTCTATTCCCAATGCACATTACTTTAAAATAAAAGAAAAATCAATTTATAGTTTTAAATTCAAGATTTGAAAGTCTGGTTTTCAAATGAGGTTTCATGCTATAATAATTATCAGACAAAAACATGCAGGTTTAATAAACAAAAATGCAAGTAACAATTATTTTCAAAGAGGTGAAACTTCAAAATGAAAATAGTTTTCAAGAGGGCTGCTTTAAATAATTTTAACATTCAAATAAATAACACATACTACTGAATTTACCAACCAAACACACCGTATGCCGACGGTGAGTACAAAATAGCCAATGAGCACTAGTCACAGGAATACCCCTAGGCACTAGTTAGTTGTGAGCCCCAGGTACCTCGTATCTCGGTGAAAGTAACCATAATAAATATCCGTTCTCGTGCACGAGCCACTAGTAGGGAACATACCCATAACCTAGTGGTCCCCAATCATCAACATCATCATAGTTTAGTTAGTGTTGTCATCGTCAAACTTGCTACGTGAAACAGGGGCCAACCCCCACAGAATCACTAGCATACTAGTACACGTCCACCCACCTAGATACCCGGGATTCCCTTTAGTGCTCAATCAAGTTACACATATTATCAAATACAAATTTCACATCCCCATTCAATTCCAAAACCATAAAAACACATACATCCCATAATCATTCTTCACATTTCTTACACTAATCAACAAACCACTAAATATTTCGGTAAAACAATTTCATGAAGTGTATTGAGGATTTGCACATAAAACTCTTTCAAAAACACTCTTTAAATTATAAACACACATCATAACCAAACCAAATCATATTTGGAAGCCCAATAAACATTTAATAAAATCATTTAATGGACCATAAAACAATCCCAATTTCACAACTTGTTATATATAAGTAAAACACTCCTTCATTAGGAAATGCCAAACGGGCCTTTAAACATTTTCTCAAAACTAACCTTTGATGAAGGTATGCATTTTAATTTTATTAAGGATCTGTATAAACATAATTTACAGCAGTAAACCTCATTCATAAATCTCTTATAATACTTAGGTTAAATATTCAAAACACAACCATTTTCATAAAGATGTGAAACGGTCCATTTTTGGGCAACTCGGGCCAAAATATGCTGTAAATCAAAACCCACTTGTTTGTAAAAAACAAATCCAAATTGGAAATCAATATAAGTACCCAAAAATACAATTTATAATTCTTCCAATTCCTTTATAAATCCAATCAAGTAACTTTTAAATCACACATCACACATAAAAGCCAACCAAGCAATTTACTGAACACATGACATGCCCTTTTTAAACAAAACAATTTATTTTATGTACATGAAAAGGAATAAAACACCAATTGAAAGCCATATTTTCATTCAAGATACTGTAACATGTTAAAAATACCATAGAACAGATTATAAACCTCACAAAATATTTGCAAAAGATAACGGAACATTTAAACAAACACTTGTTGAGAACTTTCATGACAAAACAACACTACCGTTCACAAACCAATGATTAAACAACCACTTTGAACACCAATAAAATTATCCAAAGGATGAAAAACAATAATAAACATATATATCTGGTTTTAAATATAATAAAAGGATGAAACTTAAATAATAAAGTCATGTGCATGGGGTATCCTACCTCAAATCTTTGGCGTAATTGAAACGCACACCCGAAATCACCCGCCGCGGGTTTATAAACCCTAAAACTATAAATACCAGACCTAAACAAACATAAAACCCATAAAAAAACATTTTATAACAAAACCCTAGGTCTATCAAGACTAGGGTACAATATAAAACCATGAAATAATGAAAGGAGGGGGAAGAGGAAGGAGAAAGGAGAAGGAATCTCACCTTTCACCCTAGAAAACTCTTCGTATTCCATTAGATATGCAACCCTAGAGGGAAGGGAATGGCTTGAAAATTCATGGAGATACTCCTAAGATCTGGAAGAACCAGGGAAAGAAAATTGGTGGCAAAAAGAGTACTAATTGAATGAGTTATGGGTGAAACAAGTTACCTTCTCAATTCTGGACGTTTTGAGGAAACCAGAAAACATTCTCCCTAATAAGCGACCAATATGAGCTCCAAAGTGGTAAAAACGATGTTGGGGGTGAGGATAGGGATATTGGCTTCGGGGGGGAGGTGGAATCACCGAAAAATATTAAACAAGGAAGAAGATATAAATGAAACAAATTATTTTTTTTAAAACAGGAAATGAGCCCATGGGCCGGCCCAATACCTAAATAAGTGACCCAAATTCGCCTGTCTTATGAATTTCTAATGGGTAAAAAAGGATAAATAAATTTTAATATATCAGTATAGGATAAGTGGGAAGTTGATTGGGTGAAAAAGGATGAAAAACAAAAGAGTTATAAAAGAAACAAATTCAGTTGTTAAAACTGGGAATGGGCCGGATCAATACAAAGACAGAAAAAAAAACCGTGTGTGACACGATGAATAAGAATAATAAATATATATATGATATATATATATATATATATATATTTATTATTATATCTCCCAAAGTGTTAATTCATCCATTAATGGATTATCATTTAATTCATTGAAACCCCTTAATGAATTATATACCAACTATAATAAATACGTATGATGTGTTGGAAAAGCCTTGGGCTTCAGATCCTCTTGTTGGGTGTTCATAGTATGTGAGCCTCTTCTAACTCTCTTTATCCTGTAACTCCATTCATCTAATTGAGAAGGTTCTAGAACCTTTTCAGATATCTGATATCCTCAAGATGTGATCATGGATCATTTGGATAGTGCCCCCCTAGAGGAAGGGTTCTTACATTCACTATTTATCATGATTTCCCTCAAGTACACACTATCAAAGAAAGGAGGTGACTCTTAATATTTGTGATTTCCAGTTGCTCTTTTTTTATAGTTTTGTTTACATGTTGTTATTCTTGAAGATAGATATTTTTTTGTTTGGGTTGTCCTCCACTACATATGATCACTATATGTTCATAAAAAAACCCATTAGTAGTATCATACATCAGATCTTCATGAATTAACTTGTTTTGATTAATGATTTTTGAAGAAAAATGAAAAACAATGTTTTCCTAAAACTAGAAATGCATTGTATACCCTTATGTGAGATGCGTAAAGGTATATTTGATGTACCCTTATGCATGGATGATACCTAAAGGTTATACCATTATGTATATTGTCTTTGTAAGGTTAACCTATTTGGTACCTTTACTCAAATGAGTTGCGTAAAGGTAATACCCTTACATGGTAGTGTAAAATGATGTGTAAAGGTAATTTTTTCTTTACCCTTACACGATACCCTTATGTAGAAGGTCTGTGTAAGGGTCACCTCACTGATTACCATTATGCAAGTGTGTTGCGTGAATGTAGTACCCATATGAAAATGGGTTTACATAAGGTTTATCAGTTATTTACCCTTATTTGTAAAGGCATAAGAGTTGTGGTGTAACCGTTCCTGATGTTTACCTTTACAAAACGTATTAAATTTTTTGAATACCCTTTTAAAAAGGATTTTTTAGGGTAATACCTTTACATAAGGTATCTATGTAAAGGTAATCTGCGTATTACCTTTATGTAGTGGATAAAAACATTAGTACCCTTACTTAGGGTGTTTTTGTATGGGTAATAAGGCGATACCCTTATGCAGAATATGGGTGTTGCATAAGGGTAAGAAAAATATTGTTAAAAATTTTAAGATATTTAAGGATTTTTATGGTTTATAAAATGTTTATCAATCATAATAAAAGTTATTTTGGGAATATTTAATTTATAATGATTTTATATATAAAGTATTTAATTATAAAATGTTTATAAGTAATTAAATAAATGTTTATGAAATTGTTTCCCCAAATATTAAATGTTAATATTTTAAAATACATTTTAAAATATTAAATGGTATGCTTTATGATCTATAAATAAATGGTTTATTTAGAAATCATAAAAGGTGATTTATAAAGTTTTTATAAATTACAAAATATATGATATTTAGATTATTTAAAATTTTTATATAATTGATATTTAATTATAAAGTGTTTATAATTCATGAAATATCATAAAAATACAATTTAATATAAAATATGATGGGTTTCATATTGAGATAAATATTAAATTTTACCGTTTTAAATACGTTTTATAAAATTATATAGCACTTCTTATGACATATAAATGAAAGTGTTTATGTAGAAATCATAAGAAAATAATTTATAAAGGGTTATAAATTTTTAAATAAGAAAAAATATAAAATATTTATATTTTAATTATAATTTTTTCACAATTAATTATGTTTTAATTGTTCAAAATAAAAGGGGGACTTATTTGGACATTATTTAATCCATATAAAAAAGTATTTTTATGATTGATATGATCAAGGTTTAAATAGTATATGATATTTAGATTATGTAAAAATGTTTACATAATAAAAATTGAAATATAAATTTTTTATAATTCATATAATATCATATATTTAAAATGGAAATTTCATCTAATGATTAATATAAATGAGTTCATATTGGAATGAATATAAAATTTTTATATTAAAAATTATATACTTTCCATAATGTTAAAGATTAAAATTATAAAAGGGTTTATAATTATCTTTGATTTGTGAATTGTTTATAAATTTTTATCTCATGTTTAAATATTTTAATTTGTCATTTTTTAAAGGACCTTCCTTATTTTATTCATGATTATAAAATTTTTATATGATCAATATTGTATGATTTATTTTAAAATGTTCATCTACTTCTTGGATGAATATTTTCATTATATGCTAGGGTTGAAAACATAATGAATTTTGTTTTTCATCTACCCGTAACCTCAATTTGTAACTAAAGTTATGAACTTGAATTTATTTTTTGAATATAGGTTTTGTACACTTGGTTTTAAAGTTACGATGAATTTGATTCTTTCTTGAGTAAAGTATCCCCAAGTAGAGGGACATGGGGTCAAACTACCCGCCAACCGAGAGGCGTATACCTTGTCTAGGCTAGTGAATAGGGTTGGATATCTATCGATCTGAGATTACTCATGATTATAACTCTATTCATTTACATGAAGTGTTCATGTAACTTATGAATATAATTCGTCTTGTGACATCTCGAGTCTAGTTCACTTATAAGTAAACAATGCTGAGGGCCACATGGCCTCAAGTGCACCTCCCCATATGCCTGAGGTTGTCAACTAGCAGCCAGGGTATATGGTGGTATAGTGGGGAGACTATACCCTATTTATCAGCATGACCCAATGGTAAATAAATTTAAAGTATAAGAAAAAATAATAATGAAACAATGTAAGTAAAACCATCCAGATGATAATAAACAGACATAATCAGTAACCCAAGTCATATACAAATGATGCCATGTCTATATAAAAATGAAACATGCATACGTAGTAGTAATAATACATACAAAACATATATAAAATATGGAACAAAAATTCCTAAAAATATCTCCATGATTATCTTGGGAGCTATCTTAGTCAACTACTACCAATCCCCAAAAGTGATCAAACATCCATAGTTGGGCGCTTCCCTTTATCCCTACCTGTATCCATGAAGTTTGTCTGAGTACCAAATTATGGCCCAAATAGGGTGTGAGAAAAACTTAGTAGGACACCACCAATAGTGTCTAATAAAAATCCATCCTATTAATATTAAATTTAATAGTGTATAGATATAATATAAATTAGTGAATAAGTATTAAATATATTGACTTGAGTTCCTTATGGGATACTCGGTAGACTCTAAATTCTTCAACCTAGGCTATATGTCTCTAAGAATAATAGTATTTAATTCATATTGGAACCAAAGGAACATATCTAGTTCATCTATATATAATAATCACATAGGAACCAAGGAGAAACCAAGGCATACTTGAACTTAGGAGGATGAGCTAACTCATTGTGATAACCCATGTAGCTTGGCTATAAAGGTACGGGTGTAATAAAAGATATGAACCCTTGCAATTCCATATTAAATGTTTATAATCGAGTATGAGCATGAAGTACAAGGTACTCATGGGATAGAATTGATTAAATCCCAAGGAGACAATCCATGGCATCGCATGTCTGATGACATCAAGCTGAATCCAAGGTGATGGTCTGAGGAGTTCTAATTTATGGAGTATATAAGTGAATCATCATTTTTTATCTAATACAATCACATATCTAAGACATTGACCTAACCATAATTTGGTTTCTTAATCAAAGTTCATATCAATAAACCAGTTTTTGTCCTATGGTTTCGCCCAAGGTATTCTATTTTGGGAATCCAAGTCTTACTCCTGGTAGGTGTTTCATGGGAAAGAGGATGTTTGGAGACATCCTCATGGTTCATTGTGAGGGTATTTGAATATTCTACACAATTATTCATGTCAGTTTAACTATTTTTTTCCTTTCAAAGAATATCCCAATGGTTCCCACATCCATAACTAAGTAAAAAACTACTTTCCAAAGGAAGGTGGTCAATTGAGGTTTCATATCCAATAGAACTTTGGTAATAAAATTGGTCGAGAGGATGGGATGTTGGGATCATCACACCCATTTAGGGGGAATTATTTCCTACTCTGGGAATCTATTATATATTTTATATATGTTCATAAATATCTTCTTAATTCTGATACATGATCAGTTACCTTAACAAAATGATCAAGTGTTGAACCCTTTCATGTGTAGGGGGGTCTATTGATGAGTCCATCTGTATTTATCTAAGGATATACATATATTTACCATTAATTGGTAGATGATTATATTTTTAATCCATATAAATAGTCACTCCAAAGTTTTCTTCCATCGAAGGTGGCAATTAATATCTCTAGGATGGGATTGAACCTTTATGAGGTGTCCTACGTATCCTATTTATAATCAAAATAAAAATCCAATTAGTTAGTTGCACCCATGTAGTTTAACTTCATGTGTAAAGGACTTATATGAGGGAACTTAGGCACTAGGTATTGATCTTGAGCCTCAGGGAGGTATCCTATACATCCTGGTTATGGAAGGAATCAAATTCATTATAGTTAAGTCATTCCATTAGGGCTTACCCTGAGGTAGATGCCCTACTATGGGAACAATAATATTATTCCACTGAATGAGGATTACACACCAATTTTTACCTATATGGAGAGATTCATATTGAAAATTATATGATCATTGCAAATCCCTAAGCCCACATGAGCCATACTCGGTGTGGGAAACAAGTAATCAGTCACACTGCATATAGATGTAGGAATTATGTGCTGGGGTGGCCCTTGGGATGTTTAATATATATATTGAGGATTAGGAAGGCATCCTATAAATCCTTATAATGGTAGGAATTAGAGTCATCATGTTTCAGTTGCCTTCTCAATCCACTGCTGGATGAGAAAGAATGATAATACCATGGGAGATACTAGTCCGTGATGGTTAGAATGTTATAGAGATAGAGGGGATTACATCTAGTTGGATGCCCATTTGATCCCAGGACTTAGGAAGGTGTCCTATGTATCTTGTTTATAGTAGGAATTAGAGTTATCATAGTTAATTTTTGGGTATTCCCAAATATATCCTCTGGACAAGGTTTTCATGTCTTGGGATATTTGTCAGACATGTCTTGATTATCTTCCTGGAATTATATGATCATCTTATTGACATGTCTGGGGTGTCTGTATGAAATGTTTGAGGATGTTAAGACATGTATTGGTTTCTTATAAGACATGTCTAAATATAATTTCATGATCTATTTGACTTTTATGAAGGACATCACATAATATGAATGACATGTTTGGAATACATCGCATGAACAAGGATGACACATCTGTAGGGAATCACATGATCCAAGTTGACTTGTCCAGAGGACATCGAGAGACTTGGATAACATGTCTAGAGAGAATCAAATGATCTAGGTTGACTTGTCTGGAGGACATCGTGAGACCTGGTTGGCATGTCTGGAGGGTGTTGCGAGACCATTCTGACATACCCAGAGGGCATCACATGAATTGGGAAACATGCCTGGAGGACATCGTAAGATTGGGCTGGCAAGCCCAGAGGACTTCACAGAACTTGGGTTTCATGCCCAGAAGGCCTAAAAAACTATCCTAACATATCCAAGGTACATCGTATGATCCAAATGGCATGTTGAGGAAGTGTCTCATGACTTGGGCGACATGTCCCGGTGCTTCCACATGATCTGGGTAGGTCATGCGAAGAATATGAGTATTAATGTATCCATTTTCACATAATTATCCCATATTTTTTAATCTTTTTCCAAGCCTTTAATTCATATGTGCATCGGGTTTTGTCCAGTGTTAGCATATTTTAGGTTTCGTGTGACCCGATTGACATGCTGGACCTCCTTCACAAAATCTAACTAACATGCCAGAAGTACTTCACATGATCTATAGAGTGATCATGCAAATCATATACATATGAAACATGATCCCTTAGTTCATTCCCTATATTTTAATTAGTGTAATACCTTGCAATCACATGACTATCCAATTTGAGATTTTTTCCCTTACACTCCTATTTATTAGTTTCCTATGGTGTGCATCTGTGGTGTATGTGTTTTTTGTGTTTATGGGGAGGGATTTATATACCTCTCCACCCTAGTGGTACATAACCTTGAACAACGTGTATCTCACAGATATGATCTAGAGTCTAAGGAGGGATTTTGTGAATTGCATGATCCTACTGTGGGTCATCAATAGCTTTTCATGATGATCTAAGACCATGAAAATGTTCCACAATTTCTATGTTTATTGGACCCTGAGTGAACACATGGATTTCACCTAAACATGTTGAAATGACAAGGGTATTTCATAAGGTTTGGTCTAAATTCCTATGGGTATTCACGAGATCATTATACTTGTGGTTAGGCCTTCGCGTGGTCGAAGAAATATTTTCTAGGTTCATTCATGAGACTAATTTTTCTTGTCAGGGGAGCCTTCATGAGATTAGGATGACTTTTCTAAGGGCCATTGAGAGATCATGTTGGATTTTTTAGGGATCCTTACATGATCAATAGTGATTTCCCAGGGCATATGAACCCTTTCATGTAAAGGAAAACATATCCTTTCTCAGTAAGAAGCTTCCACAATCCTCTTTTTTATTTCCTTCTTTATTCTATAAGGATAAAAGATCTCTCACAACTGTGTTAGTGTTGTCAAAGATAATCGATTTTCTTGTCTGCGATGCATCATGTGAAAAATAATAGATATTTTGGTGATTCGTGTCCATTGTCATGGACAAACCATATACTTTTCTATAAATCTAGAGGGGTAGCACATGATTGAGTGGACATTCCCGATACCCTTCGCCTGATGAAGGTGACATGTTAACTGGATCTTATGTAAAAAGGTGGACATGTCGCCAAGGAATTTATGAGGTATTTTGATCTGCTTAATATTATCACATAAAAATAAATGACCACATAACATCTCCACCTTTTTCATTTTTTTATCCCTTATTTTATGAAGATATTTGGATGATTGTGAGTTTCCTTTGTTTGAAAAGTCTCATGATCGAAAGATCTTGTCTGGCAGCCTTCACACGATCACCAACGATTGTTTGTTTGACTTTATAAGAACAAGGAGGCTTGTTAAAAGGGATATTCATGATCAATAATAGATCACGCACTATACATGAACTATTAACATGAACTTCTAAGGGTCATGTGATCACATGTCTTTATAAAGGTTATGTGTCCCATGAGAGTCGGCCCCCTTCTCTTCCTTTGTTTTGTGGAGAAACAAAAACCCATTCTTTAGGTATTTCTTCCATTGTAGATTTTTTGATGATCATTTGGTAAGCGTCAACAAATTCATCCCCTTAGGATAGACGTCTATAGGGACAAATGATTGGATTTGAGGAAATTAAATTCCCGCCTGAGTCTTTGGGGATGCCGCTAATCTGTGTCTTAGGTGACATTTAGTCTTCTGGGTGACTATTGGTATTATGAGGAGTGCCCTATAAATAGTGGGTGAAGAAGAAACTCATTCCACTAGATACTTTGAATATCCAAATCTCTTATGATCCCCCTCATCATGTGATCAATCCATGAGACCCCGTCGTAAGAACTCATTTTCAATACCTCACCGTAAGATCCCATTCACAAGATCCGTTTCACAAGATTTCTTTACATGAACTATTTTTCTAGAATTTGATACGTGATCATGCTACTTGGATACTTTTTATTAGTTCTTGTTCGAACCAATCCTGAATAAATTCTTAGTAATTTCTTGAGCCTTAACTTAGGTCCTTGTCCATATGCCTATCTTAGGACCTTTTCTTGATTAGTTTGTTTAGTCGCATGAATGCTCGATCATCATACAGTTCACATGACAATTTCAAGGTAACATAATCACATGTTTTATGATGGGTTGCATGGTGGAGAGATTCCGTATGGGTTATGTAGATCATGAGATATTAATTATTCATGCAGTTCATGAGACATGTATCAGGTCATGCGGCTCTAAATCCCCTTATGGTTTATGTGATGCATATGATGCTTCAAGAGTTATGCATCTATTTTGATAGTATTTTTTTCTTGTATGATATAACCTTCTATTTTTATAGATATAGATTCCATATCCCATCAAATTTCTCTCAAATCATCTAAGAAATAGGCCACAACAACAATGGATTATTGAAATGATATTTTTTCTAGTGTGGATACTAGTTTTTTTGTAATGTCGAATCATCACATAAAAGTTTGATGAATTTTATGGGAGTTAATTTTAAGGAATATCCTCTTTAAAATGTTCTTCCACACTATGGGTTTGTTCTTACCAATTATGCTCCAATCCTTTCACTAAATTAATCAATCATTCCACCCACTTAGATTTTGGAAAACCATAATACCTTTCGGGTGAACATCTCCCATATAAGTCACTTCATTGCTGAGGGGTAATGAATAGATAGGTATATGATGAAGTTTATGACCACAAAATTCTCTGAGAACCATTATGAAACTAATTCAGATATCCATATTTACCATTCTATAATTTGGAATTCCACTACAAACTATAGGTTTGGGTGGTCTCCCAACTAGGAATTTTGATAAGGGGAGAGTTTTAGAATGGATTAGGTCCGACCCTTCTGGGTGTAGTATATTACTTCCAAAATTTCCATGAAGATGAAATATATTGGGATGTATGAGGCCATTGAGATCTCAAAAAACTTTTCCCACTCTAACAAGGGCTTAATGGAATACTTGTCCAATCATTGTTGTCCAAATATGAACACATTCCACCTAAAGTAATGTAAGGTAGGTATTAGTCTCTAGGACATCAAGAAGATTTGCAGCGCACCCATATTAGGGGGAATATTTGATGAGTTTCCCCCCAATATCCTTGTGGGATAACATGGATAGGACCCATTCTATTTCCCAGGAGTTGATCAAGTTGGCTCAGAAGACCCTTGAGAAGGACCCACTTCTGGGGGAAGATATCCCAATTATGAAATTGGAAAGATACTTAATCAAGAAATTCCATTCAGATCTAAAATATAAGAATCCGAAGGATTTCCCTATGAAGGACTCCTAAAATGTTGAGGGAACTTATTGGACAACGTTTGAAGAAGGTAATTTTAATAACTGGGGGTGGTAGGTTATCTCCAATGTTGACTAGATTGTTCAACTAGATACTTTTCTTTCAATGCACCTGAGCAGGTACTTACTCCTGACGAAGGAAAAGGGTGGAGTTAGAGTCTCCACTTTCATGATGGGAACCTCTATGGTAGGAGATAAAATTATCAGGTTACCCATCCCTATGTTATCCAAAGAGTATCACCGCCTACACCATATTTATAAAGGAAGATTACCACACAGAATATCTGTCTCCTTTTAGGTTTCATGGGGTTGGATGGGGGATCATTTAGGAGGTTATGAGTACCAAAGAATCTATAACATCCCCAATTTTTTTTCAAACCATTTTTTCAGTGAATCAGAGGGGTAAAGCCTGTTTCACTAAAGGATTGGGAGGTTAGGGCCTTCCTAGGTTGTTATGACCACTTCTCCTTCAAACCCCATGAGGCAATGACCACTGATAGTATTGTTGATAACAGTGGGGGAATCCATGATACCCAAACGTACATGGTATTGATTCATGAGGGTTCCCTCTCTACCTGCATTTATGAGAGTATTCTATGTAAATGGAACACATCTCATTGGTTTTTCCATCAGTTCCAAGGTGTTTAGATGATATGCCACCCCCTATTCTTGATCAATACGAGAATCATCTGATGGTGGCTCACCATTTTTGGCTAATGTTCACTAGGGTGGAGACTCAGGTCCATGTGGACTCCCCCCTCACGATGAAATGATTGATTTCTTCTGAAACTATGATGAAAATTATATTCGGTCATATCTAAATGATAAATAGTCCACATTGGTATGTGTGGACACCAAATTTCCACTAATAATCAAAGCCAATATAAGGATTGTAAACCATCCTATTTAGAGAGGACCAACAACCCCAAAATTACCTCATAAGGAGTTGAGGCATTTACCATTACTCTCGCTACCATTAGAAGTGTCAACCAGTATAGCCATAGTGAGTGTGTCCCCTGTGATTGAATCCACACCTGTGATATTATTTCCTATCACATTTCAGCAATAGATGACTTGGGGAATAGAAAAATCATAGATAGATCTCTGGGGAATACCGCACCATGAAGAGTTACCCTTAGAAGGATTCACTCAAATTATCGCTCCCATGGGCGTCAGTTTCAAAGACCAACATATAAAGGTCAAGTATATCCTCTGAGACCTTGTTGCAATAATGGAAAGCATGAAATTTTAGGTTTATTATTCAACTCTGGTGTATCAAATGATGGTTTAGGGAATTCTTGATAATGTTGTGGATGAATAGGGTTATCCCACTGTTAAGGTAGTGGTAAGGTTGATCCTTCCACCATATTTGAATAGATATAGTGCTATTGTAACCATTATGATGTATTTTACATTTTCATTGACATGGAAGGAATCCATAGAAAACTGAACCTCCCGCTATCCCCATTATATTCTACTATGGGTATGATTATTGGATCTGAATTGAGAGGTGAATAGGGGACCGGTGATGAGGGTCCCCCAGATCAAATAGCTATGATGAGGGTGGTGATTACCATCTATGGAGAAACTGCCTTGGCATCAATACCTTATGGGGGACTTCCTCAAAGGGGAAATGAAAAAGGAATCACTCTAAATTATTTGTGCCTTCTCCCCCAAAATCCTCAAGTAAGCTCCGCATTTCAATATTTCCTTATTTTAGATCATTATAGTAACACATCATGATTTTTCAAGAATGTGAAGGTCCCCACTAAGCCTGCTCATAGGAGAATGTATATTCTCTTGGGGATGTGTGTGAGCGTTCAATTTCTTTATAAAAACCTTCGTTCTCGGTCTTGGCCCATCAAGAGAAATAAATGACTGATGTGACAACCCATTTAGGCCAGATGTCCACTAAATATGTTTCCGTGTCTATTCCATTTGTTCTAGAACAAGTGAACTGAATTTTTGAAGAGGTTGATATAGGTAGATACTCTGTTACTAATTTATCTTTGATGGGGGCATGTTTCAGATTAGGTGAATACTTATTTATAAACTGGACACATGGTTCAATTTTTGTCATGTATCTTAACAATTCTTTTTTATTGCATCCCTAAAGAGTGGAAGGAAAAGCATGAATTCAAAGAAAGCATCAATTGTACAATCACGATGCTCATCAAAATAGGGAATCACCTCCTCTTCTGAAAGGTATGTTTCTAACAACAACCATATGCGTTTGTATCCTAGTGATATCATTTCATTTATCCATTGAATAATAAATCCTTATGCCTCTTATTGTAGTTACTTCACCCTAAATATCGGATGTTCCAGTCCCTGCTTCCTTGGGAATCCCTCCAATCGAATCAACCAATAGAGAGGCCAACTCCCTACCTACTTCATCAAAGACTATGAGAATGAATCCCTTACTTAGTGAATTAGTCTCAGAACATGCTCATATTCCAAGGATGGGCTTAGTTTAGGGTCTGGAGTCCACTCCACTTTACAAGTTGATGCGGCGGAAATTATGGAGAGAGATTTGGTATTTAATTTTAGAGACCCCTTTGGAAGGGATGAAATATCATCCATTCCATCATCGAATTATGTTCACCACCATTGATCATGATGGTTTTGATTATACCAATCTTCAGGCTCGGTTGAAGGAGGTGATCTCTTTGAAGGAGCAAAATAGGGCCCTTGAATCAAGGGTGGTAAAAACTAAGGCTTTCTCTCTAGTAAAGCAAAGTTGGGATGAGGACTTAAATGAAGCTTCACAACATGTGGTGGAGTAAGAAACTCAATGGGAAATGGAAAGTGTTGGGAATGTTGAAATTAACCATCTAAATTATAAAATTATTTATTTTCAAGAAGATATATCACAATTTTAGCATGCACTCCAAATAATAGAGAAAATTGTACTGGAGCAATAGGGTCTCTTTGGCATGGTGGATAAGGCTAGGCTTAAAACTATTACCAAGTAAAAGAAGTCATTATGGATTATAGAGGTGTAAATTGAATCTGTTGATCAATTACTCTAATCCATTACCTCCGTATATAAAAAGTATATAGATCTAAATTACTCCTCTGAATGTATTCTGTGACGAGATTTCAATTTCATGAATTTTCCATTACTTGTATATTTATGGGAGAGACTATGTTATGTGGATATTCTTCCTTCTGCATGATATCAATGAATAGGTCTTTTGAACTTTATATAAAATTATCCATTTTTATTTCATTCATGATGTGCATGATATTTCGATGATCAGATGTTGCATGAATCATCAATGATACCCATCCTTCGTATAATATCAAGTAAACTTGAATTCTTGGATTCAAATGTTTAAACCAAAACCGATTTGTTTTAAGAAATTCTCTTGAATACCCCCAACATGAGATTCTTCATTGATGTATCTTATCCAATTATGTTTATATTACCTAATTCACAAAAGGATAATTTGGGTAAAATATATTCCCTAGAGGGAGAATTTTCTATCTTTACATGAAGTCAGTGGACTTAGTGAGCATAGATTGATTTTTTCCAAGGTCTTATAGTGGTCCTCACAAGATTTATATCTCTATGTTTTTTTTCATGTTTCCTTAATTTTTTCCTAAGATACATATAAGGTACATATTAGAGGGCATGGGATCATATTTTTGTCAGGCCACCCTCTTATGAGTTTTTGGTATGGAAGTTTTTGTTATTTTTTTGGTCTTTCAAACTAGACCATTGATAAAATATATTTTAAGTTCTTATAGTTTAGACCTTTTATTACTGTAGTTTAGGGTCCTTTATCTTGGACTCTTTTCTATTGGTATTATACCATACCCAAAGTAATGTTCTCTATGCCGTTTAATGTCATGTGGTAAGTAAATATTCCATGCATTTTAATGTCATGTGACAATGATGTAAATATGCTATGTAGTTTAAAGTCTTGATTCCAGGACTTGATTGATGAATATGAAATATAGGGAAGACCTTCCAAATATGACCCAAAACACCCTGAGGTGATGAGTTATTATGTGGTGTTTCCAAGTCTCACAAGGATTAGAGTTCCTTTCCAATAAGGAAGATATTCCTCTGGTTGGTAGTTCAAAGACCTTATGCATCACTAGAATGGTCAAATATAGGTATCCCCACTATTTTCTAAGGGTCATGGATTATTTTTGGATATGGTATGTGTGGATGGAAAAAATATGGGTAGGTTGAGTCCACTTTGATAGTTGGAGTATGGGTTGTGTAAATCATGTGTCCAAGAGATTAAATAGATGAATCATGGAATGGGGCATATATACCAGGGATGAACCCACACACCCTATGTTTTTGAATTCCTCTATGGTGTCATCGGGGCTCATGAATATTATTGATCCTTTCTTGAAAGGAGGATATTTTTCAAGTTGGTAGGTTAGATCCCTTATGAATGAATCCATATGGCCTACATGCATGGTCAAGTATAGGGGATACCCACTCTTTTTCTAAGTCCCATAAAAGATTAGTGAAGATTCACAAATGTCTGAATGATAAATTTGGAAGTGGAGTGAAAGATATACAAGGAGTTTTGTGGAACCCTAAGTAAGTTTATATTTTCTTTGGGAGGATCAATCCCTAATCCATGTGGTTTTAATTCACATGGTGTTGGCCATCAAAAGGTCTAGGAATGGAGTGTCACATCCCTACTTTAAGAAAGGGTACAATACATGGTTACGTAACATCAATAATGTCGAATATTTTTTAATAGTATGGTTATGGTGGTTGTAAATCATGGTATAAAGTTCTTGGGTTAGGAGGATGGTATGGTACTATCATGCTGAGGATGGGAAAAAACAACCTTAAGTGCCAAGTTCTTCTATAGTGTTTTTAGGATTATAAGGATCAGAAATCCCTTCATATGGGGCCAATATGTCTCTAGTTGGTAGGTCAAAGTCCTTATGAATCGATAACAGGGTCAAATCGAGAGATCTAATTTCCTTTGCAAGGGCCATGAAAGGATTGTGGCGAGCCATGAAACTTAAATCATGAAGTGTAATTTTTATAAAATTCAATATTCAAGAAGGGTTAGAGAACCTTAAAAGTTGTGTATCCACCCAATGAACATGTTATATTGGTAAATATATGTGAAAAATCATTACTCAAACTTTTTTCTACACCAGGGGGTCCAACAAGCACGACTCGACTTTTTTGGGATCTCAAAGTGAGCCATATGAGATTTATCCCACATTCAATTATGAATTATTGTTTCCCTAAACTCTGGATATGAAGAGTTTAGTGAGAGAATACTTGACTCTTACTCAGCATTCCATTTTTAGGGTTTCAACTTGAAAAGTTTTGTTTATCTTTTTATAGCAGTTTAATGTCTTGTGATTTGGACCATTAAAGGCTTAAAGTTTAAGGTCATACATCTTTGAACAAAGTTCATGAAGTTTAAATTCATGAAACATGTGGACTTGGTATTAGGGGGATGTTTTTCTACAACCTAATTAGGATATCCAGGGTCAAGAGTACTCTAGTGTTATTCTAATAGGGGTATAAAATTTTTGTAAATCATAGATCGAGGTTTCCAAGTCATGAGTAATGATATGGGAAATTCATACCATGAATATCCTAGAACACCCTAACCTAATGCGTTATTCCATGGTGATGTTAGGATCACAAGGATTAGAAATCCCTTACTATAAAGACAATACATACCTATCTGGTAGGTAAAGTACTTTAAACATCAATAGCAAGGTTAAAAAGAGAGATATATTTTCCTTTCCAAGGGCCATGAAAGGTTTGAGACTACCTAAGGCGCTCAAGATTTGAAGTGTGATTTATAGAATGTGGGGCTTAATAGTTGATGGAAGCACCCAATACTCTGGTTGACTAGGGTCAGATGCTTGTGATCCTTTGATAACACTAGTAGAATACTAACCTATACCAACGGTTTGGAACCGTTGGTATAGGCCTCCAAACCGTTGGTATAGCCTATACCAACGGTTTGGAGAACCGTTGCGAAGTAAGCCGTTGGGATAGGTCTATACCAACGGTTTTCCCAAAACCGTTGGTATAGACCTATCCCAACGGTTTACAAAACCATTGGTATAAGTAATATTAAAATCTATTCCAACGGATATAAAACCGTTGGTAAATGTATTTCAAAAAAAAACATGTGCTGGGATTTGATCCCACGACCCCTTGTTTATAATCGAACGACTTAACCACTAAGCTAACATCACTTTTATAAACATAATTTCATAAATATATATATGTATTATCATAATTATTTAAAATTTAGATTTATATAATGTTCTCGGGTAGTAGACCTGGAAGAAATGAAAGAATCTATCCCAACGGTTCTCAAAACCGTTGGGATAGACCTATTGGATTTGGGGCTGAGTTTTCCCAACGGTTCTCTCAAACCGTTGGGAAAGGGGGGTCTTTCCCAACGGTTTGGGAGAACCGTTGGGAAAGGGGCCTCAAAACACCCCTTTCCCAACGGTTCTCCCAAACCGTTGGGAAAGGGGGGGTCTTTCCCAACGGTTTGGGAGAACCGTTGGGAAAGGGGCCTCAAAACCCCCCTTTCCCAATGGTTCTCCCAAACCGTTGGGAAAGACCCCCCCTTTCCCAACGGTTTGGGAGAACCGTTGGGAAAGGGGTGTTTTGAGGCCCCTTTCCCAACGGTTCTCCCAAACCGTTGGGAAAGACCCCCCTTTCCCAACGGTTGGGAGAACCGTTGGGAAAGGGTGTATATAAGTGTTGGGAAAGATCCAATTTCCAGTAGTGTAAGGAATGATGATGGGTGATGTCCTTCACATTTTAACATCTTGTAGTGGGGACGTTTTTTTGTGAAGTTTTAATGTCATGTGACCAGTACATTTTTCTTTCCCTATAGTTTAACACCATATGGTAAGGACATTATCCTTATAGTTTAACATCATGCGGTACAGATGTGGAAACTGATGCGAAAGTTGTGTAAGAAATACATGGGGACACTTTTCACTAGTTAGGGAATTTATAAGTAGAGATAATCTTTTATCTTTTCACTATGTCGGATCCCTTATTGCACATATTTATCACATGTGAAAGTAAGATATATATATATCTGAACCGTGCATAGGAAAAATTAGCTTGTATGACT
Organism: Viscum album; assembly: GCA_963277665.1. NCBI lineage: Eukaryota > Viridiplantae > Streptophyta > Magnoliopsida > Santalales > Viscaceae > Viscum > Viscum album. Next base: position 211,894,548 of record OY728144.1, read on the forward strand.
CGAACCTTTTTGAAAAGAGGTATATGCTACTTTTTTCATGTAGTTTAATTTCATGAATCTAGGAAATTTACTGCATAGGTTTGTCCCATATGTTGTTTGGGGTGCATTTTTATCATTTTATATGTTGCGGATAAACCCAGTATTAGGGGTCTTGGTGTCTCTAAATATCCTATGATGATAATAATAAATACCTATGCAGTTCTTGAATAAAAGTGCCCTACATAGGTCTGACCCATACATAGGGATGGGGGGACATTTTTTTGTCATGGATGGACCCAAGATTAGAAGATCCATGCATCACTATGTATTCTACGGTAATAGGAATAAATCCACACATATTTCTTGAATGGGGAACTCTCTATGTAGGTATAACCCATACATATAGGGGGGAATTTTTCCCATTGATTATTGCAGTTGTAATCAGGATTGGTGATCTAGGTGTCACTATGTATCCCGGGATTCCAAGAATCAATACACACATAGTTCTTGAAAAAAACATGCAGTTTAATGTCATTCAGAAAAGATGTAGGTTCTCTGATGTGAAAATGGAATATTGAGATTTTACTCAAGAATAGAGATCTGGGTGTCACTACATATCCTACAATGGTAGGAATAAAGCTACACATAGTTCTTAAATGAGAAACTCTCTACGCAAGTCTGAATCATACAGAGAGTGGGGCGTTGTTTCTATTGATTATTGTAAATGGGCCTAGGATGAATTATTTGGGACTTACTATGTATCCTATGATTCTAGGAATCAATCCACACATATGATTATTGAATAGAGGTGTGGTGGGAGACCAACACCAAGGATAGTGGTCCTCTCGGGCAAGATCCATGGTAATGCATAGTTTTATGTCATGCAAGAGACATAAACCATGATGTTTAACATCACGTGACAAGGAATTATGGTGTTTCTTTTAAGGTCTTACATCCAGGACCATATTAACCATGATGTGAACTGATATGTATCATTAATTTTGGGAATCCCTTATTGGAATTCTTGAGCTCATGTGAGTTATGCTCAGTGTGAGAAACAAATAATGGAGAAGGTTTATCACACCACACAGAGGTAATTGAATACATGGAAATTTTGTATCATGTGGTGGCTAGGCTAATATACAGGATATATGAATACCTATATATCTCATTGGAATTAGAATAATTCCTTATATAATTTTGGAAAAAACCATTTAGTTTAGTGTCATGTGGAAAGGACATCAGCCATGTAGTTTAATGTCATGTGGTAAGGATGAAGGTGAATCAACATAGAAGAAGAGAAATATTGCAGTTGGGCCCAAAAATGGAGGTCTGGGAATCAATACGTGTCTTATGATGGTAGGAATAAATCCAAACATAGTTCTGGGAATCCAGGAAGTTTAGTGTCATACGGAAAGGACATCAACCATGCAGTTTAACGTCTTGTTGTAAGGATGAGTATCACCTGATGTGGAAGAAAAGGTTTGAACATTATTGCATAGTCTGATATCTTGTGACCGAGATAGAATATATTATGGATTGGCCCAGTATTGGAGATCTTGATATCACTATGTATCTTGTGATGGTAGTAATCAAGCCAAACATAGTTCTTGGATTTATAGATTCCTTATATGGATATGACTCTTAAATTAGGATGAGGGAACTTTGTTTCTATTTCACATAGATCTTGGTCATGTGTGGTGAATCATCTGTGAGATGATTCTTACCATGTAGTTTAATGCCGTATAGTGAGGATGTCTTTTGTACAGTTTAGCATCATGTGGTTGGGGAATACACTATATAGTTTAACATAATTTGGTTAGGACATGTTCAATACATTTTAGCATCATGTAGTTCGGAAAATTTCTATATATTTTAACATCATGCAGTTAAGACATAATGTGCAATTTAATATCATGTAACTAGGATGAATTTTTTGTAGTTTAATGACATGTGACTAGGATTAATATTTTTAGTTTGACATCATATGACTAGGACAAAAACGATGCTTGATGGAAGCTATGTAAAGTATTTCTTAAGAAAGCTCACATTGGTGGGGGGCATGATGTGGTCCCCATGCATTGAGTCCAATGAGTAATCTCCATTTTGATAGAACTTATGTATGATAAAAGGAACTTTACACTTGGGTTATAGCTTGGAAGGATTATTTCCTATTATCATTGGGATTATGAGATCCAATACTAGTTCTCCTTGAAGGAATTAATGGAGGAGAACCTTTTTATTGAAGTCTCATGAAATCAAATTCTTATGGATTTGAGGTTGTGAAATGTACGTAACCTTCTCTCATAAATCCATTCTAGATCATCCAACAATTTTTTGATTGTTCATTATCTAAGAGTTATCTGCAGATATCTATTCATAGAGAGTAAAAATGGATTCCATGGGAAACAATACCTCAGTTCCATATACTAGGAAATATGGAGTTTCTTGTGTAGCAATACACATTCTAGTAAGTTAGTCCCAAAAATTCTGGATTAGATTGTATAGACAATAATTATTTTCCCTATTCACCATATTTTGGATTATATTTGAAAGAGTCTTATTAAAAGCCACTATTTTCCCATTTTCCACTACATGATAGCAGGATGAATGGTTTGACTTATTGTTGTAATCCTAGTACAATTTCTTCAACTCAACAGAAAAAAATTTGGTGCCAATTTTCATCAATATTATGTGAGGTACTCCAAATCTAGTGATGATATTGGACTTCATAAAGTTGATGATACTCTTCATTCCAAATTCCATGAATGATATTGCCACAACCCATTTTGAAAAGGATGTACTTAAAATACTTAGCTATGGATGGGGGATATGGCCCCACAACATCCATTCTCCATATGGTGAATGGATTAGAATATTTATCCATATATAGAAATCATGGGGGTTGATGGATGAAGTTTTCAAGAATCTAAAATTCATAACATTTCCTTGTGAACTCTACACATTCTTGTATCATCATTTTCTTATAGTAACTTAGTCTCTTAATTTGATGGGAGAGCATGGTTCCAAATTGATGATAATCACAATAACTTGGATGTAATTATTCAATGATGGTGGGAATATATCTTTCTATTATGCATCTGAGGAGGATTCCATCAAATCCTTTCTTGTAGATGTATTTTTTTTCTCATTTGGACCATCCTTAAAGGTAAAGTTCACTACTTGGTGCCGAATCTGTTCCCTTCCGTCTTGGTCTGTCAAGAGGGTCCCATTTTGGAGATAATAAATTATGGGATTCATCCATCTAGGGATGGATAATGATTCATCTCACTCTGGGGAAGTTTTGACCTAATTGATTTATTCCATTTCATAGGTGATGACCGATGAGACAATCCTTTGATGTGTGATGCAGAAGACCACTTCATCCTGATCAATGTCATCCAAAACCATATCTACATTATCTAGTGAGTTAGAAAAATTATTTTGTGACTTAGGGAAATGTTGTAACATGGGTTCAAAATGTAACTCTAACATCATTCCTTTGACGTAGCCAGTGAGAGGGTCCAGTTCTTCATTTTTGATGGAATATTCGCCATTGATGCACTTTGTCACTATATTTAAATCCCCTTTGATGTCCATGTTGGATATTTTCAGTTGTAGGAATAGTTCCAAGATGAAAATTAGGTCCTGTTATTTGGACTCATTATTTATGTAGTGATCGAATGGTGAGAATGATTAGGAAAAAATTTCTTTTTTTGGATAAAAAATTAAAATCCCCAGACCAACCCGATTGAGTTTTGGGTTTTCTATCCTCTTACTAATAGGTATTTATAAGGAACTATCAAAATACACCTCCCATGTCTAGGTAGTGTTAGGGGCATATAAAACCTCCTCTTCTAGGAGATTAGTGTCCATTGGTTTACATTCTAGGGTGGAATGTGCCATAAGGAAATCAGCCAAGGCCTTCCCTTTCACTACCTTTTAGAACATGAAATGGATTTCATACTATTGTAGAATAACCACCCATTGGGACAAAAACCCATTCAAAATAGGATGGTAAATGATGAAATTGAGTGGGTCAACACGAGAGACCATGTGGAATTCATGGTGGTACAAGTAATGCCTTAGATTTTTCACTGCAAAGATGAGTGTGAGGTAGTTCTTTTCTACATCGGAATATCGAGACTCAATTCCTAGAATTGTTCAGATGAGGTAACAGTGACTAATCTCATTTCCCACATCATTTTTATATGTTATGAGAGTTCCAAGTGATCATTCCATGGTGTCCATATACATGATTAGTGGATTTCCCTCCACCTGAGGCATCAAGATCGGTGGGTTCAACATGTACTGTTTGAGTCTCTCGAATACTTCTTAGTAGACTTAATCCCATCAGTAGGCAACTCTATTTTTTATTAGCATGGTAAAGAAGAGATATTTTCTAGCTATGTTGGATATGAAACATTGAATATACATGAGTTTACCCCAAATCCTCCTTATTTCATTGAGATTTATAAAGGGTGACATTTCTAGAATTTCACTAGTCTTTTCTAGATCAACCTCAATGCCCCAGTGTCATACCACAAAGCAAAGGAACTTCCTTGATGTTACCTATTGAGTAAATAAGGTTTCCTTATAACTTTTCCATTACACTATGTTTTGAAAATCACAAACATTTTATCTTAAGGAAAATTATATTTTCCCTAAGAATTATCTTAATAATGAAAATTTTCCTTCCCCAAGGAAATTTATCCTTACCTATGTTTTGTTTGATCATTTTATAGTTTCTCTAAATCTAACTCATTTTTATTTCTAAGTCTAAAATTTGGTTTCAATTTTAAATCCTCAGAATCCTATAAATTCTTAGATATAGAGTATTCTGTTTTCAGGTTTTGAATTCAGACTCTGAATTCTCTGAAATTCAGACTCTGAATTCTCTGAATTTCAGAGTCCGAATTCTCTAAAATTCAGGTTCCGAATTCTTTGAAATTCAGGGTCCGAATTCTCTGAAATTCAGGCTCTAAATTCTATGAAATTTAGGTTACGAATTCTCTGAAATTAAGGTTTCGAATTCTCTGAAATTCAAGTTCTGAATTCTCTGAAATTCAGGTTCTGAATTACTCATAATTCAGACTCTGAATTCCTCAGAATTCAGACTCTGAATTCCTCAGAATTCAGACTCCGAATTCCTCAGAATTCAGACTCTGAATTCCTCAGGATTTAGACTCTAATTTTTTCAGAATCCAGACTCCAAATTCATTAGAATTCAGAATCCAAAATCTATAGATTTCAGGTTTTGAATTCCTTGGAAAACAAAATCTGAATATCCATGTATTATAGACACTAAATGATTATTTGGTTAGACTCTAAAATTTATTTTTCCTTAGACTCCAAAAAATTATATTTGATTAAGTAAACTTATTTTTATTACAATTTTTCTAGTTATGAAAATATGTTGTACAATATATTTATAACTAACCGTTGGTTGAGTGACACATGTAAAGGTCCCTTCGAGATTTAAAGAAAAATATGACCGTTGGAGCTGTTGCAGAAATACCTATAAATACGAGCTCATTTTAATGAGATCTTAACTAAAATGTGATGGTTAATAACTCTACAGACCACATGATGATGACGTGATTTCTAGAGAGAGAGAATCTCATACCTTGTGCATACTGAAAATCTTGTTCAACTTTCTTCGTGCAACTCCGATTTTTGCTGAGTACAATCGAGGTCTTCTGGGGATAGGAAGGCAGAGGTGTCGAATACCTTAAATTTCGAGGGCTTTAAGGGATAACAAGTCATACTTCTATATTCCTATCGAGGGCTTACCCTAGTGTGGATAAGATAGACTTTCTTGAAAGTATAAATCAAGGGACCTATATCCGAGGTTGTTGGATACCCTACTCTTTGGGATAAAAGATTTAATACTTGTTACTTGTTTTGTTTCAAGTTTATTTCCACTTTATTTTGATAAGAGGAAGAAAGTATAACCTTCATATACTTTCTTATACTTTTTTACTCTGATAAGTAAGATTCTATACACTTTAAGGTAGAATATTTTCCTTGTAAACTTTCGCTAAATTTTATTTCTGGAACCATATTTCCATAATCTAGTAATCCTTTTTAGTAGAACTAAAAGAGGTCTTGTGAATTTTACCTTGTTTAAATTTGTTAAACATAGTTTTCCTTAAGGTTAAAAATTAATGTTTTAAATATACAATTCACCCCATATCTTGTAATTGAGCATCTATATACACTATTTTGATTCTAAAATTGGTATCAGAGCAGGTTTCTGAGATAATTATATTCATATATAAACTTTCTTTCTCTAGTTTTCCTTATGTTCTATATATTTTACTTACCTAGGGATTTTTATCATTGTTTACAAAATTTTACTATTAACAAGTTTCTGTGGAAATATTTTTATCTTAAGATGGAAGAAATGAATGTTGGTTCAATTGAAAATCTAAATCCTACTAGACCACCTATATTTGATGGGAATGATTATAAATATTGGATAGATTGTATGAAGATTTTTGTTATTAATACTAAAGTGGAAAACTTTGTTATGCTTACTGGAGATTACAAGATTCCTAATAATAACATCATAAATTTCACCAATCAAGAAAAGTTAGAATATCAACTAAACTACAAGGTACGTAATACTTTGTTGTGTTCCATGACCAGGAATATATATAGTAAGATTTCTTCTTGTGAAGCTGCTAACTGTATCTAGACGAAATTGGAGGTTAATCATTTTGGTACATCCAAATTTATGGAAACTAGAAGAGCCATGCTTAGAGCAGAATATCATGGATTTCAATTTTCTTATGGAGATCCAATATGCAAGGTACAACAAAGGTTTATGACTATTGTTAATATTCTAAAATCTATGGGTGATAAAGGTTTAGATGATGAGGAACTTGTGGACAAGATTATAGATATCATGCCTAATGAGTGGGAATCTAAGAGAACAATTATTGATGAGAATAGGAAAGTATCTCAAATCACTCTTGATGTGCTTTTTGGAACTCTTATTCAAGATGAGACAAGAATGAAAAGAGATGATGATATGAATAAGAATAAAAATGGTATTGGAAGTGTAGCCTTTACTACTACTAAATCCAAGACTCCTGAAAGGGTTACAAAATCTAATTCAAAGAAAGTAACTATTTTATATGAATCTAGTGAAAGAGAACATAGTGAGAATGAACTATCTAATCTTTATCGAAGGATGAAAAAGATAGTTGGAAATAAATTATTTCAATATAGATACAAGAAAAAAGAAAGAAAAGACAAGAAAGACACTGAAGTCACTTTCTATGAATGCAAAAGAGTAGGGCATGTTTGGTTGGATTGTCCTATTACTAAGAAAAAGGATAGAAAGGAAAAGAATTATGAGTGAAATAGAAAGAAGTATTATAAGGCTAAAGCTAAGAAAGTTTTTAAATCCAATGAAACCTAGAGTGCCAGTGGTGGTGACTCTTCTAATGAATCCTCAGAGTAGGAATCTTCTGATCAGAAGAATATTGGTCTACTAGCAAGAATACCCATTGAAAATCATTGTCTAATGGACAAGGTACACAATGATGAATCTATCAAAAATTTATCCTTGAATGAAAATTATACTAATGATAAATACTAAAAGTCTTCAGATGAATAATATTCTTCTAATGAAGATAACATATTACCCACTTATGAAGAAGTATTTAGGTTTTCTAAACTTCTTGAGAATGAAAATTCTAAACTCAAGAAGAATCTTGATAAAGAAAATTCCAGAATCTCTATTTTAAGTAAAGAAGTATCATATCTTTATAAAGATCTTGATAAGAAAATTTTTGATCTTAAAAGTATTTATAAAAACATTGAGGAAGTTAATTTTGAGAAGGATAAACTTTCTAAGGATCTTGAAAATTTAATTTATAAGAAAAATATTTTAGAGACTAACTCGAGTTCTAAAAATAATTTTTTTGAGGATAAAAACGTGGTTATTAAATTAAAGTTAGAAATAATTTCCTTGAGAAAGTGTTTATCAAACTTTACCTCTGGTAAGGAAAACTTTGACAAGATTTATTCCCAAATTCGACCTCTAAGAAATAGTTATGGATTTGGTTATACTCATTCTAATCCAGTTTTTAGTAATAACAACTTTTTTCCTCAATGTAATCTATTCTGTTATAAATTTCAGTGTGGTGGACATTGGGGATTTTTTTTTCTTTAAATAAAATTAAGTTTTTAGGTTTTCATAAAGCTTATTTTTCTAAGAAAATGTGGATTCCTAAAATCTTGCTTTATGAAATTTCTGGATCCAAGAAAATCTGGATTCCAAAAGTCTAATACTCTTATTTTCAAAAAAATAAAGATAATACCAATAACAATACATATTACTTGGATAGTGGATGTTCCCAGCATTTGACTAGTAACAAAAACTTCTTTGAAAATATTATCAAGACAAAAGGAGGAAAATTAACTTTCAGAGATAATGCTCAGTGAGAAATTATTGGTATAGGTAACATTGTTCTTCTTAGAAAAACTTTGATTTCAAATGTTTTATTTATTAAGGGTTTTAAGAAAAACCTCATTAGCATAGGTCAATTATGTGATGAAGGCTACCTTGTGAATTTTAGGAATGATAAGTGCTTAGTACACAATTCCAAGGAAGAGTTTATTATTTCTGACCATAGGCAAGAGAATGTATAAACACTAAACATAGAAGATCTTAGGATCTAAGATCTAACTTGCCTTAGTGTAATGGAAGATAAATCTTGGTTATGGAATAGAATGTTAGGACACTATAACCTTATGAACTTATGTAAACTCTCTAAGAAAATACTTGTTAAGGATCTTCTAAAGCTTAGATATGATTCTTAAAAAGTTTGTGATCCTTGTAAATATGGAAAACAACATAAATTAAGTTTTAAATCAATCGGTGAGGTCTCAACTACTGATTTATTATAGTTGGTGCATGTGAATCTTTTAGGTCCAACACAAATTGGAAGCATTAGAGGAAAATATTATGTATTTGTCCTAGTTGATGATTACACTAGATTCATGCGGTTCTATTTTCTAGAAAATAAATCTGAAACCTTTTATTATTTCAAAATTTTTAGATCCCAAGTTAAAAATGAGAAAAACCTTCCATTGATAACTATTCATAGTGATCATGGAGGATAATTTCAAAATTCTGATTTTGAAACTTTTTGTAGTAAAAAAGGCATTACTCATAACTTCTCAGTACCGATAACTCCTAAAAAAATGGAATTGTTGAAAGAAGAAATAGAATTCTTCAAGAAATAACTAGAACCATGTTGAGTGAAGATTAGATAGCTAAAAACTTTTGGGCTGAAGCTGTAAGTACTTCTTGTTATACTATAAATTGAGTTTTGATTAGAACGTTTCTTAATAAAACCCCCTACGAATTGTGGAATGGTAGAAAACATAGACTTTCCTACTTCAAAGTATTTGGTTACAAAGTATTAATTTTGAATACTATAGATAATTTACATAAATTCACACTCAAATATGATAAAGGAATTTTCCTAAGCTACTCCACAACTTCTAAGGCTTATAGAGTTTTTAGTAAAAATACTTGTACTATTGAAGAAATAGTACATGTTAAATTTGATGAAATTGATCCTTTTGTTTTTAAACGACATCAAAATCCTCAAATGTGTTTTCAAAAACTTATTATCAACCCTTGATATAATATCCTTCTGATAAGGAAAATGTTAAAGAAAATTTTTCTAAAACATTTACCCCAAAAGATTTCCTACCATATGTTGATGAATAGGTTTTACAAAACCCAAATCATTTGTTTCTTAAGAATCATCCCAGTGATCATATCATTGGAGATGTAAATCAACCTGTAAGGAATAGAAGATCCTTAAGAAATGAAGTAGAACATCTAGCATTCCTTTCCCAATTATAACCAAAAAGCACTGATTAAGCTTTAGGTTATGACGATTGGATAAAAGCCATGTAGGATGAGCTAAATGAATTAGAAAGGAATAAAGTCTGGACCTTGGTTGAAATACCTAAGGAAACTTCTCTTATTGGAGTAAAATGGGTCTTCAGAAAAAAAGTGTAATGAAAATGGAATCATAGTAATAAATGAGGCTATATTAGTTGCTAAAGGAGATAATCAATAAGAAAGAATAGACTATGAAGAAACCTATTCTCCAGTAGCTAGACTTGAATCTATCCATATTCTACTTGCCTTTGCAACATTCTTCAATTTTAAACTTTTTCAAATGGATGTTAAATGTGCTTTCCTTAATGTATATATTCAAGAGGAAGTTTTTGTTTAACAACCTCTTGTTTTTGAAGACACAAAACATCATTAACATGTTTTCAAACTTACCAAAGCTTTATATGGACTTAAAAAAGACCCTAGATCCTGGTATGATAGAATTACATGATTTTTGTTACATAAAAATTATGTTAAGGGAAATGCTGATCCAACCATATTTATAAAGAAAGATAAGAAATATGTTTTGATTGTTAAAATTTATATTGATAACATTATATTTGGTTCAACTCAGCAATATTTAACTGATTCTTTTGAAAATATAATGAAATCTGAGTTTGAAATGAGTATGTTTGGTGAGTTAATTTTTTTCCTAGGTTTTCAAATTTCTCAAAAACCAGAAGGAACTTATATATCTCAACATAATTATATTAAGGATCTTATTAAAAATTATGGATATGACAACACTAAGTATTAGTAGTCCCATTGGTACCTCAAATTCTCTTGATCTTGATGAAGCTAGGAAACTAGTAGATCAAACATCTTTTGGAGGTATAATAGGAAGTTTACTATACTTGACAGCTAGTCATCCATACTTAATGTTTTTCAGTATGATTATGTGTAAGATATCAATCCAATCCCAAGGAATCCCATTTAAAAGAAGTGAAAATATTTTTTTTTCTATTTAAAGGGAACCATTGATTTAGGACTCTTTTATACTTCTGGAAATGATTTTTTTTAATTTTTTTTTCAGATGCTGATTTCGGTGGATTTATACTGTATAGAAAAGTACATTAAGAACTTTTCATTTCTTAGGAGGTTCATTAGTTTCTTGGTAACGAAAAAAGAAACATTAAGTAGCACTTTCCTCTGTTGAAGCTGAATATGAAGCAGCTGGAAGTTGATGTGCCCAAGTGTTGTGGATGAAACACACACTCACAGACTTTTGTATGAGTTTTTCCAAAATAAAAATATTTTGTGATAATAATAGTTCCATTTCCTTAAGTAAAAACCCTACACATCACTCTCGTTCAAAACACATAGATATTAGGCATCACTTTATTAGGGATCACACACAAAAAGGAGATATCATTATTCAATTTATCAGAATGAAAGATCAACTTGCTGATATTTTCACAAAATCTTTACCCTCCAATAGATTTGAATACATTAAACAGAAGTTAGGAATGATAACCATAAGGTAATATTCCATACTAACTTCTAGTTGAAACCTATCTCCTTATATTAAGAAACACTTTTTCATAGGTGGAGTACATTTTCTTTTTAGTCAATCTTTTTCTTTTCTTTCCTTAATCAATTTTTTTTGTAATCAAATTTTCATAATCAAATTTTTTTAATCAAAGTTTTGTAATCAAATTTTCGTAATCAAATTTTTGCAATCAAAATTTTCATAATCATTTTTTAATAAAAATTTTCTTAACCATTTTTTTAATTTTTTTTTCGAAGTCTAAAGTTCTTAAAGAAGAATTTTTCTCATTATGAATAATTTTCCTAGCAATATGGAAGGTATGTTTCCTTTCTTATATTTTTATAATCATCTTTTTACATGTTGGTATTCTCATTTTGTTTAAAACATTTTAGATTCACTTTTCCTTAAATCTGAATTTTTATCTTAAAAACCCAAAAAGATCGGAACCAACGAAATTACTTCTTCTACTGTCATCTCAACTGTTAGATCTGATAAAGAGTATTTCAACCATTGGATCAATCAAAGAATATGAACCGTCACCTCAAACACCTATATATGGACCCTCTGATGGTTTTCCCACATCGGTCTTCAAAGCCTTGGCGTGCTGAAATTCTGCTCCTCTACTTAAGGCCATTATGAATCTTTAAGTTTTCCTCAATTTTGAATGTCTATGCAAGATTCTCCTCAGAAAGAAATGTCATTAGTGAAGGAAATATCTGAATGGTAGATATACAGAGAAAGGTTAGTCGATCTGAAATTCTTTGCTAAATATGATTTTATTATTTCAAAGAATATCAAGCTGAATGGCTGGGAGAGCCTATATATATCCAAACTGAAGGCACAATATCCATTTTTTCAGAAGTTTTTGGTTGAATCCTATGAATCAGTAAGTTTCTTCATTGAAGGAGGGAGATATAAGTTTTCTTTCAAGATATATGGAAAGTCCTACTCCCTTTCCTACATTAAGGATGCAAGCTTGATTGGAATTCCATATGAGGATGAAGCAGAATTTTGTACCCACAAGCTACCAGATGTATCAATATCTTTCAATAAGTAAAAGGATTTAGAGTTCCTTGTTCTATCAGAAGTAAAGACTCTGAAGATTATCCATCTCTCTACAAACCTCCAGATTCTTGAGTTATGGGTTCATGGTTTTATCATTCCGAGAAAAGGGGATAAGGATACCCTGAAGAAAAGTGACATCTATATTCTATATTTCCTGGTGAACCTCAGGAAGAAAAATTAAGTAAAGTATCTCTTGATCACAATTGAGAATATAAATAATGAATTATCATGTATCCAACTATTCTCTCTAAGATTATAGTTCTTTGTCTTGAGTCATTCAAAATCCCTTGTAGTTCTAAGACAAGGAATTTCAAAGTGATGTTGTTGAGTGATGATACTCTCAGAAGAATGAAGGTTGGTTTTTCTATTGAATCAAAATAATTCTATGATTTGTCTGAATCATAAATAAAATCTCTTTCAAACAAACTGATAGTTGCTGAAACTTCCAAGAAGGGTGGAAAGAAGAGAAAGGCAAAGGAACCAGAAGAGAAATAAAAAACTCATGCGGCTAAGGAAATAAATCAGAACCACTTAATCTAAAGAAGAAAAAGTCTTATCCAGATGAATTGGTTTCTAAATGGAGAGAAGACAAGAAGAATAAGAAATAAGGTGAGCCTAGTTTTGGCTTGGACCTTACTGAGGGAAAAGATTTAAAATTGAAGGCTGCTGAGAATATTGAGAAGCAAGAGAGAGAAAATATGCAAAGGAAGAAGACGTCAGAGGATGAAATCGTTCAATTCCTTCTCAAGGATATTAAGAAATATTCTGAACAAATTTAGGTACCAGAATACTTTTACAAGAATCACTTCTTGTGACTCTGAGAAATAATATAGTGATTCCGTAACCATAACAAGAAGAAGAAATTGTTCCAGAGGAAGAAGTGGAAGAAGAAGAAGAAGAAGGAAGTGGTGATACTGAAGACATGATAAGGCAAGTAGAGGAATATCATGAGAAGGAGAGTCCTTATAAGAAAATTTCAATTGGAAATTCTGAAGCCAAATCTTCAAAACTTGATACTTCAGAAAAGGAATAAAAGTGTTAGGAAGAAGTTAATAAACTATCTGAAGAAGAGAGTATCAACCATGACTTTATTCAGCCAGAGGATCTTGTGGCAGGTTATGAGAAAGAAAATATTGAGGAAGACAAGATTATTCAATTATCAGATAGTGAACATGAATCACCCAAAGCAGAAGAGATCATTCCGAGAAATGATAAGGGAAAGAATTTGTTGGTTCATACACCTAGGAAATCTATAGTGAAAAATAAAGATGTTGGTGGTTCGTCGAAAAGGAAAGATGAAGAGATAGAAAAAGAATCCGCACAAACCAAATAGTCTGATTCATAATCTTCCTCTCTTGGACAATATTCGGTTGATAAATCTTTAAAAAAGCTAGTTGATACTATTCCCATATTTCTGAGTATAGACTAGAGGTGCCAGATGCTTCAGCACTCGTTTAATCAGAATGTAGATTCAGTCACCATGTTTATGGATAAAATTTTCAAGAATGGTACTGAACTCAAAACTTCATTTATTGAATATGAAGCCCACAAAATAACTTGCAAGGAAATCCAAAAAATGGTCAAGGAAAACAATTGAAGAGATGATAATCCTTGATGATTTTCAAGAAAGTGTGAAGGATGATTTTGACACCGAAGATGGGAAGTTTAATGATCTTACTAAGAGGTTTGAGGAAAAGCTAAGTCTCGAACAAAAAAATTGGAAGCAGGAAGTCAAGGATCTAAATGGGAAGCTTAATTTAGTGGCCATGAATTGAAAGAGGGAAATGGATCTCAGAATAGAGTTTGAAGAAAAGCTTGCTAAGTAAGATAATCTTTTGAAGGCTCTGGTAGACATTCTTAAGGCTTAAGAAGAAAAGATCAAAGCCTTAGAAAAGAATAATGAAGACCAGGATCAGCTATTCAAGCATGTGAAAAAAGATCACAAGGATATAAAGAAGCTGAAAACCATCATAAAGAAGTTAACGCCGAAGGATAAATAAGGATAATTTTTCCCCAATATGAGATTTTTTATATTTCCTTCTTCGTATAAATTTTTTCCATCATAATGAAATTTTTGCTGTTCATCATGCATTTTGTTGTATAGTACTATTTTTTTAGGTACCATATAATTTTTCATGAGAAATGAATGTTAAATAGAATACTATTTAAATAAGTGAATTCCCTAAGTAAGAGGGAGTATATTTAAGAGAGAGTTCCAACAAAGAATATTTTCTTATTTAGGAAAAAGAAAAATCTATTTAAGGAAGTCAAGAATACGATACTTATGGACTTAGAAATCTAAGGGGGAGTTAGTTGTATTCAACATGATTCATAAATAAATATAGATAAGTTTTTATTTTCAAGTCCATAAAAAAATTCTAAATCCTTATATTCTTTTTCGTAAGGATTTTTGTGCTTTCCAAAAATGGGGAGATTGTTGAGTCAATAAGGTTTTCTTATGACATTTCCATTCCTCTATGTTTTGAAAATCACAAACACTCTATCTTAAGGCAAATTATATTTTCCCTAAGAATTATCTTAATAAGGAAAAATTTCCTTCCCCAAGGAAATTTATCCTTACCTATGTTTTATTTGATCATTTTATAGTTTCTATAAATCTAACTCATTTTTATTTCTAAGTCTAAAATTCAGTTTCACTTTTAAATCCTCAAAATCCTATAAATTCTTAGATATAGATTATTCTGTTTTTAGGTTCTGAATTCAGATTCTGAATTCTCTGAAATTCATACTCCAAATTCTATGAATTTCAAACTCTGAATTTTCTGAAATTCAGGTTCTGAATTCTCTGAAATTCAGGTTCTGAATTCTCTAAAATTCAGAATCCAAATTCTCTGAAATTCAGGTTCTGAATTATCTGAAATTCAGGTTCAGAATTATTTGAAATTTAGGTTCCAAAATCTCTAAAATTCATGTTCCTAATTCCTTAGAATTCAGACTCTGAATTCCACATAATTCAGACTCCGAATTCCTCAGAATTTGGACTCCGAATTCCTCAGGATTCTGACTCCAAATTATTTAGAATTATGACTCCAAATTCATTGGAATTTCGACTCTAAAATCTATAGAATTCAGGTTCCAAATTTCTTGGAAAATAGAATTAGAATATCCATGTATTATAGACACCGAATGATTATTTGGTTAGCCTCCGAACTTCATTTTTCCTTAGACTTGGAAAAATTAGATTTGATTAAGTAACCTTATTTTCTTACACATGTTCTAGTTATGAAACAATGTTGTACAATCTATTTTTAACTAACTTTTGGCTGAGTGACATGTGTACAGGTCCATCCGAGATTCAAGGAAAAATATGAACGTTGGAGGAAGGAGTCAACCGTTGGAGAAATTCATATAAATTGGGGCTCATTTGAATGAGCTTTTAACTGAAATGAGATGGTTGATAACTCTAGAGACCACATGTTGTTGAAGTGATTTCTAGAGAGAGAGACTCTCATACCTTGTGCGTACTGATCATCTTGTTCAGTTTTCTTCTTGTGAATCTGATTGTTACTGAGTATAATTGAGGGCTTCTGGGGATAGGAATATAGAGGTGCCTACTACCTTAAAGTTCGAGGGATTTTGGGGATAGTGATGAAGTGTTGTCGTACGGGCTCTCAAAAATATTTATACTAAGTGCAGCACAGTGGCTGACCTAGGTTGATCTATTGAGGAGATGTTGCACTCAATCACTCACTAATTCTAATTCACTATGTATATATATATATGAAATAAAATGACCAGAAATAGATATTTGAAAAATGAGAATGAAATACTAAAATTAAATATGCAGATGCAATGAAAACACAGTGAATTCAAACAGAATGATGTTAGACAGAAAGGAGATCCTCCGATAAGATTATCCAGAGTGAACCTTAATTGTCTTTTTGATAGTTTCAAATATACTTAATGATCATGCTCCACAGTATGCATGAACATACCCTTATTCCTATGGTTATGAATATACAGTACACTCAATGATCACCGAGATACCGTACATCCACCTCCTCGATCGAGGGAGAATGTGACAGAAGTGAAAGCTAAGCCTAAGGTGGCAAGTGGAGACACAAAGACACCTTTCCCACTAAGATACCCCTCATCCTAACTCTAAGAAAATAAGAAAAATAAAACAAGAATGTTTAAGGACTTGGGTTTATCATTGTATTACTCCCCTAGGAACTTTCTCAGGTTAGCTACTCATGATCACGAGCATAAGAGTTCACAGTGAAAAGAAAACGGGGAGAGAAAACAAAAAGAAAAGAAAGAAAAATGGAGAAATTAGAACACTTGAATTAAAAAATGTAATGCAACTAAAGAATTAAAGGAAAATTAAATAAAAGACTAAAATACATAAAATTTCCAACAAAGTCTATTCCTAAGTTTCCAACCCTTTGAAATGAAAAGGGACGCTCTTTTATAGGGGGAGGGTATGAATTTTGTTTTCCAAAATCTGTCCACCGGATGTATGTGCGTGGATAGCCTCATTAATCACAGAATTTGGGAATTGGTCCTTCTTGAAAGTTTTTACCCTACTTCTCCACCGTCCCTCCACATAATTTCATCCTTATTAGGCCATTTATGAAGGAGTTATGATTGTTTTAGTGCGGAACATTTAATCTGTCTAGGTGACTCTTCGTATTCCACAACTCCAATTTCCAATGCCATTAATACCTTTAATAAAGAGAAATAAGACATGGAATACTTAATTGAATTTTTTAATTAGTTCCTTTTCCATATCCATGTTGAATTTCAGCTCCATTTTACCAATACAATTCGATATAAAAGCTCCCCTTTAAAACATTCTAGATTTGTGAACAGTTTTCGAGGCTGGACTTGTGAGCTGAATTTGAGCTTCCAAACAATGGATTGAGCTTTGGGTCCAGTAGGATAAAATGAACTAAATAAAACATAGAAACCTAAAAAAGAAGAATATTGAAATTTGGATCATTTTATAATATGTTATGTCCTAAACATTATAATAAATGAAAACTGTTTAAATCCAAAATATGGCATTTTTCCAATTAAGCTAAAAAATACCCCTAAAACATAAAATGTGACAATTGACCTTTAAATACACATTGGTGGGATTAAAAACACTTAAATTAAAAATAAAATATTTAAAAATATTTGTTCTATCAATTCCCCCACACTTAAACATTGCACTCCTGGGCAATCATCTTATACCAAGGTCAAAACAAACTTCTCAAAGCATAAATGACAACACAACTTAATTATCATATCAAAGAAAATATCATGTATCCTACATGGATAAAAATTTCATAACTCCTAAAAAATCACATGAATCCATTCAATCTCATTTTAATCCTCACATGGATGTCGTACCTACCTCCCCAGAAAAATATTTCTCTCTCCACTCAAGGATATTTAATGTGGAGCTTTTCTCATTCCCAAGAACATGTGTGATTTCCATAGGTTTTCTATCATACTAATATCTCCACTTCACAAAGTCAAATTTTTTTCAATAATGAGGTCTTTTTCATGGGTTGTTCTGAGGCTGAGGGTTTTCAGGTTTAAAATGTAAAAACATCTGAGGCAGAATGAGAAGGGTTAAGCTCTAAAGTGACGTAAATGCATGAAAACAGTTTTTCTCAAGAATAGTGTGCTCCTCAATTAGATAAAAAAATTAATCACCTACAAAAACCTCTTCCTTTGGGAAGTTCACACTTGGGATTTCAGCATCAATGAATTTCATCCCTATTTTCCCCAATTGTAGCATTGTTTCAGCTTGAATTCAGATCTGGATTTCTCTTCAGAATCATGTTTTGGAGGAAAAGAGAGGCAGCTTTTGATCTTCAAAAATTGGTAAACACCCAGCCCATATTTGTAATTATATTTTGGTCCACCCATCCATCTTATCATCATGACATTTATTCCACCCAAGTAGCAATAAATATGGAATCATTTTCAATTAAGCTCCAAAATATTATTTAGGAAAGAAAAACACGTCCCATCTTCTCCCTCCCCCACACTTGAGTTCAACGATAATCATGCATTTAACTTTTAGAGAAGTTTGAAAAGGGATAAATGGATTTTAATTTGGATTCATAACAAGTTATTTCATGGCTAATAGAGGATTAAAGAAGATCAGATGAAAAGGTATGCCAAAATAAGAGTTTAATGCAAAAAGGGCTTTCAAAGTGATGCCTCAATCATACTTGACACATTCCATGAACTCTAACAGCTTTGAAAAAGAGAAAAATAGAAATTTATGGACCACACAACATGTATAAAGACTCTAAATAAAAATATAAATGTAAATAAGATGACATAAAGTTTTAGAGGCCTCTCGGGTTGGTCATGATTTCCAATTTGGACAACACTGGTGCACATGAATTTCACAGTCAATCAAACTTCATCAAATGAAAAGATCATAAATTAGAAAGAAAATCCATTCAACAATAATTTAAAAACTAAAATACTCAAATAAAGTAATGTTACAAAAGTACTAATATGGTTTGAATTTTCTAAAGAATTCGATTCAGCTCAAGAATCCTAAAAAATACACCCAAAAAATAAAAAAGGAAAACAAGAAAATTAAAAAAAACAAGAAAAATAAAATGATAACACACAAAAAATTCCTAAAAACAAGTTAAAATACCTCCCCCACATTTAATCCATTTAATAATCCCTTTTTATCTCAAATCAGATCAAGAATGATGTTCAGACAGAATTTAAATTGGGTAGAAAACAAAATAAAGAAATGAAAAGACATAACCCAATTTATTTTTCAGTGGCAGCCTTAAGTTAAGCTCCTGACTACTACCACTTTAAAACAAAAGGAAATAATAAGACATAAGAAAAGAAATAAATAAAAAGAAATATGTAGGAGAAAAGAAAATGGATAATGCTTGGTTTGACCCCCAAGTGGATGCTAGGTTTTTACTACCCCTAGTCTGGAAGTTGCATCAGATTATCCCCAATCAGATAGTGGGTGTGGTTTCTTTAAGATAAACCACCACTTGTGACTTTTCCTGGTGTCCATGAGAAAACACCAATAATGGAGAAACCCAAAGAAAGTAAGAAATTTACCAACCCCTAATAAATAAGATAGATTGAATTTGAGTTTAGGAGTGGGAGGGAAAAGAAAATAGGGGTGCTCCCTGTGAACTTCTGTGGTGTCCTCATCCAAATGGTATGAAAGTTGTTGTAGAGGAGGTAGTCGCACCACCACAAGATTCTCTGACTCTTCTTCCTCGATCACCACCACTTGGGTGGTCTAATCATTAACATCCAAGGTCTTCTCCATTTTAACTGTATCAGAAATTTCAAGAAAGGGGAAGTCAGAAAACAATTCAGTTTGAATAAAATTAAAACAAGACGAATCAATAAAGAAATATTCAATTTCAAGTAAGTCAGATTGGAAATTGATCTCTTCTGGAAGGACCATTGACAACTCCATATCAGTAGGTTCATTTCCATTATCATATTCCAAAACAAGAGAGTGATCAAATGGTTTTGATTGTTCAATATCAATGATGGGAAGATCAAGTTTCAGGTTATCTTCAACAAAGTGATTCCAGGATTCTTCAAAAAAATGTTGATCTCCCATAAGTTAATCAGCTGGAATGTGTACATTAGGGACCTCCTCAAGTAATGGAAGAGTACA
Organism: Viscum album; assembly: GCA_963277665.1. Taxonomy (NCBI): domain Eukaryota; kingdom Viridiplantae; phylum Streptophyta; class Magnoliopsida; order Santalales; family Viscaceae; genus Viscum; species Viscum album. Next base: position 211,914,654 of record OY728144.1, read on the forward strand.
GGATGATATTATTAACTCATTTAGAAGCTTCTTCTCACCCTCCTCAGGTTCTTTGACATAAAAAATGATCGGTGAAATCTCTTCCACCACTCGTTTAGGTTCAGGTTCCGTCTCGGGTTGCTGTACCATTGAGAGAATGTATTCTTCAAACCATTCATCTTTTCCCTTTAGTTTTTTAATTTATTCTCTAAGTTCTTGAATTTTGGATTCAGGATCATATTGAACTTCTTCATGCACCTGTGATTGGTCAGTCCATGCATAATAATTTGAATTGAAATTCATCTTGAACAAATATTTTTTTAGTGTTTTTGAAATTTAGGATTTTTTTAAATGAAAGGAAGACAAAATAATTTACAATATGTGAATAATAATAGCGAGTGAATACCACTTGGATCCCAGAAAATGGCACCAATTTGATGAAGCGTTTTCGTGCACTCTCTCAAAAATATTTATACTAAGTGCAACACAGTGGCTGACCTAGGTCGATCTCTTGAGGAGCTGTTGCAGTCAATCAGTCACTAATTCTAATTCACTATGTATATATATATATGAAATAAAATGACCAGAAATAGATATTTGAAAAATTAGAATGAAATACTAAAATTAAATATGAAGATTCAATGCAAACATAATGAATGCAAATAGAATGATTTTAGATAGAAAGGAGATCCTCCCATAATATTATCAAGAGTAAACCTTCATTATCTCTTTAATAGTTTCGAATATACTTAATGAGAATGTTCCATCATATGCATGAACATCCCCTTCCTCCTATGGTTATGAATATACGGTACACCCAACGATCGCCGAGATACCATACATCCACCACCTTGATCGAGGGAGAATGTGACAGAAGTGAAAGTTAAGCCTCGGGTGGCAAGTGGAGACACAAAGGCGCCTTTCCCACTAAGATCTCCCTCAGCCTAACTATTAGAAAATAGGAAACATAAAACAAGAATTTTCAAGGACTTGGGTTCATCACTGGATTACTCCCCCAGGAACTTCCTTGCGTTAGCTACTCATGATCACAATCATAAGAGTTCACAGTGAAAAGAAAACGGGGAGAGAAAACAAAAAAAGAAAGAAAAGTTGACAAAGGAGAACACTTGAATTAAAACATGTAATGAAATTACATAATGAAAGGAAAATAAAATAAAATACTAAACTACATAAAATGGCCAAAAAAAATATTCTTAATTTTCCAACACTTTGAAATGGAAAGGGACACTCTTTTATAGGGTGAGGGTATGCAAATTTGGCTCCAAAATCTGTCCACTGGATGTATGTGTGTGGATGGACTCCTTAATGATGGAATTTGGGAATTGGTCCTGATTTAAAGTTGTTCCTCTACTTATACATTGTCCCTCCATATAATTTAATCCTTATTGTGCCATTTATGAAGGAGTTATGACTATTTTAGTGCGGCATATTTAATCTGTCCAGGTGACTCTTTGTATTCCGCAACTCCAATTTCCAATGCCATTAAGACCTTTAATATAGTAGATTCAAATGTTACCTCCTTAATTAAATTTGTTAATTAATTCCTTTTACAACTCCATGTTGAATTTCATCTCCATTGGACCTATAAAATTCGATATAAAATATCCCCTTTAAAAAATTATAGATCTGTGCATAGTTTTTGAGGCTAGGCTTGTGAGCTGAATTTGAGCTTCCAAATAGTGGATTGAGCTTTGGGTCTAGAAGGATAAAATGAAGTCCATCGAACATAGAGACCTAAAAAATAAGAATATTTCAATTTGGATTCGTTTAGGAAAAGTTATGGCCGAAACATTATAATAAATGAAAACTTTTTAAATCCAAAATATGCCATTTTTCCAATTAAGCTAAAAAATACTCCTAAAACATAAAATGTGACAATTTCCCTTTAAATAACACATTGGTGGGATTAAAAAAATTGAAATTAAAAATAAAATAATTTAAAATATTTGTTCTATCTTATATAAAGATAGACTCTGATATTCCTATCGAGGGCTTACCCCTGGTATGGATAAGACAGAATTTCTTGAAAGTATATATCAAGGGACCAATATCCAAGGTTGTTGCATTCCATACTTTTTGGGATAAAATGTTTCGTACTTGTTACTTTTTTTGTTTTAAGTTTATTTCCAGTGTATTTTGATAAAATTAAGAAATTATAACCTTCATATACTTTATTATAATTTTGTACTATGATAAGTAAGATTCTATACGCTTTAAGGTAGAATCTTTTCCTTGTAAACTTTCCATAAGTTTTATTCCCAGAACCATATTTGCGGAACCTAGTAATCCTGTTTAGTAGAACTAAAAGAGGTCTTGTGAATATTACCTTGTTTAACTTTGTTAAACATAGTTTTCCTTAAGGTTAAAAACAAATGTTTTTAAACATACAATTCACCCCCTCTTGTAATTGAGCATCTACATACACTATTTTGATCATACATTACCCTAAAAGCACATTTCAACAGATTCATATTTAGATTGTGCTGCCACAACTTGTTGAATACTTTTTAAACATATGTGAAGCGATTAAACCACTGTCAATATTTGACCACCTGGTCATCCATATAAAATTAAAATATTCTTCGTAAGAGGGGTTTAAATATATGATGCATGATGTGTTGAAAATTATCATTAATGTTCTTTAATCTAAAGGGAATGAACTAATAGAAAAAATCCCCTATGGTGATATATAGGTAGTGGATTCCTCATCTTTAGGGGACATATTTATTTGATTGTACCATGAGTAACCATCCATTAGGGAAAGGCCTTCGAATCCAGTAGTTACATTGATCAAGAGTTTTTTGATTGGAAATGGGAAATTTTACTTTGGGCAATATCGATTAAGGTCTCTGAAATCGATAAAAACCCTAATCTTCCCATTATTTTTCTTTGTAGGGATAATGTTGGTGATCCATATTGGGTATTACAATTCCCAAAAAAAGTTTTATTTGATCAATTTGTCAACCTACAACTCTACATTAGTATCATGAGAGGGATTAATACTTATATCCACATATTTGAAGCCTCCATTGTCATCAGGTAAACCTAAGTGGTGTTTGGACACTTTAGTGTCCAGTCTGGGTATTTCTCTATAATTTATAGAGAACACATATCGATGTTGATTTATAATTTCAATATACATCTCTTTCTCCTTAAGAGGCATGGATACACTAATCAATTTAGGGCACAAGTCTTCTTATTTTCCTAGATTTACCTACCTGAGCTCATCGATGGTTGTTGAGACACCTTCCACAAATGGGGAGGGGAATTCCTGAGATCATCCTCTTCTTACTCCACCTATGATTCCATGGTGGAATTTTCAGATGAGGTATGAAATCTGAAGGAATATCTGTCACAATAGGGATGATATAGGATACGGGAAGAGAAATTGTCATCCCCTACTTCCAGAGTCATTTTAGAGATATTCTAGAGTCAATTGTTTTCTTTTAAACTGTCCCTAAGGACATAAGGAGCTTGTAAATATGGGATTAAGTTTATTACCTCAACTTGATTTATGGTTAGAACATAATCAATCTCTATAATACTCTAAGAATTCATAGGGGAGATCCCTAATCCATTGGGGGATGCAACCTATAAATTTTCATTCACCATTGGTTGTTTTCACTCCCTTTTGCAGAAACCTTCCGCGACATATGTGTATTCACAAGAATTGAAGGGGGAATTTTCACCATTTAGTATTTTTACCTTTACATCGAAATGGTATTTAAAACATTGATGAAATTTCAATGGTACCACCATGTGGATATGGAGATAAGGCCTTCTGAGTAGGAATTTATATGCAGTGTCTTACTAGATAACTAAGAAATAAACATTAAATGTGAGATACCCAAACCAAGATTTGAGTTTCATCTTCCAGAGAGGTTTTTTATCTCTCTTATTATACCCTTAAATGGTTAGATTTATGGGAGATAAATCACCTTTTCTATATCCCCAACGTCAAAGGGTTTGAATCAAGATATGGTTGATCCTAGAACCATTATCAATTTGAGACCTTCGGATGCAACAAAATTTGATAGAATAGTCTCCACTTGATGAAAATCTTCTATAGTGAATTCAATCTCAAAATCCCATGGAATATAGAAGGATTTGATGAGTTACTCTTTGATTTCTATTGAAAGAGAGAGTACATCCATGATTGATACCTTGATTGGGAAAACCACCAACTGTTTCAGAATGTTGTACTTTTATGCAAAAGGTCGGTGCTTCCCAAGGTGGGTTTTCTTCTTATTATATGGTTCAGGAGATGGGGTATTTGAGGTAGATAGTACTGGTACTTGTACAGAGGTTGAGGGAGTATCTTATTCCCACAACATGGGTTACTCTGACCATCCCTGTTGTCTAGGATAATCGTACAATCGAATACTCACCAGACATTCATGTAAGATGACGAGGTTTGGGTGACTGCTAGAGGGACCAGAGGCTCCACCATGTCTCTTTTAGTCTTAATGGGGTTCTTTACCATGGGTATAAATTGAATATATATCCTCTGTGGGGATGTGACTGGGATATTGGGCCCGACCACAACCGCACTTTCCCCTATATCCTCATATTTTTCACCTACGGACTTCAGCTCCCCCATCTGGTATGAGGAAATCATATGCAGATTCATATTCATCATTATAGAATGGTTTTTCCAAGTGTACTGTGTTAGAAAAACTAAATATGATCTATTTTTATGATGAGGCTACCATTTGGTGGGGCTGTTCCCATGCTTCGGATGTTGCAGCAAACAAATATACAGGAGTCAAAGCATGCGTTGGAGTTGAATATGAATCTTCTTCTTCTCTCTCTTCCTATTTTTGATAGTCACATCCACCTTTTGGAGGTGTTTTTAATGTCCCATACTTGGGATATGGAACCGTTATTGGTTTTTGAAGCTATTCAATCATGGTGTAATGATCTCATTCGACAGTTTTTTGAGTCATCAAATTGTTGAACTTCTTCCCATTCATGGCAGGAATGTTTTTCCAATCACCTTCTTCTTCTTCTAAATTGGTGATACTTACGTGGGTTACATGTACTAGGGATTTATTGAACATCACCTATCCATAATAAACCATTCTTTGGAGGAAATATTTGAATATTAAGCAATCTTGGATGTTGTGAACCAGCCTTATATGGAAAGGGTAGTATTTGGGATGATCAGTGAGGTTGACCTCATCGGGTTTCCTTACCTGTGGAAGCTTGAGAAGGTTCTTTTCCATGGATGCAAGGAAATAAATGGAGTCTTGGGGGAGATCTTGTTGTTGCTGTTGCTTGGTAGGAGGTGCTAGGTGGTTCAGGCCCTGCCTAGGTGCTCGAATAAGCACTGCTAATAGTTTGAGAGTAACAAAAAAAATCTCTATCTTGCCAAGCCTTTTCACATGTGTCGAGGGAATGAGTCAAGACCTATCTCAGGTGCAATTAATGGAATCTTCTAGATGTTGTACAATTTCTACAAAATCACATGATACACCAAGATATTTAATCAAGATCATTGGTATTTTTAGCTCATCCTAGAGATTTTCAGCATGAAGTTCTATCAATTTATCTTATGAGAGAGGAATTCTTAGTGAATAGGTTATTACTTACCATCTAGCTATAAATTCAGACACCCTATCATTTTCAGATTTCTTGTAGTTTTTAAGGTTTACAATTACCATTTTTCTTAGTGTAGAGATGAATTGATAAAGTAATTGTCGATGAAGTTCTTCCCATCCTACAATGAATACTACTAGAAGAGTACTGTACCAAAAAAGGTTGGACCTATCAGAGTATACATAAAATACCTCATCCTGTTTTCCTCTTATTAATCTTGAGGGACCATCATCGGACTACATCGGGACATGAAGTAATTGTGATGTTGTTTCAGGTCTCACACACTGTTAAAGCTGGAGAAGGTAAGATTGATGAAGTTGGGTGGAGGAAATGTTTCATATACCCATTGAGGTTATGTATTCTTCTTGAGCTTCATAGGTGTGCATCATCCTTCCATGGATTCTATTCAAGTATCTAGGGATTCATTGGAATTGAGAAGTTCTGGAGGTACAACTATCTTATCTACCTCCCATTGATAGGGAGCGAGGGGGGCCTGATGTGGTGGCCCCATTTTCCTCTCTCACTAATTTTCTATCCTTTTTAAGGCCTAATGATATCTTTGGAAGGGGAGAGGCTATTTCCGTAATGGGAGGAATTCATTATCATCTTAAAATTCTTCATTTATGTATTCCATTTTCCTAGATCTGGAACCGGTCTAACACTTAGATTCCACTCTTGAAGACTGATCGACTCTTTATTGATTTGTGGGAGGAGGAAGATTCATCTCATCCTAAAGACGATACCCAATGGAAATATTTCCCCTAAGTAACTCCTTGTTCAGTTATCTGAGATTCTGTATCTCATTCTCATATTGTTCCAACTTCTCCTCTGTAGAATGAATTTCAGCTCTTCTGGGTGACGAGTGGGATATGAAAACTTATTTCCCTTTATCCTTAGTAGTGTTCCTCCATAGAGTTGGAAAATAAATATTTTTATGTGATAGGTTTTGGATTCTACTTTGGTTCCCTGTACGTGCAACCTCAATTGGTGTATCTAGGTCACCCTCCTCTCAGCGTATGTTTTCTATATTTCTTCCCTTTACATTTTCAACATGATCCACATTATATCTCATGTTGATAGTGATGAAATGAAAAAAGGCGTATCAAGAAATGGTAGTTATCCCATTACTCTCAATGTAACAAGATGATTATGTATTTCTTGCATTAGGGTCATTTTTCTAACCCTTGTCCATATCGGAAATTTTTCATTTTTAAACCCTATGGGGTTTGATTTCCATCACTATAAGTCCCTCCCATCTTGGGTTGTGAGTGGTGACCTTGAGGGAGTTTTCAATAATGATTTAAAAAGTTCCCTTGAATAACATAGGTTTTTATGGGAGTGAGAGAAATGGATGGGATGCTGACCATTGATATTTACCTTCCAACTTGGATAATGCTGATTCCATATACAATGATGAGGATGATGATGAAAATTCCCCTAGCCCTGTGGACTGGGGAATATTCAAGGCTACCATTGGAATTTTTTATTTTTTATTGTTGAGGATCTTATGATTGTTGTTAAGGATTTGATGACATCTGGGATTAGAATTGATATATAAATTCCCCTATCCCTGTGGGATGGGGTTGATCTTAAACTATCACTGATTTCTCTAGGACCCTCTCGGGGGGTGATGAACCTAGTGATAGAGGTTGAGATAAATATTTACCTACATCAGTGGAATGGGGTTGATTTGTAACTGACACTGATATATCTCAAGTCCTCTTAGGGATTTATAATCCAAGGATTAGAGGTGGTGTTAAATATTCCTCCAGCCCGACGGGTTGGGTTCGATCCTAGACTGCTGATATTGTGACCTGTTTTATTTGGCATAGTTATACTGGTGTATAAGCTGGGTGAAATGGAAGCCCGTGATGGGATAAATTTTCTTTTGAAAGTTGTCTGATTTTTCATAACTTTAGCCTCCAAGTCTGAAATACATTCTTGTTGTTTTGAGGGGCCCAGTTCAAAGATCTATTGTTAACCCTTTCTCCCATTTGTAATGTCTTGGAATCATTAAAGCGGGGGTATTCTGTTGTAGTAACCAAATAGTTTGTGTCTTACCCAATCCCTTGATTTCACGAGAGGCTATGACATTATAGGATGCTGTGTTTGGGTGGTTATAATGTTCTAGGGGTTTGGTAAAGTAAAACCCTCCATACTTTCTCCATCCTAGAATATGGATACATGATTAGGCTTCAAGTATCAATTTCTGAAGAGTTTTTATGGAATGGAGGAAAGGATATTTTAAATTTCCACCGTGGTTTTCTGGTTTTGGGTCCCAAGCCATGGAGATAGAATCCAGGTTTAACTAAAAATAGAGTATATTGATGGTTTGATGATGACCCTCATATCTTGGATTATGGAGGTGTCTAGCCTTTAATAGATGATGATTCTCTCACATATTTTTCCATATATAAGACATTAACTCCTTCTAAATATGATTTGGGATATCATAGTCAGACATGGAAAGGGTCTAGAACCTGATGGGGAGGTTGTTTTAGCTAACTCTCTCCATATTTCAATTTCGGCTCCCTCTTCACCAGGCATACACACCTCTACCTAATCAGACCATAGAGGTCATCTCCCTGGGTCACCCGTTGACCAAGGTTAAGGGTTTACGGTAGCTAACAGAGAACTATATATGGTTGAACCAAGTGTTTAAAGAACCTCTCTATATGAAGGCATCGGTGTTTTGAGAACCTCTCTATATAGCAGTGTCTAGTCAAGGGGAGGATTTCTTTATCTAAAGAAGATTTCATTTTGGGGAGGTTGACCATAATGAATGTAAAGATTTGAGTCCCTATGATCCATATCCACACTACCATGAATATTGAGGTAATGATCACCTTTTTATTTAGCTAAAGAGTAGACAGACCCTTTGGGTGTTGATAATGTGTCATGAACGACCTCAAGGACACTGTAATTGAGAAGATTAGGGATATGATCCTTATTTTTCATTGTTTAAGGAATAATTTGACCTGTATTGTAGGGTTATGTAGGGTTATGAGCCTACTGTATGACAGTTTCCAAAATATATTGATAACCTTATGGTGTTGTGGGAGTATGATCCCGCTGTTGAGAAGCAGCTAGAGTATGCCAATGAGATTCTTAATTATCGACAAGAATATGATCCTGATTATGTGTGGTTTCTAGAATATATTGGTCAAACCTAGTTGAATATGGGATATAAGGCCAATTAAAATATGAATTCCCCACTAGAATATATAGATGGACCTCTGGAATGGGAGAAGGGATATGATCCTTCTCCTGTATGGCCTCTAAAGGATGCTGGTGTAGTCTTTTATCAACAGAAGTAGGGATATGGGATTGACTTCCACGAGTTACTGAATTATGATAAACATATTCACTAAAAGAAATATGATCCTGCCCTAAAGCATGTTCCACTCTTACTTGGTGGTCCCCAATTGAAGAGGTGATATGAGCTTGATCCTATGCTTTTAGAGTATACCATAGGTCTTTTTCTATAGAGATATGATCCTGTCCCATGGAATGTGCCACTCTCACTTGGTGAGACCTGGTTGGAATAGGAATATGATCCTATTATCATGCCTTTGGAATATACCGTCATTATTTTTAAACTGGAATGCGAGCCTTTCCTGAGGAATGTGATTCTCTCACTTGGTGATCCGCCATTTGAATGAGAATATGAGCTTGGTTTGGTGCCTGATCCAATACTGAGATATACTGATAATCCCACTAGATGGGAGCAATAATTTATACTTTCTTTAGAGAAACCACTTGTTCATAATGATCAAAGTGTTGTTCTACCCTAGTTGTAGGTATAGGAATATGCTCTTGTCTCTGTATCTACACCAGTGCTGGAATATTCCAATAGAGTTATTCAACTATTTATAGAATGTAGTGACATTTTAGAAAAGTGTTCACAAGAATGCAGGCTTGCACATTTTCAATATTTAATATATATTGGTAGATATATTCAATTTAAGGAGGATATAATCCCACCTTTTTCCTCCTTATTCAATCAAAATATACCGATGGTATTCTTGTATGAGGGTAGGGATATGAGACTTCCCCATGCTTTCTATAAGAATATGCCTGTAGACTTATTCTGAGTGAGAAGGGATATGATCCTTCCCACTGGCTACCGCCAGAATATATTGGCGGGCTTCATAAGAAGAATCAGGGATATGATCCCACTGTTGGTTATCCAAATCTTTCCATGTATGATGTGTCTTCCTAAGTGTTCATGTATGAGCTTCAGAGGTAGTAATGTGTTGGGTGGAACCCTTATCAAGTGATTGAGGGGAACCAATATGATGGCACTGGTGATGGAAGTTTACAAGATCCTTCCTCAGTGGATGCTGAACCAAAAAGGATCCATAGTTTAATCCTTGACCCATCCTCATTTGATATTGATGGTGGTGATTATCTCACTTCAGGGATAAGCTTCTGAAATAGTTTCCAATGTCAATGAGCACTGTTGGTTTCACTAAAACTCTCTTTGGATGATGCAGACTCATTGCTTTCAGCATCTGAAGACCCTTGTATACATCCTCAAGGGTCAATATCATACCACGTCGAAGATATTCTTGGATTATTGTTTTCACCACCTGACACTAAAGGTGTCGAGTGGGTGAGGTCGTTCTTCCACCCACAAGGGTTGCAGTCATAACTGATTTTCTATAACAGTTTCTATATGAAGACATGATTGTAGGTTAGGGTTTTGTTTGTGAGAGTAGTTTCTGCATCCACAAAGAGAGAAATACTATAAAATAAGACTTTAACAACACTATAAATATCCTTTATCAATGCTAGAAAAGCCCTGACAACATGAGAGACGTTAAAAGCCGAGGAATTTTATGATCTCTGAAAAAGTGATGATAAAGGGTTCATTTATCAGTGATAAGAAAATACTGATAAATATGACCTTTATCAGTACTATATTTAGCACCACTAATGGAACCCTTTATTAGCACTTATAAAAGCACTGATAAAGGTCCTATTTATCAGAACTTTTAAAAGTGCTGATAAAGGGCCATACTGCAGTATGCTATTACAACACACTGTAGCACCATAAACACACAAGAAACACATCAAATATCAACAAAAATAAGTCCCAATACATAATTTAAATGAAATTAAATTTATAACACAAATACCAGAACAAAACACTATATTATAGACATATCAAACATTTTTTTTATAGAATTACATAAATACAAATTATTACATACATTAAAAAACAATCCTAACTGTCAATGTTACCATGATTTTTTTTGACTTTCTTTGTCAAACTGCCAATATTACTTGAGTAGTTTCGAACAAAGCACCACAACATGAAAAAAATAATCTACCTATATAATAAAACAGTTATTATGAGTAATTCTAAAAAGAAATAAATTAAACATAAATATGAAATAATACATTAATTCTATGGACAATAATTTTACTTTTCAAATATCAAGATTACCTCTCTGATTGAGTAGTGGAGAGAACTTGAAAGAAATTTATAAATTTCAACACTATAGGAGTGAATGTTTTTGTGAAAGAAGAAGTTTATAGAATTTTTGGTGTAGAAAGGGATGAAATATGGATAGAGCACCCAAAATCGGGGAAAATAATCCACTTGTATAAGAAAACACTCTTATGTGAGTAATACTAAAAAGAAATAAGTTAAAAAAACATATGAAAAAATAAATTAATTCAATGGACAATGATTTTACTATGTAAACATCAATATTACATCTGTGATTGATCAGGGACAACGCTGTTGTTCTTTCTTCAAAGGCAGTTGAGGTAACTTGAAAGAAAGTGATAAATGCACCATTGTAGGGGTGAAAAAGTTTTAAGGTAGAAGGAGAATGAAATATGGACAGAGCAACCCAAACTGAAAAAATGAATCCACATGTATAATAAAACAATTATTATGTGAGTAATATTGAAAATAAATAAATTAAACATACATATAAAACAATACATTAATTTTATGGGCAATGATTTTACTGTGTAAACATCAATATTACCTCTATAATTGAGCATATGCAACATCATTTTTATTCCTACAAATTCAGTGGAGGTAACTTGAAATAAATTGATAAATTAAACACTATAGGGGTGAAAATGTTTTAAGGGAGAAGGAGCCTGAAAGTGGGACAGAGTACCCCAACTCAAACAAAATATTCCACCTATATAATAAAACAATTATTATGTGAGTAATACAAACAATAAATAAATTAAACATACATATGATACAATAAATTAATTCTATGGATAATGATTTTACTATGAAAAAAATCAAGATTACCTCTGTTATTGAGTAGAGGCAGCATCATTTCTTTTCTTACAAAGTTAGTGGTGGTAACTTGAAAGAAAGTGATAAATGAACCACTACATGGGTGAAAAGGTTTTAAGGGAGAAGGATAATGAAAGTTTGATAGAGCACCCCAACTTGAACAAAATAATCCACATGTATAAGAAAAAAAATATTATGTGAGTAATATTAAAAATAAATAAAGTAAAAATAAATATGAAAAAATGCATTAATTCTATGGACAATGATTTTACTGTGAAAACATCAAGATTACCTCTGTGATTGAGCAGAGAAAATGTTATTTCTCTTATTTCAAAGGCATGAAACATGAACAAAAATCTTCTAAAATAAACAAACTCTACAAGGAATAATGAAAATTAAATCAACATTCCATTATATAATTTTTTGGTAAAATAGAGAAAGTATATCGTAACATTCCCTTTGCATATATCAAAAGGGTTTCCTTATTTATAGATTGTTCTTCTGAGGTATTGGTAACATCATCGTGTGAAAAATACATTATCTGCATGAGTAGTCAAACATTTAATTTAGATTATGTTAATATAGAAGATAACATATAATATTATGAGGAAAAACATAATATATTAAAAAACAATTCTAGCTTATCATTGAACTCTTTTTTTAAGGTTTCAAGGATTTGATTCCTCTTTCGAGAATCTAAATCCCTTCTTTGTGGTCCCCTTTATTGTACAAGACATTTTCTACATTGGGATTGACCTGAACTAATTTTATATCCCAATGAAAGAGTCATCCTCAATTGAATTTTCATCTGACTCAATATTTGTTTTAGTCACTAGTAGGACAATCGACCAATTATTTTTTGTTAGATCAAAGACATAAAATACTTGCACTGCTTGTGATTCCATTATGAATGACACATCCTTTTCCCCTTCTACCCTGAAATTCACCTTCAAAAATTTCATTTCATTACCTTTCACTCAATTGATACAGTCAACCCATTTGTAATGGAAAAGAATCACTTAAAATATTTTATAATACAACTCATGTATCTATTAGATAAGGCCAAAATATGACATATTTTTATAAATTGGATTTATATCCTTGGAACCAGATATGTGCATCACTTAAGACACAAGCGTAAAACCAATGTTTTTAGTTATACCAAAGTCATCATGTTCTTTTTTATAGAATGTATAACCATTGACTACAAAACTAGTGTAAGATATAACATTTTTATTCAGTCCTCTGGATATACATTAAAGTAAATTTTGAATTGAATTTATATTTTTAGATAACTCCTTATAAATTTGATCTCTAAACCATCCTATAAACTGTTTATTATGTGTATCTGATATCCATTTTTTATCCCTTAATGGATTCAAATCTCTAAGAATTTATTTGTGGGATTCAATTTATAGATCAACATATTTACTATTATGTAATATGTAAAGATGTTATTGCTCCCACTTTTTCAAAGTAATTGTAACAACATCACTTATAGAAATCCCTTTGCATATAAGGCGTTCACTATGATGAGACTTTGGAAGATTTATGCTTTCAACATATGATACGTAATCGGTACATAATTCAATAGCTTCATCAAAATATATCGTTCTCCAATACAACCTTCTGTCCAACTTTAATTCTTGACATAACCATTCAAAATATTCATATACCATTCAATGGGGTATATCCATATCTAATGGATTGGACGACATAATTGAACCTCTCTGAAAAATTGAACCATTAGGTTGAGCATTATATTAAATAATGACATTGAGAAGAGCATTTCTAATAAACATAATATGATTGAAATATCCTTATTCATGATGGAAAAATTCACCAGGTCTAAAACTTCACTACATATGTCTTTGAAAAAGAATAAGAGTCTGGTTAATGTATGTCATACATTTTTAGGTAGAATGAAATGAAAAGCAATAAGAATTAAATATTGCATCAAAACATAAGATTTGTGTGATTTTAGTCCTTGTAACTTCAAATTATTCATTGCGATGACATTATTTATATTTTAGGAATACCCCTATAGAACTTTTACACTCATACAGAAAATGAAAAATTGAAATTTTTCCTATATGGATAGAGAGTAAGCTACTGGAGAAAGAAAAGTCCTCATTTTACCATTCACTAGTGCCAAATCTTCCCTTATCCCCATTTAAATCAAGTCTAACATAGACTTGATGCCATCTTTTGTTTTTCTAGGAACATTTAGTAATGGGCCAATAAAACAATCAAATATTTTTTTCTACATGAATGAAATCATAAAAGTATATGACATACAAACAATTCCAATACGGTAATTCAAAGAAAATTGATCTTTTCTTACAACCTGATTTTGTAAGGTTTTTTGAAAATGGTTTTCTGAAAACAATGTCAATCTTTTTTACTTTTTTATACAGTTGATTGCCCATTATTGGAGATGGTGTTGTACCTTGTTCGATATTCCTATTGAATACTATCGTCCATGATCAGTATTTATGCCATTGAGGTAAATTGTTTTGATGTTTTAAGAAACAAAGTATTTGAGGAATGTTTCAACCGAATTGAGTATGTGTGTTTTTAAAAAATGGGGCACACCAACATGCCTTTAATGCTATATCCTAATAAATTTCCATAAGTGGGGAAGTAATTTATCCTTCCGTACAACATGGACCTCAATGTGAATTATTCACTTCTATGAGAATCATACATTGTAACACCTGTATCCCACATCAATTTCAGATCTTTGATCATTGGATCCAAATAGACATCAATATCATTACCAGGTTGCTTTGGTCCAGATATAAGTAGAGACAACATAATGTATTTGTGCTTTATGCATAACCATGGAGGAAAGTTATAATTTACCAACATGATGGGCCATGTAATATGAGTATTACTCTATACACAAAAATGATTTATTCCATCAGTAGATAATGAAAGACACAAGTTTCTTGACTCATCTCCAAATTTAAGAAACTCGTAATCAATTTTATTCCACTGAGGGGAATCAACTGGATGATGTAGGTTACCATATTTAATTATTGTATCTACATGCCAGTTTAATTGTATTGTGGGTTTCTAACATAGATATAGTCTTCTAAACCATGGAATGATAGGAAAGTACCATACATATTTTGAAGGACTTGATTCAATTTTCTTGTATTGATCTGGGGCACACTAAGGGAATTTGATGAGTGATTCATGGTCCTTGTGAAACAATATAAAATCATTTGGGAAAACATGTATTTTTTAGAGATTATTCCCATTTAGTTTAACATTTTTTTAGTATCATATGTTCAACATGGTATTTCATTTTCTTCTAGTATCATATCTTTTAGAATACCAAGTAGTTCTGTAAAGCTAGTGTCACTCCATCGGTTTCCAGCTTTCAAATTATATAAATTCAATATAGCTGACAAAGTTGTGTATTTAGTACAACCAATATAAAATAGTTTCTTGGAATATCTATTTAACTCCTCAAACAACTTTGGACATTCAAGGAGGTCATCTTCAATTTACTTTTCATTTATTCCATGCGTTCTCTACCATCTTTTACAAAGGTATTCATATCAAATGATTCATAAACCATAGTATTATACCAATTGATGTCCAAATTCAGTTTTTACCCATGTTTAGTCCAACATTTATAGATTTTATATATTCTATAACAAACCAAATGTTCTTATAACTATTCTGGACTGATTTGTCTTGAATAACAACAACATAAACACAGACATAGGATTTTAGAAGGGTTGTCTGCATGCTCTCTTGAAAACTTGATGAACTCTTTAACTCCATCTTCATATTAGTTTTTAAAATGATTATATTTATTCCATTTTAGGTTCATATACATCATATTCAGTTAATAAAAGATTAATTTTATAAAATATATAAATAAATACACATAAGATATCGATTATAAAAAGTGAAATTTATAGACAATTCTAATAAGGGAAATATGGATCCTTTCTAACAGAAGATTTGAGTGCCTAGATATTCCAAATCCAATAATAAGGGCTTTTGGAATTTAAAAAAATAGGGCGAGATAAATTCAAATCATAAATGATATTATCACTAAACTTTATATATGTAAATTGGAAGATGGATAGTGTAATGACCCTAGCCTGAATTACCCAAACAACACCAGGTCAAATCATCTTATAACCTCCAACACACCTCAGAGTCACTAAAGGATGGTTTAAACTTTGGGTGTAAAAAACCATAAATGGGAGGTGGTCCCCCCCTAATAGAAATAATTTGTACCAAATGTCGAACAAAATTCTAACATTACCCTTAGGGTCATTGGACATGTAGACCCAAAATCATCATTACCTGATATAGGCATACTTGTTAGACAAAAAACTGTAGAAATAAATGATGCATTATCTATATAGACACACATACATGTCATGACAGTATAAAAATTCACTCACTTATAGCCTATTAGAAATATCAAATAGATAAAAACCTCATATTCAAAAATAATATGAACTAAAGGCACCATAATGATTCAAAAAGAAAAGGCTTGATGTGATAAAACCTCATGTGCTTAACTGGTGATGTACCCTTTGAATATGTTCCATAAGAAAACTAAGGACCGTAGTGAATTCTAAGAGGAACTAGATCCTATGATACATATAACCAATAGAAAAGCATACATCACTCCACCAACTTGGTTCTTGAAAAATATCATTTGAAGCTGCATGTCCACTGAGGTGTCCATGAAATGTGTAAGCATATATATAATCATTAGGGAACCAACAATGTTCCTCAAATCAGTAGTCAATAAAAAAAATATTCAAGAAAATTTCCTCACACTTATATATATATATATGCAAAAATTATTTACCAAGAAGATATAAAGTATAGAAGTAAAACAATAATGAATAAATCTATGGTTCAGTGTGAGATATAAAAAATGGATCATGCATCGGTAGTCAATACATACAATAGACTATAAATCATTCCTTAAATAATGGATCACAAACAAATCATAAACAAAATATCATAAACAACAGATCATAAACAAATCATATAAGAAGAAATCAAAAACAAAACAAAAAATACACAAAGAAAATCGAAAGGCCTACTTCACTAGGTTGAAGAAAATACATGACCCTCTTCGAATGTCGGATGAGATGTTCAGAGGTAGTCGAGTGGTATGATTCGACCTTCGATTCACCGAGGATGAGCACTGATAGTGGGTGGCTTCTGCAGAAAGATTCTATAACATAACAGGTTCACAAATGGTTAGGTTTTTTAAAATAGATCGGGACACTTTTATCAGTGATTATTTAGCATTGATAAATATTGGAATTTATCCGTGCTAAAAAAGTGATGATAAAACTAGTCTTTATCAGCGCTAAACTTATAACACTGATAAATGTTCATTTTATCAGCGCTTTGTTTATCGCTAATAAATATTCTTTTATCAATACTTATTACTAAAGCGATGTTAAAGGACCTATAATTATAATTATAAATATCAAAATTGAAAATATTTATAAATACTTAATAAATATATATAAATATAAATATAGTAAATATATGTATTAAAATTTTATAATTATTTATTTATAATTATAGAAGTATTTAAAAAAAATATTATTTATATAATTATATATATATATATATTTAATAAATATACATAAATATACATATATTAAATATATTCATTATTTAATTATTTATTATAAATTTAATAATTATTTAAATATACATAATTATTTATTTATAATTATATAAGAAATTTAAAAAAAATATTCATTTATTTATAATTATAAATATATAATTGTATAAATATAGTGAATGTACATTTATAAATATATTTATCAGTAAATATTTTTTTACAAATATTTTTTAACATTATTAATGAATATCTAATCTTTAGTGCATGTATATATGTACAAAATGAGTGAAATTGAATAAATTAGTAATATTTGTACACTTTAACAATATTGAGAAAATGGATAAGTTCTCTCTGTGTGTGCATATTGTATATAAAAATGAATTAATTACGTATCTTTGAAATCAACATAACACACATTTGATCTATATTAAATTGAAAAATCAAACGACATTCAATTATATTGTAGAGTAATTTGAAATTTGTCAATATTTTTTATTCCTATTAATTTTTAATTATATACCATTATTCAATAAATATGTGGAAATTTAATGTCAAGTGCATAAATATTTTGTAATATATAAATCATATTTATATATATTGATATATATCTATATATTTAATATATACAATTTAATAACTTTAATTATCATAATTATCCAACTAATAAAATGTTTATTATTTAATAATGTATAACCAATCAATTAATTTTTATGAATAATTATTTAATTAATAAAATGTGTAGTATTTTTTTAATAAACACATTTTTATTTTTTTTATTTAATTATTTCATTTTACCAGCGCTAAAAATGTGTTGATGAATGGAATATTTATCAGCGCTAAACATAAAGTGTAGATAAAGTGTACCCTTTATGAGCGCTAAAGGTAAAGAACTGATAAAGGATACACTTTATCAGTGCTAAAAATAAAGCACTGATAAAGGTTTCCTTTATCAGTGCTAAAATAAAGCACTGATAAAAGTTTAAATTTATTAGTGCTTTCTTTAGTGCTGATAAATATGCCATTTATCAGCATTTTATTCTAGCACTGACAAATAAAAATGTTGTTAAAGGCTTGTTTTGTAGTGGTGAAGCAAGAGACAACAAGTTCATTGATCACTGCATCATTGCAGGCATGATATGTGATCAATGTAATATGCACAGGTAACACAATTGTACTTCTTATTTCTGGTCCATCCATTTTACTCGTGTGGACTTGCCACAACAAGGATGAGATTATTTCATGATAACACCGATTCCATAGGACCACACATTGAGCATGAATTTTTGGTTCGTGTAGGAGGCGCAAAACGAAATGGACTGATGCATGGTTAGCTAATCATCTTTATTATTTGAGATATTCACATCAGGTTCACTATTTTTATTTCATAGGAAAGAGGGTGTTTGGAGATATCTCGACAGTTGATTATGTGGGGGGTTGAATGTACTGCACAATTCTTCATGTTAGGTTCCCCATTTTTTCCTTTCAATGAAACTCCCAATGGTTCCGATGTCCATAACTAAGTACAAACCTACTTTTCAAAGGAATATATTCAATTGGGATTTCAGACTCAATGACACTTATTAATTCACATTGGTCGAGAGGATGGAGAGTCTAGCTCATCACACCCTTTTGGGGGGGGGGGAATTATGGCATACTCTGGAGCTCTCTTATAGATTTATGACATGTTCATGAATATCTTCTTAATCCCGATATAGGAATGGTTACCCTAAAAAATTATCAAGTGTTAAACCCTTTCATATGTAAAGGAGGGTCTTTTGATAATTCCATCTATATGTATCCCAGTCTGTTAATATATTTCCCATTAATGGTTAGATGCTTATATTTTTAATCTATAAAACCAAGCACTCCAGAATTTACTACCATATAGAGAAGAAATTAATATCTCGAGGATGGTATTTCACCTTTATGAGGTGTCCTACATATCCTGTTTATAACAAGAATAAAAATCCATGTATTTCGTTGAACCCATTCAGTTAATGTCATGTTGAAAGGAAATATATGAGGGAACTTAGGTGATGGGTATTTAGATCGAACCTCAGGGAGGAGTCCTAAGTATCCTAGTTATGATAGGAATCAGATTCATTTTAGTTCAACCATGCCCTTGGGACTTACCCTGGGGTGGATTACCTATTATGTGGATAGTCAAATAATGTGGCTAAATGGGGATTTTGCACTAAGGTTGATCTGGATGGAGAGATTCATAATTCGAATTATATGATCATTTCAAATCAAAAATCATACATGATCCATGCTCAATGTGGGAAATAAGGGATATCAAGTAATCAATCTCATTGCATATGTATGTAGGACTTATGGACTAGGGAATCCCTTGTGTTGTTTGATATGAAGATCGATCCTTAGGAAGGTGTCCTACTCATCTTGATTATGGAATGAATCAAAGTCATCATAGTTTAGTTTCCTTCTCAATCTGTTGGTGGATGATGAAGCATGATAATACCATGGTAGATATTGGGTATCAATGGTTATAATGTTATAGACATGGATGGGCTAACACTGAGGTGGATTCCCATTTGATCTCGGGGGTTAAGAAGGCATCCTACGTATCCAGGTTATAGAAGGAATTAGAGTTATCATAGTTCAATTGGGGGTATTCCCAAATATATCTAATAGGCAAGTTTATCATGTCCTGGGATGTTTGCCTAACAGGTCATGCTAATAATCCTAGCATGTCCTGATCATCCACCTGACATGTTTGGGGTGTCTTTATGACATGCATGAGGATGTCCGAACATTTCTTGGTTGCTCAAAACACATTTCCAAATAAAATCTCATGATCCAGTTGAATAGTCTGAAGGAAATCACATAATCTGAATGACATGTCTATAATACATCACATGATCAAGGATGGAACTTTTGGAGGGAGTTGCATGATCCAGGATGACTTATATAGAGAACATCGTAAGACTTGGCTGGCATGTCTGGAGGGTGTCGTATGATCCAGGATGAAATTTTCAGAGGACACCGTGAGTCCAATTTTCCATGTATAGAGGGTGTCACGAGACTTGGATGAAATATGCAGAGGGTGTCACATGACTTAAGGAAAATGTCTAGAGGACATCAAAATATTGGGATGGAAATTCTGGGAGACTTCATAGGACTTGGGTTTCATTCCTGGAGAGCATCAAATGACTTTCTTGACATGTAAAATGGACATCTCATGATCCAAATGGCATGTCGAGGGAGTGTCCCATGACTTGGGTGACATGTGCCGGTGCTGTTGCATGATTTGGATAGGTCATTAGAAGTGCATGAGGATCCGAATATCCATATTCTCATAAGTATCCCATATTTTTCACTATTTTTTTCTAACCTTTATTACATATGTTCATTAGTTTTTGTCTAATGTTATCTTATTTTAGGTTTTTTGAACTAGTAAACATGTAGTACCTCCTTCACATAATCAAGTTAACATGATAGAAGTCTATAATGTGATATATAGAGTGATCACATGAAGAACATACTCAAGAAACGTTATCCCTTAGGTCATTACCCAGATTTTTCCTAGGAGAAGACCTTGTGATCACATGAATGGTCACTCTGAGAAGTCCACTCCTGTACTCCTGTATAACAGTCATTTGTGGTGTGAATCCATGGTGTGTGTGTTTTTTTATTGAGGTGGAGGTATTTATTAGACTCTCTACCCCAGTGATATGCTTCCTTATGTGGAGAGTATCTCACATATATGATCTGGAGTCAGTGGAAGGATTTTTCAAATCAGTTGATTCTACTGTGGGTTAACCATGGATTTGTGTAGTGACCTGCGACCATGAGAATATTCCACCATTGACATGTTTATTAGACCCAAAATTATCAAAGGCATTTATCCTAAAATTTTTGACATGTCAAGGGGATTTCATAAGGATAGAAAAACATTTACAGGGGTCTTCACAAGATTAGGATGCCTATGGGAAGGCCTTCATGTGATCCAAGATGACTTGTCTTGGGTCATTCATGTGACTAAGGAGACATGTCAAGGGAGCCTTCATGAGATCATGCCAACATGTTTAAGGGTATTTTATTTATGGGATCTCATGTGATCAATGGTGATAACTCATAGAATATATCCCCTTTCTCATGAAGTACAATGTATCCTCACTCCATAATAAGCTTCCACCTTCCTCATTTTTATTTACTTATTTTTTCTATAAAGATAGAAGATATCACGCAACTTTGTGAGTTTTGTCTAAGAAAATAAATTTCCTTGCCTTTGATACATCACATGACCAATAATATATCTTTTGGTTATGCACAAGAATTTTCATGGACAACCCCACTTGTTGTCTATAGAGATGGAGGGGCAACACATAATCAAATGGATATGTACGAGACCCTTCCCATGATGAAGCCGACATGTTAACAGGATCTTCCATAAAAAGGTGGAAATTCTGCTAAGGTATTCACAAGGTCTTTTGAACTACTTAATCTTATTGAATGAAAATAAACAACCACATAAGGTATCCAAATTTTTCATATTTTTATCCCTTATTTTACAAAGAGTTTTGGATAATTGTCTGCATCTTCTAGTTGAACATTCGAGTGATCATAAGAGCTTGTATGATTGAATTCACATGATCATAAATATTTTTTAGGGTTCCTTTGCAAGAATAGGGAGGCTTGTCAAAGGGGATACAAATGATCAATATTAGATCATGCACTGTACATGACCCATTCATATTACCTTCTAAGGGTCATGCGATCCTGTGTACTTCTAAAGGTTATATGACCAATGTGAGTTGGATGCCTTCTCTTACTTTGTTTTGTGGTGAAACTAATACTAATGCTTTAGGTATTTCTTCCCTTGTATATTTTTTGATGCTCATTTTATAGGCGTTAATAGTATGCCGCACCTTTAAAGTGATTCAGGTCTATAATAATAATAATCAAGTATTACATTTAATACTTTATTACACAAGCTAAGTTTAAAACCATCTCATTTCACAATTCCATTAAATAAATCCCTTTAACCATTTCATTTATAAATTTAAAAAATCTCTAAGTGTTATATAATTTTCATTTAACATTTCATTTAATTTAATTGTGGCTTCTATTAGCAAGTGGCAATCTCAAATCACCCAAGGAGAGGTTTCGTCACAAGGAAATAATAGTGGCTGTTATCATTTAATTGAACCCACCTTATGTGGTGGTTTAGGACGAGGTTATAAACCTCCAACTATGTCAATGAGTCAAAGGGAACATCAAGTTCAGGGACTAAATAGTTAAATTAAGGAGTGACACATTTTATAAGTAATGCATATAGAAAGTTGAGCATATATCACAATAGATAAAAATTATGAACATCATGACTTTGAGGGAAAAATAATAGAAAAGATAACTTATCATTGTGGTAGAATCCCTATCTAGTATCGACCTTTGATTTGGGCTAGAATGAGAGAAAATGGAAAACTGGATAAAATCCCTAAAAATAGGGCATATTAGGTCACATGAAGATCATGAAAAATACAAGAAAAGAAACAAAGCAAAGAAGTAACATGATTGATAGAATTACCAAATGGGATCAAACATATCAAACAACACTCGAATCAGTGCTCAAAAAAAGAATATTTATCAAATCCTATAGGAGAGGGAGGATAACTCTACAAAACCTAAAATTCAAAAAAATGAATAAGGAAGGAGGGTTTTTATAATTTAAAAGAAAAAGGGAAAAAAATTTCCAGCATTTTTAATTGGAACATGGTTTTGTGCACAATTGAAAAAACCATATGTTAACCATGCATATCACATTTTCCATGATCCAAAATTCTTAGAGTTCATGCACATGGTTAGACAACTTGTGTACAAGCCATGCTCTTGGAACTATCCCATGCCCCACACCCTACATGGTCTAGGTGCATGGTTAGACAAATAGTGCACAAACCATGGATGGTGAACCTACATTTAATTATAGGTTTTTAATAGTCATGTGTACTCAGTTACATGGTTAAATAAATAATATATAGACCTTTATTTCATGCACGGTTGAGGGGAACAGTTAGTGCGAACCATGTGATATCTATGCACCTCACTTATTTCACTAAAAAACTAGAACTCCGGGACATGAACCAAGCCTAAACACTCTAGAAACCTCTGTGACCTCATTATTTTCATATATTTAGATAAAAAAATCAGACGAAAAAGTAAAGGATCCATACCTCAAGAAAAAACTAGGATCTTACAACCTTCCCTTCTTAAAACAACTTATCCCTTATTATCCCTTGCAAGGGTGGTTGAGTTTCTTCCAAGAATAAATCCAGCCACTGAGCATGTATATTAGAATCTAGATCTTAGGACTCATCCTATACATAGCCATGCTTCCATAACACCTGATCTATAAAAAGTAACCTAACTTGAATAAAATACATGCTATGATCAATGATACTAACTACATGCTCCTCAAAAGAATTATTATACTCTAACTCAACTTCCTCCAAATAAAAATCATGAAATGAGTCAGAGTGATAATGAAAGATAAGAGAAGCATTAAATAAATCATTCATATCCCTATACCTATAGGGAAGAGATATCTGATATTCTATTATCTAAACCCTCTCCAGAATCTCCAAAGGTCCAATGACTTAAGGCGATAACTTACATTGACTCTGAATCCATTGATGGCCCAATATAGGCGAAAAATGCACGAAGACCTGATCGTGCACCCCAATTTATAGAGGTTGATGATTATGATAAACTTATGAATTCTACCTAGGCTGAGCCATATCCATATATTTCCTGATCAGATGAACCTAGTTAAGAGTATCTTGATTGATATGAGGTCCTAGTATCACCACCTCCCCATCCTCTAACCAACACAAAGGTGAATGAAAATTCCTACTATAGAGAACCTTATATAGATCCATTGAGATAGTTTCTTGAAAGTTGTTATTATAATAAAACTTATAAAGAGGTAAGTTATTTTCCTAAGAGCCTCCAAAATCAAGGGAATATGCTCAAAGAATATACTATAGTACCTGTATAGTTCACTTAGAATGACCACCAGTCTATGGGTGATGTGTTGTACTCAAAAGTACCTATGAACCAATAGATTTCTGAAACCCATGCTAGAACTGAGAAGTGGACCGAGTGTTACTATTTTATATAATGGTATGTTGAACCCCATGAAGGTGTATAATTTCTTATATTTAAATCATCTTGATATCTTATACTAATAAGGTATCCTAGATAGGAAAGATGTGGGAAACCTTTATCAGCCTATAAATGATCACCCATATGGTGTCACTTCCTTGAGGGGATTTTGGTAAACTCATCCCAAAATACATGGTCACATCATACCATTTCAACTTTGATATGGGTAACGACTATAAAACAACATAATTTTACCGGTGTTCCACCTTCACCTCCTTTATTTTAAAAGGGAATTCCCATGTGTGGCCTTTTCGAACCCTCCACACAAGGAAACCCCCCTCCCCATAAAGTGGTCACTCTGAAGAGATCCCCAGCTGGGAAGGAGCCGTTGCCAGCCGAGATGGCAGAGCGTCTCGAAGGGTCACAACCAGGGTGGAGATGGACATTCACCTCCTAAAATGTGAAACACTGAGTAATAAAACCCATGATCTACTTTTTTATCCCAAGCCAGCAATACTGGTGGCATAAGTCATGATACATATTAGTGATTCTTGGATGGACTACCATTTGAAAGAATGATATTCAAGAATAATATCCTCTAACATGTCTCCAAGTACCCAACCATGACTATGAATATGCAGGATCTCATCCTCATCCACAACCCATCAAAGTAGTGGACACTTACCAGAAACACTTTCTCTCAAGAATAAGACTTCAGGATCTAAAATCTAACTCCTCTTCACTCAGTCCAAAAGTGATGAGGCCACTATTACATCCATGATAAATGGTTTTATGTGACACTATTAAACTTCTAGATACATTTTAGAAATAATATCCATCGACTACCATTCACCATTGGATTCCTAAATAACTTGCATATAATTCTTCCTATTTAGATCATAATAAACTAAATTTCCCATCATTATACATATAAGTAAGATCAATATAATAACCTAAAATCTTATAAATAAAATTCCCTTTATGATTGAATTAAATAACATATTATGATTATAGAAAACACATGAACTTGGATTTATTATATCATATATGATTTAAAATACCGTTATGAATCGTAACCATTGATAATATAGTCATTGAATAGTGATCATATGATTAGTATAAATATAAGGTTTTGATAAATCCAATTGATAAAGACAAATTGATGGCCTCGACCAATAGGATAATTGCCTATGAATCTCATTTATCAGAGCTTACAAGGAAGATAACATCACTGGGATTTTCACTTGACCAAGACTAAGCTGATATCCAATAACTAAAGTATGAAAAAAACCATTTATTGTAGAATTTAAAGCGCATTGAGGTAATGAAATAAACCATATACACTAAACCACCTCATAAAAATATCACCATTTCACACCTTACCTATAGGGAGTTTTCTAGTTTAATAAAGGGATATGTATCAAGACCCTAAGAATATGAATATTTATATTTTATTTTTCAATAGAATAATAATTATATTTACTTCTTATTATTGTTTCTTTATAAATAATTTTAATTTTGATATGAAAAAACATAAATTGTATTTTTGGGTAATATGAAATTTTAATTAAGTCATTTTCTGATGAATTAATGGGTTTTTTTAAATGAATTATTTTTTAATAAAAAATTATTAATAAATTTTTTTATTAAAAATAAATGATAATACAATTTTGATGATTTCAAATGTAATTTTTATAAGAGTTTGAAAATTGTTATTTGTCAAAAAAAACATAGGAGTTATTAATAGCTATTGATTCTATTTTAAAAGTGAAAATTCAAAAATTTAGAAAATTATTTTGATAAAATAAATATTATTTTTTCAATATTTATGTAAAAATTATCTTATGGTGATCTTTTCACAATTTTTTGAGATAGTCAAAATTTCAAGTAAAAATTAAATTTGGTATAAATATATGGTGTGTATTATGACATCATAATGACCCAAAAGAAATGTAATAAATTATATAAAAGGTATAAACTATATAATATATGTTTCCCCTTTAAAATAACATTATTTTTAGGTTATTTGGTTAATTTTATAAACCTTTATGAATCCTCCAAAACCTATATTACATTTTAAGGTTTTAAAATAATTTCTTTAAGAACAAGACTAACTTCCACACCACCAAGGGTAATATTTTAATGTGTTAAGTACTTGACCAAATAAAATAATTAAAACACCACCTATTTTGTAGAAATAATGAGAAAACATGGTAAGGTTTTTTTGTTCTGATTACATTATTGTATAGAGTCCAAAACATAAGTTTGGGAAATAATGAATAACTCCCCTCTCTTTTCCTATATAAACTCCCCAAATATCACATTTATCTTCATTCAAAAAAATTGGATCTCATAATTACTCTTTTATACCCTATCTATATTCCTCCCAAGGTCCCCAAATCTATTAAGAAGTTCCTCCCAATCTTTTGGAATCACCCTCCTAAGGTAAGGGGCCTCTCTCTCTCTCTCTCTATCTTCTTTTCCATTTAAGCACCTTCTTTGTAATTATCCTTTTGAATCTCAATTGGTTATTTTTTAAAAACATTATAAATATCCCTCTAATTTCCAAATTATTTTCTAAAAATTAGAGATAAATTATCCCCTCTCATTATAACATTTACCTAAGCCGTTACTATTCTGAAATTTAGTTAGGGATCCTCTCCTTCTCCTATATATTCAAGAATCTTATTCATTTTATGACTTTTATTTCAAATTACTGAATTTTTGATATGTTTTTCCATAGCCCTGTTACTGTAAATTTTATCTTCAAATGATTATAGACCCATTTTCCCCCATTAAACCATTTTATAAACCTTTATGTACTTCTGTTATGCGGATGAAATTTCACTGCGAGTTTTCCCTTCCAAACCTTAATGTTGTGAATACGGTCACTATTTACACTCAAGGGTATTCCCCTAGAAATGCCTATAAATGTTTTATTAGGTAATTCCATGTATTTATTTCAAACTCCCTGATCATGAAATTAAATGTGATGAAATATGTTCCTTTGTTGTATGATCTATGTGACACACTTATGCATGTACATAATATGATTATGGTGGATGTTCCTAGATATCGCTCCAATGAATTATTTATTGTTTTAGTATCATGATATACCATGTATGGTGCATGATAGATTATCCTAAGTACATTATGTTATGATGACTTGTTGTTTTACCTTGAATTATTCTTATAATTTCATGTTTAAAGTTGTTTCCAAATTCCCATGTTATCTTTATGTTAACACGATATATCATACCTCATTGTTCATATTTCTAATTATCACCCCTTTTATGTCCCATTGAAATTCATGTTGTTTAACATGTAAAAGTTTCTTCATGTTAGTATTTATTTATTCCCTTAATGGGATTTATAGCCCACCCCTTTCTTAGATATGTCCCCAGTTTGTCCCATGCAGTTTTAAGAACGATGGAATAATATGAGAATGTTAAGGAAGTTTTCAATAATACATATTTACCCCCTATTTTAAGTTTTTATGCAATGTACCTAATTCCCCAATACACCAAAGTTCTAAATATTTTGGGTTTTATTTTGTGTTTTCTTATGTAATAAATCCTGAATTAATGTGTAATAAAGAAAAGGGATGACATAGTTGGTATCAAAGGGAAGTTTAGTTATTTTTGGGATTAGGATTAGGAAACTCTAGTGAAAGCCTTAGGGGTAAACATAAATAAAATAAAACATCCCTAAATTTTGGTAAATTATAAAATAAGTGGTTTCTAAGAAAATAAATCCATGTCTGGATACTATAAGTGGATAGGATCTAGCACAGAGATATGCAGGTGTAATAATCCCCAAAAGGGTGATTGAGATGGAATCAATTGTCTCCTGGTGCATGATAATAATCCTTGCTACATTCCTAGTTTTAATCTCCTGGGGGTATATACATTGATAAATTCACAATCTCATTACAAACCTTTATTCGAGGAAAAAATGGCTATAAGAGTTTATGTTAGGAAATAGATCGTGGATAACATAGTTTTAAGACTATAAATTCATAAGTTAACAAATAAATTTCATTTATAAATTATCCGTTTAAGGTTATTGGATTTATATTTTGGTGTCTAAAATTAATCATCCCTAATTTTCCCTTTATTCTAGTAATGGATTAAAATTGGAGGAACTGAGTAAACAACCGATGTGAAGGGAAACACGATGACTGCCCAAACAATATACCCAACCTGATGTGAGTAGGAATCAAAAACTTTGTGATGATACTCTCTTAGTTGAATCAGGTCCTAAATAGGTACCTAAATTAGGCTGAACTTCCAAATACCCCTAAAAAGGAAAAATCTACAATTGAGAACTTTATGCGACAAAGGCCTATGAATTTAAATGGATCATATGATCCCTGAATTTTTGAACAATGATTCAAGTATACCGAGAAGATCTTCTCCATCCTTTAATGTTCCAAAAAATAGAAGGCTATAATATACATTTATCATGAATAAAAAATCTTGAGGAAGAGATCAAAGCAATGGGGTGAAAGGAATTTTATAAAATATTTTTAGACAAATATTTTCTTCAGACTCTACAACTTAAAATGGAAATTTATTTTCTCACCCTGAAGTAAAAATATGATGACTCCATCAGGGAGTACAAAGAAAACTTCACAAGAATTTCATGATATGCCTCTAAATTTTTTATTATCCCCGAATGAAAAGTTTTCTTCTACTTTGGTGGTCTAAAACTAATCCTATGAAAAGACCAAGTAATCTGGGACTTTGATAGCTATGAATAAATTGTTATATATTACCTCAGTGTCAAAATGAAGATCAGAAAATCTCAAGGGACTTGTAGGGATAAGAATCAAAAAGTTTATTTTAATTATGGTGGTGTGATGGAGAGATATAATGATGGTAAGAAACTTCAACATCCCACTTGTCAAAACTGTGGAAAGAGGCACCGTATAAATTTATTGAAGGCTATGGGGAATTTATTTAGGTGAGGGAAGGGAACCTAGCTAGAAATTGCTGAGAGGAGAAACCCACCAATGTAATGGAAGAGAGGAACGATCTAATCTACCATCAGCCTATTTTCCAATGTTTCAACATCAAGAAACATAATCATTATGTGAATTACTTACCTAATACAAGGGTTTTTAGAGAAAATCAAGGCCAATAACATCCATGACAACAAGGGAGATCATATTCTATAACAACTACTGAGGTGGATCCCAACAACAAAGTGGTGAAAAGTATGCTATTTATTCATTCAAGAATATCAAATCTTGTTTTTGATTATATTTCTTAGAAGAATTTCATACCACATAATTTTATTAGAAATATTCAAACACTACCATATATCATGGAAGTAGAGTTGTCGTAAAAAACAAAAAATGGGACAATTATCGAATCCTAAGTATATAACTCTTCCCCTATAAAAATTTGTGGGATATAATTCCCATCAAACCTTGTGATTCTATATTTAGTGTAATTTGATATTATTATGGGTATATGTTGGATTTCGTTATATATATCTAACATAAATTTACAAAAGAAGAAATATACACTCTGTATCATTAATCGCCCTCTGATTCTGTACAAGTGCAAGGAAGAGGATGAATCTTCTTTTGAAACAAGATCTCATGCTTGGATATTATTTACCTATGATAAAGTGTATCTAGATTAAATGATTGAGTCTAAAGAAAATACCAACATTGAATGCATTCCCATTGTGAGAGAATACACTGATGTCTTTCCTGAAGAATTTCCTGGTTTTCCTCTTAGTTAAGAGGTTGAATTTTCCATAGAGATTATACCTGGGAATTTTCCAATATCGAAGACTCTATATAGAATGGTTGTTTAAGAACTTAAGGAGCTATAGAAACAACTATAAGAGAATCTGGATAAAGGGTTCATACACCAAAGTGCTTCACCTTGGGGTGCACCAGTCCTCTTCATCAAGAAGAAGAATGATTTAATGTGCCTTTGCATTGATTATCATGAGCTTAAAAAGATCAGGATAAATAAAAAGTATACTCTACAACATATTGATGAATTTTTCGATCAGCTATGTGGATCCCAATACTTCTCTTTATCTTTGATTAGGGTTTTATCAAGGGTGAAGAAGCGGGATACCACCAAGAATTCTTTCCCTATAAGGTATGATCACTATGAGTTCATATTAATTCCATTTATACTCACTAATTATCCATAAATATTAAAATAATTGATTAATAGAGTCCTTATATATTACCTTGAAATTTGTTTGGCAGTCTTTATTGATGAAATTCTAATATACTCCAAAAGTAAGGAGGAGCATGAGGACCATCTGAGAACTGTGAGAAATACCTTACAAAAGGATAAGATGTATGAAAAGTATACAAAAATGTGAGTTATGGTTGAAGTAAGTCTCATTCTTGTGGAATATTATCAAAATTACTGGGATATATTTGGACCCTTCAAAGATAAAATCAATTTAGGGATGTCTAAGGCCAACATATGTGATAGAAATCCATTGTTTCATTAGGTTAGCTGGGTACTATAGTCATTTTTTGATAAATTTATCATAATGATAAAAACCTATAACCAAGATAACTTGGAAGGGAGTGACGTTTTTTTTGAAATAATAAATATAAAGAGAGATTCAAGGATTTAAAAAATAGGCTTATAACTTCACTTAAACTTTTTCTTCCCATAAGTGGGGAACTTTTCACGGTATATAGGGACACTTAAAATATGGGAACAATTTGTGTACTAATGCATAATGAAAACGTGATAACTTATGCCTTAAGGTAATTTAAAGTTAATGAATAGAACTACCCAACACATGATCTAGAGTTGGCCACATTAATCTTCACATTGAAAATCAAGTGGAACTACCTCTTTGGTGAGAAGTGTGAAATATATACGGATCATAAAAACCTCATGTATATATTCACACATGAAAATATGAATATGCACTTGCGAAGATGGTTAAAGATAATCAAGGACTATGAATTCTCAATCCAGTACCAACTTGGGAAATAAAATAAATTGGAATATTCTCTATGTATAAAGGATATGAAAATTTTATCATTGATTAGAATTGATAAGGATATGTTCATCTTAGACATGAAAAGGGTGTACATGGGAATCATGAAGTAAAATCATCAATCCTTTCAAAAATTATTTCTAAACTACCCCTCATAGATAAGATAAATGATTTTAAGAGAGACTGTATGTAAATTTTTAAGAATATAAAATCTATAAAAAAATATAAATACTTATATTTTAAAGTTAATGAATATGGATCTGGAAGATTTGGCTCAAGTCTATGTGTACCATCAAATCTCGAGTTAAATAATGAGATATTGGATGATTCACATATCTCTACCTTCTCCATTAATCTAGGGTGCACAATGATGTATCTAGATCTATGAGATCACTATTTTTGGGACAATATGAAGAAGGAGTTCATATAATATACATCAATGTGTCTTTTATATCATCAAGTGATGACTGAAAGGTAAAAATACAAGGGGATCATGCAACCATTAACCATACCTACATGGAAATAGGAAAACATAAACATGGAATTTTATACTTGTTTTCTAAAGACATCAGGAGGAAATAATGCTAGTGGGTTGTGGTGGATCATATTTCAAATAAAAATCACTTCAATACAATATAATAGGAATTATCACTCGATTAAATTTAAAGGATATACATTAGAGAAGTGGTGATGCTGCATGAAACACCACTATCAATTGTATCCAATTGAGATCCAAGATTTACCTCCAAGTTATATAAGATTCTACAGTATGATATAAATACTGAGATAAACTTAAACATGGATTATCACCCTCATACTAAAGGCTAATCTGATTGGACTATCCAGACACCCGAGGACATGTTGAGAGAATGATCAATGGACTTCAATGGATAATGAGATCAATATCTTACTATGGAATAGTTTTTATACAGTAATAGTTTCCACTCTAGCATCCAAATGGTTCCCTATGAATACCTTTATGGGAAAAGGTAAAGAACACCTACATGTTGGGATGAATCCAATGAACGCAAACTTCAGAGTCCTGAAATGGTTGAGGAAATGGTAGAAAAGGTGAATACCATTCAACTAGCACTCCCACCTAACCTATCTCAAGAACATGTTTTGTTACTTGTATCCCTGTTGAGTAATTACATACCATACCCCTTATATTTGATAAATCCAGTGATGTTGTCATTGAAGAATGATCTTTCATGTGAATAGAGTCCAGTGAAGATCATAGATCATAAATAAAAAGTTCTATGAAATATGACAATTCACCTAGTCATAGTGCTAAGGAGAAACCAAAAGTTTGAATAAGCGATGTGGGAAATGAAGGATGTGATGAAATAGAATTACCCTAAAAATTTTTAGTGTATAAAATGAAATTTTCAAGGGAAAATTTTCTGAAGGGGGGAAGATTGTAATGAACTGAACTTTTACAAATAAATTTCCCTTTGTGATTGAACTAAATAACATATTATAATTAGAGAAAAAAATTCAATTGCTTAGTTTTATTATATCCTATCATATTTAAAAGAACATTATTCATCATAAACATTTTTAATATAACTGTTGAATTATGATCATATGATTATTATAAATATAGGGTTTTGATAAATCTAATTGATACAGACAATGTGACGACCTCAACTAGTAGAATCGTGCCCAATAAATCCAATTTATCAGAGATTCCAAGGGATATAAAATCAATGGGATTATACCTTGACCAAGCCCAAGCCGAGATAAAACAACTAAATCATGAGAACAATTGTTTATGGTAGAAGTTCAAGCTCATCGAGATCAAGGACCAAACCTTTTACACTGAATCACTCCATGAAAATATCACCATCACACACCTTACCATTAGGGTGTTTAATGGTGTAATAAATGGATATGTCTAAATACCCTAATAATATTAATATGTATATTTTATATTCAATATAATAATAATTATATTTACTCCTTATTGCAGTAACTTTATAAATGATTTTGATTTTGATATGATAATGCACAAATTGTATTTTTGGGTAATATATAAATTTTAAATAAGATATTTCTTTTGATGAATTAATGTATTTTTGAAAACAATAAATTTCAATTAATTATTATTTTTAAATAATTTTTTTTAAATATAAATGATAATAATTTTTTTGTGATGTAAAATGTAATTTTTATAATGGTTCAAAAATCGTTATTGTAAAAAAACAAACAATTCTCAATAAATGTTGACTCTATTTTAAAATTGAAAATTCACATATTTATAAAATTATTTTTAAAAAATAAATATTATTTTTGGAATAAAAAAATTTAAATTATCCAATGGTGAATTTTTTATAATTTGTAGAGAGAGTCAAATTTTTGGTTAAAAGTTAAATACGGTATAAATATAAAGTCTATATTATAACATCTTAATGACCCAAAAGTTTTGTAATAAATGATATAAAAGGTATCTAATACCAAATATAAGTTTAAACTTTAAAATAATGTGATTTTGAGGTTATTTTATTAATTTTATAAATCCTTTACGAATCCTCCAAAACCTATATTACATTTTACAGTTTTAAAATCATTTCTCTAAGAACTTGACTCAACTACACATCACCAAGGGTAATGTTTTAATGTGGTCAGAACCTTTACTTATAAAATAATTAAAAAAATATTATTTGTAAAAAAACATGGGCAAAAACCATAGGAAGGTTTGTGGTTTTGATTACTTTATTATATAGAGTCGAAAACCTAATTTTTGGAAATAATAAATAACTCCCCTCTCTTTTCCTACATGAACCTTCCCAATCTCCCATTAATCTTCACTAAAAAACATTGGAATAAATACTTAATCTTATCTTACCTATCTTGTGTCCTCCTAAGGTTCTCCCAATATCTTAAGAATCTCCTCTCAATATTTTGGAATCACCCTCTCAATGTAAGGGACCTCTTTATCTTCTTTTCTATTCAAGAACCTTTTTTGTAATTAGCCTTTTGAATCACAATTGGTTATTTTTCCATGAATTTATAAATATCCCTATAATTTCCAATTTATGTTATAATAATGATATATCATTTATAACCTCTCATTATAGCATTTACCTAAGACATTACTATTCCAAAATTTAGTAGGGGATCCTCTCATTATCCTCTTTATTCATGTATCTTCCTCATTTTATACCTTTTATTTCCAATTCATAATGTTGGGATATGTTATTAGATATCCCTATCACTATAATTTTTTTAAAAATGATTATATACCCCTTTATTTATCATTAAACCATTTTATTAACCTTTATGTATTGCTATTATACTGGTGTAATTTCACTATGATTTTTCCATACCAAACCTTTATGTTGTGAATACCATCACTATTTCCACTCAAGGGTATTCACCTAGAAATAAAAATACTTATTTTATTATGGAATTAAATTTATTTATTTCACACAGCTTTATTGTGGAATTAAATGTGATGAAATATGTTCTTATGTTATATATTCTATATTGAACACTTATTCATGTACATGATATGATTATGATGGGTGCACCTAGATAGATCTTCAAAATATTGGGTACTGTTTTAGTCTCATGAGATGAAATGTATGGTGCATGGGAGGTTGTCCTAAGAACATTATGTTATGATTTCTTGGTGTTTAACCTTGAATTATTCATATGATGTAATGTTTAATGTTGTTTCCACATTCCCATGTTCCCTTTATGTTATCACGCTATATCATGCCTCATTGTTCATGTTTATGATTATCACCCCTTTCATTTCCCATTGAAGTTATGATTGATTAAAATGTAAAAATTTATTTATCTTATTCTTTGTTTATTCCCTTATTGGGATTTATAGCTCACCTATTTATTTTGTATGTACCTAGGTTTTCCCATGCAGTTTAAGAACGATGTAATATTATTAGCATGTTAAGGAAGTTTTCAATAATGTATATGTAACACCTATTTTAAGTTGTCTTATAATGTACCTAATTCCCAAAGACACTAAAATTATTGATCTTATGATTTGTATTATCGGTATTATTATTTAATAAATCATTAAATAACATGTAATAAAGACAATATTTGTTATGCTCAAAGTCAAAAGACTGAAGGTATTCAAGCCATATTCATTATCATAATTTCAATTTGCAATGATAGAATATGTATCTGATACTTTTATGGTCTGTGTATACCATGAAGATTTCCCCCAAAAAATAATGTCTCCAACAATGTAAAGTATAAACCATTATTTCTAACTCAAGATCATGGGTTGTGTAATTAAACTTATTAGGCCTCAACTAACAAGACCTGTACACAAAAACTCGTTACCCTTGAATAAAAATAGATTCCAACTTTATTCTTGATACATCACAATAAACATTAGATCCCCTTACAAGCTCATGAAAAATTAAGATCATATGTGAATTCAACCTTCCTTTCAACTCCAGAATGGACTTATCAAAATATTTGGACCAAGTGAACTTTACATCTTTATTGGTTAATATTTTAAGTTATGATTGAAGGCATGAGAAGTTATGAATAAAACTCTAATAGTAACTGGATAAACCTAAGAAGATTCAAATGTGAAATAAATTATTGGGATGATCACAAGAAACCATGGCTCTCACCTTCTCTAGATCCGTGTATACCCCTACTTCTGATATAATGTGACCTAAGAAGTGAACCTCATCAATCCAAAAGTGGAATTTTATGATGTTGGAATAGAAACTATTCTATCTAAGTGTACCTAGAATGTAACATCGTGACTCAGGAGTCACTAAACTGGTTCCCTAAGTTGTTTCACCAGGTGACCTCAAGTGCACCTCCTCATTGCCAGAGGCTGTAAACTAGCAGCAAGAGTCTAAAGAGGTACATTTGGATAATATACCCTATTTAATAGATTAAACCAAAAATGGTAATAAAAATAAGTAATAACATTAAATAAAAAAAATAACCCATGCATCAAAAACCACATTCCCAAACTAAGGTGGTACCAAAAGACCAATACATTAAAATATGTCATGTCATGATAGTCTAAAATACTGAAGGAAAACCATAATAGGACAATAAATGAAATCTATATAACATGTATCAAAATAATTCCTAGTCCACTAATCTATTCTCTATCCCATGTCACCCATAATTCACAGGGCCCTTGAACTTATCCTGGCCTTCAACTATATAGTCTTCTCGGGTACCAAGTGATGACATGAGCAGGGTGTGAGTACAACTCGTTAGGCCACCAACAATGGTGTATAAAATAATATCTATTCTAAAATAGTGTATAAATGATAGAAATAAATAATAAACATTTAATTAGATAAATCATATTTCATTATTTAATAGTATTCAATTTAACCACATTTATCATTAGTCCTTTGAGATACTTGGACTCATCAAACTTACTTCAACCTATGTCGATCTTCTGAACTATATGTAATAGGGGATACATGACAATATAAAAGGAGAATTAGTAAATTTATTCAAACTGGGATTCAGAACACAATTTATGACTATCCTAACCACTAATATGAAACATCATGTCCATACCCTTAGAGTTTGATGCATCAATCCAACCTCTAAAACTATGACACATCGGGGTGACTGGAGTATCAGTTTGGCCTTCCCAAGGGTGAGTAACATCATTACAACATCCAAACCAACCATTAGTCACATATAGAAGGGTAATCATCAATGAAATCTTATCAAAAAATAATCTAAGGGTGAACCATTACACTTTATCAACATTCCAATGGTTCATTACATTCAATACACATAAATCTTTTTCACAACCAGACCATTTTACCATTTAATACTAACCACAACCATTAAGAATAACATTTAACCATTATAGAAACTTGAATATTACAATTTAACCATTAATAATATTTACCCAATAAAAATTTCTATGTTAAGATAGTCAACACATTATACCATGCCAATCATGAAAAATTAAAACACTATGGGATTAGCTTCACATGCCCACTAATTTTCCATTTAATAATTCAATTACGATTTTCAAGGGAGTGGAACACCCCATGGGTGGGCTTGGTCCCAATATAACCATCATCAACAAACCCAATGAGATCTGTGAAAGGTCCAATACATTATTTAAGCACCCAGTTTATCATTTCCTATCAGGTAACCAAATTTAAAACATAACGACCCCAAATTACAACCACATGCACACATAATAAATCATCGGGGCTATGGGGAATTAATTATAATCCACCTACCTCAAGCACATAGATAAATTCTCTCACAACCTTATCCATTGATTCATGGCCAAAAAAAATTTATTTCCAAATCTAAGAATATTATGGAAAATAATGGTTTAGGGATTCAGAAGGAGATAAAAAATTCAACCACACCTCTTCCAAAAAATAGAATAAATAGGACTCGTAGAAACACTTGGACCTTTTTTTCATAAGCAAAAGTTCTTAAATTGACCAAGGATAAAAGGATACTCACCTTTAAAAGAGGATGGAGCCCTTGGTTTGTCACTTTAAATGCTAAATATGGAAAGGGTAAGAAAATTGGGTAAGAACCATTAAATAACAAGGGGGGGGGGGGGAATGGTAAAATGATCATTTTTTAGCGGTGCATAGTTTTACTCCATGGTTGTAAAAATAATACACCAACCTAGTGATACCCTCTATCCAAGAGGGGGGCTAGGTCACATGGGTTTTTGGGTTCCTTCATGGTTTTACAAAACATGATGAGGCTGTGTAGTTGGATCCATACAATGAAGCATAGTTTTCACCCTCCCCTTGAATGGTTTACAAACTATAGACCTCCCTTGCCTAGGGTGAATGGTTCTTGTGAATGATTAATACTAACCATGTTCCAACTATTCTCCTTCCATTAGATAACCTCTTTTCCACCTTTTTATGTCCAAAACCCCCGAGCCATTTCTGGGACCTTTCATACTCTCAGGAGGCATTCCATTAACAAATTGAAAAGCAGTTGAGCTCAAATTAAAATGAAAACATACATCACCAGAAGTTCAAGATCTTACAACCTCCCCAATGTATAACAAATTATCCTCAAGGTTCCATATATAGTATAAAAAATCCTCTATGGTGAAAGGATCTGGCCACTGGGACCGTAAATTAGTTTCCCACTCCAAATTTGACTCCTAAAAATTTCTATGATTCTATAAAATTTGGACTAATGGAATGGTTTACCCTACAAAAATTTCTCACTATGATCCACAATAAGAATTGGATTTTACTAAAAGGATATATCAACCTCCAAATCAACATAATTAACATATATAACATGATAAGGGTCAGGGTGATACTGCTAAAGCTGTGACAGACGAAAGACATCATTCATAGCACTATACCATTGTGGAAGAGACAATCAATACAACACAGATCCAATCCTCTCTGTAATCTCAAACGAAAACAAATACTTGGGTTCCAACTTACCCTATTTCCAAATGTAATGGTAAACCAACCTTTTTGACACCAGAAAAAACACAAGATCACCCATTAAAAAATATATAGGACAATGTAATCAATCAGTGTATTATTTTTTTCTACTTTGTACCGCATCCATACACTTCTAAATCAATTGAACCTTCTTTAACCTCTCTTTCATGAGACCTAGTCCAAATAATTCTGACTTTCTAGCTTCCATCCAACACAATGGTTATCTACACAACTAACCATAAAGAACCTTGTATGGTGCCATCTGAATAGTCACCCGTTAACTATTGTTATAGGTGAACACAATAATCACTAGGTGCTTCTCCCAAGATCTAAAAAAATCTATAACACATGCTCTCAGTATGTAATCTAACACCTGAATAGTACACTTAGAATACCCATCCATCTGTGGGTAGAAGGCTGTACTAAAAAAACATAAGTTCCAAGATCCTTCTTCAAGCCTTGAAAAAAGCACTGAGTAAAATGGGGATCTCTATATGAAATGATTCTTCATTCCACCCCATGAAAATGAACTATCTCGCAAATTTACAATTCACCCAACTGATCCACCATAAAAGTATGTCAAATTAAAAATAAGTGTTCCACCTTTTTTAACTAATAAAAAATCAACCAAAACACATAAATCTTCTAAGGATTCCTTGAAAATACCACAAAGAATTCCATGGTATCACCATCCCACTTCCACTCTAGAGTTGGAAGCAATTATAATAGAATAGAAGCCCACTGATGCTCTGCCTTCATCTACTAATAGGTATAGAATCACATCATAAATCCTATGATACCCATCTTTATTACAGGACATAAATACAATTTATGAAGTTCAAGGTACATTTTTTTATAGCCTGGGAGCACTAACCAAATTGAGGTATGAAACTATTGCATTAACTCTTCTTATATACAAGTAGGAATAATAACACAACCACAAACATAGATAATTTCATCATCATAAATGGTCTAGTTAGGAGGTATCTCTCCATCATTAAAACTATCCCTCAAAGCTGAACATTTTGGGTCATCATATTTCATCCTCTTGACGCAAATAAAAAGAGAGGATTTAATGGATAAAGACATGAGGTTCATCTGAACCCACCCCTCATAAACACCTACATTCATCTCGGTGAACAAATACATAATATTTCACTTAAAACTAGACTCTTTGACCACCTGATTCTATGTTTTCTTGTTCAAAGAATCTGTAACATTATTAACTTTTTCCAACATATAATACAGAAAATAATTAAAGTATTACATATAATCAACCCATATCAACTTTTAATATTTAAATAATTTTGGGAAAGTATTTATTTAAGGAACTTGTGATTGGTATAAACCATAAACCTCTTACCCATAAGGTAATGTCACCAACACTTCAAGTCATAAACCACTATGTCTAACTCAAGACCATGTGTAGGGTGATTACATTCATTTGGCCTCAACTATCATGATCCATAAACCATGACTCGATCTCCCCGCATTAACACTAACCCAATCCTGTTTCCAGATGCATCACAATATAGGGCATACTTATCACTCGAGTCTTGTAAATTCAGAATTGGTGAAGTGGTCAAATGAATCATCAGTTCCTGAAAGGTATTGTCACATACCTCTAGCCACTAAAATTTTATACCATTCTTGGTCAATCCTAAAAAAGATACTTCCAAGCGGGAAAATTATCTGATAAACCTTTAGTAGTAACCTACCAATACCAAAGATATTCAAATATAAAAAATAGCTGGGATACTCCAAAGAAACAACCAGTCAAAATTTCTCCAGGTCCACCAATACACCCTCCTCCGAGATTATGTTACATAATAAATGAAACTTATTGATCCATAACTGACACGTAGATAGATTGGTTTAAAGATGATGATCTCTCAATGTACTCAAGATGATGTCAAGATTTTTGTCATGACCGTCATGAGTCTAGGAGTACAACAATATTTCATAAACAAATACAATGACAAACTGATCTAGGTATTGGTGTAAGATTCAATTCATTAAAGACATAAACACAAAAACTGTTTTCTTTATCCCAAATATAATCATGAAAAACTCCAAAAAATACATACTTGCTTCTGAAATTCATCTGTGGTATATCAGAAGGTCTCACCCTCAACTGATGATACTCTAAGATCAAATCAATCTTGGAGAATACACATGCACACATTAGCTTTTCAAAAAGTTCATTGATACACGGAAGTGGATACTAGTTCTTAATAGTCACCTGGTTTAACTTTTGTTAATCAACATGTAAATAAAAAATTCCATCCATATTCTTAGAAAACAAAATGGGAGATACCTAAGGTAACTTACTCAGATAGATGAATCCCTTATCTTCCAACTCCTTTATATAAGTATTAATTTCATGAATTTATTCTGAATCCATTATATATGGATGAATTGAAACTAGATCAGCTCTCAGCATCAGATCAATCATGAACTCAATCTCTCTATCAAGTGGAAACCCTGAAAATTCCTTAGAAAAAATATCATGATACTGTACACTATAGGAGGGAAGATTTAATGCTATAATCCCCCATTATCAAGCATAATTCCTTCCACCAGGGATGTAAGATCACCTATATTTTGATGGATTATCCCTGAATGGATAGCTTGTATCTCCCATTCTCTATGATGGACATAGATTCCATACCCATGAGATATGAAACTCACTATCCTATTGTAATAATCAATGTGATTTTGGTACATAACCAACCAGTCTATTCCCAGTATTAGGTAAAAACCTAACATATAAATCGCAAACAAATCCAAATGGATAAGATACCCACCAATATCAAGGGAACACTCCTTACATCATCAAATACCCTCTGGTTTCACTCATAACAACATGTTTATCAATATAACCA
Organism: Viscum album; assembly: GCA_963277665.1. Lineage (NCBI taxonomy): Eukaryota > Viridiplantae > Streptophyta > Magnoliopsida > Santalales > Viscaceae > Viscum > Viscum album. The sequence goes on from OY728144.1 coordinate 211,956,579, forward strand.
CATACATATACTCCACTGATAGACCCAAAACATCTATGCACTGGACAAATATAAAACAATTTGAAGCTCCAATATCAAACAAGGCACCAGAATGTGTATAAGATATAAGAATCATACCTCATATAGTCGATGGTCAAGACTCACTGTTACTCGGAGCAGACTTAAATACATGAAGTTGTCTTGTTCTCCTACCTGAGGCTCCTTCTTGAGTCCCTTACACAAGGATTCTTTACTGATAAGGGAAAATTTGTCCTGAAGAACCATGTCCTCCACCCTGACTGGTACGACTACTAGAACTCCAACTACTCGACTTACATAGGGAAACATATCCACTTATAGTGCTCTCTATCATCCTCAGTCCATAATCACTACCTATCTACCATGTGTTTCTGAATTATCTCTATATATGGACCATACTCCCATAGGACCCGCATTCCAATGGGGGTTGTGGATAATGACCATGCATGTGGCCTGATCTAACACATTGATAACAGAGTCCTCGACCACTACCTTGTGATATTTATCATATCTACTAGATAATATTCCCACCACCAACCTAGTTAATTTTATCAAAATGACACTTCCAACCATCTAAATACATACCTCCAGAACACCCATCTAGAACTATCTGTCGACCACCGGAATACTCCTTCAGTTTTCCCTCAGAATTAGAGCCTGATTTACCACCTCAATAAATTTTTTTAACTTGAAGATATTTACTTGTGAATTAACTACACACCTAATCTCATCCTAAAAATGATTCACCCTCATCACCTCATATCCTGTTAGTTTTAGAATAAAACACTTCATATCAGTGAAGCAACCAACATAATCCATCACTAACATACTTACCTTGGTCAATCACATAAAATATTAATTTATATCCTATCTGAAAGTATCTAGGTATAGATACTACAAAAAATTTTCTTATAAGTCCTTCCAAACCATGAACTCTACCTACACATACTGGACTTGAATATCCCACCAGATCTTTAATGGTCCTTACAACATATATACTGCCATCTTAGCCCTTTTCTTGGGAGGGGTCTCTACATAGTCCAATATCATTTGGATAGAATCAATCCAGAACACTTATACCTTGTGTCCACCTTATCCAAAAAATGTTAGAGGGTGATTCAGCTAAAAATCCCTCATGAAATAAAACATACTCTGTATATCCCACCCCGAGTATCTCTCCATAAAATACATAAAATAAAAAAATTTATAATGAAAATTATCTTCCCCCTATTACCCAGAACAAATAGAGGTTCTTATCCTACCACTGAAGATGCATTATTAGAAATGTCCTCTTGTCATTCTATAAGTAGATGTCATCGTGGTTTCATTTATATACAATTCTAAACACACGCTTCAGGACACATAATAATTGAATTCATATTTATACAAGAATGGGTCACAAATATAAATAAAATGATACTTTACACACACTATCCTAATGGACATAAACTCAGCAGTGAAGAAACACTCAACCATCCCTAACATGGTCCATGCCTAGCATGGGTAATCCAACTCCCAACTTTTAAAATATTACATTAGGCACCATTTTACCATTTTCACTTTACATCATTCAATTTAAAATGTTTAACCCTTTTTTATTTAGGAATAATTTTAACCATTTAATAACATAATTAAGTTTAAAATGGTTACACTATATTAGGTACCATTTATTTAAAACTACAAAGAAAATATAAATTAATTTTATTGACCATAACCCACTTAAATTTCTTTTATGTGCTTAATATGATGCGTGTCACATAAATACCCGAGTGCTTAAAATGATGCATGTATACTCAATCTCATGCCATGATGAACCATGAGTGAAACCTAAAAATAAATTACATCACACAGTGAGTGTAACACCCAAGTTGAAATAAAATACAATTGAGAAAAACCTTCAAGAACAAAAATCCCACCCTTAGAACTTGGGGTTTTCCCCACACATGGGTTATCTAATTCCATGTAGAAGATCATTTCCGAGGATTGAAACATCCTAGTCCCCGATATACCTTTACCAAATAGTAAAACAATAAAATAAAACACCTATGATACCACTTTGTAATGTTCTGGCCTCGGTTCCACTAAACCGACGCCCCAAGCCGATTCACCACCTGACCTCAAGAGTGGCTCCCCAAACACCAGAGGTTGTTGACTAGTATCGATGGTCTAAAGAGATACATGTGGAGACTGTACCCTCTTTACCAGAGTAAACCAATAATAGTAATCAAAATAAGTAAAAAATATAATGATAAAAGTAAGCTATACATCACAGACCACATTCCCAAATTGAGGAAGTACCAAAAAATTAATATAGTAAAATATGTCTTGTTATGATAGTCTAAAGTGCCAAAGGAAAACCAAAATAATACACTAAAAAAATCTCTATAACAGTTCCTAAAATCATGTCTGGTCCCCTCACCCACAATTGACCCCATTTCACCCATCTATCACAGGTACCTTTCCTTCATCATGACCTACAACTATATAGTATACTTGGGTACCCAATGATAGCCCAACCAGGGTGTGAGTAAAACTCAGTAGGCCACCACAAAAAGTTTCTAAAATAATATAAATTCTAAAATACTGCATGTTTGAGTATAATAAACAATAAAAAAGGGAGTGTAAAAATTATATTTCATTATTTAACATTATTTAATTTAACCACATTTACTATTGGTCCCAAGAGATACCTAGACCCATCAAACATGCTTTGGTCCATGTCGGTCATCTGAACTATATATTAGAGGGAAAACATGTCAAATTACAAGAATCATCCATCAAAGTATTTAAACTAGGATTTATAACTCCATTTATGGATATCCTAACCACTATTATGGAATTCAATGTCCATACCCTTGGAGTTTGAAGCATTATTCCATCCTTTGAAACTACGATGCATCGAGGCACCAAGAGCATTAGTCTGGCTCACCCAATGGAGAGGTACATCATTATAATATCCCAACCAAACATTAGTCACATATCGAAGGGTCATTATATTTTAATCCTTATAAAATAATAACTCAAGGGTACACCATTTCACTTTATCAACATTATAATGGTTCATTACTTTCAACACACATAATTATTTTTCACAACTGGACCATTTTACCATTTAATCATAACCAAAACCATTAATAATAAAATTTAACAATTATAGAAAAATATATATTCTCCTTTAACAATTTATCATATTTATCCAATTAACATTTCTAAGTTAATCTAAACAACCCCTTATACTATTCTAAGCATGAAAAATTTAAACACCATGGGATTTACTTTACAAGCCCTCTAATTTTTCATTTAACAATTAAATTACCATTCTAAAGGGAGCGGAGTACCCCATGGGTGGCATTAGGAGAATTTTACTCATCATAAATAGACCTAATGGGATCTTTAAATGGTAAAAAGCATTTTTTAAATACCCAATAAAACATTTCCTATCAAGAAACCAAATGTACAACACAACGACATGAAAGCACCACTATATACACACATAATAAATCTCTAAGACTATGTGAAATAAATTTTATACAACTTACCACATTCTTATAGATAAACTCTCACTCAAAATTGTCACTTTATTCTATCCCAAAAAACATTCAATTACCAATCAAAGAATCGAATTGAAAAGAAGGGTTTAGGGATTGGGAAGGAGATAAAACATTCAAAAATCCCTCTTCTAGAATATAAAAGACATAGGACTTTTAAAATTACCTAGAGCTTTGATTCACAACCAATCAAACTTCATTCAACCAGGGATTTATTGAGAATCACTTTTGAAGGAGGAGGGAGCCATTGGTTTGTCGCTCTATCTTCTAGAGGTGGATAATGGAAGAAAATTGGGTAAGAAACAATAAATATCAATGGGGAAAAATTATAAAATCATCATTTTAAATGGAACATGGTTTGGATGCACGGTTGTCCAAACCATCTTCCAACCATTTGGTATCCTCTATCCAAGAGGGGGCCTAGTTTTCATAGTTTTATTGGAGCCTGTATAGTTTTCCAAACTATGTGGAAGCCATGCAGTTGGATTTTTCCAAGGCCACATAATATTTACCCTCCCCTTGATTAGTTTATAAACTATGAACCTCCCTTATTTAGGGTGTATGGTTCTGTAGAACTATTAAGACTAAGTGTGAATCAACCGTGATCCTTGCAATGGATGATAACATTTCCACTTTTTATGTCCCGAACCCTCAAGACATCCCTGGTACCTTTCTTACTCTTGGGAGGAAATCCATTATCCAATTCAAAAGGAGTTAAACTCAAATTAAAAAGAAAACATAACTCATCATATGTTTAGGATCTTATATAGTATGATGTTAAAGTGTTTGTTATGATCATATGTAGTTTGATAATACACAATGATATCATTCTTGAAAAGAAACAAAAAATAATATAGGTGTGAGTAGAAAACCTGATTCATTAAGGCTATAAAGACATAATGCATGTTTGTTAAACCAAATTACATTATTAAATATTATTATAGGATATATCTACTATAGAAATATATAGGTGGTATATCTAAGGGTATAACCCTTATATGATGATAACACAATATCTTGTCTATCTTTGAGAAGACCCTAGCTCCCCAAAGCTGATAAAAAAGACCATATATTCGTTGAATTTGGTTCCAATTCTTAATGGTAATCTCATTAAATCAACGGTAATCCACACAAAGCTTAAGGGTTCCATCCTCCATCTTGGTGAAAATAATAGGTTAACCCCAAGTATAATTAATAGTTTATATAAACCATTTGTCTTATAGGTCCTCTAAATTCCTCTTAAGTTTATGGATCTCAATAGGATCCATCCTGTATGGAGGAATAAATACTGGTTCTTCTCCTAAAACTATATTGATGGTGAATTATTCAAATATCTCAGTTGGTAAACCTAAACATTCACTAAGGAAAAAATATCTTAATCTATCCACTTATGTTGGAAAGATAACCCATCCTACTCCTTAATCATTAAGAAAAATACTAGTAATATATGTTGACACTCTGACTGACCAATGATTCTCAGGTCTATCTAAACTTTCCTAGACATCCCATTCTCCCTTATGAACGTAGCTACCAACCTTGAGTGATAAGAAGGATACCCTACAATGATAAAAATTAATATGGGCATGATAGGATACTAAATAGTCCATCATGAGAATTATGTGGAAGGTTGTCATCTTGAGGACAAAAAGGTTCCATAAGAAACTATGACCGCCAATCTTGAGGGGACACTCCTTTCATAGACGAATGATTTCTAACCATACTCTAAATAATATATCAAGATACAAAACCCCTAAAAATTACCCAATTTTGAGCCCATGAATCTCCATTATAAACACATATATTAATGAGTGTAAAGTTCCTATGTAAAATAAAGAAGATACTAAATTTGAGGCTACTAAGATTGAACCCCACACTATTAATGTCTTGGAACCCTGTTCTTAAATTATAGATTATCCTTATTGTATCTACCTAGATCCGTGACCCTAATCTATAACTTAACCTCCATGACTAGGTTCTCTCTACTAGTGATGCATATCAAAAGTTTGGATTCCTTGACCACATCCACCTCCTCAACCTATATAGCCAGTGGTACTATATCTCTCTACCTGATATGGTTCCATTTAATCCACTTTGGAATGTAGAGTTAGTGTGGATCCTCTCCCATTATGCACAAGTGTAATGGTACAAAAAAATCTCTATAGATGGACCATTCTAAAAAAGGATCATCACTTAATTGGACCTATGTCTCACTAGGGTTTCATATGTCTTGACTTTCCACATTGATGGAATACCACATAACTACCAGTGTGTACACTTTGAGTGATACTTCCCTTATAAGTAGTCTCAAAGTGATGATTCTTACCACTAGAACAATAACTACCTTGTATAGGGGATAAACCAGTATTCCCTATATCACCAGATTCCCTCAAATTGTTCTTGGAGATAAGATCCTAGTTTACCATCTTAGAAATGGTATTCAGTCGAAGTAAGTTTACCTAATATTATATGGTATACCTTAGATCATCCTCAATTTGTCTCACCTTAGATATATTTTCACCAGTAATAGTTAGTGCAAAGAACTGGAGTTCTATGACTCAAGTTGAATACTACATGATGGACATAGTACCATGATACAGGTGTATAAACTCCCTATCTCAATCATCTCTCATCATTTGTAGGAAAACGTAATTATAGAAGGTAGTCTAGAAGTCCCTATAGACCGTGCCTCAATGCTGATATTCTAGATTAAGAACATCACACCATCTCTTGAAAGATCCAAAAAGCATGCAAGCTACGAGCTTGACCCTCCTTTTTGGCGGCGTCTCTAGATTCTGAATGATCAGACTCCATCCATGAGTTAATAGCCTAGGGGCCACCATCTCCCAAGAAATTTGGTGGATGTTTCTTCTAGAACTCCCTCATAAACTCTAACATAATCAATGTAGGTCATGAAGTTACCTCCAAAGAATGCACAAACCATAATAAACTCTCTCAAAGATGCGCATTAGTTCCTATTACAGGTATAACATGTGGTACTACTAGAGGTTACATTGGTGGAACTATAGGTGGCTTAGGTTCCACCGCCTTATGATCATGGTCATCACCACCTTCCTAACACTCAACCTAAGTCCTTTATGGAGGAATATATGAACAATTACAAGCACACACCTTATAAAAAGATACAAATGAAAAAGAGTCATGGATAGGAAAACAAGGACATGCTCAAGGCATGACTACAAGAGATACGTTGGACAAATACCCATCTCTAGGGTTAATCTATTAGGTGAAACTAAAATTCTAATAATAAAGGTTTCATTATATGGAGTGTTAATTCCAACTTACTTAGTAAGGTTATCTTTGAGTTGTAACTAGAATCCTTATTTAATAGTAACTAATTCCTTTTAAGAGTCAAAATTTAGAAAAAAAATTGTATTTAAAAAATGATTCGGTTAGATAAGTTACCTTTACTAAGTTATAAAATCATGACTTTATAAGTTACAATTGGAAATTCATGTATCTGTAACAAGTCCTTTACATAGGGTATCAGGATGTAAAAACCCCATATACGATGATTTGATTATATGGGTTTATATTCCCAATTTATAGAGGCCCAAACTCTATAAATTATAATTATAATTAGTTTAATCACAACTAACTAACATTTCAGCCCATGTAACCAAGGTTTCATGGCTTAAACATGTCATAATTGGTTAGTTAAGGTTTACCATCAAGATATGTGGGAAAAAACCATTTTGGTCAATACATACACTTTAAGTAACAAAATATTTTATCCTTTTCCTAGAAATTAATGTTAGTAAATTTATAGAAATAGTAATCAAGGCCCACATGATGCAACATGAAATGAAATAAACATGGAATGGAATATTCATGACATATAAATAATTATGTGCCTATAATGATGCATGGGGAAATTCCCCCTTTCCATAATGGACCAAGGGTAAACATTAATAATCATAATAAACGTCACAAATTATGTGCATCACTCAATGGTGAAAATAACACAACTATAACAGAACAAATCTAGAACAAAAACTCCCATCATGGAAACTTGGGTTTTCCCCCAAACATGGATTTGGTACTCCCTAGAAATACTTATTACCATTTTATGACACATCCTAGTCTCTAATATACCATACCAAATTAATAAGGAAAAGGAAAGGAACCTTTTATACCACTTTTTTATGTCCTGATACAAGTTCACTCATAAGTAACTGAACCTAAGTGACACATGGCCTCAAGCACATATTCCCATATACTAGAGTCTACTAACTAGAAACGAGGGTCTATGGTGGAAATGTGGAGAGACTATTCCTTATTTATCAGTTTAGCACATTGATATATATAGATAAAGTATTAGAAATAAAAATAACGAAACATTGTAAGTAAAACTATCTATATAATAATAAATAAACATAATTAGTAACACAAGTCATATATAGATGATGTTATTTCTATAAAAACAATAAAACATGCATACATGGTAGTAAGAATACATATAATACATGTATAAAAGAAGGAACACAAATACAAAAAAATATCTATATGAGAATCCTGAGAACTAGCTCAATCATCTATTACCAAACCCAAAATAAAATCAAGTGTCTACAGCCAGGAACTTCCCTTTATCCTTACCAGCACCCATGAAGTTTTTTTGGGTCCCAAACGATGACTCAAACAAGGGGTGAGTAAAACTAAGTAGGCCCCCCACCAATGGTGTCTATTATAAATCCATCATGTGAATATAAAATTTAACAGTGTACAGGTATAATATAAACAGAGTGAATAAATAGTAAATATATTGTCTTGGGTTCCTAATGGGATACTCGGTCGACTCTACCAGTTTTGGACTATGTCAGATGTCTGTAATCATATGGCCTTTTAATTTAATGTAGATCCTAAGGAACATTACTAGGGTTTCCATATATTATAATCATATATGACCCAAGGACAAACCAATACATCCTTGACTCTAAGAGGCTGATCCAACTCACAGTGATAACCCATGCAACTTGGATATAGCGGTATGATTGTAATCCAAGTGATGAACTCTAGAAATTACACTATAAAGGTTTCCAACCGAGTCCAAGGAACAAGTATAAGGCAATCATGGGCTAGAGTATATTATATTCCAAGGATATAATCCATGTCATCTTGTGTTTGAGGACAACAAGTTGAATCCAAGGAGGTGATCCAAGGGATTTTAATATCCAAAGTATGAAAGTGAATCATTAGTGTTTAGATGAGGCAACCACATATCTAATACATTGACCAAAGCCCAGTGTGGTGTCTCACTCAGTGGTCACATCAATAAATCATATGGAATCTTATGAGTTCTACCATGGTATTCTGAGTTAGTAATCCATCTCTTACTCAAGGTAGGCCACACCTTTAAAGCAATCTAGGTCCATAATAATAATCATGTTTTTCATTTAATAATTAAAAATATAAGTGTAAAATCATCTTTTTTAACAATTACATTCAATATAATCCACCAACTATTTCATTTATTAATTTTAAAGGGACAATTTTTATACCCTTTTCATTTAATAATTCTTTTAATTAAATTATGGAATTCCACTAGAAAGTGGAAATCTCAGCACACCCAAGGGGTGGTTTTATCACAAGGAATAATGATATTTGTTAGTATTTAATTAAACACACCCCAAGGGATGGTTTGGTTTGAAGTCATCAACATCCAACCATTCAAATGGTTTAAGGTAACAACAAGTTCATAGTCTAAATATTTAAATTATGGAGTTACACATTTAAGAAGAAACACATAGAAAGCCTGAAGTGAGACATAATGAAAAAAACTATAAATATTGTGAATTTGAGAGAAAATTAATATAATACATACTTTAGAATGATTGAAGAATCCTTGTACAGTATTGAACATTGATTTGGGATGGAATGAGATAAAATAGAAACCTATAAAAACACCCAAAAAACAGGGCATATTAGGTCACATGCAGATCACACCAAAGATGTAAAAAAATAAGAAATGAATCAATAATATTGATATACTTATTGAGGGAGATCCAACGTGATGAACGATGCTCAAATCAGATCCAAAATAAAGGAGATAGATCAAAGACTAAAGGATATGGAGGAGATACCTACAATTCCTCTTATATATACAAATAAAAAATGAAATATGTTTTTAATATTTTAATGAAAAAAGGATAAAAACTAATTTTAAAACATTTTTAATGGGAACATGGTTTGGATGCATGGTTGTAAGAACTATGCACTAAATGTGTGGTTAACACTTTCCATGATCCACTCCTTGCACAGTTCATGCATATGGTTAGACAAATCATGCACAAACCATGCTCTTGGAACTGTCCCAAGCCCCACACCTCACACGATTATATAATCCGTGTGCAAACAATGCATGGTGCACCTATAGTTAATTGTATATTTTTATGGAAATGTGGCCTCTGTTGAATGGTTAAAAAAACTTTATTCCATACTATATGGGCCACATGATTGTGGTTCATGCTTAGTACTAACCATTTTCTAATCATGTTCCTCAGTTGTTTCTCCAAAAACCAAAACTCTAAGCCCCAAACCAATCCTGGATGCTCCCAAAACCTATGTGATGTCTATAGGAACTTCCATTTAGATAAAAAAGGTTTTATCCTAAAAATTAAAGTATTCATACGTCAAGGGAAAATAAGGATCTTATACATTTGGAAGAGAATGAATATTTTTGACAACTATTTTTGGGTAAGTAATGCAATCTTTTGGGTTGTGAAAAGAGTTACACATCAATATGGTTTGAAAAAATTGATTTTGTTGAGGGAATAGGATTAAAAACTAAATTAATAAAATCATGGATGTATAAAATGGAATAACATGAGATCGAATGGTGAGATAAAAAATCCCTCAAGTACAAAGTCTTATATTCCTTCTAAAGTGGCACTTATCAAGGCCTCAAACATTCAATCGGGTAGGTCATGTCGTAGATGGGTGCCCCTATATTATCTTGTGAAAGGAAAGAAAGGATGGGTGAGACTAGATCATCCTTGGGTAGCCTATTCCATTGTTGGGTGACCTTGGTTTTCCTTTGTTATCCTGTTCTTAGTGCTTGTTTTGGGTTACAATGATTAGGATATCTTAATAAGATTAGGTTATAAGAGGAATAGAGCTGGGTTAATCCATATTTTGGATTGTACAAAGGGTTTTATCCTCAACTATCCAAGAGTCATATATGATATTATTGGGATGATTCCCTAACAAAATAACTAATCGGTGAGATAAACACCACAACAGACTCATTTATTAGTAAAATATGAATCTTGGACTACTAATGGGTATGATGGATTTTAAAGGAGTCATCATTTTAGTGGTAACCCATTTAATAAAATTCCATATGAAATGGTTAATAATACATCATACTCATAAGATAAAAGATTTTGTTTTAGATATATATCCTCATCATCATCAACATAAAACTAAACTTTGTAATAAATCCTTGATAAGGATAAACTTAATGTATTATACTCCTAATAATAAAAACTTAAGAAAATATCTTAATCATGATTCGTAATTTAAGAAAGTTCTTAACGAAAATTATATGTGTTGGAGTAATTACTTACCCAATAACCAAGTGTTAAATTTTTTCAATAAGTGAATCTAGATTCTTATTAATCATAAAATTATTAACTTATGTTTTCAAGGGAATCAGATACAAAATTACCAATGGAATTATAGTATCTACTCATATACTCAATATGATCGAGTACATAAAATTATATTCAATATGATTGAATATGATAAATGACTTGGTGAGCCAAAAATCTTCCTTAAAACCATAATGGTTATAGAAATAAATTCTAATGTTCTATGAAATATATTATATTGACCAAATGATTTACCAGTGATATAAATATATAGAAGGTTATAAAGAGATAAGAATTGAAGCTTGAATTATTTTTCAAGAAATGGAGTTGAGAGGTTTCTACATTGAGAGCCTAGATATTTCAAGCTCAGATAAACTCAACATAATATGTGTATTCGATCACATTTTTCTCTTGTGAAAAGAAATAAAACAATAGATATTTAATAAAATGAGATAATGTACTTTTGATACACGTAGTTATGATTTTTTCAGTTCTATAGAATGCTTTAAGAGGAGACTTAAAATGATTTTTTGGTTAGATAATTCATACCATTGTAATTTACTAATTTTTTTTTGATAAATTGAATGAATTCAAGAAAAGTTTACCCAATATTCTCAAAGTGTTGAGAATGGATGAACTGGGCCAATGATGCATGGTTTTTGGTTTTGTATGGATAATACAAGTGGGTAAAAATTCAAATTGAAAGAAAAACATTTAGTTCAAAAGTTCAATAATGTTTCTTTAAGAAGTCGATCAACGTCAATGAAACCATGTTTTATTAGGAAGGAATAAGAATAATTCAATATGACTGGATTATATAAGATATACCTAAAGGAGTTTGTGAAAATCCATGGAATTTCCATGTCATCTATGGATGTTATTGAAATTAATTATTAGTTTTTTAAAGGTGTGTGATACTTAATATATATTTCACAAAGTGTTTCAAATACACAGGAGTTCAAAATCAAAAGAATAATTATTTGATCTTTTAGTTTACATTCATGAAGTAAAGATTTGTAACATCTGAATGTAAAGGATAGTCTCAAGCTTAAATTAATCTAAGTAAAATATGTGTATCTTCATCTAATTTCTATTATTAGCACCATTGAGATCAACTTAGAGATTCCTATGAAACATTATATTAGAATCATCCTTTGGAACATTGATTTTTAAGGGCTCCTACTACATATCTCCATTATAATGTAATAGAAGCACCAAGTCCTTTTCTTTATCAACTTCTTCCCTTTCAACATCCTTTCATACACCATTAGTTAACTCCCTTCTTAGTAATTGTTCTAGGTATACCATTATTCCACATTTACCCTTCTCGATGCCATCATATGGAGTTGGAATGTGTTCGCCCAAATTTTTTAGCTTCTAGATAATACCTTCTTTAAGTGTTAATGAAACCGAACTTGCCACTCCCTTGGATTTATTTAGTTTTTATAATGATCTGGTGACCATGGGTTTTAGTAGATTTGAGTAGTCTTTGCATTAAATTGTTTTCCCCTTCTAGACTAGAAAATACACCTAAATATAGTTTCTTTAAATGGTTGGTGGTCAAGCCCCCTTTATTGATCATGAAAAAAAGACCTCTTTTGGTACTAGGAAAGAGGAACCCATTACAAGAAGGGAAAAAAGCCTTAAAATATAGGCCAAGTGGATCCAATAAGTTCAAAAGAAACAAAAAACCAAGCAGGCACCTGAAAATCTCATCGCCCCCCTCGCCAGACAGTGCACTAATGAGATTAGTAAAAAAAAATGCATCACCCCCTCTTTCAAGAATTTATACCATGCTGGAGGCTCAACGTGACAGAGCATCTCTCAAACCAACATAGAAATGTTGAGGAGAGCCGGATGAAAGGTGCCAGCTCGCCTTTCGCTCTTTCGAGCCGCCCACCCGACAAAGCATGAGAAGAATCTCCGTAGTGTCAACCTGATGTAATTCAAGGAGAAACTGAAAATAATGAGCAAAAGTCACAGCAAAGAACCCATCTTTCCATCAAAAGATGACGCATGGCTGATGATGGGTGTCAGCACACCCATCCCTTATTCGAGGTCTCCCACCCAAAGGTACCAACAAAATTCTACACCATCCTAATGCGACAAGAGCAACAAATACCCACGAAGAAAATGTTTTAGAAGAACACGAAGAACCAACAACCAATGCAGAACATGATGAAATTAAAGAGAATCACTCCTGAGCAGTGCAACCAGAAGAGAAGCCTGCACAAATCATCAGAAAAAAGAAATCCAAATCCACCTCTTCACAAATCATAGAATCATATCCTGATCCACAAGAAACAACTGAGGAAATCCAAAGAAGCTAAACCAGAAACTCCCTCAACATGCCGAGCCAAGTAATCCCCAAACCTCGAGGCCCGCATGTACCCAACCAGCTCTTCGATGCATCCACCCCCTGAAATATGCTCCACTTCAACCAACGGAAGAAGAATCACAACCACAAACCCAACACCAGAATGAATGTTAACCCCCATTTTAGGTTTTCATCATTCTACTCATTTCCATTCAAGGTTGTGAAATGATTTTGAATTTGGATCAATATTTGGGAATCCTGTAGGCTAGAAGACCCCAACACATGAGTAACTATTGTATTCATACTAGGAAATTCCTATAATGGAGGCATGAATAAACAATTGTGGGTTATATTATAATAGACCATGGTTATAGAGGTTTCACACCAACCCATACTAGCATAAAACTCCGGTCCTTTTCCCTAATCTCTAACCTCAATAGTATATATAAAAGTAGGTGAGACAATGGAAGAGATAATCCCAATCACTCCTAGCACCTATATTATTGACTTGTGACCATCCAAATCATGCCTCCGAATGGAAAATATTTCTACAATACCTAGTTCATGATTCAAAGGCATTTAAAATTTTTGATGAGGGTCTGTATTTATTTCTTTTTCAGTACCCAAATTACCAACTAATAGAATTGTGGGAGGGTCAACCTACACACCATGCCAAATTTTAGAATAGTCATTCACCAACCACCTATAAGATGGACATAAGGAGGCCCGAGAATTATAGAAAACTTTCTAATTCCATTAGAGTTTACCATCAATCAGAATGAAAATTAACTCCAATAGTTCCCTTGATACATCAAGTTTGACATAGATCTGAGGAGAGACAGGGTGAAAAAGAGATTTGTGTAATTATCCGAACAAAGGAATCAACCCACCACGTTACCAATAAACCTATGTATCACCATATTCTATAATAAGATAGGAATATTGGTAAGGTGTATCCAATTAAAAGTGTATGGATGGTCCATTTTTAGATGGAAATTGAAGGACCAATGAAAAAGTAAGAAATGAAAACTGGATAAAGATAATTGAGTGTCTGCCTAGGCTGAAATGAGGTTATCTTCAAATGAAAATAAATCAAAAAATAGTACTAATCCAAAATCCCAATGATCACCTGATCGAGAAATACCCAAGAATCAAATATGATCCTATAAATGACATCCAATGGGGATTTATTCTTTCTGAAATGATCCACCAAGGTAAAATCTAATAGTGAAGAATCTTGTGTGAATACTAGGGGTGATTGGGATCATAAGAAAACCATCATCGCATGATTAAATTTTTGGGAAAATTTTTCATTCTGGGAAACTATGTAGAAGATGAGGGTTATTGAAATGGGAAAAACTCCAAAGTTAGGATACCAGAGGGGCTGGGGAAGAACCTTTCCAACTCCCTCTAGGGGAGGGGGGATAGGAGGAGTGACCATACCACAACCTACGCCGTTGATGGGGGAGTCATGGGAGATCCATGATCCATCAATTTTGATAAGAAAGAGTTATTATGTAAAAGTATAATATGATGAATACACACTGTTTATGATTCATCAATTCCAATAAGATGTTTTTAGAAAAAAATTTGGATATTTAATTTTGTCCAGGATAAAAGTGTTTTTCCATCTATTTGTTAAAATATGTGGGAATGTTTTCCCACCACGCATAAGTGATATAGTTTAATAAAATAAAATTTTAAAAAGGAAATGTTATAAACACATAGAATACCATATATGATATTGAAGTAATAGATTACTTTTTAGATATCCTCATTAAAAGGACAAAAAGTATTTCCAACAATACAAAGCAATTTTTAATGTCTTAGAATGATATTTTAAAGAGAATATAGTGTCTAAGAGGCTATTGAGAGTATGTTTGAAATTAAAGAAGTTAAATTTTAACAAATAAAATA
Source organism: Viscum album (assembly GCA_963277665.1). Lineage (NCBI taxonomy): Eukaryota > Viridiplantae > Streptophyta > Magnoliopsida > Santalales > Viscaceae > Viscum > Viscum album. The sequence continues at coordinate 211,971,986 of OY728144.1, forward strand.
TTATACCAAGATTTAATTTAGGTGATTATTTACTTTATATCCTAAATAGTTAGGACATGTGATAATAAAGAAGAATGTAAATAATTACATCTAGTTATTATGACAATGTGAATATCAATGTTCTCTAAAATATTATACCAATCTAAGATTATAGTGTTTTTTCACTAATATCCTAAAGATGTTTAGGAAATGTGATGGTAAAGAAAAATGTAAAGAGTTACATTTTCTCACCATAACAAGTGAATATCACTATTACCTAAATGTTTATATTATACAACAAACAATGTATATCACTTAGTATCCTAAAATAGATTATAGTGTTGTGGTAAATAAAAATGTAAAGAGTTACATTAGTTACCATAATGAAGTAGATATCACCATTTCCAAAAAGTGTTTCAGATGTCATTGTAAAGTGATAATATAAATATTTACATTATTTAAACAATATTTCAATGGAAACGTTTTATAGAAAGGGTTCTAAGGATGATGATGATATACTTAGAAAGAGTTCAAAATAGACAATGGAATATAACATTATAACATTTTATCTTGTGAAGTTAAAGAGTTTCAATATATTCAAAGAGTTTAATACTAGGAATTTGATTCCTATGTATTTCCATTATTCATACTAGATTAATTTATAAATGTTATGCTCTAAGATGTTAGTGAGAGTATTTTATCAGATGGTCACATATGGATATGATAAAAATTAAATTTTGATGTAATGTTCAAAAATCATTACTACAATAACATCATGAGGGTAATGTATAATATATAGGTGTTAGAAATATTAGATATTTTTTTTGATGGTTGTAAATGTGTCATGTTATTATAATAAAGGCAATATCAATTATTATTCATTCATTTGTATATTAATTTTATTTTACAAGAACAATGGAATGATAATATCCCCTCAAAGTGTGACTTTGAGTTGTCCCTAACTGATGATCATTATGGAGTATTATGGGTTGTAATGATATGATAAGGTCCACATGAATAAAATATTATATTCATTGTAAATTTTTTTATATGTGATATAAAGAATAAATTAATTAGGTAATAAGTAAAGAATTATTACTTAGATAGATCCATGAAAGTATATCTCATAGAATGTCATATGATCATAGATATACTTATGGGTGTATGTTTATTATAAATTCTTCTTATTTGAGGTTATAAATATACCTAGAATGAGAACCATCATAATTTGATAACCTACATACATAAGTCAATATATGAACTTATCTATTCAGGGGGTAGTTGGGTATGTTTTTGATCAATACATCGGTTGGAGTGAAACCAATATAGGATTTTCCCACTTATATTAAAAGTTAAAGGCATATGGACCTTTATTGAATTATATATAGGAAATATATGGTCATGATTAGTTGGTTCACATATTATGGGTTTAACTACTTAGATAAGTGGTATATGATGTTCTTATCAGATATATGAATGAAGTGTTATGTATTCATCTACTTTGTTAGTCTTTTTCAAAGAATCAAGAAATGATGAGAGGACAATAATAGATCGACATGTTCCATGTCTATTGGTTTCTCGATGTCATAAATAAATTTACTATATAAGATACATATGATTCATATGATGCATATTATGGTAGAAATGTTTGTATAGAGATATGACTATATTTGATGGAGGTCACACCAAAATCCTTAGTATCTTGAGTAGCACTGATTCTTTTATAGAGGCTGCTCTATTATTACATCTATGGAATATGGATTTCATAATTTTTTAAAGGATAATATGTCTCATAGGGTCTCACACTTAGACCCTAGGATAATCATATAGTTTTTGGATAAATTGTTTGTTCAAAATGAATAAAGTTTGATGAAAAAATCATATCCAAAAGATTTTGGACGAATTCACAATGAGTTGTGACATTTTTCATAAAGTCCTTGTGGGATTTTAATTGAAGTGGTTGATTGATATATGTACACTAAAAATTTATATTCATTTTATTCATGTACGCATGAATGAATGATGTGTGAGATATATTATATATAGTGTACATTTCATAGTGTATATGATGAATGCATTATTTCATCCATGTGACACATTAAATATAAATATAAATATATATGATATCTATATGATATATTATTAATATTATGTATAATAATATTAAATATATATATATATATATATATTTATTATGCATGTGATGCATAAGGATATTATATATTTATATATATTATTATATCTTCCAAACATTTTATTTATCTATTAATGGATTGAAATTTAATTCATTGAAACCGATCAATGAATTATATCCTAATTGGAAGAAATGAATAAGATGAGTTGGAGGATCCTCAGGCTTCAGCTATATAAGAGGATAAGATTCTATTGTTAGGTGTGTGTGGTATGTGAGCCACTACTAACTCTATTCTTCTCGTAAATTCTTTCATCTCTTTGAGAAGGTGATAGCACCCCTTCGAATATCTGGTATCCTCATGACACAATCCTGGATCCTTTTTCAAGTTCCCCCTGAAGGGAGGGTGCTTACATTCACTTCTTATCATGATTTCCCTCAAGCACACTCCATCAAAGGAAGAATGCAGCTGCTATTGTTTGTGATTTCTTGGTACCCTTTTTTTATTTTTATTTACACGTTATTATTTTTAAAAATAGATATGTTGTGTTTGAGTTGTATTTTAATGCATATGATCATTATATGTTCATATGAAACTGATAAAATAACACCCCATCCCATATTTTTTTAAAGAAAATAAATCATATTAAAAAAAATCTTCCTCCATCATCCCCCAAAACCATAGCCAACCCTCCTCCATCCTCCCCCATTCTATCTTCCTGCTTCCCCTATTCGACACCCAATTGCTGATGCTCAAGGGTTGACACTCACTCCCCCTGATACCAAAATCCTTATGTTCTCTTACCCTCATAAACATTCTCTACTCACACACATGGTCTCCCTCACACCACTACAAAAGTCTGTGATTTTAAGCACTAACCACTATCACAACTTTTTATAAGTGATGATAAAAAATATTTTTTAACCACACTAAAATAAAGCATTGATAATTTTTTTATCCATGATAAAAAAATCATTTATAAAATATGGAATTTATTGAAACTTACTTTAATGATGATAAAAGTTGTATCTTTATTAGAATTTTTAGTGTTGTTAAATGTAACTTCTATCAATGTTAGTAACATCACTAAAAAAATATTTATCTATTTGTAAGGTAAAATATTTATATATTTTGATTGTAATAAAATATTTCCAACTCTAATGTTTAAATGAATGAATTAATTGATCTTTTAAAATTTAAAAAATTTCATATAAGAATTTTCATATATTAGTAATAATATATATATATATATTACATATTTATATATTTAAATATTAATTAATTTTAACTAATTTTATTTATAAATTATAATAAAATTAAGATTACATGCATTCTATATAGTTGGATATATGCATGTATGTGTTGGGTTCACCTACACTCACGTATATATCATTTGGATATTCAGATATGCATTCTCCCACACACACATATTTATATATCAATAAAGACAATCATATATGTAAATCAGTATTTGAAAAAATAGAAAGAATGAAATATTTAAATGAATTTATAATATTTCTAATTTAAATTATTTTATAATAATTTTTTTATATTATTATAATTCTAAATTATTTAAATAATATGTATAATTTTTAATTAGAAATGTATATTTATTTTAATTTTTTACTTATATACATATAATTATTTATGAATATGATTATATATTTATATAATTAATGATATATTTTAAAAAAATTTATTCATCTATATAAATAATAATATTTTTTATTATAATTCATAATTTTTTATTGTAATTATCGATTATCTATATTTTTTATAAAATCAATACAACATATACATTGATAATTTGTAATAATAATATACCTATATATTAGTAATTATAAATCTGTTTAATTATAATTATTATAATTCTTACTTTTAAGTTTAATATTTTTTAATTAAGAATATATTGTCAAAAACATTTATACATTTATATATTTCATGGAGTTGAAAAAAATATTAAATCATTACATATCTAATTTAGATATATTATTGAAAAAATTTAGGGTCAATACCCTTTATTAAAAATTTAAAAGAAAAACCCTATTTGATTGGGTTAGGGGGAAATCCATTACATATCCGAAGACCAAGAAAAAAATGCATGACCCAAAGGCCTAAAAGAGCCTAAAGGGTCAAATATAACATGTTTCAAAGGTGAAAATACAATATAACCCAAAGCCTCAGAGGCCTACAACCTTATAATTTTCAATGGCCAGAAGGCCCATTGGTATAGAGACCATTGTAAGAAAACCATCAAAAAACCAAAAACCCTAGCTGTAGACCCTGCAAATGGTTTACACCAAACCTTAATATGTCAACCACTAGTGATTTTCCAGTAGATCAAAGTGGATGATTTGATATATCATTGGAAGAAAACTTATGAAGAAGTGGATTCATGGAAGGAATGATATAGGATAAAGGAACAAAATCCTTACTCAAACTTAGATTGAAGATAGTAGATATAGTTGAGTGTTTGGGGACCAACATCCTTAAATGTGTGCATAAAAGGACCTGCCTGCAAATACAAAGAGCAGAGAAAACTTACTTCTGAAATGTGATATCCCTGATGGCCAGATCAGTGCTGTAATGTTGAACAAAGCAGAGCTTCTGTTGACACCCCACTTCCCACAATAGAGTATGCTAAACTTAATTTTGAATATTCTCTACAGAAGGATCCTCAGTTGGTTACTAAGGGATCACTTCACAGGGGAGGGATGCGAAAAGAATGATAATTATAATATTATTCCCCCCAAGTATGTAATATGTTTTCTTTAAATTTATAAACCCAAAATGAATTGGGATAATTATATTGATGACGATCATGTTTCCTTCATAGTTCTTTCTTTTAAATATTCATTGTATAAAGGATTAATTGACGAAAATGCTGATAAAGACTCTAATGAAAGCCATGTTGTCAAAGAAAATTCCGATCAGGATAATATGAATTTTAATTTTTGGTAGGAAAGGAAGATGACTAATACCAATAATTGTAAAGGTAAATAAAAAATTTAAGTTGAAACCTCAATGAAACCCTTGAACAAAGGGACTCCCTATTCAGTTATGCAGTATCAAGCTGAAAATTGTAAGTCTACTATTGAGAGTGGAATGTAAGATCTAGGGTTTTTCTTGAGGTACATATGTCTTTTTTTCAGGTTAAAAGTGTTTATTTACTCTTTGTATTAGACCTTAGTCCTGGCCGTGGTCCGGTTGGGTTGTTTTTGGGAAGGAAAGGGAAAAACAAGCTAAAAGGTGGATGCATGCAAAGTACTCATCATGTACTTGGACTACACATTGTGTAATTCTAGTTCATGCTGTGTACTAGCAAGTAATGAGGTGTAGCCATCTTGGCTCAAAATTTTTTTTGGAGTACACGCCCTGTACTTGAGGTACACGCCCTGTACTTTTCTAGTAGGGTTTTTTTTAGAAAAGATGCAATAGCTTACCTTTTGAAACACTTTATATTTTACTCTCATTTTTGGAACCCAAAACCCTCAATTCTAGTTTTTCAAGTATAGAAGCCGTCTGGACTATGATTTGAGCACTGTTTATCACATTGGAACCACATCAATAAGTACCCAATTCATTTTTAGTCATTCTTGATCCTTCGGAACAACAACTTCACTATTTGGATTTAGGTTCATATGCCCTAATATCCCATTCTTCGTCCGTTATTAATATTTCTTCCAAACCAAGACGAATTAGGACTTGATACTGGAAGATCTATTTACTACCGAGGTGAGGTAAGTGGTCTACACTTCAGCTTTTATTGGCATTTTTATGGCATTCGGCCGATATTCCATTCGTCGGACTTCCAGCGAGGTCTCGTTTTTGAGAAAGAATCTTTTAGTAGATGTAGTTGGACCTAGTGAGGTTGACCATAGGTTCTGTTGGGGTGAACTGGCACCTGTTTCTCATTTCAAGGTCACCCATGGGGTGTTCCTTTAGGATTTAACCTATTTATTCCTATTTAAACCACCAAAGGGGTGTGTTCTTGTGCTTTCCTAGTTAGAGGCAGCTTGTTAATTCTTTTATAGATTGAATAACCTGTTTAGGAGAAGTACTGCATCCTTGATTAATGTGTAACATGTTATCCTTGTCTATTTTAATATTTTGGCATGTTAAATAGATAATATAGATGAGAATACATATATTAAATGAATAATGGAATGTTAAATGGTTTATATGGTAGGTTGGGACCATATTCTTGTAGTTGATAAATGGTTTGCATGAGTGGGTATACTCACGGTTGATTCTTGTTGACATGAGTGGGTATTCTCACCCGGTTATGAATGTTTAATTATAATTCTTTAATGATTGATTGAATGATTTGATATATGCCTTGGACTGATCTCTATGGATTTGGAATACGATAGTGGATGCCTTTGGTTTACACTGCCCCTTGGGTCTTGATTCCGTGGGATTCCTCAGGCCCTGCTACCCCGTAGGATCCGGCTTGCTTGGGTTCGAATATGAATTACTTTGGCCATGATTCTAGGACCCCAACTAGTGCCTAACCGGGTTTCCATGATGGATGCCCATGGGACTTGATGGGATGCCTCAGACATGCTCCTTGGATCTGGCCCTCTATGGTCAAGATATTAATTCTTGGATGCCTTGGTCTGCTGAAACCTTGGATTTGGCCCTTGCGGTCTACACTTTACTACACGGCGTGGCCATGAGATACTACTTTCCCCATACCACATGGTTATGGGATACTTGTTTTCTTTTTACAGTGTGGCTGTGTTGGTATGATACTAACAGATTTACAACATGGTCGTGTGACTTGTTTACTTGGTTATAGCTGCCTTGTTATGATATGAATCTCTTTTGTAGGTATCCTTAAGGGATTTTCATCTTTACTTGTTATAGTAGACTTATTCTATGGGAAGATGTACTTACTTACCAATTGTTTAAACTTTCTAGCACTTTTGTAGAATTGCTATTAGAATTGTATAGACCTGGGTAGTTGCCTTCTGGGATGTTTATCTCACACCCTGTTTGGGCCTCCTTGGGGACCCAAACAGATTATATGGTTTCAGGTGATGATCTGGGAAAACGCCCTAGTATTGGTTGTTGGCTGTGGCTTTGGAGTAGGGGAGCATAGGACCAAGCTGAGGGTTGCGATGCTGGGATACCTTTTTGGTCTTGTTTTCTTTTTGGGATACTTGTATTGTATTTCCATGTACTTTTCTGGATTATTTCTAGATACTTATACCTTCTGAATCATTTTTTATATGAGAAACTTCTGGTTATTGATATAAATGCCTCTCATGTCTTACTTTTAACTGTCTTTTGTTTATTTCACTTCCACTATTTACTATATGTTTGACTTCCAAAATGATAATATAGTAATGAGGACATAGTCTACCCACTGACTCACCTAGGACCTCGCTTATAGTCAGTAGCCTCTGGCGTTTGGGGATATGCGCTTGAGGCAATGTGGCCAACCAAACTCGGGGCACCATAGTGTGGCATTCAGGTCCAGGACATTACAAAGCGCTATCAAAGGAGTTTTCTTTTCTAGTTTGACTTAATATTTGGTGAAATTATATTGGGATAGGAAGGAAATGAAGTTTGGGTTAATAAATTATTCCCAAGAGTAGTTGCCCCGTGTATATAGAAAAGTAAAATTACCTCGAATTGAGTTTTGATCTTCTGGATTTTGATATTACAGTTGATTTGATTTCACTTTTGGGTGATGTACATGATTTCTTCTATTAATATTGATAAAATTGTGGGTTCTATTTCAGTTGAAACCTGATGAGATGAGGGTGTTCAATCTCATTTATCATATAAACAGTTGTTAGAATCACATACCGTGCATTATGCTATGCCATCTAGTATGCATTATATATTTGATGTTTTTATGATAGTTGATGTGATAGTTGTTCCTACTTTTGTGTTAGTTGGGTGAAATAGAAAAAGGTGTGATGTCATATTTCAATCCATAAAGATTATAGGCCCTTATTAACTGGGAAATGATGACCCGGTGAAATGTAAATGTTAAATGAACTTGTTATAAGTTTGGTTTGAATGGGAACCAAGTTTTGGGTTCATGAGGCGTTATGGGACCTCATGGATTCAAAAATTGGTAAACCCTTAGTGGAATTTCCTGAATAACTAAATGTGAAATATAAATGGAAACTTGAAATGGTAAATAGAGACTTGACCTAGACCGAGATTTTGAGTGGGAAAGAGGCATAGTTTTAGTGGTTCGTTGTCTATTCTTTATAAAGTCCTGGATTTAGGAGAAGGCTGTGGGTTGACTTAGTTTTTAGGAGGCTTTTGACCTGTCCTATTATTTTGAGCTTTTTTTACTTTATGTTGTTCTTTCCTGAGGAATGTATTTGGAATTTTAGAGACATGTCTCCACGATGAACTCTAGTCGTACTCTACGATGGAGGCGATGACCATAATTCGGAGATTGTGGGCCACAGACTACCTCTTGATCTTCCTATAGTGCTAGCTGCAGCTCATGAGGCTGTTCCGAACACAGGTGCTGAGGAACAGTTCCGCGAGGGTTTCCTTCACTATATGAATACATTCTAGGGAGAACCACAACTAGCCTTTACTATGGCTGAGATAACATGGGTGTTCCAGCAGAAGAATCATCCTACGTTCTCAGAGGATGGCAGACCACAGGCTTTAGAGCTATGGCTAGAGTCTATGTTAGAAATTTTCAAGCATCTGGAGATGACTCTGGATCAGAGGGTCATGTTTGCGACTTACATGCTACATGTAGTGGAAAAGGGATTTTTTGATGTTTTGAACCAAGCTGATGGGCTACCTAATGGGTTGGGATGAATTCCAAACTCTCTTCTATGACTACTTTTATCCCGTTAATCTGTGAGCAGAGTGGACTAGTGAGTTTATGTGTCTAGAGTAGGGCGCTATGATAGTTATGGAATACTCAACATGCTTTATAGAGTTTCATTGTTTTGTGCCGATGTATCTTACTGATGAGTTTTCAAGGGAGAGGCACTTATAGGAATGTCTCAGACATGCTATAAGATCTCAGTTCAATGTGTTCAGGTTGCCTTATATCACTGAGATTGTGAATTAGGTGCTGATTGTAGAGCGAAACCTGATGGATGTTGTGGGCACAAAATAGGGGAGTGTTGTTTCTCGCCCTAGTGGATCTACATCTTCAGGCAGGAAGCACCGTTTCGAGGCTTCCCATGATGTGAGTGCTAGTCAGGATGGTGGTTCAATTATCTTGGTGTTTTTACATCAGTGTGGTAGGTGAGGGAACATGAATAATTAGTGTGACCACAACCCAATAGAGTGTCGAGCTTGTGGTAGGATATGACACATGCAATAGTTTTGCAAGACCTTCCCTTCAAATGCGAGTGGTAGGGGTCGGCTCTGACATCGGGATCGAGATCAGGTTCTTCAGCTCCACGTCAGGCTGGAATCTAGAGCAGCGTAGGATGATCAGGCCAGAGAAGTGGTGGTTGTGGTCGTGGTATCCAGAAACCGGGTTCGCAGATACAGCAGGGTAGATCAGCTCAGGGTAGCCAGGTAGGGTCACATGGCCGCAGTGCAGGCCAGACTTTTGCAGTAAAATAGACCAAATTGGAGAAGGATCCCAGACTGTCTATAGTGAGAGGTACGATCTTAATATCTTTTACTATTTTATATGCTCTTTTCAACATAGGTGCCTCTCACATCTTGATCTATTCATGAGTGGTACAGAGCCTTGGGATTGTTTTTTTTACTTTTTGATGGTGTTTTGAAACTAGAGACATGGTTGGGAGTTAGAATGAGTGACATACGGTAGTGTATGAAATTTATCCTTGAGGTTAGTGGGTGCCACTTCCTATGGAATTTATATGTCCTTGATATGGCAAGGTTTGACATCATTATCTGAATGGCATGACTCTTTGGTTATCGAGAATAAGTTGACTACTATCACCGGAGGGTGACTTTCACATATCCAGAGGGTGTAGTGTTTATTCACAAGGGTGATTGGGATGTCCAAGTGAGCATAGATAGACCCGAGCATTGTAGGATTGTCGGAATGACAACCCAGATTTCCAGTTTGTTTCTGGATGATTAGGGAGGGGTTTAGGAAGACTTTCCTGTAGTTGTTGAGTGCTTTAGGGATATCTTTCCTGATGACTTTTATGATTTACCTTCTAAGAGAGAGGTGGAGTTCTCCATTAATCTAGTTCTAGGAGTTGTGCCAGTATCCATTCCTCCTTATAGGATGGCTTTGATAGAGTTGTATGAGCTCAATAGAAATCTAGAGGATTTGGAGGTGAAGGGGTTTATCAGACCTAGTACTTTTCCATGGGGTTCGCCGGTCCTTTTTTCAAAAAAGATGGATGGTACCATTAGGATACACATGGATTATCGGAAACTAAACCAGCTAACGGTTAAAAACTGATATCCTTTTCCCCATATAGAGGACCTGTTTGATCAGATTTGAGGAGGTGGAGTGTTCTCAAAGATCAACTTGAGGTTAAGATATCACCAAGTGTGTGTTCGACCTACAGACATACCTCATATATCCTTTCATAGCAGGTATGGGTTATACTATTATTTGGTTATATCATTTGGTCTCACAAACGCGCTAGTAATTTTCATGGCACTGATGAACCGAGTGTTCCATCCTTACTTGGATTATTTTGGGGTGGTTTTCAGGGATGATATCTTGGTGTATTCTCACAATCGACTTGACCATGACAACCATCTTGAGATCATTTTTAATACACTGAGTGGGCATCAATTATATGATAAGCTCACAAAGTGACACTTTTCGATGGATCAGATTCACTTCCTGGGTCACATCATCTCATAGATAGAAGTTTCAGTGGACTTAGAGAATGTGAGAGCTATAGTTTCCTGGGAAAATCCCAAGAAAGTTTTTGACATACAAAGTTTCTTGGGGATAACTGGTTACTATAGGAATTTTATACAGGACTTATCATGCTTAGAAGCACTGTTTACGGGCTTGATTAAGAAGGTTGTGAAGTTTGCGTGGTCAGAATATTGTGAGACATCCTTTCAAGAGATGAAAGGGAGGTTGACATCAACACCAATCCTGATACTTCTAGAGTAGGTAAAGAGATACACATTGTACTGTGACACTTCAGGTATTGGGATGGGGGTAGTGCTGATGCAGGGAGATCGAGTAGTGGTGTATGGGTCTCAGTAGTTGAGACCTCACAAGAGGAATTACCCTACTCATGATCTTGAGTTAGATTAAATTATTCATGCATTGCATTGTTGGATGCACTATTTACTAGGAGAGTGTTCTGTGGTCCATATGGACCACAAAATCCTAAAGTATATCTTTACGCAGCGTGATCTACATTAGAGGCAGTGAAGGTGGGTGGAGTACCTACAATCCTTTTACTTATAGCTTACCTACATGCCTGGTTAGGGAAAAGCAGTAGCTGATGCACTAAGAAGGAGTACTCAGATACATGCAGTGCAACGAGCCAGTTACAAGTGGTAGCTTATAGCGTTGCTTTATGAGATGCATCTGGAGGTGCACGAAATATAGAGGTAGACTTTTCTTTCATCCTTGGCTGTTACCTCTACCCTACTAGACAAAGTTAGGATGAGAAAACTATCATATTTAGAAGTCCTAGTTTTATGGGAAGGTGTATCAAGTGAGGAACCTCCTCCTAGTTAGACGGTAGGTGATGATGAGATCTTGCGTATCCATGGATGTGACTAGGTTCCAGTGGACCTATGGGAGGAGTTGATGTGGGAGTTTCATTCTTCAACTTTGGAAGTGCATCCTAGGGTCACCAAGATGTACTGTGACTTGCGATGTCAGTATTGGTGGCCGAGAATGAAGAGAGAAGTTTCTGGTTTTTATACTATGTGTTCCACCTGTTAGTAGGTGAAGGAAGAACATCAGCGACCAGTTGGGATTTTACAACAGTTACCCATCCTGGAGTGGAAATGAGATGATGTCATGATGGATTTCGTGACTGGTTTTCCAAGGTCTCCTCAAGGTAATGATGCTATTTGGGTTGTCATTTATTGGATTACAAATTTTAACATTTATTGTTGATTAAGGATACCTTCAGTGTTGATGATCTTGGAAAGTTTTACATCCGATCTATGGTACGACTTAATGGGGTCCCGCGCACTATCATTTCAGATAGATACACCCCCTTTAAATCTCATTTCTGGCAGAGTTTTTAGAGGGTGCTGGGTATACAGATGCTCCTGAACACAACACACCACCCTTAGACTGATGTCTATTCAGAGCATATGATACAGGTGCTAGAGAACAGGTTCAGATCATGCGGCGTAGATTTTGGGGGCTCTTTGGAGAGGCACATTCCCTTGGTTTAGTTTTCCTATAATAAAAATTATCAGGCGATGATACAGATGGAAACTTATAAGGATTTATATGGTAGGACATTTTGTTCTCCCCTGTGCTGGTTAGCGGTAGGAGATACAACTTTACTAGAACTGCGTCTCGTGTAGGAGACTTCTAAGCAGGTCCTACTGATTCAGAAGAGGATGGCTATTGCATAGTCTCATCAGAAATCATAGGCCGATTGCCACAGACGACCTTTAGAGTTCAAGTTTGGGTCATGTAATTTTCTCTATTCATTTGGGACTTGTAAAGGTTCCACCTCACCCCTTGAAAGGTGGATTATAAAAATAACAAAAAATGAAGGCCTTCGGGCCATTCCGACCGGGGTTGGGACAGAGGCAGATCAGGATACTGGGTAAACTTTCATCAAGATATATTGGGCCATTTGAGATTCTAGAGAGAGTTGTTCAGTTGCCTATAGGTTATAGTTACCTAAGAGGTGCCGAGACATGCATTATTTCTTCCACGCATCTTAGCTACACCGCTATCACTCAGACTCATATCATTTGTTTTTCAGCCAGAGGAGGTTGAGTTTTAGGTTGATGCATCCTTTTAGGAGCATCTGATTCTTATCATTTATAGGAGCGGGAAGGTTCTCCTAGGCTGGTTAGTTCCCCTAGTATGGGTTCTATGGAAGCATGTCCATTTATAGGACGATACTTGGGAGAAGGAGGCGGACGTATGTGCTCAGTGGATGGAGTTGTTTTTAGAAGAATCTTGACAACCCATTAGAGAGAAATTCGGGGACAAATTTCTATATAGGGGGAAGATTGTAAGATCCCAGGTTTTTTTGAGGTAAATATATCTTATTTTTGGGTTAAAAGTGTTTCTTTACTCTTTGGATTAGACCCTAGGCCAGGCCATGGGATGGTTGTTTTTATTTTGGGAAAGAAAGGTAAAAATAGGCTAAAAGGTGGATGGAGGCCAATTACACGTCGTGTACTTGGACTACACGCAGTGTACTTCCAGTGCACACCGTGTACTAGCCAGTCATGATATGTATCTAGTATAGCTCAGGGAAAAAATAAATTGTAGTACACACCGTGTACTTGAGGTACACGCCGTGCACTTGTCCAGCATGTTTTTTTTATAAAACAGACAGTAGCTTAACTTTTGATGCACTTTAGTTTTTCCTCTCGTTTTTAGAACCCAAAACCCATATATTCTAATTTTTCAAGTCTATAAGCCATTAAGACTCTAATTTGAGAACCATATATAATGTTGGAATCACATTGGTAAGTAATAAATTCCTTTTTAGTCTTTATTGATTCTTCATAACAACGAATGCACTATTTGGATTTAGGATCATATGCCCCACTATCCCGTTCTTCATCCATTCTTCAGTTTTCTTCCAAACCAAGATGAATCGGGACTTGATACTGGATGAGTTTTCTATTATTGAAAAGATGTAGGTGTTATATAATTTCTTTCATCTTTTCTTGGAGTTTTTAGGGTGTTTGAACGATATTCCAATCTTTGGACTTTCTGGCGAGTCTCGTTTTTGAGTGAATAGCTTTTATTAGCTCTAGTTGGACCTAGTGAGGTTGATCATAGGTTCCATTTAGGTGTTTTGGAACCCATTGCTCATTTCAAGGTCACCCATGGGGTGTAAATTCAGGGTTTAACCTATTTATGCCTATTTCAACCACCCAAGGGGTGTGTTCTTGTTCTTTCCTAGTTAGAGGAATCATGTTAATGCTTTCATAGATTGAATATCATATTTAGGAGAAGTACTGGATCCTTGATTAATGTACAACATGTTATTCTTTGTCTATTTTGATAGTTTTTAATGTTAAATGGATAATATGGGTGGGTATACCTATATGAAATGACTAATGACATCTTCAATGGTTTATATGGGAGGGTAGGCCCATATTCCTGTAGTTTCTAAATAGTTTGCATGAGTTGGTATACTCATGGATAATGCTTGTTGACGTGAGTGGCTAGTTATGAATGTTTAATTTGAATGCTTGAATGCTTGATTAAATGGTTTGATAGATGTCTTGGACTGCTCTCCATGGATCTGGAATGCGGTAGTGGATGACTTGGGTTGACTCTACCCCTTCGGTCTTTATTTTGTGGGATGCCTTGGGCCATGCTACCCCATAGGATCCAACTTTCTTGGGCTCGCATAGGACTTTCTATTTCCATACTCTTGGGATCCAAAATAGTGCCTAATTGAGTTTCCACCAGGGATGCTTATGGGGCTCGATGGGATTCCTTGGACATGCTCCTTGGATCCAGCCCTCTATGGTCGAGATATTATTACATGGATTCATTGGTCTACTAACACCTTGGATCCAGCCCTTGTGGTCTACACTTCACTATACGGCGTGGTCGTGGGATGCTACTTTCACTATACAATGTGGCCGTGGGATACTTGTTTTTTTTATATAGCGTGGCTATGGTTTCATGATACTGACAGATGTACGATGTGGAAATATGACTTGTTTACTTGGTTATAGCTGCCTTATTTGGAGCTAACTCTTTTTTTCAGGTATCCATGAGGGCTGTTAAGTTTTACTTGTTATAGAAGACTTATGACATGGGAATATTCACTTACTTACCAGTTGTTTTTAACTTGCTATCAATTTTGTAGAATTGCTATTAAAATTGTATAGACCTGGATGGTTGCCTACTGGGATCTTTATCTCACAAACTATTTGGGCTTCCTTGGGGACCCAAAAAATTATATGGTTTCAGGTGATGATCGGGGCAAGCACCATAGTACATGTTGTTGACTGTGGATTTAGAGTAGGGGAGCATAGGACCAGGCTGAGGCTTGCGATGCTGGGATTCCTTTTTGGTCTTTTTTTCTTTTTGGGATACTTGTTTTGTATTACCATGTACTATTCTGGTTTCTTCATAAATACTTGTACCATCTGGATAATTTTGTATATGAGACACTTTTGGTTATTGATATAAATTACTATCTTGTATTAATTTCAGTTGTCTACTATTTATTTCACTTCCACTATTTACTATATGTTTGACTTCCACTGTGATACTCTGGTAATGATGGCATAGTCTCTACAATGGCTCACCTAGTCCCTCACTGCTAGTCAGCACCCTCCAACATTTGGGGAGATGCACATGAAGCCATGTGGATAATAGGGCAGACATCTGGGTCCGAGACATTACATGTAAATGGGTGGAATATATGGGTATTTATTATCCTTCTCTTAATAAAGATGTGGGGTTAACGATATCTAGTGGAAATCAGTAATCACTTGAATCTGATTCTTATTATAAGGATTTTATTTCTTCAAATACTAGTGTGAGGGATAAGAAAACATATGATATTTCTATCTCCAATGGCATGAAAGATATTGTTAGACCTAGGATTCCTATCACCACGGTTATACCCATGGATTTAGGGGTGTAAAAAATGTATAGTTCAGGTGGTTTTCAATAGGTGGGAACTGATTTGGTCTATCGGGAGTTAACCAATTAGTAGGAGACTGGGTTGATCCTATAACCTACACCGAGCAAGGAGGCTCACCATGAAGATGTTTTTGCTCCCTTTTCGGGAGATGTTGAAGGTGGAAGTTTTGTGACCCCTATTGGAAAGCCTTTTTTCAACCAGAGAAAGATAAAATGAATCCAACAGTGGATATGCATAATCAATTTTAATTTCTTGCATCCAAAAGTATTGAGGAGGATTGAAAAATAGTGAAATTTTGTTTGAAGCTATAGAAAAGAAAGATGAGGTGGATTCTAGTATTCTATATGATGGAGTGGTCCATGGATGTAGGTTAAGAAAAGAATAATGGTAAGTAATCCTCAGGGTCAAGGTGTCCACTCCTCTTATCACAAATTGCGTACTCACTCTCAAGGGACTTTATTTTTTTAGTTCCTTCCACTTTTTTTTATTGTTTCGATCATTTCATGTTTAGCATGTTCCTCCTCCATACTTAATTTTTTTATTATAGGGGTTTTTGAGATTGAACATTTCAAAATAATAATAATAATAATAATATTTTTTATTATAAATAATAATTTTTAATGAAGTTAATAATTGATTTTATTTTTTAAATATAAATAATAAAATATATACATATATATAATTAATTAGTAATAACAATATATCTATCTATTAACAATTCTAAATATATTTAAATATAATAATTAAAATCATTTATTTTAACTTTATAGTTCTATAATTAAAAATATATTGCAAAAAGCTTTTATACATTAATATTTTTCACGTAGTTTATAAAAAATATTATATTATTATACACACACACATATATATCTTATTTGGGCCACTATACTTCCTATATATATTTTCCTAACATAATAATAATTTATTATTATTTTAAATTTAATTTATAGTAAATTTAATTTTAATTAGTAATATATGGAAAATTAGGATCTCTAAATTGAAATATAATTATTAATATTTTTTAAATATAAGCATACATTTTTATAATATTAAATATATATTCATTTATATAATTAATATTTTTTTTTAAATATTATTAAAAATATTTAAAACTAATTAGTAATTATTAATGTCATATATATAGTTAATATTATATAGATTTATTTAATTTATAATTTATTATAAATCTCATGAATTTAAATGTAATTTTTAATATTTTTATATTAATTTATATATTTATATATAATAAAAAATATTTACACATTTGTATGATTGATAATATATCTTAAATAAAATTATCCAAAAGATGACTCTAGTGGTAGAGCTCATCTCCCTCGATGATTGGGATCCCCTATGGCATCTAGGGTTCCACCATAATGGAATTTATGGCTGAAAAATTCCTCACTGAAGGGTTGTTTGAAGGCTATAGATTTGAAACTCACAAGGAGGGATGAAAGAAGGATGCACGTTGTGGGCTACTGAATGCATCCACCCCTGAGAATCGATCTTTTAGTAAGGGTTTGGGATCATTGGTTATTCGGTGGAGGGGAACTATTTCTCATGTGATGGTAGATAAGGATAAAGTCTCAGAATGCCTAGAATTAGGTAAACACTCGATCATTGCCCATCTTTTCTTGCTGAGAGGTTTATCGCCTTAGAAAATTGAGGATCTATTAAACCGCCTCTATGATATTTGGGGGTTTTCTGATTGGAAATATGTCTCAATGGGATATGGTTCCTTCCATATTATTTTCCCTTCCGAAGTGATGATGATGAGTGCCTGGGGATTCAGTACCATTTCCTTTAATCTAGGCCTGCTGCACATCTAGGAATTGGATTTCAATTTCAATCTGATGGAGGCTACTAATTCCTATAGGAAACTATAGATGAAAGTTTTTGGCTTGAACTGAATATTGTGCCATAAAAAAATTCTTCATGATATCACCATGTCTATCAGTATGAAAATTAAAATGTACAAGTAAAATAACTAAGAAGGTATGGTCATTATGCCTACCTCTTGGTTGAAGCTGATTTGTGTGCTCTACTGGTTGACAAGGTGTTCTTATATACTAATGTCGATGAATTTGTACTAAAAATTTAATTTGAGGGAATGAATCATTTATGCTCATAATGTAAGGTGATTGGGAAAGATAAGATGAACTATCAACAAAATATGATTTTCAATTTATGCTTCATTTTTTTTCATAGTGAATGTAAGTGCATCAAATGAGGTAGGAAGTCTTCTGTTGGAAAGGATCAGAATCTATAGGAGGTGCGGTTTTCTAATCTTGAGTAGGAATATTAGTAGAGTAATGATATGCCTCCCTTGGAAATTTTGGTCCTTGCTAGTACCTCCTATAGGTGTGTTAACCAGTTGTTGTAGGCGCCTACTCATGCGGTCTATGAAACAATGGTATATTCATAACAACCTGTTGTGGTGGGAATTAAACATGTTTCCCCGAATAGAAAACAATGATATTAATGCACTAAGAAATCATGTTATGAGATATCCTCTAAGGTATATTAAGTAGTGGAGTTTGGGTCTTTATGAAGATAGAAATTTCTTGATTTTCTTAGGAGTGTGGAAGGTTCACAGGTTGAGGTTTTACAGGATAGTGTGGTTAAACCTACTGTGAATAAGAGAGATTGTATGATCTCTCTCTCTCAAAGGTAGATACATAAAAATATACTAGATTTAAAGGGAAAACAATGGATGATTAATCTATTGATGAGGATGCTGCTCAAATGCTTGCCGACCAAAATTTAATATAGAAACAACTAATTTTGTAAAGTGAATGTAAAGGCAAGAAAAAATTGATGGATAAGGAGGGTTTTCAAATTGTAATTCCTTGGAAATCCATTTATTAGGGTTTTTAGGATCTACCTGACATATTCCAAAGGTAGGAAGATCCTTTGCAGATTGATAATTCAATTGATTCTGAGAATCTGGTGTTGTCTTATCCACCTAACTTCAATGATTTAATGAAAAATGATGGTGACTCATTTGGAAAGGCCTAATATGTGGAGTGTAGAATTACATTGGAAATGAATTCTAGAATCATTATTCTTGAGGATAAATAAGGTTAATGAACACCTAAAGGTCTTAGTAAGGAGGAATCCAACTTGTATTTCTCTCAACTAAAAGCACCCTTTTCATTGATGGAGCCAGATGCTTTTGGATTTGATGACTATATAATAGTTCAAAATTAGTTATCATTTAACATTGAGGATGAATTTCAATCCAACCCAAAGATGAACTTTTTGGATTTATCATGGAAATTTAGGATTTTATCCTTTATAGAGGACCCATCTGAGTTGTCATTAGAGAATAAAAAGTAGGCTTCACCAAGGGTTAATACTTAGTGAAGAGGATGACATCCAAAAGTTAGTGGAAGGCATCCTAGGAATTTGAGATCTAGAGGGTCTCACAAGGATTGATCTTCCTTTGGATTCTATATTTGTTGTGGGCTTTTATTTCTTTCTTTGAGTTGTCTCTCTCTTCAGGTACATTTTATTTTTATTAATAATTTGGATTCACAGGTTTGGTCTCCAAATCCATAAATCAGCCTATCTAGTATAAGTAAATTTAGTCACATCGAAATATAATTATTAACTATTATTTTTTATATAATTAATAATATATGTATTTTAATTATTCTTGTATTGTTTTTATCTTTGGGATTTATCTTTTTGAATATAGAGATATAATTATATTAGAAAATAATTATACATTTACATAATTAAATATTTATTTTAAAAAATATTTAATCACTTATATAAATAATAAAATTACTAATTATAATTCATAATTTTTAAATTCAGTTAATAAATAATTATACTTTCTATATATAATAAATACAATATAGGTATATATATAATTAATTAGTAATAAATAGTAAATCAAACCCATGACCCCTAAAGTATTAATAAAAATAAAATGCACACACACAAAACAAAATGAGGACCAAAAATTTAACAATTACCTAAAAAAGGATGAATTGATACCCAACCAGACAAAGGTAGGGTTACCAATAATATATAACCAAAATATAATCAGCAACAACCCAAATTGGAAAATCAAATGTAATATAACTCACTCAAAATTACCAATAATGAAACACCATTTACTGTAGCTAAAAGAGAAACATACCATTATTAGAGTTGGGGAGATTTCTTATTTTATTTTGAAATATATATGTGTTATTTATAATTTATGTTATGCATATTAAAAGTACCCCAAATATTTTTATTATTTTTCAAAACATTATTAAATTTTATTTTGTAAAAATTATTATTATTATTTATTTTCAAATTAGTCTTTAAAGTAATTTAAATTAATTATTATTTTATTTATTATTTATTATTATTATTTATTATTTAATTTGTTTGTATAAAACAGATTTCAAGTTTTTATTATTTCTAAATATTTTGCTTACCCTTTTCGATATATTTGACACTTTTTTTTACCCTTATATGAGTTATTGTGTACCATTATTTGAGCTTATATTCTTTTCTTCTACCATTATGTATCATGTATTAATTTATACTTACACTTATGTATGTTTTATAATTTTCATCTTGCCCTTACATAGCATTTTAACTTACGCTTACACAATGTTTTCAAAATTTGTTTACACATACGTGGTTTGTAGTTACCCTTAGACACAATTTGAATTTTTTTGATTAACCTTATGCATGGTTTGGAATTTTTTTCAATTATACATGGTTTGAAAATTTTGTTTTACCCTTATACATATATGTAAACTTACCATCTCATAGGTATTGAAATCTGATTTTTTCATATTACTCTCTTTCATGATTTTCAGGGTATTTTAATTTGTTTCATGTTAGTTTCAAATTTTTAATTTTTTTAACAATTATAAAAAATTATATTAATTATATAGAACCTATGTGAATTTTTTTATAGTTTATAAAATACATTAATATGATGATCTATTCTCTTCTTCAATTTATGCATGAACTCCCACCATGAAACTCAAAAAATTTGAATTTATTATTTTGAGTTGTTTATTTTGTTTTTAATATTTATAAATTAATATTATATTTTAAAAATCCCATTAATTTTTTTAATAGTTTTTAATGATATGTTATTCATTTTTTAATTTATACATATCTATATGCATGTATTTTAGAAGTTATTTAAAATTTTGAATTTAAAATGGAAACTCTTTTATGATTGTCATGAGTTTTTCTTTTCACTATTATTATGGATTTTTTTAATACTCTAACTTTGATTTTATATTGGTTTTAATTTTTCTTCATGTATTTAAATATTGGATGAGAGTTGGGTGATAATTTTGTAACAATATATATATATATATATATATATCTCAATCTATGATAATTCTAAGCCTATAAATATGAATTTAAATTATCTAACCATTGGATTAGATATGTCGAGTATCTATGTTATTTAAGAAAGTTTGAGAACTAATTGGAAGGGATGCTACTACACATAGAAATATTAATACCATTCTACCACTATGACTCTCCTTTGGTTCAACTTGAACTCTTCATATTTTTAGAGTACTTTGTAAATCTATGAAGTCCTGTGCAATCACTTTTTCATTTGTTGTATTATCTCACAATGAATATACCTAAACTAATTTGAATTATACCACCTTAAAAAGATTAGATGATACAATTCTCAAGAAACTGTACTTGTTATTTTATTATTTATGTTCTATCTATTTTGTCCTGGTTTCTTGTGTATGTAACATAACTTCCTATCTCTAAAATTTACTATTACTTTCTATATATTCTTTTTTATATAAATAATTCTATTTCTTTGGGTTTTGACTCCTGTATTCTAAATTCAAGACCATTTGGGTTGTGAATCTCATAGTCTAAAGTCATTGTTGTAATTGGGTTGGAACTCCACATACAAAATCCTAGTGTATTGGTTATACTTATGATATAAAAATTAGGTTGTAATTATGTTATGATTACCCTTAAAAATTAGTATATTTCATAACATATCTCTCATAGAGTAGAAAGGTATAAGAGTAGAGTATGTCCACTTTGGACTGAACTAATATATAAATTCTATCTGTTCTTTATTTTATTTCCTCTATTAACTAACTTTGTTAAATGAATTTAATAATTAATTTAGATCATTAATCTATATGTTTAAAATTTTGTTCTGTTCTATCCACCCCCTCTAGATCATATTTCATCCCCAAATTTGACCTAATAATCATAACTATAACATTAATATCTTCATCCCTTTTAATTTCAATGTGAAGAATCAACTGGAAAGAATCCAATGTGATACCTTTAGACTATATCCCAGCTAGATCAGGAGCATGCACAAGTCTGTAAACATAACCTATAACCCTAAAAGAATCAAAATAGACATAAATAAAAACTTTCAATGTAAATAGAAACACCATTCATTTTTTGGAACCAACATAAAAAAATATAATTTTTAACCAAATAACTTGAGATTCAACTTGAAAATATATAGTCTTTCCATGATCTAACAACAAGCCCCAAAAAAGTGATAAAAACCATAAAAAATATATCTGGATCAAGTTTTAATAAAACGACCAAAAAACAGAACCACTTTGACCAATTTCTATAGAGCCAAAATAACTGACCACTAATAGTCTAATGTGAAAACAATAGGCAGAAGTCCCATGAAAAACACATCAGTTGAAAAGATCAAACATCATTCCCAAGAATGGTCATTATAATTAAAATTTAGATTAATTTGTTCTTCATCATCAATCTTTTAGAGCGTATGATTTCCTACATGAATATATTCATTAATGATGATCATAACATCTTCATATTTTTTAAAACAAGGCTTATCCTAATATTTAATCCACTGGTAGAAATCCTTAGAGTTATTTGTATGATCTTGTAGATAATCCTTCATTTTCTCAACCTCCTTGTTGGAGAGATCTAGATATAATATAGATCCTAGACTAGTGGATTTTATAACCATTTTTTCTTTCAAATTTGAATATTCTATCAAAGGTTTTGTTTTCTTTTGTTGAGAAGGGTAAGAGCCTACCAAATTTGAAAACTAACTTTTACCTTTGGGGGAACTAGAGTAACAATATTACTATTCTTTTTCATTAATATAATATTAATTTACTTTATTTGACTCAAAATTTAGGATGTCAAGTTCACCTGTGTTATCCTCCTAAACTCTAGGATTGTAGAGACCCTGGATTGACGTACATGGACATTGTATGTTTTTACATAATACTTAATACAAGACACAAAAATACGCCCAAAGACCGTATTATTTTAGTGTATTTGGAAACTCATAACATAATAATCAAACTTGGTGAAATATATTCCACATCTTCCATCAAGATCATCCACTTTTCTTTTCCTACATAGAACCTTTCTTTATATACTGGAGAAAATAAAACATAAAAAGGGTGAGCTCAAATTCTCAATAACGGTAAACATTGAGAACTTAAAACAAACCATAAACATTTGAGTGTAAAAAACATAAACAAAAAGTTTAAACATCAAAATCTTGAGCAATGAAATAAATCTTGGAAATTCGTAAGGCTTAGATCACAAAAGAACATTAACCATAAAATTGCATTGGTATAAAACATTTGATTATGGAAAATAAATAAAAACATAATATAATTTCCATAGTATCCAAGGAATTGCTACCAATACCATCATAGTGGAAAAATCACATTACTGAACCGGGTTTACTTGTCGTTCCAGCCACGTGTTACTGAACCAGATTTACCTTTCATTCTATCCCTATATTACCGAACGAGATTTACTTGCCGTTATAGTCTTGTCTCATGAGATATAGATCTTTAGCCAATGAATTTGAGGGAGATATAGGTCCCACCCATCTCATAATGAAATCATTTTTACATGTTCTAGGAAAACATAAATCATTCATCATAGCATATCCCATGAAATAAAATGGGTTTCTTAAACATCATTCCATCAAAATACATATAAAACAAATGTATTTTATAAATATAAATCCACAATAAACACAATAATATTAAAGTAATAATATGAATATAAACATAACCCTATGTATTCTTAGATGGAAAATAATTTTTATAAAACACTTGAACTTAATTCTTGATAAAAATATCCTTTTGTTTTTAAAAAATGTTTTCTTTTCTCAAAATGCCATGAAATTTCAAAAGAAATGAATTTATTTGAAAATAAAATTGTAAATTTTAGTGTAAGATTCAAGTAAATAAGGAATTATGAATATGTAAAAACTTGTTCATGCCGTATAAGTTAAAAAAATTCCCCTCGTACTTTTTCCGGAATAGTCAAAAAGTACCTCGTATGGTAAAAAAAGAAAGATTACTTTCATACCACATAGTAAAAGTAAAAAGGGGAAAAATTAATTTAAGTATACATATAATAATATTAAACAATTTATAAAAACATTTTTAGAAAACATGGACATGGATGATAGATATATCCCCAATAAATACTTACGAATAAACAATCTCGGATAAAAATGAGATTGGAAAAGTTATCCCTTACCTTAGGTCCAATTTGTTCTGTATGTGTATGGAACTCCTGTATAGTGGGTTTAAACATATTATTAACTTGTAACATAACCATAATAATATTTATGATATCATATATGATTCACTTACAACTTTATATTACCCGTTAATTTTTCAATTCCATGTTAATGAAATGTTTTGGGTAATAATAGTTTTATTTATCGTACGTGTTATGGATTGTTATTATTGATATTATTACTTATATAATGATTTAATTACTTCTAGAATTTAATAAATGATTTATATATTATATATATTCAGTATATAAATATATATATAATAGATTGATAAGTGAAATGGAATACACCGTTCATTGAGACGGTAGGTCGTACGTACGCATGAATGTTGTTTTCGTTTCCATACTAAATTGAATGAAAGTAAATAAATGACACACACACACACACATATAAATCTAGTAGAATTATTTTTTAATATATTTCATAATTAATTATTATATATATTTTATAATCATTCTTGAATGGTTAACATGGAGAATGAATCTCATCGCGTCCTGGATACAGTAAGCCGTACATACGCACGAGCGATGATATCATTCCCATAATTATTGAATGGTATTAAAGTGGATGGTCTATAATTACTAAGAACTTGTATAATGTTATAATAATAATATATATGTATTATTTATACCATTATACCCATCCAAGTAAGGTGGTGGTGAAAAAGAGATTAACCCACAACGTGGAGACAATAAGCCGTACGTACGCACACACCATGATTTCATTTTTTGCAGGATGGATAGAAGGTGAAATAGGTTTGTTTAATATTTATAATAACATATCAGTATATTAGTGATTCTGATTTTATTAATTTATATTAAAACAACTAATTAGGAGGAAGTATAAGAAGAAATAAATTTGAAATAATCGGTAGAAGAGATTACCTCTTCCTCGACATGCCTCCTTTAAATTTCCTCTTAGGGAAATAGAGTTGGTATTTTGAGAAGACCATAACCTCTAGAAAGTAAATAGGTAAGTTTAGAAGAGAAATAGTCAGGCTTTGTCTAATAATGAATGCTCAAATCCAGTGAAGAGGAGAGGGCGGAGGTGCCCTTTTATAAGAGAGGAGAGTGGCACTTTAGGAAACTATCAAAATATTAATTTATTATAAATTAAATTTCGATTAAAAATGGTCCAAAACTTATTTAATTCAAAGATAAGATGATTTAGGTTCTAATAACCATCATGAAATAATTTTTAGACAAGTTTTGAATATTTTTTTATCCTTATCTTTTTGGTTTAACCCTTATTTTACCCTTTTTAATCTCACCGTGATATTATGTTATTTACATATTGTGGGTTAATATAATTACCATATCATGTCAAACGACCCCCAAAAAGTTATTTATGACATATTTGGACTTATATTAACTATTTGGATGAATATTATATTTTTATGAATTTAATATCATTTAATAAACTATTTTATGTTTTAAGTTATGAATTATGTCAATTTTGGACACTATTCGTACTTGACTTTTTAAAAAAATTATAACAAAATGATTCCTTCGAACCAAAGGAATTAAATCATCCCTAATATTTCAATTTCATACATAAAAGTTTTTTATGGCATAAAAATGTTCAAATTAATTTTATTTTATTATTTACAATTTTATTTATTTGAATCTTTCATTAATGAGGTAATCACTACATCATAATTGTGTCATAAATAAATATATTTATCTAAAGTATAAAAATTATAAATAAAATACCATGATGTATGAAATAATTTTAGATTTATAATGTATATTTATATACATATATATCATTTATATAACCCTATATTATAATCGATTTAGTAAAAGATATATGTTTATGTTATAATTATCTTTACTTTAACTTAATTCTTATAAAATGTCATTTTCACTTCCAAGTGAATCCATGGGGTCCCAAAGTCGAACCAAGGATTCCCATGGTTATAAATATATAATAAAATAGGATTATGACACCTTTTAGGGTAGTTTTATACTATTAAATTATTATTTTTTTACTCTTATTTACCAGATTTACCCTTTAACCATGGTTAATAAAATAATTACTGAAGTTACTATTCATAACATCCAAAAATTAAAATATTACTATTTAAATAGATTTAACCATATGATTTAATATATTTTAATCCATTTTTTTAAATTCAAAACACGAAAGTTTTAGTAATTAATTTAACATTAATTTATGTTGTCAAAACCAAAAAGAGGGTTTTTTAAGAAGTAATAACTATCAAGAGATTGGCATGTGTTTATATCCAATTTAAAAGTAAAATTACTTCCAATAACCAAAATTGGATCAATTGATAAAAAAGTAATCCAATTAAACTTTAAAACAAATTAAAATTACAATCTAATAGTATAAATAAATTAGATGAAAAGGCGGTTTTGACTTAAAATGTGGTATTTTTACTATTCATTAAAAAATGAACTTTATCATAAAATTACCAAAAATTCAAAAAAATATATTTTTATGTCCCTATTCGAAATAAGAAGTTTATTTTTTCAAAATTAACTTATAAAAAGTTTCAAAAACTATATTTAAAATGGGTGTGCCAACAAAAGGCGGTAAAACAACATTTTTTTGAAAAATACTAATTTTATTGGAAAAATTGATTTTTTTCTCATATAATGTTATAGAAAATGTGTAAGATGAATGATAATGTTATATAAAATTTAAAATGAGTTTTTTACTTGTTATAATGGCTATTTATATAATATTTTAATAATATATTGTTGTTTAGTGAGACTCGGTATTGCGTATAACACAGGCTATCGAGGAAGGTCGCTCTTGCGTGTAACGTAAGCCAAGTCAGTGTTGTGTGTAGTGAAAGATTACTTTGGTGTTGTTTATAAAATAATCCAAACTTATTTCATATATAAATTGAACAAAATCTATACTCAGTGTTGTGTGAAATGAATTCTATCAAAGGAACTTGAAATTGTGTGCAACACAAGCCAAGAATAGTGTTGCATATACTGCAAGCTAATACAGTGTTGCATATAGCGCAAGATAATGTTAGTGTAACATAAAAAACTAGTCATCAAAGATGTTAATATAATCTATCTCATAAAATCTCAGGGTGGTACAAGGATTCTAATTTTCATCATAAACTTGGTCCTTAAATTCACCTGAGCTACCTAAATAGGCTTTCAGAGAGCCAACCCAATCACCATCCATCATGAGCTGATGACCTTATTTAGAATCATATATAACTTCCAATTTTTACCTCAATTAACCCTCTAATTAGGGTTAAAATTAGTACATTTATAAATATATGGATTCCCATGTCGTATAGGCAGATCAGACTCTACCTATGTCTCCACTACTTCACTAGTGGAGGAAAGAGAACAATGTGCATTGAAAGTGATTTCTAGAAAAGTGATACACTATAGAATGGGATAAACCTTTTCATTTCCTTCATTATCTTAGAGACATATAATTTGGTATTTTAACTGATTACCTTAATTTTTATTTGGATTATTTTCCCCCTGAGGAAATCATGAAGTCCCCAAGTGTGTGGGAAATTGGACTGATGTTTTCACCATAATTATAACACTTGTAGAAGGTAGTGAGGCATCCAAAAAAATTTTAATAGCCCCAAAAGAATATAATAGTAGTGAAATGACATGGGATAACCTTAAATGTCAACCAATTCATTCCTCCATAAGGGCCAAGCTGCATTCCTGATCGCCCTAGGCTTGCATCAAGCCCTAGGGTATCAAAATTGAAAATGTGGTAACAATTTCACCCTCAACAAAACCAGGATCAACAATGGTCCCAAGCAGAAACTTGACATGAGGTATCCTTATATTGTATGACCAACCCAAAATGAAATATCATAAATGAATAAACAACAACCAAACACGACATAAGTAAAAAAATAAACAAAATCTTTCCAAAACACTTTCCAACTAATGAAACCATTTTATATAAAGCTTTTACATTTACAAAACTAGGAAATAAATACTAAACTAAAACTAGATCAGATAGCCTAAGAGGCTGATACATTGCATGAACCAACTTTTCGATCCAATTTGGGAAAAAACCCCCAAAATCTCCATGTGACTCCCAAGTTACCACAATAACTAAACCAAGCCCACTTCCTAATGAAGAGTGATAAATAAGATAACCTTCCATTCAAACTTGAGAACCTATGGGAAACATGAAGACTATATACCCACCAATGTGAGTATGTAGAGTGTGATTTAAAGGATAGTAGGACACCACCATGATTCCATTACATTCCATTTATAAAGAAACCTAGTCCACAATTTGAAAAAAATAAGGTTTTATTTTTATTTCATTTATACAAAACAAAAATAAATACACAAAACATTTTATCATTCCTTAAAAAACACTCTTTATATATCATGAATCCAAGATGAATTTACAAAGGTATTATATCTTAAGAAAAATAAATTTAACTACTTAGATTTTTTTTTAAAAAATCCACTTGCATTTAAGAAAATGGAACCAATTAAACCTTTAATTTTCTATTAAAATACCCTTATTTGAAAACAAACCATCACATGGTTTAAAGAAAAAATGTTTTCAAAAGAAATTTTTTACAAAGGATTATATTTCAAATAAAAAATTATTCTAAAAAACAAACCCCCTCATGGTTTAAAACACATTTCCAAAGAAATTACTCTCAATTATATCATTTAAAACAAACATTTATTTTACCTTTTTAAAACTCAACACATGCATGATCAACATGACTATAAGAAATAAAAAAATATAAATTTTTTTGAATCTATATTAAGAAATAAGAAAATGATAATAATAAAAAAATGGAAAGGCTTACAACTATAAACCTAAATCCTAGATAAGTAATATCTCAAAATAATCCCAAAGAAAGTGTTAAGAAATTTACATGTCAATTTAAATCCAAGGAATGACATATAATACATAGCATGCGGAAAAAACCTATAGACTAATGGCGTGAGTGCATGGAATGAAAAGAGTGGATCCAATTGTTGGTAGGTTAACATTATCATCTCTTATCCCCTAAAACACCATCAACTAGTCTAATTAGTGAAAATCCCCTAACCAGGTTATAATAGTCAACCAGGGGATACTATCTGGTGAGTAATTCTCAACTAGAATAACCAAAATCCCTTGAATCCCCATTTATTAGCTTAGTGCTCCTCATGTTATAGAAAATGGATGTGGAACACTATAAAAAAAATTTATACGACATAAAAACATAAATCCCAAAGGAAACAAATCACATTATTCAAATACTTTCCACCTTCAACACACCCCTTTAATAATGACCCCTATCCAAATCACATAATCCATAAATCAAAATTCATATAAATTTAACACAATGCACACAAATATAAGAAAAGAAAGATGTTAAAAGTTTTTAAAAAGGGTGTAAATATTAACTAATAAACTACCTTCCCTTAAGGTTTCATATGAGATTTCTCTTTTATAATAGAAAATACATGCTTTGGAAATCTGTATTTAAAAACCATTTAAACCCAAATTCATATCCAAAGGAAAAAAACATAAAACCAAGCACAATAAAAATAAAAATTTTAAAATCCTCTTTAAAAATCACCTTTAAAACAAGGTAAATTACAGAAACACACAAAATGTATTAATAAATTACATGTTCAAATAGATAAATGATTCATACCAAAACAAACAAACCAAGAGAATGTACACACCTCTTTTCGAAACTTAGAAGTCCTTTAAAATTAACCCCACTTTCTTTGAATCAAAAACTTATTTTAAAAAAGGGATCACCATTTAATAATAAAATTAAACCCATTTATAAATACATAATCTTCTTTTTAAAACATGGGATCTTATTAAAATAAGGAAACCCATTTATATAACAAATAACACTTAACATTTTAAAAACCAAATTGGTTCAAAACACCATGAAATGATTGTTTTTGTATCTCAAAACCATCATTTAAATTTGATTAAACAAATTTAATGAATAAAATACCATTTAAAATCAAATTACCATTGAACTAAAAAATTTACTCATTTTTGACAAAGGGAAAAAATAATGTAAAATGGAAAACCTTTGATAACACAAATGTAGGTATTATACACACCGTTAATTTAGTTCATAAAAACTTTTAAAACATAAATTGATCATCGAAATATTTAATAAAAGTAATCATAACATAAACACATACCTTAAGTGGTGGAAACATGTCACCATTTATAGAAACCACCAAAATCGACCATTAGAGATGGCTAATCACTTTTAAAGACCAAAACCCAAAATTTTACACAACCTTAACCATTAAAATCAGCCCACATGACTATTAGGATTAGAGGGAAAAAGGAGGAAAAAGAAGGAAGTAATAGAGGAAGAGAGGTGAAGACCTCACCTTTCAATACGGATGAAGAAACACCAAGAAATAATATAAACCTACCTAGGAGGATATTGGAAGAGGGAGAGAGCTCCTTGGGATACACATAGGCCAGGTGAGTTCGAGTAGGGAAGCTTGGTAAAGAATTCTCAATTAAAAATAATATTATATAAAAAAATACCTCAATCCAATAATGTCACATAGTTTTATCACAAGTTTTACCAAATCGTGTGTAGAGACTTCAACAACCACTACCTCAAAATGTTATAGGTCACATGGTTTCCTCACATGGTTTACCAAACCATGAACAAATTGTGCAATTTACCATGTCAAAAACTTTATATGGATTATGGTTTTTATTGAATTATTTCCCAAATCATGCTCTTATATTTTTATCCATATAAAATCTCCAAAAACTCAAAATTATCAATCCAGGACACCCCAAACCCAATGGAGAAATCAACCGTACAAACAAAAGAAAGAATGTGAAATTTTAGGGTGCCAAAATTCTCCCCACCATTCCACTTTCTTTCCTAAAAAGTCCAATATCAGAAAGATTCTAGAATATTATGTCAAGTTAAAGTTCAAGATAAACTCACATTTGAGAAAAGTCCAACCAAAAGGCTAACTCCCAAACTAAAACCTAGGAACACAGGACCCAGACATCCCACTTCTCATGAAAACTAGAGAACAAGATATTTCTCAACCACCAGAGAACTATGAATCCTATAAATGGATTAATAAAAAGGAAATGTTGGGAAGACCAATCATAAGTCCTACCTTGAATTCAGGAACTACACCAAGCACATATAAAAAACCCATATTTGATTTCCATGTCCTTAACTTGAGAAGATAATAGAACAACACCAACACCTCCTGGATATATGAGTCCATAAGAGCTAAAATCCAAGATAAGTCCTAACTAGGAAACCTAGAAGAAAACTACCATAACCAAGGAAACTCATGGATACTGGACTTAGGTATCCCTATTATTTATAATTAACCTTAAATTTTTAATAGTTAAAAATTATAAACCAAAATAATAGTCATTACTAAATTGGCATGATCCACTAACCGTGGAAAAGCCGCTCGAAAAACCAAAAGATTAAATAACCCCAATAAAAAACCAAGGATTTTTATGAAAATTCACTCCAAAAATAGGATAAAAATCCCCTAATATGAATATTCCTAAATAAGGGGTAACTCTTATTTGAATTTGGGCCATAGAAATGCACGAAGGATAACTCAGTGCTAAACATGCAGAATACCCACCAATGGTATTTATGAAAGTAAATCCTTAGCTCAGTAGCTCTCATAGTCTACCTAGCAATAAAAATATTGTCCCCAATAACCTTTAATACACCCAATAATTTCCAATTAATTCAATGTACAATTATCAAACCATGGTAAACACAACACACAATAACAAGCAAGAAAGAAAATCAACGAGGCATGAACATATCATAAAGTAAGAAAACAATACAATATATATTTCATCCATTAAAAAAGGAGTAATTTGTAGAAAGAGATAGAACAAATCCCCAAAAAATAGTAGTTATAGAATAGGATACTCCCCATAAACACAAAATGACTTTTAACTATCCAAGTGGAAGGAACATTGTAGATCCCCATTAAGATCAATGTTGATTTAGAAACTTCTTTTCCTTATGGAATTTTTTCATCTTAAAGAAGCCACAAAGATGAAAAATACATCCACACGGATGGAATGTACTTAGAGATATTGGATATGAATTCTCAACATGCCTTAACTTCCCACACTAATACCATATAATTGTATTCGTTTTCTTACTCTCCAAACCACTATATGGGGTCACACACTCTCCATAGGCTTCCCTAGTACCAATGATTTCATGAAAGAATCATTATAAACCACTTCCCTGAAGTTATTCAGGATAGATTGAAGCACCATCGAACTAATATATTGAAGAAGGCCTATGTAAATTAACCAAAACTTCTTCAAATCATTATTGTCAAACTAATGAGAAAAAGTAACTAGTCTACTGAACTATTACACATAATATTTCACCAATGGATCTACCTGATAGACACTAATGAACTCAATCAACTTCTCAAATCTCACTTCATTTGGATAAAATCATTGATTGAAGGTGTCCTTGAAACATCCCCCAGACAAGGCTTAAAAATTGTTGGCATGGATAGCATTTTTACACTAATTTAAATCCAATATTTTAAATAAATGAGTGGTTCACATCATCATCAAGTATTATAGAGTTTCTAGAGACTTAAAGACATATTCAATTTTGGATAGCCACTTCATCACCTCATGAGGCCCTTTATCACCACTAAACACCAGAAAATATTTATTTAGAAACTCCTACACATGGTCCATATTCCTAGAAGGTCTAGGCCCTTATACTCCATATTGAGTCTGGGAAGAGTGTGTGGATGGAAAAGAAACTTCTAGATCACTAAGAAAAATAATTGAGAGATTTACCTCTTGAATTTACAACTATATTACAGGGGTCACATTCTAAACCATTATAATATGAAATTAAATCAGATCAATACAAATCCCAAAACAAGGGATAAAAGGAAAAATCAAATGAAACAAGATTGTAGAACACCCTTTGAAAAATAATTTCAAAAATGCCTAACACAACCATCTTTTTATTTCAAAAATCTAATATGATTCATAGAAATAATTAAAATCATTAAATCTTGATAATAAAAAAATAATTTCTTGAAAAACCAATTTCCATTTTATCCAAACACATGTGGAAACACTTCAGTAATTTCACCACTTAAAACCCAAGAAATTGTTTCCTTGAAAACCATCCACTTAAATATTTATTTATAGAGTTCAAAAAAATTACACCAGAGAAACTGACGCAAGAAAAACTTGGTTTTCAAAATAAACTCAAATACCAAATAATAATACATTTATTTTAAACATGGTTAAACCACTTTAAAAATCCATAAATATTCACTTAAAAACTCATAAGAAATATTAAATAAACATGATGGAGGATAAAATAATTAAAGTATGTAAAATAAAAAAAATTCCCAAAATTCACTACTATACATGGTTTTTTGTCATACCATGTTCTAACCATGAAAGTTCAACTAGAATTGTCCAGAATGGTTTTCATGAGTTGTGCATGATTTGATAGACACTGCACCTTAATCGTGTGCCCATTGTATTTCCTCAAGTTTCAATCTAAAATGAGGATTTTCCTAAGACATCCCATGGGATCTTCCTATTACTCATAGTTTTATCACATCAAATCAAAATATCTCAATAAAAACCCAATCTAAATAAAAAAAACTAAAGAAAACTCTAGACTACCCATGGAAACTATAGTTCTATAATGTGGAAGAGGTATCCAAGCACTCATATGCACCCACAACACAAGCTCTGATGGTCCTAGATCCAATCTACCTTTACCCCCCAAATAATGATATGGATCAAATACCATTTAGAGTAAAATGACCAGGTATAACCATCTATGTAACCCAAGACATTTTTCCACAAGGACCAAGTTAAGTTATGAATCACCCCAGGCTGCTGAAAAGCATCAAGGTATCATAATTGAACACGTGGGAATTATTTTACCATCAACAAAAAATAGGGTAAAAATGGTCCCAATCAAATACCTAACATGAGGTCTACTTACATTGTATAACCAATCCAAAATGAAATAGAAAAGAAGAAAATAAAAACCAACAAAATAAGTAATAATTATAAATATTAACCAAAATAGTTGTAAAATGTTTTCCAATAAATGAAACTGTTTTATGCAAAGATTTTTAATTTACAAAACAAGAAAAAAACTGAAACTAAATAAGGCGGCCTAAGAGGCTGATACACCGTATGACCCAACTGGTCAAGCCAAAATGTGAAAAAAAACCCCAACATCTACTTGTAACTCCCAAGTAACCACCATAATATGGCAACATTCACTTCCCAATAGATAGTGGTAACAAAGTCATAACCGTGAACCCATAGAAAACATGAATAATGAATACGCACTAATGTGAGGATTTAGGTTGTGATCCAAAGGCCATGAGGATACTAGCATGAGTCCATTATATTCCATTTATAAAGAAACATAGTCTACTAGTTTAAAAAATTAGGTTTTCTTTTCATTTCCTTTATACAAAATAGAAATAAACATAGAAAACATTTTATCATTTATTAAAACACACTCTTTATAAAACATGTCTCAAAGAATATTTTACCAAGGTAATATTGTTTAAAATAAAAATAAACCCAACTACTTAACTTTTTAAAACAAATACACATGAATTTAATAAAAATAGACAAGTTAACCATTTTATTTTCTCTTAAACCACCCTTCTATGAAAATAGGCCATCACATAGTTTAAAGAATACATATTTTAAAAATAAAATACTATATAAAGATTTATATTTAAAATAACCACTTCTTTTTAAAAACACTTTCATGGTTTAAATCACATTTAAAATGAAATTACTCTCAAGTATTGAATTTAAAGAACATCTATTATCCTATTTTGAAACTCAATATATGCATGATCAACATGAGTATAGGCAACCGAAAAATAAAAAAAATTAAAATCCATAATATTTCATAAAAAATGACGATAATACTATAAGGCTATCCTCATAACCATATCACTCAATCCTAAATAAGAAATATCTCAAAATAATATTAAAGTAAGGGAAAAGAAACTCACATTTCAATATACATCAAAGGAATAACATAGGATACATAGAATAAGGTAACAAACTAGGGACTAATGGAATGATTACATGGAATGCAATGAGTGGATATAATTATCAACAAGTTAACCGTCTCATCTATTATCCCGAAATCACTATCAATTAGTATTAATGGAGAAAATCCCCTATCAATGTCATAACATTCAACCAGGGGCTACTAGAAATTGTTTAATTCTCAACTATCATATACAACATCACTTAACTCACCATTTAGTATCCCAATTCTCCTCATGTCATAGATAATAGAGGTGGACCACTATAAAACCAACATTAATCTCATGAAAACATTAGTATCAAAGGAAATAAATCATATCAATCATATACATTCCACCTAAGACACACCCTTTTAATAATGATCCCATATCTAAACAACATCATCCATGAATAAAAATTCATATATCATTAAATCAATTCCATAAGCATAAGAAAATGATAATAAAACGGATCACTATGATGTAAACATCTACCAATAAAATATATTGCATGAAAGTGAAAAATAAGCCTTCTCTTTATACATAGAAAATATATACTTTGGAAATTTATTTTAATATCCATTTTAACCAAAATTCAATTCCAATGGAAAACCCACATAACAATATATATATATATATATATAAATAAAAAATTGAAAATACTCTTTCAAAATGAACTTCAAAAAAGGAAAATTACGAAAAAATAAAAAAAGTATCAAGCAACGACATGCTCAAACAAATAAAGTATTTATTCCAAAACAAAAAACACAACAAGGCACACACATCTCTTTCCAAAACTTATAAATCCTTTGAAATTCACACACCATTATTTAAATGAGAAACTTATTTAACATAAGGTAAACCATTTCATAAAATCAATTTAAACCCCTTATAAATAAGGAATCTTCTTTTTGAAACATGGGAACGTCTTAAAATAAGGAAACCCCATTTTGAAATAAAGAACACTTTGTATTATAAAAACTAAATTTGTTCATAACACCATGTACTAAGTGTTTTTATATCTTAAAACCATCAATGGAATTTTATTAAAGACCTTGAATGCATAAATCACTATTTAAAACCAAAGTTCCATTAAATGAAAAAATTTACCAATTTTTACCAAAGTCAAACCAGCAAAACATGGAAAACCTTTGATAACACAAAGTTATATTTTATAAAAACCATTAATTTATTTTATAAACCCTTTTAAAACACTAATAAATCATATAAATATTTAATAAAAGGAATCACGATGGAAACACCTACCTCATGTAGTTGGAAAATTCCACCTTTGATAGAAACCACTAAAATCAGCCTTAAGAGATGGATTAAAACCTTTTAAGAAAAAATCATATTTTTTACACAACCCCAACCATTAAAATTGTCCCACATGGGAATTAGTGTTAGAGTAAAATAGGGGAAAATATGGGAAATTGAGAGAGTAAAATCCAGCACCTTTCAATATGTATGAAGAAACACCAAGAACCACTCCAA
This sequence comes from Viscum album, assembly GCA_963277665.1. Taxonomy (NCBI): domain Eukaryota; kingdom Viridiplantae; phylum Streptophyta; class Magnoliopsida; order Santalales; family Viscaceae; genus Viscum; species Viscum album. Next base: position 212,008,929 of record OY728144.1, read on the forward strand.
ATCCACCTTGGAGTAGCTTAGAAGAAGAAGAATGCTCCTTCCGAGGTGCCTAGGTCAGGTGAGTTCAAGTGGGGAATCTTTGGGACGAAGAAAAAATTTATAATATTTTGAAATTAAAAAAATAAACCAACCTAAGAAGGTCTCATGGTTGTCTCTCACGGTTTACCAAACCATGCACAGACCATTTCACAACCACTTCCTTGAAATCTCTAAGGTGGCATAGTTACCTCACATGGTTTACCAAACCATGTATAGACTATGTGATCACCTATGTAAAAAACATAAAAATGTGTATAGTTTATTATGCATGATTTCCCAAACTGTACACATGGCCATTCATCCCAATAAAGCTCAAAATACACAAAATTCTCACCCTGGGATATCCTAGATCCAATGGATAAAGAAAACACACAAAAGAAAGAAAGAAAGTGACATTTTTGGGTGTCATAATTCAACCAATAATTCAAATTTATACCTCTAAAAAGTCCACTCCTAGAATTTATATGACATATTAATTCAAGTGAAAGGGAAAGATAAACTCATAGGAGATAAAAGTCCAATGAAAAGACCAACTCCCAAATTGGAACCTGGGAATGCAGGACCCAAACATCACACTTCCTGGGAAAATCCGAGAACCAGTGGTTTATCAACCACCAAAGAAATACATATCCTAATAATTGATTCCCAAAAATGAAATTTTGGGATGACCACTCCCAAGGTCTACCTTGAATTCGGGAACTCCACTATGCATACATACTAAAACCCGCAAGTGCTTTCTCTACTGGAAACCAAGGCTTTACCCACGGTTTGAAACTGTTGGTAAAGTATTCCAAAACATTTGTATATGTTATACCAATGGTTTGGAAAACCGTTGGGTGATAAGACTTGGGGATAGCCTTATACCAATGGTTTTTTGGAAATCGTTGGGTTATACCAGTAAAAAATTCATCTTCCCTACGGTTTTGGCCAACCGTTGTAATACAGAAGTACCAACGATTTGTAATCATTGGTAAATGTAACACTATAACCTATACCAATGGTTTGTAAACCGTTGGTATATATGTTTATCAATGGTTCTCCTATAACTATTGATATATATTATATATTGAGCCTATATATCAATGGTTTTTGAACCATTGCTATAGTTTTTACCAATGGTTTTAACTAAACCAATGGTATAGAAGGTTTATTCATCTTTATACCAATGGTTTATAAACTGTTTGCATATAGTAATCCTGGATTACATAGTATCTCTCTTTCATACTCTTGACTACCCTATACAGAAGCCTTCCCTCTTACCTACCTGGTACAACCTCTTCCGAATTACACAACAACCTACATCCCCTCTTGCCTCTCCTCTCCAATATATGGAATTCAACACCTGAAGATACAACATATAATATACAATAATTATCTAACACCGGAAAATATAGAATTTAGAAAAACAATCATGCCCATGATACAATGTATAGAATTAAAAAAACACTAATGGGGGGCTGTCCAAGGGATGTGGGTGTCTAGGGGGTGGGGGGTGTACAAGGGGGTGGGGATGTCGAGAAGTGGGGGATGTCCAAGGGGGTGGGGTTGTTCGGTGGGGTGGGAAAATGTACAGAGGGGTGGGTGATGTCCAGGGGGTGGGGACGTCCAAGGGGGTGGGGGTGTCCAGGTGGGGTGTCCATGGGGGTGGGGGTGTCCAAGGGGGTGGGGGTGTCCAGGGGGTGGGGTGGTGTCCAGAGGGGTGGGGGTTGTCCAAGGGGGAGGGGGCTATCCAAGGGGGTGGGGGTGTCCAAGGGGGTCAGGGGGGGGGGGGCTGTCCCTGGGGGTGGGGGTGTTCAGGGGGGGTGGGGCTGATAAGGGAGTTGGGTGGTGTCCAGGGGGGTGGGGGACGTCCAAGGGGGTGGGGGTGTCCAGGGGGTGGGGGGTTGTCCAAGGGGGTGGGGGTGTCCAGAGGGTGTCTAGGGGGACTCTCCAGGGGGTGGGTGGTGTCCAGGGGTGCGGGGGATTGTTCAAGGGGGTGGGGGTGTCCAGGGGGTGGGGGGCTGTCTAGGGGGTGGGGGTGTCCAGGGGGTGGGGGGTGTCTAGGGGGTGGGGGTGTCCAGGGGTGGGCAAGCTGTCCACGGGGGTGGGGGGGTTATCGAAAAGGGTAGGGGGTGTCCAACAGGGGTGGGGGATGTACAGGGGGTGGGGGGGGGTGGGGTGTCCTGGTGGTGGGATGTTGTCTAGGGGGGCTTCCTAGGGGGTTGGGGTGGCTCTCCAAGGGGGTAGGGGGTGTCCAGTGGGGTGGGGGTGTCTTGGGGGGGGGGGCTTTCTAGGGGGTGAGGGTGTCTTGGGGAAGTGGGGGTGTCCAGGGGGTGGGGGTTTCTATGTGGTGGGGGTGTCCAGCTGGTGGGATGGTGTGTAGGGGGAGGGGGTGGGGGTGGGGCTATCCAAGGGGTGGGGGTGTCCATGGGGTGGGGGTGTCCAAGGGGTAGGTGTGTCCAGGGGGTGGGGTGTCCGGGGGGATGTGGGGTGTTCGGGGGGTGGGGCTGTCGAGGGGGTGGATGAGCTGTCTGTGTGGGTGGGGGTTTTTAGTGGGGTGGGGTGTGTCCAGGGGGTGTGGTGTTTCCAGGGGGCGGGGTGGTGTCGAGGGGGTGGGGGAGGGGGTGTCCAGAGGGTTGGGGGGGGGGGCTTTCCATGGGGGTGGGGGTGTCCAAGGGGTGGGGGTGTCTAGGGTTGGGGGGGGGGGGCTATCTAGGGGGTGGGGGTGTCCAGGGAGATGAGGGTGTCCAGGGGGTGGGGTGGTGTCAAGAGGGGTGGGTGGGGGGGGGGGGGGGCTATCCAGGGGGTGAGATGGGGGTGGGGGGGGGGATGTCCAAGGTGGTAGGAGTGTCGAGGGGGGTTGGGTGTCTAGGGGTTGGGGGGATGTCCAAGGGGCTGGGGGAGCTGTCCATCGGGGTGGGGGTGTCTAGGGGGTGGGGGGGGGGCTTCCAGGGGGTTGGGGGGGGGGGGCTGTCCATGGAGGTAGGGGTGTCCAGGTCATGGGTTGGTGTCCAGGGGGTGTGGGGTACAGTGGGTGGGGGCCTATCCATGGGGGTGGGGGGTGTCCATGGGGTGTATCTAGGGGGTTTGGGTGCTATCCTTGGGGGTTGGGGGGGGGGCTTTCCAAGGGGGTAGGGGGTGTCTAGGGGGGTGGGGGTTTTCCAGGGGATGGTGGGGGGGGGGGTGTCCAAGAGGGTAGGGGGTGTCCAAGGGTGGGGATGTCCAGGGGGTGGGGGGGCTATCCAGGGGGTGTGGGGGTTTTCCAAGGGGGTGGGGGTGTCTAGGGGGTGGGGGTGTCCAAGGGGGTGGGTGGGTGGGTGTGGGGTGTCCACGAGAGGGGTGACTGAGTCATAACAAATCATCAAGTCACGTTTCATTATTTGTAGATAAAGAAACAAAGATAATGTGACCTACCTAATCACATATATATTTAGGTACAACAAATCATCAAACATAAAATTTCAGTAATATTAGTAAAAAATTTAATGGATCAATATGTCCTTCATCACCATCACTATCACCCCCATCCTCATCATCCTCACCCCTGTCCTCATCATCATCCCCATCATCATCCCTGCCCTTCTCAATTCCTTCCTCCTCGTCCTCGTACTCCATCTCAGACTTCACCTAGCCCTCATCCTCCGCCTCGGCCTCCTACTTGACATCATCTCAACCACCACTATAATTTCACCCTATTGGATCATATATAGAAAGCATAAACGATATATTTTCATCACAAGCTATGCTGGCCTCTGGTGGAAGTGTTGGATATAAAACTTTGATCAATTTCATAAATGTAGTGTTTTCCATAGTAGACTGTTCTGCTATGTCTGGGCCCTTTTTTCAGCCCATTCTTCTTTTTTCCTTAACCTGCTAGAACTCACTGGCACTAAAACTAACACCTGAGGAGGGATAATACCTTGTTGGGACTATACTCTTCCCAGGTCGGAAGTGTACTCTAACAGGGTGCTCATCTCCCAACACCTGATGTAAGTAATCGTTTGGCCACAAATTGTCAGGTTCCTGGGTATCAAGGGACTCTAAAGCATCCTTCTACAAATAAAAATTTATTATTAAGTTAAAAAATAGATATTAAAATTTGAAGTCAAAAAATTAAAACTTACAATCTGCAGCTGAGTCGGTTCATTAATCGTACTTCAATATTTCTTTCTTCGACTCGAGCAAAACAATTTTTATGAAGGCACACGTCCTTAAATATTCAATTTTACCATCTACAATTACATTGAATGTAAGAAACTATAATTAAAAATAGGTTAAAAATAATTAATTTCATAACTAAAATTATATAATAACTTTATCAATCGAATAAATTATAGAGGAAAAAATAGAAAGTACAAGTCGTAAATAAAAATTATAAACAATGTCATACCTGCTTCCTTTCATGATCTGACACCATAGTACGTCCCAATGTATGGAGGTATTTTTTAGAATCAAGGGTTTTTTATTTCTTTTAGATTATTCCTAAATAAAATTCAATAATAAAAAATATAGTATTAACGAAAAATATGAAATTTCTCATTTAAATACCTCAAATGTGATTAATACCTTAAACTAGATAGTCATCCACTGAGTAATCATCTTCTAATATGATTATATCAGACAATAATCCATGGAAGGGACTTCCTCTAACTCTATTCAACTCTATCACACCAACCAATATACAACTCATGCTTATAGGCTCTCCAAATCTCACCTAAATCCTTTAGAAGTGTTGGTCGTGCACCCTCACCATTGGAAAAATTAAACTGAAGTTGACACCAAAATATTAATTCATATAAATACAAAAAATAATATATTTAATTAAATGAAATTTATTTTTTACCCATATCTCTGCCCAAGAATTATCCTTGAATTTATTTGACAACTATCTCCAAGAGAGGAACTGACATGAATGATGTCAAAGTATTTGGCCAGTGTCTCAAAAAAACTCTGACATTGCTGCCCTATTTTTTCAGTCATTTTTCTATCTTCAGTATAGTCTACCATCAACTACATGTGGCAGTTCCAGACCGCACACATGCGTGTACGCCCCTGCCCCTGCCTCTTATCAGTAGATATATCTTTTATGAAATACAAACAAATATATTTTCAATACATGTTATAATGAAAATAAATATTGGTATAAAAATTTGTTAGGGTTCTATAGATATACCTACAGAAGTATGAAGAATGGGTGCCGCTGGATCCATATAAACTGAATGAACACCCTGTACAGGTAGAGTGGGTCCCAATGTATGCTCCACAGGGATATACTCTAGTTGATTAAGAGTCAAATAATATGGAATATAGAATATCAGATAGAAGGAAGTAGAAGTAAAAGAATATGGCATAGATGGATAGTTGAATGATTGATGGGGAGTATGAATCATCATCGGATATGGTAAATATGGGCGAGGAGACTTTGATATAAAGGGTGGTAAAAACATGGGAGGCCTAAATATACCATGTGTCCCTAATGGCACACTGGGATCATAATGTGAGATAGATGGTATGTCAGTGGGAGGGTGAGGGTCTAATCGGGTACGCTGACCAAATTTCCTAGCTCTCGTACGCCCCCTCTTATGAACACCCCGAGTACTAGGAACACTACTAGGATTCTCATCAAATAATTGTCTCCTAAGAGGTGGATCCTGCAAAAATGTTTTAAAACAAAATTAATCACACGACATTATATATTCTTTAAAAATATATTTTAAATAAAATACTCACTACATGCACTAATGGTGGAACACCCATCTCAGCCATGTGACAATTGTTATCCATCATCTTTTTCCATCGCCTCTCTTCAATTGGTTGCAATTTCGGATTTGAAAACAAATATGGAAGTAATTAGAAAAGGATAACTAACGTGTAACCTAAAAAACAAAATAAATGAGAGGGAATAAGGGGATTCATGGATAATTTAACTATCCAATATTTTAGGTGTGCTCCAATATATATATAATGAATTGAATAAATCATACAAGATATAATAAAGAAATTTTATTTTTAGTAGGATGGTTATTTACTAAGTGTCATTAGTATATTAAAATCATGGAACATTAATTCTGTGGTTTTATTTTACTCAACAACCAAGGATAACATATCTACCAAAAAAAGACAAACCATCATGTTCATTATCTGGTGAAATTTTAAAGGGAGGTTTAGAGTTGCAATAATTTTATAAATTTTTAATAAAGCATTGAAATGTTCACCAAGTTATAAATGTGGTTTTGTGGGTTTGAATATAGTTCAATTCCAAATTAGAAAATAAAATTCAAATAAAATTGAAACCAATAAGTAATGAAAATTCACATAATGGTCAAGTCAGATATAACATATTTTTAATTAATTTTAAATCAATTTTAATATTACCAACCTTAACAACCCAGGTAGAGCTAAACCAAAATAATTGAGAATTTGGATGAATGATTTTATATGTTTCCAATTCCATATTCAGGTTCACAGTTAACTCGGACAATTGAGCTATTGGAGTCATCAAAAGTTATAAATAGATCATTTCTAGTGGTATTATGGATGGTGTAAATTCCATCTTCACCATCATAAAAAAATATGTCTTGGAATTACTTCAATAATTACACCAAATTCAGTTCGAAGATGGTATTTGACATAAAAAACTTGTTTCACCACTAATTCCAATACATATGGTTCATTGGTAGCAAGAGTGAGAGTCATATCAATTACTCTAAATCCAAAATCATCAATAAATGTTCCCTGCCTTGTCATCGAATCAAACCATTGGAATTTCATCATCATGACTCATCCATGAGAATAATAATCCAATATTATTATTTTTTCAATGACTCCATAATAACATACATTTTCAAATCGCGGTTTACTGTATGATGCACTGGCATAAAATTCTGTTGTGGTCATAACCATAACACCATCATGTTGTGTTCTCATGTTCTTTTCTCATTCAGTGGTAATAAATCTGTACCCATTTAAAACAATTGATTTACAGTCACGAACCACAGTATTAGGACCAAAATCCAAAGATCTTATTTCCTCAGAGACAGAGTCAGTAGAAAAACTCATTACCTGAAATATAAATGAATATTAAACTTAATTAAATATTGATTTAATTATTTTAAAAAGTAATAAGTTTACCTTCAATTTTAACCAAGAAGAAAATTCTTTATTATGAATTGTATACCTCCTTCTCAAAGATAATGAATGATGCTTTCTATTTATCATTTCTTTATGTTCCCTGGAGAGAAAAATAAGAATTGTTTAACATATATATGTAAGATATACATATATTCAATTTACTTACCTGATGTAGTCATTGAAAAAATCATAGTTGAATAAAACTATGTGATTCCATATCTCCCGCTCTTCGAGTCTTAATGTCATCATTGTATAGGTTCCAGGAATTCTGTTTATTTGAGTAAGTGGTGGAAAACTGGGTTCAATTTTCTAATACTGTTCTTCTTTGTTTCTCATTGGTCTGTTCATTCTTGTAGTAAGATCAGACAAATACATAGAGAAGAAATCCATACATTCTTGAGCCAAGTAACCATTGACAATAGAACCATCAGGATGATTCCTTTTTTTGACATAAGACTTCAATGCATGCATATTTCTTTTAGTGGGATACATCCAACAAAAAGAAATAGGTCCTCTAAGAATTATTTCAGTTGGAATATGGATAGTTATATACAACATTCATGTGAAAAATGATGGAGGAAATATTTTCTCTAACTCACGCAAAATTAATACGGCATCTGCCAATATATTTTTAAAGAAAGACTTTGACACCTTCTTAGCAAAAATATCTATAACCAAATGGAACAACCGAATAACATCCACCATTACATTATTGGAAAAAAGATGAGGAATTTCTATTGGAATCAACTCATGTAGAAGGATGTGATAATCACTAGTCTTCAAAGATTTTAGCTTTAACTCTATTATGTTGACCGGTTTAGATATGTTGCTTGAATATCCATTATGAACTTTAATAGTCTCAAGTACTTCAATAAATTTATTTGTTTTTTCGGTAGTTTCCATCACACAAGAAGCACATGGAACATGCCATTTATTTTCACTGATATGCACAAGATGAAATTCTGGTCTAATGCCCCAATCCACCATGTCACGCCGAGACCGTAAATCATCTTTTTTCTTTCCCTTAATATTTATAAGAATCAAAAGAAAAATTTCACATATATTTTTTTCAATGTAAATTAAGTCTATGAAATGACGTAACAAATTGGTTGACCAATAAGGAAAATCAAATAAGATACTTCTCTTCTTCCAATTGTAATAGGTTTCAGTGGAAACATTCTTACTATTTCTAGATTTCATTTGACCCTTCCCAAATGAAAAACTAAAATCTTTCAATTCATTAAGCACATCAGTTCCAGACATACACTGAGGTGGATCATTGTTCTCTATGGTATTTTCAAATATTTGATGATTATTTCTATATGGATGGTCCATTGGGAATAATCATCGATGTCCCATAAAACTGAATCTACCACGATGTTTCAGTCTTCTAGATCGTGTATTATTCATACAAACAGGACATGATAGTTTTCTCTTTGTGCTCCATCCATACATCATTGCATAAGCCGGAAAATCATTGATCATCCACATAAGTGCATCATGCATCTGAAATATATATTTAGAACATGCATCGTATGTGCACACACCAACATCCCAAAGTAGTTTCAACTCTTTTATTAATGGTTGCATGTATATGTCTATATCATTTTCGGGATCATAAGGGCCAGATATGAGTATACTCATGAAAGTGAAAAGTTTCTTCCTACACAACCATGGGGGAAGGTCATAAATGTATATAAAAACTATCCATGTTTTGTGCAAAGTAAGCATCTTCCCAAATAGATTAAAACTGTCACATGAAAGACCGAGCCTCACATTACGCATGTCAGTTACAAAATCAGGATATCGGGCATCAAATCTCTACCATGCAAATCCATTTTTAGGGTGAAACAACTAATCATTAGTCTTCTTTCTCTTGGTATCATTCCATCACATTATTATTGTTATTTCATCAGACATAAAAAGATTCTAGAGTCTAGGGATCAATGGAATGTGCCACATTAATTTATGTGGAACACGGGATAGTGTTCCATCAGCTTTTGGATTCCATTAGGATGTGCCACATTTTATACAATCATTTCATTCAGTAGTTTCCTCCCTGAATAAAATGAAATATTTTTAGAAATAATCGATTTTTTTCTTGAAAATCCAAGTTCCTCAACTAACTTCCATGCCATATAGGGGTTTGAGGGAATATCTGCATCATATGGAAGTAAGTCCTTCAGGAAGGTAAGAATGTAATCGATTCTAGTATTAAAAATCGCATACATAGTTTTCCCATGAAACAATCGGATTAAAAATTATAGATTTTTCATTTTACCGCATTGTGGATATACTAGAGTCATGGAAACATTATTCAATTTTTTCACCCTAAAAACATCATCATTTTTATTAGACACATCATGTGTGCTCATATCAAAGTATTCTTGGGTCAGAATCATTTCTTTTTCATGATGATGAATAAATAGAAACCAGTCATATAACAAATTTTCCAATCCAGTCCTCTAATTTGGACCATTAGCAATTTGAGATTTCATTTTCCCCCCATTGTGATACCACACATAGTAGTTTGCTTGAAAACCTTATTTGGTTATGTAGTAGCTGACTTCTTTTCATCTTAACCACGGTCTTCCAACACAATTGCGACATGGTAAGTGTATGTGACCACAATATGAAGCGTTGTAAAATGAAAAATCTAAAAATATCTCCAAATTATTTTTAAAATCACTTGAGATTTGATCAGTTTCATACACCCAAATTCTATCGATTTTGTAAAAAAAAAATTATAAGTAATTTCATGAAACGTAATTCGATAAGATTGAAGTTTCTTTGAAAATATATTTATGTAAATGAGAATTGTTCACTATATATGAAACCATAACCGACACACTACTCTATATGAGAATCATAATATAAAAGTCAAACAAATACTATATTTATAACAAAATATCTTTTTAGAACTATACATGAGTGTACAAGATCATGTACACTTGTAAAGGAGAATTATTTTGGATTTGATTAAATTTTAGATCGATGATATTTTATATTTTATTAGATTATTTGAGTGAACACATACACTACCCAAGGGGGTGGGACTATCCCAGGGGTTGGGGGCTGATGTCCAGGGGGTAGTGGGTTGTCTTGGGGGGTGGGGGGGGGGGGGGTGCTATCCAAGGGGTGGGGGTGTCAAAGGGGGTGGGGGTGTCTAAGGGGTGGGGTGGTGTCTAGGTGGGGATGTCTAAGGGGGTGGGGTGTCCAGGGGGGTTGTCTAGGGGGTGCTGTCCAAGGGGGTGGGGCTGTCCAGGGGGTGGGGGCTATCCAGGGGGTGGGGGCTATCCAGGGGTTTGGGGGGTGTCCAGGGGGTGGGGTGATGTCCAGGGGGGTGTCTAGGGGGCTGTCCAGTGGGGTGGGGGTGTCCAGGGGGGTTGCCCAAGGAGGTGGATGGGGGTGTCTAGGGGGTGGGGGACTATCTAGGGTGATGGTGGGCTATCCGTGGGGGTGGTGGTATCCATGGGGTGGGGGTGTCTAGGGGTGGGTGGTGTCTAGGGGGTGGGGGAAGGGGGGGGGGGGGGCTGTCCAAGGGGGTGGGGGTGTCCACCCCCAAACTAGGGTCATAAAATCCAATCTCTATACAATTGTATCACGAATTCATGCCTATTATAGATGAACAAAAGACTGTTTGTGTAAACCCTGAATATCATACATATAAATCACAACATACCTAATTGTAAACACACCTCCAAAAATCATATGTGGATCCAATTTTATCTTCCACTCTAAATATCATACATGAATTCTAATAAAACACACCTAATTATAAACACACATCCAAATTTTGAGCTAGGTATGTGGCTTATTTATTCCCTGAGAGGCTAGCTTATTGATACCTAACTGTAAAAACACCTCCAAATTTTGAGCTAGGTATGTGGCAAATTCATGATGATTCAATTTTTAAATACCATTCCCTACGAGCTTGTTTTAACTGATATAACGAATTACTCAACCTAAAATATCCTCCTTTATCATATATATAAAAAAATAAATTGGTTTGATCTATGTACACATCCTTTTAAATCACTCAATTTAGGAAGGCTAATTTAACATCAATTTAGAGGATCATGAATCTCCTTTGAGTAGAAATAAGAATAAGAAAAACTTATTATCCCATCCATTTAAATTTGGAAAATGTATCGTAAAGGTATTTCAATTAAATATGGGAACCGATAATTTTAGATAATTATTTCTTTATTCTTTATCACTTCATCATTTTCATTCAAAATTTCACTTAATACCCAATTTATTGCAATAATATTATTATTCATTGGACACCCCACCCCTGCATCTTCTACCCCCCTACAACCCCCTAGATAGTCCACCCCCACCTCGATAGCCCCCACCCCACCTGGACAGCCCACCCCCACCCCCACCCCCACCGGGACATCCCCCCACCCCACCTGGATAGCCCCCACCCAACTTGAATAGCCCCCACCCCACCCCCACCTCAATAACCCCCCACACACCTAGACACCCCCACCTTGACTGCCCCACCCCCACCTGGAGAGCCCACCCCCCACTAACCTCACCTGGACATCCCCCACCCCCACCTGGATAGCCCCCCACCCACTCCCACATCGACAGACCACCCCCACCACCCCCCACATGGACTGCCCCCACCCCCACCTAGATAGTCCACCCCCTCCATGGACATCCCACATCCCCCTCCCCCACCTGGAGAGCCCACCCCAACCCCCTGGATCGCCCACCCCCCTGGACAACCCAAACCCCCACCTGGACAGCCCTCCCCACCCCCTGGACAACCCACCCCTAAACATCCCACAACCACTCTCCACTTGGAAACCACACCCTGACCCCCTGGACAGTCTACACCCTCCTTGGAAAACCCACAAACCCTTACCCCACCCCTAAAGCCTCCCCTACCCCCTACATCCCCTACCCCTGGACAACCCACCCCACCTAGACACCTCCCACATGGACAATCCCCCTACCCCCTGTACCCCCTTAGAGTAATTTTATTTAAAACCATTTTATTCATTTAGAAATGAAATCCATCATGAATTACCCATTTCATTCAAAACAACCCATTAAATTTATCAAAACATGACAAATTCAATTTTTAAGGCTCTATGGGTCACTTAGGAAATGTCATTGGGGAAAGGGGAAATCACCTAGAATTTTAATTCCAATTTAAAAAGTAATCCAAACACTAAGGAGGTGGGGTGGTATCCAGGAGGTGGGGTGGTGTCCAGGGGGATGTCTAGAGGGGTGGGGGATGTCCAAGGGGTCTGTGTGTGTGTGTGTGTGAGGGGGGGGGGGGTCTAGAGGGTGTGTAGGGGGGTGGGGGTATCCATGGGTGTGGGGGTGTCCCGGGGGTGTGGGTTTCCATGTGGTGGGGGGTGTCCAGGGGGTGGGGGGAGCTGTCCAAGGGGGTGGGGGTGTGTAGGGGGTGGGGGGGGGGGATGTCCAGGGGGTGGGGGTGTCCGAGGGGGGGGGGGTGTCTAAGGGGGGTGGGGGTGTCCATTGGGGGGTCTAGGGTGGTGGTGGTGGTGGGTGGGGGGGTTTCTAGGGGGTGGGGTTGTCTAAGGGTCAGCAGGGGTGGGGGTGTTTAGGGGAGGAAAAAACCATATAATACCTTAAAAATTGCCTATAACCAATCCAAGCAACATCACAATTCTAATGCATCACCCTACTAACAAACAATTCATCCTCAATAACACTACCCTTCCCATTATTCCTTGAAAGAAAAAACAATAAATACAAAATACAATTTGAATTTTCAACTAAACTAAATTCCATAGAAACTATCACATCACGCTACTAAAAAAATGGAAAACCACCTACACCAATACCCCAACCGTCCCCAATCCCTTCACATGGACCATCCTTATATCCATTACCCACCTCGAGACCATATGACTAAAAAAAACCTTTACCTTCTTTGAGTGGGGATACATCTCACCAGCACCCACTAGTTCATATGGTTCACGAGCTCTACACAGAATGATGGGCTATAAAGACTTCAAATAAAGGTGATTCACACAATCATGAAACTTGAACTCTAGAACAGAAATAGAAAACAAATCAAAGTCTTCAGTATACCATGCCACAGACCACACAAAACTTTGGTTTAGGCCAAATCATAAAAGAATACAAAACAATAGATGTATAAAATTAAAAATAATGTAAAACTTACTAATTTGAAGTGTTGAAATAAAACATTTCTTGATTGAAGATGGATCGATTGGGTGTAAGGAGTTTTTCAGCCTAGGGTACAGAGAGATCTTTAGGAGAGATTTAGATTAGGGCATACAATCGTGCGGACGGGGGAGTTGGGTTGCTGTGTATTTGGGGGAAACCTTTTCTGATGATTTTTAAAAAACATTTGTAAATATATTCTTTAACAATGGTTTTAAAAAACCATTGGTATACATTAGATAAATTAAATATTTCCCAGCGGTTTGAGTAAACCGTTGGGAAATATTCATACTAGAAACACAATGCCAACGTTTTCTTCAAACCATTGGGTAATGTTATTGTTTTTACAATATAACAAAGGTTTCTTCAAACCATTGGTATAAAAGCATTGGGAAAACATCCTTTTCCACTAGTGTCTCCAAACCCAAATAAAGGATAAAACAACACCAACACCTCTGAAACATCTAAGGTCACAAGAGCTACAAACCATGAAACATCTCAACCAAATAGCCTAGAATAAAACTCCCACAACAAAGTAAACTCAAATATAATAGATATAGGTCTCACCATAACTTATAGTTAATCTAAAATGGTGAATCATTAAAAAGGAATTACCCAAATAATTATCATCGCTAAATAGTCATGATCCATAAACTATAGATAACCATATAAAAACACTATAAGAGTGACCATCACCAAGAAAAAACCAAGTATTTAAATCATAAAACACTCCAAAAATAGTATAAACACCCCCAAAAATGAACAAGATTCGACAAGGAGTAACACAAATCTGAATTTGGGTTATGGAACTACACGAAGGATAAATCGATGCCAAACATATGGAACACACACCAATAGTAATTTCAAAAGGAAATAATCAACTTGGCGGTTCTCACAGTCTACCCAAAAAACAAAATATTATCCCCAATACCCAAACCAATACCCAAGGTATTCGCACGTAATTGATCAAACAATTCTTAAATCATGGTCAACACTATTCACAATAATGACAAGAAAGAAAAGCAATGAGGCAAAAACATATCAAAAAATAGGAATATGATACAAAAGATATTTTATTTATTATATAAAATGGAATGGGGGGGGGGGAGATAAAAAAAAGCTCCACAAGCATTGGATAAAAAAGTTGATACTCTCAAGAACCATAAAACATCTTTTGAATCTCCAGATGGAAGCAACACCACATATTACCACTCAGATCAGTTCTATGTGTAATACTTCTTCTAATTTTATGGTTAATTTAACTTACTGAACCTCTTAGAATGAAAAAGACATAAAAACTAATGATGGGTTCTCAAATATGTCAGAAAAAAATTCAAAACATGCTTGAATTTACCCAACTGATTGAATACATCTGGATTCCACTTCTTACTCATCGAAACACCAGACATGGTTGTAACATCACTTTATGTAGGCTACCCTATTGAGAATTATTCAATAATATGGACTTAAAGTACACTTCCAAGAAGGTATTTAGTTGAGATTAAATCACCAAAGAACTAAGATATTAATTAAGTCCTTTAGAAAATAACCATTCCTTCTCTGAATCATAATCATCCAAATCATGAGAGAAAGGAACCAGTCTAGTGGACTGTTCCACATAATATTTCACTGATTAAACTCCCTGATGGAAAATCATAAACATTATCGCCTTATCAAATATCAATTCCTAAAGATAAAGCCTATTAATGATGATGAACTTGAAATATCCCTAGGACATGGCTCCTAATGGGTGGTAATAGATAGCATGTTTCCTCAAATCCAAACCCAATCCTTCAAATAAAAGAGTAGTGCACCTCACCCTTGATAATCTTTGAGTCCCTAGATACTTGAAGACCACTTTGATCTTAGATATCCACTCCATCACCTCATGAGGTCCTTGATCACAACTAAAAATCAGTGGAGAATAATTTAGAAACTCATACATGTGAACCACAAGCTTAGAAGAGCTAGACCTTTCCACTCCATCATGAGTTTGGGAAGAATACGAAGATGGAAATGATAATTATGAATTACTTGGAAAACTAACCAAGATATTTACTTATTGAATTTATAAATCATCTCTTGGTGTCTCATTCTAACACATTACAAAAAATACATCATTAATTCTGATCACCACAAATCCCTACATAATAAATAAAAGTCATAAATCAAATGATACAATATTATAGAACCCCATTTGAAACTTCATTTAAAAATTCCTAAAATAACATTATTTTTATTTTGAAACACTATGTGGGTTCACAAAAATCCCTAAAATCCATTAATATTGACAATAAAAGAACTCATTTCTTTAAAACTCAATTCCACTATAAACTAGACATATAAAAAAACACTTCATGAATTTCACCACTTAAAACCCATCAAATTCTAAAAAAAAACCATCCTCTTAAATAAATTTTTATAGAGTTTTAAAACTTTTCACCAAAGAAACTCAAGTGAAAATACAAGGTTTTGAAAATAAAATTAAATTCCAAATCATAAAACATTAATTTTAAACACGGTTAAACAAATTTTAAAATCTACAGTGATTCACTCAAAAACTCATAAGAAAGCCCTAAAAACATGTGAGAGACTAAATGAATGAAATGTGGGAAAAAATACCAATATTAAAAAATACATATGGTTTAGATGAATGTTTTATTAGACCATTAACCAACCATGTGAGTTCCACTGTAATTGTTTAGAACAATTTGCACGGGCTACACATAATTTGATAGGTAGTGCACCTAACTGTTTACCACTAGGATTCCTCCTATTTCGCTTTTACATGAGGATTTCCCCTAAGAAGTATCTTGGGATATTTCTACAACTAAAAGTAACAACACATTATATAAAAATATCTTAAGAACAAGCCACCATAAATCAAAAAACCAAATGAAAACTTTCGACCACCCATGGGAACTCTATGTTTAGCATGAGGAAGAGATTGAAAAGAATTACTCTGCACCCACCACTAGAGACCTGATTGTCTTAGATCCAATATAACTCCACCCCACCAAAATAAAAAACGTATTTGATACAATTTTTTTTGCAAACCAACCCAGAATAACTTCACACATCACCCGGGTCGTTCCACCATAAGGCCCGCAGTGCATTCCCAATCACTCCGGGCTAGCGATAAGCACCAACGTATCCCAATTGAACATGTGAGAATGATTTCATCCTAAAAAAACTAGGATAAAAAATGATCCTAACCAAATACTCAACACAATTTCTCCATATACTGGATAAGAAATCCAAAATAAAATAGCATGAAATAAAATTAATTCTAACCAAACATGGAACAAGCACAAAGAATAATTAAAATCTTTTCCAAAAATTTTACAATAAATAAAACCATTAAATAAAAAGTTTTTAACTTTCCAGAAAAAGGAAATAAAAATTAAATTGAAACTAAAGACAGTGAAAAAAAGGCCGATACACCATACGACCCAACTGGTCAAGTCGAATTGGGAAACAAACCCCAACATCTCAATGTGACACCCAAGTCACCAAAGTAACTAAACAATTTCCACTTATTTATAGAGAGCAGTAAAAATATAACCTATAAATAATAACTTGATAACCTATAGAAAACATGAAGACAACATACCCACACACACGGGCATATAGGGTGTAATTCGAATTCCAGTAGGATACCACCATGAGTCCATTACATTACATTTATAAAAAAACCAAGTATAGTTTTTTGAAAAAAACAATGTAGGTTTTATTTTCTTTTCATTTATATGAAAAGGAAATAAAAAAGAAAAACCTTTTTTCATTTATTAAAACACAATCTTTAAAAAATTCCTCTAAGAGGAATTTAACATGGAAATGTAGTTTATGAGAAAATGATACCCAACTACCTACCTTTTTTAAAACAAATCCACTTACATATAAGAAACATCGACAGGTTAAAACTTTTATTTTACCTTAAAACAAACGTATTTGAAAAAAACCATTATTGTGTTTAAAGAAAACAAATTTTGAAAACAAATTAATTTATAAATTTTTTCCTTTTAATTGACTAATTATTTTGAAAAACAAACCCTCTCATGGTTTAAAACAAATTTCAAACAAAACGCCTCTCAATGATTACATTTAAAAAATATATCTATTTTTTACATTTTAAAACTCAACACAAAAATTGTCAACATGAGTATGGGAAATTAAAAAATATAAAAAAAGTAAATACATAATAATTCATAAAAAATGATGATTATAAAACATGGAAATATATAAAATCATAATGCTCAAGCCTAGAAAAGAAATATCTCAAAATAATCTCAATGCAAGAGATAAGAAACTCACATGTCAATATACATTAAATACATAACATAAGATATATAACATGATAAAAAAACCTAAGGACTAATGAAATGGGTAAATTATATGAAAAAAGTGGATCTAAATTCCAATAGGTAAAAAGTATCATCTATCATCCCCAAATCACTCTTAACTAATCTCATCAGTGATAATCCCCAAACCAGGTCATAACATTTAACTAGGGGATACTAGCTTGTGCATTACTCTCATATAACATAGCTGACTTCCCTTGAATCACCACTTAGTATCCTAGTTCTCCTCATGTCATAGATAATGGATATAGAACATTATAAAACCAATATCAAAATAATGAAAAAAATAATTCCCAAAGGAAATAAGGCACATCCTTCATATACTTTCCTCCTATAATGAACCCCTTTAATAAAGACCCCCTATCCAAACCACATAATTGATTAATTAAAATTCATATAAATTTAACACAATGTTGAAAACAATAAGTAAAGCATAATAATAGGGTTAAATAGGGTGTACACATCAATTAATAATCCACCTTCCCTCAAGGTTCCAAATAAGCCTTCTCTTTATACATTTAAAAGACATGTTTAGGAAATTCATTTTTAAAATTCATTTTAACCCAAATTAAATTCCAAGGGAAAACATGCATAACACCAAATCAAAATAAAAATATAACATTGAAAATCCCATTTTAAAATTCACCTTCAATACAAGGTAAATTATACAAACACACAAAAAGTATCAAGCAACGACATGCTCAAACAAATGAAGGCTTCATACCAAAATAAAAAGCTCAAAAAAGGATTCACACACCAATTTTCAAAACTTGGAAAGACTTTAAAATGCACAATAATTTATTTAAAGAAGAATTTTATTTACAAAAAGGTAACCCCCTTTCATAAAATAAAATAAAACACTTTAAAAGCTAAGAATATTCTTCTAAATACATGGGAATATTTTAAAATAGGGAAACCCACATTTAAAACAAATAATTACCCACTTTATAACATATGAATTGGTTCAAAACAATATGAAGCAACAACTTTTCTAGATAAAAACCATTAATGGAATATTATCAAACATGTTGAATTCATAAAACACAATTTAAAACCAAATTTCTATTGGACAAAACATTGTACCCATTTTTTTGAAAGAAAATACCAACATAACAAGGAGATAATTTTATAACAAAAAAGTGGGTATTATACACACCAGTAATTTAGTTCATAAACACTTTTTAAACATCCAGAAATCATGAAAATATTTAATAAAAGGAATCATAGTATAAACACCTACCTCAAGTGATTGAAACATATCACCTTCGATGGAAAACACCAAAATAAACCTTAAGAGATGGATCACAATATTTGAATAGAAAAAACCCAATATTTTCACAACCATTACCCTTAAAATTGGACCACATGTCCATTAGTGTCAGGGGAAAATATGGAAAAATAGAAGAAAATAGTAGAGGAATATAGGGGAATCCCTCACCATTTAATTTGGACAAATAAACATCAAGAACCACTCTAAATACACCTTGGTGGAGCATGGAAGAGGGAGATAAATCTTTATGAGGCACCTAGGTAAGGTGAGTTTGAGTGGGGAATCATGAAGAAGAAGCCCCAATTTCAAAGAAGTTGAAATGGAAAAAATACCCCAACCTATCTAGGTTTCACAATTTTCTCACACAATTTAACAAACTATGTGCATAATATTTGATATCCACTACCTAAAAACCTCAAAGTTCAGTTGGATTCATGTAACTGTTCACCAAACCCATGCAATCACCTCTATTAAAAACTGAATATGGGACATAGTTTATACTGAAAAGTTTCCCAAACCATGTACCAAGATGTGTATCCCTATAAAATATCCAAAAAATACCAATTCTCACTCTAGGGAACCCTAAACCTAGGGAAGAAATTAACCACACAAATAGAATCAAGAAAGTGAAATTTTTATGTGCCACACTACCAATTTCTTATTACCTTTTTCTTTATCACTTTTAATATTATTCATACATGTTTCAATAAAGTGACCTCATAATTTTCAAAAAACACAATGTTTGGATCTATAAAAGTTATAATCTTTATGATCTAGAAGATTAAAAGTAAAAAAAATTATATTGTCTCATAATTAATTTTAAGTGAGATATTATCATCAGTTATAGAAAAGAAAACATTATTAATCAAGGTTCCATAAAGGTCAAACTCCACCAGAATACAAGCATAATTCATGTATCTAGACTTATTTGTGACCTTATCAAAATTAATTGGTACAATAATTATAGATTAAACATCCAATAGTATCATAGGTTTCCAATAAATCTAATTCAATTTAACACCCTAATCTAAATTTGGGCTTAGTTGTTCCTCAAATAAAAAGGATTAAAATGAAAATCCCACTCATCAGTATGAAACGTACCTAGATTTAAGGAAAATGAGGAAAAAAATTGGACCCACCACTTCAAATAAATATATAGAAACATGATTCAGAAGATGTTACATCTGATATATGTCACCTTGAAATCACAAAATCCCCAAACATAAATCAAAATATTAATAATCTCACCAATATTTAGAACATCCATACCTTTTTTAAAGATGATCCTTGCCATAATGGAATACTTACATAACTCAAGGAACAATAATATCACTCTCTAACAGGATTCAAAATTAGTAACATTATCCTTCCTTATGATTATTCCAATAAAAAAACCCATGAAATCAGATAATTATCATCACTTGGTAGACTTGTTTAATATATAATCACCCCAATATATATATATATATGTATATATTTAAAATAATAATAAATTAATAATATTTAAAACATAGTTGATCATAAATTCCAAGTTATTCTTACACAACTTTTATAATGGACTAGAACTTTAAGGGCTACTACTATGCATTATTTGGGTGTTGGAGGCTTTATGAGGAGTTTATAGGGGTTTTTTAGATGGATATAAGATTTCAACTAGGATAAGTAAATCACAACATGTTCATTTGGGTCGTGACATGAGAGAACTGGCTATAGTAGGTTGTAGATTCTGTAAGTGATGAGTCGCAACACAACAATATTGGTCATGACATGAATTTTTTTGTAGGATTTTTTTAAAGTGTGAAACCTTACATCCTAGAATATAAAGATTCCATAATTATTTTTAACCTTATAAACTCCCCTTTACAGATTTCTTTGTTGTTATGTGAGGGTTTTTTTTTTGCAGCGTGACATGTCTTAGAAGTTTGTGAATATTTCCATGAAGGGATATCATAGAATGGTACTTTATTGAAGTGGAGTTAACCATGGGTGTTATATTTAGTGGTTTTTCTAGTTCATTTTTCATCGTTCATTCACCTATATCATGGAGTGGGGACCCATAGGTTGTTTGTTTGGTGGTTCTGCATTAGGTGTAATCACACTATTGTTCCTTGTTCGCAGTGTGACCATTATTAAGTCACATTATATTAGGAATGTTGACCAATTTTAAGAGGGGATAAATATAGGGGATGAATGGAATTATTTTTTTAGGATAGTTCTAGATAAACCTACCGTGGTGTGATGATGGCATGTCACACTACGACATAGTGTTTTCCATCCCCAATATAAATTCAATCGCTCCCTTAAATCTCATTGTTTTTCTATTTTTCTCTTGAACTTGGGGGACTAGAGGTGTGATCCTAAAGACCCTTGAATCCCATTTATTGGTTTTGGATATCATCTTCAATATATCAAATGATATTAATATGTCGTGAGTTCCCCTCTTCCTTTCTCATGAGTTCGATCCATATACTTCATCTCGGATGTTTGTGTTAATTGTTCAGTGTTTGGATTTTCTAGTTTTGAATCATTGTTTTGAAGGGGGTTTCTGTGTTTCATATTTTTGAGGATTTCATTGTGTGATTTTTAATGAGTGATAATATTTCTTCTCTTTTTCCATGTATAGTGAATTGTGAAGCTTCAATTGAGGTAGGATATTTTAGAACTATCTATTTATTTATGTGTTGATTTTTGAAGTTGCATGCTCATGATTTCTTAGGGTGGATGGTTTGGATTGGAATAATAATTAAAATTAACCAAACTAAGAGAATTTATGGGAAGTGGTGATATGCATGGGTTTATTTATTTGTATGAATTGCTTATGTGATTATTGACTACTCAATGTTGTAGTTGAAAATAATTTGATTCTTATATATTTGTTGGTATACTATTATGATTTTAATGATTGGGAAACATTTTTTAAAATAATAATAAATGAAATATGTTAAATAAATTGGTTATATAGAATCTTTATTTGGGGTGATGTTGTTTATGTGGAAGATATGAATTGGTATGAAAATATATTTTAAAAAGGGCTATTATGTAAGTGTTAGTTATTGGAAATTATTGTCATTTTCTATTGTATGCTTTTTTTTTGTTTTTTTGGTGGTGTATTTTTTGGATTATTATGTGGATATTATATGAATAGATATGTTATATTGGTGTGGATTATGCCAGAGTGTTGTAGTTTCCTTTCCTTAGTTTTAGATATAGAATTAGGATGCCTTTGTGGGGTGATGGCATTGTCAATTTTGTGGAATAAGAAGTGATGTGCAGATATTGAGATGGTTATTAGCATGATATATGTGGAGGTTGTGAAATGATTGGTTAGTGTGAATGGGGATATTTTATAGTTACTTGGTATCAATGAAATGTGATTAGTAATAATGAAAATAGTAGATGGGCATGTTGTATAATTGAATAAACTATGGGTTGTAAATGGAACTCTTAATACATGAAATGAATTAGTAACAAATGGATTAAACATGGGTGTTAGCTGATTTTGATTTTTCAATAAATATGTAATTTAATGGTATAATTAATTTAATATGGTTGTTATTGGTAAATCTAGAACTTCCTAAAATATGTGACTAAATAAAAAACTAAAAATGCCATTGTGAATATTTTTTGTGGAAAGTGGGACTACACTGTGATATATAATGTGAAACATTTGTAGTGATAGGTGGTTATGATGTTGTGGCTATGTAAGTGTGGCAATTCTATATTAGTGTGAACTTTTTAGGTTGAAATTTTTTGTGGATATATACATTTTTAATTTTCCTTGTGATTTCTATACACACCCTAGCTGAGTTGGATATTCATACTGATGCCCAAATATTTTGGGTTATGGGTGTTTTCCATAAACATCTAGGTTAGTGAGGGAATGAATGGATAACCATTCCCTATTCATCGCTCTCTCTCCTAAACATGGTATAACTGTGATGATGGTAAATTGTAGGGTTCATTCATGGTATGAGGAGTGAATGAGGTTTATGTTGTTCATGTTCATGATACCCAACTATAATGGATATTATTATATGGTTATAGAAGTGGACTAGTGCCAACACGTACACTGGATCTTGTGCGAGTTTCTGTAGGTAGGGGTTTAGTTCTCCCCACATCAGTGGATGCATGAGTATTTGGACTGGTGGAAATAGATACATTAGAACCTAAATAGTTTTTGATAGGTAGGGATGTGGTCTGACCCATATTAGATGTGAATTGATATATGTATTACGTGGATGTGGTGGATTATATATAATAGATGAAAGTGAAAATACATTTTCCATTGGGGTTTTAGAGGAAAAAAACTAGTGGGGAAATGTTGTGGGGTACCCATTTTTCTATATTCTTGACATTATATTATTATAATTGGGTGTGATACTTAGTGAGTGAGCATGGGTGAGTTTGGGTTATAATTGACTCGATAGGTACTTTTTGGTTCTACTCTTTATTAACTAAAACATTAGTATAATTATACTAAATTCCTATGAGTGATATTGATGAGGATCATACTGAGTATGTCAGTATACTCACCCTATATATAAATCTTTTTTTAGTTTTTAAAGTCATGTTTGGTGACTAAACTGGACAATACTATTCTTGATCTTAAAAGTGTTGTTGAAATTGTTTCCTTAGGATTTATTTTGAAATTTTATTTAGAGTCTATGTATTTTTATTTCTTTATAATAATTTGAGGGATCTTGGTTTTATTTCATATTGTAGAGTTGATTGGTGGTTGTTTTATATATTTCTAGAATTTATGAGGGTAATGCCTCCCATTTTTGCAACTTATTCCATCTCTGTTAGTCGTTACTGTTTTAATTAATGCCCTGGAATCATTTAATTTTTTATGTTTTATTACTAGTATATTCATGGTCATGAATATTTATAAATATCTTATCACACAATGGCCATTCCTTTGCATAATATTTAATGTGATAATTTCATTAGAGTACTTTCCCCATAAAAATTTCCTAACAATTCCCCATTATGGTGAGAAACTTGAAGTGCTATGATAATATTATTAAATACATGTTCTATAGTTGGATGAAATAATCAGATTGGATATAGACGATATATACTACCAGTGTTAGGAGGCTCATAACATGTTGAAACTTCATCTCATGATGTTCTCCATCGGTAATATCCAAGAGAAGAGGTTATCAAAATAGAACCGCCCGTAGGAATTTCACATTGTCTATGTGTCATTGGATATTCCTATCTATAGGATTGTGCATTAGTGGTTAGACTTGAGATTATTATTAATAAATATCATGAATTTTAAACTAATATGTATTGTTTAAAACTATGATGACATATTCTCATAGTAAAGTAGGATATATTGGGTGTGTCATATGTGATATGATATTAATGAATTAGCCACAAAAGGATAGTACCATTATGATTTAATGGAATTTTATATCTCAGGAACTTTAATTTGAATGGAACTATCTAATTAAGTCCATGTCCATGGAGGTTTTATTGACACGTTGATTTTATGAAAGTCAAAGAAAATATATCAAGCATATAGGTTGATGAAATATTCAATGTGAGATATATGATGAGATATTGAGACAAATGGATTATATTACATTGTGAACATTAGTAGAAGGTTATGTTCATTATAACATTAATACCTTTATGGGTTCCTTAACATATTGTTAGATTTAGATCTTGGACTTTTGGAAACTTACTGTAATGCCACTGAGAAAGAGGCCTATAGGGTCACACATTATGTGTATCCAAAATCATAGTTAAATTATATATTGATTTAATGTTAGAGTAAATATTATTATCAAGTTTCTAGGAATAGTAATTATTCAAGATATGTTGACCACTAATAGTCATTGACCGATTATTCATAATAATATATATGGGTGTTGGATATTTAAAAAATACATTTTCATTAGTTTAGTGAATATAATATTTAAGTGTTTATTTAATGAATAATTTAGTGATATTTATTTATTTAAATAAATATCCATTATTCAAAGTTTGATGAATAGTGGGGAGTATAGATAGACTATGTTAAGAGTCTGATGGGAATGATATATTAAATTTCATTTAAATAAGTGTTAATTACTTTATTTTAGAAATGGTGTTTAATTTATCCACAATTATTTCACATGTCAAGGAAATAATAATAATAATAATAATAATAATAATAATAATAATAATAATAATTGATATTGTGTTCTCTAAGGAATAAGGGATTGGCTAAGGACCTTTGTTCAATAACCAATTCTCTAACCTATCTATGTAAATCCATCTATATTATTTCTGGAAGAGATATTGTGCCACAAAAAAATAATCTCTATAGAATTTTCTAAACACTAGAGAGAAATTACTCAAGAATACTCTCAAGAATGGAGAGATTTAATATTCCTCCTCCTTCTCAAGTCCCTGATAGTACTCAATGGAATCCTTATTTCTCAGAATGTATTATTGTTTTGGTTAGTTTTGAACAATGCAAGTGGTGAAAATCATTTGTGCTAGCACTTAGTTATTCTATGATGACATTCCAAGGTTTGTGGAGCACATGTAGATTTTCACTAGAGGGATTCTACCAATAGATATTTTATTGAAACAATGGTATAAAAAGAGTGTCCAGTCGATTCAATAATGAAGAAAGGATTATAAGTAAAGTTAATTCTTATTTATATAAATTAACAATAAGATATATATGAAATATCATGATTTATGGATTCCAAGGGTTATATTAATCAAATTCCTAGGAGATATCCAATGAAGCCAACATAAAAACATTGTTGGGAATGGGCCTAACCACTTCCACTGCACCCCAAAAAATTCAAGTGGTATCAGGGTGGTCACATATTAATTTATAAATATTTTTTAATCATTGATTGATTTATGAATTTTATTGTTAGTGTTTTATTTTTTTATTCATTTTTATTCTAAAAGTTAAGATATCTTGTTAGTTCACAATTATTTAACTAAGAATCATTCCATAAATATGTAAAGAAAATTCTAAGATCCCATCTAGAGGTGCTGGAGATTTTTTCATGATAACATGAGAATACATGAAATGTAATCGAAATATACCTGTCATGTACCCATATTCACAACATCGGGATGAGTAGCGGTAAATGTGGCACATCTTGTGGAGAAAAATACACAGCGTCATTACACATCACATGTCGAAAATCCATATGGAATGTAGTTTTATTGGATACATGAATGTAGCCAGAAAGCATTCCATGTAACCTTAAATAGTTTGGTCCAATGCGGAACACATAATCCATATAGTCAAAATACAAAACATTTATTTAACATAGATCATTTATTGACTTAAAGACAAGCAACATGAGCCAATTGTGACTAAATGACATGCAACTAGAATATAAATCATGTAACACATAAATGTTCACATAAAATATGTAGAGTGTTCCTAAGCATGTGATGTGGATGACCAGAGAATAGATTACATGGCATGTAGTAGGTTATACATTCCGTATAACACTTACCCATTTTTGTAGAGTACATTCCAAACCATGCTGTACACTGCAAAAATTAAATATATAGAATGAAAATTAATTACAACATCAAACAAAAATTCATGGTTTGTAGCTGTCGTACACTCTATATGATAAGGTTTTATAGATTATTAAATGATTAATTAATTTCCATGTTAGTTTAGAACTTCACAAATTTTATGGGTCATACATGCTGTGTACTTCATTAGAATTAAAATCAGTACACATCATGTTTATTAATATGTACTCTGTCATAAATTATGATTTGACTACTTGTATTGACTAACAAAACTACATGCCATGTTATAATGTGACAAGCCATGCACGCTATATGTCATGTAAGTACATAGTACATAGTAAGGACCATAAAATATGTTGGATAATTTAGAATGGTACACACCATGTTGTCTCCAAGTACATAACATATACTCAATTAATTTTAAATTAAATTAATTTATTAAATTTATTTAAAATTATAGGTGATGGGAATGTCTAGAACTATTTGTATAGTAAATTAAGACAAATGAATGAATGAATTAATAATATAATTAATTTATGAACATTAATTCTTGTGGTTGTATTATTGATTTTTTCATGAATGAAAGAAAGGGATGGAGGCTCTGAGAGAGAATCTTGAACGGTCGAATCGCAAACCCTACCTCACTGAAGCTTAGTGATGACTATATTTTGGATTAATAGATCTAGATCCCTATGGCCTCATTTGATCCTATTTGGGAGAGATCCTTTGAGTGATCTGAACCAATTTCATATGAAGATAAAGTGCTCCTTAATGATTCCATTCGAGTATCACACCAAACAATCAAAGGGATATTCTTCATGGAAGATCTTAAGGGCTCAGATATTGAAAACACATCTTCAATGACGACCTCAATGTTTTAAAAAATAGATGATGGAGGCTCTTTGGTTGATGCTGATTCTGAAGCACTTCATTGGAGGAATAAAATGTGTAATTACTCTATCCTTGGTTGAATTTCTTACCTGAAAGGCGAAAAACCATGGAAAGTACCTGAGCTCAAACCTAGGATCACCCATTTCTGGGGATTAACCAATTGGAAACTAGTTCCAATTGGGAAACGTTACTTTCACATAATCCTCTACTCTCTAGAAGAAGTACACTATTTTTGGTGATATTTTAGTAAAAGAAAAGAAATTATTTGATATTTTATAACTGAAAACAAAAGAAAATAAATGATTGAAATTTCCCTCCTTGCGTTTGGATCAATAACTTAGTAAAAGAAAAGAAATGATTTGGATTTCTCTCCATCTTGTTTGGTGAATCTATTTAAAAGAAAATAAAAGAAATTATTTTGTGATATATGTAGAAAATAGAGATAAAATTGGAATTTTAAAATGTTAACAACTATCCACCATCATTTCTTTCCAAATCATCCCAATTTTGTGGTGACTTAAAAACGATATTAGGAGAGAAATAAATTTCTCACGATTTCTCTCCTTATCATTTATCTCCCCTTAAAATTATCTCACCAAACATAAGAAACCAATTTCTCCTCTTAATATCATTTCTTTTCTCTCTGTATCATCCCTGCCAAACTAGCCCTTAGACTGTTTTTGGAAATATTGAAATATACAGTTGAAACCTAGTGTACTTCGTTTGTCTACTTGGGACCTTTCCTTCAAACCATTCACCCATAGAAAATCTATGGCTCAGATTTGGGTTCGTTTGCAAGATCTTAGTTGTTTTTTTGGTACCTGAAAACATTGAATGATATCACCTCTTATATTTTATTCCCTTTAAAAATTGATCATAGAACCTTGAATGGTGGTTTGGGGCTATATGCAAGAGTCATGGTTGAACTGAATCAAGAAGCAAAACTACCTCATGTTTTTGTTTTCAATGAAAAAGATTAAAATACTGACGTAAGGATAGAGTATGATCATCAAACACCATTTTGTGATTATTTCAAGATTATGGGACACTATTATCAATTGTAAAGTTGTGAAGCAGAAAGTCCATCCCCCTTCTGATAAGGACTGGACTCAAGTTAAGAGAAAAAAGAGGGATAAGATAACTTCCTTGGAGAAGTCCGAGCCTTACATGAAAATAAATGAAAAATGAATAAAAAATATGGTGACCCATCTACCTCAAAGGCCCCTTAGACAATCATGGGATGTCATGGTTGGAAAGGAGGAGATTGATAATGAAGAACATGGTATTGCTGAGGAAATTGGCACCATGGTTTTGAACACTGTCCACCATTAAAAGAAGGTAGATGATGATGTTGCCCAGCCTTGAAAGGATTCAATTGCAGTTTATATGTTGAATGTTTCAGGCCTGAATTTGGCCCCTATAACTGCTAAAACTGAAGGCAGACCTGAGAAACTTCTTACCTCAACAGAACCGACATGATACGCTACTGATTCTACTATAACAAAAGGCAATATTTCTAAATATGCTTCTAAAAACATCAGGCCTGTGGATCCCCCAGCCCAGAATTACCAGTCCCCCATAGCTGAGTAGCCCCACCCTAGTGGTGACATAATGTATCACAGAAGCACACCGCACCTCCCCATTTTCACAGATTCTTGAAGATAACTCCCCATTTTCACAGAAGCACACCACACCTCCTACCATGAATTGATGTACTCATATTTCACATGAAGTTAGCAGCACACCTATGTTAGAAGTCATGAATTCATACTCTGACCTCATCCAGGATGATGGCAAGCAGCATGAAAATCAACAAGTCAGTGAGGAAAATCAAAAAAATAATAAATGGACTTGACAGGTTACCAGAATAAAGTTATTCCTCCTAAACCTTCTATGACCATACAAGGTAAAAAATCATCGATGATCCAGGAGAAATCGGTCAAGCCTGTTAGGAAATCCACACGGGGAAAGAACTCAGGAGGTAAATAAAGAGGTTCCCAACCCCAAATGTAGGTACAAATGTATATATTCTATTTGAATTGTCAAGGTATTTATAACCTTGACAATATCATAACTTTAAAAATATATTTATCTACTCATAAACCAATGTTTTTTCTATCTATGAGCATAAAATTAATTATTATTCTAAATTTAATGGTTTATAATAACATAGTTATAACTTTATCGGTGCTTCATCTAACAATAGCTCTTTTGACCCACTTTGGGTCTTTGCTCATGCCTCTTTAAGTAATGTTCATATTTACAACATTGATACCCAATTATTTACATGTGATCAATCTGCATAAATCTCATCTCTTATATAATTTTGTTTATACAAATAATAGATTCCAATATAGAAGATCTCTTTGGCATAACTTATTTTCTCTAAACAACACTATACAATCCCCCTGGATCATCACCAAAGACTTCAATTCCATTCTTGGACCTAGTGAAAAGATGGGCCCTTGAGCATCTCTTCTAGGGATTTTAAATTTTGTATTTAAGATAACAAACTCAAGGGGATTAATCTAGTTGGTGCTAAATATACTTGGTACAGAAGACATCATAATAAAATAATGGCCAGTTAACTAGATAGATCTTTCACAAACATCCAAGCACTTGATAACTGGAATACCATCTCCAGTATTACTCCACCTAGACTAAATTCAGATAATTATCCTATATTAGTCACCACAAAAGATTCAAATACCATCCTTACATTGAGATTTAATAATTATTGGACCTCGGTTACTAATTGTGATAAGATTGTTAATGATACCTGGAATTTGATGAACTCTAACAATGATTCTTTTTCCTGTATTATGAAACTAAAACTTCTAAAACAAAATTTAAAATCCTGGTGCAAAAACAGAATCAATTAAAATGATCATGAAATTGATTCCCTAGAACATGCTCTCAACCAAATTCAAGTGGATTAAACAAAATATAACTTCACTACTGATCCGAATCAAGAAACTGATCTCTACACCAAGTTAAATTCCCTTCTTACGTTAAAATATAATATTTGGAAGAAAGATTTAAAAATTAACTAGATTTAATATGGCGATAAAAACACTAATTTTTACAATTCTCTACCAATGACTTGGAAAGCTATTAGACCTATTGTCTTCCTTAAAGATGGGGATAAGAT
Organism: Viscum album; assembly: GCA_963277665.1. NCBI lineage: Eukaryota > Viridiplantae > Streptophyta > Magnoliopsida > Santalales > Viscaceae > Viscum > Viscum album. The sequence continues at coordinate 212,039,437 of OY728144.1, forward strand.
CATTGAGAACGAGGAAGGATTTTTCAATCATGTTGTCTCCTATTTCAAAAACATATTTAATGGGCCTGATCTTAATAAGGACATAAGGAATTATGTCATTTCCCTCATAGTTAGAGACAATGATAACAATTTTTTGACTAGTGTTCTTATTGATCAAAAGATTAAAGAAGCTGTATTCAACTTAAAAACTGATAGTTTCCCTAGTCCTGATGGTTTCACTAGTTCTTTTTTCATCACTATTGGGATACTATCCAAAAGGATGTTTCTCACCAAGTAAAATCCTTTTTTTTTTCTATTGGATACCTTCCCTATGGTATTAAATTCTCAATTTATCTCACTAATTCCCAAAGTGGATAATGCCTCTAAAATTCACCTCTTCAGGCCAATTGCTCTTAATAATAATATATATTAAATTATTTCGAAATATCTAGATATTATAATGACCCCTAATTCTAATAAAATTTTCTCTTGAACCCAATTTGGTTGTAAAGACCTGAAAATAATGTGGAATTGTTTTTCTTAAATTCATGGGAATTTTTACGAGTCCGCAGTTTCTGACGGCGCTTGATTCCGAGGCCCCATGTGCCCAAAATCAATTTCTGAAGTTTAGTTCATGTACGTTCAGTAAACATACGAGTGGGATTTTATATCTTTTGAACCGGTGCACGAAATTCAAATTTGAGGACACCATTGAACTCGCAACGCCATTATTCGCTTAAGGAGACCTCTACCGCAATTGCATTTTATCAATATTGGATGTTAATTTTTGGGGTTTCTAAATAAAATTAAATAAAAATATGTATAGCATATTTTTATTTGATTGGTGGTTAAAACCACCATGTGGAGGTTAGTGGTGGGTCCCACCACCACCTGACCTCCCTCGGGAGGATGTTTTTAGGTGGGTCCCACCAGAACCCTTTAACTCCTCTACCCCCCCTTTAAACCCTTGATCTCCCCATAAATGGGTGAAACTCTTGAACTCCCCCATAATGATTCCAACACACATAAAAATTAATTAACGCATCAATTAATCAATCTTTTTGAAATCTTTTGAAATTCTTGCCAACAATAAAATAATAGATAAGCCTATTATTTTGTTTTGGTAGGTTTGAAACTTTCATTTGGGTTGGAATTTGGCAGAGGACTTTGGATATTTGGAGAACTTCTTCCTCTCGACGAAGAACACGAAGAACGATCCTCATCTCTAAAGAAAGACAAACATCATCTTCAATCTTCAACCAAGCTAAAAGGGAAGGAGCTGCCTGTGAAGAACGCTGATGACACTTCTTCCTCCTATGCTTTCCGACGTCAACGAATCGACATCCGCCCTTTTCCAGTGACCTCGTCAACGAACAATCGTCAAGCAAGGTAGGGGGTTTTTGAGTTTTTTATATTTCTGAACTTCGGCGTTCAAATTCATGGATGAGAACCGAATGATAACACCATAATGAGGAGGGCTCAGACTGCACGAACACTGCCTGAACCTCCCCCATTTGATTACCCTTGTTGATGATGACAATGGTGGAGCGACGGCGGCTGGTGTCAGGTCGGCCGTGAAGGAAACCGATGGCGCAAGGCCGCCGGAAAAAGGCCCCGCACCATCGTGCCGCGCGGAGGAGACGAGGACCGCATCCAAACTGGGATGCAGTGGAGGAGGAGCGGCGCTGTCACGCCACGAAGAGGACCATGGGGGCTGTGGCCAGGCCAGGCCGTGGTGGTGATGGAGTGGTGTCGTCGCGCTGTGCGGAGGGCAGTAGGACCTCGATGTCGTCGCGCCGAGGTGGAGATGCGGGGGCGGCCAGCCGGTCTGGCCGCCGTGGAGCCGGAATGGCTGGCTGCTCGGTGAGACAGGAAGAGCAGGACCCCGTAGGGTCCTGTGTGTGCTGGACCGGCACCACCTGGCACCGGTTTGGGCCACCCTATCTGTTATACCATTCGGGTTACAGGGGGAGCACGTTGCCCCCCCTGGGTGCGGCTAGGGCAGGCTGTTGGGCCGCCATCAGCTGGGTCTCCCTCTGCCGGGCCGCCCACGGCCGGGCCGCCATCGGCCGGGCCGCCCTCGGCCAGGACGCCCTCAGGCTGGGCCATTTCTTCAGACCCTAGTCCAGACCGGGTCGAGCTGGGTCTCTCCGATAGGGTCGGACCGGACCCAGACCCGCTATGGCCAGTTTCACCTTTTCATCCGTATTTGGGCTACGGGTGTCCAAACGACGAACCTTCTTTGGTTATGGAAGGATTAGAGGAGGAAAATACTTTTGGAATATCCCACTTGAGGTTTGGATGCAGTTGGGGTACTGCCGGGTGGTTTTGAACCTAAAAACCAACCGGGCCCCTGGAACGGAAATGCCAATAACTCAAAGACCGAGCATCCGATTGACGCGTCGTCTGTCACGTTGAGTTCCTTATGATGAGACGGAACTATGGGATACATAAACTCGAGACTTTGTGGTAGTTGATGTATCGACACTTGGCTCGAGGAGCGGACCCTCCCAGAATCGAGTGTGCTATGTGCAGAAACCCTAGGGCTGGCTGCGACTGAGATGACATGATCCTTCGTGGGTTCAACAACGACGATACTATACCAGGATCCTTCGTGGGTTCGACAATGATGAATTATGTACCAGGATCCTCCGTGGGTTCTAAAATGACGACTTCTGTACCGGGATCCTCCGTGGGTTCGGCAACAATGACTTCTGTATTGGGATCCTCTGTGGGTTTGACAGCGCTGATACTGTTCCAGGATCCACGTGGGTTTGACAGAGGAGATGATTCAGTGGCTACACCTAATCATCTCGACCCCTCTTCATGAGTTTTATACCTATGTGAGCTGAGTCTTGTATTTCAATCATTATCATCGAGGTGATTGAATTTACTTCCTTTTTGGACTGGGTTGTGCTTGGGCTCGAGAGTTGGAGCCAGACTGTGACTGGTAACTTAGGTATATGTATGGGAATATACCTAATTAGGGTTGGTTAATACTTCGTGATTGTATCTTTATTCTTTTTTTATCCTTAGTGGATTATGAGAGGCCTTCAGGGGTCTCGGGGTCGCCTGCTGAGTATTGTTATACACACCCCTGCACGGGCTTCGCTCGCACCATGTTGTGTTTTGTGCCAGACTTCTCCAAAGATGCAGTTCCGCTTTCAGCGTTGACGAAGAAGAGGAAACACTTCGTGTGGTCGAAGAGATTCTAGCAGAGATTTCAGAATCTAAGGAAGAGGTTGAATAGTGCTCCCATCTTTTGGCTACTGGAGGAGGGCGTAGGGTATTTAGTTTACTGCGATGCATCAGGGACCGAACTCGGGTGTGTCCTGATGCAGGAGAGAGTTGTGATCGCATATGGTTCTCGACAGCTGAGACAATAGGAGTAGAACTACGGTACCCATGACTTGGAGTTAGTAGTATTGGTCTTCACCTTGAAGATGTGGAGACACTATCTTATGGGAGAACATTTTACAGTCTACTCTGACCACCAAATTCTCAGGTACATCTTCTCACAGAAGGACATGAATCTGAGACAACGACTTTGGATTGAGTTACTCCAGGGATATGACTTCAAGATATTCTATAAACTTGGGAAGGGAAACATTTTAGAAGATTCTCTCAGCTGGAGATCGGGAATTCAACTATTAAGAGAGGTGACAAAGCAGCTGGCCGCGTTGTAGATATCATTTTTGGGTAGAGATGGAGTATATTTTCTATAGTCTCTCATAGTCACTCCTCCACTTCTTCAGTGAGTCAAGGAGTCACATCGTGGGGATTTTGAATTTGAGATACGACGTGCTCAAATATCCACAGGGCAGACACCTTATGGATTTTATAAAGATGGGCAGAACATCATTCTCTTTAGAGGACGTACCAAGGTACCAGTTTCAATTCAGGAGGAAGTGTTGAGGGAGTTCCACATATCTCCTTTAGCGGTACATCCAGGAGTGGCGAAGATGTATCAAGACCTCCGATTATATCATTGGTGTCTAGGTATGAAGAAGGTTGTAGCAGAGTTTGTCTCTCGATGCCTCACTTTCCAGCAAGTAAAGGCAGAGCACCAGGTTCCAGCGGGCTTGATTCATCCCTTAGAGGTCCCAGAGTGGATGTGGGATGGGATATCCATGGATTTTGCGACAAGACTTCCACATACATCCAGAGGACACAACTCTATCTGTGTGATTGTCGACCAACTCACCAAGTCATCCCACTTCTTACCGATTAGAGAGCAGGGTTTAGTAGAGAGGTTGGGACGCCTCTACATTCAGGAGATCGTATGGCTTCATGGTGTACCATCGATTATCGTCTCCGATCGAGATGCTCGATTCCCTTACCGGCTTTGGAAGGGGTTGTAGGAGGCTTTCGGGATGCAGCTTCGCTTGAGCACCACCTTCCATCCTCAGACGGATGGTCAGACCGAGCGGACCATCCAGACCCTTGAGGACATGCTCCATGCTTGTGTCCTCGACTTCGGTCGTATCTAGGAGGATCATGTGCCTTTGGTAGAGTTCGCCTACAACAACAGATACCACTCCACCATCGGGATGGCACCTTTCGAGGAAATTTATGACCGACCTTGCAGATCACCTCTCTGCTTGAATGACCAAGGGGAGTCATAACTTATGGGACCAGAGACGGTGTAGGCTACGAAGGAGAAGGTGCAGATCATCCAGGAGCGGATGAAGACTGCACAGAGTAGGCAAAAGTCGTATGCTGTCAAGAGACGGTGACCTCTGGGGTTTGTGGATGGAGACCACGACTTTCTTTGGGTCTCACCTCGATGAGGTATATGGAGATTTGGCCGAGGCGGAAAGTTTTCTCTACGATTCATTAGACCTTTATGGGTCCTCAATAGAGTATGGGAGGTGGCTTACCACCTGGATCTTCCACCTCAGTTGCACCAGGTGCATGACGTCTTCCACGTATCTCAGCTGAGGAGATACGTGCATGACCCTTCTCACATCATCGACCATGGGGATATGGACATTGATGATGGGGTGACTTTCATAGAGGTTCCAGTGGAGATTGAGGATCGATAGGAGTGGGTCCTACGTGGATAGTCGATACCTTTGGTGCACGCATGCTGGAAGCATGAGAACCTCCATGAGAGCACATGGTAGCGGGAGGCTCTGATACGTGCTTAGTATACCCTCTTATTTCCTTAGTTTGAGTTGTAGCTTACGAGGATGTAAATCCCTGAGGTGGAGAGAATTTAAAGACCCGGAAATTCCATGGAGTTTTTTTTCTTAAATTCAAGGGAATTTTTCGAGTCCGTAGTTTCTAACGACGCCTGATTCCGAGGCCCGGTGTGCCCGGAATCAATTTCTGAAGTTTAGTTCAGGTACATTCAGTAAACGTATGCGTGGGATTTTATATCTTTTGAACCAGTGCTCAGAATTAAAATCTGAGGACACCGTTGAACTCGCAACGCCAGTATTTTCTTAAGGAGACCTTTATCGTAGTTTCGTTTTATCGAGATTGGAAGATAATTTTTGTGGTTTCTAAATAAAATTAAATAAAAATATGTGTAGCATATTTTTATTTTATTGGTGGTTAAAACCACCAAGTGGAGGTTAGTGGTGGGGCCCACCACACCCTAACCTCCCTTGGGAGGATGTTTTTAGGTGGGGCCCACCAGAACTCTTTAACTCCTCTAACCCCCCTTTAAACCCTTGAGCTCCCCATAAATGGGGGAAACTCTTAAACTCCCCAATAATGGTGCCAACACACCTAAAAATTAATTAATGCCTCAATTAATTAATCGTTTTGAAATATTTTGAAATTTTTGACAATAATAAAATAATAGAGAAGGCTATTATTTTATTTCAGTTGGTTGGAAACTTTCATTGTGGTAGGACTTTGAGAGAGAACTTGGAAGATTTGGAGAACTTCTTCTTCTCGACGAAGAATACGAAGAACGCTCCTCATCTCCGAAGAACAACGAACACCATCTTCGATCTTTGACCAAGCCAAAAGAGAAGGAGATTCCCATGAAGAATGCTGATGAAGCTTCTTCCTCGTATGTTTTCTGATGTTAATTAATCGACATCCACCCTTTTCCAGTGACCTCGTCAACGAACAATCGTCACGCAAGGTAGGGGGTTTTTGAGTTGTTTATATTTCCGAACTTCGTTGTTCAAATTTATGGATGAGAACCGATTGATAACACCATAATGAGGAGGGATCGAACCACACGAACACGACCCGACCCTCCACCCTTTTATTACCCTTGTTGATGGTGACAGAGGTGGAGCGACGGAGGCTGGTGTTGGGTCGGCCGTGAAGGAAACCGATGGCGCAAGGACGCCGGAAAAAGGTGCAACACTGTCGTGCCGCGCAGAGGAGCTGAGGGCCGTGACCAAACCGGGCTGCTGTGGAGGAGGTGCGGCGCCGTCGCGCCGCACGGAGGACAATGGGGGCCATGGCCGGGTCGAGCCGTGGTGGTGATGGTGTGGCGCCGTCGCGCCTTGCGGAGGGCAACAGGACTGTGGTGCCGTCGCGCCGCGGTGGAGATGCGGTTGCAGCCGTCCGGGCCAGCCGCCGTGGAGGCGGAGTGGCTGGCCGCTCGGCCAGCCAGAAGGAGCGGGACCCCGTTGGGTTCCGTGTGTGCTGGATTGACACCACCTAGCTCCAGTTTGGTCCACCTGAATGGTTATACCATTCGGGTGCTAGTGGGTGCATGCTATACACCTGGGCGTGGCTAGGGCAGGCCGTCGAGCCGCCCCTGGCCGGGCCGCCCCTGGCTGGGCTGCCCTCGGCCCGAACCACCTTCGGACCGAGCTGACCCCTAGGGATGGGCCTTTTCCTCGGACTGGGTCGGACCTTCAGACCGGGTCAGACCCCGGTCCGGACCAGGTCGGGCCGAGTCGCTCCGACTGGGTCGGACCGGACCCAGACCCGCTGGGGCCAGTTTCACCTTTTCGTCCTTATTTGCGCTATGGGTGTCCGAATGACAAAACATCTGCGAAGACGGAAGGCTTAGAGAAGGATGGTACTTTTGTAATATCCCACTTGAGGTTTGGACAGAGTTGGGGTATGACCGGGTTGTTTTGAACCTAAAAACCAATTGTTCCCCTAGAACGGAAATGCCAATAACTCACAGACCGAGCGTCCGATTGATGCGACATATGTCGTGTTGAGTTCCTTATGATGAGACGAAACTATGGGATACATCAACTCGAAAATTCGTGGTAGTTGATGCATCGACACTTGGTTTGAGGAGAGGACCCTCTCGGAATCGAGCGTGCTATGTGCAGAAACCCTAGGGCTGGCTGCGATTGAGATTACAGGATCCTCCGTGGGTTCTACAACGACGATACTGTACCAGGATCCTCCATGGGATCGACACTGATGACTTCTGTATCGGGATCCTCCATGGGTTTGAAAACGATGACTTTTATACCGGGATCCTCTATGGGTTCGACATCGATGACTTCTGTACCGGGATCCTTCGTGGGTTCGACAATGATGATACTATTTCAGGATCCTACTTGGGTTCGACAGAGGAGATGATTCAGTGGCTACACCTAATCACCTCTACCCCTCTTCATGAGTTGTATAACTTCGTGAGGTGAGTCTTGTCTTCCAATCATTATCATCGAGGTGATTGACTTTACTTCCATTGTGAACTGGGTTGTGCTTAGGCTTGAGAGTTAGAGCTAGACTATGACTGGTAACTTAGTTTTATGTATGGGAATATACCTAAGTAGGGTTGGTTGATACTTCGTGATTGTATCTTTCTTATTTGGTTTATCCTTAGTGTATTCTGGGAGACCTTCGGGGGTCTCGGGGTCTCCTACTGAGTATTGTTATACTCACCCCTGCACGGGCTTCACCCGCACCTTGTTGTGTTCTGTGTAGACAACGGTCAGTAGTGATCAAGGCTGAGGGTGATAGAGGGGAGGCTGCTCGAAGCTGGACTAGACAGGACATACCCCAGGGATGATTTGTTCGAGATCTGTACCTACCCTTCATGTAGGATTCCTTGGTGGATGATCCAGGAGCTGTTTTTCCCATTTTACTTGTACTTATTGTTCAGTTGGGTTTGTATACTAGCCCACTTACATTCAGCACACCTTTCTTTTCTATATTAGTATTTGTTTCTTATACTGCTTGTGTTTAGTCTGTGTGTGATATAGGTTTAAAGGAAAAGAATTCCCTTCCTTAACAGGGATTCGCCTTTGGTGCTAGTCTCCAGCCCCTGGCCTATGAAAGGCGGGCTTGGGGTAGTAACGACACAGGCCCTGAGGACAGGTCGTGACATTGGCTTCCTCAAAGGAAGAAATATCCAAGATTTCATATTCCATGCCTCTAAAAGTACAAACTTGTTAAAAAAGACTCAAAGAGGGGGAAACATTGTCACCTATCTTGACATCAAAAAATCTATTGATACCATTGAATTGAGTTTTATTTTCAATGTTATCAATAGGTTTGGTTTTAACGACACTTTTGTGACCACTAATAAAACCCTGTTTAGCCCTGCTCTCATTTTTGTTTTGATTAATGGTTTACTAAATGTATATTTCGAATTTTCCAAAGGTGTAAGACAGGGTGATTCACTGTCCACTATCCTTTTTTTTATTGTTTAAGACTACCTTAGTAGAATTATCCCCTCTTTGGTTAACCAGGGTACAATTAAGCCAATCATTGACTCTAGAAACCAGACTATTACCCCAATTATTTAGTATATAGATGATATTATTTTATACCTTCAAGGAGATAAAAATAACATAAAAATATTAAAGGTTTCCTCTCGCACTATGAAGATGTGTCTGGTCAATCCATAAACTGGAACAATGTTTCCCTACATCTAGGAAATCTGGTATTATGAATGAAATTGGAATAAAAGAAGGATCTTTCCACTTCATGTACCTTGGAGTTCCCATTTTTCAGTGGAAGCCAAAATCCACTTATTTTTCCAATATTGTTGACCAAATTAATAATAAACTATCCTCTTGGGAGGGAAAAACTCTTTTGATGGCAGGCTTAATTTTTCTTGTAAAATACACCATTGTTTCTAAATTTTTTCCTCTATGATGGTTTATAAATGGCCTATTGAGTTGATAAAAAAGGTTAACAACAGGATATTTTTTTTCTAGAGTGGAAGCACTCTAGATACAAAAGTTGTTATGGTTCCATGGAATAATTGTTTCAATCCCCTTTAAAATGGTGGCCTTAGTATTAAGAACATTATAATCCTTAATTAAACCCTCCAAACGAAACATACATAGAATATTTTAAACAATAACTCCTCAGACATTGATTTCCTTAGAGGCAGATTTTTTGAAAACCTCAGAAATGGAAATTTTTTATATATGGACTCTTCTATCTGGACTTCTATCAAACATAGTTTTTCAAAAATCATGTCTCACTCTCAATGGATAGTTAAAAAGGAATCTTCTCTAAAATATTGGTTAGATAACTGGAATGGCTATAATCTTTTCTCTGTGATAGACCATATGCATCTAACCATGAATATTAATATCTTCATAAATGACTGAATGCACTCTATAGATTTAGATTTTCCTGATGAAATCACTAATATTATTAACAACTACCCCTGTGTCAACGCTGATGATATTTTAGTTCAGGAAATGGTTTATAATGGTTTTCTAAGATCTAAACATTACTACAAACACAATTTAACTAATACCATACATGAATTCTATTGGTTAAAGATCTTTAAAAAACAATGGGTTAGACCCCATAGATTCACCTTGATATGGAGAATTTCCCACAATATAGTTCCCACAGATTGTAATCTCCAGTTATCTAGAATTAAAATTTGTTCTAGATTCCATATGTGTAATCAATATAGAGAGGATGTTGATAATATATTCCTAAATTATGATACTTATTCTATGTTATGGAATTATATTTTTGAAATTTTTTATTTCAGGTGTTCAGGTTTGGACTCCATCTATGTACATCTACAGAGATGCACTACTATGGATTCCTCTGCTCAAATTGATTAGCTCTTCATTACTGCTGTGGATGAAATGATTCATATTATTTGGTATGAATTAAATTATACCATTCACAATAATAACACTTTCAATCTTCTTGCAAATCAAATAAAAATCTACATTACTATCAAGGAATCCGAAATTACGCAAATTGGTACCTTCCAAAATTTATTTAGGAATTTTATTATTCTTAGTTGGATTGGAATCAAAGAAAGATACAACCAGCTGAAAGGTTTTATATAAGTATTCTGGCAACCCACTCCCTGGTTGGATCAAAATTTACATGGATGGTACCTCGAAGGTCAACCTAGGACCAGCAGGATATGTAATCGGGTACAGAAATCACAATGGTACTATTCTAGGATGATTCTATGGTAAGTGTGATTTTCCTTCCTCCATAAAAGCAAAGATTTACAACATCACTATTTCCATTGGTCTCATCAACCAAAAGGATGGAATAATGTTTGGACTGAAAGGGACTTAAATACCATTGTGTAGTCATTTTGAAATGGATTGGTTCACCTAGCATGGACCCTTACTTCTAGATGGATCGTCTGCCTATAACAATTTTCAGAGATTAATAATATAACCAGTCATGCTTATCAAGATGTGAATAGGGTGGCCGATGATCTTTCCAATAAAGGAGTTGACAATGAAAATACGTGGATGAAGATCCTTCCAACTGATCTTATCCCGTTACATGGAGAATATTGTAATAAATACCATTCCCTTAGACTTTCTTAATTTTCATTTTACCTTTATATATTTTAATTATTTGGTCCTTTGACCAAGGTATCATCGTTTTTAATTTTTTATTTATTAATTTGGTTGGAAAATTAAGATATATGATCTTGTTCATGACTGGCCAATATTTGTGCGGGATTTATTTTATTTTAATTTTTATTTCATGGGTTTTTAAAACAATTATTAAATTAAAATGAAAATCTATGAATCATCCCCTCTTATTATATATTGGTTGTTGTTTCCCTGATTAATTTTATATAACACTATACTTATGGTTCCCCTCACCTAAGAGTAAGTAATGTATATGTAAAGGATAGATCTCCCATGCAAGTGGAGGTGGTCCAAGTTTTGAGTTCAGGTGAATCCAACCAAGGAGGTACATAGGAAAATAGGTGAAATTATACAACTCAAACCAAACATTGGTTCAAAGAGTTTTCCCTCAAGGGTTAATGGTTAGTTTGTTGTTTTTTGGATGAACTAGATAATAGAAAAGCTCATGATCATGCTACATATATTTATTTTATTTATGTTCAGTTCATGGTTAATTAGTTTTGTTTATTGGATGATATATTTTGATCACATAAATTGAAGAAATTAAAAACAATGAAAGATGGAATAGAATTATTGGATCATGCATAAATTATTTTATCGAGATATGGTTAATCACTTATGTAAAATCCAAAAAACATTATCAAGAATGTAAAAGGATAAATTAAATACTATTCGTGAATTAAGATAAATTACCTCAAAATAAAATAATAAGTCATTTATCACCTTTTATTACTAGATTTTGGATGAGTATTGGTCTAGCCCTTATCAAGAAACAGCTATTTATTAGGTAGTTCTAAAGAAAGTTTTGGGTTGATTTAACCAAGTTAAAATTAGGAGTATAAATTTATAGTCCTGGTCTAAGTTGGAGGTAAATGTTGAGAAAATAAAAATACACGATTTTTGGATTGAGGAATCCACTAAATATTTTAAGGAGCTATGAATTAATGCAGTTGGAAAGACACACCTACCTAAATACCTTTGAGTAATTAACCAGAACCTTTTCTGGGTTATTAGAATATAAATATGGGTCCTTTTCATTGTAATATCGACACAAAACAATATTCCAAATCCAATGGTGGGGGCTATTATGATTCCATAAAATTGTGGGTGACTAATAAATGAAATTTATTATGTCACATTTTTTAATCAAGATAAATTAAAAAAACAAATGTTATTATTATTAAAGAAAATAAAAACCAATAAAACCTTTTGATTATCATTATGTTCAATTTTGGAGAAATATAATCTTTTCACCAGCTTGAATTTATAGTATTAGTACATGTGATTTCATATCTTACAATTAGATGAAAAAAATTATATGTGTAAGAGTGTATCAAACAGATAACCACTTCTAGTTACTCACATTAATTTGTTTTGTAAACTTTTTTGGGTCATATAATAGTTTTTTGGGAGTCTTTTGGAAATTATTAGTGGTTTTTAGTCCTATTCACAGTTTGAATATAGTTAGATTAAACCATGCACGTGATCCTTGAAAACTGCGCGTCTTATGCTTGAGTCATAGTAGAGGGTGTATAGATAGGCACACATTTAGTATAAGATATGTGGAATATCCATCAATATATGTGACATTAGATTGTGGGGTTATGAATGGTTTAAAAATGGGTTTTCAAACCATATAGAAAAACCATTCAACTCTTACAGTATCCTAGAAAGGGTCACACAGTTGGTGCATGGTTTGTTAAACCGTGCGACCAAGCCATGATATGTGTTTGAACTATTCTAAATTTTTATTTTATGACCCAGAACCCACCTAAATTTCCCCATTATTCTCAAGTTGGATTTGGATCTAGACCAAAGAGACCCCCTGATATATTTTGGGTATTCCTTACCTCCTTGTGATCGATGTCAATAGATCTTTGACTATTGGATCTAGATTCTCAAAGGCAAATGCCCATTTATTTTCATTATTCATTGGTCTTCTAGATATTACCTTTTACTCATGAATGGAATCATCGATTGGGGTTTCTGAGTGATAGATATATGCTTCATGACATGATATAATTGGATTTCTTATAGATCTATTGTGGAATTGGGATTTATTTCCCAGATCTTTATTGTTCATGTATATTGTTCAAGAATCATTGAGGCATGTGTATTCTCTATTTTCCATTATTTTGGGGATGAGAAATTTGATATTCTTAAGTGTGAATTGGGTTTATAGGATACTTTCTTGATTTATTATATTCATCAACTCTTGATTAGTAGATCCATTATTAGGTGTTTTTCTAGACTGTAAATTAAGGTATGTGGTTTCTCAAGGCTATTCCTTTTGTTTGAAACCAATGTTTACTCCTAAATTCAAAATGGATTTCCAATTGATTTCCAATGATTTATTTAATTATTTAATAAATGATTTCTAAATGGAATGACATGTGTGAAAAAAATCCTTTGTAAATGGATTTTAAAATAAAGTTTTATTTCTATAAAATGATCTGGAACTGAAATGAGTTATTGTAAGCGTAATTTTGATGATGAATTTTGAGATGAAAAGGAGTAAAATGTTTTATGATTTTAAATGAAATAGATTGACTTGAAATGAATGTATTTTTGACGAAAAAAATTGATAAGTGGTTTCTGAAATGAAATGCTATGTTTTGAAACTTGGTCTTAGGGCCGATTGAATGATTGTTTGAAATGATTTGAAATTTTTGGAAATGAATGATAACCCCAAGTATGGTTGATTATCTTGAAACACATGGGAGCCTAGGTAGTTATACAGAAGGATATTCATGTTAGGTAAATTGATATCTAGAAATAACTTGATAATGAAAACAAAACAAAGCTATCTTCAGGGAAATGAGTTTATTATTTGGTATTATCTCCCATACCCCTTAGGATTGAGATCAAGGGAGTGTGTGGACATTAGGATCCATATTTCACTGATATTGTGAAGGACATTTTAAATTAAACTAACCCCAAGTGTTATTACCAAATTTATTTTATTGAATATTATTATAAATTCTAGTGTTCGATTGAAATTATTATTCATTACTATTTTGATAGAAATTAATATTGATGACTGTTTTGACAAAAATTATCGTATCTTCTTATTTTGATGGAAATTAAATTTTCTACCAATTTTGAACCATTCGATAAATTTTTTTGAAAATACAATTTTATTATGTACTGTGAATGTTTTTCTATTCCATTTATTATTTAAAAGTGGGAATATTTGGTTTATTTTATATGAGTTGCTTATGGAATACTTGGTGATATCCTACTGGGATTTGTTTCTCACACCCTACCTTTTCCATTTGGAATTTTTTAGATTTCTTATGACACATATAGGGAAAGTAATAGAAATAACGGGAGTTAGTGGATGTTGTTGATTAGTTTGACCTTGGGAGTTGGCAGTGACCAGTGGAGCTTGGGATTAACTTGTTTCATGAAGATTCTGAGTTGTTGTCTCGATAGTTTGATTTGAAAATTTTCATTGACTAACCATTTTTGGGACTTATATCTATACACTTGTGGTACTTATCTCTTGGGTAGTGTTTGGAATACCGAATGTTTATTGATTATTATCAATATCGTTGTTTTTATCTGTTATTATTATGGAAAAATCATTACCTCATGATTTTATATGATTACTAAGTACAATTCATCTTCCCATGGGGGCCAAGATTTCGTTTCAGGACATATCTGGATTGATTTGGTGCCTTTTAAGTGGGTTATCTAGGCTGGTTTGTGAAATAATAGAATAAATGAAATTTGTGTCCTTTCTTGGATGTTAGTATACAGTTTGGTATATATTGGTAGACTAGAGACCGGATTGTCGAGACTTAAGGGGTAGTTTATGAGAAAGTTCCTGATAAACTCTCATTATAATAATCCTTAAGTTTCCATGAGTTTTAGTGAAAAATAGTATTTTACAAGTTGTCAAATATGACTATATATCTTTTTTCAAATCATTGATTTGAGATTTGTGTTTCCCTATTGAATTATGATTGATGGAGTTGATAATATCATGTCTCTTGACTGACATCTCCCTTATTCTATATTCATTTTGTGTATTATCATCTCCCCAAGAAGATATTTTAATAGAACACCAGAGGGATTTATTGATGAACCATGGAAAAGAACCCTTCATTTGATCAGAACCTTGTATAAGATTTTTGTACATACAGTTCAAGCTCTAGTCTAGGTAGCTACATCTATTCATGTTTAGGTGATAGAGGTTATACCTCAGAGAGATGATACTAGAGATTATACCTAGTAGTTTCTCTACCTAAATACACCATCTTCCAAGGGTACGAATGATCCTTAAGAGGTTGAGGATTGGTTGGAAATTTTTGAGCAACTCTTGGAGTTCATAGAGATTCCAAAATTTATTAATGTGAAATGGTTCATCAACCAAATTAACGGTCTTAGAAAAAGGTGATAGGATTCTATAGTATTGGATGGAAAAAATGTGGGCTTTCAGAGGAAAGACTTTAGGAAACATTTCATAGATCAGTTATATTAAAAATTTATGTTATTGGATAATTTTATGGAGTTCATTATCTTTAGGTAAGGTAAAGGGATAGTGACTCAGTATGTCAACTTTTTTTTTTGAAAATTTTCATTTATCACCTAAGGTAGCATCTAATGAGAAATTGTAATCTTAGAGGTTTGAGGTGGGTCTTTGAGAAGATATATGATATCATGTTTTCATTCTAAATCTCACCTCATATAATGATGTTATTGATTGAGATTTGATGAATGAACATGATTTGGATGGTATGTCCGGGTTGATGGGAGTTCCTCATACTCCTAGTGGTAGCTTGAGTGGTCCCTTTAAAGTGAAGATGAAGCAGGATGAGACTTGCAGTGGAAACTGCAGTGGTGGATCTGAGCAGAGTACTTTTTCTAAATCTTCTGTAGTATCTATTAAATGACCAAAAACGTGTTTCTAATGTGATGAATTTAGGAACTCAAAGCGTTCCTTCATAGAGGCACAAAATATATATAGCTCTTACAGATGATCAGGTCACTTGTAGAGATTTTGACACATTATTACCACTCCACATAGTAGTTTTGGATTGAAAGTATAAATAAGAACTATAAAATAGTTATATTCTTAGAAAAAAACAGATTTCATACACATGAATTAATAATAAAGCTTCTTCACATAGTGGATGATCCTTTAGTGGAAGTTGATTCAAGTATTATGACTATGAGAGGCACCATTACCATTACTTCATCTTTAGGGACTCATTTATTTGATATTGGTGCCTCTCATTCCTTTATATTTACCAATATTGTGTAACTATTTAATCTTCCCATGGATCACATGCCTTATGTAATAGATATTGTTACACCTCTTGGGATGAAGAGAGCATGGTCTGTGATTCCCCTCTTGTACTTTTTCTTTATTAGAAGTCAATATTGTTTGGTACCTTTTGGTTCTAGATATGAAACCTTTGGATGTCATTATCAGAATGGATTGGATTATTGCTCAAAAATATCACATCCACTATTATCTTCGACGAGTCTCCTTTACTTACCCTAATATTGAATGACATGACTTTCAAGGAGAGTGGGACCTGAGGTAGATTTAATTTGAGAATCCTCTTATAGTGTTGGGTAAGATGATATCCATGTTTACCTTTGAAATAGAGTAGGAAAATTTATGTGGATATAACGACCCATACTTTACATACATTGTTAATACTTCAAAATTGAAGCACACTTATTACAACATATGACAAAACCACAAAGGACCGTATAGGTATAGTGTCTTTAGAAACTGGTAAACATAAACAACTGGTTCATAAATCTTCTACAGTGTCTCCCATTTATTTCATCATATCTAGGGTCCCTTTTAGCATATTCTACTTAATATCCATCTTCCTGACCTGGGGAAAAGAAAACATAAAAGGGTGAGCTCAAATGCTCAGCAAGGGCAAATAAATGAAATAAAAATCATATCATATCTTTTTGAAAATCAAAACCTGCAAAAGAGATCATAATATCTTAACATGGAATAAATCATAGAAGTGAAAATGAGATTCCCATAATCATAACATAAAACTTGAAACTTTGTGGCATGCACACATAATCATGGAAAATCATTTCTTGTTAGTCATGACTCATTGCCAAGACTATCTTAGTGGACAAAGTCCCTTTCTGAACCGAGTTCACTCCTCGTTTCAGTCCTGTATCACTGAACCGAAATAACCTTCCGTTCCAGCCATGTCTATCTCATGAGATATAAAATCTTTACCCAATGCATTGGAGGGAGATATAGGTCCCACCCATCTTATAATGAATCCTTTCTTATGTGTGCCACATAATCATAAATCATACATCATCGCATAACCCATGTAATAAAAATGGGATTCTTGAAACATCATGACATCATAAAACAAATCATATAAGGTAAATGACTTCATAAAAATAATTCCATCATAACATAATCAAATCAATGTAATTAAAGGGATAAAAACAGAACCCTTTATTATCTTAGATGGAAAATAATTTTGATAAAACACTTGAATTGAATTCTTGAGGAAAATATCCTTTCTTCTTCAAAAACACTTTTCTTTTCTTAACATGTCATACAATTATAAACTAAAAGAAGTTGATTAAAAATAAACTTTAGAACTTGTAAAGGAAGCTTCTTTGAAATAATTTTTTAAAAATCCATTCATGCCGTATAAGTTAAAAAAAACATTCTTCGTACTTTTGTCGGAAAAGTCAAAAAGTACCTCGTACGGAAAACGACAAAAGATTCCTTTCATTTCTTTTACTAAAAACTCACCAAAGGGTAAAATTGGATTTAAAAAATTGTATTTGGATGAAAATAATATTACATATTGATGAAACATGGATGTGGATGATAAAATACACCCCAGTAAATACTTATAAATAAACAATCTCGGATAAAAATGAGATTGTGATATTTCCCTTACCTTAGGTCCAATTTGCCTTGTATGTGTCCGAAGCTCCTGTATAATGGTTTAAATAATGTTATTGACTTATTCCAGAATCATACATATTGATATGATATCATATATGGTCATATTCTTAGCTTCTTGTTAGTAATATTTCATTGTTACTTGTTACTCGGGTCTTTATTGCCTTTTGTTCTTACGCGTGTTTTGCCGAATAAATTCTTATTCTTATTTCAAGGTTATAGATACCTTATATCCATAATGGTATTAGTGTAACATATATCATATTTATTCATTCAATTCATTTATATAATTACTATGTAATGATGATCATGTAGAACGAGTCGCATCACATCGTGGAGACGGTATTCCGTACGTACGCACGAGTGATGATATCGTTCCTATGATCGTGGAAATGTATTGGAGTATATATATATTATTTCAGTATCAATATTACTTTATAATAATCATAAATAGTTACTCATTACACCGTTATACCCATCCTTGTAAAGTGATGGTGGAAAAATAGATTACACCACGGCGTGGAGACGGTATTCCGTACGTACGCACACGCGGTGATTTCATTTTTCCGTAGGATGGATAGAAGGTGAATTAGGGTTGTTTCATATTTATAATAACATATCAGTATGTAAGTAATACTTATGTTATTACTTCATCATGAAACAACTAAAGAAGAAGAAGTTGAAGAAGAAAGAAATTGAAAAGATCGGTAATGGATATTACCTCTTCTTTGGAACGCCTCTTTGAATCCTCCAATTAAGGAACTAAGAGTGGTCTTTGGAGAAGAAAAGGACCTCTAGGACTATTCTAGGGAAGTGGAGAGGAGAAAATGGCAGGGGTTGGACGAGCTTGAGTGCTCAATTTGGTGTGAGGAGGAGGGGGAGGAGGTGCCCTTTTATAAGGGAGGAGAGGGGCACCTTAGGAATATCTCAAAATATTATTTTATATTAAAGTCAAAATCGGTTTATAATGGTTCCAAAGGGTATTATTTAGAAGATAAAGTGGGGAAGGGTCGAAATCCTATCAACCAATAGTATTTAGACAAGTTTAGGGTATTATTTTAACCTTATCAATTAGATTTAACTCTAAGTTAAATAATTTAACTTTTACCATGTCTTTTTGTTTTCTTTCACTATATGGTTAATACACTTACTATAACACGCCAAACGAACCCCAAATTGTTTATTATTAAAATATATATCCTTATCTAAGTCATTTGGCCGAACCTTAGATTTTTAGGAATACAATAACAATTAATAATATAATATTTGATTTAAAAACTATTTTGTGTCAATTTTGACACTATTTGATATATGATTTTTGTGAAAGTCATAACAGAATTATATGTTCGAAAAAAGTTTATTAAATCAACACTAATATATCATAGTAACCTAGAAAATTAGTGGAATTCATAAAAAGTCTTAAATTACATTTATTTTGGTGTTTATAACATCAATTATGTCAATATTTCATTAATAAGATAATTACTGCATCATCATTGTGTCATAAATAAATTAAATTATTTAAAGTCTAACAATTACAAATAAAATACCATTATGTAGGAAATCGTTTTATCTTTCTAATGAATATTTATAATCTAAAATCCAACATATATAACCCTATGTAACAATTGTTTTTCTAAAAGATATATGCTTGTGTCATTTTTGTATTCATTTTAACTTAATTAAAATAAAGTGTCATTATCACTTACAAGTGGATCAATGGGGTCCCAAAATCGACCCAAAGATGCCCATGGTCGACCATGTATCAACCAATAGGTTTAAGACACGTTTTAGGGTAATTTAATAATATTATAATATTATTTTTTAACCCTTATTTACCGGATTTACCCTTAACCATGGTAAATAAAATATTTACCGCCGTAATTATTCAAAATGTCTAAAAATAAAAGTTACCTATTTACACAATTTGAACATCCTGATTCCAAATATGGAATCCATTTTTCTAAATTCAAAACACAGAAGTGGCAGAAATTAATTTAAAATTAATTCCCGCTGTCTAAACAAAAAGCGTGTTTTTAAGAGATAATAACTATCAAAAGATTGACACTTGTTTATGTTCGGTTTAATTGTAACATTGTGTCCAATGACCAACATTATATTAAGTGGTAAAAATATATTCTAAATATACTTTTAAACCACTCAAATTCATAATTTATCACTATTAAATGTTTTTATTAAAAAAGTTGCTTTTAATTAAAATTTAGTAATTTTCACTATTCATCAAAATATTAAAGTTATCCGAAAAGTACCAAAATTTCACCTTAGGCTAAATTTGATATTCTGAGTCCAAAAATGAAGTCCATTTTGAAAAATAAAATTTATAAAATTTCAAAAAGTGGTTATTACTATTCATAACGGCTAGTTTTAATAGCATATTTTTATTTAGTGAAACTCGGTATTGCGTACGACGAAAGCTATCGAGGAAGGTCGCGATTGCGTGTAAAGAAATCCAAGCAAGTGTTTTGTAGAAAAAGATTCCTTTGATGATTTATATAACATAAAAGTCTCGGGTGTTACATTCTACCCCCCTTAAAAAGAATTTCGCCCTCGAAATTCGTCACTTTGTAACAAACAGATGAGGATACTTCTCCCTCATCATATCCTCAAGCTCCCAAGTAGCTTCTTCAAGTTGGTGGTTCCTCCATAAAACTTTCACCAATCTAGTGGTCTTGTTTCGTAGAACTTTTTCGCTACGATCCAGAATCTCTATCGGCTGTTCTTCATAAGAAAGATCTTGCTCCAGCGGTACAACTTCTGAGCTGAGTACATGTGAAGGATCAGGTATGTACTTTCTCAGGAGAGATACATGGAACACATCGTGAACTTGAGAGAGATTCGGTGGAAGCGCCAATCGGTAAGCTACCTTCCCAACACGATCCAGTATTTCGAAAGGACCGATATATCTAGGGCTCAACTTCCCCTTCTTTCCAAATCTCATAACCCTCTTCCAGGGAGATATTCGTAAGAACACTTTATCACCCACTTCAAACTCTAGGTCTTTTCTTCGGTTGTCGGCATAACTTTTCTGTCGACTCTGAGCTGCTCTTATGTGTTGTTGAATAGATCTGACCTTTTCTGCCATTTCATCAACGAGATCAGGTCCTAATAGCTTTCTTTCCCCAACTTCATCCCAGCAAGTTGGAGTCCTGCATTTCTTTCCATAGAGAGCTTCATAAGGAGCCATCTGAATACTGGAGTGAAAGCTATTATTATAAGAAAATTCCACCAAAGGTAGGTGTTGATCCCAACCTCCTTTGAAATCCATAGAGCAAGCTCTCAACATATCTTCTAGGGTTTGAATTGTTCTCTCAGACTGACCGTCTGTCTGGGGATGATAAGCAGTGCTGAAACTCAACTCTGTATCCAGAGTATGCTGAAGACTTCGCCAGAACTTCGAGGTAAATCTCGGATCCCGATCAGATATAATAGAAAGTGGTACTCCATGCAATCTTACCACTTCCTTTACATATATCCTGGCAAGCTGATCTAGAGAGAAATCCTCTCTAATAGGAATGAAGTGTGCAGACTTTGTAAGACGATCAACTATGACCCAGTTAGCATTATTGCCTTTGGATGTTTTAGGAAGTCCTGTGACAAAGTCCATAGTGATGTTTTCCAATTTCCATTCGGGTATGGGTAATGGTTGTAACATCCCCTTAGACTTCTGTCTCTCAGCTTTAACTTGTTGACAAACCAAGCATCGAGAGACATATTCAGCAACATCTCTTTTCATGCCATCCCACCAGAAGTACTCTTTCAGGTCCCTATACATCTTCGTGCTTCCAGGATGAATAGAGAATGAAGAACTATGAGCCTCATCCAGCAGCTCCTTCTTTAATTCGGGGATGGAAGGAACACAAACCCGATTCCTGAACTTTATTATCCCATCACAATCAAGGTTGAATTCAGGAACATTTCTCACCTTCTTTTGTAACTCGAAATCTTCTTTCTGTGCCTCTTTAATCTTCACATGTATAGATGGTTGAACATTCATTTGAGAAAGATAAGATTTTCTCCTTCCATTATAATTCCAAGATCCATCCTTTGTAAATCCATAAATATTGGATCTTTTGTGATCCTCATCATGGATAAACTAGCATGGTCTTGTCGACTTAATGCATCTGCCACCTTGTTTGCTTTCCCAGGGTGGTAATGGATTGAGCAGTCATAATCCTTAATCATCTCCAACCATCTTCTTTGACGCATATTCAACTCCTTTTGTGTGAAAATATACTTTAAACTTTTATGATCAGTATAAATATCACACCTTTCACCATAAAGGTAATGCCTCCAAATCTTTAATGCAAAGATTACCGCAGCCAACTCCAAATCATGTGTTGGGTAATTTTGCTCATGGATTTTCTACTGTCCTGAGGCATAAGCTATCACCATATCATTTTGCATAAGAACACACCCCAATCCCTTCTTGGATGCATCACTGTAGATCACAAACCTTTCTCCACTACAAGGCAGTGTGAGCACAGGTGCACTGGATAACCTTCTTTTCAACTCCTTGAAATTCTCTTCACATTCCTCTGTCCAAACAAACTTAACTCCTTTCCGAGTCAACTTGGTGATTGGATTAGATAATCGTGAAAAATCTTTTACAAAACATCGATAATATCAAGCCAAACCAAGAAAACTTCGGATCTCAGTTACTGTTGTTGGTCTCGACCATCTTTCGATAACCTCTGTTTTTGCTGGATCCACAGATATCCCCTCTTTTGAGATTATGTGACCCAAAAATGCAACTTTTTGAAGCCAAAATTCACACTTGGTAAATTTGGCATAAAGCTTCTCCTTTCTCAGGGTCTTCAATATAATTCTCAAGTGATCTTCATGCTCTTCCTTGCTCTTTGAATAGACAAGAATATCGTCTATAAAGACTACCACAAATTGATCAAGATAGTCTCTAAAGACTCTATTCATTAGATCCATGAAGATAGCAGGGGCATTAGTAAGACCAAATGGCATCACTATAAATTAATAGTGTCCATACCTTGTACGGAAAGCCGTCTTTGGTATATCCTCCCTTTTGACCCTTAATTGATGATACCCTGAACGAAGATCAATCTTGGAAAAGTATTGAGCTCCGCGTAGTTGGTCAAACAAGTCATCAATGCGTGGGAGAGGATATTTGTTCTTGATAGTGATCTTGTTAAGTTCTCGATAATCAATGCAGAGTCTCATTGATCCATCTTTTTTCTTAACAAATAGAACAGGTGCTCCCCAAGGTGACGCACTAGGGCGTATGAATCCCTTATCAAGATTCTCTTGGAGTTGCTTCTTCAATTCCTACAACTCAATTGGGGCCATTCTATAAGGTGTCTTTGAAATAGGCAAAGCACCCGGTACGAGTTCTATTGAAAACTCAACTTCACGATTTGGTGGAAGACCCGGTAATTCCTCCGGAAATACATCATCAAACTCCCTTACAATGGGCATATTCTTAATCGTGAGTTTCTCACCAACCATTTGAGATAAATAACCTTCATTTAGTGGAATCAATACCCATAAGATGGAAGAAATTTCCACTGGAAGATTATGTTCATCCTTGCATTGATATACGATCGTAGATTGATCTGGAATATGAAATGTGACTTCCCTTCTTTGGCAATTGATATGAGCTCCATGTAGAGAAAGCCAATCCATGCCAAGAATCACATCAAATTCCACTAAAGGAAGGATCACAAGATTTGCAGGAAGCACTTTCCCACAAACTTCGATCGGAGAAGAATTATAAACTTTTGATGCGATTGATGTGCCATTAGGTGTTGTCACAGCTAACTCAACATCTAATTGTTGAGGTAATACGGTGATACCCTTAGAAAATTCTTTAGAAATAAAAGAGTGGGTGGATCCAGAATCAAATAAAACATTTGCTACTTTAGAGTGGATGGTAAGTGTACCTTTCACCACTTCGTTATCGTACTCCACATCGCTGATAGAAATTGCATGTGACTTTCCTTTGTCTTTAGCCTTAAGATTTTGTTGACGTCGACCATCATCATCAACCCTTGGATTTGGGCATTGATTGGCATAATGCCCCATCTCCTTGCACTTGAAACATTGAAGTGTAGTAGGTTCATTCTGTGTATCCCTTCCTTTGTTTGCGTCATTAGACATCTTCTTCCCATTATCACAGCATTCAAATGCCCGATGACCTTCCTTTCCACATTTAAAACATTTACTTGTCCCTTTAAGACAACTCCCTCCATTTTTCCTTCCACACTTTGAGCATAAGGGAAAGTTCATCTTCTTTTCAGTGTGCTCTTTAGAGTTTCCTTTGAATTCCATCTTCCTCTTCTTATCAAACCCATGTGACTGATGGGTTACTCCAATCTCCATATCGACTTTGAGAGCACATCGAAGGATTTCCTCGTAGCTATTGAAGTCCCTTATGGCTAACGCCCTTCGAAGACTTGGTTTTAAGCCACTAAAGAATCGATCGATCTTACTCTCAGGTTGGATAATAATACCAGAAGCGTACCTTGCAAGTCTTGTAAAATTTGCTTCATAGGTACTAACAGATTCATCATCCCTTTGCTTTAGTTCAAGGAACTCTTTCTCCATCTTTGTTCGGAGAATACGAGGGAAGTACTTATTGAAAAATAAGTTCTTGAACTCGTCCCATTCCATAGACTCAATTTCATCCCTTTGCCTCGTATTCTTAATAATATTCCACCATTGATCAGCATCTCCTTCCAAACGATACACTGCTAGGATGAATTTATCATGTTCAGAACATTGAAGAACTGAAAATATCTTTTCAGTTGTACTAATCCATTGTTCAGCAACTAATGGATCAGTAGACCCACTGAAAGAAGGTGGACGCTGCCTCATGAAGGATTCAACAGAATGTTGCTCCTTCCTTTGCTCGTTTGGAAGTCCTGCATGATTCATAGCTTGAGAAAGTTGTGTGAGCATGGCTACAAGATTTTGCATTCCAGCTCCCGTATCGTTTGGTTGCTCAGAGGGACAATCATTGCATTGCCCATCGCATTCCGCATTAACACGGTTCCTTCGGGTTCCAGCCATTGACTAAAACCAAGAAGAATAGTGTGAGCAACACTAATTATAATAGGAAAACCACATAATTCAAGAATAGAATTTTCATGCTTAAGGTCTTATCCTAGGTTATTCAATGACATTTCTAAAACACTAAGATTGTGTTCTATGCTTAGACTTATCCTTAGGGTTCTTACTAAGGCTTTCACATCCTAGTTTCCAAAGGTTGACTATTCCTTTCCTCTGATACCAACTATAACGACCCATACTTTACATACATTGTTAATACTTCAAAATTGAAGCACACTTATTACAACATATGACAAAACCACAAAGGACCGTATAGGTATAGTGTCTTTAGAAACTGGGAAACATAAACAACTGGTTCATAAATCTTCTACAGTGTCTCCCATTTATTTCATCATATCTAGGGTCCCTTTTAGCATATTCTACTTAATATTCATCTTCCTGACCTGGGGAAAAGAAAACATAAAAGGGTGAGCTCAAATGCTCAGCAAGGGCAAATAAAGGAAATAAAAATCATATCATATCTTTTTGAAAATCAAAACCTGCAAAAGAGATCATAATATCTTAACATGGAATAAATCATAGAAGTGAAAATGAGATTCCCATAATCATAACATAAAACTTGAAACTTTGTGGCATGCACACATAATCATGGAAAATCATTTCTTGTTAGTCATGACTCATTGCCAAGACTATCTTAGTGGACAAAGTCCCTTTCTGAACCGAGTTCACTCCTCGTTTCAGTCCTGTATCACTGAACCGAAATAACCTTCCGTTCCAGCCATGTCTATCTCATGAGATATAAAATCTTTACCCAATGCATTGGAGGGAGATATAGGTCCCACCCATCTTATAATGAATCCTTTCTTATGTGTGCCACATAATCATAAATCATACATCATCGCATAACCCATGTAATAAAAATGGGATTCTTGAAACATCATGACATCATAAAACAAATCATATAAGGTAAATGACTTCATAAAAATAATTCCATCATAACATAATCAAATCAATGTAATTAAAGGGATAAAAACAGAACCCTTTATTATCTTAGATGGAAAATAATTTTGATAAAACACTTGAATTGAATTCTTGAGGAAAATATCCTTTCTTCTTCAAAAACACTTTTCTTTTATTAACATGTCATACAATTATAAACTAAAAGAAGTTGATTAAAAATAAACTTTAGAACTTGTAAAGGAAGCTTCTTTTAAATAATGTTTTAAAAATCCATTCATGCCGTATAAGTTAAAAAAAACATTCTTCGTACTTTTGTCGGAAAAGTCAAAAAGTACCTCGTACGGAAAACGACAAAAGATTCCTTTCATTTCTTTTACTAAAAACTCACCAAAGGGTAAAATTGGATTTAAACAATTGTAGTTGGATGAAAATAATATTACATATTGATGAAACATGGATGTGGATGATAAAATACACCCCAGTAAATACTTATGAATAAACAATCTCGGATAAAAATGAGATTGTGATATTTCCCTTACCTTAGGTCCAATTTGCCTTGTATGTGTCCGAAGCTCCTGTATAATGGTTTAAATAATGTTATTGACTTATTCCAGAATCATACATATTGATATGATATCATATATGGTCATATTCTTAGCTTCTTGTTAGTAATATTTCATTGTTACTTGTTACTCGTGTCTTTATTACCTTTTGTTCTTACGCGTGTTTTGCCGAATAAATTCTTATTATTATTTCAAGGTTATAGATACCTTATATCCATAATGGTATTAGTGTAACATATATCATATTTATTCATTCAATTCATTTATATAATTACTATGTAATGATGATCATGTAGAACGAGTCGCATCACATCGTGGAGACGGTATTCCGTACGTACGCACGAGTGATGATATCGTTCCTATGATCGTGGAAATGTATTGGAGTATATATATATTATTTCAGTATGAATATTACTTTATAATAATCATAAATAGTTACTCATTACACCATTATACCCATCCTTGTAAAGTGATGGTGGAAAAATAGATTACACCATGGCGTGGAGACGGTATTCCGTACGTACGCACGCGCGGTGATTTCATTTTTCCGTAGGATGGATAGAAGGTGAATTAGGGTTGTTTCATATTTATAATAACATATCAGTATGTAAGTAATACTGATGTTATTACTTCATCATGAAACAACTAAAGAAGAATAAGTTGAAGAAGAAAGAAATTGAAAAGATCGGTAATGGATATTACCTATTCTTTGGAACGCCTCTTTGAATCCTCCACTTAAGGAACTAAGAGTGGTCTTTGGAGAAGAACAGGACCTCTATGACTATTCTAGGGAAGTTGAGAGGAGAAAATGGCAGGGGTTGGCCGAGCTTGAGTGCTCAATTTGGTGTGAGGAGGAGGGGGAGGAGGTGCCCTTTTATAAGGGAGGAGAGGGGCACCTTAGGAATATCTCAAAATATTATTTTATATTAAAGTCAAAATCGGTTTATAATGGTTCCAAAGGGTCTTATTTCGAAGATAAAGTGGGGAAGGGTAGAAATCCTATCAACCAATAGGATTTAGACAAGTTTAGGGTATTATTTTAACCTTATCAATTAGATTTAACTCTAAGTTAAATAATTTAACTTTTACCATGTCTTTTTGTTTTCTTTCACTATATGGTTAATACACTTACTATAACATGCCAAACTAACCCCAAATTGTTTATTATTAAAATATATATCCTTATATAAGTCATTTGGCCGAACCTTATATTTTTAGGAATACAATAACAATTAATAATATAATATTTGATTTAAAAACTATTTTGTGTCAATTTTGACACTATTTGATATATGATTTTTGTGAAAGTCATAAAAGAATTATATTTTCGAACCAAGTTTATTAAATCAACAATAATATATCATAGTAACCTAGAAAATTAGTATAATTCATAAAAAGTCTTAAATTACATTTATTTTGGTGTTTATAACATCAATTATGTCAATATTTCATTAATAAGATAATTACTGCATCATCATTGTGTCATAAATAAATTAAATTATTTAAAGTCTAAAAATTACAAATAAAATACCATTATGTAGGAAATCTTTTTATCTTTCTAATGAATATTTATAATCTAAAAGCCAACATATATAACCCTATGTAACAATTGTTTTTCTAAAAGATATATGCTTGTGTCATTTTTGTATTCATTTTAACTTAATTAAAATAAAGTGTCATTATCACTTACAAGTGGATCAATGGGGTCCCAAAATCGACCCAGAGATGTCCATGGTCGACCATGTATCAACCAATAGGTTTAAGACACGTTTTAGGGTAATTTAATATTATTATAATATTATTTTTTAACCCTTATTTACCGGATTTACCCTTAACCATGGTAAATAAAATATTTACCGCAGTAATTATTCAAAATGTCTAAAAATAAAAGTTACCTATTTACACAATTTGAACATCCTGATTCCAAATATGGAATCAATTTTTCTAAATTCAAAACACAGAAGTGGCATAAATTAATTTAAAATTAATTCCCGCTGTCAAAACAAAAAGCGTGTTTTTAAGAGATAATAACTATCAAAAGATTGACACTTGTTTATGTTCGGTTTAATTGTAACATTGTGTCCAATGACCAACATTATATTAAGTGGTAAAAATATATTCTAAATATACTTTAAAACCACTCAAATTCATAATTTATCACTATTAAATGTTTTGTTTAAAAAAGTTGTTTTTAATTAAAATTTAGTAATTTTCACTATTCATCAAAATATTAAAGTTATCCGAAAAGTACCAAAATTTCACCTTAGGCTAAATTTGATATTCTGAGTCCAAAAATGAAGTCCATTTTGAAAAATAAAATTTATAAAATTTCAAAAAGTGGTTATTACTATTCATAACGGCTAGTTTTAATAGCATATTGTTATTTAGTGAAACTCGGTATTGCGTACGACGAAAGCTATCGAGGAAGGTCGCGATTGCGTGTAAAGCAAGCCAAGAAAGTGTTGTGTAGAAAAAGATTCCTTTGATGATTTATATAACATAAAAGTCTCGGGTGTTACAGTGGAGATCTTCCCCCAGTAGCAGATGAATTTCCCAATATTTTTACATCATAATTTTTTTTGTTATCCACCAGTAAGGGAAGTGAAGTTTTTGATAAAATTGGTACTAGGTACCCAACCTATTTATATTATCTCATATAGAATGGTACCAACTGAACTGTTGGAGTTAAAGACTCGGTTGGATTACTTGATATCCAAAGGATTCATTTGATCTGGTGTATCACCTCAGAAAACACCAGTGCATTTTGTTAAGAAATATGGTGGAATCATTCAGTTATGTTTTAATTACCAAAATATCTATTAAGTCACAATTAAGAAAAAAGTATCTATTTTCCTATATTGATGATTTTTTTACCAGATAAAATAGGAAAAATGGTTGTTTAAAATTGATCCTCAACCAAGTTTCCACCAGCTTAGGATAAAAGAGTTTGATATCCCTAATACTTCATTCAGAAGTACATATATACATTATAAGTATGTTGTTATTCCATTTGGTCTAACCAATGATCTTACTATGTTTATAACATTAATGAAAAATATTTTGAATATGTATGTTGATTCTTTATTATGGTATTTTTGGATGAAATCTTGGTTTACTCTAAAACCGAGGAGGATCATGTACATCATTTGAGAGGTTTTTTTTGGATATCTTGATAAATAAAAAAAATTGTGATAATATTTCTAAATGTAACTTCTAGATTCATAAGGGAAAGTTTTTAGGATATGTTGTTTATTAACATGGTATTTCAATTGATCTTAAGAAGGTGAAATATATTATGATTTGGGAGGAACCAAAAAACATCTTTGAGATTCAAAGATTCTTGGGATTGGTTGGGTATTACCCCCAGTTTATGAAGGATTTATAAAAGTTAGATTAGTTTTTGAACATCCTCACTTATAAGGGAGTAATTTTTTTATGGGATTCAAAATTACAAGATTACTTTGATGATTTGAAGAATTTTTGACTTCAACACTAATTTTGACTCCCCAAGAGGCCAAGAAGGTCTATGTTGTCTTTTGTGACGAATCCAGTTTAGATTTAGTCTCCATTATTATATAGGATAATCATGTGATGGTTATAGGCATCGTTAACTTCAGACTCACGAGAAGAATTATCCCACACATTATCTCAAACTTTCAATTGGTATGTACACTCTTAGGAGTTGGTAGAATTATCTTTTTAGAGAACGGTTTTTTATCTACTTATATCATAAAATATTGAGTTATATCTTCTCATAAAAATATCTAAATATTCTTTATATGTGATGAGTGGAGTAACTATAGTATTTTGACTTTGAAAATTATGTACAGCCTTGGTGAGGTAAATTTTGTTGCTGATTCTTTGATAAGGTAACTTATATCCCAAGTCATGATAGAATCATATTAGTAAGGGAATCTGATGACCCGTTTTTCTCAAATGAATTTGGGAGTTTGTTAGGATGAGACTGAGGTTGTTTTTCACGTATTCAGTTGAAACCCTCTATTATAGAGATGATTCTATAGGGAATCTTTTTATTCAAGAACTAGTTTGTTGTATCTTTACCAGGAGGGAAGGCGGTCATGGGGGATTTTCATCATTCCCAATGGGCGGTACACCAATGAATGATGAACATGTTATATTATATGAGGAATATTTTCTGGGGCTTGGTATGAATCAATACATTTTTGATTTTTTTATCATTGTTATACTTATCAAAAAATTAAGTTTGAGCATCAGAAGCATTCGGGTTTTCTTTAACCCCTTTTTGTGCCAATATGGAAGTGGGATTTGATATCAATGGACTTTTTTATTGGGTTTCCACGTAAACCTAGTTTAAATAATATTATTTGGGTAGTGATTTATTGATTGAACAAATTTTTACATTATACCAATTCATTATATGATGAAAGTTGGGGACTTGGGAAATATTTATATAAAGAATATAAACATATTTCATGGAGTTACATCTACCATATTTTTCAATAGTTATTATTAGTTCACTTATGATTTTTTGAAAGGACTCTAGGAAGTGATGGGAACCCATGCAAATTTGATCATGACATACCATACTCAAATAGATGGTTCGAAGGAACATTCTATAAAAATTTGAGGGGACATTATTCATGTTTCTATATTTGACTTTGGAGGAATTTTGGAGAATTTTCAAGTTTTACTAAAATAATATTTATATTTCATCCATAAAAATAGCACCCTTTGAAGTCATGTATAGATGGACTTATAAATATATTCTTTTTTGGTCAAATAATGGTGAAGCTTCCCTTGTGGTACTCAGTTTGGTCCAAGAGATGACGTTAAAGACTTAGTTTATTCATTATATAATGGTAATGGTGTAGAGCCTATATAATTCTCATTATTGTTTTCATCAATGCTTGTGGGCGTTTTTATTCAATGACCTTATGTTCATGAGAGTCTCACCTCATTTGGGTAATCAATGATTTGGAATATAGGGGAAGAAACTATTGGAGTTCTTATTTAATGGCCAGATGTTCATGGGAGTCTCACCTCATTTGGGTTGGGTGTTGTGGAAACATAGTTTTTATTCTCACAAGACGTTAGAGAATGAGGCTTTGATGATAGATTAGTGGCCTTACCTCTTTGTTATAGAGTCTTATTAATTGGATTGGGGGGGGGAACTATTTATCGTGAGGAGAATTATAACATCCGAACACCCACTTTCAAGTACTTACATTCCTTCATTTTGATCATATTTTTTTGGGGTCATATCATGGTTTTTTTGGGTGAATTTTGTAAAATTTTAGAGGTTTTTGAGCTTGTGCACGGTTAGCAGGCGATTATAGAAATCGGTATGGGTCATCCCAGAAAACTGTGTGCCTTATGTTTGAGTACAAAAGGAGGGTGCATAGTTAAACACATTTAGTACAAACCATTCATCCTATCCCTCAAACTATGTGACTTGAGACAATGGTATTATGCATGGTTATCATGTTGTTACTTAAATCGTGTAGCCAAACCATGATACATGTTTAAATGTTCTTAATTTTTATTTTATGAACCAATACCTACCAAAATTTCCTCATTATTCTCATATTGGATTATGATCTCACCCAAGTAGACTCCTATTGGATATTTTTGGGATTAATTTCCTCTCAATGATTTATTTTGATGGATCTTTGACTGTTAGATCAAGATTTTCAAAGGTAAGTGCCTGTTTCTTTTTGTTCTTAATTGATTTTCTAGAACCACCGCTCTTCACTTGAATGAAATCATATATCAAGGATATTGGAAATAGATATATGGATTTTTAAAAGATATAATTATATATGTTATGAATATTTGTTTCACAAATCTTCATTGGATATTGTTCTTTCATTTGGAATCATTAAGGTATGTGTCTTCTCTCTTTTCTGTAGTTCTAAAAATGTTGAATCGGAGATTCTAATATGAGAATTGTGTTTCTGGGATCCTTTGTTGATTGAATCTATCCATCAAATTTTTTTTGGTGAATCAATCTTTAGGATTTTTTCAAGTCCATGAATTTAGGTAGGTAGTTTCATAAATAAATTCCTATCATTTGAAACCATTATTACATGGTTAAATTGAAATGTATTTCTGATTGATTTACAAATATTTATTTGAGTCTTTCATAAATTATTTTGAAATACATTGGTGTTTTTGATGAAAATCCATTGATAATGGATTATGAAATAATTTTTTTAGAAAATTATCTTTATGAAATTAGTGATTTGAATCATCCATTTGATGATGAATTTTAAGATGAAAAGGCATGAAATTTTTTATTAATTGAAATTAAATAGATTGATTTTAAAGGAATGATTTTTTATGAAAACCATTTGATCATTTTGTTTTGAAATGAAACGATTTTTTTAAACTTGAACTTGGGGCCAGTTAAATTATTTTTTGAAATGATTTGATATTTATTAAAATGAATTATAACCCCATGTATGATTGATTACCTTGAAGAACATGGGAGCCAACGTAGTTAGGCAGAAGGATATGTGTGTTAGGTAAACTGATATTTGGTAGTGACTTGATGGTGATAATGAAATTAAACTATATTTATGGTAGGGATTTTAATCTTTGGGATTATCTCTTATTCCTCATAAGATTGGGATCTAGGGAGTGTGTACAGATCAAGATCTATATTTCACTGATAATGTATAAAACCTTCTGATCGGAACTGGAAAACCCCATGTGTTATTACTATGGTGCAATGATTCAAAATTATTATGCATGGTAGTGTTTCATTGAAATTATGATTCATTCCTATTTTTATATGAATAAATATTCATTCATATCTTGATAAAGGTTATCATATCTACCTAGTTGGCTGGAAATGAAGCACATGAGCCTAAACCTGGTTGGTGAGGACTCCTTAAGTGCATCCAGGCGACCCGAGATCAAATCCAGGTGGAGGAATATTTCCGGAGACTGTAGCAGCTACTGTAGAGGTAACTGTAGCATGTAATGTAGCTGGAACTATAATTGGTAATGTTTGGCACTGTAGTAGTCAGGACTATTCCTCCATTTGGGACTTCGGGCCCTCGATTCGGCCCCCCAGTCCTTTAAGGCCTTCAGGCCACCCAAGACTTCGAGTTAGTAAGGCCTTCTAGCCACCTCAAGGACTTCGATCCACCTTATGTGTAGATACAAACCAAACAACCTATAAGGAACAAAATCTAGAAGGAGGATGAGCAAGGAGATTTCCCCATAGCACATGCTAAATAGATTGAAAGAATGAGAGGGTATGGAAACTGACATCAAGATAAGCCTGCGCTTGCATGGGAAAGCCTATCCAAACAACCATGCGAAGGTGGAGAGCTGATTTCACAATGAAGATGCTGAGGAGGAGCAGTTCCAAGTAGTTAGTCTGGGTTGTATGTAATGTTTGAATCCTACAGAAATGAATATCTCTAAGTCATATGATCTATGAAATACTTATTCCTATGGGAATAGTAAGTATTCCACCTCACCCCTTGAAAGGTTGATTATCAAAAATCAACAAAAAATGATGGCTTTCAGGCCATTGGAGAGATGAAAATGAACATTTATACCATTTTTTACTGGCTATTGGAATGTTTTGTGAAAACTGTTTTATTATGAAATTTGAAAGGCTTTTCCATGCCATTTTTAATTTAAAATAGATCATATTTGGTTTATTTTACCTGATTTTCTTATGGAATAATTGGTGAGATCATACTAGGTTTTTTATATCACACGCTACATTTTCCTTCTGGAATTTATAGACTTTCTTATAACAAGTCAAAGGAAAGGAAATGAATCACATGGAGGCAGTCGACATTATTTTTTTTCAGGTCCTTGGGATATAGTGGAGACTAGTGAAGTATGTGATCCACTTGTTTCATGGAGATTATGGGTTGTTTTCTTGATGGTTTGATGTGATGAATTTGATTGACGTAACATTTTTGGTACTTGTATCTATCTTCTTGTAAAACTTATCTCTTGTAAAGTGTTTGGAATACCAATTGTTTATTGATTTTTATCAAATAATTTGTTATGATATGTTATTATTGTGGTGATATCATTCCATCCTGATTGTACGTGATTCCTAGATGCTATTCACCAGCTCGTGAAAATCAGGAACACTCTTTGGGTTGTGTCTAGACTGATTCCGGTCATGTCTAGGAAAGTTAAATAGGTTTGTTCATGACATGGAGTCCCTTATTCTAGGTGAAGTATATTTTATAGAGGCTATTTAGGAAGATAATGTTATCTTCTAGAATCATATAGACAATTAATTAGATGCCTAGTGCCCCATATTATCTTCCAAGTCCAGTGAGATCCATAAGCTGCATGAGGGCATATATTTCTATAATATGTTTTCCCATATCTGTGATATTTATCAGTAAAAGGATATAAAAGAGTATTATTAGATCTAAAAGGAACTTTTCATGTGAATTTTTATAGAATATTTTCTTGAAATACCTCATATATTCATGATGATTGGCTATATAGAGTATTTAGTAATATTGGGTTTCAATCTACCTGATGAGTTGTGCATTGATCTCTTGCTTACTTCACTACCATGGAGCTTCTCTAGAATTATTGTGAATTATAATATAGAAAATATTGAGAAGTCTCCCCTCTACCCCCACACTCTAATTTACTAATCTAACAAGGACATGAGGTATAAAAAACTTTAATTCCTTATGGTGAATAAGGGGAATAGTATGGAGAAAGTCCCTATGGGTATTTCCAAGCCTAAGACCGTTTCCCATGATAATTTTAGAAGAGGAGGATCTACAAGTAGGATAAATAGAAACATAAAGAATGTTTTTTATGTATAATGATGGGCCTCTAGAAGAAGAACTGCACCATGATGAGAAATAAAGAGGACAATTCATGTGTGTTTATTATAAAATGTCACTTATCCATATCTAAATGTTGGATATTTGATAAAACTTTTGTAGATAAAATTTATATCCAAATATAAAAAAAGTTGATTTAGGAAGGTTGTAAATGGGGAGGTGGATCATTAAGCTACTAATGGAGTAAAAACAGTTTCCTTAATTGTAGGATACTATCACCTTACATTGACAACATGAATGATTATAGTCTTGAAGAAATATTATCACATGCCTAGTGTTAAAAAACATTATGTCTATTTTGATTTTAGAAATGGATGATTTTTTATTCAAATTTCTAAATAAAAGATTCTAATATTATAAATATATCATTTTTATGGTACAACAAACCTCAATAACAGTCTTTATATACTATAATATGAAAACCAAGTGTTGGTAATTGATAATTCATCAAGTTCACTTGAACCAATTGAGGAATCCCTGACCTGGTCATGTAAATGAGAAGTTCATGGAAAAAATTTCAAGTGGGGTATTTAGATTCTTTTTAATTAAAATTAATTTAAAAATTTCCTTATTTTTTACAAGGAAAAATGATGAAACCACCATTTAGTGGAAATGATAGAAGGGTCATAGAGCTTCTTGAATTCATTCAAATAGACTTATATAGAAATTTTCCAATTAAATATAGAAGTATATACTTGTACATAATAATTTTTTATGATAACTAGTGTAACACCCAAAGCTTCCATGGTACACTTCTCTTTAAATAATACAGTAGCGTGTGTTGTACGCAACTTCGAGATTCTAACATGCCGCGACCAATCAAAGTAGCCGTTATGAATAGTAATACCCACTTTTTGAAATTTTATACATTTTATCTTTCAAAATAGACTTTATTTTTGGATTCGGAATATCAAAATTATCCTAGGATGAAATTTTGGTACTTTTCGGATAACTTTTATATTTTGATAAATACTGAAAATTACTAAATTTTTATTAAATTTTTTTTTTAATCGAAATAATTAATAGTGATAAATTATGAATTTGAGTAGTTTTAAAGTATATTTAGAATATATTTTTACCATTTAATATAATTTTGGTCATTGGACATAATTTCACATTTAAACTGGACATAAACAAGTGTCAATCTTTTGATAGTTATTATCTCTTAAAAACACGCTTTTTGTTTTGACAGCGCGAATTAATTTTAAATTAATTTCTGCCACTTCTGAGTTTTTGAATTTGGAAAAATGGACTCCATATTTGGAATCAGGATGTCCAAATTGTGTAAATAGGTAACTTTTATTTTTAAACATTTTGAATAATTACTTTGGTAAATATTTTACTTACCATGGTTAAAGGGAAAATCCGGTAAATAAGGGTAAACAAATAATATTATAATAATAATAAATTACCCTAAAAAGTGTCTTAAACCTATTGGTTGATACATGTACGACCATGGGCATCTTTGGGTCGATTTTGGGACCCCATGGATCCACTTATAAGTGATAATGACACTTTATATTAATTAAGTTAAAGTAAATACAAAAATGACATAAGCCTATATCTTTTAAAAACACAATTTTGACATAGGGTTATGTATGTTATATTTTCGACTATAAATATTCTTTAGAAAGATAAAAATATTTCATACATAATGGTATTTTATTTATAATTTTTAGAGATTAAATAATTTAATTTATTTATGACACAATGATGATGCAGTAATTACCTTATTAGTAAAATATTAAAATAATTGATATTATAAATACCCAAATAAATATAATTTGAGACTTTTAATGAATTATAATAATTTTATAGGTTAATATGACATGTTATGATTTATTTAATTAACTTTTTTTGAAATAATAATTCTGTTATAAGTTTCACAAAAATCAAATACCAAATAGTGTCAAAATTGACATAAAAGAGTTTTTAAAACAAATATTATATTATTAATTGATATTAAATTCCTAAAAATCTAAGGATCTACCAAAGTACTTTTATCATGATAGTTTTATCATTAAGGGACCACTTGGGGGTATCTTGGAGGTATATAGTAAATTTATTAACTATATAATATAAAAATACAAAGTGACATGGTATGTGTCAAACTAATTAACCAAGAGTTAAAATTAAAAGATAAGGTTAATATAATGACCCAAACCTGTCTAAAATACATTTTATGAAAGTATTTCGACCAATACCAACGTTAGGATATGAATAATATACTTTGGAGCCATTAGAAACTGAATATGAATTTATTATAAAATAATACTTTAAGTTTTTCTTAAAGAGCCCCTCCTCCCCCTTATAAAAGGACACCACTTCTAACCAATTATTCACACCTTCAAAACCATTTGTATCGGCAAAACCCTGACCAAATATTCTATAAACTTACCTCACTTCAACCTAGAGGCCTTAGTTTGATCATAAATCCAACCTAAGGATCCATTTTGATCAAATCAATGGGAAGAACACAAAGAAGAGGTAATGTTTTCACCAACCTTTTTCAAGTTCCTTTCTTCTTCAACTTATTCTTTATTTGTTATTTACTTTCGAAAATAATTACTCCAGTATCTTCTATATACTGTGATGTTATTATAAATATGGTACAACCATATTCAGTATTCTATCCATCCTTTGGATGACATGTCACCATACGTGCGTACGTACGGCTTACCGTCTCCACGTCGTAGTGTAATTGTTATTCAAAACATTATTATTTGGATGGGTATAATAATGATGTTTAATTCATGTAAATAATAAATATAACATGATAATTATTCAGTATATATGATATAATTTCCAATATAAATTATTTTAATATCAAAAGAGTGATATTGTCGCTCGTGCGTACGTACGGACTACCGTCTCCACGAAAGCGATGAGATTCATTCCCCATCATATCCATGCAATTATAACTCTCATTTGATGATTAAAAATAATGTTTAAGGACTTGATATCATTATGGATATGAATAAGGTACAACCTATCCATAAAAAACACGGGTTATGTAACAAAATATATAAAAGAAAACGAGCAAGTTAACACCCGATACGATGATAATACTAAGATATTATTAACAAATCAATGTTAAAAGATCATATATGATATCATATCAATGTATATGATTTTTTTATAATTTAATAAAAATTATTTCACCATTATACAGGAGGTTAAACTACCCTCAACCAAGGAAAAGTACAAAGTAATGGGTTTTCATCTCACTCCTTATTCCTGTGAAATTCATACCATATTTCCACTATTACCTTTTGTGTGGTGTATGTACTGCCCATGATTGTATTCTTTGTGTAATACACTTTACTTTATGTGTATTCACATATTCATTGTTTGATACATCTTTCATGTGGTGTATGTTTCGTAAGTTACCAAATTGGTAAGGGTTTATTTCACAATATCTTCATTATCCGAGGTTGTTTATACGTAATTATCTACTGGGACCTCTTTATCATCCACATCCTTGTTTCTTAAAAATGTATTTCAAAAAATTCTTACTATTTTACAGAATATGGGTTAAATTCATTTATACCCTTGTTTGACTTTTTATAATAAATTTATAAAGGAATCTTTCCGTCATTTTCAAAACAAGGTCCTTTTAACCTTTTCGACAGAATTAAGGTAAGAATGTATTTTTTTAACTTATATGGAGGGTGCAACTATTTTCCACCATTATAAAATATTTGAAGCTTCCCTTACAAGCTTTTAAGAACATTTTCAAAGTAAATGTTTTCTTTTATAATTATGTGACTTTTAAATGATTTCAAAAAAAGAGATATTTCTCTCAAACAGTTTTGATTTCATCTATGTCAACATCCTTTGATAAATTTTACACTTGTTTGAAGTTGATTTATTATGATAAAAATATTCCATATTGTATTTAAGGTTTTGTGATATGTTTGACTATGGATGAGTTATTTTTATGCCATTAAGGGTTTATGATTAATGTTTTGGCATTTCGTATGCTAGTTGTAATACGAATGTTTATGTTATATTTCATCCTCTTCTTAAGATAAATGTGTTAGACTAGTATGTTCCGGGTTGGGGACCGGTAAAAGTAAGCCCTCCAGATTGGGGTCCGGTTACATCAGACCCTCATGGTTGGTGTCCGGTTATTAGAGGCACTCCGGGTTGGTGTCTGGTTATCAGAGGCACTCCGGGTTGGAGTCCGGTTATAGAGGCTCTCCGGGATGGAGTCCAGTTACAGAGGCTCTCTGGGTTGGGTTCCGGTTACAGTTATCCCTTAGGTCTTGGCATGAGGTCTTGACATAGAAATTAAAATTCGGAATTATGCATTCCCTTGTTATGAAAGTGGTTATTGATATTGCATGTGATTATTCGATTATTAGAATATCCATGTGAATAATTAAATGGAATTATTCCATTTTATCTTTACCATATTATGATAAAGTTAAAGTTTAAAAGGTTTCTGTTTTAGTTATACATTGCATTAAGTGTTTATGTTTATTTATGCAAGTTTTTTCTATATTGTTATCCTTACTGAGCATCTGAGCTCACCCCTTTCAATATTTTATTATTCCCAGGATGTGAAGAAGTATTTTATAAATGACCTGCAAGGATAGTATGAGGGGATATGAAGAGAAGATGTCGTTGTATTTTTTTTAATTTATGATATAATGTATGACTTATGAATATAACTAGTGTTTCCAAGGCTACTAAACTGATCGGTCTTTTGGGATTTGATCCCTTGTGATCATGCCAATGTTATGTAATAATGTACCGACTCTGGGTAACTGGGGTCGGGGAATTACCGTTGCTATCAGAGGAAGTTTAGTACAAACCTTGGAAGCTAGATTTAGATAAACTATGATTAGTGGACATAGACCTAAGATGGACTTTGAGGACTAGTATAGAAGAACTTCCTAGAATTTTGGTATTTTAGAGATTTTTTCCGAGAAATACATCTCTGTTTGGATACGAGAAGGTAGAGGAGGCCCTGGCACAGATGTACCTAGGGGTAAAACCCGAAAGCACCGCTTTGTGCTAGACTCAAACAGGAACTGGTGCACGACAACGGGCCTTGCTGCACTCTTGGTAATGACACTCCCAGGGGATATGATTAGGATAATTCTCATTTTCTTTACAAACCATTATGAAGGGTTTATGAGTATATATTTTCTCAAAGAAAACATTTTTATGATTATGGATTATATCCATAAATAGTTCAGTTTATGTTAAGTGTTTTACAACTATGGAATTATGTATTTTGATTAATAAACTGATCTAGTTTATGGCACTGTTTAGAAATGACACATAGTGGAAGAAATGGAAACCGTATCAATGCATGCACTCCATGTAGGGATTGCCCACCTGCTCAAGATAATTATAGTGGAGATGGTGATGCAATTGGCGCTGATCAGCTTATCACCATACTGGGACAACTCACTCAGGTTATGAATAATAACCTTACCCGTATGGAGCACCCTGATCCACGGCATGGAGGATCAATTTTAGATCTCTTGATGAGGCAATAACCACCAACATTCAATGGGAGTACAAATCCTATAGTAGGTGAGCAATAGATAAGTTCCCTAAAGAAAATATTTCAGGCTTTGGGGAGTAGTGAAAAGGAAAAAGTTATCATGGTAGTTTACCTCCTCACTGGAGATACTGATCAATGGTGGTCATTGATTCAAAACACGAAGGAAGATTATGAAGTATTAAATATGGAATGAAGGGAGTTCAAAGATCTGTTTTTAGAAAAATACTTTCCTCGTGACTATTGAGCAGATATGGAAAGAAAATTTCGGAGTCTGAGACAAAAGGAGGATGAGAATGTCGCAAAGTATGAGGCTAAATTTACAAGGTTATCAAGGTATGCTGGAGATTATATACGTAACCCAAGAAGTAAGATTGATCGTTTTGTTGATGGGTTAAAACCATTTCTTCATCGAGAATTAGTCTCACAATATTTCTCAACGTTCGAAGATATAGTCTCATGTTCTATCAAGACAGAAAAGTAATTCTCTAAATCTTATGACAATAAAGTAAAGAAAGAGAAGAAGAGAACAGTGGAGCAAGAGACAGATAAAGGGAAAAAGGGAAAGAAGGATTTTCCATTATGTGAAAATTTTGGGAAGAAACACCCCGATACTTGCCTAAAAGTAATGGGAGTTTGTTACAAATGTGGAGAAAAAGGTCACCAGATTCCTAATTGCAAGGGAAAGAAGGAGGCTGCCAATGTTGAATGCTACAATTGTAGAGAAATGGGGCATTATGCGAATGAATGTCCTAAGCATCAGGGAAACTTACCTAAGAAAAAGCCAAGGGATCAAGGCCAAGCTTATGCTGTTACTATAGTTGAAGAGGAATAATTAATGTATTTCTGTTTTTGGACTCGAGGATTATATTCTGGTTATGAGAATAACATGATATATATAAGGATTGTACTACAGTACTTGTTGTTTTCCTTAAAGGTTTAATATGACTAAGGTAATCATATTTTTAGTATGTGAAAATAAGAGAAACTTTACTCTGTTTGGAGAATCTGACGTTGTGATTGATTTTGGAATTTAGATACCTTTTACAGAGAGTCTGGACAGAGGTACTTTGGATAACTATAATGTTTTGGAATGGATTAAGTTGAACTTTGGATAGTATTATTCAAGTTTAAAACATTTCTTATGATTATTTTTGGAATATTATGATACTATACTTTTAGGAAAAGGACAACCTGTAGGTTGGGCGATAACCCGTCGCGTCGGACAAAGCTGCAGGAATCGAACCGACAACCATAGTGCGACAGGCCTTTATTACCTACCACTAGCCTACAGGAAGTCCCTGGTTATTAAAAAATATTTTTTCATTATAATGGTATGTGTTAATGATTGTAACCTTATACTATTAGGATAAATATAATATTTTTGAGTTCTATTATCTTTTGGAGTGAAAGATGAGTTTGTGGTAGAAATTAGTTGAAGGATGAAAACTCTACTTGTCAATATGTATATATATATTTATCTTTTTCTATGACGAAATTAATTATTGAAATTTAGGGAAGGGATATTGAGACCAAAAATGTGTTATCCTAATACCTTATGTTTTGTTGAACTGATAATATTTTAAATCATCATAGATTGATGGCTTTGAGGCCCTCAATTCTACACTTGTTTGTGATTGATGACCTCAACAACTCCCTATAAATATTTAAATGTTTCCTCTAATTACATGTCTATAATTTCCACCAATGTTCTCCTATTCAAAACCCTAATTTGGTGGTGACATTCTCATTTCCCTTTCCCTCTTATTAAAACTAAATTTTATTAACCCTATTTCCGATGTGGGTTTTACACAAAGGTATTCTCTATTTTCAACCTTTTATTTTCAAAGAACAATTTCCAATTGCGAGGATGCAATTATTTGAAGGAGGGGATAATGTAACACCCCTACCTTTTACGGTACGCTTCTCTTTGAATAATACAGTAGCGTGTGTTGTACGCAACTTCGTGATTCTAACACGCCGCGACCAATCAAAGTAGCCGTTATGAATAGTAATACCCACTTTTTGAAATTTTATACATTTTATCATTCAAAATGGACTTCATTTTTGTATTCATAATATCAAAATTATCCTAGTATTAAATTTTGGTACTTTTCGGATAACTTTTATATTTTGATGAATAGTGAAAATCACTAAATTTTTATTAAAAACAACTTTTTTAATCGAAATAATTAATAGTGATAAATTATTAATTTGAGTGGTTTTAAAGTATATTTAGAATATATTTTTACCATTTAATACAATTTTGGTCATTGGACATAATGTTACATTTAAACCGGACATAAACAAGTGTCAATCTTTTGATAATTATTATCTTTTAAAAATACGCTTTTTTGTTTTGACAGTGGGAATTAATTTTAAATTAATTTCTTCCACTTATGTGTTTTTAATTTGGAATAATAGACTCCATATTTGGAATCAGGATGTCCAAATTGTGTAAATAGGTATCTTTTATTTTTAGACATTTTGAATAATTACTTCGGTAAATATTTTATTTACCATGGTTCAAGGGTAAATCCGGTAAATAAGGGTAAAAAATAAATTATAACAGTAATTAATTACCCCAAAACGTGTCTTAACACTATTGGTTGATACATTTCTGACAATGAGCATCTTTGGGTCGATTTTGGGACCCCATGGATCCACTTGTAAGTGATAATGACACTTTATATTAATTAAGTTAAAGTAAATACAAAAATGACATAAGCCTATATCTTTTAAAAACACAATTTTGACATAGGGTTATGTATGTTATATTTTCGACTATAAATATTGTTTAGAAAGGTAAAAATATTTCCTACATAATGGTATTTTATTTATAATTTTTAGAGATTAAATAATTTAATTTATTTATGACACAATGATGATGCAGTAATTACCTTATTGGTAAAATATTAAAAAAATTGATATTATAAATACCCAAATAAATATAATTTGAGACTTTTAATGAATTATAATAATTTTATAGGTTAATATGACATTTTATGATTGATTTAATTAACTTTTTTGAAGTAATAATTCTGTTATAAGTTTCACAAAAATGAAATACCAAATAGTGTCAAAATTGACATAAAAGAGTTTTTTAAAACAAATATTATATTATTAATTGATATTAAATTCCTAAAAATCTAAGGCTCAACCAAAGGA
This sequence comes from Viscum album, assembly GCA_963277665.1. Lineage (NCBI taxonomy): Eukaryota > Viridiplantae > Streptophyta > Magnoliopsida > Santalales > Viscaceae > Viscum > Viscum album. The sequence continues at coordinate 212,083,197 of OY728144.1, forward strand.
CTTTTATCATGATATTTGTTTCATTAATGGACAATTTTGGGGTCTTTTGGAGGTATATAGTATGTTTATTAACTATATAATATAAAAATAAAAAGTTACATGGTAAGTGTCAAACTAATTAACCAAGAGTTAAAACTAAAAGATAAGGTTAATATAATGACCCAAACCTGTCTAAAATATATTTATTGAAAGGATTTAGACCCATAATTACCTTAGTATTTTAATAATCCAATATGGAGCCCTTATAAACCAAATATGAATTTATTATAAAATAATACTTTAAGTTTTTCCTAAAGAGCCCCTCCTCCCCCTTATAAAAGGACACCACTTTTAACCAATTCTTCACACCTTAAAAGCCATTTGGATCGGCCAACATCAGAAAACATATTCTCTCAACTTCCCTCCCTTAAACCTAGAGGCCTTAGTTTGGTTATAAATCCAACCTAAGGAGCCTTTTTGATCAAATTAAAAGGAAGAACCCGAAGAAGAGGTAATGTTTTCACCACCCCTTTTCAAGTTCCTTTATTCTTCAACTTATTGTTTCTTTGTTATTTCGTTTATAAAATAATAAATATAGTATCTTCTATATACTGTGATGTTATTATAAATATGTACAACCATATTCATTATTCTATCCATCCTTTGAATGACATGTCACCATACGTGCGTACGTACGGATTACCGTCTCCACGTCGTGGTGTAATTGTTATTCAAAACATTATTATTTGGATGGGTATAATAATGATGTGAAAATCATGTAAATAATAAATATAACTTGTCAATGATTCTGTATATATGATATACTTTCCAATTATATATTATTTTAATATAAAAAGAATGATATTGTTGCTCGTGTGTACGTACGGACTACCGTCTCCATGAATGCGATGAGATTCATTCCCCATCGTATCCATGCAATTATAATTCTAATTTGATGATTAAAAATAATGTTTAAGGACTTTATATAATTATTTATATGAATAAGATATAACCAATAAATAAAAAACACGTCTTATGTAAAAATATATATAAAATAAAACGATTAAGTTAACACCCAAAATGATGATAATACTAAGATATTATTAACAAATCAATGTTAAATGATCATATATGATATCATAATAATGTATATGATTCTTGTATAATTTAATAACAATTATTTAACCATTATACAAGAGGCTAACCTACCCTCAACCAAGGAATAGTACAAGGTAAGGGGTTTTCATCTCACTCTTTATTTCCGTGAGATTCATACCATATTGCCACTATTACCTTTTGTGTGGTGTATATACTGCCCATAATTGTATTCTAGGTGTAATAAAATTTAATTTATTTGTATTTAAATATTAATTCTATGATACCTATTTCATGGGGTGTATGTTTTGTAAGTTACCAAATTGGTAAGGGTTTATTACACAATCTTTTCATTATCCGAGGTTTTTTTATACGTAATTATCTACTGGGACCTCTTTATCATCCACATCCTTATTTCTTAAAAATGTATTTAAAAACATTCTTAATATTTTACAGAATATTGGTTAAAGTCATTTTTACCCTTGTTTTACTTTTTATAATAATTTTATAAAGTAATCTTTCCGTCATTTTCCAAACAAGGTCCTTTTTAACCATTTCGACAGAATTAAGGTAAGAATGTATTTTTTTAACTTATACGGCGGGTGCAGATATTTTTCTCTGTTATAAAATCTTTCAAGCTTACCTTACAAGATTATAAGAATATTTTCAAAGTAAATGTTTTCTTTTATAATTCTGTGACTTTTAAATGATTTCAAAAAAAGAGATATTTCTCTCAAATAGTTTTGATTTCATCTATGTCAACATCCTTTGATAAATTTTACACTTGTTTGAAGTTGATTTATTACGATACAAATATTCCATATTGTATTTAAGGTTTTGTGATATGTTTGACTATGGATGAGTTATTTTTATTCCATTAATGGTTTATGATTAATGTTATGGAATTTCGTATGCTAGTTTTAATATGAATGTTTATGTTATATTTCATCCTCTTCTTAAGATGAATGTGTTGGACTAGTATGTTTCGGGTTGGGGACCGATAAAACTGAGCCCTCCGGGTTGGGGTCCAGTTACAGCAAACCCTCTGGGTTGGTCTCCGGTTATTAGAGGCACTCCGGGTTGGTGTCCGATTATTAGAGGCACTCCGGGTTGGAGTCCGGTTACATAGGATCTCTAGGATGGAGTCCAGTTATAGAGGCTCTCCGAGTTGGGTTCCAGTTACAGTTATCCCTTAGGTCTTGGAACGTGGCCTTGACACAAAAATTAAAGTTCGGCATTATGCATTCCCTTGTTATGAAAGTGGTTATTGATATTTCATGTGATTATTCGATTATTAGAATATCCATCTGAATAATTAAATGGAATTATTTCATTTTATCTTTGCCATATTATGATGAAGTTCAAGTTTAAAAGGCTTTTATTTTAGTTATACATTGCCTTAAATGTTTATGTTTATTTATGCAAGTTTCTTCTATATTGTTATCCTTACTGAGCATCTGAGCTCACCCCTTTCAATATTTTATTTTTCCCAAGATGTGAATAATTATTTTATGAATGACCTACAAGGATAGTATGAGAGGATATGAAGAAAATATGTTGTTGTAGTTTTTTTAATTTATAATGTAATGTATGACTTATGAATATATCTAGTGTTTCCAAGGCTACTAAATTGATCGGTCTTTCTGGATTTGATCCCTTGTGATCATGCCAATGTTATGTAATACTGCACCGACTCCGAGTAATTGGGGTTAGGGAGTTACAACTTGAGTAGATATAGATATTTATATATAATGAAGTATTAGTATGAATCCTTTAAGAAATTTGAGGATTGAAAAAATGAATTAGAGACCCAGCTTAGAGAGAAGTTAAAGAAGCTATTATCTGATCAAAGTCTGAAATATCTTAATTGAGATTTCATCAAATACCTATAGTAATTTAGGATTCTATCTCTACTAAATTATATTTAATCACCATAGTTGAATGGTGTTAGTGAAAGGAGAAACCAAAACTTATTTGAAATAGTAAGGTCAATGAGGATTCATATAGATATTCCATTATTCTTTTAGGGATATACACTAAAAATGACAACACACACAGTAAACCAAGTTCCAACCAGCATAGTAGAAAAAATCCCATATGAGTTAATGTTTGGTATGGAATTTGTGTTATCTAATTTACATGCATAGGGTTGAAAGTAGTTGTTTAATTCGAATTATTGAAACAAACTAGCTCCCTTGAGAATAATGTGAATCTTTATATGATACCCCAAGGAAACAAAGGGATATTATCTATACGACACCTCAATCAAGAATGTAATAATATCAAGTGTAGGTTCTAGACATAGTGGAAGTTCCAATTAGATCCTAGACCAAATAAAATTTCGTTTGGTTTAGAGGATAATCGTAATATACATGTTGTGTAATGACATTACCAATGAAACGTTTCAGATTAAATTAAAATATGTTGCCATAACTAATTGGAACTGTTTCCATTAAATTTATAATTAATTTAAAACATAATAAATATTACCTCAATATTGAGTTCTTTATTCATTTATATTGTTTATCATTTAAACCTTATTTGGTGTATTTTTAATAAATAACAAGGGCCCAATATAGATCCCTACTTATAGTTATCCACAAGTTATTCTTCAATCTCTAAATAACATTGATGAACCACTGGGTGCTACTTTAGATGATTATCATATTGAATTGTTCTCCATTATTGCTTCACATTCCCTCAGACTTAATTTAATCTCTCTTGGTATTCTTGGTTTTGAGAAGAAGAGATGCGGAGGAAGAGGTTCTCCCAAGGTTGATAGAAAACCCTAGTGAAATTCTTCATTGGGTGAGAATTTTCTAGGTAGGGAATGTTGTTCACAGTGTGTAATATCTTTAAAAAAGATATCGTAGTATATTTAAAGAATCAAGTATATATTTAAATTTTTATTAATTGTATATAGGACCTTAATAATTTACTAAACACATAAATAACTACATACCATGTAATATAATAATAATATTATTTTATCACATGGCGTGCACAAACCCACGCAATGATAAATATTAATTAGAGTATAGTAAATAAATATTTATCTTCAAACCTGAAACTTGGTATGTTATTACTCCTAGATATTTATTGAATCCTTGAATAAATATTTAAATAAATATAAATTATTTAATAAATAAATAAATTAATATTTTATTCAACGCTTGTTGAATAAATATTTATTTAATATCAATTTTACTAAATAATTTTTTTATTAACTTATGAATATCAAGATTAAAATATATATCATATATCCACATAATTAAATAATGACCTTTAAAATTAATATTTTCTTATTATTTGATGTCAATAAATCCTGAATAAATATTACTTCTCAGTTTGGAGAATAATATTCATTCCAATTGTTAAATATAAAAAATATATAAATGAGATCAATGGAAACACAAATTGTGTGACCCTATTGGCCTCTTCCTCATAGGCATTTTTTAGGATTTCTTGATGTCAATGATTACCATCTAAAACAGGTTAAAGATCCCACAGAGGAAGAAAATATGTCTCAATGACAACAACCACATACGAACACCCACTTTGAAATATAATCCATTTGTCTCGATTTCTCATAAAGAAGGTTACATAATCATGGCATCAACTTAAAATTGATATGTATTTTTGTAGCTAATTGAAACAAACTTTTCAATATACCATGTACATAGAATTTAAACAAAAAATTAAATTTCAATTAAAGGATTGAGATATAAACATCAATAGAGATATGATGTATAAATATTTTCTTAACTAATTCATTACTAGTATATCACTCGTGATACACCCTACTTCACTGTGAATATATGGTATCATAGTTAAGGGAAATGCATTTAAGTGATAAACTCATGATATGTGTTAATAATATTCTTAATGTCTATGGATCATTACACATGCTCAAATTCATGAATATCTAATAACACATCAACATGTGGATATCCTAGAGGTGTGTTTATCCTCATCATCTCCCATCATGGGGGTTACCAAGTGTGAAATTTATTAGATTAAGTCTTATCCTATTATGGGTACACACACCTTACAGTCAACATACCATGTGTACCGTCATAGTATTTATAAAACTACAATATGTTTGTTTAAGAATATATTTATTGAATTTCAAGGTTTTCATCATAACAGGGAACTATTATGGATTTTTTTTCAAGGATATATATTCTTTAAGAAATTATTACAATGAATTCACACAGAAAAATGACCAATATGTAATAATATATTTTATTTATATTCGCTTCTTTGAATATACATGTAATCCAAAGTAAAAGAAATTATTCTAGGACACCAGCTTTAATAAACTCCCACTTGGAGTAGAGACAACTTTCAATGACATTTAGTCTACCAGTTCTCACATTATGATCATGTTTCTACTGATTTAAGGCTTTAGTTAAGGGGTTAACCATGTCTTCTTTTGTGTAAATTCTACTCACAGTGACATCACCCCTCTGAGAAAAATACCTTAAGAGTTGACATTTTTGGAGTATGTGTTTGGTCTAATGACATGACCATTGTTCCATTAAAATAGATATCATTGTATTACTATCACAATTCAGTGTGATATGGTATTTATGAGTAGGAATCTTGTCAATCTATTAGAAAATGTTGCGTGTCTAAACCACTTTACTACCTACTTGGTAAAAAAATATACTAGAAATATATTATAGAATTAGTGGCAATGACTTGATTTGATCTCTTCTATCTCAAAATGCCTTCATTAAGAGTGGAGATGTATGCTAATGGTTATTTTTTATCATCTAGATCTGTTTGGATACAAGCTTCTAATATCTCCTGATGACTAATGCTTCATCTCCTACATAGACCAAGAACATATCCTTAATATGCCTATAATACTTAAGGAAGTCTTTACTATCATCCAATGGAAGTCACCTGACTCATCTTTATATATACTATGCTTAAGGCCTAGGTGACATTTAGCCTAGTACATAACATAACATATGTGACTGACCCAATTTCTTACATGTATGTAATCCTTTCCACCCCTTGTATCCCTATAACAACCTAATATTTTTTCAATGGAATTCCCTTATTATAATTAATTATTATAGTATAATCACATATAATTAAAATACAAAACCTATAAATAAAGAATGAGTGAAATAAAAGGTATCTCCTAAAGTTAAGGAACATATACTGATGAAATAGTAACTTTACATTCGGAATAGTAATGTCACCCTTATGAATAGTAAACTAGAAAATGTAATAGTAACCTCAACAATGAAAGAATAAATAAAATATATCCATCTTATAAGTGGAAATATGGTATAATTATATCATTGTATAAGTAAATAAATATTTCAAAAATTTTAGATTAAGTGTTGGTATTTTTGTAAGTCATGTATATTTAATTATAATTTTATGATTAATTTAATAATTTAAAATAAAATTTATTTTCATAAAATTTATTCCTAAATAAGTATTTTTATGACTTATGATTATAAGATAATTTTAAGAGACCTTAGTTAATTTCACAAAGTGTTAGAAAAATAATTTTAATTTTAATTTTTTTATTTTTCATGGAAATTATGATTTTAATTAAAAATTTAATTTCCCACAGTTGGAAAATTATTTTCATAAAATGGAGTTAATTTTATAATTATACACATTGAAAAATGTTTGGGGATTTTTTTTGACATTTTTCTAAAATTATTGATTTTTTAGTTAATAGTAAAATACGATAATTTACGACAAATGTTAAATAAATGAATTTCTACATCATGATTGAGTCATGGATGATGTAAATGCCCATTGGTTTGAACTCACATGTTATCTTTACTATTTTTAGTCACAAGAATCAAGACTATTCATATCCTTGAGCAAAAATATTAAACTAATGATTAGAATAATGGGAAACCCTTCCTCTCCTCTACTATAAAAACCACCCTCACCCCCTCTTATCTTCTTTACACTCAAGCCTTGTGACTTGTCTAAATTCTACAAAAATATCCTCCCAAGATCCTCCCCATTTCCATAAGTCTATTTTCTCTTCAAAAGACCAAAAACTCACCCCTAAATTGGCTCTCAAGGAATATGTATTCAAGAGGTAAATTCTTCTTTTCATTTCTTTTATTTTCTATCAAGGACCTTTCTTTATTTTTCTTTACTCACCTCCTTTCATCCAAATTTTATGATAAATATTGTACCTTAAATGTACTATAATTTTTTTATGATAATGTAAAAACTTATTGTCATCTATCCTTTCCCCTCCTTTTATACTAGAAATGAAAACACCATCTGAGATGTGTTAATTTATAAAATTAATGGATGACGAGTTTTTAATTTTTTTTCGTCTTAAATTATATTCGTGAAACCATTTTTATGGTTGAAATAGACTATAATATATTCATTATGTCTAATTTAAGGTTCTATAATCTTTTTTACACATGATATTAATTTATAAAGAAAAATGTGTTCGTTGTGATTAAAAACTGCCAAATAACTAAAACAGTTATCATTAAAGTTTGATATATTGATTCATCTTCACTCTAAATAGCCAAATGAATTTTAAAACCATTTAATATTATTATTTTTAACTAATAACATACAACTTTTATTCTAGAAAACCATTCTCATATTACATGTTTATCCTTACATGTATATAGGTAAACCAATCTTGAAAACCAAGGAAACAAACACTCCTAAACAACAAAATTAAACCTCTTAACCCATCAAAAAGGTCATGAATGAACTTAATATGGTTATAATTAATAAATTACATGAAGAAGAGGTTATGTAAATATTAACTAATGAATGTAATTTGGTTATCTAGAACATTAAGATCATGTGCAGGACACTATTAGACTTAAGGTAGGGGATTCTACCTGAACCTCCATTATTCCTTTAGGTTTCTCTATCTTTCTTTTTACCCAATTGAAGTTATCTTTTATTTTTATGTACATATTATAAATAATGTTTATATGATAAAAAACTCTGTATCAATATCAATTCAACATTATATTTTAGGGATATACATATTTTTAAGTGGTTCCCTTCCCAATTCTTCCCTATAAGCAATCCCGTTTGAAGGGAACTTCCCGAATTCTTTCCCAATTTCAAGTGCACTGTATATAAGTACTCGACCTTAAACATTACATAATCTTGATAATTAAACTATATTTCACTTCTTTTAATTCCCAAATAAAAATTCGGTTTACAGTTTTAGAAACTTAATACATAACTCATACTTATTAACCCACAAGCTTGCAAAGTGGATACCATTAAAACAATATCCATTTCTTCCGAAACATAAAATTTTTATCACAAGAAAACATCAATATTTCTTTGAAAAATATTCATAAAATTTATCTTGACTTCCTTATTTTTCTTACACATCCTTATAACCTATGAAAACATTTAAAAATATGTGATGAGTATAAAAATCTCAGTAAGGGATATAAAGAGAAGGAAAGAAACCATTAGTCCATGAATACTTATAAACATATGAAATCATTTTCACAAATTCATACTTCTCACTCGTATATACTTACTTTTTGAAACATGATATTTCCATAAAACATTAAAAAAAATATATAAAAGCATAAGATTATCTTGGGGAATTACTTATATTGTAACCCTCACATCTACCTTATGAATTGTAACTCGCAAAACTACCTTATTATGTAACCCTCACAACTTCCTTAGGGTGTAACCATCACAGGTACACTTAGAGTAACCATACGTCAGACCTCAAACTTACACATACCCAATGAATTTGAGGGAGATATTAGTCCCACCATTCATTATAAAAAATTCCCAAGAACTAGAACATAATCATAAAACATGAATAATTTCATAAAAACATTGCTTTTGAATTTTGTAAAATAGAATTTTAAAATAGGATTTTTAAATGAAAGTCCCTTAAAAAATCATATAATTGAAGTGAGAATTAATATAATGAAAGTATTATGTGTATAAACTGAAAATACACATAATAAATACTAATATAAACGAAATTAATTACACAAATAATCTTAGTAGCACATAATTAATGAAGTAGAAGGTTAACCCAACGAATGGAAATTGGGTTAATGATTCCCTTACCTCGGGTTTGTCTTACTTAAAACATGTATAAAACTCATATATAAAGGATAAATAGGAATTATTAATATTTTATATAAGAATAATAATATTTTTAACACCTTATATGACCATTTTATAACATCATTCAACACATTTATTAATAATATTATGTTATTTCCAATGTTTCGGGTGCGTGCTTTACATGATTTCCATGGTCGGTCCATAAAGGATTTTCTTGTCGAATGGAAGAGAAACTACATAAGTAAAATGAAATGGTTTTAATATGTTCCCATAATTTTATATTATTCCATAAATCATTTTGGATATATGGTATGAGGATGATTCGTTAGATAAATCATTATTTATTTTCGTTTAGATCATTTTGACGGTTCTTCGTTAACCACGAACTTGTTTCATCGTATACCTTTAATATTATGAATATAAGTTAATTAAATAACTTAATAGAGGTAATATCATACAATTTATAATCTTTTTAAACCATTTAAATTGGTTTAAAACCATATTTTAAGTAATTAATGGAAATTGAAGGCACATCATCCACAATGTCGGAAAATCGACACATCACGGACAATGTTTTTACTTTTTGAGAAAGAGGAAGAGGACAAGAAGAGTGATGATGAATTTTTCCATAAACATGAAAAAATAAATAATGTATATAATAATTGAGATTTTATGCCTCTTGGATAAGTTAAGGTGAAAATAGTATAAGAAAAGAAAATAATTGAAAAGAAAACACAAGAAAACGAAAGAGGGATTTTTTACCTCTTGATCTCTTCTCCTTGAGATCATCCTTAAAGAATTTTTTTTGATTTTTAGTGAGAATTGAAGGTCTTGAATGTGGGGATGTTCCGTGAGAATGATATTGGGCATAATTTAGACAATTATCAAAGCTTGAGAGGTTAGAGAGGAAGAGGGGGTGAGGGTGTAATTTATAGTGGAGGAGAGGTGGGGTTTTTCATTATTTTAATCATCAGTTTAATATTTTTGCTAAAGAGTATGAATAATATTGATTAATGTGACCAAAAATAGTAAATAGATCATGTTAGTTCTGAAAAAGTTTGATTAAATCATCCATGATGCTAGGAATAATGTATTTAACATATAATGTATATATACGGTAAATTATTGTATTTCACTATTCATCAAAATTTTGAGTATTTTAGAAAAATCCCAAAAACTCAACCTAACCATTTTTCGACATGTAGAAGTCCAAAATTAACTCCATTATATCAAAATAATTTTCTAAATATGATAAAATTAGTTTTTGAATAAAATTACAATTTATTTTATAAATAAAATTTTTTAAACTATAAATCATTTTATACCACCTTGAAAAATTAATCTAGATCTCATTATATTATATCCTTAAGATAACAAAATAATAATAAAATTTACCACTAATAAGGTTCATATTACTATTCATAAGGGTATGTTACTATTCACTAAAAATCAATTTGGTTTTATCAGACTCCAAATAACTCACTGATGACAACCATAATTGTTTATTTTTTAAAATTCAAATAATAGTAATAAAATTATGTTCAATGGATAGTTTATAACTTTATCCTTAAAAAAGTGTCACTATGAAGAGGCTTAGTGTTTCATGCATTTCAATTTATTATTTAAAAACTTGGGGTGTTACATTCTGTTCCCCTTCTATAAATTGCATCCTCACAATTTTATTTACTTATTAAACAAGTGAGGGTACCTTTCCCTCATAGCATTTGCAGATTCCCATGTTGCTTCTTCAACCACGTGGTTTCTCCACAAAACCTTTACCTGGTGGATTACCTTATTCCAATATACTTGTTCTATTTGATCAAGAATATGAACAAGTTTATCTTCTTAATAAAGGTTCTCTTCCATCTGAACTGCTTCTGGGGTCAAAAAATGAGATGAATCTAGCACATACTTTCTCAACATGGAAACATGAAAAACATTGTATACTTGCGATAATTTTGGAGGAAAATCTACTCAGTAGGCAACCGGTCCAAATTTTTATAGGATTTTATAATGTCCAATGAATCATGGAATAAAATTTCATTTCTTACCAAAACACATAACACTTTTCCATGGGGAGATTCCAAGAAAAACATGATCACCCCACTCAAAAGAAAAGTATTTCCTCCTATTTTCTGTATAAATTTTCTTCCAGCTCTGAGCTTTCCTCATGCGTTGATGGATCATCTTCACTTTCTCAGCCACTTCCTCTACTAATTCTGGTCCCATACACTTCCTTTCCCTGACTTCATCCAAAAAATATGGAGTTCGACACGACTTCCCATATAATGACTCAAAAGGTTGTATCTGTAAACTAGCATGAAAAATGTTATTATAAGAAAATTAAACTAAATAAATATGTTGATCCCAACTTCCCTGGTAATTCATTGAACAATCTCGAAGCATATCCTCCAAAGCCTGAATCGTCTATTTTGACTATCCAACTGATTGAGGATGAAAAAATATACTGAAATTTTATTTTGTTCATAATGACTTCTAATGGACTTTCCAAAAGTTAGAAGTTAACCTAGGATCACGGTTAGATACAATGAAAAGAGGAAATACATGTAACCTGAAAATATCTTTTAGATATAATCGAGAAATCTAATCCAAAGACATAGAATCTCGAATAGGAATGAAATGAGAAGATTTAGTCAGTCGATCAATAATAACCCATCTTAAATTATTAGATCAATAAGTCTTTGGTAGTCCCATAATGAAGTCCATGGATATATTTTCCCATTTACACTATAGAACTAGTGAAGGCTGAAGCATCCCATTCGGTAACATCCACTTTTCTCTAACCTATTGACATGGCAAACATTTCACAGTAAAATCTGAAATAGCTCTTTTCATTCCATCCCACCAGTATTACTCCCAAAAGTCTATGTACATCTTTGTGATTCCACGATAAACTAAAAATGGAGAACTATGAGATTCACACAATAATTATTTCTTCAGTTGAGAATAAAATGGTACACATAATCTCTTTCCAAATCTTAGAACACCATATTTATCAATGTTAAATTCTGGAAACTTATCCATTCTAAACAATTCTACCTTTTTCTTTAACTCCCCATATTCCTTTTACACTTTCTTAATTGTGCCTGAAAAATATGACTACACTGAAAACTGAAACAAAAAAATGAATTTATTTCACTAACAACTTCTAATCCAAAATTTATCAAATCATTAATCAAGTGGTCATGTTCCAAATGTAACATGGTTAATAATGTATGATGTTTTCGACTCAAGGCATCCTACACTTCATTTGATTTTTGTGGAAAGTAATTGATCAGGAAATTATAATATTTTTTCAATTCAAGCCATCTTCTCTACCTCATGTTTAATTCCTTATGAGTGATTACATACTTCATACTTTTGTGGTCATTATATATTTCACCTTTGGCTTCGTATAAATGATGCCTCCAAATTTTAAAAGCAAAACCACAGCTGCTAATTCTAAATCATGTGTGGGATAATTTAACCCATGAGGTTTTATTTGTATTATATCATAAGAAATTACCTAATCATTCTTCATCAGAACACAACCAAGTCCCTTTAGTGATACATCACTGTATATGAAAAAATTTCCATTTCTAGAAGGTAGGGTCAAAACTAGAGCATTCACCAATCTTCATTTCAATTCATGAAATCAATCATTAAATTATTTTTTCTAGATGAATTTAACTCCTTTTAGAGTTAACTTAGTCTTTGGAATAGATAACCATACAATGTTTTCAACAAACCTCCAGTAATAGCCTGCCAAACCAAGAAAACTCATAATCTTGATTATATTCATGGGTCTTGGCTATTATTCCACAAATTTTGTTTTATCAGGATAAAAAATTATGTCATCTTTAAAAGCAGTGTGACCATGGAAAGAAATTTGTTACAAAAAAAATTCACACTTGCTGAATTTTCTATAAAGTTTATTTTCTTTTAAGATTTTAAAAACAACCCTTATATGTTATTCATGATCCTATTTACTTGTAGAATATTACATAATTTCATCAATAAACATAACCAAAAACTTATAAAAAAACTCATGAAATATTCTATTCATAATATCCCTAAATACAATAGGTTAATTAGTTAATCTAAATGACATAAAAACAAACTCATAATGACCATATCTAGTTTGAAAAAGATGTTTTTGGATTTTCATCCTCTTTGACCTTCAGCTAATGGTACCTAGATCTCAATTAAATCTTGGAAAAATACTAATCTCCCTATATTTTATCAAACAAGTCATCTATGTGAGGTAAGAGATACTTATTCTTAATAGTAATGTTATTAAAATCTCTATAATCAATGAAAAGTGTCATGAAACTATCTTTCTTTTTAAAAAACAAAACAGGAGATCACCATGGTGAAGTGATAGGACAAATGAATCCTTTATTAATTAACTCCTCCAAATTATTTTTCAATTCAAGAAGTTACATTTGATCCATTTGATAAGGGGGATTTAAAATTGGATTATCATTAGGAACTAAGTCAATTGTGAATTCAACTTCTCGATCAGGTATAACATCAGGTAAGTCATTAGGGAAAACATCAAGGTTTTTATTTTCCACTGGAACATCATTAATATGAACAGTTCCCTTGATTTGAACAATATAAGAAAGATAACTTTTTTCCATCTTTAAACAATTTCTCAGCTTCCTAATATGTTTTTAATTGTATGGGTTAATTATTTTATACAGACTGAAACACTTTAGGAAAAAAAACTTCTTTATCTCTATAATAAATTTTAGCATGATAAACAAAAATCCAATCCATACCCAGAATGTCATCAAACTCTACTAAGGAAAAACAATAAGGTTTTCTGGTAATTTCATTCCATAGATAATAATAGGAATATTCTTAAAATTCCTTTTTGAGGTAACATTTCCCCTGGTGTTTTAACAATAAGTTCTAGTCTCATTTATTTAGGGGATGTTTTCAATTTACCAGAAAATTTCTTAGAAATAGAGGAATGTATAGAACCTGTATCAAACAAGGCTTTAGAAAAATCTGAGTAAATAAAAAAAGTACATGATACTACTTCATTGGATGGCTTGACATATGCTGACGTAGTCTCAAAGGACCTCACTACACCTTTCTTCTTATTGTCTGGATGCTTTCCATCACTCATATCTTTCTTTTGGAAGGGATTCACATAATGAACCATCTTACCACATTTGAAACACATTACAGTTTTCTTATCAGAATTTACCATAAGACAATTTTCATTACAATATTGGGCCACATGTCCAAACTTATCACATTGAGAACACATCCTGATTTTTCTAAGACATTCTCCAGGGTGCTTTTTATGACACTTTTCAAAAACTAGAAACTAGACTATCTTACCATCAGATTTCTTCGATTGATTCTTACCCATCACTTTCCTTCTGGACCTCTTCTTTTTTTTTTCAAAGTAGAAGTGATCATCAAAAAACTCCATTTCTACCCTCTTAGCACATCATACAAGTTTCTATTAACTTTTGAACTCATAAGAAGCCAATTCCCTTCGATATATTGGCTTCAATCCTAACTAAAAATGGCTGATATTTCTATTGAGATCCAGAATAATATTTGGAGCATAACTCGCCATTAGGGTGAACTTTTCTTCAAAAATAGCCACTAAATCTTTCTACCTTTTCCTCAATTCAAGTAATTTATTTTCTATCCTATATCGAACCACATTAGGAAAATATTTTTCAAGGAAAATAATTTTAAATTCATCCCACTCTAAGGCTTAAATATCCCCTCTATACCTAATATTCTTGACCATTGACCACCACTGATCATCTTATCCTTAAAGAAGAAAAATGGAAAGACTAATCTTTTAATTATATGAACATACCATAAATAGAATATATTTTCAAGGGATTAAATCCATCCTTCAGCTGCTACTAGGTCAGAATATGCACTGAAGGAAGGAGGGTGTTTCATCCTAAAATGTTCCACTATCATCATGTTCCTTTGTCGTAGCTATGGTTGTTCTCTTGTATGGATTCCATCTCCATTTATTGATTTTTTCTTCTAAGCCATTATTATCACAAACTGCTCAGTTCAAAGTCCCACCATTTTGGGTTGGGGTTTCAAAAAGATATCAACCACCCAGTTATTTCCAACTTGAGCTTCCCTGTTTCTTATATGGAAAACCATTCTGAATAGACATATCTTAGATGAAGAAACATGGTAATATTTAAATGCTACACTATGTAAACATAAAAAAAAGGAAAATAATTTATGATATTATGTTAACATCATACTAACTCCTAAAGTTAACTAAACCGTGCTTTGATTCCAACTATAAGGATCTGGCCTTAAACATTACATAATTTAGCTATTTTAACTAGATTTCACTTATTTAAATTACCAAAGATCTTTTCGATTTATATTTTTATAAAGTTAGTAAATAAATCATACTTATCAACCCACAAGCATGCAATGTGGGTACTATTAAAATAGTATACATTTCTTCCAAAACATCAATTTTTTAACAAAAAACAACAACATGATTTCTTTGAAAAATCGTTATAACATTTTACTTGAATTTATTCTTTCTTTTACACATCCTTATAAACTATTAAAAACATTTAAAAACCTAGGATGACCACAAAAATATTAGTAAGAGATATAAAGAGAAGTAATGAAACCATTAGTCCATGAATACTTATAAACATAAGAAATCATCTTCACAAAGACATACTTCTCACCAATATATACTTTTTAAAACGTGAGATTTTCATAAAACATTAAAGAAAATATATAAAACCATAATGGTATCTTGGGGAATTACTTATTTATATTGTATCCCCCGTGACTACCTTATGAATTGTAACCCGCATGGCTACCTTATGATGTAACCCTCAAGACTACCTTATGGTGTAACCATCGTAGTTTCACTTGGAGTAACCATAAAAAGGACCTCAAAATTACACATACGCAATCAATTGGAGGGATATATAGGTATCATACTTTATTATAAACAATTCCAAAGAACCAAAACATAATCATAAAACATTAATAATAGAATAAAAACATTGTTTTTAAATTTAGTAAAATAGAATTTTAAAAGAATATTTTTAAAGTAAATCCCCTTAAAAAAATAATATAATTAAAGTGAAAATTAATTTAATTAAAGGATTATGTATATAAATTATAAATCCACATAATAAATCCTAATATAAATGAAATTCATTACACAAATAATCTCAGTAGCACATAATTAATCAAGTAGAAGGTTAACCTAAAGAATAGAAATTAGGTTAATAATTTTCTTACCTAGGGTTCCTATTAATATTTTAAAGAAGCATAATAATTTTTATAACACCTTATATGATCATTTTTTAACACCATTCTACCCATTTATTACTAATATTTTGTTATTTCCATTGTTTTGGGTGTATGATTTACATGATTTCCACAGTCAGTTTGTAAAGGATGTTCTTGTCGAATAGAAGAAAAACTATTGAAGAGGAATGAAATGGTGATAATATATTTACAGAATATTAAATTATTCCATAAAAAATTTTGGTTATATGGTATGGGTATCATTCATTAGATAAAACATTAGTGATATTCATTTAGATCATTTTGGCGGTTCTTAATTAATCACATACTTATTTTATCATACACCTTTAATATTATGTATATAAGTTAATTAAATAACATAATATAGGTAATATCATACACTTTAAAATATATTTCAACCATTTAAATGGTTTTACAACCAGATTTTAAAGAATTAAATGAAATTGAAGACACATTATACATGATGTTGGTAAATCAACACATCACGAATGTTGTTTTTACTTTTAGAATAAGTGGAAGAGAAGAGGAAGAATGAAAATGAATTTTTTCATATACATGATAATAATACTTAATATATATAATAATTGAGCTTTAATTCCTATTGGATAAGGGAAGTGGAAGAGATTATAAGAAAAGAAAATAATTGAAATGAAAACACAAGAAAATGAAAGTGGATTTTTTTTACCTCTTGATCTCTTCTCCTTGATATCCTCCTTATGGCCTTTGGTTTTGGCCTTTTGGTGAGACATGAAGGTCATGGACATGAGGAAGAGACTTTAGAAGGGGATTGGTCATAATTTAGACAATTATCAAAGCTTGAGTGTTGTGAGAGTAATAGGGGGTGAGGGTGGTATTTATAGTGGAGGAGAGGAGGGGTTTTCCGTTATTTTAATCATTTGTTTAATATTTTTTCTAAATACTATGAAGAGTCCTGATTCATGTGACCCAAAATAGTAAATAGAGAACTTGAGTTTGAACCAAGTTTGATTACATCATCCATGATTCTATAAATATTTTATTCAACATATAATGTATATATATGGTAAATTACTGTATTTCACTATTCATAAAAAATTTGAGTATTTTAGAAAAATAAAAAAAATTCATCTAAACATTTTTTTACATATAGAATTTAAAAATGAACTCCAATTTATCAAAATTAATTTCTAAATATGAGAAAATTAATTTTTAAATAAAATCATAATTTATTCAAAAACTAACAATTTTAAAACTATAACTCATTTTATATCTCCTTGAAAAATTAATCAAGATATAATTAACTAATAACGTTAAGAAAATAAAATAATTATATGATCTACTATTCATAAAGGTTATTTTACTATTCATAATGGTATATTACTATTCAAAAATAATCAAGTTGGTTTTATCAGACTCCAAATAACTTACTAATTGCAACTAAAGATGTCTGTTTTTTGAAATTCAAATCATAAAAGTGGAAAAATATTGTTTAACAGCTAGTTTATAATTATCTACCTAAAAAAAGTGTCACTATGTAGAGAATCAATGTTTCATGCATTTAATTTTTTTTAAAAACCTGGGGTGTTACACTCTATTATATGTTTTAAACCACCATTGTTTTTATAAAATTAGTCTTTTTTATTCTGAAAAAATTCTTGGTTCACTTCTGGTTTTATATTAAATATTATTCACTTTTCAATTTTAAATGATCTTTAGTATTTTCCTTAAAACCTCACTAAATTTTTTTAATTCTAAAATTTCTTAAATACTCTTCTTACATGTTATCACTTCTGTTCTACATCACTTACCTTGTTATATGTCTATTTTCCCTTATCAATGTCCATGTATGTTTTAATTCCTTATTTCTTGGACACTTGTATGATACACCAAATTATTATGATTTATGAAATTATTAGGACACCCATTTCATTCCATAGGTCCCCTTATGTTTATGTATGATTGATTATGTGTGATTCTTTATGTGGAAACCATATTCATGAACATGTTAAGATGGATGCACCCAGTTAGTGCTCCAATGCATTGGGTAAATTTGAGTCTCATGAGACATTATGTGAAATGATCTTCACATTTAGCCTTGAATCATGCTACCATGAGAAACAATCTTTGTGGTTAACCTCGACTTGTGCTCCTCTATGTGCAATTATACTTGACTTTTGCTAAATTTATGTTTTATGTTGTTTCCACATTACTATGACTCAATGTTTATATAATCCCATGTTTATATTATATGATTCCATATGTTCCATGTTTTTTATATCATTATGTCGTACCTTCTAACCCATGTCCTAAATATTTATTCTTATGTTTATTACATTACTGGGTTTTTTAGTTTGTCCCTTTTTTCATGTAATCCTCAGGTTATCCTATGCAGATGTATGAGCATAATGGAAGTTAAGAGCTCATTATGGATATTAAATAAAAGTTATTTTTTAAGATGTTTAATTATGTACCTAATCTTCCAAGACAAAATACATTACAATCCTTGGATTGTAATGTGATGTTTCATTTTTCTCAAAATCAGTTAATGATATGTGTAAAAGGATAGGGCTTCTATAGTTGGTATCATAGGAAGGTCTAGTTATTTTTTGAGATTAGGAATAAAGTACATTAGTAAGAACCTTAGGGATGAGACTATGTATAAAAAATATACCTAAATTTTGGTATGTATAGAGTAAGTGGTTTATCAAGGAAATACATCCCTATCTGGATATGTAAAAGTGAATCTGGCTCTAGAACATATGTATCTAGGGGTAAAACCCAAAAACACCACTTTCATCTAGAATCAAATGGGAACTGGTGCATGAAAACAGGTCTTTCTGAACTCCTAGTTTGAAACTCCAAGGGGATATGATTTAATAAATTCATAAGATTAGTACGAAATATTATTTGTGGAAAAAAAATCCAATAATAATAAATGTGAGGAAATAGATAATGGATAACTTAGATTAAAACATAGGGAATCACAATTTAGGACATACTTTTCCTTTAATATTTTATCTTTTTTATGTTTAAAATTTTCATTTTATAATTATTATCTAATTATTAAATCCATATAATTGTATGTTATTTTTCTTAGTCAACGTTGGGAGATAGAAGAACAAATTCCAACAATAAATGTTATAGGAAATGTGAACATTTCTCTAATGATATGCATGATATGATGGGAGCGGGTTCTCAAAAAATTATGACAATAATTTCTCAGCTGGAACAAGTTATGTATAATAACTCGAATCATGTGGAATGACCTACTCCTCCAAGGAAAGAGAAATTTGTTGTATAATCCTTCATTTGGAAAATGCCTCCCATGTTTAGTGGATCTTACGATCCCCTCCTCTTGTAATAATGGATTTAATCCATCGAAAAGATATTCTATATCCTACAATGCTTAGAAGAGGAGAAAGTCATGCTGAAAGTCTATCTTTTTTATGGGGAAGCCGATTAGTGGTGGACACTGATCAAGAATAAAAAGTCCCAGGGGGAAATTGATTCCATGGATTGGGGGGAATTCAGGAAAATACTTTTCAATAAATATTTTCCCGACTCCTCCATCTCATGAAGAAAAGAGAGTTCCTCAGACTTAAGTATATGGAAGATGAGTCCATCAAGGTGTATGAATCAAACCTCACAAGTCTTTCAAGACACGCCCCCCGAATTTCTCATGATCATCAAAAGCAAGTTGGATCACTTATTTAGTAGACTAAAACTTAGCCTACAAAACGTTTGGGGGATTCAAGACTTCAAAATTCACGAGGAGATTGTCCGTTGTACCCTCAAGGATGAAATGGGGATCAGAGACTCTCAATGGTTTAATGGGACCATTGAAAAAAGTGTAAAATGGAGTCTAATATGTTTTTTTCGAAAAATAAATACCATGATGGAAAGAATATTGAACATCCATCGTGTCAAAAGTTTGGAAAGAAGTATCTTGGGAACTGTATATATGGAACTTGGAATTGATTAAAATATGGAAGAATGGGATATCTGGATAAAAAATGCTGAAGGGATATGAAGAATCCAACTGATGTGGAAGAATAAAGAAAGGTTCAAATCAATGCCGAACTAGTAGTGCAGTGTTTCAATTGCAAGGAGCATGGTCATTATGTGAACAATTTCTTTAAGCCAAGGGTTGTTGGAGGTAATCACCAATAACCTCCAAGGAAATAAGGAAGTTATCATGTTATCACTACTACTAAGGTGGAGCAGGAAAATGATGCAGTGATAGGTATTCTAGTTATTCATTCAATAATAATGAATGTAATATTTGATTCTGGTGCGGCACATTCTTTCATATCATGTAATTTTAGTAAAACTATTCAAACACCATCTCAAAATTTGGAGATTGAGTTATCTATGAGAACAAATAATGGGGTAATTATTTCATCCAAAGTATATAACTCCTCCCCAGTTAATGTTTTTGGACTAAACCTCTCAGAAAAGCTTGTCATACTTCTATTAGTGGAGTTCGATTTTATCATGGGCATGGATTGGCTATCATTATACAAAGAAAACATCAACTGTTAGGAACGAGAAATCACTCTTCACATCCCGATGCATCCTCCAATTCATTACAAGTGTAAGGAATAAGATGAATATACTTCATAATCATAGTCTCAAATGTGGATATTACTACCTTTTTAGAAATAATATCTAGCTCAAATTATTGAGACAAATGATAAAATCATGCATGAAACATGCCCATTGTAAGGGACTACACTGATGTATTTCATGAAGAATTGTCTAGTCTTCCTCCTGATCAAGAGTTTGAGTTCTAAATTGAACTTATTCATGGATATCTACCTATATCAAAGAAACCTAATAGAATGGACACCATAGAGTTTGAGGATCTAAAGAAGCAGTTATAAGAGAATCTAGACAAAGGTTTTATATGACCGAGTGCTTCACCTTGGGGAGAAACAATACTCTTTGTCAAGAAGAAGGATGGTTCAATGAACCTATTCATTGATTATCATGAGATTAATAAAATCATGATAAACAATAAGTATCCCCTTCCACAGATGGATGACTTGTTTGGTAAGCTACATGGGGACATTTATTTATCTAAGGTGGACCTTTTATCGGGATGTCACCAATTAAAGGTTAGGAAGGAAGATATTCCAAAAAATACCTTTAGAATGAGGCATGGACACTAAGAGTTCATAGTGATTCCCCTCAGACTCACTAATGCTCCAAAAATATTTGTGGTAGCCTTTGTCGATGATATTTTGGTATACTCTAAGACCAAGGAGAAATATGAGGAGAATTTTATTAATGTACTGATGACTTTTTGAAGGGATAAACTTTATGCAAAGTACAGTAAATGTGAGTTATGGATGGTGGAAGTATCATTATTAGGGCATGCTATCACTAACAAAGTAATATCTGTGGACCCTTCCAAGACAAAGGCAATTGAAGAGTGGCCCAGGTCAACATCTATCATGGAGATCTGTAGATTTTTGGGTCTAGCTGGGTATTATCAAAGATTTGTGAAGAACTTATCATTCTTTTCAAACACAATGACCAAGTTGAAATAGAAGGGAGTGAAGTTTTTCTGGAATCAATAATTTGAGTAAATATTTAAGGATCTCAAAAGAGGTATATCACTACACCAATACTCACACTCCTGATAAGTAGAAAACTATTTATGGTGTATAATGATTCTTCATAGAAAGTATTAGTCTGTATACTAATTCAAAATGATAAATTGATAGCCCACGCCCCATGGTATTTGAAAATCCATGAGCAAAACTATCTCATGCATGATCTGAAGTTGGAAGTTGTGATATTTTTTTTGAAAATATGGTGGCGTTATCTCTATTGGTAGAAGTGTGAGATTTATACAGATCACAAGAGTCTCAAATATATATTCACGCAGAAGGAGATTAACATGCACTAGATAAAACGTTTATAGATCAACAAGGATTATGACTACTCAATCTACTACCATCCTGGTAAGGCAAATAAGGTGGTGAATTCTCTAAGTAGAAAGGATCCCACATCTTTATCAATGATAAGAATTTAAAGGGATAGACATGGGAATCATTAAGGGAGGAACATCATCAATCCTTTCTCAAATGATTTCTCAACCATCCATCATGGAGAAAATTAAGGATGCTCAAAGAAATGATGTGGAAATTCAGAAAAGGGTGGAAGCTATCATTATAGGGAAATCCTATGGGTTCAAGATTTATGAGGAAGATGTTTTAATATTTGGGTGATGATTATGTGTAGAATCCAATCCAGAGATAAATATGGAGCTTTTTAATGAAGAACATAGCTCAAACTTCCCTATTAACTTAGGGATCACAAATATGTATCATGATACCTAAGAGAACTTTTGGTGGGATAATATGAATAAGGAGATCATAGAGTATACATAAAAGTGCCTCGTTTTTCAAGAAGTGAAGGATGAAAAACAAAGTCTAAGGGGATGATGCAACCACTACCCATACCAACATAGATCTGTGAGAATATTACCATGGACTTTGTTACTGGACTTCTAAGGACACCCAGAGGAAAAAATTCTATATGGGTCTTTTGGTATTGTCTTATAAAGACAACTCACTTTATTGAAATTTGAAAGGACTTATCATTGGATCAACTTGCATGGATATATATCAAAGAGGTGTTAAGGCTACATGGAGTACCACTATCTGTTATATCTGATAGAGATCCGAGATTCACCTCGAAGTTCTGGAAAAGTCTCCAGCATGCTCTAAACACTAAACTGAACTTTAGTACGACATATCATCCTCAAACTAATGGAAAATCTTAGTGAACTATTCAGACATGAGAAGATATGTCGAGAGCTAGTTATATAGACTTCAAAGGAGTATGGTACTAACATGTACCACTGGTATAACTCTCTTACAATAATAGTTTTCACTCTAGCATCTGAATGAAACCATATGAATCCCATTATGGGAAAAGGTTCATAACACCAACGTGTTGGGATGAAGTTAGTGAGTGTAAGCTACTAGGACCTAAAATGGTCAATGAAATGGTTGAGAAGGTGAAAACCATTCAGTATCACATTAAGGAATCCGAAATTTGACAAAAATAATTATGAATACAATCATCAGTGAGAACTTGAGATTGAATTTGGAGACATGGTATTTCTCCATATATCTCTATGGAAGAAGGTCCTGCGATTTGGGAGGAAATGAAAGCTAAGTCCCATGTACATTGGCCCCTTCGAGATTCTTGATCCTATTGGAGCTATGGCCTATCGACTAAAACGTCAACCTACCATTTCTAAAGTAAATGATGTCTTCCATGTATCCCTCTTAAGAAAGTACTTACCAAATCCTTTACATGTACTATGTTTAGAGGTGGTACAATTGGAGAATGATCTTTCTTATGAGGAGCACTCAGTGAAGATCTTGGATCATAAAGATAATGTTCAAAATAACATGATTACTCACCTGGTCAAAGTACTATGACAGAACCATTAGTACAAAGAGGTAACACGGGAATTGGATGAATCAATGAAGGAAAATACCCACACCTGTTTATGACTTAGAATGTAAAATGAAATTTTGAGGGTGAAATTTAATACGGGGGGTAGAATGTAACAACCCAATATTTTATCAATGAAAACCTTCTCATAATTATGTCTTATAGTATAATCACATAATATTACAATAAAAATATTATAAATAAATAATTATTTAAATAAAAGGCATCACTTAATGTTAAGGAACATATACCGATGAAATAGTAACTTGACCTTTCAAATAGTAATGCGACCCTTATAAATAGTAAACCTGCCAATGTAATAGTAACTTGACCAATGAAATCATAAATAAAATTTATTCATATTATAAGTGACAATATGGTATAATTATATTCATAAATAATTTAAGTAATTTATATTTAATAATGAAATCTTAAATAAATATTTTAAAAATTATTGATTAAGTGTTGCTATTTTTGTAAGTAATGTATATTTAATTAAAATTTTATGATTAATATAAAATTTTAAAATAAAATTTATTTCCATAAAATACATTCATAAATAATTATTTTTATTGATTATTATTATAAGATAATTTTAAGAGATCTTACTTAAATTTTCAAAGTTTTAGAAAAGTAGTTTAAATTTCTAAATTTGTATTTTTCAAATAAATTATGATTTTAATTAAAAATTAAATTTATCATATTTAGAAAATTATTTTCATAAAATGGAATTCATATAATTTTTGGGTTGAAGTTTTGAGTTTTTTCTAAAATACATGAATTTTTTAGGAATAGTAAAATTCGACAATTTACGATAAATGCTAAATAAATGAATTTATGTGTCATGCTTGAGTCATGTAAGATGTAAATGGAAAATTTTTCAAAATAAAATGATCTATTTAATTTTTTTGGTCACAATAATCAATATTATTTATAGTCTTGTTCAAAAATATTAAACTAATGATTAGTATAATGGGAAACCCCTCCTCTCCACTATAAAACCACCCTCACCCCTCTTCTCTTCACTCCTCTCAAGCCTTGTGACTTGTCTAAATTCTGATAAAATATCCTCTAAATCTCATCCCCATGTCCATAATCTCTGGTTATCTTGAAAAGGTCAAAACCTCTCTCCTAAAGAGGCTCTAAAGGAAGATATATTGAAGATGTAAATTCCTCTTTTCATTACTTTTATTTTTTTATCAAGTTCCTTTATTTCTTTCTCTTTCCTAACCTCCTTTTATAAAAATGTTATGATAACTAAAATACCTTACATGTACTATAATTTTATTATGATAATGGAAAAATTCATCATCATCTCTCCTTTCCCCTCCTTTTATTCTGGAAATGAAAACACTATCTGAGATGTGCCAATTAATCACAATCAAGGACGATAGGTTTTCAATTTCATTTACCATCTTCAATTCTGGTCATAAAACCATTTTTGTGGTTGAAATAGACTATAATATATGTATTATGTCTAATTTAATGTTCTGTAATATTTATTACACATGATATTAATTTATAAAGAAAAATGTGTTCGCTGTGATTAAAAACCGCCAATTAACCTAAACAGTTATCATTATAGTTTTATGTAATGATTCATCATTACTCAAAATAATCAAATGAATTTTATAACCATGTAATCTTCTATATGTTAAATAATAACATAAAACTTCAATTATTGAAAACCATTATCATCTTACATGTTTATCCTTACATGTATATAAGTAAACCAATCATGAAAACCAAGGAATCAAACACTCCAAAAAAATGAAATTGAACATGTAAACCCATAAAAAATTTCATGAATGAACTTTAAAGGTCATAATAAACTGATTAAATGAGTAATATGTTTTTTTAAATATTAATTAATTTATTAAATTTGGCTATCTAGGACATTAAGTTCAAGTGAAGGACACCATTGGATTTAAGTTAAGGGTTTCAACATGAACCTCCATTAATCCTTCGGGTTGATCTATATTTCATTTTACCCAAATGAAGTTATATGTTATTTTTATTTAAATATTTTAGATGATGTTTATATGTTCCAAAATCATTTATAAATATCCATTCATCATTATGTTTCATGTATATACATATTTTTAATTGGTTCCCTTCTCAATTCTTCTCGATAAGCAAGCCCGTTTTAGGGAAACTTCCCGAATTCTTACCCAATTTGAAGTGCACTTTATTATATATTTTAAGACACCATTGTTTTTATAAAATATTTATTTTTATTATGAAAACCCTATTGGTTCACTTCTGGTTTTGTATAAAATATTTTTCCCTTTTCTATTTTAAATTATATTTAGCATTTTCCTTTAAACCACACTAAAATGTTTTAATGATAAAATTTATTAAATGCTATTATTACATGTTATCACTTTTTTTTGACATAAATTATGATGATATATTCCTATTTTAACTTATTAATTTCCATGTATGTTTTAATTCCTTTCTTTCCTGGACACTTTTATAATACGTACAGTTATTATGCTTTATAAATGATTATGATACTCATTTCTTTCCATGGGTAACCTTATGTTTATGTATTATTGATTATGTGTGATTATTTATGTGTAAAACATATTCATGATAATGTTAAGATGGGTGAACCTAGATAGCGATCCAATTTATTGGGTAATGTTGAGTCTTATGAGGTGTTATGTGCAACGGTCTTGGCGGTTAGCCTTGACTCGTGCTACTATGTGCAACGATCTTGGTAGTTAAACATGGCTTGTGATACTCTATGTGTAACAAGCCTTGAATCATGATAAAGTTATGTTTTATGTTACTTATACATTACTATTACTCTATGGTTATATGATCCCATGTTTAAATGTTATGATTCCATATGTTCCATGTTTTTTTATATCATTATGTGATGCCTTCTAACCCATGTGCTAAAGCTTTATTCTTATGTTTATTCACTTACTGGGATTTTGAGTGCATCCCTTCGTTCATGTTATAACCAGGTTATTCTATGCAGATGTATGTGTACAATGGAAGTTCAAATATCATTATTGAGATTAAATAAAGTTTGTTTTTTATGTTGTTTAATTATGTACCTAATCTTCCAAGATTCTAGAATTTACGATCCTTGGCTTGTAATGTGATGTTTTATTATGCTCAAAATCATGTAATGGTATGTGTAAAAGTATAGGGTCTCTATAATACGCTCGTGTTTTTTGGGGAAACATATTTTCTGAATTATTAATGTCATGTGACATTGGGAACAATCCCCTCTTGGAATGTTCTATATTGTATCTCTTTGGTATCTTATTATGTATTTACTTTGACTTAGTCCAAGAAACCTCCTAGATTTATCATGATAGATCTTGATCCCAAGAATATGTACTACATTACCTTAGTCCTTTATGGAGAAGTTGGTGTTTATCCATATCTTAGTGGACTATATTACTGGCATCTCATTTCTGAAAATTAATATTTCAACAATATACTATAAGGAAAATTATTGTACTCTCACTAAACCGCTTATAGTTATAAGGCTAAAATTTATTATTTATGAAACCAAATTTTGGTATGGATTCATTAAAATGAATATTCTGTGACATGGATACTTTATTTAATCCATAAATGGATCTCTAAAACTTTCATACTTTTTTGGTATCCTGTTCAGTCACAAACCCTTCACGTTGTGTCATGTTGATATCTTTCAAAATTTTATAATTAAGAAAATATATTTTGATATAAATTTTGAAAATCTCATAGTCATGGTAAGATTATATAGAAAGTATAATTTTGATGGATTTCTGTATAGGAACAGTTGAAAAGGTTTTTTATAGTCAATGTACCAACAATATTTGTAAACGTTTTCAACCATTCATGCCTTATAGGTTCTAATTTGTCCATCCATGTCAAGTTTCTTCCTAAAGAGAAATTTGAAACCAACAAAACTTACATGCACTAAAGTATCAACCAAAACCCAAATTGGTTTTAATACATGAGATCAATTTCAAAATTCATAACTTAACATTTTGTATAATTTTTACCATTTTCTTCTTTCTTATAGGTTACATGATCATTATTATAAACTAATAGTTAGTCAACATCCTCGGTGACTAGAAAATCATGTCTTTTAGATTTTAAAAAATAGTTTGAACTTCTATATAGTAATTGTGTCTCTATAACTTCCTATTCCATTGAGATTTATGGAATTTGTTACTTTACCAGCTCATGCATATCTTGAGTCATCACTTTATAGAAGTCAATCTCACTCCCACTATCTCTTTTAGAGATATGATCCATTTCATGGAATGCGGGATTTATTTCAACCATAAGCTTCTTATATAGGGGTTAATATAAGTAATATCCCCTTATTTCCTTAAGTAATCCTATAAATATAAACTTAGTGACCTGGGGTGATTTTGTTTTTCATAAAATAACTTTAATAAATTATTTACAACCCCTTAATGAATATTAAAAAAGACAGGTTTATTTCCATACCATAGTTCATATGGAATAAAGTTTACCAATTTAGTTAGCACTCGATTTAAAAAATGTTCTTTTATTTGTAATTAATATCCCTAAAAGTATAATGGAATATTGGTTTGAATCATTATTGATCACACTATGTACAACAAAGTGTGGTCCCCCCTTTAACTTACACTATTCCATTATGGTATATACCGAAGAGTGTGGTAAGATAAAATACCAAACTCTCATAGATAATCAATGAATACTTGGTTAATATATTCTCTATCTCAGTCTGATAAAGGTTTCTTTATTTTATTTCAAATTTTATTCTCTATTTCATTCTTATATTCTTTTAATTTTTCAAAAAATATCTGACTTATACCTTATTAAGTAGATATATCCATATCTACTATAATCATCAATAAATTTTTTGAATTATGAGTTTCCACCATTTGATTAAATTTTAAATAGTACACATACATCTATATGTTCTAATTTAAGAATCATGAGGCCCTTTAAAATATTATACTAAATGGTTTTTTGATCATTTCACTTTGAAAACAATCATGATATACACTTAGTGGTTTTGGTTCAAAAGAATATAAACATCCATCTCGGTGTAATTTGATTAAGTGCTTTTCATTTACATGATCTAGATAGTGATTCCACAACATGTTGTTATTTGAGTCATGAAATATTGATTTGTTATTGATTTTAATTTCTTGGTTTATATAATCCAACACTTAAAGATAGTTATTTATATGTTCCTTTTTTTTAAAAATGTTTTCTTTATAAAAGATGAAACATTTATTTAAAATTTGAAAACAAAACCTTATATATCAAGTCTAGATAGATAAATAATGTTTTTGGAAACTAAGAGTACATAATAAAAATCTTTTAAAACCAAGATTATTCCAATTGGTGACGTGAGGTGGTAGTCTCTAGTAGCCACAATGGAAAGTTTGGATCTATTGGATACCCATAGATCCACCTCACCTTGGTAATTTTTTATAAATCTACTTTATTATTGTATTTTAATACAAATTATAGTTCCACATTATGAATATTAATTTCAAAATTTTCTAAATACATTTATTTTACTCAATAATTAACGCACCTAAAGCTTCCCCTACTTTTTTTCTCTGGGTGCAGTTTTTACTCCAGTGTCCTTTCTTTACACATGAAAAAGTATAGAATCATATACCATCACTTTCCCCTTAATAATCCTCTTCCTGGATGACATTTACAAATAATCCCTTTACTTAGTGTCGGTATTAGGTATTTTCCTTTTACCTTCATCTTTCTCACCATAAGAATTAAAGGCTTTTCATGCTTCATGTCATTATCAACTTGGGGAAGCTGAGTGAGGAGATCCAATAGAGACTTCTCAATGTAGTTCATATTAAAATTAGTAACAAATTTAGAGAAGCTATTAGGGAGTTATAACAAAATAATAATGGTTCAAAGTTCTTTATGTAGATTAAACCCTAGCACATTTAGATGCCAAATATATCCAACGAGTTGGAATACATGAGTCCTGGATGGTGCACCTTCTCTAAGATTGTTGGTGATAAGAGCCTTAGATATATCAAACATTTCATGTCCATCTCTCTACTAATAAAACCATATGGATCCTTGAGAATTATATAGGCATCCAAGTTCTCATGAGATTTCATGAGTTCACTAGACAAAGATCAAATAAAAAAACACTAAAAATATAACACGTAATTCAAGTGTTTTTTATAGACAATGAACTCCCCATCACTCACCTACCTAATAATTGGATTAGGTATTGGGATTTCATGCATAAAGGACTTATAATCATAGTGAAACACAACCAAAAATCATATAAACCATTCATATAATTTAGTTCTAGTTAGGGATAATTAAGTGCATGAGCTTTCAATTTTTTTAAATTAATATGAGAGAAGTTTCTTAGAACTTTATTTTATTACAAGATGTGACATAATAAATTATATTTTATTAGTCTCCCACTATTTTTACAAACCCAATAGCACACATTATTATATTTAGAATGGACCATAGTTTATAAATTCAAGTGTAAATAATCCATATTTCTATTTTTTTTATTCTAGAAAAAGGACATGAAAATTATAAGAAAGTATTTAGGTATGTAGTCTCTCCAAGAACAAAATAACAACTCCTTGACCTATGGAGTGAATTCCCTAATCTCGATATCCTAACTTGTATTTACACAACACATGTCACTAAATTTTTATATAACAAACTAAGGAAGTTAAGCCCAATAAAAATTTGGTTAATTGGATCTGCTATCTAACACTTCTTGCTAATTAAAAGTTTTTATAATAAAGGTTTAACTGACACTTTAACAATGGGTCTATCTTAATTCATATGATTTAAGAATTTGTTTGACATAATATTTATTGACGTGTTTTTATTTATTATGTGTAAATTATCCCATTTTAACCATTTTAGATGTCTTGTTAAAATTAAGTTTATTTTACTTAAATGATTAACCATATACCAAAAACACATTTATTTTAATTTCATCTTCACATGGAAATCCATTTATTTATATGTGATCATGATCTAGAATCCATAAAATAAACCATGAATCTGGAAGAAATAAAATATATAGATAACTTGACCATGAGATTATATATCAATTTATTTATTGAGAATATAAAAAATAAACTTATGAATCTTAGGAAAACAAAATCCTTGTGTATGTCGGGGTATTAATTACAACATTCCACCTATCATTATATGTTTCACCCGAGTTAGTTTCACCTCGAATCCATCTTGAACTACCTCGATGCACTTGGATACCATTTCCATTACATATGTTTTATACTCACACATAGGGGAGGAGAAATAAAGGATTGGTATAAGGGAAATTGAAAAACCTCAAACACACATGTCTTAAATAATAAAGGACGGAGGGATGATGCATAGACCACAACCTTTATTTTAATAATTACTAATTTTAATATATATTAAATTAATATTAAATAAATTAAAATAAATACACACATAGGTCTGGTCTAAGATTATGATTAGTCACACATTGATAAAATCTATGCATTTAAAATAAACAGCTAGAAAAAATTTCAATTCATTCATTTTATTATGAAAAAATTCAAGTGGGTTTATCTAATTAATTATCTGATTAATCAATTAATTAATTTTATCTTAATATTCATCTAATATATCTTAGATATACCCAACCTATATTTTTTAAAATAAATTAAATAAATTAAATTTATTTAAAATTTAATAAAATAGTGACACAAATTGTACATGGAAGAAACTCTTTGAGTACCCGTTTGAACTACTCAACATGGTATTTGTTACATAAAAAGCACGCACATGAAATTTCACATAAAAACATGTGAAATTATTACCCAACATATATTTTTAATAAATAGAACAAAAAACAACATGCAAATTACACTATGTATATCAATTTAATGCTTATAGAGTATGTAGTATGAAACAAACATTCATGAATTGTAGTTCTAAATATTATGTGGAAATAAATTGAGAATTTAATATCATGAAAAACCTATCATATGAAATGTACTATCAATAAGTGATATGTAGACACAAATTAATGAGGTTTAATTGTGTAAAAAATTAATTTTTAATTTTCAGTGTAAACAGGTTGGGTACACAACGTGTACATCCAACTACACGTCTTGTATCTTGCTCACCATATTTGTATGAAACATTCCTAGGGATCAGGAATGTATTTTTGTATGAAACTTTTTAGAGTTACATGGGATTTATAGCTATTAAACACCATGTGACCTCTTTGTAACACAATTATCAACCCTTACACATCATGTAATTAATACATGACATGTATTTGACAATGCATTTTCCAATACGAAAATACATGGGAAACATGATGTGCAGTGTGGAAAGTCATATTCCATCCAATTATGGTAACAAAAAACATGTATTTAATACATATACATGTATTTATTTCATTTGAACCTATATAATCCATGGTTTTCCATAGTTCAGTTTACCAAGATAAACAATGTGTACCATTAGGCTACCAGTTGTGTACTCCTGTACTATCCGACTAGAACTTCCAACACCTTTGGATATGTTATTCAGATATTTCTCTTTTATTATTAACCAAATAGGGGTTAAATGAGTGAGAAATAAATAATAGAAACATATATCTCGATAATCAAATTATAATAACGAATTTGTTGAAATGAAAACCAAATTATAAACATGTAAATGATCAATAATCAATAAATAATAATAAACTTAAACGTAACCACAATGATACCACTTATAGGTTCTAGATGCAGAAGAAGAACCTATTGGATCCTTTGCTAACTGGTATTTTTTTATATTATACATATAATCCACAATGTATATGATTTTTAATGATATGAACAATGATAATTATTGATGAAATTGATAAAGGGTTCCAGAACCAAGGATTCTTTTCACGTTAAATATAAAATTAATTTAAAAAATAAGAAGAAATATTATCTTAGTCTTGGGTTATTTATTTGTTTATTGTTTTTATCATTCAAACCCCATTTGGTGAATCTTCATTACATCATTAGGACCCAAATATGATCTATTCTAGTGGTGATCCACACCTTCATTAATCACTGAACAACAATGATGAAACGTCAGGTGATAGTGTAATCGATTGATCATCTTGAGTTGTTTTCCTTGATCAATTTATATAACTTTGGGATTGAGGTAATATATTTTATTATTCCTGGTCTTGAGAAGAATAGGGTATTAGTAATAGGTTCTCTCAATCTTGAGAGAAAACCCTAGAGAAACTCTTCATTGGGAGAGAATTCTATAGCTTAGTATTGTTGTACACAATGATTAACCTCTTCACAAATGAAATAATAGTCTTTTAAACAACTTAGGGTTAGGGATACATATTTATTAATTCCAAAATACCCTAAATAAAATATTAAAAACATAAAGAACCCCATTCTATGTAAAATAATAACAATCTTATTTTTCCCATGGCGTGTGTAAACTCATGAAATAATAAATATTATTTTATAGTCTAGTAGATAATTATTTATCTTTAGACCTAAACCTGAATTCATTCATCCCCTTTGATATTTATTTAATACTTGAATAAATACTTAAATAAATATTATTCAATAAATAAATAAATAAATAAATAGTTTATTCACAATCTGGTGGATAAATATTTTTTTAATTCACATAACTAAATAAATTATTTATTACCTTGAAAATAAAAAGATATAAATAAATATTATATATTAAGGTAATTAAATAATTTCCTTGTGAATTAATATTTCTTTTATTATTTATAATCAATATATCCTGGATAAATATTTCTTCTTGGTATAAAGATTATTTTTTATTCCAATTATTAAATATAAATAATATTTAACTTGGATCAATGGAAAAACTTTTTGTGTGACCCTCTAGGATTCTTCCCTATTGGAGTTAACTGATTTTTCCTAATGATTAAGATTACTGTCTACCGACGGATCAAGAAACACAAAGAGGAAGAAGATATGTCTCAATGAAAAAAACCTCTTATGATCAGTCACTATGTAATATAATTCCTTTGTCTCGATATCTCACCAAGTAGGTTAGATACTTGTGTCATAAACTTATATGTTTCATATATCTTTCTTTGATTATTTGAAATGAACTCATCGATACCCCACGACCATAGAATTTAATGTGATAGTTCCATTTTAATAAAAGGGTAACTATATCAAGTTCCATTAATATAAAAGTCAAAAATCCTTCATTGAATTATTTATTAATAACATATCACTCATGATGAACCTAACATACCCTAATTTATCATGAACATATGGTGTCACAGTTTATGGTGAGACATCTAAGTGTATGAATGATGATACGCAATAATAATAATCTTAATGTCTAAGAATCATTACACACTCTCAAAGAGAATAATATCTAATGATAAATTAACATGTGGATATTCTATGAGGATAACTTTCCTCATAATCTCATATATTAGAGATTACTAAGTGTGAAATTCATGAGGTGAAGTATCATTCGCTTATGAGTTATCACACATAAAATTAAACATATTGTGTATACTTTAATAGTATTTTATCCTACCATAGAAAGTTTTTTTTGGAATATAATAATAGTATTTCAGGCATATATTCATAAAAGGGAACTACTACAAACATTTCTTCAATGTAATAGATACTCTAGGAAATTATTATAATAAATTCATGCCAAAAAATGAACAATATGTAATAAGATATTTTATTAATATTCACTTATTTGAAAATACATGTAATCAAAAGTAGAAAAATTTGTTTCTAGGACACCAACTCTAACATCAAGAAATTATATGTTCCTTGATATGGAGTAAAGTTTCAAAATATATTCTGGGAACAAGATGATTTTTGATGAAGTTAATGCTCAAGATACACAA
This sequence comes from Viscum album, assembly GCA_963277665.1. Taxonomy (NCBI): domain Eukaryota; kingdom Viridiplantae; phylum Streptophyta; class Magnoliopsida; order Santalales; family Viscaceae; genus Viscum; species Viscum album. The sequence continues at coordinate 212,117,986 of OY728144.1, forward strand.
GAGCAGGGAAAAGATTAAATTCTATAATACCCTATACAAGAGGTTGTTCTAAAGACACAAGTAATATGTAGGAGCGCCATTGAGTTTAATGAAATAAAGATATATTGTTTTCTTGTCACTGAAAATGACGACTCATTATTAGTAGACAATAATGAACATTTGTATTACAAAGTGGAAACAAACAGCTCAGAAGTTAAAAAAATTGGATGAATCCATGAATTCTAAGATGGATTCCACATACTAGAATAATTTCTGGGTTTTGGTTGATTAACCAGTAGATTTAAATATTATTGGGTGAAAATGGAAAATCAAGAAGAGACAGAACATGAATGGTAAAAATTTTACATATAAGGAATAAAAAGTGTCTAAAGGGTTTAAGTAACATCAATTAATATACTATGATTAAAACTTTTCCCCATTTTCATAATAAAAACAATATTAATTCAATAAATAGTTTCTTTCTATTATGATGAGATTTGGAATATATATGTCAAAACCACTTTCCCTATTGTAAACCTCATGGAATATGTTTATATGACACAAAATAGGGGTTTATAAATCCCAAAGAAGATAATATAGTATTCAAGTTATATAGATCCATTTATGGATTGAATATAGAATCCATATCATATATAATTCACTTTGATGAAGAAATAAGGGTGTTTGGTTTCATAAATAAAAAATATGAGGCTAGTTTCTAGAAATGGTTTAGTAGTAGTGAATTGGTTTTTCTAGAAGTATATGTTCATGAAATGTTAGTAATTGGAAATTAGATATCAGTATAATATTATATTAAGATGTGATTATATTCTCAATTATAGAAATAATTATAGAAACCTATATCTAGGGATTAATATCATTCAAGATTTATCAAATAGGTTACTTGGACTAAGTCAGGGTGCATACATTAACAATATACTAGAGTGATTATATTAAAAAAAAAATCCAAAATGGGATTGTTTCCTATATCACATGGAACAAATATCTCTAATAAAATGTGTCCTCAATCACATGAGAAAATATCAATTATGAAAAGTATTGCTTATGTATTAGCTATATGATCAATCATGTATGTCGTGCTACGTACCCAACTTGATTTTTGTTATGCCTTGATTATGGTTGGAAGATGTCAAGAAAACCTAAGAGACCACAATTATATTCCAGTCAATACTATCATAAAGTATTTGAAGTGTACTAAGGATATATTCACGTAATTTAGAGAATATGTGGAGCTAGTGTCATGGGATATAAAAATTCTAGTTTCTATATTGATCTTGATAGTCTAAAATCACAATGAGGATATTTATTCACCCTTAATAAAAGAGATATGAGACGGAAGAGCTCGAAAAAAGAAATAGTTGTTAATTATATAGTATAATATAAGTATATTATGGATTATGATATAGCTAAATAATCATATTTGATACACAAATTCATCCAGGAGCTTGATGTAGTGTCTCATAGTAATGACCATATCACATTTTATTATTATAATACCTTAACAATGTCCCTCTCTAAAAAATTGAGGTCACACCAATGGTTGTATTATGTATATTGGAAGTCTCACAACTTGGTGGATTTTTTTCAAACTTGGTAAAGTTAAGTAAGTAGAGTATCCTTGGATAAGAACAAAGAAGACTTGTTGACTAAATATATATCTTAACAGAAGTGTAAATATCATATGATAGCTAGTAGACTGAGAATCTTTAACAGTTGTCTCTACTCTAAGTGAGATTCTATTGGACCTGGTAACATAGAACCTACAACTTTATATTACTTATATATCCATGATCCTAAATATTTATAAATAACTTATCACATGATGAATATTATTCTCTATAAAATTTAATATGATAATTTCCTTAAAGTATTTGTTTCATCGAAAGGTCATGGAAATTCCCTACCATGATGTGAACATTGAAATTATATTAAGATAATATTAAATACATTTTATATGGTAGGATGACATCATCAGACTGGACATAGATGATACAATCCATCAAGTGTATGAGTCTCATATGGCATTGAAACTTCATCTTATGAATTTTTCTCTTGGTAATCTCTAAGAGAGGAGGTTACGAGAATGAACCTTCTTGTAGGAATTTCACATGCTATATGAGTTATTGGATATTTCTATGTACATATGTGTGCATTGGTCCTTAGATTTGAAATTATTATTAATACATATCATGAGTCATTCACTTATATTAAATATTAAAACTATGAAAACATATACTTATAGTGAAGTAGGATATGTTGGGTTCATCCCAAGTGATATGGTATTAGTGAATAATTCAAGAAAGTATTTTTCACTTCTCTGTTAATAGAATTAGATATATTTCGGGTCCTTTGATTGGAATGAAACTGTTTTATTAATTCTACGGTTGTGACAGTTTTATTGGCATGTTTATTTTATGGAATTCAGAGAAAATAAATAAATCATATAGTTTAATGACACATTCGATGTAACATACTTGATGAGATATTGAGATAAGGATATTATACAAGACAATGAGTAGTCATATGAAGTTATTATCATTATGACATTAACATATTTTTAATGGGTTCCTTGACATGATTCTAAATCATAATATTAGACTTTAGGCAAGTTATCCTAATGCCACTAAGACAGATGCCTTGGGTGTCACACACTATGTGTATCCAGAATCTCAATTAGATTATATATGGATTTAATATTAGAATAAATATTATTCTCTAGTTTAGAGGAATAATAAATATTTGATTTATATTGATTGATAATATTTAGTCATCAGTTATTTATAAGAATATATATGTAATTTTTATATTAAATAAATATTTATTTTTAAGTTTCATGAGTGTAATATTTATTTATTTATTTATTGATTAATGTGGTGATATCTACTTATTTACTTACATAGTCATTAATAAAGGTTCAATTAATATTAAGGAGGATAGATGGAAATAATAATAATAATAATAATAATAATAATATTGATATTATTATCCATTCTGGGGCTCACTAAGGATTAAGGGATTGGCTAATGGACTTTGTGTAATAGCGAATTATCTAACCTATCTATACAAACCTAGTTATATCATTTCTTGAAGAGATTTTTTTTTGTACATAAGAAATCCTCAGTAGATAATTCTTTCAAACCTAGAGAGAAATTATTCTAGAATGATATCAATAATGAAGAGTTTCAATCATCTACTTTCCGCTCAAGTCCCCTTGAGAACTCAATAGAATCCTTCTATATATGATTATATTCTTATTATGATGAACATTGAATGATGAAACTGGTTATAATCATTTGATATAGAACCCGATGATTTTATGGTGATGTTGTAAGGTTTATGAAGCACGTGTGGATGACCACTAGATGGATTCTACCCTTGGATCCTTCTTCACAATAATAGTATAACAATATTGGTCAACCAATTCAATAATTAAGAAATAATTGCAAGAAAATGTAATTCTTATTTATATAAATTAACAATATGTTATATATAAAGCATCCGTTACATGAATTTTGGGGTTTATATTCATCCAATTTTAAGAATATGTCCAATGAAATTGATGAAAAACTATTTTTGGGCATGATCTCGACTTCTTCCACTATTCCTCATAACCTTAATCCACCCGATGGTCTATTGAAGGTTGGCTTTAAGGGTCATTGTCTTCTTCATTGTAGGCCCAAGAGTGGTTTATAGTGGGCAAGGCTTATGAAAAAGTGGTATCAAACACAAGTTTAGATTTAGGATGGAGATTGGATTTTGGAATTGGTGTGGATTTCATGGGATTGGTAGGGTAAAGGTTTTAGTCAAATTTATTGTGTGATATAGCAAGGGTGTCCTGTTAGGACATAGGAAATTAGGCTACCTATGATTGAATGTAAGGATCTTAGGCTCACTGAACATCCTATTGTATATAATATTGATTATATGGAAGAGAGCTGAGAGAGGTACATGCATCATGTTTTTTTTGTGATTGTTTCTAAATTTAGATAATCTTCAGGGAAACTAAATGAATTAAGTTAAAAAAATATGATTTAATTAAATCCATGTTATGATGAATAATATTTTTTTCCTTATTTCAAAATATTCCAATTGGTTATACCTTCATGTGCTTTAGGTTGGTGAAGTTCATCAAGAAGATATGATTTACTATTGGATGAATGATCCTATTTAGGAGGATGAGGCTTGGAGGAATCCATTGTTCAAGTTACAATATTAGGGGTTAGTAAAGTATAAGGGAAGTGTCTCTGATCTTGAGATGGAGTACTGGATAGAGAATCTAATGATTTCAATCAATATGATTCGTGATTGGATGGTGTAATAGGTTGTGTTAGAGGAAAGCCAGATGTGATGATTAGATCACAAGTCATGGATTTTGTATCTATAGGAGCATAATGAAGAAATTGTTTTGTGGTATGATTTTTGAAAACATTTTTATCCACAGTTTCTTTCATATATCATGACAGAAGTGAAGAGTCAAGATGTGATCTCCCTTGAAAAGGAGATACTAAGCCCACAGGATCTTCAAAATAGGTTTAAGAACCTCCTTCACTTTCCCCCAATCTTTTCCTCAATGAGGAGTCTAGAGAACATCATCTAGAGGAGGTACTGGACCTGGTTATTCAACATGCTATCGAACCATTTACACTACCTTTGTATTTATAAGTGAAAAATAAGGATTGTGTTATTTTGAGGATCCATACACATCTTGGATCATCTCAAGAGGGGGTCCTAAAAGATCCTTGAGGTGAAAAGATAATGGTGGGGGATCTTATAATCTTGGGTTTTCAAGGGGTTTACCGATGGGGAGTAAGACTAATAGTTTTGTTCTAATTTTTATGGAATTGATGGTTTACATGAACACACCAAGAGATATGTACCAATGTTCTTTGTTTATAGACTTTTTTCCATTGGTAACATTAAGTCCCAATCATTCTTGGGGCCCTTTATGGAAGTCATGTTCTTTATTAACCCCAACCAAATTTTCCTCTAAGAATGTTGTATTAGAAATGGGATTATTATTATGTTTAATCAAGAGAAGATAAATCTAGAAGAGGTCAGACCCATGACATCCCTCTCCCTCATGGACATTGGGATGAGCACTGAGATGGTGGTGACCAACAATAGTGAGGAAGAGGATCTAGATATGGGAAAAACATGTTATAAATATGTTGGAACTGGATTGGATATAGATAATTTTAGGTACAATAAATTTATCATATACCATGGATTATACCTTATTTGAATATGGGGAATCACAGTACTTTATTTCACCCACTTTGGTTCAATCTTTGGTGCTCAAGGTGGAGAGGCTTCCAATTCCCTTGGTGTAAACTATTCCATTTGGAGGCGAGAAGAATTTACTTGATGTGTGATGGGGTTGGGAGTTGATTATAGGGAAAAATCAGTCATATATGGATTTATTATTATAAAATATAAAACACTATGATGTTATTATTGTCCTTGAATGGTTGTATTTTTCTCACGTAGTTATAGATTTATTTGGGTGGAGAGTTGAGTTCTATAATGAGGAAGGATGGTGTTTATTATTCATTGGTAAGGTGGATTATCAGTTGGGTAGTAGGTTTTCAGAGCTATTATTATCCCATTTGTCCATAATATATTTGGATTCAGTATTGGTTTAGATGGTGGGGTTTCCTAGAGTCATGTACTACTGCAAATGTGGCATTTATCAGCACTAGAAAAGTTGATTTACAGTGCTAAAAAAGCGTTGTAAATATAAAAAAATATTGGGTGGGAGTCCCTTTTATCAGTTCTAAAAAAGTGATGATAAAAGTGTTCTTTTATTAGCACTAAAAAAGTGCTGATAAATGGGTCCTTTATCAGCTCTTTTTTTAACGATGATAAAAGTTAAAAAACCATAAAAAAATAAAAAAATATTTCTTCAATAAGGGGAGGGGCTTTAATAGTGCTTGAACCACCCCTTCAACAGCGCCCCCACCCCAGCCCGCATGCCCCATCCACCACCTTTAACAGCACTAGCCCACCCTTTAATAACGCAATCACTTATTCCACCTGTACGCGTTACTTGCCTCCCCCTAGATTCGAACTCAAGACCTATTGCCTGCGCATCTAAGCCTTTACCACTACACTATATTGTTTTGCTCTTAATTTATTAATATATCTATTTATATATATATATAGTTATGTTTACTCGTATATTAATATATATTTATATTAACCTATATATATTTATATTAATATATATATTTACTTATATCAATATGTATATATAGTTATATTAATATATAGATCCGTATATTAATATATATATATAGTTATATTTCTATATTAATACATTTATTCATATATTAATATATATTTATAAGATCAGTTTAAAATACATTTATAAAATATACTTTTGTGTGTGTGTTTGTAAATAAATAAATACATATATACACAACACACACACACATATATATATTATATGTGTATCTGTAAGTATAATTATACATATGTATATATATTTACAAATATTATATATTAAAATGTATATACGTATGTTTAGAATATATAGATAATATATATTAGTTTGTCAATAAATACGCACACACGCACATATATATATATATACAGGTACACATTATATAGGTATATAAATATTCATATATTTGTATTTTAAATAAAATGGATATTGGAATTTTATTTAGATAAAACATATATATTTAGAAATATTTTTTATATGTAAATATGTTTAATTAATTATTTATAAAATTTAATTTTTATGTGTGAATATATAAAAATATGTATATATTGTTATATATTTGATTATAAAAAACAATACATATAAAATCGAAGCTTGCGAATAAACCTACAATCTGGTGACCACTGGAACACCTTCTCATATTCTTCAAGGACAAAAAATGTTCTTAATCCCTCCAAATGACTATAACTTCTGCTCCTGGTGTCCGTTTTGCATCTACCACATATCAAATCTATCTAAATCACATTTAAAAAATATATATTATATTTATACTAATATAAATATACTTCAATTTTTTTTAATGAAATATGTTTTTTTGAAATAAAAACTTTATCAGCGCTAGGAAAAAAAAGCGATGATAAATCCCCCACTTTATCATTGCTCCTAAAAAATGTAACACCCCAAGCTTCCACGGTATGATTCTATTTCAATAACACTATAGCGTGTGTTGTACACAACTTCGAGTTCTAACGCACCACAACCAATCAAAATAGCCGTTATGAATAGTAATACCCACTTCTTGAAATTTTATAAAATTTATCTTTCAAAATGGACTTCATTTTTGGATTTGTAATATCAAAATTAGCTTATGGTGAATTTTGGGTATTTTCTGAAAAAATTCCATTTTTGATGAATAGTGAAAAACACTGAGTTATAGTTTAAAACCGAATTTTTATTTAAATAATTATTTATTTTATTTAAAATTTTTTAGGTCAAAATAGATACATAATAACTATATAATTTCAATGTAATTCGTTGGAGTGAGTTTATAATAATTTTAGTTATATAAAAAGTTTATTGAACTTTTTACTCTCTTTTACCCACCTCATTGGTGCATTTGAAAATTTTCATAAAACTTAATTTTAACACTTATGTGAGTTGAATTTAATAAATCTGAGAGCCATGGTTGATATCAGTAAGTAAAATGTGGTCCTATAAGATGAAAATAATTTTTGGTGAATAGTAACTTTTTACTTTTATTTACCACAGTTAAAAGTAAATAGGGTAATTAAAGATAAAAATGATATTATTATTACCCTAAAACATGTCCTAATTCTATTAGATAAGTATAATTAGACCAAAAAAACCTTAGTAATAAAATATGAACCTCTTTGGTCCACTTGGTTTAGATTTGGAAATTTATTATTATTTTATTTAAAGAAGAGTTAAAAGACTTAAAATCAATGTTTAATAAATAAAAAAATTTTAATTTAGGGTTATACATAAGATAAATTGGACTATAAATATTAATTAGAAATATAAATAGATTTAATACATAATGGTATTTTATTTATAATTTTTATACATTAAATAATTAAATTTATTTATGACTCAATGATGATGCAGTAATTACCATATTAATGAAATATTAAGATAATTGATATTATAAATATCCCAATAAATGTAATTTGAGACTTTTTATGAATTACAATAATTTTATAGGTCAATATGACATGTTATTTTTGATAAGATGAATTTTTTTCGAAGTAATAATGCTGTTACAAGTTTACCAAAAACAAAATACCAAATAGTGTCAAAATTGACATAAAAGAATTTTTAAAACAAATTTTATATTATTAATTTATATTCTATTACTAAAAATACAAGGTTTATCCATAATACTTCTATAATGATTGGTGTATCATTAATTAACCACTTGGGGTTCTCTTGGAAGTATATAGTAAGTTTATCAACCATATAATTTAAAAATACAGAGACATGGTAAATGTCGAACTATTTAACTAAGAGTTAAATCTAAAAGATAAAGCTAATTTAGTGACCCAAACCTATCTAAAACATATTGGTTGAGTGGTTTTCGACCCATTCCCACCTTAGCCTTTAAATAATTCATTATGGTGTCATTGGAAACCAAAAATTATTTTATTATAAATTATTATTTCTAGCTTTTCATAAGGTTCCCCTCACCCCTCTTATAAAAGGGCACTCCCCCTTCTCTCTAATTCAAAACTTCAAAGCCATTTGGTTCGGATAAACCCCGCACAAATACCCTATCAACTGTCCTCCCTTCATCCTAGAGTCCTTTATTTAGTTATAAAGCCAACTTAATGAGCCCTTGTGATCAAATTAAAAGGAAGAACCCGAAGAAGAGGTAAATATTTTATCACCTCTTTCAAGTTCCTTTCTTTTTCCACTTCCTTTTTCTTTGTTGTTTACATTATAAAATAATAACTCCACTATCTTCTATATACTATGATATTTTATAAATATTGTACAACCATATTCCTTATTCTATCCATCCTTTGAATGACATGTCACCATACGTGTGTGTGTACGGCTTACCGTCTCCACGCCGTGGTGTAATTGTTATTCAATACATTTTTATTTGGATGAGTATAATAATGATGTGTAATTGATGTAAATAATAATTATAACATGATAATGATTATGTATATATGATATACCATCCAATTATATATTATTTTAATATCAAAAGAATGATATTGTCTCTCGTGCGTACGTACAGATTACTGTCTCCACGAACGCGATGAGATTCATTCACCATCGTATCTATTCAAGAATAATTTTCATCAGATGATTAAAAATAATGTTTAAAGACTTAATATAATTTTGAATATGAATATGAAACATACTATCCATAACAAACATTACTTACATAACAAAGCATATAATGGAAAATGAATCAGTTAACACCAGAAACAACGATAATACTAAAATATTATTAACAAAGAAATATAAAAAGATCATATATGATATCATATTAATTAATATGATTCTTGTATAATTTAATAACAATTATTTCACCATTATACAGGATATTAACCTACCCTCGACCAAGGAAAAGTACAAGGTAAGAGTTAATTTCAGAATCTCTTTATTATCTGACGTTGTTTATACGTAATTATCTACTAGGACCTCTTTATCATCCACATCCATATTGTATTGAAGGTTTTGTGATATGTTTTACTGTGGATGTGTTATTTTTACACCATTCATGGTTTATGGATAAATTATTGACATTTCGTATGCTAGTTTTAATATGAATGTTTATGTTATGTTTAAACATTTTCATATGAGGAATGCATTAGACTTAGTAAGTGACAGGTGGAGCCCGCTATAGCTCCTCGATGAATCCGTAGGTCTCATGAGACAAACTAGTGTCTTGGAACAAGGCCTTAACAAAATCTTATTTGTAGTATTGGAACAAGGCCTTGACTATGTGGTTATGAAGTCTGGTATTATGCATCCCATAATTATAAAAGTGGCTATTGATAATGAATGTGATTATTAGACTAGTAAAATATCCATGTGAATAAGTAAATTGAATTATTTGATTTTATCTTTGCCATATTATACTGAAGTTTAAGTTTAAAAGTATTTTTTTAGTCTTATACATTTCCTTAAATGTTTATGCTTATTTATGAAAGTTTTCTCTATATTGTTATCCTTACTAAGCATCGAAGCTCACCCCTTTCTATGTTTTATTTTTCCCAGGATGAAAAGAAGTATATTATAACTGACCTTCAGGGATAGTCTAAGGGATATCAGTGGTGTCTATAGAAACAATATTGTTGTAGTTTTCTATTTTATAATGTAATGTAAACCTTATGAATGTATCTAGTACTTCCAAGGCTATTGAACTAATCTATATTTTGAGACTTGATCTTTTGTGATCATGCCGATGATACGTAATAATGCACCGACTTTGGGTTTCTGGGGTCAGGGTGTTATAGTTGGTATCAGAGGAAGTTTAGTACAAACTATGGAAACTAGATTTAGATAAACTCTGATTAGAGCACATATCCCTAAGATAGACTTTGAGGATTAATATAGGAGGACTTTTTAGAATTTTGGTATTGTAGAGATTTTTTGAGATTCCCAAGAAATACATCCCTGTCTGGATACGAGCAGGTAGTGGTGGCTCTTACACAGATGTACCTAGGGCTAAAACCTGAAAACATCGCTTTGAGCTAGACTCAAACGGGAACTGGTGCATGACAATGGGCCTTGCTGCACTCTTATTTACGACACTCCCAGGGGAAATGCTTAGGATAATTATCATTTTCATTACAAACCATTATGAAGGGCTTATGAGTATAAAATTCCTCAAAGAAAACATTTTTATGATTATGAATTATATCTATAAACTATTTAGTTTATGTTAATTGTTTTACAAGTTTGGAATTATGTATTTCGATTCATACACTAATCTAGTTTATTCCATTGTTTAGAAGTGGTGCCTAGTGGAAGGAATGAAAACCATATCAATGCATGTAATCCATGTAGGGATTGAACTTCTACTCAAGATAATTATAGTAGAGGTGGTGAAGCAATTGGTGCTGATAAACTTTTCACCATACTAGGACAACCCACTTAGGTTATGAATAATAACCTTACCCGTATGGAGCACCCTTATCCACAACGTGGAGGATCAATATTAGATCACTTCATGAGGAAAAAACAAAAAAAATCAATGGTAGTACAAATCCATTAGTAGCTGAGCAATGGATAAATTCCTTATAGAAAATATTCCATGCCTTGGGGAGTAGGGAAAGGGAAAAAGTTGTCATGGCAGTTTACCGCCTCATTGGAGATGCTGATCAATGGTGGTCATTGATTCAAAACACAAAGGAAGCTGATGAAGAATCAAATAAGGAATGGAGGGTGTTTAAAGATATTTTCTTAGAAAAATACTTTCCTCATGAAAATCGAGCATATATGGAAAGGAAATTTCTGAGTCTGAGGCAAAAGGAGGATGAGAATGTTAAAAAATATGAATATAACATTAAAAGGTTAGTGAGGTATGCTATAGATTATATACGTAACTGAATAAGTAAAATTGATCATTTCTTTTATGGGTTAAAACTATTTCTCCATCGAGCATTAGTCTCACAATCCTTCTCATCATACAAAGACATTGTCTCATGTGATATTAAGACAGAAAATGAATTCTCTAAGTCTTATGACTTTAAAGCAAATAAAGATAAGAAGAGATCTTCCAAAATCTCTGGAAATATAAATAAGGGGAAGAAGGGAAATGTTGAATATCCATTCTGCCGTAAATGTGGGAAGAAACACCCTGGTACTAGCCTGAAGGGAATGGGAGTCTGTTAAAAGTTTGGTGAAAAAGGCCACCAAGATCGTGATTGCAAGGGGAAGAAAGAGGATTTCGAGGTTGAATGATAAAATTGTAGAGAAAGGGGGAATTATGCGAATGAATTTCCTAAGTTTCAGGGGAACTTACCTCAGAAAAGTCCAAGGGATCAAGTCCAAGCTTATGCTATCACTACTGCAGAGGTTGAAGCTCCGAAAGACGTAGTGGCAGGTAATTTAATGGTTTCCTCAAGTTTAGCCAATGTTTTTTTATTCTGGATCATCTCATTGTTTCATATCTTTCTAGTTTGCTATGAAAATTAGATATTTCCAATTTTATTTAACAAGGGATATGTCAGCCAAAACTCCAAAGGGAAGTATCATCGCAACAAAGTTTTGTGAATCAATCCCCATTAGGGCATATAAATGTTCTTTATCTGCTGATCTCATCATCATACCCATGATTGAATTTGATATAATCCTCAGTATGGATTTGGTTTCGGACCATGATGCAAAAATTTATTGTAAGAAGAAGGAGGTTACTATTTTTATGACAATGATAAAGAACACCTTATCTTTAGAGCAGAATCACCACCACCTAATTCTTATCTAGATCCACCCTCCAGTAGCTCAACTAAATTCAATTATTGGGGACGAAGAGAATGAAATAACTATGGGTGAGGAAAGGAATTCTGAAATAGAGTATGTGCCTATTGTGAAAGAATATTTTGATGTGTTTCCAGAAGATTTACCTGGACATTCTCCAGAATGAGAAATTTAGTTTTCCATTGATTTAATTCTTGGATCAAGGTCCATATTGAAGACCCCTTATAAAATGGACAATGTGGAATTAGTGGAACTAAATAAATAAATAGAGGAATTTTGTAATAAGGGATTTATTCACCCTAGTGTTTCTCCATGGGGATCCCCTGTCTTTTTTGTTATGAAGAAAGATGGATCTATCTGGTTGTGCATTGACTAGTGGGAGATCAATGCTATAACAATAAAGAAAAAGTATCCCCTACCTATCATTGATGATTTATTTGACCAAATTCATGGATATTAAAACTTTTCAAAGATTAACCTTCGATCTGGATATCATCAATTGTGTGTGAAGAAGGAATACATTCCAAAAACCGCATTTCGAACCAGGTATGTGCATTACGAGTTTACATTAACGCCTTTTGGATTGATTAATGAACCCTCTTACTTCATGGATCTAATGAATAGAGTTTTAAAGGAATATCTTGATGACTTTGTAGTGGTATTTATTGATGATATATTATTATACTCCAAAATCTACAAAGATCATGAAAATCACTTGTGCATTATCCCGAAGACTCTTAGAAGACATGAATTATATGGGAAGTTTAGCAAGTGTGAATTTTGGCTTCATGAGATTTATTTTTTGGCGATATTGTCTCTAAGGAGCGAATCTATTTTGATCCTTCTAAGACCAAGGAAATCTAAGAATGGCAAGCACCAATGAGTATAATCAAGGTACATAGTTTTATTAGTTTAGCCGGTTATTATCGGTGTTTCATCCAAAATGTTTCTCGATTAGCTAACCCATTAACCAAGATCACACGTAAAGGGGTGAACTTTTTTTGGACAAGGGAATGTGAAGAATGTTTTGAATAATTGAAGAGAAGATTAGTCAATGCTCCTATCTTGACTCTACCGTCAGGGAATGATGGGTTTTTTATTTATAGTGATGCATCAAAGAAATGACTTAGTTGTGTCCTTATGCAGAATGATAAGGTTATTGCATATGCATCATGACATCTAAAAATTAATGAGAAAAACTATACTACTCATGATCTTGAGTTAGCAGCTGTAATATTTACTTTGAAGGTATATATACATTATATCTATGGTAAAAATGTGATATTTATACTAATCACAAGAGTTTGAAGTATATTTTATCACAGAAAGAACTCAACATGAGGCAAAGGAGATTGCTTTAACTACCCAAGGATTATGATTGGACTATACACTACCACCCGAGGAAGGAAAATAAGGTGGAAGATGCTTTGATCAGAAAAGATCATGGAGTTTTGAACAAGATGAGAGTTGAAAGGGATCCTATTTTCATGGATCTAGTAAAGATGGATATGAGAATAACCATGGAAGGTGAAACATCAATAATTTTTCAAATGGTTTCCAAAATAACATTACTAGAAAGGATAAAGAGTTCTTAGACTGAAGATAAAGAGTTTCAAAAGAAGATTAAAGCTGTAAATGATGGGAGATTGAGTGACCTTGTGTATGAAGATGGAATTTTGAAATTTGGGAAGAGACTTTGTCTTCCTGATATACCTGATCAAAAAAGGGAATCGTTGGATGATGATCATAGTTCCAATTTCTCTATACACCTTGGTAGCACTAAGATGTATAGATATTTGAAGGAACATTTTTGGAGGGACAAAATGAAGAGGGAGATTGCTGATTTTGTGTCAAGATATATGGTTTTTAAACAAGTGAAATATGGAAGGAAACATCCTGGAGGGGTTATGCAACCTCTTCCCATACCTGAGTGGAAACGAGATAATATTATGATGGACTTTATCATGGGACTACCAAATACTCCTAGAAGGAACGATGAAATATGGATCATTATTGATCATCTTACCAAGCCAGAACATTTTATTGCTATAAGAGAATATTTACCACTTGAACGTCTAGAAAGACTATATATTAATTAAGTTGTGAGACTTCATGGATTAACCCTATCAATTGTTTCTGATCGTGATCCAAATTTTACATCAAGATTCTGGAAAATTCTTTAGAAATCCCGGGATACTAAACTTCGTTTGAGCACTACCTACCACCCCCAAACTAATGAACAATAAAAACAAACTATTCAAACCTTAAAAAATATGTTGATATCATGATCACTTGACTTTCAAGGTATGTGGGATCAATATTTACCTGTTGTACAATTTTCCTATAAAAATAGATTCCATTCAAGTATTCAGATGGCACCATATTAAGAGTTATATGGAAAGAGATGTCACACACCAACCTGTTGGGGTGATGTTGGTGAAAGAAAACTCTTAGGCCCAAAACTTGTGAAGGAAATGATAGAAAAGGTGAAGGTAATTCAAAACCACATCAAAACAACTCAAAGTAGGCAGAAGAGATATGCCGATAACCAAAGGAGGGATTTGGAATTTCAGGAAGGAGATCATCTTTTCTTGAAGGTATCTCCATGGAAGGGTGTTATATGTTTCAGTAAGAAGGGAAAATTGAGTCCCAGGTACATCGGACCTTTCGAAATTCTAGAACGAATTGGGGTTGTAGCTTACCGTTTGGCAATGCCTCCAAGTCTCTCCAAAGATCACAATGTATTCTACATATCACTGTTAGGAAAATACATACCAGACCCAATGCATGTACTCACCTATGAATAATTATAACTCAAACCCGATCTTTATTATTGCGAAGATCCTGTCAAGGTTCTTGATACAAGAGAACAAGTGCTGAGAAACCGGAAGACTCGTTTGGTAAAAGTTCTATGGAGAAACCATAAGATGGAAGAGGCAATGTGGGAACCTGAGGAAATTATGGTAAAGATCCACCCGAGTCTTTTTATGCAGTAATATTCAAGAAATTTTGAGGATGAAATTATTTGGTGGGGAGAATGTAACCCCACAAGCTTCCACGATATGCTTCTCTTTGAATAATACAATAGTGTGTATTGTACAGAACTTCGAGTTATAACAAACCACAACCAATCAAACTAGCCCTTATGAATATTAATAACCACTTTTTTAAATTTTATAAATTTTATCATTCAAAATGGACTTCATTTTTGGATTCAGAATATCGAAATTAGCTTAGGGTGAATTTTTGGTATTTTTCTAAAAACATTCAATTTTTGATGAATCGTGAAAAACATTGAGTTATAGTTTAAAACCGAATTTTTATTTAAATAATTATTTATTTTATTTAAATTTATTTTAGGTAAAAATAGATACATAATACCAATATAAGTTCAATGTAATTCATTGTATTCAGTTTATAATAATTTTAGATATATAAAAATTTTATTGAACTTTTTACCGTCTTTTCCCCACCTCCTAGGAGCATTTGGAAATTTACATAAAACATAATTTTATAGCTTCTATGAGTTTAATTTCAAAAATATGAGAGACATGGTTGATATCAGTAAGTAATATGTGGTTCAATAAGATGAAAATAATTTTTGGTGAATAGTAATTTTTACTTTTATTTACCACGATTAAAAGTAAATAGGGTAATTAAAGGTAAAAATGATATTATTATTACCCTAAAACATGTTATAATTATATTTTATAAGTATAATTTGACCAAAAACAACCATAGTAAGAAAATATGAACCTCTTTGGTCCACTTGAATTAGATTAGGACATTTATTATTATTTTATTTAAAGAAGAGTTAAAAGAGTTAAAATCAAAGTATAATAACTAAAACATTTCTAATATAGGGTTATGCATAAACTAAACTGGACTATAAATATTCATTATAAAGATACAAATATTTCATACATAATGGTATTTTATTTATAATTTTTAGACATTAAATAATTAAAGTTTTTTAGGACACAATGATGATGCAGTAATTATCTTATTAATGAAATATTAAAATAATTGATATTATAAATATCCATATAAATGTAATTTGAGAGTTTTTATGAATTAAACTAATTTTTCAGGTTAATATGACATGTTAAGGTTGTTTATATTATTTCTTTCGAAGTAATAATTCTATTATGAATTTAGAAAAAAAAATACCAACTGCTTTCAAAATTGACATAAAATAGTTTTTAAAACAAATTTTATATTATTAATGGATATTATATTCCTAAAAATCTATGTTTCATCCAAAAGAATTATATAATTATAGTTGTATCATTAATGAACCACTTTTGTTTCTCTTGGAAGTATATAGTAATTTTATCTACTATATAATATAAAAATACAAAGAGACATGGTAAATGTTAAACTCTTTAACTAAGAGTTAAATCTAAAAGAAAAAGTTTATATAGTAACCCAACCAATCTAAAACCCTTTGGTTGAGTGGTTTTAGACCCATACCCACCTTATCCTTTAAATAATTCATTTGTGAGACATTATAAAATTAAAATTAATTTATTATAAAATAATATTTCTAGCTTTTCCTAAGGTGCCCCTCACCCCTCTTATAAAAGGGCACTTCCCCTTCTCACTAATTCACACCTTCAAAGCCATATTTCTTGGACAAACCCTACACAAATACCATTTAAACTATCCTTCCTTCATCCTAGATTCCTTCCTTTAGTCATAAATCCAACCTAAGGAGCCCTTTTGATCAAATCAAAATGAAGAACCCGAAGAAGAGGTCAAATATTTTATCACATCTTTCAAGTTCCTTTCTTCTTCCACTTCCTATTTCTCTGTTTTTTACATTATAAAATAATAAATCCAGAATCTTCTATATACTATGATGTTATTATAAATATTTTACAACCATATTCATTATTCTATCCATCCTTTGAATGACATGTCACAATACGTCCGTACGTATGGCTTACCGTCTCCACGTCGTGGTGTAATTGTTATTCAATACATTATGATTTGGATGGTTATAATAATGATGTGTAATTTATGTAAATAATAAATATAACATGATAATGATTCTTTATATATGATATACTATTAAATTATATATTATTTTAATATCAAAATAATGATATTGTCACTTGTGCGTACGTACAGATTACCGTCTCCACGAACGCGATGAGATTCATTCCCCATCGTATCCATTTAAGAATAATTTTCATTAGATGATTAAAAATAATGTTTAAAGACATAATATAATTATGAATATGAATAAGATACATCCTATCCATTATAAACATTACTTACGTAACAAATCATATAAAGGAAAATGAATCAGTTAACACCCGAAACAACGATAATACTAAAATATTATTAACAAAGCAATATTAAAAGATCATATATGATATCATATTAATTCATATGATTCTTGTATAATTTAATAAAAATTATTTCACCATTATACATGAGGTTAACCTACCCTCGGCCAAGGAAAAGTACAAGGTAAGGGTTAATTTCACAATCTCTTTATTATCAGAGGTTGTTTATACGTAATTATCTACTGGGACCTCTTTATCATCCACATCCATGTTTCTGAAAAATGTATTTCAAATTTTTTTACTAGACAATGTGGTAAATTCATTTATACTGTTATTTGACCTTACATGTTTTGAAAGTAATCTTTCCATCGTTTTCCAAACAAGGTACTTTATGACCTTTTCAACAAAATTAAAGTAAGAATTTTTTTAACTTATATGGAGGGTACGACTATATTATGATGTTATAACAACATCAACACTTCCCTTAAAATATTATAAGAATATTTTCAAATATAAATGTTTTCTTTTATAATTACGTGACTTTTAAATGATTTCAAAATAGAAAGAGATATTTCTATAAAAAGGTTTTGATTTCATCTATGTCAACATCCTTTGATGGATTTTTAGTTTGTTTGAAGTTGATTTATTATCATACAAAACTTCCATATTGTATTGAAGGTTTTGTGATATGTTTGACTGTGGATGTGTTATTTTTAAACCATTCCTGGTTTATGGATAAATTATTGAGATTTCGTATTCTAGTTTTAATACGAATGTTTTTGTTATGTTTAAACCTTTTCATACGAGGAATGCATTGGACTTAGTAAGTGAAGGGTGTAGCCTGCTATAGCTCCTCGATGCATTGGTAGGTGTCATGAGACAAACTAGTATCTTGGAATAAGGCCTTGACAAAATATTATTTGTAGTCTTGGCACAAGGCTTTGACTATGTGATTATGAAGTCTAGCATTATACATTCCATCATTATGAAAGTGTCTATTGATATTTCATGTGATTATTTGACTAGTAGAATATCCATGTGAATAATTAAATGGAATTATTTGATTTTATATTTTACATATTATGCTGAAGTACACGTTTAAAATGCTTTTGTTTTAGTCTTATACATTTCCTTAAATGTTATGCTTATTTATGAAAGTTTACTCTATATTGTTATCTTTACTGAGCATCTGAGCTCACCCCTTTCTATGTTTTATTTTTCCCTGGATGCGAAGAAGTATATTATGACTGACCTGCAGAGATAGTCTATGGGGTCTCAGTGTTGTCTATGGAAACAATGTTGTTGTATTTTTCCATTTTATGATGTAATGTAAACCTTATGAATGTATCTAGTACTTCCAAGGATACTAAATTAATCAGTATTTTCAGACTTGGACTTTTGTGATCATGAAGATGATACGTAATAATGCACCTACTCTGGGCTTCTGGGGTCAGGGCATTACAAAAAAAGTTCTAATAAATGGGGGCTTTAATAGTGCTAAAAAATCATTGTTAAATGGGGTACCTTTATCAGCGCTATAAAAAGCGCTGATAAACGATCAATTTTAACATCATTTTAGCGCCAATAAAAGTACCCTTTATTAGCATTTTTTAACACTGATAAATTCACCCCCTTTATTAGCACTTTTTTAGCACTATTAAAGGGTGGCTCTATGGAAACCCAGTTTTGTGGTAGTGATAGAGAAGTTTATGGATGTTTTACTTAAGGAGGTTGCGACCCTTCTCCCTTGACATGATATTAATTTTGGGATAGTGTTTTAGCCTGATACATCTTAGATTTTAATGTATCCTTATCATATGGAGCATTCTGAGATCTGTGAACTATAGATTCATATTGAAAATTTCGTGTAGAAGGGTTTTATCTAGCCTAGTGTATCACTGTGGGGAACTCTAGTATTATTAGATAATAAGGATAATGGTGCTATGAGGTTGTGTATTGACTATTGATGACTAATCCATGTGGTGGTCAAGAACCATTACCCTCCCCAAAGAATAGATGATTTATTTGATCATTAAACATGATCTAATTAGTCTTTAAAGTTTGGTATATTGTATGGATACCACCAGATGAGAGTGAAAGCAGAGGATATCTAAAAGACTACATTCAGATGATGATATGGTCATTTTGAATTTGGGGTTTTGTCGTTAAATTCCACAAAACCCCCAAATGTTTTCATGGGACTCATGAACTTTTTCTTCTTTGAGTACCTAAATACGTTTATGTTAGTATCCATTGATGATATCATCATATACTTGAGGTCGGAGGACGAGCATTCCGAGCATCTTAGGGGTTCATTACAAGTCCTTCAACATGATCAACTCTATAGAAATTTTTCTAAGTAATATTTTGGACATGTTAGGTGTATTTACTTAGGTATTTGGTGTCTCAGAAAGTAGGGATGGTAAAACCTTACGAGATCAAGGTATTTATTTCTTAAGAATCACCCAAAATGTTTTAGTGGTACATAACATCAGTGGCCTCATATCCTTTAATCAAAGGTTAGTATTAAAATTTTCTTAGGTTGTAACCCTATGATAGCCTTAACCTGGATGGACTTAAATTTTATTTGGAAAGATTAGTGTCATAAAACCTTCAAATACCTCATGGAGAGGTTAATCAGTGTCCCCATCCTTCGCTTTCTAGAGGATGAGGTGATGTTTGAATTTAAAACAATACCTCCCATATTGGTGTGGGTTGTGACTTGATGAAACAAATTGTGGTGATATCATATGGGTCTAGAAACTTTTATGCACATGATTGTAATTATAAAATCAATGATCTGGAGTTGGTTTACATAGTATATTTTCTAAATATGTGGTGACATTACCTCATCAGTGAGTGATTTAAGGTCTTTAAAAATAATAGGAGCTTGAGGTATATTTTCTATCAGTGGGATCAAAATTCTAATAAATAGAGGTGGATAGAGTTATAATATAACTATGAACTTAAGATATTCTGCACCCCAGTGAAGGGGAATATAGTTTTTTTGTTCTAAGTAGAATATCACAAGGATATATTTTTTAGGAGTTTGGAGAATATTAGAGAGGGATAGAGGAGATTGAAGCTATACATCTTTATGCAGATGTTAGTGGCAGAGGGTTACTATTTAAGATGAAAGTGAACTTATCCTTAATACAACAGGTAGAGGAATTCTAGTGGGGATAATCAAAGGTAGAAGTGATATGTGATCATAAATATCATGATAATTATATAGTGGGATGGTTCGAGGATTATAAAAATTAGATTTATGTATCGAGGGAGACTGTTTTCTCCTTTAAAAATGCATATGAAGGTTCTTTATGAGTTTCATAACCCAACATTGGTTGTGTATCCTAGTATCTATATGATATTCCATTCCTTGAGGAGTCAGATTTGGTGAACCATGATGAAATAATTAGTAGTGGAATATCTTTACTGATGCAATATCTTCCTGATGAAATATCTTCATGATTAGTAATGGGATTTCTTTCAGGGTTAAGGAAGAGCATGATATTCCTGATATTTTTCTCCATCCATTGGATACCCTTCAGTGAAATTAAAAGAATATCTCAATAGATTTTCTCACTAGTTTATATCGATACCTAGGAGGATTTGATGGTATTTGGGTGATCATGGAATGTTTGAAAAATTAATCTCACTTCTTGTAAATTAGGTAGTAGATTTTCATAGAGAATTTGGTGAGGTTGTATATAGATGAGATCCTAAGGCCTCATAGGGTTCCGATGACTATAATCCCTGATCAGGATCCTTACTTGATTTGTGAAGGTTCCGATTATAGCGGAAGCGTGGTTGGGACGATGCCCAAATTTAATTTTTACCGTGATCAATGATTATTCTAGGATCAATAAGATGATGAAACCAAGTCTCCACAGAAAACAATAAAATATTTAGATAAAGAAGGAAGAGGTCTGAAACCTTAAGAGAGGATCTTGCACATCATTTTTATAATTAATTTAAATTTGTTTTATGAAGAAATAAAATACCTAGTTCTTTTTAATTTCTCCGTTGATGATGGTGATCATCCAAGATGACCCTTTCAGATTGTCTTATTATACTTGTGAGGATCCAAATCAGATCCCACTAGTAGTGATCCAATAGACTCCGATTGTTTCCACTCACTTTTTAGGTTCTATCATGGTGAAGAGAATGTCTTGTGTCGATCGATCTTGATCACTTGTTATTAAATCTTGAAGAACAACTCTCATTCTTGAGAGGGAGAGAGGATAAGAGTTGAGAGAAAATTCCTAACATGGAATTGATCTTGTGTCACCAATTTCCCATGTATGGCACAATAGATGTACCTATATATTTATCAACATGGGGATTCAGTTATAATATTTAATTATGTAATAGAAATTAAATAATTTCATAACTTTAGAGAAGACCCATTCTACATAATAGAAAAACCCGCATCATTATATTTGGTGCTCTAACTTGCACAAAATATAATCATAATTGAAATCCTGTTCCACATAATTATAACTGCATTATTATTATTTTGTTTTGTGAAAACTAGTGAAATAATTATTTACCATCTTGAAAATAATTATTTTACTACTGGAACATCCTTGGTCTGCTCAAACTGCACTTCCTTTTATTGAACACCCAAATAAATAAATAAATAAATTATTTTCTTAAATACATATTTTATTTACAAACTAGTAAATAATTTTTTATTAAATTTTCAATAAAATAAATAATTATATTTTTATTCTCAGCCCTACAAATAAATATTTATTTAATTTATGAAATAATTTTAACTTGAATAAAATTATTCCATTATCTTGAGAATAATATTTTTTCCATTAATTAAATTCAAATATAATTTAACCGAGACCACCAGAAAAACTTAATGTTTAACCCTATAGGATTATTTCTCTTTAGCATTAGGTGGGCTTGCCTAAAGTCGAAGAGAGATATATAGAAATGGGTAAAGGAACCCAAGAGAAAGAACTTAAAGTCACAACAACAACATCCACATATGAACACTCACTGTGTAATATAATCCCTTTGTCTCAATATCTCATCAAGAGTGTTTCATGATAGTGTTATCAACCTTTATTATTGATATATTATTCTTTGATTACCTGAAATAAACTCTTTGTTACACAATGTCCATGGAATTTCATGTGATGGTTATATTTCAATCAAAGGGATGAGATATCAACTACCATAAATGTAAGGGACAAACTCTTCCTCCACTTATCCATTAATAACATGTCCTTCGTGACACACCCAATGTACGCTACTTCCCACCCACTATCTGCATTGTGATTTTAATCAGTAAATCAAAGTGCATGAGTCATGACACATATGAATGATAACATTAATGTCTAAGGACCATTACACATGCTCAAAGATATGAATATCTGATGACACCAAAACATACATAATTCCTACTGGTGAGCATGTTCTCATAATCTTTTATCTTGGAGACTAGCAGTTATGAAATTCATGAGAAGAAGTCTCATCTTCTTATGAATAATCACACCCAACGGTCTATATACTATGTGTCCCATCATAGTATGTCATCCAACCATAGAACTATATCTAAGAATATTGTCATAGAACTTCAAGGCTCTCATCATAGAATGTAACTGCTATGAGATTGTAAATGAGACAAATACTCCAGGAAATTATTACACTAATGTAATGTAGAAAAATGAATAAGATATTTAATATTTAAATATTCATGTAATCAAAGTAAAAACAGTTGGTTCTAGGACACCAACTCTTATAAATTACCACTAGGACTAGATCCAACTGCCTATGACATTCCGTCCACTAGAACTCACATGATGATCATGTTTCTACTAAGTCAAGGCTTTAGTTAAGGGGTCCACCACATTATCTTCTGTGGAAATATTTCTCACTATAACTTCACCTTTCTGAGAAAAATCCCTTAATAGATGGTACTTCCAATGTATGTGTTTCATCCGCTAATGTGATATTGGATCTTTTGCGAGATCCACCACTGTAGTATTATCATAATATAGTGTGATATGATCTTTACTTCTAGGTAACACATCCAACACCTATAAGAATCTACATATCTAAACTACTTCTTTATCTACCTTAGGAGCTGTGATATACTCATATTCTACTGTAGAATCTTTGACCAAACTCTAGTTTGAGCTCTTCCAGCTCACTACACCTCCATTAAAAGTGAATATGTATCTTGTTTGAGACTTCATGTCATCTTGATCAGTGCGGAAACTAGAATTTGCAAATCCTGTGAGGACTAGTTCCTCATTTCCCCCATAAACCAGGAAAATATCTTTAGTATGGATTAGATACTTTAGGATAGTCTTGATTTCCATCCAATAGTGGTCACGTGGGTCAGCTTGATATTTACTTATTGCACTCAATGCATAAGTGACATCCATCCTAGTACATAGCATGACATACATGACTGACCCAATCGCTGATGCATATGGATTCATTGCCATTATCTTTCTTTCCCCATGTGTATGAGGACAAATATTTTTGGGAAATATGAATGCCATGTGATACTGGAAACAATCCTCTCTTGGATTGATCCATATGGAATCTATTCAGTATCTTTTCAATGTATGTCTTCTGACTTAGGCCTAATAATCTCTTGGATCTATCATGATGGATCTTGATCCCAAGAATATATGCTTCCTTTCCCAAGTCCTTCATGGAGAAGCATTGATTCAACCCTGCCTTAACAGACTATAAGACTGGTATCTCATTTCTAATGAGTAATATTTCTCCAATATATACTATTAGAAAAATAAATGCACACCCACTAAACCTTTTGTAGACACAAGGCTCACATTGGTTCTTGATAAAAAAATTACATCATGGATTCATAAAAAATAATGTTCCATGACTTGGATTATTTCTTTAATCCATAAATGATTTTTTTGCTACTTTCATACCTTATTGGAATCCTTTAGATTCATAAACCCTTTAGGTTGTGTCATGTAGATATATTTTTGAAGGTTCCCATTAAATAAGGCTATTTTGACATCCATTTTCCAAATCTCATAGTCATGGTAAACAACAATGGCCAATATAATCATGATGGATTTTAGTATTGCAACTGGTGAAAAGGTTCTGTCGTAGTCAATGCCTTGACACTTCTTGAACCTCTTTTCAACCAGTCATGCATTATAGATACTGAATTTTCCTTCTGTGTCAAATTTCTTCTTTAATACCCATTTGAAACCAATATTCTTTACATAAAATAGAGGATCTACCAAAATCTGGACTTGATTTTGGTACATTGAATCCATTTCAAAATTCATGGCTTCTCTGCCCCTTGGAAATTTCTATTCCACTTACTGCTTCCTTGTAGGTTATAGGATCATTATTATCAACTAATAATGATTCACTATCCTCAATAACTATAAAACTAGACCATTATAGTTCTCTAACCTCTCTTATACTCCTACTCAGTTCTTGTGTCTCTAGAATATTTATTTCTTCCACGAGGCTTTGTGGAATTTGTTCATATACCAAGTATTTTGCAACTTGGGCCTTGAATTCATTGAAGTATGTCTCACTCACACTATATATTTTGGATATGTACCCCCTCTAGAGGAATATGTCATGTTCACCCTTTTTTCTAATGGGTTGTAGAGGTAATATCGTCATATTTCCTTGGGGTATCCTATAAAGGTATACTTTGTGCATCAGGGTTCAATTTTGTTACCTGAAGAGGCCTTAATAAGAACTTCACTTAACCACACATGTAGATTTGATAACATGGATTTCTTTCCACTACAGAAATTGTATGGAATACCATTTATTGATTTAGTTGGTACTTGGTTTAGTATGTGTGCAACTGGTTATAATGCATATCACCAAAAGAATAATGGAAGACTTGAATGACTCATCATTGATCTCAGAATGTCCAACAAGGTGAGATTCCTCCTTTCTCTCACACCATTCTATTAGGGTGTGTAAGGAGGAGTGAGTTGTAATAGCCCGAATGGGCCGAAGGCCTTCTTTTTTATTTTATTATAGATAATCTCCCTTTTAAGGGTTGAAGGGGAACCTGTACATGACCCGTAGGACCAAGGTACAAGGCCTGACAAACTCGCAGTACATGACCCGAAGGCCCATAGGCATACCATGCCCATTACATGACCCATAGGCCTAGCCCACTTGAACTACCCATCCCTATCTTCCAGCGTCATTGATCACCTAGCTCCCCACCTTGCATTGCTGATCGACTAGCATTGCCACATACAAAGCTGCATAGTGCTTGGTCCCGATGGCAGCTGCATTACTTGGTTTGTGTAATTAAACATGTAAAAACCATTGTATAAATGTTCCCTACCAAAAAAATTATATCTTTGTAAAAGAAGAAACATTTATTTACAAATTTGAAAAAAAATCCATCTATATCTAATCTGGATAAAAAAATAATGTTTTTAGTAATAGATGACACATAATAATAACCCTTTAACACCAAGATCATCCTAGTTGGCAACGTGAGAAGGTAGTCCCTAATATCTACAACAACAAGTATGGATATGTTGGCTTCTTGTAGATCTATCTCCCCTCGTTCAATCACCTGGAATCTACTTGGTTCTTGTATTTGGATAAATATGTGAGCACCACAAGTTGTATCTAATACCCAATTTGTAGAAATAGATATATTTCATTCAATAAAAAATGCACGTATATCTTCCCCTCGCTTCTTAGGATGGGTGAATTTTTTTTTCCAATGCCCCTTATTACCACATGTGAAACAAAAAGATTCTTGTTCCCTTACCCTTTTTCGATCATTCTTTTCTTAGAAGGGTGTGAAGAAGCTTTGGGATTAAAGCTCTTTGCCTTCCCTTTCCTCTTATTCACTATATAGAAAAAAGGCTTTTCAGGCTTCATATATTTTTATACTTTATTAATTAATATAATAATATAAAATAGATACTTCTCAATGTTGTTTATAATGAAATTAATAGAAAAGATGAAGAAGCTATGAGGGAGTGATGCAAGAATGAGATCAGTACCCATTTCTTCTGGGAGTTTAAACCCTAGAAACTCCATGAGATCAATGTAGACAATGATATTGAATATGTGAGGCCTGGGTATGGTATCCTCTCCAAGATAAATTTGAATAAGTGCCTTGGAGATCTCAAACTGTTCTTTTCTTTCTCTCTCCTATAAAGACCATGGAGGATCTCGAGCATGCTATAGGCATCTATGTTTTCATGAGACTTCATGAGCTCACTTGGAATTGATGATAACATCAAACATTGAATTTCTAACATGTCATTCATATGTTTCTCTTAGGCCAAGATGTCTTCATCACTTGCATCTTGGGCAGGTGGATCATGTATCGCGGACTCTAGCACACAAGAGTTCCCTTTCATGGCATGTAATAACCTGAAGGCATCTAAACCATTCCTAGAAGTTACTGTCATTGAGGATGTTGTCTTTATCCAGAATTGATTGTAGGGATAATTTGGTTTATGGGCTTGTCATTTTATTATACAATTAAAAGATAATATTATTAGTAGTTTCTTGATTACATTTTATGAGAAATAACAAATTAATTTTATTAAGTCTCCCATAATTTATCAAGTCCCAATAGCCCTCACGATTGAACTCAGAATGTCCAGTGGCTATAATATTCTTGTGGAAAGGATCCATATTACACTTCACATAACCCCAAAAAGGGTTGGTAAAGCTATTTAAAGTTATTTAGGTAGAAAGGTATTTTCCACCCAAGGGATTTCAACTCCTTGATCCGTTGAGTGTACTCCCCAATCCTGAAATCCTGACTTGGATTTCCTCAACACTTGCATCCAATATTACCCAAAGTCTAGAAAGGGATAATCCTCTTGATGTAATATAGTTAAGTCAACCTGAAACCTTTCATAAGGTATTCTTGTATAAAAGTAAGTGTCCCAACAAGGGTTGGTTAAACACATAGTTTTATTAAGTCTCATCCTTAATCTAGTAACGAAAGGCTTAGTCTGACTTAATATTTTTTTGAGGGAGTTTTATCTCTTATGTTTAAATTGCCTTATTATCTTTATCACATGCTTGTCAATATTATGTGGAACTTACTTATGTGATAAACCATGTATTTATAATATTTACACACAAGCCTGGTTTATTTTAGTTCCTTCATACATGTTTTTTAGTTCATTAATTATGTGATTGTGACAACACATCCATATTGAAAAACCATGAAACTAATAGAAATAAAATAAAGTAAAGGGCCTGATCAAGAGATTTTTTATAATGGTTAGTTTGTATAGCGATTGATAAACTAAACCAGACCTAGGGGAGAAAAAACTTCATGTTTACAGCTTTCCACTTGTCCACCTTTATATATCCTTGGATTAGTTTCACCTCATCTCCTAACTTGGACTGCCTCCACTAGATTGGGAGATCCAACCATTACATATGATTTTTAAAATCACATGTAGGTGAGGGGTAAAAGGGGGTTTACATAAAAGAAACCATGGGAACACATTCCTTATATATTAATGAGGAGAGATGGTATACTTCCCAATAATTTATTTAATAAATAAACTAAAGGGAAACCAATCACACACAATGGTCTTGGTCAAGCTCATGATCACCCACATACATACAATGAGTTACACATTAAATAAAACTATAATCCAATTATTGAATCATTTTTATTAAGAAAAATCATGCTCAAATCAATAAATTATTATCTTTAATTAATAAATCCTTTTATCTTAATCATTTTCTGAATTTTGTTGATATTCTCATCCTTGTATATAAATACACCTTAGATGTAACCTAGTGAATACCCATTCGAATCTACCAACATGTATTATATTTGCATACTATATTACCCTTATGACATATGTCATATAAGATGTTTCAATTCATAGAGTAACAATCTGTAGTTTGATAAATACATGAAATGTAGTTCTGAACATTACACAAACATTGAAGTTATAATTATATGTAATTTGGTAAAGTACATGGCGTGTAGTTATGAAAACACGACATGTACTACCTTCACCATATTTCCCAAATTACAGGTCCATGGACTCGGGGTGTGAAGCATACTTCAGAAATTTCGGAGTACATGACATAAAGAGTAGGATAAACGCATGTTTTCTCTACGTTACATGGTTACTAGTCTGTTTAGCTGTGTATGGTATACACTGTTTGGCCCTCAACCTGAAGTGACTACATGTTGTGCAGGGTGGGCCACACGACGTGTAATCTGGTAAGCATGATCCTATCTATCCTTGTCAACATGCGGTGTAGAATTAACTAGAGCATATGTAATAAATTCACATGACTTGAGTAATTTCAGAATTACTCCCGATGAACTGATCACGACTACATGGCGTGTTGTCCAGATTACATGACATGCATGGTAGAGAACACGACATGTGAGTTTGAACACAAGGTGTGTACTTTAGTGTCACTTGGGTAGAGTTGATGGTGCCTCCTGATGAGTTATCCATTTTAATTTTAATCCAAAAAACATTTGTTTCTATGAAATCTATGCGAACCAAAAAAGAGGAATAACATATCTCAATATCCAAATTAAAAGAACGACTAACCTTGATTTGAAAAAATAAATTATTAAACCATAAATCATCAACGAATTATTTAAATAATTATAAACTATTATGTAGGTGGCTGGTGGCATGTTCGTGTAGCCCCTTAAACTGTCTGTAGGTGATGAGGGCCTTGATGTGGTTGCCTTGGCTGTGTATGATCCGGTTTATCGGGCATCGAGCGAGGGAGGTGAAAGTTCTTTGATCCTGTCCCCCCAAGCACTGTTTGAGGGAAGACTATCAAGATACGTTCTCTCCGGCAATCATCTTCCCCAATCCCACTGGATCTCAATCTAGGTGTTTGTACCCACACGAAGTCTAAATAGAAAAGGTTACAAAGGAGGGAGTGTTTCTCTTTCCGCCAGTCTGAGACCAAGTTTCCTGGGGTCAAAGTCGGGCTCAAGGTTTACCAATGATTCCCATGTTTATATGGAACTCTTGCGGCCTTGGGGCAAGGGTCAAAATAGATTTAATTGCTTCTGAGATTAAGAAAAACAAAGTTATCATAGCTACAGTTCTGGAACATAATCATAATCCGTCCAAGTTGATATGTTTCACCCATAAGGTCAAAATGCATGCGTCTATGCAGGCGGATTCCGTGAATCTCCATATCTGGATATTCTGGAAAAGGGAAATTTCGGTGGACCTGGTGCAGGCAGGAGAGCAGTTCATTACGACCGGGGTGCAAAAGGATTCTTTTAATATTGTGGTTTCCTTTGTTTATGGTAGTTGTGAGGATTGGAGAAGGGAAGCTCTGTGGAAGGAGCTCAATGCGTTTTATCTAGGAGATGATCCTTGAATCAACAGTAGATACTTTAACATCATCATAGAACCAGCAGAAAAAAGTATGGGGACTGTTTCCTCGTCGAGCAAGCATGGATTTTGTTCAGTTCATGGAATGTAAGGGGTTGAAGGATATGGGCTACATAGGCAACCATTTCACTTTATATAACAACCAAAGAGGGAGTCGGCGTTGCTAGAGTCGGATTGACAGATTCCTCTCCAACTTTAAGGCCATATCTATGTTTCTAAATGCCAAGGTGACCCACATGTTTCATGGTATTTCTGACCATTATTCATTGTTGGTTTCCTTAATCTCCTCCTAGGAAAACCAAGAAAGATTCCGATTCTATAATTAGTGGACGAGGAACCTAGAGTTTATTCAGATGGTTAGGGAGTCTCGGAGGGAACTTTTGTAAGGCTATACTTGGGTGGCTATCCATAACAGACTCAGGAGGCTTAAATAGGGGCTATAGGCATGGGTAGAGGGACTTCCTCACTTTGATCAAGAGATGGAGGATCTAAAAATGGACATCACGCTTCTTGAATCCAGTCTTGAGGACCATTGGGAAGACAAAAACTTTGAGAGTCTTTCTGTCAAGAAGAAGAGAATGGAAGAGATGTTTATTCGGTAGGAACGAATGTATAGGGATGAAGCAAGGGCTAAATGGTTTCATGAGGGGGATAATAACATGGATTATTTTCCCGCTTGTATTTGGGAGAAAAAAGAGGCATATCAAACCAAATATTCTTCTTGAGGATGGGTCCTATACGGATGATAGAGAGGTTGTGGGTAAGATGGCCTACTCCTTCTCTAGAGACCCTCTTATAGGTCCAAACACAATCATGGCCAATGGTTACCTGGGTAGTAGGGATGATATTTGGGATGCCATCCCCACCAGAGTTTCCCATGAGGATAATGCTCTCCTAGAAGAGGTTCCAGAGGAACCCGAGATTCTCACGACCATGATGAATCTTGATCCCGACAGTGCACCAAGGCCTGACTGCTTTCCTGGCTTGTTTTACAGAACCTCATGGGAGGTGGTTAAGGTTGACATTGTGGATACGGTCCAGGATTTTGTTTGTGGAGGACCCCTTCCCCATGTTGCAAGCGCCACAACTTTGGTGCTCATTTTGAAGGTGAAGGATCCCTCCTCCCTCCTCCACTACCACCCCGTTAGCATGTGCAACTTTCCCTACAAAATCCTTTCAAGAGTAATCAACTCAAGGATGGCAAGTCATCTTCCCAAGTGGACTTCCATAGAGAAACATGGTTTTGTGATGGGTCATTAAATTCATGGGGAAATTGCTTTGGCACAGGAAATGCTAAGGGACTTGAATCAAAAGACTCACGGTTCCAACATGGCCATCAAACGGGACTTGAACAAAGCGTACGACCGCATGGAATGGGGGTTCATAAACAGGGTCCTCACAAGTATGGGCCTCTCTATTAAAGCACCAGATATCCTCTTCAAATGTTTTAGCTCTTCGTGGTTGGCTGTCAATTTCATTGGGTGTTCTCATGGCTCCTTCAAGGCCACCTGAGGTTTGCTTCAAGGTGACCCGATCTCCCCATCTATTCTCATCTTAATACAGGACACGTTAAGTCGACTCTTGGGAAGAGGGATCTCGAATGGTAGTATCATCAAATATAGCAGGAAAAGGAACCTCCCCTCCATCTCTCTCTTGATGTTTGCAGATGAAAAAATTATTTTCTCGAATGTAGGGAAGATATCCAAGCATGGAATCAAGTGGTATTTGGAAGAGTATTGTTTCTTGAGTGGTCAGGTAATAAACCACTCCAAAAGTAACATTTTCCTTTCTAAAAAATGCATGGAAAGACGGTCCACTCTCATTTGCAGTGGAATGAACATGGAGCTTGGTCATCTCCCGATAGAATATCTTGGCACCCAAATCTCTTCAGGCGGAATGAGTATTAGGGAATTTGATCAAGTGGTGAGAAGGATCACTAGTTGTGTCCTCAAATGGAAGAATCACTTCCAATATTTTGGGGGACACATTGCTTTTATTAACAACGTTATTTCTTCTATTCCGGTGTATGCGCTGGCTTCTACTAACATGACAAAGGGGGTCATCAAAGAGATCGACAAGGTTCTGGCCAGTTTTTTATGGGACACGCTCTCAGAGGGGAAGAGACACTGGGTGTCATGGGATAGGATGTCCCATCCTATTCATGATGGGGGAATCAATGTGAGGATATTAAGGGGCAAGTTATAGTGCATGCACGCCAAACTTTCT
The DNA here is from genome assembly GCA_963277665.1 of Viscum album. Taxonomy (NCBI): domain Eukaryota; kingdom Viridiplantae; phylum Streptophyta; class Magnoliopsida; order Santalales; family Viscaceae; genus Viscum; species Viscum album. The sequence goes on from OY728144.1 coordinate 212,150,277, forward strand.
TGGGAAATATTGGAGAACCAGACCCTTTGGGGGAGAACTATGTCCCACAGTTATGCTGCCAACATGGATGCAGAGCAAGTGCATGGATCACCATTGTGGCAATCGGTTTGATCCATCAGTACGGGCCTCCTTCAACACTCCGGTTGGATTGTAGGTGAACGAAATGTTCTTTTCTAGAAGAACAACTGGCTGGGTTCTATGCTCGGCTTCCCGGGTTGTCCGGCCCCAATAATCACCTTCAAAGAGGCCAGCCGGTACCCAGAGATCACTAAGTCAGTGTTGGACCTGAAACAACAGGCCATTCTTGACTCGATCCTCATCACCCCCGAACCGGATAAATGCATCTTCATCCCCTCCCACTTTGGGAAGTTCACTACTGGAGAATTTCATAGGATATATTCTCCCTAGGAACATCAGGTTGGCTGGAGCGATATTATGTGGTACAACCACATCCCGGCCAAATACAACTTCCTTTTCTGGAGAATTCAAAACTCTGTGATTCCTTCTGATGAGCGGATCAAGATAATGGGCATTAGTCTGGCCTCTTGGTGCATGTGCTACAAAAATAAGCGGGAGGAAACTGTCAATCATATTTTCATTGAAGGGGAGTGGGCCTCCAATTTTGGAAGTTCTTCGGTGAGTTCACGGACATCTCTGTCTACATCCCTGGCGATTCGATTTTTCTAGAGAGGTGGTTCCAAGGGTCACCAGGGAATGGTCCTGGAAGGATGGAGAGGTCCATCATCCTCAGTGCAGGATGGTGGTGCATCTGGAAGGCACGCAACAAGGCACAATATGAGGGAATCTCCTCCATAGGATGATCCATCAATATTTGAACAAAATTCTTGTTGATTGACTGGGTCTCACTTTTTGAGAATTGGCATGAGGAACCCTCCCTACGTTTCCTACAAGTTTGTTTCCCTATGTATGCTGCTCAACTAGATAGAAGGCGGGGCTCGTGGGTGCAGTGGATTCCCCCAACCTCTGGCTTCAAGTTAAATACCAATGGCTCCTCTTTAGTGGGTCCCATGCGGGGTGGTGGTGTTGTCCGCAATACGGATGGGAGTGTGTTCCTGGATTTCACAGTCCACTTTGGGAGCATTACTTCTCTTCAAGAGGAGGCTAATGCAGTCCTCACGGGTCTCACCCTTTGAATTCAGAAGAACATCATTCTATCTCAAGTGGAAACCAACTCGAAGATCATTTGTGACTCTCTGATGGACAGAGTCTCCATTCCATGGTCAGTTACCTACATCATCAGAAAATGTAAACTTCTTATCAATAGAAATATTCAGGTCACCCACACATGGAGAGAGCTGAAAAAAATCGCTGACCATCTCATGTCCCTCGTAGCCCCTAGATCCAATGTCACATGCCTCCTCAATGTCACCTACTTCAAGCCGGAAGGGGTAAACTTAATTCGTGATGATGCCCTTGATCTCCACTATTTTATACCCCCCTAAACCTTGTTTCTTTGTACTTTTATTTCTTCTTTGAATAAATATACACGCATTATGATGATGATGACACCCAACTTTAATTTTTACCTTGATCAATGATTATTCAAGGATCAATACGACAATGAACGATTGTCTCTATGTAATAGAATCAGATACTTAGATAAATAAGGAAGAGGCCCAAAACCTTTAGAGTAGATCTTTCACATCATGTTTATGATTAATTTAAATTTATTTTCTCAAAAAAAAAACCTAGTTCTTCAGTACATTCTTCTTTGATGATGTTGATCGTTCGGGATGACCCTTTCAGATTATCTTGTTGTGCTTGAGAGGATCCAAACCAGAATCCCTCTAGTAGTGATCCACATGTACTCCAATGGTCTCTAATTGACGCCACTCTCTTTTTGGGTGCTAGCGCGGAGAAGTGAATGTCTTGTGTCGATTGATATTGATCACCTATTCTTCGATCTTGAAGAATATCTCTCTTTAATGAGAGGGAGAGATGATATGTGCCGAGAGAAAATTTCTAACTTGGAATTACTTTTGCGTCATCAGTTTCTCATGTATGGAACAATAGATGTATATATACATTTATTGACATGAGGATTCTGTTATAATGTTTAATTTCATAACAAAAATTAAATACTTCCATAACCTTAGAGAAAACCCATGCTACATAATAACAATAACCATGTTATTATTTGTTGTGTGCTAACTTGAGCAAAATAGAATCATAAATGAAATCCCATGTCACATAATTATAGATGCATTATTATTATTTTGTTTTGTGCTGACTAGTCAAATAATTATTTATTGTCTTGAAAATAATTATTTTTCTACCGAACCATCCTTGGTCCACTAAAACTCCAATTCCATTTATTAAACACCCTAATAATTAAATAAATAATATATTATCTTAAATAAATATTTTTTTTACAAACTAGTAAATAAATATTTATTAAATGTTCAATAAAATAAATAAATATATTTTTATTCTGAATTCGGTGAATAAATATTTATTTAATTTATGAAATAATTTTAATTTGAGTAAAAGTATTCCACTATCTTGAGAAAAATATTTATTCTATAAATTAAATTTGAATAGAATTTAACCAAGACCAACAGAAACTCCTAGTGTGTGACCCTCTAGGATTCTTTATCGTTGGCATTAGATGGGCTTGCCTAAAGTCCAAGAGTACTGTCTAGAAACGGCTCAAGGCACCTAAGATAAAGAACGTAATGTCATAATAACGACATCCACACACAAACACTCACTATGCAATATAATCCCTTTTTTTCAATATCTAATCAAGCTGGTTTCATGATAGTGTCCTCAACCTCTATGCTTGAAATATTGTTCTTTGACTACATGAAATAAACTCATTGTTACACCATGAACATGAAATTTTTTGCGACTATTCTATTTCAATCAAGTGGCTGAGATATCAACTTCCATAAATGCAAGGGACAAATCTTTCCTCAACTTATCCATTAATAACATGTCATTCACGACGCACACAGTGTACCATACTCCCCACCAACTGTCTGTGTGACAATTTTCATCAGTAAATCAAAGTCTATGAGTCATGAAATATATTAATGGTAATATTAAAGTCTAAGGACCATTACACATGCTCACATATAGGAATATCAAATGACAACAAAACAAGAGGAATTCCTATCGGCGGGTTTGTTCTCATAATCTCGCATCTTAGTGATTACCATGTGAGACGTTCATGAGAAAAAGTCTCATATTCTTATGATTACTTGCACCTGATGGTCTATATACTATGTGTCCCATCATATTATGTCATCCAACCATAGAACTATATTTAATAATATTGTCATAGCACTTCAAGGTTCCCATCATAGCAGGAAACTTCTATGACCTTGTTAATGCGACAAATTCATCAGAATATTTTTACACTATAGTCATGAAGAACAATGAATAAGATGTTTAATATTTAAATATTGATGTAATCAATGCACAAAAAAATTGTTCTAGGGCCCCAACTCTTACAATTTGGAGAGTTTGGGGAGGTTTCTATCAAACTTTGAGCTCCCAGTTGTGCCTTAAAATTAATTTCCATTGTCATATGGATGGAAAGAGAGAGACAAACATTCATATATTTTATGATATATTTCAAAAATATGTCTTGTGTTTTTGAAGATCTTAGTTTAGGTACCAAACCTTGGTTGAGTTTTCTTATAAAAAAATTACCACTCTCCCATTCAAATTGTGTTTTTTATGCATTGTATTGTAGTTATATAGAGATTAATTATATTGGTTCAAGGTTGGAGAGTCAATGGTCCTTGCACTAAATGTGGTGACTATCATGACAAATAGGGTTCAAGTAATTAAAGAGCTGATGAAGGTGGAACATTACCATTGGAAATCAAATATTAATCAAAGGAGACTATTAGAGTTTGAGGTTTGGGACCATGTGTTCTTGTGGGTTTTCCCACATTATGGAAAATGTAAATTTTCCCACAGAAGAAAGACCTCTCCATGATTCATTGATCCTTTTTAGGTGTTGTGATGTGTGGAAAGGTGGTGTATCAATTTTCAATTCCCCCATAGTTGGACTAGATCCATGATGTCTCACATGTGTCATAGATTCACCAATATCCTCAAAATGATTCTCATGTTATTGAATGGGTTGTGTTGGATGTAAAAATTAACAGGATGTATATGGAGTTCCCAATTGAGATTTAGGATTGTCGAAAGAATATTTTGTGTGAATGATTTATTCCCCAAGTTGAAATTATATGGAGGCATCATTTCCTTGAGGATAGTAATTGGGAATGTTATTCATAAATTCACTCTTAGTATCATTAGAAAATTTGAGATTTTTATTTCTACAATGTTTGAGATGATTGTTTATACTGATTTATTAAGTTTGTTTATTCCTTGGTGTCATTTTGTGCTAGGTGGTGGTGGTGTCATGTTTTAGAGGTATCTACTAGGGATATTTATGATCAAAGGATTTGGGTTTCCATTTTGGGATTGGTTTTGATTATCAATAATTAAATTATTGAGAGATATCTGATGTAATGGCCTAAATGTTTTCGAGCTGTTTCTTTGCATTATTTAGTAATTACAGGTTTTGAGAAGAATTCGGAGGGGGATAAGTGTTGATGGATTTGATATTTCATTTGGTATAAGGAAGTCACATCATGATATTTTGGGTCGTTTCATTCGATACTTAGCTAAAGTAGGAGGAACTTCTACATGTGATGATTTAGAGTGTGGTAAGGATGGTCTTGGATTATATCATTTTGTGTTGGATTTTGGAAACGTATAGGACCTTAAATCCCATGAGATGAACCGTATAAAGTTATTTTTAACCCCAAAACCCCCCTTTATCTATTTCTTGGTCATGGTATGTGGGTTTGATTTGTGAATTGATGTATCTTAGTAGTTTTTGAAGTTTTACATGGATGTATTTCATGGAGTAGTGAATGTATGACATAGTGCGGAACCTATGAATATGATTTGATAGTTTTTTATATTGGTTGGTCACATGAATCTACCTATATCATGATATGAGGACCTGGAGGTTGATTTTCAGCAGTGATTATTTGGGTGTTGTCATGTTGTGGTTCCTTGGTCATGTTGTAACCCTTTTATAAATGTATCGTATTTTGAAAGTTGACCAAGTTTATGAGGAGTGAAATGTGGGGGATACACGACATGAATTTTAGAGGACAATTTGATATGGACATGTCACAGAGTGATGATGGCATGTCAAACTGTGATGTAGTGTTTTCCATGCTACATATAAATTTGAGATATTCCTTGAATCTCATTATTTTTACATTATTTCTTATAACCATGGGTGAATGAAGGTGATACCCTAGATACCATTGAACCTCCATTGACTAGTTTTAGCTCTCATCTTTAAGATATCAATTGATAATGATCCATAGAGAGTTCTCCTATCCCTTTCTCTTGAGTTCTCTATGTGTTATTTGTCTGGGATGTCTGTAAAAATGGTTTGGGTGTCATATTTAATGGTTTTGATTCATGGGTTTGATATGAATTATTTTGATTAATATTATTGATAATTTAATTTCATGGTTTCATCCAAGTTATCATACCTTCCTTTATTTTTCCTTACACAATGAATTTTGAAGCTTCGATTGAGGTAGGGGATTCAAGAACTCTCTATTTTTATATGTGAATTGTGGAGGTTAAATGCTCTTTCTTTCATTGGGTGGATGATATGGATTTCCAAGTAAATATAATGAACTATGATATTTTTTTTGTAAATTGATGGATTAACCTATTTCTATGGCATTATTATGTGATTATTTACTATTGAATTATGTTACTGAAAATATTTATCTATTTATATTTTTTCTACTACTTAGATTGGAATTATGGGATCAAATTTCATAAAAGTTTAATGATGTAAATGATGGTATCAAGGAATACAGTGGAATCCAGTGGACGATAGGTCTACAAATATTCACCACCAATGTGATGAAACTTCATCTTCTCCAATGATCCAAGCCCTAGTAATGTCTAAGGATCTCTCGTGAATTAATCAGAGCAAAAAAATAAAATTTGAATGAGTACCTCTTTCACATGAAAGTGTGCTAGTTTGTCACACATTGCTGAAAACCCTCTATTTAAGGATCTAATACCGAATCCCTCAATATCATCAAAACACACATCAAGAATATACATGTACACCATTCATCGAATTCTAGGTGTTGTAATGGAGCTCTGATGATTTCTTAAATGTCGTAGAAATCACCTCAATCCTTTTCCTTTCATTAAAAAATGAGTTCTTGGATCATTCACTCGGTTAAAGAATTTATATCTCTAGGATTCTAGAGGAGAGATAAGCTCTGAATTTTGACTCATGAATAGTACATGGAATGAGCTTCTCCTTGACTTATATAGTGGATGTCTAAAAAACCCGGTTAGGGTTACCCAACCCTCATATATTTAACATACACTAAATAATTAATAAATAAATAATTATGATGTACTAACCATTTCATAAATATTATTTATATTTTATCACTTTCTTTTAATGTATATTAAATAAATTATATGATAAAACCCGAGTCATTAACTTTAATCATAATTTCTTCTAATATTAAACAAACCTTGAATATTAAAATAATATCAATTCTAATAAAATTATTCCTTGTATTTACTTGAACACTTGTTAATATGTTTAATAAATAATAATGAATTTATTATATACTTGAATAATTATGAATTTATTAATTTTTCGGTGATCAGTAATGATTGGACAACTCTCAACGCCCGTGGTGGGGCCCACTATGCCCTATAAACCAATTCATCAGAATTAGAAAAATTCATGAATATGCTATTGTGTTTAAACCTCTAGATCCTTATTCTGATCGAAATAAATATTATCCACACACAAAGAATAGATTTTATCAACCCATAAAGGACCCTAAAGAGATAAGGAAACTTTTTGGAAACCAAAACCTTACCTACAAACACGTATTGTGTAATATAATCTCTATTTCTCATGATATCTCATATTGAAGGACATACACTTGTGTCATAATATTTTATTACTTTACTATTTGTTTTTCTAACTGGATAAAATTACCTCCAACTACATTGTCCTAGAATTTATGAAGGTACTACCATCTTGATCAACTAATAATGAGATATCACTCCCTCAAATTGGAAGGGGAACATTATATCTTGATTATTTGACCAGTGTCATACCTCCAATGACTTTCCCAACATGATATAACTCACCATGAATTCATTATCATGGTTTTTTCCTTACATCAAAGTACATGATCAAATAAAACACATTGATAATGATGTCAAGTCAGGAGACCAATATACATGTTTGTAGATATAAAAAACCAATAACACCCATAACATGTGGTGTTCCTATTACTGGGTTTATCCTCATGATCTCACCAACTTGAGATCACCAAGTCCAAACATCATGAGAGTAAGTCTCAGTGATTATGATCCCCAAACCCCTGATAGTCATACATCAACTATGTATAGTCAGTATGATGTGTCTTAAACATAGGAAATGTATTTAAGATTAATTTCATAGTATCTTGATGTTCTCGTTATAGTATTGAAACTACTATAACCTTTTGATACAAAAAAATAATCCAAGGAAATTTCCATTAAATAGTATATTTTGAAATATCAACACTATAATGGTAAGTGTAAATCATGTATAACTCACTATATACATGGTATTGTAATAAAAAATTACTAATCTAGTTGAGTATAGAGAACCCACTATTATGACACTCCCACTTTCACTAGAACCAACTTACTAACTATCCTTGTTATCTCTCACATGATTATGATCATGTTTCTAATGGGTCATGGATTTAGTTTCTGGGTCTTTCACATCTCTGTTACGTGGCCATTATTCTATGTGTGACCTTTCCTCCTTCAGTAAGACTCACCAAGAAATGTATTCCCATAACGTATTCATTTTTACACTATCGTAACTTGAAATATTGGTTAGTATTACTAATAGAATTATCCCAATGATAAAAATTTACTTATTGAGTGTGATTCCAAGAACTAGAACAAATCACTGTGTATTTTACGTTGCTTCTTTAGATACCTATGAATCCACAATGAACTTGGTATTAGTATATATGACTATAACTATCTTGAATGATATTTTATCACTCATTACCATATCCTAACTATGATATTATTTCATAATGATCTATATGAATACTAGTTTGTGTCCCCTTATAACCAGTATCCATTTTTTTGAACATATTAGGTATATATCCTTTGCACTTTCTCAAGTGAAATTGGATAGTTCTGACTTCTTCCCTTATATTTTTCCAAGATATAATTGATATTTTCCTACCATAGTATATATGATAACAATATGAATTTTTGTACATATCATGGAATATGTGATTGATCTATAACGTCTTGGCCCGACTTTCCATCGAACTGGTGGTCGCACCAGTGGGTCACATGGCCTCAAGTGTGTCTCCCAGTACGCCAGAGGCTGCCGACTACCAGCGAGGGTCCCAGGAGGTGATAGTGGGGAGACTATACCCTCATATCAGAGTAACACAACGGGTTTATCAGAGTAAATAATATTCAATTGCAGAAGCAGTAAAAAATTGAAAGGCAGAAGCAAAAGACAGGTAATAAAAATTTTATAAAAGGCAGCAAATGCCAGTTTACAATGCATGCATTTAAAGATGACGATACAGTTATGAAAGTAGGAAACATTACAACATGCTTTACAAACAATAAAAAAAAAGAAAGGAAAACAAAGCCCGACAGCAATCCCCTGAGCATCCCAAGCTCTCGTTTGGTCGTTTTCTCCTAACTCCTCAGGTAAAAACAGTACAGCACACAACCTAGGTCCTGTAAGCAAGAAGGTCTACTCGGGTACCCCAGTGCAATGGCGGCCCGAGTAGGGTGTGAGATATAAATCTCAGTAGTCCGGCACCACCAGTGTCAAACCCAATCCAGATAGTGTATAATAATTAAATAGTGATCTGGTTTGGAGAAACAAGTAAGCATAATTACATAAGTAAAAACACCCGTCCAGGTTCCCAAGGGACACCTGACGGTTATACCAGCTTCGTCTCGTTGCCGGTAAAGTAACCTGATCATGTCACCATATATATATATATATATATATATATATTTGTATTTAGATCATAGATGGCATGGGGTAAGAATGCCTCCCACCAATTAATAAGAGAATTCGTGGGCACGAGGTAAGAATGCCTCTCGTCCCTATAGGCCAACTAGCAAGGGGTAAGAACGCCTCCCTTCCATAATTTGTGATTAGCGGGCATGAGGTAAGAATGCAACTCGTTCCTATAGGTAAACTGGAAAGGGGTAAGAATTACTCCCTTCCATCACATTCATTCAGCCGGTATGGGGTATAATTGCTTCCCAACTGTCACAATCATAATACTGGCATGGGGTATAACTGCCTCCCATCCAGACCTGTAGTCATCAACAGAGTCAACTGGAAAGGGGTAAGAATGCCTCCCTTCTAGACATGTAATCATCAACTGAAGTCAACTGGAAAGGGGTAAGAATGCCACCCTTCCAAACACATAATCATCAACTGATGTCAACTGGAAAGGGGAAAGAATGCCTCCCTTCCAGACACATAATCACCAACTGAAGTCAATTGGAAAGGGGTAAGAATGACTCCCTTCCAGACCTGTAATGTCACACTGGCATGGGGTATAACTACCTCCCATACAACCACGTATCTTTCACTAGGTTGTGTCAGCATGCACTCACCTCTATTATCATTCATTATGTGGCATCAACATGTGTGCACTCACAATACAAACATGTCTATATTATACTACTTATGGAAATACTTCATAAGCATTCAAATAATCATATCACATACACATAATCAGACTCATTCATGTTCATACTTAAGGCAAACCATCTTAAGTATCTAAAAAAAGAAATTCACATATTCATTTTACTAACATAAGCCGTTCTCATTACGTTATCCCAAGGTGTGGTTGTACCACACTAATCCATTCATTTCTAGTTTGACCATTTCATCTTAAAGGATATATTTATCATTCTTTAACCCTTTGATACATTCTAAAGGAATCATGTCATATAGTCTTAAGTCATTCCACTATGGTTACCATATTAATCAATTTGCCTAACATGTCAAATTGACCCAAACAGAAGTATCATAGCCATATCATTCTATTTATCTCAACAAGGCAAGTTCACATACAAAGCATCGAAGAGGCACTACAATAATTCAACAGGAAATCATAAAAATTCTATCACAACTTTTTATCTTGAAGATCGTGCACCTCTTATTGAGGGTTTTATTATTAAATCATTAGTTTAGTGACCAAGCAACCATTTTATCTCATCCTGCATTTCACACTCTTTTTCAAGCAGCATCTAATCAGAACCAGATTGCAGAATTAAAATAATAACGCATTGCATTATTAAAATAATTAATAATTTTACTTTAATTTAAAAGGGAAAGGATAGGGACCCTACCTCAAGGTGGATCCATCCGTACACTCCAGCTCTTGGTGCTTTCTAACTAAGAGTCGCAGACGAGTTGCCTAGTATTTGGCGACTCGAAACCATTCCAAAACCTCAAACGCACTATAAACAACATACTAGGAACTCATGAACATAAAAATCCACAAATTCAAAAAGTGAGAAACAAAGAAAGAGGTGAAAACCTTACACCAATACCAACCTGATGATCTGAAACCACCTGAACTGCTTCACCTTCGGCGGCGGTTGCCGGAACACATACCAAGGAGTCCCAATTAAACTTCCCCATAACCTAGAACCAAAATAAAACAGAAAATCAGATCATCCCAAAGCCCTAAGGTTCGGACATACCTCACTAGGCACTGATTAGGTCAAAAAGAAACCATAGGAAGGGTGGAGAATCAAGAGGGGATCTTACCATGAAGATTTAGTGAAGAAACCTCAAGAAATTGGTCAGAGATCTAAGCGCAATGAGGGAACCAAGGGGGTGTCGTGCGTGGCTCAAGTGGAGACCCTCCCTATTTCATGTGGTTTGAGTGAGGGTGAGAGAGAGTTAGTTTAGGTTTTAAGTTTTTCTTTTATTTTATTTTGAAATTAAACAATTCCTTTAAACAGACCATCCCGCACGGTTTGATCCGCATGGTTTACCAAACCGTGCACAAACTGTGCGGCACCCTCTACCTAAGAGAGGTCCCTCGCACAGGCTAGGTGCACGGTTTGGGAAATCATGTGCAGATAGTGCGCAAGCCACTTCCCCCTTTAATTAAGGTCGCACGGTTAGGGAAACTATGCGACAACCATGCGCCCTCTGCAGCTCTTTAAAAACATGGGTCCGGCGCCTCCGAAACCCCTCGAGCCACTCGAGAAACTTAATGGGCCTTCGCCCAGATACAAAAACATTAAAAGGAAGGGTTAGACCTTCAAAACCTTTTTCCGAAGCCCGGTATTCAAAACGACAGGTTCAGTAAACGAAAAGTTCAAATTCCTTCGGGTTTTAGTCTGGTTCCAAATGCGGGTCATTACCACCTTCCCAGCTTAGAACTTCTCATCCTCGAGAAGCCTTCGGGAACAACGCACACATCACCCAACATACTAGGGTAGTAAAGATTTGTTCAAATGATCACGTTGTGCTCACAAACATTCAACACACCCTTAAGCATCCATTAAACCATATGGTGCTTAAGCCTCCAAAACTCGAGCTAACCCTCGTTTCCCAAATGAAACACCATGACGGTTCTTCCCGAGCCCATCTACCCAAAGACACAAACCTGTCGTCGTCTCTCCAAGCATCCATTCACAGGTACTTCCCACCTTATATTTTTAATGTTAAGAAACTAACTCCAAACTATGGTTCAGACCACCGTTGGAAGTAACTTTCAAAGCACTCCCCAAGCGTTTCGACGACGCTCCTAGCGTGATTTGAAACAGATAAAACGGTCAATTACCCATAAACCTCAAGGCCCAAGCCGAGATGGTTGTTCATATTAGGCACCGGACAACACAAACCGCACTCACCTACATCAGACGACGTGTCTTAAAATGGTTCTTCACCAATTGTGTTCATTTAAACCAAAGAGGAAAAGTGTCAAGCCTCAACAGCCGACCGATTTGAAGACGCCCGGCTTAGACAACCGATGTATTTCGAGCAAAACCATTTTGGATTCCTCCAAGGAACCTTACTTTTGTCACAAACACGCTCACCGAAGCCTACACTAGACTTCTGATGATGTTTCCAAGATAAAACCATACAATAATCCACACATCCCACATGCAACACCGAAAGAGAACCATCCGATCAAGCCCAAATGCTTTAAAGAATTAGCACTGATAAGACCAATGATCTCTTAGTGTATCTTGAATGAGGACAAGATAGGGGAAATGCTCGTCACTAAACAGAATACACTAACAGGTGTTAACGGATTCCAGTTAATCATACCAGAATGCTGGAAGGAAGAACAGTCGAACCTCAACTGGTCGACTTCAAGGAAGGAACTTAGCATCAACTGCCAACACATCCACACGTGTTAAACTTGCATGCCCCATGGGAATTCAGACACAATCAACCTTTCCAGAAGGAATTCCAGGTACTATCTCTTCTACTTGGAAGGACACATTTACCAGATTTGACGCGACGCACTCCCAACCTTAAGAGTGTCCTAGTCATTGAAGGGAAAGGAGATAACCTAGCTGCGCACAAACGCTCTAGTACACAAACACCGCAAATAATCATGCGACGCTCCTCTGCCAAAATCACATCACCAAACAAACGAAAAAGATCCAAAACAAGGAAACCAATGTGTCAAAACACGCGAGTCATTCGAAAGCCATCCCAAACATTGGGACGAAACAATTCTTTAACATCGGGACACTCTACTGAGGAGGTGACCCCAAGACACAATGAAAGTTAAAACCCAATGAACACCCATCCGAACAAGGGTGCCATTAGAAAAACAAGAGTCCAACAGGGGAAAACGACACCCTAACAACACCTCACGTTAGAAAACCCACAGAACAAGAAAGACATTAAAACACTAAGGGTGCTACCAACCACGGGCTAGCCCCTTACGAAGATCAAACATCAACCCTAACACCGGGTCACGTAAAACAAAGTCTCTAGGCTCAAAAGCCAAACATCAAGACACCGATAAAGAAACCACTCCTACGGAAACACCTACGGTCCCGTTCCAAGGCAACTCGACGAGAATCTCAAAACTACCCCATACAATTGGATTTCAACACACCACTACAGGTTCCTTTACCAGGCCCTTAACATTTTACCCCATTTAAACTCTAACCACTTAAAAACTTAAACCACACATCAAGAAAATAGGAAAGCTTCACAAAAACTTCCTTTTAAAAACATAAAACATACACAGACATCCTGTCTTTATCAATCAATTGAGAAAAACAACACCATTTAAACAAAAGGTTGACCTATGAGGGTCCCATTTTATCCATATCGGGTTCTTCAAAAAGAAACCCCAAAGAAATTTATCAAAAAAAAATTCTCAAACACCCTAAACCGGGTTATCTCATACAACGCTTACCAACTAACCTACTCGGTTCCAGTTGCACATTTAACAGTTAGCCAAAACCTTTCAATTTAAAAAATTAGGCAACATTTTCCATTTAATCATTTCAAAATACAACAAGCCTTTACATTTAATACAGGTTGTCATTTACCAATTCATGAAGCGCCCATACATTTCATGGATTGAAAATCGACTCGCATTTTTATCAAAACCAGATTGCAACCTAGAATTTAACATGATCACATACAAAGGTCTGATGATATGGGTGGCCACTTACCAACCTATAAAGCACCCATACACTTTATAAATTGGAATTTAGATACAATTTTTAATCAAAATCAACTTAATTTATCATTTTTAACTTAACACCCCTTTATAGTAGTTCGAATACATGGGTTACCTTTTCCCAGTTATAAGGCGCCCATACACCTTACAACTGAAAACTGGCTCCCGTCATATTCACAACCAATAGATTCAACTCATGCCATCAATTACAAATATAAAACAGAGAATGTCACTACAAGTAGATAACACCGAGGCATGTTATAACACATAGGCATGGAATTCAATCACTTAAGCATATTATACAGGAAAGCTAAGATGAAACTACATGGCATGGCACATGCATGGAATGTTAATTCCTATGTGCCTAATATGATGCATGGAATGCAGCTTTCTTGCCATATCAGGCCAAGGGAAAAATTCAAGGAATTTCATAAACCACAAGTAAGAGAAAATACAACAGTCACTCAAGGTGAAATCATCTCAACTGTAATAGCACACAACATGAACAACAATTCCCAGCCCTGGCCAGTTGGTCATTTACCCTATGTGGGGTGATCAGTCCCAAGCATGGCTATTAGCCAAGCGCCAACACTTTCCTAATCTCCTGTCTACTAACCCAAAATAGTAAGGAAAAGAAAAGAAACATCCTCTGATACCACTTTGTAACGTCCCGACCTGGCTTACCATCGAACCGGTGGCCGGACCGGTGGGTCACATGGCCTCAAGCGCGTCTCTGGGTACGCCAGAGGCTACCGACTAGCAGTGAGGGTCTCAGGAGTTGATAGTGGGGAGACTATATCGTCATATCAGAGTAACACACCAGTATTATCAGAGTAAATAATATTCAATAGCATAATAAGTAAACCATTGAACATATAAGAAAAATACAGGTAATAACCATTTTATAAAATGCAGCATACACCAGTTTACAATGCATGCATGCACAGATGAAGATACAGTTATGAAAGAAGGAAACATTATAAAATGCATTACAAACAAAACCAAAAAAAGGTAAAAAAATCCCAATGGAAATCCCCTGAGCATCCCAAGCTCCCTCTTGGTCCTTTGCTCCTAACTCCTCAGGTACAAATAGCATAGCACACAACCGAGGTCCTGCAAGTAAGAATGTCTACTCGGGTACCCCAGTGCAATGGCGGCCCGAGTAGGGTCTGAGATATAAATCTTAGTAGGCCAGCACCACCAGTTTCAAACACAATCCAGACAGTGTATAATAATTAAACAGTGAGCAGGTATGGAGAAACAAGTAAGTATAATTACATAAGTAAAAGCACCCATCTAGGTTCCCAAGGGACACCTGACGGTTATACCAGCTTCGGCTCATTGCTGGTAAACTAACCTGATCATGTCACCATATATATATATATATATATATAAATTCATTTAGATCATAGATGACATAGGGTAAGAATGCCTCCCATCCATTAATAAGAGATTCGTGGGCACGAGGTAAGAATGCCTCTCTTCCCTATAGGTCAACTGGCAAGGGGTAAGAATGCCTCCCTTTTATAATTCGTGATTAGCGGGAATGAGGTAAGAATGCCTCTCATCCCTATAGTTCAACTGGAAAGTGGTAAGAATGCCTCCCTTCCATCACATTTATTTAACCGGTATGGGGTATTCCTGCTTCCCATATGTCACAATCATAATACTAGCATGGGGTATAACTACCTCCCATCCAGACACATAGTCATCAATAGAGTCAACTGTAAAGGGGTAAGAATGCCTCCCTTCCAGACATGTAATCATCAATTGAAGTCAACTAGCACGGGGTAAGAATGCCTCCCATCCAGACACGTAATCATCAACTGAAGTCAACTGACAATGGGTAATAATGCCTCCCTTATAGACATGTAATTTCACACTAGCAGGAGGTATAACTTCCTCCCATCCAACCACGTATCTATCACTAGGTGGCCCCATCATGCACTCACCTCTATTATCATTCATTATGTGGCATCAACATGTGCACACTCACAATACAAACATGTCTATATTATACTACTTATGGAAATACCTCATAAGCATTCAAAGAATCATATCACATACACATAAGAGAACACATCCACCTTCATACTCAAGGCAACCAATCTTAAGTATCTAAAACAAGACATTCACATATTTTTTTTACTAACATAATCCGTGACATTACGTTATCCCAAGGCATGGTCGTACCACCCTAGTTGATTCATTTCTAGTTTGACTATTTCATCTTAAAGGATATGTTTATCATTCTTTAACCCTTTGATACCTTCTTAAGGAAACATTTCATATAGTATTAAGTTATTTCACTAAGGTTACCATCTTACCCAATTTTCCTAACATGGAATATTGACCCAAACACAAGTATCATAGCCAGATCATTTTATTTATCTAAACAAGGAAAGTTCACATACAAAGCATCGAAGAGGCTCCATGATAATCCAGCAGGTAATCATAAAAAGTCTATCACTAATTTTTATCTTGAAGATAGCGCACCTCTGATTGAGGGGTTTTATTATGAAATTGTTTGTTTAGTGACCAAGCAACACTTTTATCTTATCCTACATTTCACACTCTTTTTCAAGCAGCGTCTAATCAAAACCAGATTGCAGAATCAAAATACTAAGGCATTGCAATATTAAACTTATTAATACTTTTAATTTAATTTAAAAGGGAAAAGAGAGGGACTATAACTCAAGGTGGATCCATCCATCCAATCCAGCTCTTGAAGCTTTCTAACTAAGAGTCGCAGATGAGTCGCCTAGTCTTTGGAGACTCGGAACCATGACAAAACCTCGAAAACACTATAAACAACATACTAGGAACTCATAAACATCAAAAGACCCAAATTCAACAAGTGAGAAACAAACAAAGAGGTGAAAACCATACCCCAAAACCAAGCCGACGATCTGAAACCACCCGAACCTCTTCGTCTTCGACGGCAGTTGCCGGAACGCGCACCAAGGAGTCCTGAAGAACCTTCCGCATAACCTAGAACCAAAATAAAACTGAAAATGGGATCATACCAAATCCCTAGGGTACATCCGTACCTCACCGGACATTGATTAGGTTGAAAAGAAACTAGAGGAAGGGAGGAGAATCAAGAGGGGAGCTTACCATGAAGATTCAGTGAAGAAACCTCAAGAAATCGGTTGGAGATCGAAGTGCAAGGAGGGAACCAATGGGGGTGTCGTGTGCGGCTCAAGGGGAGCCCCTCCCTATGTCATGTGGGTTGAGTGGGGGTGAGGGATAGTTAGTTTAGGTATTAAGTTTTTCTTTTCTTTTCTTTTCTTTTAAAATTAAACAATTCATTTAAACAGATCGGCCTACAGGGTTTGATCCGCACGGTTTTCCAAACCATGCGCAAACCGTGCGGCACCCTCTGCCTACGATAGGTCCCTCTCATGGGCTATGTGCACGGTTTGGGAAACCATGCACAGCTCGTGTGCAAGCCGCTTCCCCCTTTAATTAAGGCCGCACGGTTTGGGACGCAAAGTTATGGAAACTATGCGCCAACCGTGTTCCCTCTTCATCTCTTTAAAAACTTGGGTCCTACGCCTCCGAAACCTCTTAGGCCACCGTAGAAACTTAGCAGACCTTCGACCATGTACAAAAACATTAAAAGGAAGTTTCGACCTGCAAAACCTTGTTCCAAATCCCGGTCTTCAAAACAACTGGTTCAGTAAATGAAAATTTAAAATTCCTTCAGGTTTTAGTCTGGTTCAAAATACGGGTCATTACAGATCCATCACATTAGCATATGGAATTTAAATCATCACATTAATATCCTCCTGTGTCCCATACATGTATACATAGAGAGATTTATTCCATGTGGAATTGGTAATAATTATCTCTTGGGTTGTTCTAACTTATATTATTCAATACCTTTAGTATATATACTATTTATTTGGTCTAACTGATTGTTAGATACACCTAAATAGATACTTCTCCCTATAACTTAGATTTATACTTTTAAGTAAATATCTAGATAATTACATTCATTATGGTCTTAAATAAATATCTGACCAATATTTATTTTTCATATGTTATCAAAAATATTTTACTTATAAAATAATGATGATTCCACCAACCTCTATTAGACACATGGAAAAACTTTATTCTAAATGAATAATATTTGATAATTTTACTTTAATCCTGATCTGTATTCGAGTAACTTACAATTTATTGGTATTCTATGGTTTCATCATCCCTTTATAGTTGTGTTGTATATACAACTTCCATGATTGGCGGTCTTGACATGCAATGCACAATAAAATGATGATAAGTAAAATTCTACTAGATTTAGGCATAATGAATTAGTATTACCAATCAACCTTTATTGGTACCAAGATTGTGCCATCCATGTATAGTCTCACTTGAACACCCACCATAGTATTTAAAATAATAAGCCCCATGTAATTTGATACATGTGATCCATTATTGAATTTTAATTGATCCTATAAATTTTTTCTGATTTTCATATATTGCTTACTTACATGATTTGTTATTCTCAATGAATAATATATCACCTATAATGGTAAATATAAAAAATAATACTATATTTTTAACCTTTCTATGCAGTATGTGTCACTGGAACATTCCTATTATACACCTCTTACGTAACTTGTTCCAATGGAAACTATTTGTTCATCTCTAGCATTGACTAATACAAAGTCAATCTTTATCCCATTATCTCAAGTGGAGATGTGTTACCTTTTATATAAATTTAGTCCATCACTAGACTATATCTATTATATAATAGAGATTTATGTTATATCCCAATGAAATTTCAGGATATTTCCTATAGATTAACTATGTATTTTTCTTGATTCATGTTTATTTTATATTCTAAAAAACTCTTTGCATATAACCACATATATGTATGATATATTGGATTTCCATCACAATTTAACTCACATGATATCCATTTTTCCTAATAGTTGTCATTTTTATGGGATAACTCCATAATTTTTTATGTATGAATTGAAAATAAGGGAATATTTTGTAATGTATATAAGTTGTAACATTAATATTCCTTTTATTTACATCCTGGCTCTAATGTGTATAAGGAAATGTGAATTTAGGAATTCTTCCATGCTAAATTATATTGATCAATGTTAACATGTAAGAGTCATCATTGAATCTCCTTATTTTCATCATATCTTTGATTTTGATAAGTTAATGTATGTTTAGTAATTACTCCAATCTATATTATATGGTTCAATGAATCCTTGGTCAAGATATTCTTTAGCACATGGGTTTGTAGAAACTCATAGTTTATAACCATGAATATTTTGTACTTCACCTTTACATTCCCTAAACACTTGAAGGAATCATATGAAGTATATTTACCACTATCTTACCCTTATAATAGTTCACTCTCTCTAGTTGAACTAATTCTGAAATATTTTTGGAATATCTTTATTTCTAAAGGATTTTTTGTCCAAAAATAAGTATATAAGTGTATGGATAGTACCTAAGGTATTTAAGTAAAAATATTCTAAAACCATATCGGTTATTTCTTGAAAACTATGTAATTTTTCTTGAAAAGGTATTCTCTTTCCTCAACTAGGTATATAATTCTGACATTTTATCTTCATCATTTATTTCCACTAATTCATGCATTACTGTACAATTCATTGAGTATTAAACACCACAAACAAAATTCATTATAAAATAGGAATAATGTATCCTTATGTCCAATGGAAACATGAGATTAATTTTTTGTTAATACTTAAAAAAATCTCAACTTGAATCATTTACTTGGAAATTTGATGTTGTGTACTTTGCATGGATGACTTAGGAACTACCGTTTCTTATCCATTTGGAGAACACACCTTAATTATTTTAATTTTTCTATATTTACGTGGATAATTTATTCTGATTAACATATGTCATTGACTTATTGTATTTGATACTCAATAAGTATAACAGAAACATTACTCACAATATTGAATATACCAAAATAAGTGACTGGTTGTTTCTTCAATTTAGTTCATTACATTTAAACTTTCAAGGACTTATTTCATGACATGTGAATAAAATAGCCTCCAATATGACACCTATTTTATTTGAATGACATTGGGAAGGTCCCTTTTGTTTCACTATTTCCATTAGACTTCTCACTTTGTCTTTCAACTTGTTTACAATAAGAATTAAAGATTAAATTTTCTTTAGTCCTTATTTACTTGGAAAACATTACCCAAAATCTAATGAATCATTTACTCCATTATATTTATTTTTTTAATATAAAACAGAACTAGAGTAATGGGTGATAAATATATAATAATGGGATGTGATAAATGGTCATGATACATCTTTTATATTCACACAAAACTTGTGTAATCACCCCCATTCATTTCTTGATTTACTTTCTCCTTGGATACTTCTTAGAGATGAGACAACATGTAAAATCAACCACGTCCAGATATTTTATCAATAACTCCCATCCGACATTGATGATAAAATTATGAAATAACCATCATATGAATCTTATAGTAGTCTCCTATAATAATTTTTACACCGTCGCATCATGGGGTGGATTAATAGCTATCAAAGACATCAAATCATTGAATTTATGATGTCATGGTACTTTTCACAAGTGATTATACTACTCTTTAGAAATCTATGTCAGCATGGACTCTTTTTTCTAATATCAATAGAAATGTATTTATGGTATTACATTCCATTTTCTAAAAAAATCTATCAAATTAGTGCTTTTATCTTCGTTACTAATTTAGTCATTATTAATTAATTAATTAAATCATTAAATGTCTCCCACTGATTTATAGAACTCTATCGACCCTCTATACTAGAATTGGAACACTCTACCACTTAAGTATTATAATTTCAATGGTCCTTGAAACCTATCCTCATAGTCTACAATATTTTTCTACTCCACTACTTAGATAATTCCTAGGTAGACACTAAGCTGGCCAGCCACATTAACTTATAGCTCCTTGATCTATTGAGTGAATTCCCAGCTTCTAAAATCAAAAACATGATTTACTTAATACTTGAATATAAAGATAAAAAAGCTATATTTTCTTACTTATTTTCTTCCAACTTCAGTTAATTTAACCCACCACTCTCATAATAACTCCATGTTAATAGGAGGTACCCCCAACTTTGGCTGACGAGCACCTAGTACACCTGGTTTTGTTAAAATTTGAGCGATGAAAGGTTTTCTTGACTTAAAATTTCTTTAATGGTTTTAATATTTCTTTATTAATGTACTCCATTTCTATTAAATATGTTCATTCTATGTTGTCATTCTCACAACTAAACATGTGATAATAGAAAAACATTCATTACATATTTATGCATATTTCTTGTTTATTATTTTCTATATATTCACAGTAAACAAGAAAATGGATAAAATAATAAAAAACGAATAAAGTAGATAAAATTATCCAACCAATCTTGTGCATCTAATTTTGGTTGATCTAGTTTAAATTTCATAGATCAGCCATGACTTAGGGGTTATCATACCTGAGTCGAATCTTGGATGGTATCACAACTTGCCCCCAATTATTTATTTTCACTTCTTATATAATGTATTACCTCATCATGGTGGGGTCCGTGTCTTAAATTATCATTGTTAAATGTATAAGTATACTCTCACACATGTGAGGGGTGTCGAGAGTGCAATATATAATGGATAAATTGGACGTGAAGACCCTTATACATATTGAATTAAAAGGATGATGCAAAGACCTTCACATAATTAACTACCATTTACAAACATTGATAATATCCAAACATACATAGGTTCGATCACATTCTTGTGACTATTCAATGGCTATAATAAATGGTTGATAAAAATAAACTTCAAAAAATTTATACAATGAGGAAATTTAAATAAATTAAATGGATTATTTATATTTAAATAATTTATTCTTAATAAGTCCTTTATTAGTTTAATTTTTATTCCAGAAAAATTAATTTAATTTAATACATAACTTAATTTATTTTTTCTTAATATTAAAATAATAGTATTTTTTAAAAAAAATAATTTTTAATTAATTTTATTTAACCATAAAATTTAATTAATTATATTATTTTTTTGATTATATAATATTTTCTCGGCCCCCAAAACCCCCCATACTCATTGTGGGTCGGACCGTAACCCCACATTCCCATTTTGTGCCATAAAAACCCCATTCAAGGATTTTCTAGGCCAGGTCAGTCCACCCGAACCTATTCTAGGTTTGGAAAACCCACCCTGCCCTATTGCGGAGCAGATCTGGTCTAACATGACCCATGAGAATTAGGGTATGGTGTCACCTCCTGGATGAGGAAATGACAAGGTGGCCTGGGTGAGCCAATGCAGTGGTCTAACAATCATCGCATGTTGTGACATTCAGAGGGAGTCATCTAGGTGGGTGGGGTGGTGCCTCCATATGATAGAAACAGGAGGCAGACACACCAGGTGCAGGTGACACTAGGCTCGATCGTGATGACAGTGACGGGGCGAGGCGTCAACGTTGCGGTCGGGAGCTGGCAACTCAGGATTGGAAAAAAATTAAAAGATGATGGCGCACTAGTGTGTCCAAAGGGAGGTGCTGACTAGGTTTCGACGGTAGGGTCTAGTGGTGGGGGTCTATTGGGTGGTGGTTGGTGCAACTTGAGCAGGGGAGAAGGGAGGTGATGTCTGTGGGATCTCACAGTGGAGGTGGTTCCAATCTTGGATAGTGGTGGGTGGCTCGGCTGTGAATCGAAGGAGGAGGGAGGCATGGAATGTGAGGAATTTGGATGGGATCTAGGGTACTAGGTGGAATCTAGGGCATGACCCATGCCGAGGACTCCCTTTCCCCCTTATTCCTCACTTTTGTTTTGTTTTTTTTTTTCGTATGGAAAGAACACATCCTATTCCAGTATAAAATAACATCCTAATAATATTCTTGGAAGACTCGTGAACCACCCCAAAGAATTAACAATTAAAAATATGATAATCATTATTACTATTCATTCCACAAAGATGGAATATTTTGTCCATTGTCCGACACTGTTCCAGTACTTAGATTCCAACCAATTCTTGGCCAGAATAAAATAGGTTTCTTAACTAATTTTTTTCTAAATGATTCATCACTGATCCATTGTGAAATTATATATATATATATATGTATATTCTTCAATTTTAATACCCACAAAATACTACTTTTGAGCCATATTTTTTTCATAGGACTGTAACACGGCTATCTGAGATTGAATTGAAGCACAGTCAAATCTGTTGGGATCGAATTAATACACTCTACTAAAATTTAAATAAAATTAATTTTCTTGGCTTAGGAAATCCATATGATCCATATAATATAAATTGGTGGAATTGGGGTGTGTAATGGTAGCTTATGGGCTAGGGATTGAAAAAATTTCATCACTAGAGGAAGAAAAATTCATCATCTCCGACGATCTGAGCCTCGGTATAGTATGAGGATATTGTGAGAATTAATCAGATAATAGAAATTAAAACAAAATGAATAACTCATTCAGATCAATGACAACTCATATGTCACATATCACCGATGACCGTTACTTAAAGGATACGAGTCTAAACTCATCTAGATCATCCACACATGCTTCAAGAATCCCTCGTACATCGTTTGTCAAATTATGGGTGGTAGCACAGAAGTCCAATGATTTCCTTGACATCATGATGATCACCTAGATCTTGTGCCTTCAATCTGTGAAGGCATTCTAGGATTGTTCACTCGGTTAAAGTATTTCCCTCTCTAGGATTTGGGAGGATAGATAAACTCTCTATTCTAACTAATGATTAATACATGGAATGAGCTTCTCCACTACCTATATAGTGAATGTATAAAATACCCAGTTAGGGTTCCCCAACCCCCATATATTTAAAGACCACTAAATAAGTAATAAATATATAATTATGATAGAATGAATATTTCATAAATATTATTTATATTTTATCACAAACCTATAATATATATTAAATATATTATTTGATATAACATGACTCATTAAACTGAATCATAATTCCTAATAATTTTAAATGAACACGTACTATTTAATAATATTTATTTGAATAATTTTATTCCTTATATTTACTTAAAGCCTTATAAATATGTTTAATAAATAAATTCAAACCCATTATTTTATACTCGAATAATAATGACTTTTATTTCAGTGATTGATAACTCTTTGAAAAAATTTAGAACCCCTAGTGGTGTCCATCATGTTCTATATACCAAATCACTCGGATATGGAAGATTCTTGAATATGCTATTGTGTGTGACCCTTTGGACCCTTATTTCAATAGTAGTGAATACTATTTACAAACTAAGAGAAGGGTCTAGAAAACCATTAAGGCCCCTAAAGAGATAAGAAAAAGTCATCGCAATAAAAACATTTCATACAAACACGTACTTTATAATATATATCTTTGTATCATGATATCTCATAAAGTAGGATGAACATTTGTGTAATCATCATTTCCTGCTTTATTATTTTTTGACATAACTGGATAGAATTAAATCTAATTTCCTTGAACAAGGATTTATAAAGGTATTACAATCCTGATAAACTAGGAATCAGATATAATTTCCTTAACATAGAAGTGAAAAATACTATCTTTATCATTCATCCAATTTCATACCACCAGTGATGCACCCAACACAAGACACAATGTCATGAATTCATTTTCATGGTTTTCCCTTGCATCAAAGTATGTAATCAATTGAAACATATCGATAATGTTCTCAATTCAAGATACCAATACACACGGTAACAGATAGGAACAACCAATGACACTGAAAACATGTGTTTTTCCTATTGGTGTGTCTGTCCTCATGATCACACCAACTCTAGATCACCAAGTATTAACTTCATGAGAAGAAATATTAATGATTATTACCCCCCAACACCTAATTTTAATACATCGACTATTTCTAGTCATTATGATGTATCTAGACCATATGACATATATTTAAGATTACTATCATAATATCTCAAGGTTATCATTATTACATGATAACTAAAATAACCTTTTGATACACCAAATAATCCATGTACATTAACATTTAAATAGTTGATACAGAAATATAAACACTATAATGGTGAGTATAAATCATGTATAACTCACTGTATATATGGTATGGTAATAAAAAAGTACTGATCAAGTTGGGTATATGGAACCCACTATTATAATAGTAAAGACGTTAAATAAATTTGTTGTGTGGAATCTATAATAATTTTTATTTTGTTTATGGGGAAGATATGAATTTACTTTAAAGTAAGTTTTCAAAAGAGCGATTTTGGAATTTTTTACTATAAATTGTTTTTATTTTAAATTATATTCTTGTTTTTAAGATATTATTTATATTTTAGATTGTGGGGATATTGTGTGGAAACTATATTGATGAGTATGGGTTGTTTTTTAGATTTTATATAGGGATTTTAAATTCCTTACATCGGTTGTAAAGAGGGAACATGGATGAGATTATAGGGTGATATCATGTTTGATTGTATTAAAGAGGAAGTTTTGTGTGGATGTTGATGTGTATATTGGCGTGATATGTATAGAGGTTATTCGATGGTTAGTTGGTTGCTGTGGGGTCATTTTATAGTTTCTTGGTAGAAATAGAATTTTACTGGAAAAAATGACAATGGTAATTGGGTGTGGGATGGAATTGAATAAACTATGGACTATAAATAGAATTTGTAGTAGTTGAAATGAAAAGGTGACTATTGGATTATTCATGGGTGGTATATGAGAATAATCTATCATTAAATAAGGAATTAAATGGCATAAAAAAATTAATATGCTTCATAATAATAAATCTATAACTTGATAAATGATGTAACTAAATGGAAAACTTAAAATGGTTATTGTAGATGTTTTTATAGAAATTGGGGCTGGATTGTGATATAGAAATTAGAATCATTGGTACTATGAAGCTTTGATGGTGTGGTGTTTGTGTTAGTATGGAGTTGTTTTATAGTGTGAATCTTTTATTTTGGGATTATGAGTGGCTATATATATGATGTATTTTACTTATTTCTATATTCACCCTAACCAAGTTATATATCCCTATTTATTCCCAAATTTATTAGGTTTCAGATTGTAATCCATAAAAAACTAGGTTGGGGGATGAATAGATGGCTAACTAGTCCCACTTCCTCACTTTATCTTATAGAAGTTGTATGGCTATGATGATGGTATGTGGTGGGGTTCATTCGTGGTAGGAAGCAATGAGGTTGATATATTCCATTTTCATGATACAAAACTATGATAGATATGGTTATATTATTATGATTGTTGACCAGTGCCAGTGATATCATTGAACTCTATGCAGGTTTGGTTAGGTAGGGTTTTTCTCTGAACCACATCGAAGGAGACATGATTATTTGGATTGGTGATAACAAATAATTGGACACCACAAGGGTTTGGATTGGAAGGGCTATATTCCAACCCACATTAGATGCGACTTGATATATGTATCATGTGGATATGGTTTATGATATAAAAGGGATGGGAGTTCAAGGATATTTTAATTGGGTAATAAGAGGGATAAATTAATGGGGAAGTTGTGAGGGGTAAATTTTTTTACTATATGTTTGATATTATGTTATATCACTTGGGTACAATAATTGGTGAGTGGTCTTTGGTGAGGCTAGGTGATAGTTGACCTAATATGTGGCTATATATTTTTATATTTATTTACTAAATCATTAGTATTATTCTTCTATATTTTCATGAGTTATCGTGAAAAGGATCCTACTTAGTATACATATATACTCACCCATATATATAAAATATTAAATTTTTGGCTTCCATAGTGTGTTTAGTGACTGGAATTGCTTCCTTAGGATTAATTTTGTTATTTTATTTGGAGAGTTTTAAATTTTATAAATTTACATTCATTTTTTGGATCATGGTTTTATTTAATATTATGTAATTTATTAGTGTCTTATTTATATGTTCTAGGATTTATGAGGGTATTGCTTCATATTTTTGTGACTTATAACCTCAGTGCTAGTCTCCACCCTATAGCATATTAGAGGTGGGCGTCAGGAGTGGCTATAATATTCATTATAGGCCCAGGAAAGTTTTCAAGTGGGGGTGGGTTATGATATTTTCTCTTTAATATTATGTAGAGGTTCTTATCAAAAATAATTTCAGCATTAATAAATCTATCAATGAATGTTCCAAGATTCTTGCCGATAATGGTCTTTTCATAATATTAAACTAAACCTAAAAACAAATTAATCCTTACCCAACTTCTGTTTATTCTTCAATAGAGATATTTATCAGCACTAATTTTATCACTGATAAATATACCTATATTATCAGTAATATTATTTCTGATAAATATCTTTATGTAAGATGAAACTAAATTTGTATAAGAATAACTACGAATTTCTAAAGCTCTATAAGATTCAAATAATAACTATCAATGTTAAATTTAATTCAGAAAAATATTTATAAGTTTTAGCACTAAAAGAAGCACTAATAGAATATTAAATTATTGGTGCTTATGATTTTAGTACTGATAAAATCATATTTTATCCGCACTTTTGAGTAAGTTTTTAAAATTCAATAAAAACCAAAGGTATGAAATCTACTCTGATCATGATGAATTTTATAGTTATTTTTTTATTTTTCTTCATGTAAAATGATTCCATTGTCATCAATTCCACTACTTCACCCCTCACATAGTCTTATTATTTAATTAATATAATAATAATTTATCCACATGAAAAACCTATTAAAAATGAATTATTTATGAAATATTTATTTTCTTTAATCCCCCCTTAAAATAATTACAAGTTTTTAAATGAATTTTGGAAGTTGTTTTTTTATTTTGGGTTATTCATGTTCTTTGACAAGTAAACTTAATTGAATACCAGTACCTTTTAATAATATAGAATAAAATATGTATTACTTAAATAATTTCGAATATATAGAGTAATGGTTTAAACAGGGTTTTAATTTTTGATTGATTTATTTAATTTTCCATTGGGATTTTCATAATAAAAAAATAATTTTTTCTAATTTAATGTCTTCTTTGGTTTTTTAAAATTCGATAAATTAATTTGGTAGATTTTTGTTTCAATTTCTTCATGAAACATGTCATTTAGTGTTGTATATATAAATTTATAATATAAATTCCATGTTTTTTTTTGCATTTTGTTAGAGATATTTTGAAGGAAAAGGTTTAAGTATTTTTTGTTAAAAAAATCAAGGTTTTTTGGGAAGTCTTCTAAATGTAAGTTCATTCAGAGTTTTTATATATAAGTATTTTAATTGGAATGGTTTTTAGTGATTAATTCCATGTTTTGTTTTGGTGTATTTACAAAAATGAATATTTTTTTTTCGAATGTGTATATTTCTATTGGAATTTTTATTGAAGTTTAATTTTTTTAATGAGAGTAAGTATATTTTGGGTGATTAATAATTATTTTGGTTTTTATTATAATTAATAATTTAATTATTTTCAAAACTAATTTTATGATTTATGTAATTATGTATTTGAGATGAATTTTGGTTTGATTTAATTTACTTAGATATCTTTTGTTTATTAACGATGAGTTTTCTTGGAATTTTTTTTCTTGTAAGTGTTTGTTTTAAACTAATTTTATAATTTTTTGTGATTGTATTTTGGTTTTATTTTCACATGCATTAAAAAAATTTAATTCACGTTTAAAACATGCATCAAATAACCAAATAAACATATTTGGATTTGGTTCGACGATGTTTCCAATTTTAGTTTTGAATCACAAAACATTTACTTTGTGAAATAGTTTATTATATTGTAAAATCAGTTTAAAATTAGTATCAAAGAGTTTTGTCACTTAATTCTTCACCCATTACTTTGTTAGAGATTTTGACCTCCATTGTGGTTATTGACTAGGATTACTCTATTAAAATCTCACCTTACAAGTGCATAGAGATTAGATAATGACCACCCAAGAGACGACATTACTTCTTAGAATCCTGTTTAGAAATTATAATTACTCACCATTAAAACTAAAACATCATAGGTGTAGTATAAAATCATGGATAAGGTAAACCCATAGAGACAAGGATCCTTATCATTAAACCTTAGTTTAAAAGTAAAAAACGTTTGATTCGAATTATTAAAATAAATCTAAAACAAATTTTAATAAAATATGTTTGTTAAAAATGTTCAAAAAATTTGTAAATTGAGGTTCATGTGATAATAATATTCTAAAATAATTGATGAAGAATCATATTTTTTTCTAGATTGGGTATAAATAAATCATTGGTCATGTTATTTTATCTATAAACATTGAACTATTATTTTCTTTTTGTAAAGTAATTTTATTTATTTAATAATATGGTATTCAAAAGATATATTTAAACATTGTAGTTTAAACTTATCCCATGAACATGAGTAAATTATTATAATTATTTTATGAATTAAATATAAATTCTTCAATCCACATTACAAATATCATGTTTTCTAATGAAGGAATAAATATACAAGAATTATTGAATGAAAAAATCCAATATAAACTAACATTAAAAACAAATGAACATCAATACTCAACTACCCTTAATTTCTAATCACAGAGAAAATAAATTACACAACAATATTTTCATATAACCCAAACAATTAATCCATGTTAGACATAATATAGATTCCTTATATCCAATAATTTTCAAACTAGGGGTCTTTTAGCATTCCAAGATGTTCATCCAATTACATGAGTGAATTATTGAATCAATAATAGATTTTCATTCTTCAAAACAATTTTGTCCTTTTATAGATAAAAAACCTACCATATATCTTCTTATTTCTCCCATATCACATTTCCTATTATTGGGAATTTAAATCCCATTATATATATATTTTTAAATAAAGTTGTATATAATAAATATAACCCATATGTATATATTATAATTTATAGTTTTTTTAATTTATACTTGATATAATTTAAAAATGTAAAAAAGATACATTACATGAATAAATTCTATATATTTAATTAATTATTATTAAATATAATTTTTTTTGAACCAAATAGGATGAATATGAATAAAAAAATGGATATATGTAATTTGTATAACCAAAGAGTATGATGGTTGGATTAAATATTTCATTAATTTTTCAAAAGATCATGGAAATAACCCTTCTCAAATCATTTTTTAGTGTTTACATTGTTGGTATTCAATTTTAATTTTTATAGATGAGTTAAAATAACACTTGATCTATCATGGAATTGATCAAATTTATAAATGTTAGACTAAGCATGGGGAAAAACTAAATGTATATAGTGACTGGGAATAACAATATAGTTTAAGGATCACTTGATATTAGTAAAATTATAAACGATGATGAAAATCATATTGAGAAAATCCCAATGGTAATTGAAGACGTCCTTTACTATGATCCAAGGACATTTGAGAAGTAAAAATGCCTTTATAATGATTCTATACTATGTTGGTTGTACAAAATATACAAAATTTTCAGCCACACTAAAATTATATAATTTGAAAGTTAAAAATGGGTTGAGAAACAATAGCTTTACAAAACTACTTTCTTTAATAATAATATATTTCTAGAATATAATGATCATGATTATCAATCATGTGATTCTAAAAAAATATTATATTAAATGGGTATGATATATGAAATAATACATGTTTCTCTAAATGACTATATGTCGTTTCATAAGTACCATGAATCGCTTAGAAAATTAATTAGTCTAGAAAGGATTGATACAATGAAGATAAATAAACCCCATTAAAAGTGATATGTTTTTTCCCAATCATTGAAAGTTTTATACAAATATATGTAAGTGAGGAGACTATAAGGAAATTGACCTAGAAAATGAATACAATAAATCAATGTGGAAACCTGTATCACCCAACATAACGCCCTTAGTAGAAAAAATGACTATGAGTATCCTAAATTTGGAAATGATCCAAGAAACCTTAATTTTACATTATCTATAGATAAAATGAATAATTTTTTAAAAAGTATCACTCATAGTACAAGTTCTATTATGTTGATAAATTATAACATTCCATCATGGTTATACATGAAGCACAAGTACATTATATTGTCTATTCTTATATTGGGTTCAAAAGAACTTGGTAATGATATTGATGTTTATTTGGATCCAATGATCAAAAATCAAAAATTGATGTGAGATTCAGGTGTATCATTATAATTTTCTCATTGAAATTAAGAGTTCACATTAATACCCATATCATTTGGGATGATAAATAAATTTTATACTTATGGAATTTTTTTCGAGTATAACATTAAAGGAATATTAGGGTGTCCCATTTACGAAAATATATACACTTATTTAGGTTAAAAAATTACTTGAATATAGTATTTCTATGACAACATAAATTTTAACCATGAGGACATAAATACTGATATTAGAAAACAATAATAAATGATAATTTAGAATAAGGTATAATACCTTATCCATTAAAAGGTTATGAAAATTTTTAGAAAGGAAAATATATTTTCAATGTTTTGGTAAACCATTTATGAAAAAATGTATGCAATAAAGTTGGATTTTTTTTTGTAATTATTGGGTTATATTTTTTTTATACTTTAGGAATTTTCTTGATTTGATTCGTATAGAAAAAAATCTATGTGATAGTTACATTTCCTAATTACTAAATGAACCCAACAAAAAAACATGGAATTAAGGCTAGGTTATGAATGATTAATGTTATGATAAGAGAAGATTCAGCACAAGTGAAGGGTGAAAGATGTAATTTTCTTCCTCCAATGGCTTATAATATTTCTAAGAACAAGATATATCAACTTTTAAACTTCCTAAAAGGTGTCAAGGTTCTACAATGGTATTATTAAATTATAAAAAATATTGTGTTGATACCTTATTTAAAGTTAAAGGGATTAAAATCACACGAGTATTATGTTTTGATGGAAGATTTAATGCATGTTTATTTATTTTTTATTCTATATAAAAATTCATAACATTTTTTTCTAGTCTTTGATTCTTTTTCAAATCTATATATATTAATGCTATATGCCTAATAAAGTTTCTAGCTATATAAAAGTAATTTTCAATAATATTATTTGAATTTGAGATATTATTCCAACAATCATTCTTTGAATAAGGATAAACCTTTAAAATTGATGAATCGCTTAAAAATAAAATTGAACAATTGTTCTATTATATATTAAACAATGTTCAACTGAAAATTCCATTGAGGAATACACTTTAATTGGTAAATTTCAACTATTTAATGGTGGTTTCAATATAGGTGGTATATTTTACATCATAGTGGGATTAAAGGAGGGTATTTAGATACATTATAGTGGTGATAAATCCCACCAACAACTAAAGAAAAAATTATTTCAATTAGTAGGAAAATTTTATAATATTTTTTTATATAGAATTTATTTACTAATAATTGAATGCGTTCAATAATATATTTATATAATAAAAATTAAATGTCTAACTAGTTGTATACATAATGTATTTCAAATCTTCTGGTGCTACCCATTTTAACGAATAATAGAGTGGTGATGTTAGAATTGATAAAATTTAAGAAGGTGAACTACTTTTTGGAGGTGAGAAAAAACCTAAAGGTGAGCATGTGGGAAGAAATGATATAATTTATAAAAATAAAAGAGTGGGATAAAATGATAACTTTAGTAAAATTTATTAAGGTGAGAGGTAAATGTTAAAAAAATTAGGAAGGGTGGAAGGCACATGGTCATCATATTGACCACAACAATTCCATTTTCATTTTTTACATTGGGGTCAGTACTTTAATGTACATGCCAATTTATATAGATACATGGAACAATGTTGTTTCTTCATTTAATGAGACAAATTGGGAATACATCATGGTGATATTATTATATATATTCTTTATTTTTCTAAAAAAATACAATAATAATACATTGATTTACTCTCTATTACGCCTTATAAAGTACATTTATATTAGAATATTATCAAATGAAATTCATACTTATAGTCACTGTAAAGTTTCATAGATCATTTTCAAACCTTCTTATGAAACATCATCTTATATATGTAGAGGGGAAAGAAAAACCCCACCCACTAGTTATATACCTTCACATCATAAATGAAGTAACCTTAGATGATTTTGTTGTATTTTGGGAAGAATTTTAGGTGCATTACAATTGGTATTATTTTATTTGAAATTATATATATTGATCAATTTTATTTGAAAATTTTAATTTATGAAATAATAATATAGTTAAAAAATAAAAAACTTATATGAAAACCACTATTCCCCTACCATAAAGAAAGGATGGGGTAAAATTTATTTTAATATAAAATGGTATGTATTTTAAATATATTGTAAAAATTTTATGTGATTTGAAACAATAAAATAATTATGTTCTTGTATTTATATTAATATTGATGAGTATGAGTCTCAAGGAACATTTATCCCTGTCTTGTGGTATGGAAGGAGACTCGGGTAAATAAAAAGTAAAAAATAGTAGATTAAAACATATATAAAGTAAGGTAATCATGTGTACATATAAAATAGTAGAAATACATTTTTGTTTAAAATAGTATTACATAAAAATGAATGATTATTTTCCAGTATCATTTACTTGGTTTATACACAATAATAATAATATATATTAGCTAATGAACAACTAATTTTAGTGAAATTGAAGCATCCATAATAGTATGGCCACACTATATGTGAATGTATTTGAGTTTTGACATCAGAATACTTTGAGAAAACAAATAAACAGGTGGATACATGTTAGAAATTGAAAAATATTCAAGCACATATAGAAAGTATAATGAAAAAGTTAATTTCTAGGTTTATGTGATAAATCAATTTGTTTTAAGGGATCAATAAGAAGAATCGACATAATATAAATGAAAAAAAAAATAATCCCACAATTCTAAGGCTATCCATTCCCCTGTAAGGATTTCCTTAACTATGTTAATCATAGTTTTCATATCACATTCTACTATTTGGGAATAAAAAAACTACAGATATCTTTCTTTTATTAAAATTATATAGGGTGAAATTTATTGTGATTTATATTTATCTTCACCCAGTAACCACTTTCTTGTGATAAGTATAATTTACACTATCTTACGTGATATTCTACATAATAAAAAACTTCCAAAGGATTACATGGGAGTAGGGATTCACATAGCGGAAAATTCAAACACTGAGCTATATGTTCCCCTTGGAGTTATTAATTTTAACATGGTCAAACTTGATATTGGAACATTCATAAAATTGACGTTTAATCTTATAAATATATATAATGATAATGAGGTATGTCTTTTCTAGTTTATTTTATATGAAAAAAAATTATAATTAATGAAAAAAGGTCTGAATTGAGGTATGCTATTATAGAAAGAAAAATATAACTGGAAATGGAAGGTTGAGATAATTTAATCTAAATGATAAAATAATAGATCATAAGGTCATTTAAAGATTACCTTTTAAGAAATAATTTCACTACCATAATTATTAATTTCACCAGTTTATGCATACAAAAAATTCCAACATATAAATAAAAATTATATTAAATATTGATAAAAAACGTATGAGAGGCCATTACTAACTTGATTAGTATTGAGATTGTAATTTAAATTGTCCAGAATAAATGGGTGAAGGCCTCCGGGGTGAATTTATATATGAGGTATATTTTCATAATTTTTTTGTCAAATAATTGGTATATTATATTTTATATTTTTTTAATACTATTTATATTCTTTAAAGGGGTATATATCACACCAATTTAAAGGTAAAACCTTGAAAATAGAAATTTTGATTCATTATTACACATGTCACTTATATAGACAAAACACAAATGGATAAAGGTGAAATTTTTGTAAGTTTACTCTATGTTTTTGTATCATTTAGAAAAAATAGGAAACAACATGATATTCTTAATACCTATAATACAGTGGTAAAACTCAACATTATAATTATTAAAAAATATATTTTCATTTTTTCCATTACTTATTCCTTTTTATATTTAAGACTCGCTATATTCTTGATGTTATCAATTTGGATACTCTAAAGATATTTTTTTGGATCAAATTCATGTGTACCCAACAAATCAAAAACAGAAGATTTATATTATGAATTTGTAATACACTATATTTTCAACCAATTATATAGTTTTAGTGGTACTTAGCTCCAACCTTTGAATGTAGGAGGTCCAGGTTCAAATCCCATTCATGAAAACTATATGGAACACTTTTATGTAGTGGTAATGTTTTCTTATGAGCAAAAATGTGAATGAAAGTGTGGAATCGATGAGTGTGGGATAATGGGGTCATGGAAACATGGGAGTGGAGCATAAGAGCACCGGATGAAACACAGTGTGACGAGGTGTACAGAGGGTACAGAAGTAGGGTATTTTCATACTAGGCTACGAGGACGCAACATACCTTTGGGCTATAGGCCTTTAAGGAAAAATTTATATGATCCATTTGGCCAAGAATTATATGTGTACGTAGGCAATGTAATTGTTCTCTCTTAACCCAAAAAAGAGTTTATTCTCAATAATATTAGAAATAATAAAAATAATAATAATAAAATATAATTTTTGTAATACATTACATTTAACATTTTAGAAAATAAACATTAAATTATATTTTTTATATTATTTTTTAATAAGAATATTTTTATGATAGGGACGTGTTTATATATTTTCAAAACCATGGTATGAGGATGAACAATGCACACAATAAACCAATGGATTTCTATAAGTATATAGGTGTTGGGGTATATATAATAATATTTCACAATCAAAACATATATAAAAAATTATTTATTTTTCTCAATTTTCAAACAATTTTCAAAAAAATGTAATCACATAGATTGTGGTTGTTAAATTTTTAAATTTATGAAATATATCAAATTCCATACCTAAACTACCATCCCCAAAGTGGAATTTTTTAATATAATTATTATTTCATTTAAAATATTTATTATTTACATATATATATATATATATATATATTAGTACTACCAGGAATATCGATAATACATAAATTCAAAAGATAAAATAGATTTGTTTCAGAATGATTGGTAATCTTACATATTGTACAAATTTTTTCATCCACCAGGAAAAGGCGGTTTCCATTCATGTTTTTAATTTTTTATTGCATAGAGATCATGAATATGTACTTATGATTTATCCAATTTTATTACCATTGAGTATAATTCTTCCATCCACACCTTAAAATTATAATATAAGAATACTGGGGTCCCAGGAGTCCCATGATGTTTCTCTAGTATTGGTGGAAGTTACTCAACATTGTGAGAGTATACTAGATTTAAAATTAGGTTCTATGCATGAAGGTGAGAATATAGATTTTTATCTAGCTCAGGGGATGGGTTCTAGAAATAGTCTCATTGATCCCTGAGTATGTATTAATCCTTCCTATTAGGATATGGAGGAGGTTGTAAAAGAGGGAGATAAAGATAGAATGATAACAACATAGATGATGAAAGATTAACTTCTTTTGATGGATGGTGTATTTCATGAATTATTTAATCCAAATCAAGGTATTAATTATAGAAACAATCTCTGATCTTATGATTCTATAGTCTTGAAATATTCAGTAGCAGTTGTCACAGATCTTCTGAACCTAACACCTGAGTTAAGGATGAAGTATGGAAATATGATTGTGTTGACACTTACCAATTGAGGTATTACAGTATCAAAACACCCTCCTGAGTCTTTGATATCTTTGGCCTTTTTTATCCTACATGTTGATTTAGGTATAATTGAGATCAGCCCAGTTGAACAAGATGAAGATGAGTGGGAAGTTTCACCTACTAGTAGACTAGTTTCACATGTTGAAGACGGTATGTTCCTGAAACACAATCCTAATAAAGGATACATTTGTAACACCAATATTATAAACTAGTTTTAGGTTTGGAATGATGACTTTCAATATAGATAGAACTATAGTTAATAGATACTGGGTCCTCAGAATAAGAAGAAAAAAGTATGGTCATATACTTCAGTGACATTTCGAGGCCACATGGAGGTTTCTTCATAAGCCTTAGACTCTATAACAGAAAGTGTGTCTCTGGACTTTTTGGATTTTGAAGAGAAGATAATTGAAGAAGATTCCGGTCATCAAGTTCTTAGAGGGAATAAAGGGAATAAATAAGGTTATACTTTTATAGATTTTATAGTCTCTACCGCATAGGATAATATAGGGGTTTCATCTACCATTTAGGGGATTATAACCACATAGAATAAGTATTTTTCCTCAATTAAAAAAACCCAGATGATGAGGTATGTAGGGAATACATATGGGTTTAAGGAGAAAGGGAATTTATCCTTTGAGTGGTTAGAAAATTCTATCTACCCCATGCTGTCTAGAGGGTCATTAGAAATCCAATTGAATGGGTAATTCCTCCCCCTCCCTTTCTCGAAGAATATGAATCAAATGTATCAAAAATTAGGTAAGTCTTCAGAGAGGGAACATAATGTGTCAATGTATCGAGATATAGAAGTTTCTCAAGAATATAAGACTAAGGTGAAGGGGATGAAGGGCCCACATGTACTAGACAAAGCCACCCTAGTATGTTTGTCTTTATATTTGGACTTTCTATTTCTAATAGTGGATGGTACTTATTTTACATTTTATTATTTAGTAGTGTTTTAGAACTTTATTTTTAGTTCTATAGAAGGTTATATTCACCTACATCCAACCCTTTTTGTGAAATACTTGACTAGGAAATATCAAAATATCTTGAGATTGGTCTCTTTTGATGGCTAGTGAGGTGTGTTTTCTTAGAGTTTTGTCTATAGGAAATAGTTGGTATATGGTTTTGTATTGTGGTCACTTTTGTTATGGTTTTAAATTCTAGTTCCATTAAATTTCTACAATTATTATTTATTAAGTGTATGTTTTCCAATGATGAAAGAGTTCCAGGTTAGTGATTTGTATTTAAAATTTTAGTTGATTTTTTAATTTTCTATTTTATATTTGGATTTTAGAATTCTTTTTCTATTTTATATTTTTTAATTTTCTTATTGGTTAGTGTTATTGTGTGTAGTGGTTTTTTGATGTTTCAAACTAAACATAAAAATTTTCTTCATCTTTATATTAAAAATATTGAATTTTTGATTGGGTAAAAAAGCACTCATAATTGATAAAATTTGTTCAAATTGTCATGATGATTTAGGAAAATATTTTTTTATCCTTAAATTTTATATAGGAATTAATCACACATATATCTGACACACAATGATTGCCTATATGATTGAAGGTGTGTGTTTTCAGTTTAAAAGTGCGATTTTAAATCAAAACACTCCTCATATACTCCAAACCTTGAGAATTGACTCAAATTGCCTTGATACTTTAAAACAATATCGATAATTCATTTTTGATATTTAGTATTTAATTTCATGTTAATCTAACACATGATATGGATGATATGACTAAAAGTACATGTTTTCATTTTGAAGAATCGTTTTTTCAGATAGTGTTTCATCAACTCATAATAAATAAAATGTGATCATATTTCCATGGTACATCATAATAAGGATTCTTAATTAATTTTTCATATTTTGTAATAAATTTCACATCAATATAATACACGGTGTGACTAGTATGATGAAAAGCGAACCTTTTTAGTTTAAAAATAGTATTTTAACTCAAATCATTCATTAAATAATTAAAACCAAGTAAACACATTAATATTTAATTAATGATTTGGAAAAATGTTAATAATTCATTTTTCATGTGTAGGAATTAACCACACATCAATTTGATGCACAATGTAGCCAGTATGACTGAAAGTGCAAGATTTAAGTTTAAACGTGATATTTTAGTCAAAACGCTCACCGCATACACAAAACTAATAAAAACTAATAATATTGACCTGATATTTTAGGAAAATTATCCCTAGTTTATTTTTTATGTTTATGAATTAATGATGCATCAATGTGACACATGGTGCATCTGGTACGATTGAAAGTTCTCGTTTTCATTTAAAATTACAATTTAGTTCAAAACATGGGTCACATACTTAAAAGTGAGTGAGAATGATCAAGTGTTTGAGATAATTTCATAAAATGGGTGTTTATTCATTTTTTAAATTTTGTCATTTACCACATGTCAGTTCAACATGTGGTGTGGCAAGTATAACTAAATTTTTTTTTTTAATTTAAAATTATTGTTTCATTTCAAAATGATCTCCACATAGTAAAAACATAGAAAATGTGTTTTTATTTTCATGATACATTAGGAAAATTTTCATTTATCTATTTTGGATATATATTAATTAACCTCACTCAAATAAAACACATTATGTGACCAGTAATATTGAAAGTGTGTCATATACTTAAAGTAGAGAAAATTATTTTGGAGTGTCATTTTACTTTGAAATATGTTTTATATATGTATTATGATATAATTTTTATTTATGTATTATGTTTTATCATTCATGCTGTCTATTTTTACTTATTTAATATTTATGAATTATTGTATAATATTTTTGTTTTATTTATTTCTTTATAGTATTACTAAAATAAGAATTATTTTTTTACAGGTACGTGCTTCTTTTCTTCAAGATTGGGATGATGTGTTCAGAAACTAGTAGTGTGATCAAACCCTATTAGAAGTGGTTCCTAAGGGTAGAGGAATATATGTTCACCAAATATCTAACAATTTCTATTAATTTTTAGTTGGATGTAATTAGTAAATTTCAATAATAAATTGTACATATCATTGTTGTTGTAATATATTATAATGTATTGTAATGTAAATCAATTTTTAAAAATAATTTATTATGAAAAAATTTATTTATAATTTAATTATTATTTATTTATATGGACGTATTAGTGTACTATTCATTTAGTATCACACTGTTTCAGTTGAGAAGGAATTTTATCAGTGATAAAACTAGCACTGAGAAAAGATGGTTTTATTGGTGTTAAAATCAAAATGATAAAATATAAATTTTATTAATGAAAACTCTAGACCTAATAAAAGCTCCCTAATTTTATCAGTGATAGAAACATCAAGGATTCTTCAGTACTGATAAATCCAATATTTTATGCCGATAAAAACAAAATCTGCAGTAGTGTCACTAGATCATAATTCTCTATTTTCATCTCCCCTATTCACTATTATCAATCATCTCTCACCTAAATTTATAACCTAATCCTCTATTCATCCATTAATTACCCACAAAAGCATCACCCTTAGATCACTAAACTCCACAACTTCCACCCTATTCACCATCGATCGTTGAGTTCTATCATTGAGCTCATATGTTGTCCTCTACTCCCTCCACATCTTTATTATCCACAACCTCCACCTCCTCGCACTATTAGAAAAAATAATTCATAGGTATGTGTTATTTTTGGTTAATTTTATTCTTTTATGGAATATGATTTTATTTTTATTTTTTTCCTTTGTGATCTGTATGGCCATATGTATTGGAATTTGAAACACGAAGGTTAATAACTTTAAAAGAATAAAAAAGTATTAACCTTTTTCACCTTTTTTTAGAATCTATGAGAAAGGGAACTTTTCTAAATACTTATTCAGTACTGGGAAAGATCACCCTTTCTTAGGGTTAAACTTGTTCTAAGAAAGGGCCAGTTTTTCCAATGGTAAATAAGTAATGAGATAAGTGGTCTTTCTCAGTTCTTTTTTCCTATAATGCTAATAAAGACCTATTTTTAACTATAACCATTCTCCTTATTCCCTTATTCTTACACTACTCGCATTGTAGCTCTGAACCAATATAGGTACTTAATGGATCATCCACATCCTTCTACAAATTAACAATAAATATTTTGTATGTGATTATAAATTCTTTAGTGATTCTAGTGATGTGTTTTTTTTTTCAAAATTATTCACTTCTTAATTTTTTCTTCTTTCCTTGATATTCTTCTTCAGTATTCATCATTCCGGTCTCTCTCTCACCCCACCCCTTACTCCCACCTCTCATATCCCTCTATCTATATTTCTATGTATATATGTGTGTGTGTGTATGTTTGTGTGTGTATTTTTTTTACTTTCCAATTGAAAATTAATAATTACCAATTTAATAATTAATATTAACTAACTTTAATATTTTTAGTAATTAGTAATTCTTAATTCTCAATTTACATATATAACAATTAACATTTATTAATATATATATATATATATATATATAATATTTATAATTAGTTTATACATACATATGTATAAATATATATTAATAATTACCAATTTAATAATTAATATTAACTAACTTTATATTTTTACTAATGTTTATATTTTTTTAAAAGGCTTGGGAAAGAGCCCACTTTATTTAAATAAACGAAATATACAAAGAGAAAATGGACGGGGCCATATAATAATTCATGCCCTCTGGCCATAAAAACTAAATAAATAGGTCAAATATCATAATCAAGTTGATAGGAAGTATTGTAATCATCAAACCAATCTGAGTCAAGCACTATGGGACCATGAGACTTAGTGACCACGATAGGATTCATAGAGGATTAGTCTTTCCTACGTCTTACTTTCCTGGGAGGAACATGTTGAAAGACTTCATTATCTACAATAATATTTTTTCCTCTGGATAAATCATGTCTATAAGATGGATATTTTGGAGAGTCATATTCTATATCATCCCATCTTCTATGGATTCCCTGAGTTTCTCTTAGTTTATTAATTTCAAATTGAATCCTTGAAATATTTACACAATCATTTTGGTTTTTCTGCCCATCAATTACAGGAGATGTGTCCTATAGACAGTGATCCATTTCAAAATTCACCTACAGATTAATTCAATCCTCATATTTATGGGCATGTTCTTCATGATTATTCACCATAGTTAGGGCCATCACTGACCCTTGAGTCTCCTATGTCACCTTTGGAGACAACTCCTTATCCATTTGCAATGAACCAGGACTAACCTGCATATAGCCCTTGTCAAGAGTATATGACACATTATTTTTTTTATTTTAATTCC
Source organism: Viscum album (assembly GCA_963277665.1). Classification (NCBI taxonomy): domain Eukaryota; kingdom Viridiplantae; phylum Streptophyta; class Magnoliopsida; order Santalales; family Viscaceae; genus Viscum; species Viscum album. The sequence continues at coordinate 212,192,010 of OY728144.1, forward strand.
TAAATTTATACCGACAAGTGACCTTATGATTTACTTTTAAAGAACAAAAATAACAAGACACATTATTGTGGAATTTATCCTTGTCATGACCAATGATTTGACACTCAGACCAGAAATCAGGAAGTCTTTTATATTAAATTTTTTAAGTGATATCGTCATCCAGTGCTGAAAGAACAATGTTATAGATAAAAAAATATCTCATGTAAATCTCCACTATAACTCTATCATAGTGAAAAAATTTGGAAACTTCAGTATTCCTATCCATTTTAATCGGAAAAACCACCACATAGGCTTTATCAAGTAAAATATTATTATGCCACAAGATCCAATTCAGACTAATAATTTTGAACCATACTTGAGCTCAAGTATTTTTTATAGCAAAGGATTAAAATAAAAATCCCACTCTTGAAATCATACCATACCTTGTATTAAAGAGAATGAGTTGATCCCCCAAGCCCTTAATTTCTGATATTCAAATGGGAAAATGATGTGGAAAATCCCCAAACCATGGGGATACATGTCCAATTAGTAAAACCCATATTAAGGATAGGTTCTGAACCAAATCGTCAATTTTACAAAACTTTTCCTCATTGGGAAGAACAAGAAAAGAAATTATAGAGCACTCACAAATTTTAAATCTGCCAATAATCGGCTCTCTGTTAGAAATCACATGGGAAGTGTCCCCTTCCTTCATCATTATTTTCAGAAAAACGTCTTTAACATGAGATAAGAATCTTATGCTAGTGTCCTGATGAGTCACTATTGTAGTACTAGATTGGGATCTCTTCCATGTTTCTAAATTATCTGATTTCTTCATTCTAGGTAAAACCAACACCATAGTTCCAAGTGCTTTAACACTACTAATCCTACCCACTTAATCATCTAAAGAAGATCCAAATGATCAACAATCATTATACTTTAACATATTCACAGGTTGATGACCATCATTCACAACAGATTCCACTACAACATCACAATCCACAACCATCGAAATAGAATTTCATGTGCCATCCAGATATGCCACCACACCTGGTTGAGAAGAGTCATATGCTTCGGTCCTCACCACCATAGAAATTGTAGATCTATGAACTCTGAAAATCACTAATGTAGGATAAGAGAACACCACCATATATTTGAGATCTCCATTCACCAACGTTGTAAGAATCTCCATAGATCTAAGATCTTTGGTCACCACCATTGTAGGATGAAAACCCACCGTAAATCTATAGTCCCCAACCATCACTGTTATAGGAAAATAACACACCAAACTCACACTAATCAATTCGGTCGACAAATAACCATTATGATGAGATCTAGAAAGATATGATCCCAGAACCATGGAATCTTTTTGAGCTCCATTTCTACCCACCACGGACTGTCGAACACCTTCAGCACCATCATCTCCGACCAGTTGGGTGAATCCAAGGAATTTGGGGATCACCATACCTGAATATCACTAAGTTTCTTGTGCGACCACTTCTCCATCATGCCTCCTATCCCAAACCCTCCACTCCCAGATCCTCAACATTACTTCTCTCATATTTACTTTCATATTAGTATTTAAATTTGTACAATAAAATTAATAACCGGATTTATATATTTATATTTATATATGTGTGTGTGGGTATATATATATATAAAATAATTTATAAGACACCTCGTGTCTTTATTACACATTAATTCATGATTTATTAAATAAGAATACAAAAAATAACACCAAAAATATAGAGAAGTATAGTGTCTGTGAGTTAGATATATAGCATAGCTTCTTGAATATGAGATGCAACAACATTATTGAAAACTTCCTTAACATGCTATTAAAAATCATAGGTCCTCTAAAACTATATGAGAAAAATTGGAGATGTAAATAAGACTGTGGTAATCTATAAAGCTCAGTAAGGTAATATAAAGAACCATAACATGAAAAATTATTACATGTTAAACAATTATAAATTAAATGGAACATAAAAGGGGTTTGAATCATAATTATGAATAAAGTTTCATAAGAGTGAAATGAGTATGTCATTATTTAGAAATTAAAATGGAATTAAGGGGGTTATGGAAGAAAATATCCCAACATTATGAGTTGGAGATAAAATACATAAGATAATAAAGATGCTTGAATTAAGAGGATATAGAGAGGATAGTAGCATAGTAACGACTTAGGTAAACAATAAAATGATATGGGATAAATGATCTCTAATTGTTAGGAAATCAATTGGAAAGTATATATATATTTATAATGTTAATAAAAAACAATTTATATTAAAAAATATAAATATAATTAGAGTTATTGAATTGAAAAGAAGAGGGGGATGTCCCTCACTTTTGCAGAACAAATCAGAGGATAATTTTGGCAGCATAACGGGTGTGCATAAAGGTTCATGACAAGGATTAATTTGATTTAAAGGGGTCTATAATCACATGGAAATAAAAAGGTAAATAACATAGATTTAGAAAAACATACCCAAAAAATAAAAAATTTAAATTAAGAGGCATACCAAAAAATATGTTCTTGAATAAGAAGAAGACAGGGAAATCCATTTCTTTGAGTGGGTGATTCCAAAATCTTGGGAGAAGCTTATTGAGATATTGGTGGAACCATATAAGGACTATAGAGAGGTGAGGGAAGAGTAAGAAAATGATCCATGGTTTTTTAGTGAAGAGTAATGGGATATTGGGTGAGTTTATATAGGAAAAGAGAGGATGGTTCTTTCAAATTTCCCAAACATAGGATTTGGACTCTATAAAATAATATAATCAAAAACAAAAACCTTCCCATGATTTTTCACATGGTTTCTAAAAAATAGAAGTGGTTTTTATTATTTTATAATTACAAGGGATAAAATACTTAAAATATTACCCTTGGTGATGTGTAAGAAAGTCATGTTTACAAAGAAATGATTTTAAGACATTAAAATATAATATAGGTTATGGAGGATTCATACAGACTTTATAAAATTAATAAAATAACCTAAAAACACATTATTTTAAATAGGAAATATAGATTTGGTCTTGGATATCATATATGGTATATATTACATCACTTTTTGGTGATTATGATGTCATAATACACTTTATATACTTATCCCATATATAATTTTCACCTAAAAATCTGATTGTCTCTAAAAATGAAGAAAAAATCACCATTGAATAATTTTGATGAGATGATTAAAAAAATAATATTTATTTTATCAAAATAGTTCTCAAAATATGATAAATTAAACATTTAAATTAGAATCCCCATTTATTGAAAAATAATGGTAATTTGACAATAAAACTTTTATCACACTTATAAAAAGTATATTTTCACTTTATTAAATTATATTTTAATTTATATTTAATATATAATATTAAATAATACTATTTTTTAAAATATAATTTATTTAAAAAATTATTTAATTTATAAAAATAATGTGTTTCTTTAATAAAATTATATTTTACCCCAAATACAATTTATGTTTTAACCTATCAGAAAAATATTTTTTTATCAAAATAATTATTTAGGCATTTATAAACTAATAAAAAAATATTGTAATTATTATGTTGAAATGAATATATATATATATATATGAATACTATTGGGGTTAATTTGTTCCTAGACCCTGTTAAATAATTTTTACCCGTAATTAATGTATTTTTTTCCTTTTACCATTATAATAAATATTTACTTTGGTTACTATTCATATTTTCAAAACAATACAGAGTTGGAAGAATTAAATTTAAAATAAAACCTAAAATTATGATTGAAATATATTTTCCTCCAAAATCCCTAAGTCCTTATATTTTTATATAATCCCCCATTTTAAGTGTTTAGGGGGAACCCTTACATGACCCGTAGGACTAGAAGTAAAAGGCCCGTATATAACATAAAGGCCCAATGACACAAGGCCCATTACATGACCATTTTTGATGGCCCAAGACCTGAATACAATTTGGAACTACCACTCCCTATAATATAAATCATTAAATTCACCTATCTCCCCACCTCACATGGATGATCGTCTGACATTCCCCCATTAAGAGTTGCACGATGGTTGATACTGATGGAAATTTTCATGCCCTCTCATTCTTCCAATCTAGTTAACTTTGCACCAGTGGATGCTACTTGATCTGAATCCTATTTTGGGCCTACTCCAGTGTGCTCTCCCCAGTCAATTCTTGGTACTTTTCATCTCAAAGGTCTGGTGTACCAAATCCCCTATGGCCTAAAGGCCTTTGATGGTCCAAAGGCCCTAATACCCATAGGCCCAAACTGATGGCCCAAAGGCCTAAATCAGATGAATAGTTCCAACTGCTATAATAAATGCTTCATTAAATATTATAGTACTACTAAAATAACTCAAAAAATTCTCCCCAAATAGATTTGATCCTGGTTTTTTTATTCCAAGAAATATCCTTTACCACATAGGTACATGCTCATTGACTGGAAGGTGATTTTTCTGAAAAATGCATTTTTTCAAAGGAAAAATGATTTTAATTTAACTTTGTATCTATTTTCATTAATTACATGAATTTAAATTCATAAATATAGACAAATAATATAAATATTTAATTTAAATCATTTCTCATTAGGGGTTATTTTAATTAATTACATTGGAGAAACATTATTCCTTTTAAATGAGTTTTTAGAAAAATGCATTTTTAAGCCTAAAAATAAAATTATACTAAAATCCACTCCAAATATGATATAAATGTAACTAATTAAATTAAATATAACTTAATAATACATATTATACCTTGAAATAAAAATTAAAATAATATTAGGACTTTTATATTACTTAGTTTATCCAAAGTAATGACAATTTTATATAAAAACGGTATTTTTCAATATTCATTGAAAAATCGATATTTTATGAAAACTCACAAAGTTTCACCCTAATATAGTTTTGAAATTATGATATAAAAAATGGAGCTAATTTTATCAAATAAATTTTCTCTTTTTTCTAGAAAATAATTATAATATTGTTTTCACGAAAAGAAATAAAAATCATTTTTGAAGAAAGCATATTTTGGAGAAAAAAAGGACATTACCAAAAAAACATGAGTGATTATTAATAAGAATGTATCAATAAATTTATTATGACTATAAAATATATATATATATATATATATATATATATATATCATTAATGAGTTTATCCTACTCATGTCCACAAATTTTACTGAAAGGTTAAAACTGTCATATTTAAATAATTGCCATTTATTTGAGATCGGTGTTATGTCTCACATAATATGTTAAAAATAGTTTTATTTTTTAAAAATTCAGGGTGTTATAGTGTATTTATGATATATAGTTATTTTCGGAGCTAGTGTTTTGCACTCTACCATAAAACTTGAATTCAAATGTCACCCTTTACAATTAATAAGTTATTCTTTTAGGGACTTCACAACATGTTAGATAGGGTGGGATTAAGAAAGGGTGTGTTGGGTATAGGTAGGAAAAGATACTGTGTTTTAGTTGGAATTAAAAAAATCTTAATAAAATAAAATAATGTATTTAAATATTTAATTAAAAAGAGCCATGAAATAAAAAACTATCCTGAAAAAATAACCATGAAATTGATCTCAACAAAATTATCTTTGATAGTTTTTAAAAATGGGGATAAAAAATTTATTGATTCTTTAAACCATCAAAAATCCTATTTTTCCTATTGTGTTATATGTATATGTTTTATAATATATATATGCATATATTTTATACTATTTATATATATAAATACTGATATACTTATATATATTCATACTATTTCTATATGAATATTGTCAATATAATATTTTATATATGTTTATATATATATATATATTTATATTATGTATCTAATATATGTATATATATATATATTCATTGTATGTTTATGTTTATACATAACATATATATGTGTCTGTGTGTTGTGTTTTATTACACATGTCTCTGTTTGTGTATATATGATTATATTCATAGTGTTTATGTATATATATCATCTCTATAATATTTATATAGAAATTGTGTGTGGGTGATTAAAATTTTATATAATGTTTATAATATATATATACACACACATAACACTATATACATATAAATATATAAATGTTGTATAGTGTATTTTTTATGTAGTGTATATATATATTTACATGTTTTATTCTATATATATACGCTATTTTATATAATTATATATATAAATGCTTGTTATATATATATATAAGTTTTATAATTTACTGAATTAAATTGGATGAATATGAATTGAAAATTTATGCACGTTAATTATAAATTTGTAATAAACTATGTAAATGGACCTTCTCAAATCACATTTCTATGTCTATGTTGTTGCAGTTACAAATGAGTTGGTCTTGCTAAATTTCAAGAACATCTGGTCTATTATTGGAGTTACAAATGTTGTGCAAAACAAAGAGAATAATAAAATGTATCTAACAAGTGAAATGAAAATACATTTTATAAATAAAATTATATTGGTACATGTGTATATTATTATGTTGATCATATTGAGGAAATTATAATGTTTGTTAAAGAAGAACAAAGATATTATCCAAAAATGTTTTAAAAAATAAATAAATGTATAGAGATTTCATTGTATGATGGTTCTATGAATTATATAACACAATTAGTAGTACTAAAATTATATAACTCGTAAGCAAGAAATGAATGGAGTGATTCCAATTTCACAGTTATACTTTCTCACTTGAAGGACATGATTTTAGATAATAACGAGATTCATTGTCGAACATACAAAGATAAATGAATGTTATATTCTATGGGAATGATCTAAAAAAATACATTTTTCACTACTGATTTCATATCATTTTTTACAAGAGTAAAAATGTCTACATAAATGTACCAAGGGTGATAAATATCGATACAAGATAAATAAGTGAAGTCCATTGAATATTGGGTGGTACTTTCAAGTAATTCCATGATTTTGATGACCATATAGAACTTTGTAGACTAAAAGTAAGTTGACATGACATGAAAATCAAATAATTTAGGATGGAAAACTTCAACACCCATTATATGCTCCACAATTAAATAAATTTGATAAATAATATCATGAATTTTGTATTGAGTGATGAAAATTTCATCTTCAATTATCTACAGATGACATTAATCCCCATGGTTTGTAGAGAATCACCCACAACATTTGGTTGGTTATGTTGGTAAATTATAATTTACCACTATGGTCATGCTTGAAGTGCTAATAAATTATTTTTTTGCTACTTATTATAAGATTATTATAGGATAGTAATAACATTAATTTTTATTTCACTATAATTATTGATGATTTAAAATATTTATGGGATATAGGTGTTATGTTGTATGATTATGATAATAAGTAATAATACTTAGTGATATCCATGTTACTCATTTTGATAAATGAATTTATGGATTATGGTAATTTTTTAGGGTACAAAATTAAAGGAAGGCTTCGGTGTTCTATATGTGAATAAGTTACATGCTAATTTAGGTTGAAAAATAAAATGGTTCCAATATTCCTTGGATATAAAATGTTTTTACCTCGAAAATGTCAAATATCAATCATGGATGAAAATATTTTATGTGAATTCAAAAGATGGTTTGTAACCCTTCTTTTTAATAAGAATATAATTAATTATAATGATAAAAGTTATTTACATTTTTATGTAATTTTTTTTATAAAAACATTATTTTAGAGCATTATAAAAAGGAATCAATTTTCATTAAACTACCTTATTGGAATATTTTTCTTGATATAATTTTTTTTAACATTATTCATATCTAGAAAAATTTATGTAATAGTGTAATCACTAAGTAAATAAATATACAAGGATATATAAAGAAATTTTGAATCCAAATTTCTACCTTTTGAAACATTAACTTTTTGGAGGAGAGATTAGGGAATCTAATACAAAAATATATTGAGGTGAAAGCAGTAAATCCTGATAGATCTAGAGGTTACACATTGCTCTTATTACAGATAAGGTCCTGATAGGATGCATTCATGGTTTTTGAAGGAAAAAAATTTCCAATTGAAAAAAAAATTACTATTTATAGTTTCATACTTGATGTGATCCTTGGAGAACAAATATCAGATAGAATTAGAACATATTGAACTAGAATAACTCATTTATAAATTGACAGGTCTGGTCACTTGGTCTATAGCTATAATTCTTTGCTGTTCATTTTATATTTCTATTGTTCTTATATTATTAATAAAAATATCAGTGTCTAATCCCATGGATTAGGGAAAGTCTTGAACCACATAACTTATTTTTTATTATTATAATATGTTTGTGAGTTTATACTTCTACTTATGTTTTTATGTTTTTGAAGTTGTTCTCAGATGATCAAAGCAATTCAACAAGAGAAATCAAATCCCAATTCCATTGTTTGTACACTAACATCATGAGTCAACCATTTTTTAAATTTATAGCTTCATTCTTCATTTGAGGTTATAGAAGGATATTATGTAACTTTATATTTTAAGCATAATAATTGATATTAGAGATCAGTTCGTGACTTTTAATGAGTTTATTATCCCTTAAAATTTTCTATTTTATTGTGATTTATGATTTGGAATGATGAGTGGTTTGGATAAATAATTTCAACAAATCATATTTTAAATTTGAGAGTATGTATATTGAATACTGTTTTTTCTAAATTGTTCTAGAGGTTCTATTGAAGTGGGTCAATCCAAAAGAAATAGACAAAGTAGAATGTGAATGACTTGACCATAATGAACTTGTGTCCGTTTAGATGATTTTTTCCAGGAATATGGCCTGAAAAATATAAAAGGTGAATAAAATTATAAAAAGTTATGCCGACTCTAATATACATTTATAAGAATACTTTTATAAAGAAAATTATAATGTATAGACACTTTAGACTAAATATGGTGGAAAGTTAATTAGTGGGTGATCATGTAAATGACTTCAACTACAACTAGTTCTAACTACAATCGATAGGTCTGAAGTTCAAAGGGACAATATGGGTATTGATTCTTATTTTATCACTTTTAGAGTTAGGATAAAGGATGGTTTACGTCATGAGTAATTATAGTGTTAAGAAGGACTTAGTGTTCGAGGATGTTCGTGATCTTATTCCAAATAAAGATATTATGCAAAATAAGTTCTAGAAAAGAATAAAAAATAATCCCAATGTAGAAGGTAAAGAATGTTCAGATCAAAAGGAAGTCTAAAAGATGAGTTTTGAAAAAATAGAAGTAATAAATAAAAGTTGGTTGGGACTATAACTATATGTTGTAATTATTGGAAAAATGGGAATTTGAAGAAGGATTCTAAGGATTTTAGGGTTAATTATATAATGTGTGATTCAAAGATTTCGACAAATATTATAGTTGGGGAGGAGGGAACTTTGTTGAAAAATGTTTCAAGCCCATTAGAGTCATTAACTATATATTTCAAGTGTTTATTTCACTCAATATATGAGAGAGGATCCATGATGAACTTTGATTTCAAAAGGTTCACCAAGGTTCATCTTGTGGACAATGAAGTTCTAAATATTTTGGGAAATGGTGAGGTGAATATCCATATATCAAGGAAATTATTTTTGATGTTATTTTGGGTGTGACATATACTAGGATTATAAAATAAACTAATTTTGGTAGGTCAACTGAATGAAATGGTTTTATGTTCATGTTTTGTATAATGAGTGTGAAATATCACTCATGGATCCATGGTGATGTCCAAAAGTGTGAAAGAAAAGACAATATATCTTAATAAGTGTTCATAATGATCAATGGTTACTGAATCAATTTCTATAACACTAAAGTTGTGTAATTATCATCTCAATCACAAGGGTGGGAAAATGGATGAAAGTCATATCTATAAAAATAATTCAGAAACATAATCACTTGGAGTACCTAACAAGTGAAAATTATATCATTGGAAAGAATCATAAGATTTCCATCAATATGAAAGCTAAAATACTAAAGAAAGAATGTTAAAATTGGTTCACATATATGTATGGGGGAAAAATAAGTTTTTTACCATGGAGGTTCATTGTACTATGTTATCTTCATCAGTGATACAAAACAGAAAGTGTGTGTGTTCTTTCTCAAGAACAAGTCCATGTTTTTTTATAAATTCACCAAATGGAGATCCATGTAGATAAATTGACTATAATGAATTTAAAATTATTAAGGGTTGATAATAGGGTTTAGTTAAAAAATTATAGATTTATATATATTTTGCTGGAAGAAAGAAATTTCGATGGATAATAACATACTCAATACACTAAAGAAATATTTTTTGGAAGAATGGATGAATAAGACACTAAATGAGAGAAACCATAGAATGAGGTTACACTCTAGTTTCCTTATGTTTTTTGAGGTGGAACAAATTAATTTTGTGGAATATATTATGAATTTGAGTCCTATCACACCACTAGGGAAAGATATTATAAAAGAATTATATACAAAAATATTGCGGGATATATCTCACAAGGAAGTCTTTAGAATATTTTCTTATATGCATGCCGATTATCAGGAAAGATAAAATCTTGAGGATAAGACTAAATAATGTTTCTTTATTGTTTATTACAATAAAGTCTTTCATTTCAAGATTTAGGACAATGAATTGAATAAGATAATTTGATGACAGAAATTTCTATTCAATGAGAGGATACTATGAAGGATCAAAATTAGAAATAAGATTTATGGGATAAAAAGAATTGATTCATGAAAACTTTAATCTGGATGGAATTATATAAGTTCTTATTAGCTCAAAAATCATTCATTTTCCAAAGTTAGAAAAAAATTTAGAACATGGGAGTCGATTTCTGGGGGTATTTCCAAATTTAGACACACCAAAATGATCAAGGACTAAAAAAGCTCAGGGAAGATTTAGAGAAGGTGTTGTAATGAAATGATAGGAACCTCAAGGTGGATTGAGGTGGTCTAGTAAGGTCATACGCCTAGAGTAATGGTTTATAAGTGACATGAACTACTTTCTACTTATGAATAGGGGAGAACCTAAGATCTCTAAAGAGGTGGAGAGTCTCAATGATTTATAATAGTGTATTTTTTTATTCGTGGAGTAAATTAACTACTTAAATTTCAAAAAATCATGGGTTCTGATGGAACATCTATAAGGACCCAGCATTAAGCATTACATAATCTATCTAATTAAACTACATTTAAGTTCTTTATATTCAAAAAGATCTTTTTAGTTTATATTTTTATAATGTTAGGACATAATACATACATATCAAACCATAAGCATAAAAAGTGGGTACCACTAAATGAGTATCCATTTCTTACAAAACGTAAATTTTTTAACACAAAACAAAAACATTATTTCTTTTAAAAATATTCATAACATGTAACTTGACTTCTTTGATTCTCTAAAACATCCTTATAACCTGTGAAAAACATTTAAATAACATGTAATGAGCATCAAAATCTCATTAATGGATATAAAATGATGGAAATAAACCATCAGTCCATGAATACTTATAAACATTTTAAATAATTTTCATAAAGACATACTTCTCACCCATATATAATTTCTTTTTAAAACATTATATTTACATAAAACATTAGAGAAAATATATAAAATAATAAAGGTATCTTGGGGAATTGTTTACATAGATTTTAACCCTCATAGTTACCTTATTATTTTTAACCCATACGGATACCTTACAATGGTCGAAATGGCTCCTCACTCACCTAGATATGCTCTCAACTCCAGCTTCTAATCTCGGTGTCATTATCTTCCTCTTAGGGTTCTGGTTCTCCCTGAAGTGATGTACCTCTCCTCCTCTGTCGGATTCTTCATCTTTCGACCGTCTCCTTTGCAGCGATGGATCCTTGCTCCATCTCTATCTTTTTCGGGTTTCATCCTCTTAGGTTCGTTCTCTTTGGGTTCTATGGAGTTTTCCCATTTTACTCTCTTCTATCCCTGCTCTTTCGATCTGTTCCAACACACATAACCCCATATTGGTCGGCTTTTTTGGTTTTTAAGATCGATTTGGGACTGTCGCGGTGGAAGTAAGGTTAAAGCAGTATCCTCTGTTTTGATGTATTCTTCCTCAGTTTCTATAAATTTTTTTGGGTTTCATCATTAAGGTTTCAATACCATTTTCTTATTAGGGTTTCAATCCTATTTCACCCTTCATTGATCCCACTTCTCCCGGTTATTAGTATCAATTTATGTTTTTTTACTTAGTATTTCAATCCCAGTGTTTATATCTCCCATTACTTGTCGGTTTTTTGTCCTTTCACCTTCTCTACCGCTCCCCCCTGCTCTTTATCCATAGTCCCTTGCTTCCATCCAGGTCAGTTAGGTACACCAGATACAAAGGGAGTTTTGGGATTTTTCTGAAGAGCGGTAAGAGGTCTCGGGTGGAACGACATATGGTGGATTTCTCTAGTTACAATGTTGTTTCAGATTTCTATTTCAATGATGTTTTTTGTTCTCTTGGGTGGTCTTCAGTGATGTTCATGATTATGTCACGCTGATGCTTGATGTGGTTCAGTGATGAGGGATGCAGGAAAGTCTCAATGTTTCATGAAATATTGATGATCTGTGAGGTTTTCCAGTATTCTGGTGTGGTGTTTGGTCTATGACGATGACATTGGAACTGATTTTGTGTCAATGATAGTGACAACGATAATACGGAACTCTATGAGACATCGGTGAAGATGGTGATAATGACAATGGAGATTCTGGTGGTCTATCCGGTGTGGTGATGATGGGGGAGGTGGAAGGACATGATGTTTGAGGCAATCGGAGTGCGACTAGAGGCAGGCACGTGAATCAATATTCATGTGGGGTGATGATGGTTTTTTTTCTTGAAAGTTTTTATTTTAATTTCAATTTGTGGACTGGAATAGCTTTTTAACTTTTAAAATGTGAACTTTTGAAATTTAATATTTCCTAATAACCCTAAAGGTGACCTTTTGAAAATGGAAAAAAATGATTTGGAGGACGGCTATCTTACAATGTAACCCTCACGGCTACCTTATGGTGTAACAAACATAGTTACAATTGGTGTAACCATACAACCGACCTCCAACTTACACATAACCAATGCATTGGATGGATATATAGGTCCCAAAATTCATCATAAACAATTCCTAATAACTATAACACAATCATAAACCATGAATAATTGCATAAAAATTTTGCTTTAAATTTGAAACAATAGATTTTTAAAATAGGGTTTTTAAAGGAAACTCCCATAAAAATATCATATAATTGATGTAAGAATTAATAGAATTAAATTATTAGGTGTATATACTGTAAATATACATAATAAATCATAATATAAACTAGATTCATTACATAAACTGTCTTGGAAACACATAATTAATAAAGTAGAAGGTTAACCCAAAGAATGGAAATTTTGTTACGAATATCATTTCCTCAGGTCCGTATTTCTTAAAACATTTTTAAAAATATTTTATAATGGTTAAAATAGTATTATAAATATTTTAAATAAACATATTCATGTTTATAACACCTTTTATGATCATTTTATAACATCATTCGACCAATTTATTAATAATATTTTGTTATTTCCATTGTTTCAGGTGTGTTCTTTACATGATTTCCATGGTCGGTGCGTAAAGGATTTTCTTTTTGAATGGAATAAAAACTCTATAAGTGGAATGAAATAGTGTTAATATGTTTCCACAATATTAAATTATTCCATAAATAATTTTTATCAAATATGATGATGATTCATTAGATAAAATATTAATGATATTCGTTTATATCATTTTAGTTGTTCTTTGATAATCACAAACTAATCTTGTTATATAATTTAATATCACACATATAAGTTAATTAAATAAAATTAAATAGGTTATATAATAAATGTTACAATCTTTTTAAATCACTAAAATGGTTTTATGACCATCTTTAAAGGAATTAAATGAAATTGAAAACACGTCATCCATGATTTTGGTAAATCGACACATCACAGATGGTATTTTTATTTTTTGAGTAATAAGAAGAATAGAGGAATAATAATGATTAATGTTTCCCTAAAAATGATAAAAATACACCAAATATATAATACTAAAGCTTTTATTCCTCTTGGATATGGGTAGGTGAAGAGAGTATAAGAAAAGAAAATAATTGAAAATAAAAAACAAGAAAATGAAATAGGATTTTTACCTCTTGATCTCTTCTCCTTGAGATCCTCCATAAGGCCATTGGTATTGGAATTTTGGTGATACTATCAGGTCTTGGAGAGGAGGGGGTTTCCATTATTTTAATCATTAGTTTAATATTTTTTCTCAAGACTATTAATAGAATTTATTCATGTAACCAAAAAAGTAAAGAGATCATGCGAGTTAGAACCAAGGGTGATTACATCATCCAGGATGCTACGAATAGTATATTTAACATATAATGTATATAAATGGTAAATTACTTTATTTCACTATTCATAAAAACTAATGTATTTTAAAAAATTTCCAAAAAATCACCTAACATTTTTCTTGATGTATAGAATTTAAAAATGAACTCCATTTTATTAAAACTATAAAACATTTCATAATTTGTTTGAAAAATAACAATTTTAAAACTATACTCATTTTATAACACCTTGAAACATTAATCAAGGTCTCATAAAATTATCTTATAACCATAAGAAAATAAAATAATAGTTTATGATTTCATTTAATGAAAATAAATTTTCATTTAAATTATTTAATTAATAATGAAATTGTAATTAAATATTTATGACTTACAAAAATACCAATACTTATAAAATGATTATATTGTCACTTATAATATGAATTTTTTATTATACATTCATTGGTGAGGTTACTATTCTTTTGGAAATTTTACTATTTGTAAGGGTCATATTACTATTAATAAGGGTAACATTACTATTCAAAATGGTGGGTTACTATTCACAAAAAATTAGGTTGGTTATATCAGAATCCAAATAACTTACTGATCACAACTGTGTATCTCCATTTTTTAAAATTCAAAACACAGAAGGAAAAAAAATATGTTTAATGGATAGATTGTGAATATCCTTAAAAAATATTTTTTCATAAAGACTCAGTGTTTCATGCATGTAATTAAATTTAATTTTAAAACCTTGGGGTGTTACATTCTCCCCATCTTATGGAAATTACATCCTCATAATTTTTCTTATTTACTTATTAAATAAGTGAGGGAACCTTTCCATCATAGAAGTTTCAGATTCCCATGTTTCTTCTTCAACTATGTGGTTTCTACACAAAATATTGACCAATTATATTACCTTATTCAAAAATAATTTCTCTCAATGATCATGAATCTGAACATGTTTCTATTCATAGTAAAGGTTATCTTTTAGCTAAACTGCTTCTGGGCTCAAAACATGAGATGAATTTGGTACATACTTTCTCAACATCAAAACGTGAAATACAGTGTGTACCTAATACAAATTCAAAGAAAAATACACTCGATAGGCAACTGGTCTAACTTTATCCAGGATTAAATAAGGTCTAATGAACCATGGACTTAGCTTTTTTTCTTACCAAAACACATAACACTTTTCCATGGTGAGGTTCTAGAAAAAAACGATCCCCTATCTCGAACAAAAAGTATTTCCTCCAATTATCTATAAAACTTCTCTTCATGATATAAAATGTCCTCATATGTTGCTATATCATATTCACTTTTTCAGCTAGATTGTCTACTAATAATGGTCTTTTCATCTACAATTCCCCAACTTCAACCCAAAAAGCTGGAGCTGGACATACTTCCTATATAATCCCTTAAAAGGTGCCATCTGTATACTGGAATAAAAACCATTATTATAAGTAAATAAACTAAAGAAATATGTTGATATTAACTTCCCTAGTATTCCATTTAACAATATTGAAGTATATACTCAAATGTACAAATGTTTCTCTCAGTATGTCTATCAGATTGAGGATCAAAGCAGTGCTGAAATTCAATTTTGTGCCCAACGACTTCTGAAGGCCATTCCAAAAGTTATAAGTGAACCTTGGATCATGGTCAGAGACAAAGAAAATAAGAACTCCATGAAACTTGAAAATATCTATGATGTATATTCGGGAATGCTGATCCAAAGACATAATATCTCAAATAGGAAGGTAATGTGCTGATTTAGTCAGCCAATCATCAATAACCCAAATCTCATTTCTACCTAGAGACATCTTTGGTAGTCCCACCATGAAGTCTATGGATATATTTTCCCATTTCTATTATAGCACTAGAAAAGGTTGAAACATCCTCTTTGGTATTATTCTCTCTACCTAACTTATTTAAATGTAAAATGTTTCATGGTAAAATTTGAAAAATATCTTTTAATTCCATCCCATAACTAATATTCGTGAAGGTCATTGTACAGCTTAGAACTACCAGGATGAACTGAAAATGGAGAACTATGAGCTTCACACAATAATTCTTTCTTCAGTTGGGAATAATAAGGAACATATAATCTTTTTAAAAATCTCAAAACAAAATCTTATTCTAGGGTAAATTTTGGAAAATTTCCCATTTTTAAAAATTATACCTTTTTCTATAACTCCCCATCTACCTTCTGTGCTTTCTTATTTATATTTGACCAAGATGAATACACTAAAACCTGAAACATAATAAATGAATTTCCTATACCAACAATTTCAAATCCAAAATTCATAAAATCATTAATCAAGGGGTTGGGTTCCAAATGTAACATGTTTAATGATGTATGACGTTTTCAGATTAAGGAATCCACCACTTTTTTGGATTCTCTAGGATGGTAATTGATCGTGAAATCATAATATTTTATCAATTTAAGACATATTATCTACCTAATGTTTAATTTATTCTGAGTGAATATATACTTCAGACTTTTATGGTTGATATATATTTCACATTTTTCTTTGTATAAATGATGAAATCAAATTTTCAAATAAAAATCCACAACTGATAATTCCAAATCGTGTGTGGGATAATTTAACTCATGTTGTTTCAGTTGTCTTTAAGCATAAGCAATTACTTGATCATTCTGCATCAGAACAAAATCAAGTCCTTTCAACTAAGATTCATTATAGATGAAAAAATCACCGTTTCTAGAAGACATAGCCAAAACCATAGCATTCACTAATATCTCCTTCAGTTCCTAAAAACAAACATTAAATTCTTCTATATAAAAACAATTTAATCCTTTTTTTTGTGTTAACTTATTTAGCGATCTAGATAACCGTGAATGTTTTTTAACAAATCATCGATAATAACCTTCTAATACAAGAATACTACGAATCTATGTAACATTTTTAGGTCTTTTCGATTCATCAACCTCTTTTGTTTTGGTGAGATCAACTGTTATTCTATCTTTATTTACAATGTTCCCAAGAAAAGAAATATATTGAAAAAAAAAATCACATTTTCTAAACTTTCTGTATAAATTATATTCCTTGAGAGTTTTCAAGACAATCCTTAAATTTTTTTCATGTTCCTCATAAATTTATAAAGGACCAAAATATCATCAATAACAACAACAACAAACATATTCAAATATTCACAAAAAATTCTATTCATAAGATCCATGAATACAATAACGGAATTTTTTAACCCAAAGGGTATAACAATCAACTCATAACGCCCATATCTAGTATGAAAATCTGTTTTTAGGACGTCATCCTCCTTCACCTTCTATTGATGGTATCATGATCTCAAGTTAATCTTAGAAAAATACTGAGCTCCCTAGATCTGATCAAACAAGTCATTGATATGAGGAAAATGATACTTATTATTAATAGTAATGTTATTGGCAACTCTATAATCAATCATATAATGATAAACAGAATTGAAATCCATACCTAGAATGACATAAAACTCTAATAAGGAAAAACAACAAGGTTTATAGGTAATGTATTTCCACATATAACAATTGGAATATTCTTAAAATTCTTTTTTGTTGTAACATTTCCCCATGGTGTTTTAACAATAATTTATAATTTCATTTGTTGAGGTGAAATTTAAAATTTACCTGAACATTTCTTAGAAATAAAGGAATGTGTAGACCCCATATCATATAATTCTTTATAAAAATATGAGTAAACAAAAAAAGTACCTGATACCACTTCATTGGATGTACCAACATCTGTTGATGTAGTTACTAAGGATTTCACCACACCTTTCTACTTATATTATGGCTTATTTCCATCATTTGGATCTTTCTTTGGACAGGTATTTTCATAATGAACCATCTCACCACATTTAAAACACATTATAGTTTTATTATCAATATTAGTATTAGGATAATTTTCATTACAATCTCAGGCCAAATTTCTAAAATTACCACATCAATAAAACTTCCTATTTTTGGTAAGGCATTCCCCAGGGTTCTTTTTACCACACTTTTCACAAATTGGAAACTGAAATTTCATACCATCATATTTCTTTGACTAATTATTCCCCATCACTTTCCATCAATACCCCCTCTTTTTTTTTGTTTTCAAAGTACACGTGATCATCAACAAACTCCATTTCTACCCTCTTAGCACATCTGACAAGTTTTTCATAACTTTTGAACCCATGGGAAGACAATGCCCTTCAATATCTTGGATTCAATCCTAAGTAACAATGGTAGATTTTTATATCAATATCCAGAAAAATATTTGAATAATACTTCACCAGTCGAGTGAATTTTTCTTCATACACAGCACTAAATCTTCCTCCTTTTTTTAATTCAAGGAATTTCATCTCCATTCTAATTTGATCCACCTTAGGAAAATATTTTTCAAGGAACATAATTTTAAATTCATCCCACTCTAAGGCTTCAATATCCTCTATATCCCTGATATTCTTTACTATTGACCACCACTGATCAACTTCACCTTCAAAATGATAAATGGAAAGACTACCATTTTGATTATCTAAAAACACAATGACATTTAATATCTTTTCAAGGGCTCTAATCCACTCTTCAACTGCTATTGGGTCAGAAGATCCATTGAAATAAGGAGGGTGTTTCCTCATAAAATTTTCCACTATTATAATGTTCCTTTATGTTAGCTCTAGTTGTTATTCATCATGGAAACCACCAACAATTATTTCCTATTTTACCTTATGTTTTAACATCACAAACTTCTTGGTTCCAATTCCCACCATTCTCGGTTGCAGATTCAGAAAGATATCAGCCTCTCGGCTCCTTCCAATTTGAGCTTCCCAATTTTTTTATGGAAAACCATTTTGAACAAACAGATCTTTGATTAAGTAACATGGTAATATTTAAATTATATACCATATAAATATAAGGTGAAAACTATTTAAGGTATTATATTAGAATCATACTAACTCATAAAGTTATCTAAACTGTGGCTCTTATACCAACTATAAGGACCCAACCTTAAACATTTCATAATATATCTCATTCATCTAGATTTAAATTATTTAAATTCCTAAATATCTTTTTAGTTTAGAGTTTTAGAATATTAGGACATAACACATACATATCTACCCATAAGCATACGAAGTGGGTACCACTAAAACAGTATCAATTTTTTCCAAAACATAAAATATTTTACAAAAAATAACAACATGATTTCATTGAAAACTATTCATAAAATTTTACTTGACTTGAATATTTATCTTACACATCCTTATAACCTAGGAAAAAATTTAAAAAAATGGGATTGGAATAAAAATCTCAGCAAGGTATATAAAATGAAGGAAATAAATCATTAGTCCATGAATACATATAAGCATATGAAATCATTTTCACAAAGACATACTTCTCATCCATATATAATTACTTTAGGAAAAATAAGATTTAAATAAAACATTAGAGAAAATATATAAAACCATAATGGTATCTTGGGGAATTAATTACTTATATTGTTATCCAAGTGGATACCTTATGATTTGTAACAATCACTGCTACCATAGAATGTAACCCTCATAGATACCTTATACGGTGACCATCACAGTTACACTTGGAGTAACCATATAACTGACCTCTAACACACACATAACCAATGAATTGGTGGGATATATAGGTTCCAAAATTCATCATAAAAATTATGAAAAACCAGAACATAATAAAAAAATATGAATAATTTCTTAAAGACATTGCTTTTGAATTTTGTAAAATGGAATTCTAAAAGAGGATTTTTAAAGGAAAGTCCCTTACAAATATTTTATAACTGAAGTAAAAATTAATATAATTAAAGGATTATGTGTATATAATATAAATACACACAATAAATCATAATATAAAGGAAATTAATTACACAAATAATCTTGTAGTACATAATTAATGAAGTAGATGGTTAACCAAAAAGAATGAAATTTGGGTTAAGAATTCCCTTACCTTGGGTCCATCTTACTTCAGATTTGTTTAAGACTCATGGATAGTGTTAAAAAGAGTGTTATTAATATTTTAAAGAAACATATTCATTTTTATAAAACCTTATGGGATCATTTTATATCATCAATTTACCCATTTATTAATAATATTTTGTTATTTCCATTATTTCGGGTACGTTCTTTACATGGTTTCCAGGTTCAGTTTGTAAAGGAGTTTCTTGTTGAATAAAATAGAAACTCCAGAAGTGGAATTAAATAGTGTTAATATGTCTCTATAATATTAAATGATATGATAAATTATTTTTTATCAAATATTATGATGAATCATTAGATAAAACATTAATGATATTTGTTTAGATCATTTTGGCGATTTTTCGATAATCAAAAATTAATTTCATTACATAATTTAATTTCATTCATATAAGTTAATTATAGAACATTAGAGTGGTTATATAATACATATTTAAATCTTTTTAAAACATTAATTTTTTTTATAACCATATTTTATGGATGTAATGTAAATTGAAAATACATCGTCCACGATTTTGGTAAATTGACGCATCACAGATGATGTTTTTATTTTTTGAACAAGAAGAAGTGGAGAGGAAGGAGGATTTGTTTCCCTAAACATGATAATAATATATAATATATATAATACTAGATATTTAATTCCTATTTTATAAGGGGTGGTTAATATAGAATAATAAAAGAAAATAATTGAAAAGAAAACACAAGAAAATAAAATAGGATTTTTACCTCTTGATGTCTTCTCCTTAATATCCTCCTTAATGACTTTGGTATTGGCCTTTTGGTGATACCAGAAGGTCTTGGAAAAGGGGAAGATACTTGGTAAGAGTTTTGGGTTGATTTTAGACAATTATAAAATCTTGAGAGTTTTGATATGAAGAGGGGGTGAGGGTGGTATTTATAGTGGAGGAGAGGATGGGTTTTCCAATATTTCAATCATTAGTTTAATATTTTTTCTCAAGACTATGAATAGTATTTATTAATGTGACATAAAATAGTATATATATAATTTTAGTTCTAGAAAAGGTGATTAAATCGTCCATGATTCTATGAATAGTGTATATAACATATAATGTATATATATGGTAAATTATTGAATTTCACTATTCATAAAAATTCATGTATCTCAGAAAAATCACAAAAATTCACCCCAACCATTTATTAAGATTTTGAATAAAAAAATGAAATCCATTTTATCAGAATAATTTTCTAAATATATTTAATTTAATTTTTAAATAAAATCATAATTTATTTGAAAAATAACAATTTTAAAACTATAACTCGCATTATAACACCTTGAAAAATTAATCAAGGTCTTATAAAATTATATTATAACCATAAGTCAATAAAATAATAATTTATTATTACCTTTTATAAAAATAATTTTACATTAAAATTATTTAATTAATCATAAGATTATATTTAAATATTTGTGACATACTAAAATACCAACACTTATATAATGATCATATTGTCACTTATAAGATGAATTTTTATTATACATTCATTGGTGAGGTTACCATTATTTTGGAAATTATATTATTCATAAGGGTCATATTACTATTCATAAGGGTAACATTACTATTAATAAGGGTATGTTACTATTCACAAAAAAATTAAGTTGGTTCTATCAAACTCTAAATAAATTATAGATCACAACTGTGTATGTATATTTTTTAAAAATTCAAAACACAAAAGTGGAAAAAATATTTTTAATGGATAGATTATAACTATCTATTTAAAACAAAGTGTTTTTTCATAGAGAATTAGTGTTTCATGTATTTCATTAAATTTATTTTTAAAACCTTAGGGCCTGACAACATCCCTTGGAGAAAAGAGTGTTGTAGAAACAATGGGTCAACTAGTTTAAGGAACAAATGTATGGTAGTAAATTTTACATGGAAAGGTTGTTTCTAAAATTATATCAATAAAAACAACATATGGATTTTAATTAAATAGTTTCTATAAATTTTAACACACTAAAATATGGATTATTATTAGAATTTTTGAAAATTAAGGCTTATCTTTAATAATAATATGTGAAAATGAAACCACTTCATGGAGATTTAAAATATGAATTATTCATGGAGAAACTAACAAGATTCAAGGAATCTAGAATAATTTTTTTTAAGATCAAATAATGTTTTTATAGGCTGAAGAAAACACTTAGACAACGGAACTAGAATTTCGATTCCTTTATAGAAGAACAAAAGTTCAACTGGTGAAATTTAGGTCATTTTTGTTTATGGAAGATGTTTGATGATAGAGGATTCGTTATAAATATCTTTTATATAGATGATATTATTTTTATAGTTATGAGGAAAGATAATATTGAATAGATTAAATTTTACTTTTATGAAAAGGTAGGGATGAGGAATTGTGGGAATGCGAAGTAGATTTTGGGGATATAGATCAAAATGGACTAGAAGACTGTAACATTTTTTTTTTCAGAAATAGTATAAATATGGCCTTGGAAAGATTTGGAATGTCCATACCTAATCCTATGACTATATCATTTAATTTAAATCTCATTTTATACAAATATAGAACAAAATAAATAGGCGATAAGAAGTGTTTGGTGAAGGTTCCATATGCATCAATGGTCAAAAGCTTGATGTACTCCATGGTTCATATGAGGACATACTTTTCTAATATAGTTGAATAGTTCAGTAGGTTCTTGTGAAATCTAGGAGAGGAAAATTGGGAATCTGTGAAGTATATATTTTTATAACTCAAAGGTTTAGAAGATCTTTCCTTGTGTTTTCAAACAGACGATCTTTACATGGTAATGTGCATATGGACTTTGGGAGATATATATATATATATATATATATATATATATATATATATATGTGTGTGGAAGAGTACAATGGGATTGTGTTTTGATCTAGAGGATTTGATGTGAGTTTTATATCTCGACTATAACTGGTAGTTTCAAAATCAACCATGAAACCAGAGTATGCAGTAGTAACAAAAGCGGGGGAGGAGTTGGTGTAGATGGGTGGTTTGTTGGTGGAACTCAAAAGGAACCAGGGGTAAAATATTTTATTTGATGATATTCATAATGTTATCAACTATCCAATAATATTGTATTTCACTCATGAATAAAAACCATTTAGATGAAGTATCACTTAATTTAAATGATTTTAGAATATGGAGTGTTTGATCTATGGAAGGTTAGTAGGAGTCATGATCTGATAGATATTCTGAAAAAGATCTCAGTATGAAAATTTTGTGGTAGTGTTTTTCCTCAGTGGGTCTTGGATAATGGGAGAAAGGATTTAAGGATCCATACCAATATATTATGAAGTTTTAGAATAAAATAACATTTCAAATTATCAGTAATCCGAGTGTCATATGGAAGAACCAAAAGAAGTCCTTATGTGAGAGATTTTTAAGAAATTATGAAGGAAACTTTCTATCTTTTGGAACCATAAATTTTGGGAGAGATTAAAAACGTTATTGCAAAACTAGATAGAGGTAGAAGTAGTGAATCCTAATAGATGTAGAGGTTTTTTATTAGATTTTTATAAAATAAGGGTTCTGTTGGATGCCTCTAATGTTTTTAGAGTGAAAATGTTTTCCCCATGAATGAAACTTTCCAATTATAATCTCCTACTCTATGTGTTTGATGGAACACAAGGATCACATGATAGTGGAAACTTCTACACCATAAGAAATAATCTAGATATATATGGGTGGGGTCACTTTGTTTGTAGTTATAACATTTTACAATTCACCTTACAATTTTATTATTCTTATATTGTTAATAAATTAATTTTTGATTCCTATCATGGAGTAGGAAAATTCTTGAACCTTTCAAATTACTTTTTATTTCTGTAAGAAAATGTGTATGGATGATCTTCTGCTTGTTTTATCCCTTTTCAGAATTTTTTCTTAGAAGATCAAGGTGATTCATCATTAGAATTTGGATCCTGATTTTGTTGTCTATAAACTGGCATTGGGTGTCTACCAATTTTGTAATATTCATCCTTATTCTGAATTTGAAGTTCAAGAAGGATATTATAGACCTTAGTGGTTTTATCATAATAAAGAAGACTAAAATGGAATCAAGAAATGTTTTGAACTGATTGAAATGGGGTTTAGGGAAGGGTCGGAATATTTAAATGAGGGGAGGTGAACTTTACTTCCTCTAGTATCCTACACTCTTTCTAGAAAAGAGATATTTATATTTTTTAACTTTTTAAATCATATAAAATTCCATAAGAAGTAATAATTAAATATAAATAATATCACATTGATTAATGACCTGAAGTTAAAAGGATTAAAATCACATGACTTTCATGTTTTGATTCTAGATTTTTTGTATGGGGAAATATGATACATATTTCCAAAATATTTTTTTTTCTAAAAAAACTAATCTAGTATTCTTTTTAAAATGAATATCCAATAATGTTGTTGACCTGGATAAGTTTATAAAATTGGAAAAAGAAATTTTTTCCATTTTATATGAACTGAAGATACTCTTCCCACCATCATTTTTTAATATAATGGTTCATTTGGTGAGAGAGATCTATCTTTTTGATCTTATACATTTCAGACAGATAAACCCAGTTGTTGATTGATATATTGTGGAAGAAGCTACTAAATTATACTATTAAAACCTATCGAATATTAACAGAATTGGTCTTCAAAAATCTATTCATAATGGGTATACTTCAAAGGTGAAGGACTTTTAGGAAAAGATATTGCTACAATACCCATCATAAATTGATAATAGACTCACTGATGTCTTTTTTATACTGGTGTAGAGGTTTTATTATATGTTCAAACTCATAAGGACATTCATAAGAATTTGAATATAATAAGGGAAAATGGATGGATTTTACCTAACCAACAATTTATTAGTTTGTTTTGATACCATATTTATACAAATTTATCTACAAATACTAAATCAGTCTATGTAAAATTGCAATGGTAGCCAAAGAAACATGTTTTCATGAATTATCATACAAAAACTACATGATTAATGGTTAAACTTTCTATAAAAAGGAACATGATTAATGTAGTATAATGAAAATGTGGAGTAACAATTATGTATTATGAAATTCAAATATCATGTGTCAAGAACAAATACACTATTTAAATAAACATGTCTTACTCTATGGCCATTGATAAAATATGGGAGTTGGACGATACAACATTTCATGTACTAATTTTTAGATACAAATGGGTTGATAACCTAATTGTAGTAAAATTTGATGAATTGGGATTCATAAAAGTGAATTTTAGTAATTAATGATACCAATATGATCCCTTGATAATAGAATTACAAGAATTATATATTTTTTAAACTCTTGATATTACAAAAAAATAACCATTTTATTTTGTATGTGAAAAAAATATGGAATCGAGTGTCAATTCACAAGAGGGTGATCCTTAGCTTAGTAAGTCACAAAAAGTTCACATTGGACCTAATAAAGATAATTTATTGTATGTTTGAGGTGATCATGGAGAAAGAATTTGGACAATCGATTAAAGGTGGAAATACTTGAACCATTAATTAAAAAAAAATATTTTAAAATATACATTTTTTCTCGATAAGGTTTTTTATAAATGATATATTTTCTATCTATAAATATTTTAAATAATTAAAATCTTGGGTATTCTATTTTTTGACTTGTGTGATAAAAAATTCCTTTTCAATATCATGATTCTACTCACCCCAATGAGCAATATTTCAGTGATCCCTAAGGAGAATAACAAATTATGTTGTAGTTTTTTTGGATATGTAATTATTGGATTGCAATTTTATTCAATATAAAGTATCCCAATGTGTGTTAAATAATAAATAGTTGGCTTCTATTTTACCTTTTAATGAAAATCTATTTCTTATTGGAGAAGGAAGTGAGAAGGAAAACCATGAATTTGAGTAATGAAGAATGAAGTATGCTAATTAGTGAGTATCCCATTACAAGTAATAACTTTTGAGTTTATCCTAATGTCAAATAAAAGTTATAAGGATATGGATTATTTCCTACAATAGCTTGGAGATGTTGTAAGGTGTTATCTATCATGTACAACTTGTGATTTGTTATTAAGGAAGATAAAATCTTTCTTTCGTGGGAATTTCAAGTTATAAAACTATAGATAAACCTTCCTAGGTGGATTGGGGATAAAGGCTATTGTAATTAGTTTTAAAATAACTTGAATGATTTTTTCTTCCAGTTTGGAGAAGCCCTGGAATAATTGTAATATGTTCTGAATTTATTAGACAAATTATAGATTTTGATATTCAAATTGGAATTTGGATAGATCTGAAAATATTATGACCATGGTGGTTCATAACTGAAATTTGGAAAGTACTATATATTTCATATGACTTTAAATATTTAATATGACTTTTGGATCATTTCATATGTCTTATTATTTTATAAGACTTCTAAAGAATCTCATAATACTTCAACAAATTCATATGATATCATAGTAAAACCATAAGACTTCATACCATTTTTTATGACTTCAAATGTCTTAAAAATAACATGTTGCCTGAAATTTGAAAAAAGAATGAAAGTAAAAAAACTTCTAATGCCTTAAAAAATGAGTTTTGTTGTTTTTTAAGTCTTTATAAACCTTACATAACATGTTCTACGGCACTATGAATGACTTTAATACTTGGTAATTTATTTAGAGTGTTTTAGTATGAAAAATTTGAGTTTTACATATTTAATATCTTAAGAAAAAAAAATTCAATTATGATGATTCCAAATTTGATATTAAATTTTATAAACATCACAAACACTTAAAAGAGTTTGATATTCAATAAAAAATATTATAATAGATAATATTAAATAAATAAAGAGGAATATCAGTGTACAGAAGAATGTGTGAAATATAAAATGTTCTAAAACGAATTTATTATGTTTAAAATAATAAAGTAGATGAATTTATATCCGTGCTCGACTGTACTCTGGTAATTAAATAATTGTAATTCATTCTTGAGAAGATATGTATAGAGTTAAAATTTAGCACATGTATGTAGATTCAATTGAATAGATAAAGGGTCAATAATAAAGTTGTCATGATATAAAGGAATTGATGAATCAATCAATGACTGTTGTGTATTTTATATAGCCTTTGAGGGAGATTTTTGTGTGGATTTATGGTAGAGAATATTCTGAGAAGTAGAATTCATGACTACTATAAAAAAACCTAGAGACATACTCATATTAGTTTGATAATGACAAAGAAGATAAAACAATATTTTTATAATATTCTTGAGTAGGTCATGGGAACACTCCCATGTGTAACATTAAAAATTAAAGGGGATTTGAGATCTCAGTAGTTGTGGATATGCATGTGTTTTTTTCGTGCATAAAAATTCTATTTTATTTAAATTTATGATAATATGAGAATACTCCATAAGAATAAATTATCCACCTTTACAACTATAGTTAGTTAATATATTTATAAATATGAGTGTGTTTTCCTTGTTAGGCCCAAAATTGGATTAGATACCCTGATAGGGGTGGTGAATCAGTTTAAGGATATTATTTTCAAAATTATTCCCACCCTACTGGATCTTTACTTCTTTAATATATGGGTCACTTTTTTTCTTTTTATAGTTTATGTTGATATTATTCCTTCCAACTTTATCTAATGATGATTTATATAAAGTATAGTAAGAATAAAATCACAAGGACATACATATTTTTACTTGTTCCACCCTCACTATCATACGTCTATAGATCATACAATGAAAATTTATTGATGTACCAAATCTAATAAAACTCATTGATAGTATAATGTTCAGGATAGATCACATTTATGCCCATAATAACTGCCTTATAATATTTTTGGACAACTCATTACTACATAGGAGTCTCTCCATTGATATTTCCTTCGACAGATATATACTAGTGGAAAGGATTACCTTCTTCCTATTCCTTTTCTCACTACTCTAGAAAGGATTCATATATATTGTATGGACATGTATATCCGTTCATCAAAAATATTGAATGAATCCTCAATTTTAGATATATTCTATTTTGAATTTCTTTCCTGGATCATTCACTTATGTGAAAACACCTTGATTCCACACTTCCACTTTACAGACACCTGAAACAAAATTATCTTTACACTAGACAAAACAGTTAAAAAATCAAGCTTTGTTTAGATCTCTATTGGAAGAAAATAATTAGTTTCACTATATTATATTTAGAATTACATAAAATCCTTCTACACATATTATTATGTGGTGCAGATCCTCTCAATTCTTATTCTTCTTCTTATTATTATTATTATTATTATTATTATTATTATTATTCAGATATGGTAATGATATTGTTCATAGCGTAAACATGGAATGTATCTCCTTATGCAAGAATCTATCATATTACCCCTACATGAGACCCTAGCTTGTAACCCCTTGAGAGAAATCCTGGAATGTAACCCTTTTGAGACATCCTAGCATGAGTCCCATTCATGAGACCCCACCATGATACCCATTCACGAGACACCCTTTAGATCATGAAGATCATTTGACTTCACCACAAGACTCCTTCCCAAGGCCTCTCCTCAAGATCCTATTCTACTATGATGGATCAAAATACTCTATTCTATTATCATAGATCACAAGACTCTATTCTATTTATGTAGATAATGAGACTTTATTTTGTTCTCACAGATAGAAAGACTTTATTTTTTTCATGTGGATTATTCGACTCTGTGGAAGGACCTAATTCAGGTTAAGTGGATAATGTGATATTAATGGGTCTTCCTATTTTCGTAAACACCCATTACATACTTTTCTTCACAATATACCAACACAAGACCCCTTCTTAAGATTTTTTCTGATTATGAGTATCATATGATTCTAGTGAAAGACTTAATTCTACTCATGTGAAACACTTATGTGATGTCAATCTCGTATACTCCGTCACATTACACAAAACCCCTTATCCCGAATTTTATTTAGATAAATATTTTAATCAAGACTTTTTCATGTATTACGGATGGTTAATTATGTATTTATAAGAAACTTTATACCACCTTAACTCCACCAATTATAGAAAACCATCTATTCTGACACCTTAGTAATTGGTGTTACACACTTTGCATGATTTCTCCACATGATCACCTACTTCATTTCATAAGTGATTGTCATGATCAATTGAATTTCCTTTTAGTGTGTTATATAACTTATCATGTGATCAATTGAGAATAATTTATTCTTTGTGTGATTTCGTTGCAATATCAAATGATAATCATGCAGTGTCAGCGATATTGTCTTGAAGCATTTCTTGAGATCCCATCGTGATGTACAAAGACAATCATGTAGTCAAATGATTTTGAATGACTGTTTGATATCTCCATCATTTATAACTTTTGTCTTCATGTTATTTTAATTATCTCTCCATGATATCCTTTGACAATCATCTGATAAAATCAAGTGATTTTCATGATCTCTCCATGAGAACCTCATTAAATCATGTGGCTTCTTCATGTGGTTTGCATGATCTCTCCGAAAGATCCTCTGATAATTATTCAATGTCTTTAGGTGATTCAGATGATCTCAATGAGAGATCTTATGAAAATCATGTGGTGCTTCATGTGACTACTCCTTGAGTTCTGTTATGACATTCGTACTCTGCATAACCTTTAATGACATTTTCACTCTGTGAGATAAGTCTTGTCTTGCTCCATGAGATCAGAAATTCTAACTACCCAAGGTCAAACATTTTCACTCTATGAGATCAAACATTTTCACTCCTTAAGATAAAAAATTTCATGCTTCGTGAGATAAAACATTCATTATCCACAAGATCAGATATTTTTCACTCTACAAGATCATTTCAAACATTCTATATCCATGAGACCAGTTTAGAAATTAGCACTCACTCTTCACATTTGGTATAATAACCAGCCTTCATAAGCAACCTAAAACCTTGTCAATAAACAAAATCCACCCAAAATAACCACTACGAGGGATTGTTTACAATAATATCTCCCTTTTAGTTTGTTCAAAACACCTATAATCCTCATGAACTCAATTATTGACAAGTCATGTGCATGAAAAATAATTTTCCTTCTATAATAATGATCAAGGACTTCTTTAACATGTACTTTAAGCCCACATGAGTCAATATTAGTGTGAGAAATAAGAGCATCATGAAAAAGTCATTGATGAATCACTTTATTCTCAAACCTAACATAAGAAACCTTCTTGATACAAAGAATATAGAACAATATCAGCCTTTTAGATCACTTCTCAACTTGCACACATCTTCTACTTGAACCATAAACCCAAAGGAAACTCTGTTTCATGTTTCTTATTCATTAATAGACCTATTTTAGCATAGTCATATTTAAAACTCACCCTGTTTTACTGCTCCATCTATCTACTTCTCCCATATCTTGATTAATACAATTTCTCTCCCTTTATAAATAATCCAAAATATCACTCATTTTTGTTCTGAAACATGGTAAAGAACACATATCATTGTATATGGGGAAAACACCATTCCTCGGGGAGATGTTGTTCTACATCCACACTGTTCAAGTCTTGGGAGTCGACTGAACTCCAAGATATAGTCGATTCCATTCAAATTATTCTTTTGTAAAGGCCTTAATTATAATGTCTATAACCTATAGGTCAGTTAGAACATACTCCAAATTCTTAATAATATGCTCCACATTCTTATTGATGAAGTAAATTTTTATTTCAATGTCCTTTGTCCTTGAAATATGGAGTACATTTTTTCTAAGTTTTGTAGAACTTGAATTATCATAATGGATACTGATCAAAGGCTTCACTTTAATATCCCCCTTTATCATTGAATTCAATAAAGGATTCCTTAATTTAAGAATTTACTCCCCCTTAATCAATTATTTACATGAATCATATTTTTGGTAATATAATAAATCATGAGTGGACATACATTATTCATTTATCTCATAAAATACATATAAAGAGAAATTACTCTCCCACTTTTCTTATGCACTTCTTCTTATCCCATGAGACACCATAGGTTGACATATGATGACCACCTATCTATGTCAACTATTTGTAATTTCACCTTAGAATCTATTTATCAACATCATATTGAAACTTTGATTAATGAATCACTTTTCAAGATCAAATTCATATTATTATTTATAGATGTGTACTACTAAAATATTTTCATGAAGTAAAATTATCACTTATCATTGAGTCATTGACAGATCCTCCAAGACTACTAAGTCAAAAGTCTTCATAGGAAAACAAAAATTTAACACAATAAATTCCAATTCTTTTTATGTCACTAACTTACTTCCAGGGATTCTAGCATCAGTACTTTACTCAATAATTGAAAAGAGTCTCATATCAGATGAGGCTATATCACCTAGAGCTATTTTCACCATATCTTCTTGAAAACCTCTAGATTTTTACTAATATATATAATTAAACATTATTATTGATATGAATTGACATATTGAATTACTCTTTAGAATAGGGATACCACTTATTGGAAACATTTCTGATTTTCTCTCACAACTTCTTGTTATCCCCAAAAAAGTTAACTGATACCACATTATTAGAACAAAATAGATGATCATGAAATATATGAATTTTTCAACTTCTCTTCCAATTAGTCTTCTCTCGATGAAAAAATAACACATGAACTAGGGCATGATTAAAATGGTTGAATATTCAATGTGACTTGGAACCACTAAATCATTAAAGTATAGTTTTGATAGCTCTTCAGTTTCTTATCAGGCTCTTAAATGTATAATCTCCCTATTCCACAACACAAAAATTTCATTTACAGATTTGAAAAATAGATTTTTTGAGAAACCCCACCTTTTTAATCTTATACCATATTTTAATTTCAAGAGCTTGAATTCTTCTTGTCTCATTTTTCTCCATTAAACTTATGAACCTATTATTTTTCAAGACAAAAACACCCCATGGATTGTATCTCTACATTTTTCTTGCAACAATTATTGTAGATATGATAAAATTTAACAAAAAGGGATAGGGGTACCTCTAGAATCCAATATAAGAGGATTGTTCTCAATTCTAATGGAACAACC
This sequence comes from Viscum album, assembly GCA_963277665.1. Taxonomy (NCBI): domain Eukaryota; kingdom Viridiplantae; phylum Streptophyta; class Magnoliopsida; order Santalales; family Viscaceae; genus Viscum; species Viscum album. Next base: position 212,224,335 of record OY728144.1, read on the forward strand.
ATTTTATAATTTCTTATAAATAATCTTACTCTTCCTATTCTTATTCCAACTACCCAACCAACGTCAACTATCCTGGGTATATAACTAGCGATTCTATACCTACATTCTTAGTCTTCTTCCAATTTTTAAGTTATATTGTCTTGGATTTTTTCACCGTTTGGGGTTTATACCCACTAATAAAAATTTCTTCCTTTTACACTCAACCTATAATCCATTCATCATTATTCATTCTCTGAGTATTAATATTTCCATCGGTTATATTCTATTTCTTCTTCCTCCTTTGGAGAGATATTTATCATTCTTTCACTTATCACCTTATGGCATGATATGTGAATTTTTCAATTAATTCTTATTCAATTTTATCTTACCAGTTATCCAAGTAAAATCACCCTTATGTGATGGGAGTGAGTCATTCATTGAATGTACATTATTATTACTTACAAATAGATTAGCTCTTACCTTTTTCTTAATGGTTCATTCACATTATTTATAAGATATCTATTGTGAGTGTAATATAGGAGGTTCTTAGTATGCCTTTCATTGAGATACATGTGTTTCTTCCAAGTCTATAAACCTATTTTTCTACTTATCATGTTGTCTTCCAGTATAGGCCTTTTTGTTATACACCATCAAAGTTTTGGATATACTTTTGGGTTTCTTGGACTTCCCTTATTTCTTCCAAAAATAATATATTTATAAATTACTAGGATTATAACACATAAAACATCTCTCATTAAAAACTTACCTCTCATTATCATTTCTCAGCAGAGATGTTGATAAAGATAGTGTTATTATTCTAAATTTGAGCCCTCAGTCTTTTTAAAACATACTCATGATGTTTCCCAGTATTCCACAATAATATAATTTTATAGCTACCTTCTTCTGACAGATGTTTATTTTATAATTTTCAAGAATATTCTACATACTTACAGATTTATAAATATTTATCTCTTTACAATATGAAATATATTCAAATGGTTCATGAAATAAACTTTAAATATTACTATTCATCCTATATAAACATAAAATGTTGTCATCACTTCTCATATAAGTCTTTTTAGGCCTATTTCCAACACCTATATTATTTTCCCTATTTTTATAACTATTCATGGAAATCTTCCTCTCATGCATGGGATATGGTTCATCATAGCCAATTCTATATTTTTCCAAACTACATGGCCTTTGTGATGAAACAATCATTTCATTTTTTTACTTAAAATTATTATATTTTCTTTTCATTATATGATTACCCACTGAAGTATAATAAAATAACAAATGCAAGGAATCCTTTAATTTTAGATTGAATTTGTCATTATATTACTATAATTCATTCTTGACTGATTCTATATCTTATCCCAATTTCTAAATCTCATTATCCCTTGATTCAAGTTGATCATTCAGTTATCTCATGAAATTTTCCCACTACTCATCTCATCTTCAAATTCTCATGAGAGATTAACCACCATGTCATTTTTCTCTTTTTTTAAATTCATATAATCAGAAGAATATGTAAACCACCCATTTTATATTTGTAGCCTTTGATTCTCATGTACTAGTTCTGATAGGTGTGTAGCAAGATCATCATTTATGGCTTCCACATTCTAAATTTCTTATAAATTCCTATTCTTTCCCTTATTATAGGCTTTTAGTTTTTAATGTTCTTCATTATGGGAATAATTATTATACCTTATATCTATATCAACATTAACAATTATTTTATTTAAAAATTTTATCTTATTGAATTCAATTTCTTATACTTGGATCCAGATATATTTAGACTTATTTTATTATTTTGATTTATTCTATAATTTCTTTGTTAAATGTAAACTTTAACTTTCATAATTCTTTTAATTTCTTCATCATCAATAGGTCTAAAATCACTTTGAAAATTGAGTTCTTCACTCATTCCTATAGCATCATTCAATAAGTAAATATTTTCACTCTATGATTCATACAAACGTTTCTTCAGTACAATGATGGTTTCCTTCAACTAAATCACACTCCTTCCATAGACACTTACACACTGAAGAATACCACCAGACTTCTACTTTTTCTTCAATGTCTTTTCCTTTTTCATGAAACATCAGGATAATATAAAAATGAAACTTCAATTATAACAGTATAACAGATCTTGTCAGATAAAAAAGGTACAATGAAAGAAACATATTCTCTAATACCAATTGTTAATCCCAAAATGGGATTATATACCATTATAATGGGGGTGAATCAACATATGAATATTCTTTTTGAAATTCGTTATGCCCCATTATATCTTGACCACTTTATTAGAAAGGTCACTTTATTTGATCATTAGTGTATATGTTGATCTTATCCATTTTAACTTTGTCTGATGATTATGTTTAAAAGTAAAATAAGAAATTAAGAACAATGATACATAGATTTTTACTTAGTTTACCATCACTGGGCTATGTACAAGGAGTATACAACAAAAATGTATCGATTTAATAGACCCACTAAATTTCACTGCCAATTCAAGGTTACAGGTAGATGACTTTTATTTCCATGATCACTGCTTTATAAGATTTTAGTATAGCTCACTTCTTCCCAAGGGTCACTCCCTAAATATTTCCTTTAATGGATCTATACTAATGGAAATGATCACCTTACTCATCCTCCTTTTCTCACTAATCTATAAAGATTCCTACACAGTTTGTGTACATGTAATTCATTTAATCAGCAATATTGAATACATCCTCAATTGTAGGTAGGTATTTTATTAAAGTTATTTTTTGGGATTCTCATTCACTTTTATGAAAACGCTATGATGAAATACTTCCACTTTTCGAACACCTAGAACAAAATTATCTTTACAGTAGATACAATAATTACAAACTCAATATTTGGAAGGCTCTCCATGGATTCAAACCATTATATTCACTTGTTTAGATGTAGTAGTGAATAAAATACTTCTGTAAATATTATCATATTTTTAATATACTTGTCCTTATTATGTTTTTTTATAATTCATATATGGTAATGATATTGTAAATAGGGTAAACATGGTGCGTATCTCTATGCGTAAGACATTGTCATCTCACCCCTGCATGAGATTCTGTCATATAACCCCTTAATAGTGCTTTTAACATGAATCACATGCATGGGATACTATCAGGAGTCTCCTTAAAGAGACCCCTTTATGAGACACCCTTAATATAACATGGATCACTTGACACCACCATGAGACTCCTTCATGAGACCTCTCTACAAGATCCTATTATTCTCTTATGAATCAGAAGAGTCTCTTTTTTTCTCATGGATCCCAAGACTCTATTATATTAATGTGGATCATGGGACTCTATTCTATTCTCATGGATCATAATACATTGTTTTTTATGTAGATTGTGTAACTCTGGTGCAAGATCATGTTCAATTTATGAAGATCATATGATATCAATGGGTCTACCTATACACACAAATAACATGCACATACTTCCCTTAACAAGATATCCTTACGAGACCCCTTTGTTAGACTTTTTATGATTTTACAGATTGTATGATTCTATTGTAAGACATCATTATTCTCATTAAAAACACTTACTTGACTTCAATCATGTATACTCCTTCGCTTCACACAAAAACCCTTATTCGAACATTGCTTCAGATAAATATAATAAGAAAAAAAATATTCACCAATTAAGGAAGGTCCATTAGGTATTCATAGGAAACTTTCCACCAACCTAACTCCATAAATTGTGGACAACCATCCTCTCTAACACCTCATCAATCAGTATTACACAGTTCTCGTGATTACTCTGTTGTATTTTTCAAATGATTCAGGAGATCAACTGTATTGTATTTGAGTTTGTTGAAAGATCCCATCACATGATCGATTTTCAATCATTTTTTCTTCACATGATCCTATCATAATATCAAATTATAATCATGCAATGTCAGTGACACTATCTTCAAGTACTTCATGATATTCCATCAGAAGAACCAAAGACATTCATGTGGTCACATAATTTCAAATGACCATGTGGTATCTCTATCATTTAAAGCTCCTGTGTTTATTCACTTCAAATTATCTCTCTATGAGAACCTCTAACAATCATGTAGTTTCTTCAAGTGCTTTTCATGATCTCTCCACATGATCCTATAATAATCATGCAGTATCTCATGTTCTTCTAAATATCTCTGCGTGAAATCCTCTAATAATCATGAGATATCTTCAGGTTCTTCTCATGATCATTATACAATACATTATGAAAATCATGTGGTTCTTCACATAACTTCTATGTAGGTTAATTTCTATCATTCATGCTCTGAGTAACTAGTTCTAAATTTTTTTTATCTAAAAGATCATTCATTTGATGCTCCACAAGATCATACATTCATTCTCCTTAAGATCAGAAATTCACGCTATGTGAGATTAGATATTTGCGCTCTAATAGAAAATAACTTTCATTCTCTACAAGATCATAAATTCACACTCTATGATATTATAAATTTCACACACCACGATATCTATTCAAACATTTGTGCTCTGTGAGATCTATTCATACATTTATGATCACTCTCCATGTCTACATTGAAAACTAACATTTTTCAATAACCTCAAAATATTTCAAAAAACACAATCAACACAAAATAACCACTAGGATTTATTTTTTCCAATAGTCCTAAATAAAATAAAACTCTCAAGTGATGTAAAAAAATAGATGAAACTGGGTTAGTTAAGAGAATAATAAGATATCTTTAAAAATAATAAGAAGAATAAAAATATGTTGCCAATAGAACTAGAACTACAGAGAAATACGAATTGGAGAAATCAAACATGTTTTAAAAAAGATAATACTATATAGGTTTCAAATAAATATAATTAGAAGATAAAATGAGAAATCAAATGTGTTTCTACTATAAAAATTTAGCTATGGAAGAAGAAGAAGAAGTTGTGAGAAAGGGGTATACCAGTGAATTCAGTGTGAATATCTCAAGAAAATATCTTGATGTGTTGAAAAGTTATTTATATATTCTCCAAGTAAGATATCTTTAAGGGCTGATTTTTCAAGTTCTAATTTAAGTGGTCAATAAGTAGTTTCTATAGTGAATTTGAAAGCTAGCAGTAAAGCGGAGATTAGGTTTCATAATCAGTAATTAAAGACATTAAATTGGTTGAATAATCTATGATTGAGGAGGAATATTATAATTTTCAAATGTAGATACATGCCTATAAATATAGATGATATACTTTAAGAGGAGGAAGGAAGGTTAGAAAACTAGAAAGTGAGATTCCCATTAAAGGACTATTTTTGGAACAAGAAACCGCATCCAAAAATTATTCCAAATGCTTCCATACATGATACAAGATTGTAGAATGTTTCTCTAGATTTGATTTGATAGGTCGTAGAGGCCGAATGGAGTTATGGGTTAGGATTTATGGACTTTTGAAGTTGGGATGGAAAATTGGTTCATGAAGCTCATTCGTGAGGCTCCCTCCGCAATCGCGGAGTAGAGGAACTTTATTAGATCCTCCATGAGCGCAGAAAAGCTCGATGAAAGTCGACTCCATGGTTATGAAAAAATTGAGGGAACTTGACCAGAGCCTATGTGAGCGTCGTGAAACATGATGATGGTTGGCTTTGTGATTACGAGAAACTTGAGGGAACTCCCTTCGGCTGCAGAGCGTGATTTCCTTTATGGTGTCATTTTCTCTTTGCGTAGTGCCTTTGTGATTCATGGTGCGCTCCACCAACCTCCATCACCTATAAATACCCGGCTCACCCACCTTCATAAAGATGGTTACGCAACCCCTTTTGCAGTCAATCTCCCATTTTGTGGAGATCCCATGCTCGACAAAGTGATGCACTTCCCAAAGGCCTCCGCGAGACTCTTTGCTCCGTGAGACTCTTTACTTCATAAGGGGATTTTCTCTGAGAGACTCTTTTCTCCACAAGATGCTTTATTCCACAATCCCCTTTTCTTCATAATCCTCTTCACTCCACGATCTCCTATGCTTCGTGATTCCATGCTCCGTGAACATATTTCCTTTGCGAAGATGCTTTGTGAGCCCCATGCTCCGCGAGCCTCTTTGTAACGCCCTGACCCCAGTTACCTAGAGTCAGTGCATTATTACATAACATTGGCATGATCACAAGAAAGATAAATCTCGAAAGACCGATTGGTTTAGTAGCCTTGGAAACACTAGATATATTCATAAAGTTTTACATTACATCATAAAGTGAAAAACTACTACAGCAACATAGTCTCTATATTCCACACTCATATCCCCACATACTATCCCTACAGGTCATTCATAAATTACTTCTTCACATCCTGGGAAAAATAAAACATAGAAAAGGGGTGAGCTCAAATGCCCAGTAAGGATAACAATATAGCGGAAACTTTCATAAATATGAATAAACATTTAAGGAAATATATAACTTAAAACAAAATCATTTTAAACTTGAACTTCAATATAGTATGGCAAAGATAAAATGAGATGTTTCCATTTACTTATTCACATGGATATTCTACTAATCTAATAATCACATGCAACATCAATAACCACTTTCATAATGATGGAATGCATAATGCCAGACTATCATAACCACATAGCCAAGGCCTCGTGCCAAGACTACAAATAATATTTTTCCAAGGCCTTGTGCCAAGACACTAGTTTGTCTCATTAGACCTAATGATGCATCGAGGAGCTATAGCGGGCTCCACCTGTCACATATTAAGTCCAATGCATTCCCATATGAAAAGGATTAAACATAACATAAACATTCGTATTAAAACTAGCATACGAAATGTCAATACTTTCACCATAAACTATGAATGGTATGAAAATATCACATCCACAATCAAACATATCACAAAACCTTCAATACAATATATAAATTTTGTATCATAATAAATCAACTTCAAATAAGCGTAAAATCCATCAAAGGATGTTGACATAGATGAAATCAAAACTTTTTTTAGAGAAATATATCTTTCTATTTTGAAATAATTTAAGAGTCATATATTTATAAAATAAAACATTTTCATTGAAAATATTCTTATAAGATTTTAAGGGAAGCTTCGACGATTTTATAACGGCGGAAAATAACCGCACCCGCCGTATATGTTAAAAAACATTCTTACCTTAATTCTGTCGAAAAGGTTAAAAAGCACCTTGTTTGGAAAACGACGGAAAGATTCCTTTATAAAACTCTTATAAAAAGTCAAAAAAGGGTATAAATGATTTTAACCCATATTCTTTTAAATAGAAAAAATGTTTTGAAATACATTTTTGAGAAACATGGATGTGGATGATAAAGAGATCCCAATAGATTATTTCATATAAACCACCTCGGATAATGAAGAGATTGTGAAATAACCCTTACCTTGTAATTTTCCTTGGTTGGGGTAGGTTAACCTCCTGTATAATGGTGAAATAATTGTTATTAAATTATACAAGAATCATATACATTAATATGATATCATATATGATCTTTTAACATTGTTTTTTTAATAATATCTTAGATTTATCGTTGTTTCGGGTGTTAACTGACTCATTTTATTTTATATGTTTTGTTAAATAAGCCATGTTTTTAATGGATAGGTTGTATATTATTAATATCCAGAATTATATCAAGTCCTTAAATACGTTTATTAATCATCAAATGAGAATTATACTTGAATGGATATGATGGAGAATGAATCTCATCGCGTCCGTGGGGACGGTAGTCCGTACGTACGCACGAGCGACAATATCATTATTATGATATTGAAATAATATATAATTGGATGGTATATCATATATACAGAATCATTATCATGTTAAATTTATTAGTTACATGAATTACACATCATTATTATACCCATCCAAATAATAATTTATTGAATAACAATTACACCACAACGTGGAGACGGTAAGCCGTACGTACGCACGTATGGTGACATGTTATTAAAAAGATGGACAGAATACTTAATATGGTTGTACCATATTTATAATAACATCACAGTATATATATGATACTGGAGTTAGTATTCTATAATGGTAACAACAAAGAAAGAATAAGTGGAAGAAGAAAGGAACTTGGAAAAGCGTGGTGAAATCATTACATGTTCTTCGGGTTCTTCCTTTTGATTTGACCAAAAGGGTTCCTTAGGTTGCCTTTCTGATCAAACTAAGGCCTCTAGGTTGTAGTGAGGGAAGTTGGGAGAGTATTTGGGCAGATTTTGGCCGAACCAAAAGGCTTTGAAGGTGTGAATTAATGAGAAGAGTGAGTTCCCTTTTATAAGAGGGGTGATGGGTACCTTTGGAAAAGCTAGAAATATTAATTTATAATAAATTCATATTCGGTTTCTAATGGCTCCAAAGTTGATTATTTAAAGGTTAAGTTGGGTATGGGTAGAAAAACCACTTAACCAATAGAATTTAGACAGGTTTGGGTTAATATATTAACCTTATCTTAAAGTATTAACTCTAAGTTAATTAGTTTCACTTTTACAATGTCTCTTTGTATTTTTATATTATATGGTTAATAAACTTACCATATACATCCAAAGACCCCCAAGTGGTCCATTAATGATACACATATAATGATATAAGTCTCTTGGCCGAACCGTAGATTTTTAGTAATTTAATATCAATTAATAATATAATATTTGTTTTAAAAACTCTTTTATGTCAATTTTGACACTATTTGGAAAATTGATTTTTGTGAAAATCATAACCAAATGATTAGTTCAAACTAAGTCCATTAAATCAATACTAATATGTCATATTATCCTATAAAATTAGTTTAATTCATTTATATTTATTTGGGTATTTACAATATCAATTATTTTAATTTTTCACTATTATGGTAATTACTGCATCATCATAGTGTCATAAATAAATTAAATTATTTAATGTCTAAAAATTATAAATAAAATATCATTTTGTATGAAATCTTCTTATATTTCTAATGAATATTTACAATAGAATTTATCTTATGTATAAATCAATATTAAAAATGTTTTAGTAAATAAACGTTGATTTTAACTCTTTTAACTCTTCTTTGAATTAAATAATAATAAATGTCCTAATCTAATCCAAGTGGACATAAATGATAATATGTTATTCCTAAGGTTGTTTTTGGTTGAGATACAATTGTCCAATAGAATTAGGACATGTGTTAGGGTAATATTAATATCATATTTACCCTTAATTACTATATTTACTTTTAACCGTGGTAAATAAAAGTAAAAATTTACTATTCACCAAAAATTATTTTCATCTCATTGAGCCACATTTTACTCCTTGATATTAACCGTGTCTCTTGGATTTTCGAAATTCCAATCACATAAGCGGTAAAATTAAGTTTTATGAAAAATTCAGTTTTTTAACTACCACTTAGTAGCTTCACTATTCATCAAAAATTGAAGTTTTTCAGAACAATGCCAAAATTTCCCCCTAAGCTATAATTGATATTACAAATTCAAAAATGATGTCTATTTTACAAAATTCCAAACATATAAGTTTAATTAATTAATTTTATAATTAATTCCCGCTGTCACAACAAATAGCATGTTTTTAAGAAACAATATAAATCAAAAGATTGACAATTGTTTATGTCCAATTTCAAAGTGAAATTAATTCTAATGAACACCATTGGATAAAATGGTAAAAATATATTCTAATTATACTTTAAAATAACTCAATAATATAATTTATCACTATAAATTAATTTCATTAAAAAATTATTTTTTTAGTTTTTTTCCTATTCATAAAAATTGGAAGTTCTCAGAAAAATACCAAAAATTCAACTTAGGATAATTTCGATATTCCGAATCCAAAAATGAAGTCCATTTTGAAATATAATATATATATAATTTCAAAAAGTAGGTATTACTATTCATAACGGCTAGTTTAATTGGTTGTGGTGTGTGTTAGAACTCGATGTTACGTACAACACACGCTATCACATTATTCAAAGAGAAACATACCATAGATGCTTTGGGTGTTACATTCTCCCCTCCTTCAAATAATTTATTCCTCAAAATTTCTAGAATACGACCGCATGAAAAGACTCGGGTGGTTCTTCATCATAAGTTCCTCGGGTTCCCACGTTGCCTCTTCCATCTTATGGTTTCTCCACAAAACTTTTACCAGACGCGTCTTCCGATTTCTCAGTACTTGTTCTCTCGTATCAATAATCTTGACGGGTTCTTCGCAATAAGAAAGATAGGGTTCCAGTTCCAATTCCTCATAGGTGAGTACATGCGTTGGGTCAGGCATGTATTTCCTCAATAGAAATACATGGAACACATCGTGAACTTTGGAGAGACTTGGCGGCATTGCCAATCGGTAAGCTACAGCCCCAATTCGCTCTAGAATTTCGAAAGGTCCGATGTTCCTCGGACTCAATTTACCTTTCTTACCAAAACGTATGACTCCCTTCCATGGAGATACCTTCAGGAAAACCTGATCACCGACTTGAAATACCAAATCCTTCCTTCGATTATCAGTATAGATCTTCTCCCTACTTTGAGTTGCTTTGATGTGATTTTGGATTACCTTCACCTTTTCCATCGTTCACTCCACCAGTTCTGGGCCTACAAGTTTTCTTTCACCAACGTCATCCCAACAGGTTGGTGTGCGACATCCCTTTCCATATAACGCTTCATATGGTGCCATATGAATACTCGAATGGAAGCTATTGTTATTAGAAAATTCTACCAAAGGTAAATATTGATCCCACATACCTTGAAAGTCAAGTGAGCAGGATCTCAACATGTCTTCTAAGGTTTGAATAGTTTGTTCTGATTGTCCATTTGTCTGAGGGTGGTAGGCAGTGCTCAAATGAAGTTCAATATCTAGGGATTTATGAATAATCTTCCAGAATCTTGAAGTAAAACGGGGATCACGATTAGAAACAATCAATAGGGGTACTCCATGAAGTCTCACAACTTCATTAATATATAGTATTACTAGACGTTCCAGTGGTAGATCTTCTCTTATAGCACGAAAATGTGATGACTTGGTAAGAAGATCAACAATAACACATATTGCACCGTTCCTTCTAGGAGTCTTTGGTAGCCCCATGACAAAGTCCATCGTAATATTGTCCCATTTCCACTCCAGCATGGGAAGAGGTTGCATGAATCCTCCAGGCTGTTGCCTTCCAGCTTTCACTTGTTGACAAACCATGCATCTTGACACAAAATTAGCAATCTCCCTCTTCATGTTGTCCCACCAAAAATTTTCCTTCAAATATCTATACATTTTGGTGATCCCAGGGTGTATAGTGAAATTGGAACTATGAGCATCATCCAACAATTCCCTTTTTAGATCAGGTATATCAGGAACACAAAGTTTCTTCCCGAATTTCTAAATTCCATATTCATACACAAAGTCTCTCAATCTCCCATCATTCATAGCTTTAATATTCTTTTGAAATTATTCTTCATCGGTCTGATAACTCTTAATCCTTTATAGTAAAGATGGTTTGGAAACCATTTGAAAAAGCATTGATGTTTCACCTTCCCTGGTTATTCCCATGTCCATATTCACTAGATCCATGAAAATTGGATCCCTTTCAATTCTAATATTGTTCAAAACTCCATGGTCTTTTCTAGTCAAAGCATCTGCCACCTTGTTTGCCTTCCCTAGGTGGTAGTGTATCGTGAAATCATAATCCTTGAGTAATTCAAGCCATCTCCTTTGCCTCATGTTGAGTTCTTTTTGTGAGAAAATATACTTCAAACTCTAGTGATCAGTATAAATCTCACATTTTTCACCATAGAGGTAGTGCCTCCATATCTTCAAAGAAAATATCACAACTACTAACTCAAGATCATGAGTAGGATAGTTTTGTTCATGAATTTTCAACAATCGTGATGCATATGCAATAACTCTATCATTTTGCATAAGGACACAACCATGTCCTTTCTTCGATGCATCACTATAAATAAAAAACCCATCATTCCCCGATAGTAGAGTCAATATAGGAGCATTGAATAATCTTCTCTTTAGTTCTTCAAAACATTCTTCACACTCTTTTTCCCAAACAAATTTAACCCCTTTACGTGTGAGCTTCGTTAATGGGTTAGCCAATCGGGAAAAATTATGGACAAAACGTCGATAATAACCTTCCAAACCAATAAAACAATGTACCTCAGTTATACTCATAGGTTCTGGCCATTCTTGGATTGCCTTGGTCTTAGAAGGATCAAAAGAGATTCCATCTTTAGAGACAATATGGCCAAGAAAAGAAATCTCATGAATCCAGAATTCACACTTGCTAAACTTCCCATATAATTCATGTCTTATCAGAGTCTTTAGGATAATGCGCAAGTGATTTTCATGATCTTCATAGATTTTTGAGTATACCAAGATATCATCAATAAATACCACCACGAATTCATCGAGATACTCCTTGAAAACACTATTCATCAGATCCAGGAATACAGAGGGTGCATTAGTCAATCCAAAAGGCATTACAATAAACTTGTAATGCCCATACCTGGTTTGAAATGCTGTCTTCAGAATGTCTTCCTTCTTCACACACAACTGATGGTATCCAGATCAAAGGTCAATCTTTGAAAAGTATTGAGCTCCATGCAATTGGCCAAATAAATCATCAATTCGAGGTAGGGGATACTTGTTTTTTATTGTTATAGCATTGATCTCCCTTTAGTCGATACATAACCGCATAGATCCATCTTTCTTTTTAACAAAAAGAACAGGGGCTCCCTATGGAGAAACAATAGGGAAAATAAATCCCTTATTACTCAATTCCCCTAGTTGTTTCTTTAGTTCTAATAATTCTACAGTGGCCATTCTATAAGGGGTCTTCAATATAGGCCTTGATCCAGGAATTAAATCAATGGAAAACTCAACTTCTCGTTATGGAGGATGTCTAGGTAAATCATCCGGAAACACATCTACATATTCTTTAACAACGGGTACATCCTCTATTTGAACATTCCATTCCTCACCCATAGTCATTTCATTCTCTTCCTCCCCAATAATTGAATTTAGTTGAGCTACTGGGGGTGGATCTAGATAAGAATTAGGTGGTGACAATTCTGCTCTAAAGATAAGGTGTTCCTTATCATCATCATCAAAAATTGTAACCTCCTTCTTCTTACAATAAATCTTCACATCATAGTCTGAAAGCCAATCCATACCGAGGATTATATCAAACTCAATCACATGTATGATGATGAAATCAGCAGATAAAGAACATTTATGTGCTCTAATGGGGACTAATTCACAAAACTTTGTTGCAATGATACTTCCCTTAGAAGTTTTAACTGACAACTCCCTTATTAAATAAAATTGGAAATATCTAATTGCCTTAGAAAACTGGGAAGATATGAAACAATGCGATGATCCAGAATCAAATAATACATTTTCTAAACTTGAGGAAACCATTAAATTACCTGCCAGCACGTTTTTTGGAGTTTCTACCTCTGTAGTAGTGATAACATAAGCTTGTCTTTGATCCCTTGGCCTTTTCTGAGGTAATTTCCCCTGATGCTAAGGAAATTCATTTTCATAATGTCCCATCTCCCTGCAATTTTAGCATTGAACATTGGTAGCTTCCTTCTTCCCTTTGCATTCACGAGCTTGGTGGCCCTTTTCACCACACCTGTAACAGACACCCATTACCTTTTAGCAAGTACCAGGGTGTTTCTTCACACATTTACCACATGATGGATATTCAACCTTTCCCTTATTCCCCTTATTTCCACTCCCATATTGATCAACAGATCTCTTCTTCTCTTGCTTTGCTTTAAAGTCATAAGACTTAGAGAATTCCTTTTCGGTCTTGATAGCACATGAGACAATGTCTTCATACGATGAAAAGGATAGTGAGACTAATGATCAATGGAGAAATGGTTTTAACCCATCAAATAAACGATCAATCTTACTTCTTGGGTTATGTATATAATCTCTAGCATACCTTGCTAACCTTGTAAAGTTAGCCTCATAATTTGCGACATTCTCATCCTCCTTTTGTCTCAGACTGAGAAATTACCGTTCCATATCTGATCGATGGTCACGAGGAAAGTATATTTCTAAAAACATATTTTGAACTCCCGCCATTCCATATTTGATACTTCATCATCCTCCTTCGTATTTTGAATCAATGACCACCATTGATCAGCATCTCCAGTGAGGTGGTAAACTACCATGATAACTTTTTCCCTTTCACTACTCCCCAAAGCCTGAAATATTTTCTCAAGGGAATTTATCCATTTCTCAGCTACTAAGGGATTTGTACTCCCATTGAATGTTGGTGGTTGTTGCCTCATGAATCGATATGACATTGATCCTCCACGCTGCAGATCAGGGTGCTCCATATGGGTAAGGTTATTATTCATAACCTGAGTGAGTTGTCCCAGTATGGTAATTAGCTGACCGGCACCAGTTGCATCACCAACTCCACTATAATTATCTTGAGTAGGAGGGAAATCCCTACATGGAGTGCATGCATTGATACAGTTTCCATTTCTTACACTAGGCGCCATTTCTAAACGATGGTATAAACTAGACCAGTTTATGAATCAAAATACATAATCTCATACTTATAAAACACTTAACATAAATTGAACTATTTATGGATATAATCTATAATCATAAAAATGTTTTCCTTGAAGAAGTATATACTCATAAACCCTTCATAATTATTTTTAATGAAAATGAGAGTTATCCTAAGCATATCCCCTGAGATTTTCGTAACGAAGAGTGCAGCAAGGCCCATTGTCGTGCACCAGTTCCCGTTCGAGTCTAGATCAAAGCGGTGTTTTCGGGTTTTACCCCTAGGTACATCTGTGCCAGAGCCGCCTCTACCTCCTCGTATCCAGACAGGGATGTATTGCTCGGAAAACTCACAAAATCTCTACAATACCAAAATTCTAGGAAGTTATTCTATACTAATCCTCAAAGTTCATCTTAGGTCTACGTGCTCTAATCAGAGTTTATCTAAATCTAGCTTCCAAGGTTTGTACTAAACTTTATCTGATACCAACTGTAACACCCCGACCCCAATTACCTAGACTCAATGCATTATTACATAACATTGGCATGATCACAAGAAAGAACAAATCTCGAAAGACCGATTGGTTTAGTAGCCTTGGAAACACTAGATATATTCATAAAGTTTTACATTACATCATAAAGTGAAAAACTACTACAACAACATAGTCTCCATATTCCACACTCATATCCCCACATACTATCCCTGCAGGTCATTCATAAATTACTTCTTCACATCCTGGGAAAAATAAAACATAGAAAAGGGGTGAGCTCAAATGCCCCGTAAGGATAACAATATAGCGGAAACTTTCATAAATAAGAATAAACATTTAAGAAAATGTATAACTTAAAGCAAAAGACTTTTAAACTTGAACTTCAACATAGTATAGAAAAGATAAAATGAAACGTTTCCATTTACTTATTCACATGGATATTCTACTAATCGAATAATCACATGCAATATCAATAACCACTTTCATAATGATGGAATGCATAATGACAGACTATAATAACCACATAGCCAAGGCCTCGTGCGAAGAATACAAATATGATTTTGCCAAGGCTTTGTGCCAAGACACTAGTCTGTCTCATGAGACCTACCTATTCATCGAGGAGCTATAGTGGACTCCACCCGTCACATATTAAGTCCAATGTATTCCCATATGAGAAGGTTTAAACATAACAAAAACATTTGTATTAAAACTAGAATACGAAATGTCAATAATTTCATCATAAACTATGAATGGTATAAAAATATCACATCCATAGTCAAACATATCACAAAACCTTCAATACAATATAGAAGTTTTGTATCATAATAAATCAATTTCAAATAAGCGTAAAATCCATCAAAGGATGTTGACATAGATGAAATCAAAACTATTTTTAGAGAAATATATCATTCTATTTTGAAATCATTTAAGAGTCATATATTTATAAAATAAAACATTTTCGTTGAAAATATTCTTATAAGATTTTAAGGGAAGCTTCCACTATTTTATAACGGCGGAAAATAACCGCACCCACCGTATAAGTTAAAAAAAACATTCTTACCTTAATTCTGTCAAAAAGGTTAAAAAGCACCTTGTTTGGAAAACGACGGAAAGATTCCTTTATAAAAATCCTATAAAAAGTCAAACAAGGGTATAAATGACTTCAACCCATATTATTTTAAATAGTAAAAATGTTTTGAAATACATTTTTAAGAAACATGTATGTGGATGAAAAAGAGATCCCAGTAGATTATTTCGTATAAACAACCTCGGATAATGACGAGATTATGAAATAACCCTTACCTTGTACTTTTCCTTGGTTGGGGTAGGTTAAACTCCTGTATAATGGTTAAATAATTGTTATTAAATTATACAATAATCATATACATTAATATGATATCATATATGATCTTTTAACATTGCTTTGTTAATAATATCTTAGATTTATCGTTGTTTCAGGTGTTAACTGACTCATTTTCTTTTATATGTTTTGTTACGTAAGCCATGTTTTTAATGGATATGTTGTTTCTTATTAATATCCAGAATGATATCAAGTCCTTAAATACTATTATTAATTATCAAATGAGAATTATACTTGAATGGATACGATGGAGAATGAATCTCATCGCGTTCGTGGAGACGGTAGTCCGTACGTACACACGAGCGACAATATCATTCTTTTGATATTAAAATAACATATAATTGGATGGTATATCATATATAAAGAATCATTACCATGTTACATTTATTATTTACATGAATTACACATCATTATTATACCCATCCAAATATTAATTTATTGAATAACAATTACACCACGACGTGGAAACGGTAAGCCGTACGTACGCACGTATGGTGACATGTTATTCAAAGGATGGATAGAATAATGAATATGGATGTACCATATTTATAATAAAATCATAGTATATATATGATAATAGAGTTATTATTTTATAATGGTAACAACAAAGAAAGAAGAAGTGGAAGAAGAAAGGAACTTGGAAAAGGGTGGTAAAATCATTACCTCTTCTTCGGGTTCTTCCTTTTGATATGATCAAAAGGGTTCCTTAGGTTGGATTTCTGATCAAAATAAGGACTCTAGGTTGTAGTGAGGGAAGTTGGGAGAGTGTTTGGGAAGAGTTTGGCCGAACCAAAAGGCTTTTATGGTGTGAAGTAATGAGAAGGGGGAGTGCCCTTTTATAAGAGGGGTGGGGGAACCTTTGGAAATGCTACAAATATTAATTTATAATAAATTCATATTCGCTTTATAATGGCTCCAATGTTGATTATTTAAAGGTTAAGTTGGGGATGGGTCTCAAACCACTTAAAAAATAGAATTTAGATAGGTTTGGGTTACTATATTAACCTTATCTTTAAGTATTAACTCTAAGTTAATTAGTTTCACTTTTACAATGTCTCTTTGTAGTTTTATATTATATGGTTAATTAACGTACAATATACATCCAAGAAACCCCCAAGTGGTCCATTAATGATACACCTATCATGATATAAGTCTCTTGGCCGAACCTTATAATTTTAGGAATTTAATATCAATTAATAATATAATATTTGTTTTAAAAACTCTTTTATGTCAATTTTGACACTATTTGGAAAATTGATTTTTGTGAAACTTATAACAGAATGATTAGTTCTAAAAAAGTCAATTAAATCAATGATAATATGTCATATTATCCTAGAAAATTAGTTTAATTCATTAAAAGTCTCAAATTATATTTTATTTGGGTATTTACAATATCAATTATTTTAATTTTTCACTATTATGTTAATTACTGCATCATCATTGTGTCATAAATAAATTACATTATTTAATGTCTAAAAATTATAAATAAAATATAATTATGTAGGATATAAGTTTATCTTTCTAATGAATATTTACAATCGAATTTATCTTATGTATAACCCTATATTAAAAATGTTTTAGTAAATAAACTTTGATTTTAACTCTTTTAACTCTTCTTTGAATTAAATAATAATAAATGTCCTAATCTAATACATGTGGACCTAAATGATAATATTTTATTCCTAAGGTTGGTTTTGTTTGCGATAAACTTGTCCAATATAATTAGGACATGTGTTAGGGTAATATTAATATCATTTTTACCCTTAATTACCCTATTTACTTTTAACTGTGGCAAATAAAAGTAAAAAGTTACTATTCACCAAAAATTATTTTCATCTCATTGAACCACATTTTACTCCTTGATATTAACCGTGTCTCTCGGATTTTCAAAATTCCAATCACAGAAGTGGTAAAATTATGTTTTATGAAAAATTCAGTTTTTTAACTACCACTTAGTAGTTTCACTATTCATCAAAAATTGAAGTTTTTCAGAACAATGCCAAAATTTCCCCCTAAGCTATAATTGATATTCCAAATTCAAAAATGATGTCAATTTTACAAAATTACAAAAATATAATTTTCATTAATTAATTTTATAATTAATTCCCGTTGTCACAACAAATAGCGTGTTTTTAAGAAACAATATACATCAAAAGATTGACAATTGTTTATGTCCAATTTCAAAGTGAAATTAGTTATAATGAAAACCATTGGATAAAATGGTAAAAATATATTCTAAATATACTTTAAAATCCCTCAATAATATAATTTATCACTATAAATTATTTTCATTAAAAAATTAGTTTTTTAGTATTTTTCACTATTCATAAAAATTGGAAGTTCTCAGAAAAATATCAAAAATTCAACTTAGGATAATTTCGATATTCCGAATCCAAAAATGAAGTCCATTTTGAAATATAAAATATATATAATTTCAAAAAGTAGGTATTACTGTTCATAACAACTAGTTTGATTGGTTGTGGTGTGTGTTAGAACTCGATGTTGCATACAACACACGCTATCGCATTATTCAAAGAGAAACATACCGTAGAAGCATGGGGTGTTACATTCTCCCCTCTTTCAAATAATTTCGTCCTCAAAATTTCTAGAATACTACCGTATGAAAAGACTCGGGTGGTTCTTCATCATAATTTCCTCGGGTTCCCACGTTGCCTCTTCCATCTTATGGTTTCTCCACAAAACTTTTACCAGATGCGTCGTCCGGTTTCTCAGTACTTGTTCTCTCGTGTCAATAATCTTGACGGGTTCATCGCAATAATACTGATTGGGTTCCAGTTCAAATTCCTCATAGGTGAGTACATGCGTTGGGTCAGGCATGTATTTCCTCAATAGAGATACGTGGAACACATCGTGAACTTTGGAGAGACTTGGCGGCATTGCCAATCGGTAAGCTACAACCCCAATTTGTTCTAGAATTTCGAAAGGTCCGATGTACCTGGGACTCAATTTACCTTTCTTACCAAAACGTATGACTCCCTCCCATGGAGATACCTTCAGGAAAGCATGATCACCGACTTGAAATTTCAAATCCTTCCTTCGATTATCAGCATAGATCTTCTACCTACTTTGAGCTGCTTTGATGTGATTTTGTATTACCTTCACCTTTTCCATCGTTTCCTCCACCAGTTCTGGGTCTACAAGTTTTCATTCACCAACGCCATCCCAACAGGTTGGTGTGCGACATCTCTTTCCATATAAAGCTTCATATGGTGCCATCTGAATACTCGAATGGAAGCTATTGTTATAATAAAATTCTTCCAAAGGTAAATATTGATCCCACATACCTTGAAAGTCAAGTGAGCAGGATCTTAACATGTCTTCTAAGGTTTGAATAGTTTGTTCTGATTTTCCATCTGTCTGAGGGTGGTAGGCAGTTCTCAAATGAAGTTCAGTATCCAGGGATTTCTGAAGACTCTTCCAGAATCTTGAAGTAAAACGGGGATCATGATCAGAAACAATCAATAAGGGTATTCCATGAAGTCTCACAACTTCATTAATATATAGTCTTTCTAGATGTTCTAGTGGTAGATCTTCTCTTATAGCATGAAAATGTGCTGACTTGGTAAGAAGATCAACAATAACACATATTGCATCGTTCCTTCTAGGAGTCTTTGGTAGCCCCATGACAATGTCCATCGTAATATTGTCTCATTTCCACTCTGGTATGGGAAGAGGTTGCATGACTCCTCCAGGCTGTTTCCTTCCAGCTTTCACTTGTTGACAAACCATACATCTTGACACAAAATTAGCAATCTCCCTCTTCATGTTGTCCCACCAAAAATGTTCCTTCAAATCACTATACATTTTGTTGATCCCAGGGTGTATAGAGAAATTGGAACTATGAGCATCATCCAACAATTCCCTTTTTAGATCAGGTATATCGGGAACACAAAGTTTCTTCCCGAATTTCAAAATTCCATATTCATACACAAAGTCTCTCAATCTCCCATCATTCATAGCTTTAATATTCTTTTGAAATTCTTCATCATCGGTATGAGAACTCTTAATCCTTTCTAGTAAAGATGGTTTGGAAACCATTTGAAAAAGCATTGATGTTTCACCTTCCCTGGTTATTCCCATGTCCATCTTCACTAGATCCATGAAAATTGGATCCCTTTCAATTCTCATATTGTTCAAAACTCCATGGTATTTTTTTCTCAAAGCATCTGCCACCTTGTTTGCCTTCCCTAGGTGGTAGTGTATCATGCAATCATAATCCTTGAGTAATTCAAGCCATCTCCTTTGCCTCATGTTGAGTTCTTTTTGTGAGAAAATATACTTCAAACTCTAGTGATCAGTATAAATCTCACATTTTTCACCATAGAGGTAGTGCCTCCATATCTTCAAAGAAAATACCACAAATGCTATCTTGAGATCATGAGTAGTATAGTTTTGTTCATGAATTTCAACTATCGTGATGCATAGGCAATAACTCTATCATTTTTCACAAGGACACAACCAAGTCCTTTCTTCGATGCATCACTATAAATAACGAACCCATCATTCCCCGATAGTAGAGTCAATATAGGAGCATTGAATAATCTTCTCTTCAGTTCTTAAAAACATTCTTCACACTCTTTTTCCCAAACAAATTTAACCCCTTTATTTGTGAGCTTCGTTAATGGGTTAGCCAATCTGGAAAAATTCTGGACAAAACGTCGATAATAACCTGCCAAACCAATAAAACAATGTACCTCAGTTATACTCGTAGGTTCTGTCCATTCTTGGATTGCCTTGGTCTTAGAAGGATCAGAAGAGATTCCATCTTTAGAGACAATATGGCCAAGAAAAGAAATCTCCTGAAGCCATAATT
Source organism: Viscum album (assembly GCA_963277665.1). Taxonomy (NCBI): domain Eukaryota; kingdom Viridiplantae; phylum Streptophyta; class Magnoliopsida; order Santalales; family Viscaceae; genus Viscum; species Viscum album. The sequence continues at coordinate 212,245,502 of OY728144.1, forward strand.
CAAACTTGCTAAACTTCCCATATAATTCATGTCTTATCAGAGTCTTCAGGATAATTCGCAAGTGATTTTCATGATCTTCATAGCTTTTGGAGTATACCAAGATATCATCAATAAATACCACCACAAATTCATCGAGATACTCCTTGAAAACTCTATTCATCAGATCCAGGAATACAGAGGGTGCATTAGTCAATCCAAAAGGCATTACAGTAAACTCGTAATGCCCGTACCTGGTTCGAAATGCTATCTTTAGAATGTCTTCCTTCTTCGCACACAACTGATGGTATCCAGATCAAAGGTTAATCTTTGAAAAGTATTGAGATCCATGCATTTGGCCAAATAAATCATCAATTCTAGGTAGGGGATACTTGTTCTTTATTGTTATAGAATTGATCTCCCTGTAGTCGATACATAACCTCATAGATCCATCTTTCTTTTTAACAAAAAGAACAGGGGCTCCCTATGGAGAAACAATAGGGCGAATAAATCCCTCATTACCCAATTCCTATAGTTGTTTCTTTATTTCGACTAATTCTATAGTGGAAATTATATAAGGGGTCTTCGATATAGTCCTTGATCCAAGAATTAAATCAATGGAAAACTCAACTTCTCGTTCTGGAGGATGTCCATGTAAATCATCCGGAAACACATCTACATATTCTTTAACAACGGGTACATCCTCTATTTGAACATTCCTTTCCTCTCCCATAGTCATTTCATTCTCTTCCTCCCCAATAATTTAATTTGGTTGAGCTACGGGGGGTGGATCTAGATAAGAATTAGGTGGTGACGATTCTGCTCTAAAGATAAGGTGTTCCTTATCATCATCATCAAAAATTGTAACCTCCTTCTTCTTACAATAAATATTCGCATCATAGTCCGAAAGCCAATCCATATAGAGGATTATATCAAACTCAATCATAGGTATGATGATGAGATCAGCAGATAAAGAACATTTATGTGCTCTAATGGGGACTAATTCACAAAACTTTGTTGCAATGATACTTCCATTAGGAGTTTTAACTGACAACTCCTTTATTAAATCAAATTTGAAATATCTAATTTTCTTAGCAAACTGGGAAGATATGAAACAATGCGATGATCCAGAATCAAATAATACATTTTTAAACTTGAGGAAACCATTAAATTACCTGCCACCATGTCTTTCGGAGCTTCTACCTCAGCAGTAGTGATAGCATAAGCTTGGCCTTGATCCCTTGGCCTTTTCTGAGGTAAGTTCCCCTGACGATAAGGAAATTCATTTTCATAATGTCCCATCTCCCTGCAATTGTATCATTGAAAATTGGTAGCTTCCTTCTTCCCTTTGCATTCACGAGCTTGGTGGCCCTTTTCACCACACTTGTAACAGACACCCATTCCCTTTTAGCAAGTACCGAGGTGTTTCTTCACAAATTTACCACAGGATGGATATTCAACCTTTCCCTTCTTCCCCTTATTTTCATTCCCAGATTGATCAATAGATCTCTTCTTCTCTTTCTTTGCTTTAAAGTAATAAGACTTAGAGAATTCCTTTTCGGTCTTGATAGCATATGAGATAATGTCTTCGTACGATGAAAAGGATTGTGAGACTAATGCTCAACAGAGAAATGGTTTTAACCCATCAATGAAACAATCAATCTTACTTCTTGGGTTACATATATAATCTCTAGAATACCTTGCTAACCTTGTAAAGTTATCCTCATACTTTGCGACATTCTCATCCTCCTTTTGTCTCAGACTCAGATATTGTCGTTCCATATCTGCTCGATGGTCGCGAGGAAAGTATTTTTCTAAAAACAGATTTTGAACTCCCTCCATTCCATATTTGATACTTCATCATCCTCCTTCGTATTTTGAATCAATGACCACCATTGATCAGCATCTCCAGTGAGGTGGTAAACTACCATGATAACTTTTTCCCTTTCACTACTCCCCAAAGCCTGAAATATTTTCTCTAGGGAATTTATCCATTTCTTAGCTACAAAGGGATTTGTACTCCCATTGAATATTGGTGGTTGTTGCCTCATGAATCTATCTGACATTGATCATCCACGCTGCAGATCAGGGTGCTCCATACGGGTAAGGTTATTATTCATAACCTGAGTGAGTTGTCCCAGTATGGTAATTAGCTGATCGGCACTAGTTGCATCACCAACTCCACTATAATTATCTTGAGTAGGAGGGAAATCCATACATGGAGTGCGTGCATTGATACAATTTCCATTTCTTCCACTAGGCGCCATTTCTAAACAATGGTATAAACTAGATCAGTTTATGAATCAAAATACATAATCTCATACTTATAAAACACTTAACATAAATTGAACTATTTATGGATAGAATCCATAATCATAAAAATGTTTTCTTTGAGGAAGTATATACTCATAAACCCTTCATAATGATTTGTAATGAAAATGAGACTTATCCTAAGCATATCCCCCGAGAGTGTCGTAACGAAGAGTGCAGCAAGGCCCATTGTCGTGCACCAGTTCCCGTTCGAGTCTAGCTCAAAGCGGTGTTTTCAGGTTTTACCCCTAGGTACATCTGTGCCAGAGCCGCCTCTACCTGCTCGTATCCAGACAGGGATGTATTGCTCGGAAAACTCACAAAATCTCTACAATACCAAAATTCTTGGAAGTTCTTCTATACTAATCCTCAAAGTTCATCTTAGGTCTACGTGCTCTAATCAGAGTTTATCTAAATCTAGCTTCCAAGGTTTGTACTAAACTTCATCTGATACTAACTGTAACACCCCGACCCCAGTTACCTAGAGTCAGTGCATTATTACATAACATTGGCATGGTCACAAGAAAGAACAAATCTCGAAAGACTGATTGGTTTAGTAGCCTTGGAAACACTAGATATATTCATAAAGGTTTATATTACATCATAAAGTGAAAAACTACTACAATAACATAGTCTCCATATTACACACTCATATCCCCACACACTATCCCTGCAGGTCATTCATAAATTACTTCTTCACATCCTGGAAAAAATAAAACATAGAAAAGGGGTGAGATCAAATGCCCTGTAAGGATAACAATATAGCGGAAACTTTCATAAATTACAATAAAAATTTAAGGAAATGTATAACTAAAAACAAAAGACTTTTAAACATGAACATCAACATAGTTTGGAAAAGATAAAATGAAATGTTGCTATTTACTTATTCACATGGATATTCTACTAATCGAATAATCACATGCAATATCAATAACCACTTTCATAATGATGGAATGCATAATGCCAGACTATCATAACCACATAGCCAAGGCCTCGTGCCAAGACTACAAATATGATTTTTCCAAGGCCTTGTGCCAAGACACTAGTCTGTCTCATGAGACATACCGATGCATCGAGGACCTATAGAGGACTCCACCCATCACATATTAAGTCCAATGTATTCACATATGAAAAGGATTAAACATAACAAAAACATTCGTATTAAAACTAGAAAACGAAATGTCAATACTTTCACCATAAACTATGAATGGTATAAAAATATCACATCCATAGTCAAACATATCACAAAACCTTCAATACAATATAGAAGTTTTGTATTATAATAAATCAACTTCAAATAAGCGTAAAATCCATCAAAGGATGTTGACATAGATGAAATCAAAACTCTTTTTAGAGAAATATCTCTTTCTATTTTGAAATCATTTAAGAGTCATATATTTATAAAATAAAACTTTTTCTTTGAAAATATTCTTATAAGCTTGTAGGGGAAGCTTTGACTATTTTATAACGGCAGAAAATAACCGCACCCGCCGTATATGTTAAAAAAAACATTCTTACCTTAATTCTGTCAAAAAGGTTAAAAAGCACCTTGTTTGGAAAACGACAGAAAGATTCCTTTATAAAACTCCTTTAAAAAGTCAAACAAGGGTATAAATGACTTCAACCCATATTCTTTTAAATAGTAAAAATGTTTTGAAATACATTTTTAAGAAACTTGTTTGTGGATGATAAAGAGATCCCAGTAGATTATTTCGTATAAACAACCTCAGATAATGAAGAGATTGTGAAATAACCCTTACCTTGTACTTTTCCTTGGTTGGAGTAGGTTAAACTCCTGTATAATGGTTAAATAATTGTTATTAAATTATACAAGAATCATATACATTAATATGATATCATATATGATCTTTTAACATTGCTTTGTTAATAATATCTTAGATTTAACGTTGTTTCAGGTGTTAACTGACTCATTTTATTTTATATGTTTTGTTACGTAAGCCATGTTTTTCATGGATAGGTTGTATCTTATTCATATCCAGAATGATATCAAGTCCTTAAATACTATTATTAATCATCAAATGAGAATTATACTTGAATGGATACGATGGAGAATGAATCTCATCGCGTTCGTGGAGACGTTAGTCCGTACGTACGCACGAGCGACAATATCATTCTTTTGATATTAAAATAATATATAATTGGATGTTATATCATATATAAAGAATCATTATCATGTTACATTTATTATTTACATGAATTACACATCATTATTATACCCATCCAAATATTAATTTATTGAATAACAATTACACCACGACGTGGAAACGGTAAGCCGTACGTACGCACGTATGGTGACATGTTATTCAAAGGATGGATAGAATAATGAATATGGATGTACCATATTTATAATAACATCACATTATATATATGATAATGGAGTTATTATTTTATAATGGTAACAACAAAGAAAGAAGAAGTGGAAGAAGAAAGGAACTTGGAAAAGGGTGGTGAAATCATTACCTCTTCTTCGGGTTGTTCCTTTTGATTTGATCAAAAGGGTTCCTTAGGTTGGCTTCTTGATCAAACTAAGGCCTCTAGGTTGTAGTGAGGGAAGTTGGGAGAGTATTTTGGCAGAGTTTGGCCGAACCAAAAGGCTTTGAAGGTGTGAAGTAATGAGAAGGGGGAGTTCCCTTTTATAAGAGGGGTGAGGGGAACCTTTGGAAAAGCTAGAAATATTAATTTATAATAAATTAATATTCGGTTTCTAATGGCTCCAAAGTTGATTATTTAAAGGTTAAGTTGGGGATGGGTCTCAAACCACTTAACCAATAGAATTTAGACAGGTTTGGGTTACTATATTAACCTTATCTTTAAGTATTAACTCCAAGTTAATTAGTTTCACTTTTACAATGTCTCTTTGTAGTTTTATATTATATGGTTAATAAACGTACAATATACATCCAAGAAACCCCCAAGTGGTCCATTAATGATACACCTATCATGATATAAGTATCTTGGCCGAACCTTAGATTTTTAGGAATTTAATATCAATTAATAATATAATATTCGTTTTAAAAACTCTTCTATGTCAATTTTGACACTATTTGGAAAATTGATTTTTGTGAAAATTATAACATAATGATTAGTTGGAACAAAGTCAATTAAATCAATACTAATATGTCATAGTATTCTAGAAAATTAGTTTAATTCATTAAAATTCTCAAATTATATTTATTTGGGTATTTACAATATCAATTATTTTAAGTTTTCACTATTATGGTAATTACTGCATCATCATTGTGTCATAAATAAATTAAATTATTTAATGTCTAAAAATTATAAATAAAATATCATTATGTAGGATATATTTTTATCTTTCTAATTAATATTTACAATCTAATTTATTTTATGTATAACCCTATATTAAAAATGTTTGAGTAAATAAACTTTGATTTTAACTCTTTTAACTCTTCTTTGAATTAAATAATAATAAATGTCCTAATCTAATCCATGTGGACCTAAATGATAATAATTTATTCCTAAGGTTGTTTTTTGTCATGATACACTTGTCCAATAGAATTAGGACATGTGTTAGGGTAATATTAATATCATTTTTACCCTTAATTACCCTATTTACTTGTAACCGTGGTAAATAAAAGTAAAAAGTTACTATTCACCAAAAAATATTTTCATCTCATTGAACCGCATTTTACTCTTTGATATTAACTGTGTCTCTCGGATTTTCGAAATTCCAATCACAGAAGCGGTAAAATTAAGTTTTATGAAAAATTCAGTTTTTTAACTACCACTTAGTAGTTTCACTATTCATCAAAAATTGATGTTTTTCAGAACAATGCCAAAATTTCCCCCTAAGATATAATTGATATTCCAAATTCAAAAATGATGTCTATTTTAAAAAATTCCAAACATATAAGTTGCATTAATTAATTTTATAATTAATTCCCACTGTCACAACAAATAGCGTGTTTTTAAGAAACAATATACATCAAAAGATTGACAATTGTTTATGTCCAATTTAAAAGTGAAATTAATTATAATGAACACCATTGGATAAAATGGTAAAAATATATTCTAATTATACTTTAAAACCACTCAATAATATAATTTATCACTATAAATTATTTTGATTAAAAAAGTTGTTTTTAAGTATTTTTCACTATTCATAAAAATTGGAAGTTCTCAGAAAAATACCAAAAATTCAACTTAGGATAATTTCGATATTCCGAATCCAAAAATGAAGTCCATTTTGAAATATAAAATATATATAATTTCAAAAAGTAGGTATTACTATTCATAACGGCTAGTTTGATCGGTTGTGGTGTGTGTTAGAACTCGATGTTGCGTACAACACACGCTATCACATTATTCAAAGAGAAACGTACCGTAGAAGCTTCGGGTGTTACACTATTTTCTCTGCAAAGATCCTTAGTGAAGACCTATAATTTGAGAAGATCCTACCTTTGTGGCCACTGGTCCATACAGTGGGGGCTGCACCCCCACAACAATGCTCGGGATTAGTGTTGGGCTGCGGTTCGGACCTTTGGGACGGTCCCTTCGCTTTCGTCACTAACCCCATTGAAAATTAGAGAGTCTCACCACGAACTTTTCGGGTCAGGACGTCAACATTTTCCTTTTCACCCTTATGCGCAGCCATCTTCCACCTATAGAATACCATGATTCGATATTCTAATCCAAACACCATGAAATACCTTGAGTCGAGATATTCCTCTTGGTCCCTTTCACATGTTGTGAGTTGAGATTCTCATCTACAATTCCCGAGTACATTGAGTCAAACCATTCCTCAGGAGACTCATCTAAACCATTTCATGTGACTCCTATGCCATGTTGAACCTAAATGGGCCGCTATTGCATAAGTACCAACACCATCCATTTCTAGGCTCCTAATGCCTAACAGTCCGATCTATATGACTATAAACTGTAGTGCACCCTATGTTCCAAACATAGGATGCATCTTTCTCCAAACAAGATATGCCTTATGCTCCAAGCATAAGATGATAACAACCCTCTCTACTTGATTATAAACTATAATACTCCCTATGTGAAAAATATAGGATGCCTCTTACTCCAAATAATATATGCCTTATACTCCAAGAATAAGATGATAATATTACTCACTACAGGACTCTAAACTATAGCATTCCCTATCATTTAATAATATGATGCCTCTTGTTCCAAATAAGAGATTCCTTATGTGCTAAGAATAAGATGCCTCATGTCATGATTACAGTGGCATAATTTCAAGAGCGTTGGAAACCGTTTGAGAATTCTATCACTCCACCTCATTCATCGTGTGTGCTTAATTCAGATCACCATCCTCTTTCATGTCTTAAGGGACCCCCTAAAGGCCTAGTCCCATGCCACATCAGATCACCTACCATCTAGGGCCAACACCACGGAAGACTTCAGACAACACTTTGATTCAGGTCCTGTGCTTAGAACACAGTCAGCAATCGACCCTCATTTGTTTGTCCAGATTTCAGGCTAATGAGATATGGATGCTATGTTTCAAACACGATCAACAGTTATCCTCCATCGTCACGCCACCCTCACCGCATTCCGAATGTTTAGCATGTGATTCAAACTTTTCATCTCCCTTTGTTCATACTGATTCCAACACCCCTTGGTGTTATCCCACTTGTGAACTTGTGCATAGGTGTTGGCCCCAATTATATACCTCAACCAACCAACGAGTTGGGATGACCTCATGGCCAGACATGAGTAAGACATTATGGGAAGCTTCCTTGTGTAAGCCCCATCACCTTTTCCACTCCTTAGCGACACTCGGGCAACTTCATTGCATAAGCCCCATTCACCATTGTCGCTCCATATCGGCACCCAGGCAACTTCCATTCATAAGCCCCATCCACCATTGATTCTCCTTAGCAGCACTCAGGTAGCTTATAGGTGTAATCCCCATTCACCTTTACCATTTCTTAGCGGCACCCGGGCAGGTTCCTTGAGTAAGCGCCAATCACCATTTCCACTCCATAGCGGCACCCGGGCAGCTTCCATGCGTAATCCGGATTCACCTTTTTTTCTCTATAGCATCGCCTGGACATCTTCCATTCATAATCCCCATTCACCATTGTCGCTCCATAGCGGCACACGAGCGTCTTCCTTGTGTAATCCCCATTCACCATTTCCGATCCATAGCGGTACACGAGATGCTTCTTTGTGTAAGCCACATTCACTATTGCTGCTCCATAGCAGCACCCAGACAGCTTCCTTGCATAATCCCCGTACACCATTGATTCTCCTTAGCGGCACCCGGGCAGCTTCTATGTGTAAGACCCATTCACCACCCATCGTGGCCACACATTTTTGCCACAATCATCAGGTCTTTTCTACCTCTTGTTTCTCACACTGAGCACAACTCACTTGGGCTTAGAGTAAGCATCGACCATGACAACCTCCCTGGGAATCCTAGAGTGTAAGCCCCAAAAACCCTTTGGAACTATGTGGACTTTGTTCCTTGACAACGTAAGGTACGTAGGAATCGTCCCTAAGGTTCAATCCCACCATCCATTGGTCCTGACCATATTCGCGTCGGTTCACCAACACCATGCTGAACTATGAGGACTTTAATCCTTTCCAAGGCAAGGTAAGTAGGAAGCCTCCTTGAGGTTCAAGCCCAACAACCATTGGTTCCGACCATCTTCAAATCGGTTCCCACCTCCCGAACTATGAGGACTTTGATCCTTGCCAAGGAAAAGTACGTAGGAAGCCTCCCTGAGGTTCAAGACCAACAATCATTTGTTCTGACCTTCCTTCATGTCGGTTCCCACCATCCCAAACTACAAAGACTTTGATCCTTTCCAAGGCAAGGTACATAGAGAGCCTCCCTATGGTTCAAGCCTAACAACCATTGGTTCTGATCATCTTCATGTTGGTTCCCACCATCCTGAACTATGTTAACTTTGATCCTTTCCAAGGTAAGGTATGTAGGAAGCCTCCCTAAGGTTCAAGACCAACACCCATTTATCCCGACCACTCCATGTCGGTCCACCCTCGTCTCGCATGACGTTAAACTCTATCCCTCCTTTCCATCCTGCATGATTCTAAACTATACCCATTCAAATTACGTGGGATTTGATCTCTATCTCCTAGATAGGGAACATAGGAATCCTCCTTGAGTTTCATCCCCATTCAGTGGTAAGTCGTTGTCACCCCCATTTAGCAATAATCCATTGTTAACCCCATTCAGCGGTAAGTCATTGTCACCCCCATTCAGAGACACACAGTTGTGAACCCCATTCAGTGATAACCCATTGTCACCCCCATTTAGTGGTAATCCATTGTCATCCCCATTCAGAGGTAAGTCGTTGTCATCCCCATTCAGCGGTAATCTGTTTTCAACCCCATTCGGAAGTAAGCCGTTGAAGTCCCTCAATCGACGGTAAGCTGTTGAAGTCCCCAATCAACGGTAAGTCATCGTCAGATGAACTACGTGGACTTTGATTTCCCACCATGGGGATACGTAGGAATCCTCCTTGAGGTTCAATCCCATCTCTCATGTCTCATCCGAATCTATCCCTCAAGCGTAGGTGTTTCGGGAAGATCATTCCCCAACATGGAGGTTTTATTTACTCCAGATCCCATCCATATGTCCATTCTCTTGAGCCTCCTACTCATGCGTCCCATCATCCCACAAAACTACGTGGACTTTGATTTACTTCCATGGGGATACATAGGAATTATATTCAAGTATCAATCCCAACATCACCATCATCCTCACGTCGGTTCCATCTCATTCCCCCTTTACTTCATTCAACTCTCCATCATCCATCCTGATTCTTACCCGGGCCGCCACATCTCGGTGAGATCATGAAATTCATCCCAGCGCCGCTCCTTGCAGCACCCAGGTAGCTAACCATGCATAATCCCAACTCAATCCATAACCATCCACCCAAGAGTATCCCTCTTGGGACGGGCCACTTTCCATGAGTAATCCCCCATCATGTATCTGGGTTGTTGTCCTTTGTGTACACCCTGATTCATCACCCCTTAAAACTATGTGGGTTTTGATCCCTGTCATCTACACAGGGTTTGTAGGAAACCTCCATGAGCTTCAATCACAGCCAAAGGTAAACCTTGGTGTTCCCCCATTATGGGGTGCACACTCCCTGATCCTCCCTTAGTGGTGTCTAGATCACCCTTCATAGTGTGACATCTTCCCTTTATGGGACACACCATCCTAGGTCCACTTTTACTGAGTGTTCTAATCCATCAACCTAGTAAACACTCCTGGCACTCCCTCCTAGGGATGTAAAAATCTGATATGTGTCTATGGGACATTCTGATCACCCTCATTCCATCTCTATGGGACATTAAACTCGTGGCCTACCTCGTGTTAAACATGAGATGCATGAGGAAAACCTCAGAAGACACACCTTTAGCATAACCGTCTCCGATAGATGTTAAAATCATGTAATACCCCATGTTAAACTTGGGAAGATGAGGAAAATATTAGATACATGCCTCTGGAATATGATACCCTGCGACTGACGTGGGATGCCTCATGTTTTGCGCCCTTGAGATGCCCTCTTATGAGGAAGAATACATGTTACCCAATGTCCATGAATCTAAATATGCCCCTACATGCCTGATGTTGTCATCTACTCCAACCGAAGGTTTCTAACATGTCAAGAACCCATGGAATGTCCTAACGGAAGTAGTGTAATTAACCGGCATCCACAAAGATACGCCACTGAGAACGTGATTCACGAACCACCACTTAATCTATATGGGAGACGCGGACTAGGTAACAAGTTTCAAGGAGGAATCCATGAAAGGAGGAACTGACATCCCATCACCCCGTTTCGATTAAGGATAAAATGTCCCTAAATAAGTAATGGATGCCCCCACCTTTTGAAATCAGGAATGGGGGGCAACAATCAATGCGTCCTCTAAAGACGGATGCACGCACCCCAGCAAAAGCATCAGAAACAACTATGGTATGTTAAAAAAATATCCCTTCCATTTTCCATTGTATAAGAGACCTGTCACCTATGTAATATAGTGAACCCATTTTTAGGATAATCCTTAGAAACCCATTATAATTGATTAAGATACTATACTGTAGAATCTATGTCTCAATGGGAGTTAATCATGACCTGGAATATATTTTTCACATTAGGATCAAACCTTATTAGCATATCATGGGAATATTTTCTATTTACATTCTGCATTCTATGTGGTTATGACTTACTGGATAAAGGATAAAGAGATATATTTATGTCCTAACTAACCACATTGGTTCCAATGACTAAATAAGAAGAAAATACATAAATGAAAAATTTGGTTTTTTTAGTAAAAATCAGTCACACCTAATTCACCTCCCTCCCCCTTTAGGTGTTTCTACATGATCCAAATGTGAAATTCACATGCCTGATCTAAAACATCAAGTAAAATTGGATCACCATATTAATTTTTTTAAAATTAGTTAATACAAGAAGTAGATGTTAAAAATTTCAGTCTGGATGGAATAAATTTGGTCAACTAATTGACCGTGATAAATTAGTATTAATTAATAACATTATGGTTAGTACTAGATTGAATATGTCAATTGACATAAATAATTGACATAGTGTTGTATATGAAATGAAGACCATTGTTTTTGAGGATATTATGGTAATATTTCATTACAATTTCAATTATTTTTTAATATTAAACTTAACAAAAAATATTTTAAAGCTAGTTTTATTTTGAAATTTTATGAAAAGGTGTATAATGACTTAAAGAAAATATTATTCACTAGAAACATAAGAGATACTTATGGGAATGTTTATCCTTACCCCCAATACTATATTTCATCTTATTCTCCCAAGATACTTGGATTTTTAATTAATCAATTTAAAGATAAATTTTTTAATTTTAATAGAATGTGGTTTCAATTTATTTTACCTAAAATATTTGAAGGAGTCATTTTGATATATTGTACTTAATAATAATATTGAATATTTGTATAGAATAAATGTGAATAAAAGCCACTATAACCATACCATAAATGATGGGGTATGATACAAATAAAAAAATTGTACATACATGGAATTTATAAGAAAAAATTGAATAAATTTTTTTTGATGTTTCATATTGATCAATAAGATCCCATGTAACACCCTGACTTGGGGACCCTAAACTCAAGATCCGAACTATAGTGACGTATGGACACAATCACACTTCCCATATCTCTAAAGAATAAAAATTACTATTTATGGACAAATTAAACCATTGGGGAATTATTTTACCTCAAAATAAAATCTAGAAAGAGTTAAAATGAATATATATGTAAAAAATCACTAAAACATTTTAAATTTATAACATAAATGAAATAATTCTAACAAAACCAGCATGAAAATTTACAAAAAAGTATTTGTGTTGGAAAAAATAAAAAAATAAGACTTATTCCCGAGCCACCATACTCCCATATCTTTAAAGTATGTATATTGTAACACCTTTATGTTTTTATGAAATGTATTTTTAATTAATTTTATTTCTTTGATCAATCGTGTTGCACGCAATAGCATATTTAGAATAACTGTGAAATATTATTAAAATATTATATACCAGTTATAACCTACCTGTTAAATTAGAGGGAATGAATATGAATAATTGATTTATGAAATAAATATAATGTTCCAAATTAATATGATTTTATTGTTAAGTTCTTTAGAAAATGATCAAACAATTTGTAGTAAAGTCACCTTATTATTCAAACATGCATTTGCTTCAAAAATTAGTTTTTATTATTTTTATGAGTGATTATTACTTTATATAAGTTTTAGAAAATGTATTTTATAGAATTAATTTAATTTTTTAATTTAAAATTTCAAAATAATTTTAAAATGGTTTTTTCATAATTATCTAAAAAGATTTATTTTTCAAGGAATAGTGAAAATAGTGAATTTTTATTGAAAGCTGTTTTTTCTTTTAAAGTATTTATAAGGTAATTTGTTTTATTAGTTTTAACATTTTAATTACTTAATTTATATTTGAAATAATATTTTTTTTGAAAATTATTTTATACATGAATTTATTATAACAACATTTTATGTTTAAAAATGGAATTTTTCTAAAAAATCATTTTTTGTGGAATTTTGCAAGATTTATTTAAAATTCAATTATGAAACTTATGTGTTTTGAATTTTAAAAAATGTATGATATATTAGGATTCATAAGGTTAAAATTTAGTAAATAGGTCCCCTTTATTTTTGGGCAATATGAAATGTAACTTTGGTAAGTTTTGTTACTATGGTAGACGGTAAATTGCGTAATTTTGGTTAAAAATAAAACGATAAGGACTAAACAATAAATGAAACTCATGACAAAATTTTATTTTATGCATTTAATTGTACCCTTAAAACATAATTATCTAAATTTAGTTTTTAAAGGGAATCTTTCTATAAAAATAACTTATATATTATTTAAATCAATGAAATCCACAAAATGTCACTTTCTTTGTCATAAATATCTCATATGTGTCCACATGGAGGCAATGGTAGGTTATGAACTAATATAAGTGTCCAATTTTAACTTAATAAATTAATTTTCATGATATAAATAAATTTATGGCTTTTGGGGACACTTGGATGAGGTTATGATATTTATAATATTTTATTTAATGAAATGTTAATGAAGTCACATTTATGTTATTAATAACTATATAATTTTAAATATGATGTTATCTAGATGATGTATTCAACTATAAATAATATTTTTAAATATAAATATTTTTTATACATCATGTAATTTTATTTTTAAATTTTAGTGAACAAATAATTATCTTTAATAAATACACAATGATGATCCAGTAAGTATTCAATTAATGAAACAATGAAATAAATGATATTAAAAATAAGAAAATAAATATAATTTGAATTAATTGTGGTTATACAATAATTCATAGAATATTATTACATATTAGGGTTTTATTAAATGATTTGGTATGAATTTATCTTTTTATATTTATTTTATTTAAATCAACTTAATTAATAGTGTCAAAATTGGATGTAATGATATTTTATGAAAATACTATATTATTAAATTATTTAAAAATCAGAAAAAAATATTTAAAAATAAAAAGTGACAATGATATTGTATAAAATGTAAAAAAAAAGTATTTATGCTAAAATTGACATCACATATGTAAAAAATACCTCTATTTAACATTGGAAAAGTTATAATCGTTGTTAAAATTAAAATTGGTTAACTAAGGGTTAATCAAAATGATAAGTTTTTAAAAAAATACCAAGACTTGTATAAAACTTATTGGTTGATGATATTAAAACCTTATATTATCTTATCTTCGAATATATATCCATTTTGTGGTATTTGGATAGGAAATGAATTTATTAAAATTTAATATTCTGAGAAAAACCAAAATTGCCCTTTGTCTCAATTATAAAAGGACACATCCTCCCTCGCTTGTTTACATAAATATGAGACTTATATATAAACCATAACCTAAAAATATCTCCTATAAAATTCATTATAAACCTTCTAGAGGTTATGGTTTTATTTAAAGACCAACCCTTCCACTATTTAGAGATGATCCAAAGGAGACATTTTGAAGAAGATGTAATCGCTCTAACCAATCACATTATTTTTATACTCTTAATTATATCCTCTAAATCAGTTATTTTTATCATAAAATAGTAACCTCAGTATCTTTAATATTCTTAAATGTTATTATTATTGTTTTAATACAATTATACACACTCTTTCCCATCAAACAAAAAATAAAACATATGATTTGTGCATATGTACAACTTACCATCTCCACAAAGCGATACAATTAATTTTTCATCACCATATTATATATATGGGAATTATGATGGAATTAGTGATTATATATTATATTTATACTATAATTATACCTATTTAATGATAATATTTTATCTAGATCATCATAATTTAATCTTTTGAGAAATGAAATATCATTCATGCATACGTATGGACTACTATCCCCATGGTGCAATGTGATTCATTTTCCCTTATATTTTACATGGATTGTAATAAGACTGATTTTTATGAACATATATGATATATGAAACATAAAAAAAGATTATTTAAATGTGTATTATTATTTAACATTATTTCATTCCATTAGATGAAAAATGTAAATGTTATTCAGGTGTGCGTACACCCTACCATCTCCATGAACGGTGTAAATCATTTTCATATCTCAATTTTTTTGAATGATTGTAAATATGTATATAATGAATATATAATATGTCTAAACCATGATTAAAATTATTAAAATTTTGGTACCATGATCAAATTATAATTATCTGGACGATCAAATTGAAAAATGCTTGGAAAACGAAGTAGTTATCAACGAGAATAGTGATTTTAATAATAGATTATGAATAAACGGGTGATAAGATTTTATAAAAAAATAATATATGATATGATATGATATATATATATATATGTGTCTATGTGTTTATGGAATATGTATAAAATAAATTCATATTTATTATATAGTAGGTTTCAACATTAACAATAAGTTCAAGACTTAATGTAAGGGATTTTTTTTCTCAGTTTTATTTCTATGGGACACTTGGATTATACACTACTCATGTATTTTGTGTGGTGTATATTGATAAAACACTATTTTGTTGAATATTTTATTTATAATAAATGAAATAATTTCCTCACATTGTGTTAAATATGTTTATTTATAAAATATTTGGGATTTGATCATTCATTTGAAAATTTGGTGAAAATTCCAATTTTACCCTTAATAGTGCATTGTAGTATTTCGAAGATAAATATTTTTATATTTATTATTTTAATTTTACATTTTTTAAAAGGGTTCCTAACTTAATGTTCTACCACTTCCATTCAGGACACTAGAGCTAAAGAGTGCATTTGGATGGAGTAAATGGGCCATTAATCCAATGGTTGGATGGACTCAAAAGAATGGACATGGGTTCTGTATCTGGGCCATATATTCTTCATAAGGGATTTCATTGAGCCCAACGATTGAGGAAAGCTCTGGGACATGATTTTTCACAAATCGTCTTTCTGGATGGCTGGTCAATTCACATGTTTTGGAGGTCAAATCGGTGGTGAAAGTGGGAATAAAATATTTGGCCGAATTTCCACATTCACACTTGAAACCACTTGTAACCTCTCCTCCCCTCCCCTCTATAAATTAGAGCTTTTCTCATTTTGAGGGGGTTGGTACGTGATTTGGGAAGTTGGGGGCAGAGGAGAAGTGGATCCACTCCAATTATCCAACCATTTCAATAAGGGTAGCTCTTGAATCAAGGATCCCTTCGACGAGGCCTTCTTCTCCTCCTTCATGTTGTAATGATTTTGTTTGTGTAATAAACTTCCTTGTTCTTATTTTATTTCTTATATTTTCTTTTGTTTTGTTTAAATTTCTTCTTCCCTTAATCTTCCTCTTTGGGCTGGAATTCTTGAGTAGAAGCGTTATTGGGTTATACCCATTATAAACCATTGCACATGCAAAATGCTTCTACGAGGATTACGCCACCCATGGAAGAGTAGTATTTTTGTAATCGATCTATCTTCTACCATCTTCATTTAATTATTTTGAATCAATAAGCTACTGTAATCCACATAATATGATCCATGAATTGTGTTTTTAAATTACAAGAAACTAAGAAAGCAATTGAACAATTCACACAAAAACACGCGTGGTCGGGATTTTGTGTAAATTGTGAGAGCGTAATCTTAATTGGTAATACAAGACCACATGGGATAAATTTGTAGAGATAAAATATAATACCTAAACACAATTCATCCTCATTTCCAGAATGTATATGTGCTCTAATTAACCACTAACCATAAGCTATCCTTATAACAACAATCAAAGCAGGGTGCTGCGATTGCGTGTTCCGAAGCTAGCCTAGGATTTAATTAATTTCATCTTTGTGGTTAATTTAACTCTCATAGGGTTCGAGGGATAAAAAATTAGGGGATCATAATTAAGTGTATATTTATTTAAATTATAATGATTAATTATTGAATGAAGAGGTATAGTTAGATCGATTACGCCTTTTAAAATAGATTTCTAAAAAAAACATCTTCTTGTTGTGTCATTTTAATCGAAATAAATTTTAAAACTAAAAAAAATACAATCTTATTCCAGAAAACTTATTCTAGATTCATAAACTATAAAAAAAAAACCAATCCTTTAAAGTGGTGTTTTTATTTTATTCTCTTTTATTTTATTTTTATAATACCTTTAATAAGTTGTTAAATTCACTTCCTCCTTTGAGAGACGACCTTGGTCAGCCACTCTGCTGCACCTAAGTACCCCAAAATCACATTAATAATTTGAGGGCACCCATGATAGCACTCTATCGAATTGGTTCCGTTTCCGGGGAGGCAATTAATTATTTCAACCAATTAGAGGTATTTATTTTCTTAACATTTTATTCTCTTCCTCTCTTCTTTCTTCCATCTTTACCCAATCTGATTTTTTCGTTCTTCTTTTATTTCCTTCTACTTCTTTTTGGACCATCAACTAAAAATTCTAATTTTTATTTTACTATGGTCCAATTTCCTTCTTTTCATCTTTCATTGATTGATGACATGAACTAATCCCGAAGATCTCTTAGATCTTGACCCTGATATTGAACGCAGCCTTAGGGCACGAATTAGACACTCTCAGTCTACGGGAAGTTTCAATATTCAACCAGTTGGTGAATTCCTCTCTTCTGGAAACATTGGAATTGGAAGTTATTCAAATTAAAACATAAAATAAGAACCAATGGCTGAAAATAATGGAAATTAACTTAATATAACCCTTCGAGAATTGGCTGCACCTGATATTAACTATCAACCAAATTGTATTGCATACCCAAATCTCGAATCATACTTTGAACTAAAATCTGGGTTAATTCACTTACTTCCAAAGTTTCATGGCCTCTCTGGTGAGGATCCCAATAAAAATTTGAAATAATTTAATTTGGTTTGATAAACCTTGAAACCAAGAAATGTATCTGAAGACCAAATCAAATTAAGGGCATTCCCATTCTCACTTGATGGTGCTGCGAAAGATTGGATGTATTATTTACAACCCGAAGATGTAACTTATTGGAACGATTTGAAACGTCTTTTCTTGCAGAGATTTTATCCACCATCAAGGACCACTTCCATTCATAAGAAGATCTCGGGGATCAAGAAAGGACAAGGGGAGTCAATGTATGAGTATTGGGAGTGATTAAAGAAGTTGTGCGCAAGCTGTCCGCATCACAAAATCAGTGAACAACTCCTCATCCAATACTTCTACGAAGGACTCACACCCATGGAGAGGAGCATGGTGGATGCTACAGCTGGAGGAGAATTGGTGGAAAAGACACCAGTATCCACACGTGCATTGATCGACATGATGGCCCAAAACTCCCAACAATTTGGTGATCGAGGTAAACCACATATCAGGGGAGTACATCATGTAAGTCCTTCTTCTCTTGAGAGTCATTTGATTGATACCAAGTTAGAAGAATTGAAAACTACGGTGAGGCAAATTTCTTTGGCACAAAAGACATCTTTACCCCCTCCTTTAAGGCCTTGTGGCATTTTCACTGAGACAAGCCACCCAACTGACTGTTTCCCACAACTACAAGAGACAGTGGATTGTGCAGCAGTATTCCCTGGGAGACCATTTCCGCAGCAACAATAACCATATCCCGAAAAGAAGTTTGATTCATTTTCTCCAGCATACAACCAAGGGTGGAAAGATCAACCGGACATGAGGTATGGCTCTGGACAACAACAAAGTCCCCCTTTTCAACCTAACTTCGAACAGCCTATACCTTACCAACAGGGTTTCCAACAACCCCAAAGGAGATTCGAAGCTCAAACATCAACGAGTCAGAAACAAGGGAATCTCCAACACAAGGTAGACTCTAACACTGATGATATTTTGAAAAAAATTGTTCTTAATCAACAGAATGAGCTGAAGAGTCAAGGTTCGGAGTTGAGGGAGTTGAAGACTCAAATGAGCCAGATTGCCACTGCCCTCCATGAACTTGTGAGTAAGAATTTTGGAAATCTACCTTCCCAAACCACTCCAAATCCAAAGGGGAATGTCAGTACCATCACATTTAGAAGTGGGAAGCAAATGAATGATACATCTGTACCTACCATTCCACCGGGATTCACCTCAACTCCGGATCAGCCGCATTCCATACCAACTGATGATAAATCCAAGGAGAAAGATAAAGGTAAGAAAAAGATTGATGATGTTCCTCCTAAACACCTTCCTTTTCCAAACAGGGTTGTTCAAACCAAGAACATGGCTGAATAAGCAATGCAAAAGGAGGTTTTGGATACATTCAAGCATGTTTAGATCAAAATTCCTCTACTTGAAGCCATTGAGAAAATTCCATGGTATTCAAAATTCTTAAAAGATCTTTGTACCAATCAAAGAGGGCTCAAGGGAAATGAGAGGATCAAACTTGGAAGGAATGTCTCAGCACTCATTACACCAACTCTAGCAATTCCAACAAAGTGCAAGGATCCCAGTACATTCATCATCCCATGTACCATAGGGGAGTTGCACTTCTCTGATGCTCTTCGTGATTTAGGAGCTTCAATAAATGTGATGCCTCACTCAGTATTCTCTTCCTTGCAGATTGGTGAGCTAAAACCGATGAGAGTAGTGGTGTAGTTGGAGAATAGAGCTACGACATATCCAGCGGGAGTTCTTGAGGATGTACTTGTCCGGGTAAGAGACATGATCTTTCCAGCAGATTTCTACGTGCTTAACATGGAGGATGATCAGGTATTTTCTCATGACCCCATTATCTTAGGTAGTCCCTTCCTCAAAACTACAAAAACTATCATAAATATTAATGAGGGTACACTTTCCATGGATTTTCGAGATGATGTTGTGGTATTTAAGGTCATTGAATCCATGAAGTACCCCTCAGAGGACCATTCTGCTTTTGTTATCTCCAATTTTGAACCACCAAGTAAAAACACCATGGAATTGGATTGTCCTATGCTAAGGGAGATTATGAGTATTGGTTCTAGTTTGATGTCTAAGAGTACTTCCACACCCGTTTCTAAGGAACAAGACTCTCTAAGATTTGATTTTGAAATGGAATCATATTCTAATTTTGATCATGTGAACTCTAATTATGACATGGCTGTTGAGTATGCTGATGGATTTGATGCATTATTTTCTAATTGTGATGATTTTTATTCTGATACTGATGTTCATTGTGCAGATATGTCCGTTGTATAAATTTCTCCATCTATACATCACCCCATACATTGGAACTCAAGCCATTTCACCCAAATCTTAAATATGCATACCTGCTGAGGGGTGATAGATTACCTATTATCATTGCTAACAATCTCTCTTTTGAACATGAAGAAAAACTTTTGAATCTTTTGAGAGATAAAATTAGGGTAATTGGTTGGACATTGGTAGACATATCAGGTATTAGCCCATCCATTTGCATGCATAGGATTCTCTTGGAGGATGGGTCTAAACCGGTGAGGCAACCACAAAGGAGACTCAATCCAACCCTTCTGGAGGCTGTTAAAAAGGAGGTTGAAAAATTTCTCGAGTCAGGAATAATTTACCCTATTTCTGACTCACAATGGGTTAGCCCTGTCCAGGTTGTATGTAAGAAAACTATTGTTACTGTTGTTAAAAATGAGAAAGATGAATTAGTTCCAATGAGGGTAAAAAACAGTTGGCGTGTGTGTATTTATTATAGGAAACTAAATCATTCCACCCGCAAAGACCATTCCCCCCCTCCCATTTATTAATCAGATGCTTGAGAGACTACTGGGAAGACACACTATTGTTTCTTGGATGGATTTTCTGGCTATTTTCAGGTTCCCATTGCAGGAGAGGACCAGGAGAATACAAAATTCACCTGCCCATTCAGTACCTTTGCTTACCGAAGGATGCCATTTGGACTTTTCAATGCCGCAGGTACCTTCCAGAGATGCATGGTGAGTATTTTCTCAGATTTCATTGAGACCTGCATGGTGGTATTTATGGATGATTTTAAATTTTATGGGTCCTCATTTTATGAATGTCTCTCTAGTTTGGGTGATGTGTTGCATCATTGTATTGAGAAGAATCTGGTCTTAAATTTTGAAAAATGTCATTTCATGGTCGAAAAGGGAATTGTCTTAGGTCATATAGTCTCACAACATGGAATTGAAGTTGATAAATCTAAGGTAGATATTATTTAATCCCTCCCATATCCTACATGTGTGCGTGATGTTCGATCATTCCTTGGACATGCTGGATTTTATCGACGCTTCATCAGAGATTTTAGTAAAATCGCTCTACCCTTATCTATATTGCTTCAAAAAGATATTGACTACAATTTTGATGATTCATACAGGGTAACATTTGATGAGCTGAAGAAGTGTCTGACCACTCCACCAATCATACAGCCCCCATGATGGGACCTTCCTTTTGAGCTTATGTGTAACGCCTCCAACTTCGTGGTTGGAGCTGTCTTATCTCAGAGGGTGGAGGGACGTTCACATGTGATCACCTATGCATCGAGGACACTAGATTCAGCCAAATAAAACTACACTACCACGAAAAATGAGTTTCTTCAGTCATATTTTCTTTAGATAAATTCCGTTCATATTTATTGGGCTCTAAAGTAGTTGTTTTTTCTGACCATGCAGCTTTGAGGTACCTCCTAAAGAAGCTAGACGCAAAGCCCATGCTGATTCGATGGATGCTCCTTCTTTAGGAATTTGATATCGAGATAAAGGACAAGAAGGGTTCAGATAATTTAGTGGTAGACCACATGAGTAGGCTTACTCACACACAAGAGGATGACACCTTGGACCAGGTACCACTTCGGGACACTTTCCCCAATGAGCATCTTTATTCCATCTCAGGTACGCATCCTTGGTATGCAGATTTAGTTAACTACGTTGTTTCCTCTGAAATAACTGCAAATATAAAGAAACATCAAGTCCAAAAATTAAAAATTGAGTCTAGGTTTTATGTGTGGGATGATCCTTACCTCTGGCGCATGTGTAGTGACCAAGTCATTAGGAGGTGTGTTCCCGATCCTGAGTTTGAGTCTGTTTTGCATTCCTGTCATACACTTGCTTGTGGTGGACACTTTGGACCCCAACGGACAGCTAGGAAGGTTTTGGACTCTAGATTATATTGGCCTAGCTTGTTCCATGATGCCCATGTGTTTTTTAAGTCATGCTCTCATTGCCAACACACTGTGAATATTTCTAGGAGACATGAGATTCCCCAACAACCCATACTATTCTGTGAGATTTTTGATGTATGTGGCATTGATTTTATGGGTCATTTTCCTAGTTCATTTTGATTTTTGTATATTTTGGTTGCTGTTGATTATGTGAGTAAATGGGTGGAGGCCAAGGCCACCAGGACTGAAGATTCTCATGTTGTTATGGACTTTTTCAAAGCACAAATTTTTTGCAGGTTTGGAGTACCAAAGGCCATCATCAGAGACCAAGGGACACACTTTTGCAATAGGAATTTTTCTTCCCTCCTTCGAAAGTATGGGGTGACACACAAAACATCAACACCATACCACCCCCAAAAAATGGCCAGGCTGAGGTTTCAAATCGTGAGCTGAAACAAATATTAAAGAAAACTGTGCAGCCAAATAGGAAGGATTGGAACAAGTGCTTGGATGATGCATTGTGGGATTATAGGATAGAATACAAGACACCCATTGGTATTTCCCCATTTAGGATTGTTTTTGGGAAACCATGTCATCTCCCAGTGGAAGTTGAGCATCGGGCATATTGGGCTATAAAGAAATGCAACATGGATTTGGCCCAAGCTGGAATTCAAAGGAAGTTGCAAATTCAAGATCTTGAGGAGATTCGACTATCATCATATGAGAACTCAAGGCTCTACAAGGAAATATCAAAAGAATCTCATGGAAAAATGATCCAATAAAGGGAGTTTCATGTTGGAGAGAAAGTCCTTCTCTATAGTTCACGACTCAAGCTGATGCCTGGTAAGTTGCGTTCCAGATGGTTAGGTCCTTATATTGTTTCTAATGTTTTTCCTTATGGTGCAGTGGAGATCACACAAGAGGACACTGGAAGGAGCTTTACAGTCAATGGGAAACGTTTGAAGAGATACATTGAGGGACTTCCTACTGATGCAGTGGATTTTATCACAATGCATGACCGCATCATCAGTTGATCACATCAGGCTGTTCCTAACCCTTTCACTTTTATATTATTTGTACTATTTAAAAATTGTGCATTTCATGTGCATATATCATATCATGGGTTCACATTGAGGAAAATGAAATATTTTAAGTGTGGGGGAGGGGACCTTTTAGTTTAGTAATTTCAATTGTTTTCCTTTAAAAAAACAAAACAAAAAAAAATTGTGTTTGTTTTTCAAATTTTGTGTGTTTATTTTTCTCAATTTTCTTTCTGTTTTTAAAATTTTTGAGCTTAAATGATTCTCATCAAAATTTTGAAATGCATATTAATGATTGAAACAATTTATCCCTTGAAACTGAGCTATTCTGAAAATGACTTTGTTTCAAGATCAAATATTTAGTAATTTCATGAAAAGTACACTGAATTTTGAATCCCATGCCACATCTCACTGTCTTTATATTTGAAATCACTTTCCTGTGAGGCTTCTGAACCATTATTTTCATATTCATTTCATTCACCTCAATTCTTGAGAGAACCAAACCATGCTTGATTTAACCAGAATTTGATCTATTCCTGTCAAAACTTGAGGGTTTGGGGTACTTATGTTTAAATGATTGAGGCATTTGTTTGGTATTAAAGCCCCTATTTCAAAGATTCCTTTTTTATAATGGCCTACCTTGAATATTAAATCCTTGTAGCCCTTAGAAGCCATGCACATCCTATTAGGGTAGCCACATTACAAGCCAATTTTCCCTATCTAACCAACTCTTGAAGTGAAATTGCATAATATAGTTGAGCTTAAGTGTGTGGAATCTATCTTGTGTTGTGCCACCACATTCTGTGATACTTTGGGTGGAAAATTATATTCTTAAGAGATGTGTTTACTGCTGAATAAAGTCATTATATTTAAATCTCTATCTTTTCTGGAGCTTTCATGACAAGTGAAGCTGTGCCTTTTCTGGAGCTTATAATTGTGGTGGAAAGTTGTGCCCATCTGGAGCTTTCAAGAAAATCATGTTTGGGATGATTGAAATTTTTGATGCTGAAATGATGAACGATGTAAACCTTTCATGACTTTTCATGATGATGGAGCTGAATTGATACTATGAGGATTGAGGAGAAGACCATATTTAAGTGAAAATTAGATTAATGCAATTTTGCTTCAAAAATAGTCAAGCCCTCCTCATTCAGCCTCAGAATTTTTCACATATAAATCCTACCAACCAGAAGCCACAAAACAACCCTAAAAAGTCCTCATGATAAACATATATCCTTGACTCACATCAGGTGGCGATGTAGGAATCTATCAAGCCTATGGTGACCCTTTTATGAGTTTGGATGATAAATACATTGCAAAAAAATTGATATTTGAGTGATGAGGGAAAAATCAAGCGAGGTAAGTGTTTTGTGCATGGGAGGATAAATAAAGTGGAAATATATTGAATGATATAAATGAAGAAATTTAAATAATGGTTTTTTATGAGGCATGATATCATTTTTTTCTTGGTGTGTAATTGTTTGATCTCAAAGATATGTGTTTTAAAATTGGTTTTGATTTGATATTGATGTTTACTTGATATGAGATTTTGCTCAGGAGTGAAAAAGGGTAAGTGCTAGGGAGTTGATAAAACACTATTTTGTTGAATATTTTATTGATAATAAATGAAATAATTTCCTCACATTGTGTTAAATATGTTTATTTATAAAATATTTGGGATTTGATCATTCATTTGAAAATTTGGTGAAAATTCCAGTTTTACCATTAATAGTGCACTGTAGTATTTCGAAGATATATATTTTTAAATTTATTATTTGAATTTTAAATTTTGTAAAAGGGTTGGTAACTTAATTGGATACAACTTTCATTCAGGACACTAGAGCTAATAAGTGCATTTGGATGGAGTAAATGGGCCATTAATCCAATGGTGGGCTGGACTCGGCAGAATGGACATGGGTTCTGTATTTGAGCCATATATTCTTCATAAGGGCTTGGATTGAGTCCAAATTTTGAGGAATGCTCTGGGACATGGTTTGACACAATGACGCCTTCTAGAATCCAGTCAATTCACGCGTTTTGGCGGTAAAATGGGTGGTGAAAGTGGGAATAAAATATTTGTCCTAATTTCCACATTCACACTTGAAACCACTTGTAACCACTCCTCCCCTCCCCTCTATAAATTGGAGTTTTTCTCATTTGGAGGGGATTGGGAAGTGATTTGGGAAGTTGACGACAGAGGAGAAGTGGATCCACTCCAATTCTCCAACCATTTCAATAAGGGTAGCTCTTGAAGCAAGGATCCCTTCGACGAAGCCTTCTTCTCCTCCTTCATGTTGTAATGATTTTGTTTGTGTAAAAAACTTATTTGTTCTTCTTTTATTTCTTCACTTTTCTTCTGTTTTATTTAATTTTATTCTTCTCTAAATCTTCCTCTTTGGGCTGGAATTCTTGATTAGAAGCGTTATTGGGTTATACCCATTATAAACCTTTGCACATGCAAAACGCTTCTACGATGATTACGCCACCCATGGAAGAGTAGTCTTTTTGTAATTGATCTATCTTCTACCCTCTTCATTTAATTATTTCGAATCAATACGATACTGTAATTCACATAATATGATCCATGAATTGTGTTTTTAAATTACAATAAACTAAGCAACCAATTGAACAATTAACACAAAAACACGTGAGGTTGGGATTTTGTGTAAATTGTGAGAGCGTAATCTTAATCGGTAATACAAGACCACACGGGATAAATTTGTAGAGTTCAAATATAATCCCTAAACACAATTCATCATCATTTCCATAATGGATATGTGCTCTAATTAACCACATACCAAAAGCTATCCTTAGAACAACAATCAAAGCAGGGTGCTGCGATTGCGTGTTCTGAAGCTAGCCTAGGGTTTAAATAATTTCATCTTTGTGGTTAAGTTAACTCTCGTAGGGTTCGAGGGATAAAAAATTAGGGGATCATAATTAAGTGGATATTGATTTAAATTATAATGATTAATAAGTGAATGAAGAGTTATAGTTTGATTGATTACGCCTTTTAAAATAGATTTCTAAAAAAACATCTTCTTGTTGTTTCATTTTAATCGAAATTCATTTCAAAACTAAAAACAAAAAAAATACAATATTCTTCTAGAAAAATTATTCTAGATTCATAAACTATAAAAAACCCCAATCCTTTAAAGTAGTGTTTTTATTTTATTATCTTTTATTTTATTTTTATAATACCTTTAATAAGTTGTTAAATTCACTTCCACCTTTGAGAGACGACCTTTGTCAGCCACTCTGCTGCACCTAAGTACCCCAAAATCACATTAATCATTTGAGGGTGCCCACGACAACGCTCTATCATATATACTGCCCATAAATTTATTTTATCAGTCTCTACAGAATATTATGGTATTTATATATCCATATAATTTTCTTTCTTTCGTGGTCATATGCTTATACTGGTTACAAAGTGCTAAGATTTTATTTCAAATTCTCATTATTATTCTATATTGTTTAAGTTTAAATATCCTCTAAGGAATATTTATCTTTAATGTACATGTTTTCTAAAAAATTCAATAAGGCTTTTACTTTTATCCTATTAATATTTTAATTCATTTTTATGCATGTTTGACTGACTGATAATTAATTTTTTATTGAGATAGAACCCCTAGACATTATCATATGCATGTTTGTTTTTTTTACAAAATGGTTTGAAAAGAGTATTTTTATCATATTAAAAACACGGATCTTTTTTAATTTTATGAAAAAATAAGAAAGAAATGTTTTTTAACTTATATGGTATCAACAAATATTCCCTATTTCATGATTAATTAATGTATTGAGTAATACTTTATAACTTTATAAGGTTATTTGAAATAAAATTATTCTCAATTATAATTATGTGTCTTTTTATAAACTAAATAATGATTCCAGAAATAGAAAGTATATTTTCATTAGGAATTATTTCAAGTGATATTTCAAAACCATTTTCCAACTAAGATAACATTATTTGATGTTACTTATGATTTACTGAGGTTATTATTCAAGGATACTATCATTATTATTTTTATATTTGGTATATGCTTATTATGGAATGATGTTTATGTTTGGTCAGAATATAAAAATATACACAAGAGGATGGTGAATTATGTCTTTTCAACATTTTTCAAAAACATTCACAATAATGCCTATTGATGTTGACAGATGATTATGCAAGTTAGTAGTTTTTATATTATATATGAAATTATGATCAGTATGTAAAAAAAATATAGAACATGACTGTTTATAGTGGTTCAGGGCATAAAGATCCTCTAGTCCACTCCACCAATTACTCTCTCTACATGTTTGGTGAATCTCACTAGTTAGGTCATCATATGATAAGACCGATCGACAACTGACTACAGGTAGTTGAAACCTTTACAAACAAGACTAAAAATAGATACTTTTGGTTCTATAATAGAGAACCAATGAACCACACCTTAGATCGAAAAGTTGATACTCCACCATAACTGAGTAAGAGAAGTTGAAAATATCAATTAAAAGATATTGATTAAAAAGGTTCTAGTTGAACTTCACAATTGAAACAACAACTAATGGTAGATGGATCTTCTTTTTCAGAAATAAAGTGTCTTCAGGAAAGACCAGTTTCAAAGCGATCCATTTTCAATAGATATTTCAAATAAAAAACAATGAATAGAAGTAGTTCTATATCTCCACTATATCCTCTTCTATAGAAAAATATATTCTGATCGATTAGTTTAGTAGATATATAAAAGATCTTCACAAGAATACAGTTTCCATCATGAATATGTTCCACAATATATGGTTCAATATATATCTCAATATGTCTCCTTCTTTTAATTATAAAAATATATATATAGAAAAAATATACCAATAGAATAAGAAAAGAAGAGATCTTATATTTCAATTACAGATCTTATAAAATTGCCTGATATATCATAAGAATTCAAATTCCTAAGACAACTCAGAGTAGTTGTATCATTCCTATCAAATAGGAGATAATTTCCCTAACTTAATACTATTACTTGAATCAATAATAATGATATTTGAATCACTTGAAAAACAATTTTTAAATCAGCATGATATCCTGTAAAGGCTGTTGTACAAAACTCCGATAGAAACATAAATTCAAATGTTCGATTTTGAAAAGTCAAATGTAAGGTTCCTTCATAAAATGAAAAAATACCAAACTTAGGGTTCAACTATGTAGCATTAAATTTCCAAATGTAATGTTGATCACAAAATTAAGGTTGATGTTACAAACATTTTCTTCCCAAACGTATGGTTCCATACTTATGTAGGGTTCTTTAACCATACTTTTTTGCTCTTTCAAACATAAGGTTTCAACCAAATGTAAGTTTATGTATCCATACATTTCTATCAATGTAGGGTTTGTTCCTTACGTTACGTTCATAAACTTACGGTATGAACAGTATGTCTAGAATATGATTAAGGGAATTATGAACACCTTGACGAATATTCCATGCAAATAATAAGATTGAATATAATTCCAAAAATAAGGAATATAATGAATATTAATTTACTGAAATGAACATAAAGTATTATCATTAGTAAAACAAACAAAGTTATTTGTGAGCAAAAAAATCAATAAGATTTATAGACTATTGTTGAGACAATACATGCCCAACAGTTTATGAATCCTATTACTTTTCAATGTGGTATTCTATGATGATATGTTTACAGAAGCAATTTCATTTCATGATTTCTGATGTGATGAAGGATTTTTTTCTTGTATAACACATATGTGTGATTATATTTATGTGATGGGTGGGACCTAAGTCTCCCTCCAATTCATTGGGTAATGATAAATGTTTTATGAGCTCAAAGAGTACATGGTTGGTCATCCCAAGACCACAACAAGATGGTAAATGAGTGGTCATCCCAATCCCACAACAAGAGAGTACATGGGAGGTCATCATATTCTTGAAACTAAGAAGGTAGAAAATATTTCATCACAAGATTGATGTAGGTACATGGGTAATTATCCAAAAACCTAACATTTTATGAATGTAATTATAGTTATCATTGACATAATATTTTTTGAAATTATGTGTATGCCACAAATTCCAGGTCTTATGCCATTTTTATTCTCTCAATTCTCATGTTTTTTATTATATTATGATTCATGTCTAATGAACCGCCAATATTTATTACATGATTTAAGATTATGATCTTTGATATAAAGGGTATGCATTTCAAATTCTATGCTCATGTTCTCATACCCCAATGTTCATGTTATCTTTACCCTTACTGATAATCTGAGCTAACCCTTCCTTATATTTCCATTCCCCAAGCGATGAATAATGGTTTTAAATAGGGGTACTAAAGGGGAATATAATTTTGGGTAATATTGAAGATCATTCTCCAGACTACAAGTTTGTATTCCATGTTTCCAAAGGCAATAAACTATTATGTTCCACGAGTATGTTATTGTGTAAAGAAATTAATATTAATCTAAAAAGTATGTAATATCCATGTATGAACAGACTGAGTTTTTATAGTTGGTATCAGAGGAAATGTTTATTCAATGTTTGGAAACTAGGATGAGAAAAAATTAGGAATACCCCTAAGGATAATTCTAATTAAAGGTTAAAATCCTATAATTTTAGAAATAATCATGAATAACATTGGATTAAACCTAATATTTTATAGATTGAAATTAATTTACCGTGATTATGTGGTTCTTCCATAATGATTAGTGTTTCAAACATTATACTTTTGGTTTTAGTCAATGGTTAGAACCCAAAGGAACCACATTAGTGCTAAATGAAAAGGGAAATGCAATGATCTTATTCCTGATAAATTGAAGGTTATTAGAGCAGGAATAAAAAATATTGTTTCTTTGATCACATGAATTTATCAAGATATGAATCGTGCTAGACTTCTAAATGAACTAAGGAGGTAACAACATTATATTGAGTCCTTTTTAAGAAAATTTACACCTTCTTTTATGGGGTCTTCTGATCCACTATTGGCTGAGCAATGGATGGGTACCATTGAAAAGATATTTTCGGTTCTCCAATGTCTATAACACGAGAAATTAATTTTTTTGTCTATCATTTGGAAGGTGAAACAGATCAATGGTGGAGTATTATCAAGGATATGGGGAAATGGGATGAAATTAACTCCATGGAATGATATGAGTTCAAGAACTTAATTTTTAGTAAGTAATTTCCCCATATAGTTCAAAGAAAATTGAGAAGGAATTACTTGAGTTAAAGAAATTGGATGTTGAATCTGTTGGAACCAATAAAGAAAATTTTACAAGACTTTTTAGGTCTGATTTTTGAATTATCATACAACCTAAAAGCAATGTTGACCAATTATTCAGTGTCTTAAAAAAAGTCTCTGAAGGCATTTAGATATAAGAGACTTCAGTATCTATGAACAATTATTTTGATATTCCATCAAGGTGGAAATGGAGGTTATAGTTACCTATCAATCTCATGATTTTAATACGAGAAGGAAGATATAGTTTAAAGGTAAATATAAAAACCATGGATAGAAGAATATGAGTTTCATTTATGTTAAAAGTGTGGGAAGACGATTGGAGGAAATTGTCTTAAGGGTACTGGTAAATATTTCAAGTGGGGAAAAGAAGGTAATCTAGAAAAAAATTCCAAATTATTGGGAATAAGTTAGATAATTATGTGAATAGAGATAAGATTGTACAAAATGAACCACCATACCTCAATGCTTGAAGTGTAAAGAAAATGGTCATAATTATAATCTATTCCCAAATCCAAGGGTTAATGATGATGATCAACATTATAATCCTCTTAAATATAGAGATAAATAGAAATCACAAGAGACCACTACCGGTGATGTGGATTACAACAATGAAGTAGAGGAATAATTGAGTTTTTATGTATTTGGATTCAATAAAAATGTTTTAAGAGTAATTTTGTGATATTAATGAATAATAAAACATTTAAGGATTGTTCCAATATAGGTTCTCCTTAAGGATTTTAATTAATATGTTGAATGGTATGAGTAAACAAGAAAATTTATTATGGTGGTGAGGTGATATTTTAGAGAATACATTATTAAGGGAAAGATAACCCTAAATATGTGCATGATAAGATAAAGATATATTTTTTTGTGATAAAATAAATGGGATAATAATGATGAAAATTTTACTAATTATTAGTATGATGATAAGGTGATTTATTATATCATGAATTGAGTTTATTGAATTTTTGGATTTGTGGTGTGAAGAAAAAACTTAATTTTTTAAATCATGCATGTTTTCACTATGATTTTAAGGTAATTTAGGTTATTACTATATTTAAAGAGAATATATGATCATAGTTATAAAATTTTTGGTATGTGAGAATTAAGAGATAAATAATGTTGTTTGGGGTATTAATGATAAGTTGATTTAATAACTTGCTTTCAAATGTTTTGGATTTTAATCTTTAGGAAGGTTTATAGTATTAACCATTTATGAAATTTTTTATGTTTTATTTTGGATGAGGTTTTAGATATTAACATATTACTTAACCATATGAATATTTATGCACAATGAATAACCTGTTATAACTATTTATTTATGTCGATAAATAGATATATAAGGAATGACCTGTTATTCCATTACGGTTCTTATGATCCACTAGTTCTTCAGGCTTTACAATTTTAACTTCATTTATTGGAGTAAGAGATGATGAGTAAATTGATCAAGGCATAACCAATGAGTTATATTATACTTATTAGATGAAACAAAGTAATTATATCTTCTCAAAGTATTTTCTAAATAAAATTTTATCCTATTATCATCATAAATGATGATATCAATGAACTTTTTCAGACCTATTTAGTCTATCATTTTTTTACTAACCTTATCTTGACTATGTTTTATATCACTATCTATTAGTTATTAAGGATTATATTTTCCTTACAAAATCCATCTTTTAATGTTCTTCATATTTGGAAGTCTAGTTATGAATTACTTCAGGTAACCATTATGTTTCTAACTTTCTTTTTTAGGGAACTTTTATTTTTCATTTTATGATGTGGGTTTATATGAATGAATTATAAAATTTTAAAACATTGATAACTGAGAAAATTTTCAAGGAAAAATTCATTTTAGTGGGATATAATTTTACACCCAATATTTTTATGAAATGTATTTTTAATTTATTTTATTACTTTGATAACTTGTGTTGCATGCAATAGCAAGTTTAGACGATCCGTGAAATATTTTTAAAAATATTATATTTCTATCATAATATAGATATTAAAATAGTGAAAATTAATATGAATAAATTATTTATGAAATAAATATAAAGTTCTAACTCATTATTTATTTATTGGTAAGTGATTCAAAAATTATCATACATTTTTAAGTAAAGTCACTTTATTCTTCAAAAATACATTTTCATCAAAAATGAATTTTTTCTTTTTTTAGGAGTGAATAATAATTTCTATAAGTTCTATAAAATTTATTTGAAAAAATTAATTTCTTTTCTAAATTCATTATTTAAAAATTATCTTAGTTTTTTTGATAATATTCTGAAAACATTTATTTTTCAAGGAATAGTGAAAATAATGATTTTTCTTGAAAGGTGATTTTTCTTTTAAAGTATTTACAAGGTAAAATTATGTTTTAGATTAGTATTAAATTTTAATTAATTAATTTTTATTTAAAATAATCCATTATTTTTTTGAAAATTAATCTATTCATGAATTTATTATAAATACATTTTATGTTTAAAAAAGGCATTGTTCTTGAAAACTATTTTTCATTGCATTTTTCCAGTTTTATTTTAAATTAATTCATTAAAATTATGTGTTTTGAATTTTTAAAAATGGATTTCATATTTTTATTCAGAAGGTTAAAATTTAGTAAATCATTCCACTTTATTTCTAAAAACAATGGATAGTAACTTTGATAATTTCTGTTACCATGATAATGGGTAAATTAGGTAATTTAGGTTAAAAATAAAATGACGAGGACTATAAAATGACCCAAACACTTGAAAACATTTTATAGGATGAATTTAATTATACCCTTAACATCTAAGGACTTAAATTGAGTTGTTTATTGGGAACTACTCCATGAAAATGTCAAATATATTATTTAACTCAAACAAATTCATAAAATGTCACTTTATTTGTCTTAAATATCTCCTATATATCCACATGGTGAAAAAGGTAGTTTATGAATGAATATAAGTATATATTTTTAACTTAAAAAATATATTTTCATGATATAAGTTTATTTATGACTTTTTAGGCCAATTGGATGAAATTATGAGGTTTAGAATATTTTATTTAATGAAAATTCAATGATGTCACAATCATGTTATTAATAATTATAACATTTTTAATATGTTGTTATCCAAAATATATCTTTGACTATAAATATTTTTTTAAATAGAAAATATTTTATATACATCATGGTATTTTATTTTTAATTTTTTAGTGAAGAAATAAGCATCCTAAATAATTACAAAATAATGATGTAGTAACTATTCAATTAGTGAAACAATCAAATAAATGATATTAAAAATATTAAACTAAATATAATTTTAATTAATTAAGGTTCTACATGAATTTTAAAGACCATTATGAAATATTAGGTACATATTAAATGATTGTTTTTCAATGTTATATTTTTTATTTATTTTCTTAAATTCAAAGTAATAAATAGTGTTAAATTGGCACTAATAAAATTTTATTAGAATAATTTATTATTAAATTATTTAAAAATCCTAAAAAATATTTCAAAATAAAAATTGATTACGATATGGTGTAAAATTTCATAAATGTTTCAATTATGGTAAAATTTACATCACATAAATTAAAATTACCACCTTTAAATGTTGAAGAATTTTTAACCACATTTAAAATTAAAATAGGTTATCTAAGGGTTAATCAAAATGGTAAGGTTTAAAAAAAATTCAAAATAATCCGAAAATATATTGTTTGATAGAATTAAAATATTATCTTATATTATCTTTGAATCCATATCAATTTTGTGGTATTGGGGTAGAAAATGAATTTATTATAATTTAATCTTTTGAGAAATCGAAATGTGAGCCTCACCTCAATTATAAAAGGGAACATCCTCCCTCACTTATTTACATAACTTTTAACCTTATATATATACCATACACTTATAATTTATCTTGTAAACTTCACTATAAACCTTTTATAGGTTCTTAATTCTCAAAATACAAGCTCTAGATCAATTTATTGGATATCCAAATGAGACATTTCGAAGAAGAGGTAATCGCTCTAACTGATAACTTTTGTTTTCTACTCATCCTTAACTCTATAAATATATAAAATTTTTCATACAATAATAACTTAATTATACTTAAATTTATTAAATTTTATTATTATTATGAAAGAAACATTATACATCCTCTTTCTCATCAAACAAGAAGTGAAAATTATCGCTCGCACGTACGTATGAATTACTATCTCCATGAAGAAATAAAAGTTATATTTCATCACCATATTATATATATGGGTATTATGATGGGATTAGTGATTAAATATGATATTTATAAAATACCTATACCTATATAATGATAATATTATGTCTAACTTATCATTTTCAAATATTTTGAGAAACGATAACATCGCTCATGCGTATGTATGGACTACCATCTCTATGATGCGATGAGATTCATTTTCACTTATATTTCACATGGATGGTAATAAAGATTATTTTTATAAAAATATATGATATATAAAATATAATTATGGTTCTATAAAGGTTTATTTTTCTTAAACTCTCTTTCACTCCATTAGATGAAAAATGGAAACAACATTCATGAGTACGTTCGACCTACCATCTCCATGAACGATGTAACTAATTTTTCTATATAAACTTTTTATGAATGATTAAAAATATGTATATAATGAATATATGTTATTTTTAAAACATATTTAACATTGTATAAATTTTGGTAACATGATAAAAGTATATAGACTAGGACTACCAAACCAAAACATGCTTAAAAAACGAAGCAATTATCACCCAAAAGAGTGATTTTAATAAAAAATTATTAATAAACATGTGATAAGCTGTTATAAAAATCATAAATGATATAATAGATATATTTTTAATGTAATAAATGTATAATAAAATAATATTTATTATACTGGAGGTTTAGACATGAACTGATAAGTTCAATACTTAAGGTAAGGGATTTTTTTCTGACTTTTATTTTTGTGGGACACATGACTTATACACTAATTGTGCCTTTTTGTGGTGTATATAATACACATGAATGTATTTTATGAGACTTATCACGAATATTATGGTATTTACATGTCAATATAATTTTCTTTCTCTCATGGTCATATGATTTGACAGATTACAAAGTGTCCAGGGTTTGTTTCAAAATCTCATTATTATTCGAGATTGTTTCTGTTTAAATATACAACGGGGAATATTTCTCTTCCATATCCATGTTTTATAAAATAAGTTTCAAAAAGGGTTTTACTATTATTATATGAATTTTTTAAGTCATTTTTACCCCTATTTTACTTTTTTAAAAATGGTTTCAAAAGAATATTTGTTTTCATTTTCTAAACTAGACTCTTTGTGACTTTTTTAAACAAAATACTAAAGGAGTGTTTTTAACTTATTCCAAATGAAATAATTTCCCATATTTTAGGATGAATTAATGTATTATGTAATCCTTTATAAGTTTATAAGGTTATTTTTAAATAAAATGTTTTACGTTATAATTGGGCGTATTTTTTGAAAATAAAGAATGATTTCAAAAATGGAATCCTTAATTTCATCAAGAATTATTTTAAGTGATATTTGAAATCCATTTTACATATAAGATAACATTATTTGAGTTTAATTATTATTTTATACGGTTATGATTTAGGGATACTATCCTTATTTTATTTATGGTTGGTTTATGTTTATGATGGAATGATGTTTATGAATCACGTTACTTTTCAATGAGATATGATATGATGATATGTTTATGAAAATGATTTATTTTAATGATTTATGATGTGATTAATGATTTATGTTCTTCAGGACCATGTATGTATAATTTTATTTATGTGACCAATGGGTCCTATATCTCCCTCCAATGCATTTGGTAATGATAAATGATCTATGAGATCAAAGGGTACTTGGGTGGTTAGCCCAACCCGCAATAAGAGGGTACACATGAGTTTATCCCAA
The DNA here is from genome assembly GCA_963277665.1 of Viscum album. Classification (NCBI taxonomy): domain Eukaryota; kingdom Viridiplantae; phylum Streptophyta; class Magnoliopsida; order Santalales; family Viscaceae; genus Viscum; species Viscum album. The sequence goes on from OY728144.1 coordinate 212,282,131, forward strand.
GTCCGAAACAAGAGGTTACATGGGAGGTTTTCCTAAGCCAGAAACTGGAGGGTACATGGGATTCCATCCCAAGCCTGAAGTAGGTACAGTGAGTAATTATCTCAAGACTAACATGTTATAAATGTACTGCTAGATATCCTTGACATAATATTTTTCTAACTTATGTGTATGCCCATGTATTATGACATTTTTATTCTCTCATTGATCATGTTATTTTATTATCTTATGATTTATATCTTATGAACTACAAATATTTATTCCATGACTCAAGATTATGATATTTGATATATATTAGATGTTTTTCAAAGGATATTATCACGTTCTTATACATATATGTTCATGTTATGTTTACCCTAATTGAGTATCTGAGCTTACCCTTTCTTATGTTTCCTTTTTCTAGGTTATGAAGAAATGTTTTAAGTAGGGGTACAAAATGGGAAGATATTTTTGGGAAATGTTGAAGATGTTTCAATAGACAAGAATCTTGTATTCCATGTTTCTAAAATCACTAAACTAATATAGTTCTTTGGAATGTGATTATGTAATTTAAGGAATATTCATCTATAAAAGATGTAATATCCATGTATGAAAAGATGGGGTCATTATATTTATGACTCAACACTGGTGATGTATAAAACTTACCATTTCATAACTTCATAAACAGTCATATATTCATGTATACCTAAGTGAACATTTAGAAATCCAGTATGAACTTCATAGTATTTTCTCGAAGACTCTGATAAATATCCATTAATGATAAAATTTAAAAAGTGTAATGAAAACCAACAATGATAAATCATTTTTTACCCAAGACACTAATTTACCAAAATCATTTCAAATTAAGATATCATGACCATTTAATATAAAATATGCTATTTGGATGATTTTACAACATCATGTTAATAGTTTATGTGTCAATACTTTTAGAAACAACACAATTAAAACCATAAGGACCATGAAAAATAGGTAGACTCAATACCATCAACACATATCATCATTTTTTGAGTAGTTGGGGCTGGCTAAATATTTCATGGATAAATATAGGATATGAAATTCACGATGGATTTGAGGTTTGTTTTCAATACTTAAGGATATGAAATCTAAAATTACAATGTATTCATCAAGTAAAAGAAGAAAAAATTAAAATTCAAGAAAAATAGATTTAATTTTAAAATCATAACCTTTCAAGAGTTTTTCATTGAGGCCTTGAGGAGATTTCTCACTCCCTGTTTTTAGCATGACTCTAATGAAAATTTTAATCTAGTGTCCTTTTCTTTGTTATATTATTGAGTTGGTAATTTTTCAAACTTATTATAAATGGATTTCATATTTTCAGATAAATGTGAGGGGTATGAGTAGTTATCATGTTTCTGACCATCGAGGACCTTGATTGAAAAATCAAAGCCTGATTAAGGATTCATAGAACATATATTCTTCCCTTTCTCCTCAGATCCTTTGATGATGTTAATACCAGGATTGTTGACACATTTAATTATTTTTTTCCATTCCGGATTGGAAGTAATATTTGTCCTAAAATTAATCTTGAAATTATAATGAAATATTAGAGAAAACAATATCTATTTTCCACTCATTAGTTGAGACATCATCTTCCACTACATTAGAATCCTTCAGATTTTGACCCTACACTATGCAGGTCACCTATCCATGCCTCTTCTTTCTCATAGATTCCATTAATTTCCATCCCTCACATTCCTTATCTAGAGATACCACCTTCAATTAATTAAATACATTCATAGGATCTAGTTAAATGTCATAAGCTAGATTTCATGTTAGTTTCTTGGTTAACCTTGTAGAATCTAATATCCCATACTTACTACCTCTGCGTGAAGGTAATGTCACTCCATGTTAATAACTTCCTCCAATATATATTGATCACTAACTCCTTATTTTATAAATATCATTAGAAACTCCCCATTATCTTAAAATTTATTTATGATAATTCATTTAAAATAATAATCAAATCAAGATAAATAATCACCTTATAGATTTATCATGTGTAAAACATGCTTTCATCTATCTAAACATTTGACTTATGACCCTTATATATTTCTTGATAAGGATTAATTTGTCACTTTTTGACCATTTCTCCCCTTAATGTACACTGTATATGTTTCTCAATTTACAATAACAAAATATTTAGATTTTTTTAAAACATTTATAACCAAAAAGTTTTTCAAAACACACTCACACCATGAAATTTTTAGTAGACTAAATTAAAAACATTTAATTCAAACCAGTCCTTCCCTAGATTTTTTTTACCAAATAAATTTGTCACATATTCACATTTTAATAAAAACATATTTTCTCAAAAAAATAAAATTATTAAAATTAATTTATGATAATAAATAATCTAAAAATCATAAATTAGTAACCTAATCTCATATAAAGTATCGAATCCGCCTACCCAAGTGAGATTTCCAAAAATCCATTTAAATTCTTAGACTAATGATCATTTCAACATCAAAATTCATCATAAATAAAATTTATGGAAAAAAATTCATAATCCACCATTTATAGAAGTTTGAAATATTCTATAATTATTTATCATCACTTATTCCATTTTAGCATGACCTCATGCAACTCTCTGTCCAAGAGTGCACAACCTATAACGAGTTTCATGACCCTTGTGAAACATAGAGTATACCATTGTAACTCTTTAGTTATGAAGTATAGAATAAGGAGAACCAAAAGGGAAATGTTCCATAAAGTGGAATTCTAACTATGCTATTTTGGAACAAATCTTACCAAATTTCAAAACCTTCCACTTAATGCTTTATTTGGGGGAACATCAAAAATAAAGGTTTTATGGAATATTCACATCTTGAAAAATTATGTAATAAAACTAATATGTATATATACATACATAGATATAGATATTATATCTATAAAGGGGGAGAGATAATAACTTATTTAGTAACCCTAAATTCTCTGACTGATCTCACAACTTTCGATACACCTTATATCTATCTAACATCCAAAATTATTCCACCACCATTGGAAAATGAGAATTCAGAAAAGATAAGAATATCACATTAAATTTATTAAATTATATATTATTTTTTATAATTTCATCATAAATATTCTAAGTAAATTCCTAGTAAATTAGTCAATACTTGTTGTTTTAACTCCTCTAATTTCCTGGTTGACTATGTTAGTCTTCCATATTAAACTCTTTAATTCAGTTTCCCCTAGTAATTCATTACTCCTCTTTTAATCCAAAAAATTTACATCTACTATTCCATACAAACTCTCATAAAATTAGGAATTTCCTATGAATGTCTCTTTACCATAATTCATCCATATTAGTTCCTCTAAATTAATTCCCCCTTTTATTTCCACCAAACCCTACAATGACCTTCCATTTAAATTATATTACCCATATAATAAGTATTGGATGGATCACCTTCATAATTTAATGATATAATAATTTAAATTAACACATCCAACCCATAATATAATACTTTAATTCCAACATTATTAATCGTCATAAATTTATCATCATTTATATCGACTTAAAACTCCCAATTAATTTTCATAAATTAACTCATAAAATTCCATGACAACAATGATTATAAAAAAAATTACTTGTTTTTTCAAATAAAATTTATTATTTTAATTCCCATAAATCAATTCTCTAAACCCCATAATAAATTCCAAGTCAAAATTAAAATCTATTGAGTTAATCTCCTCAGATATATTCTCTAATATTTATTAATATATAAACTCCAATACTCTCATGAACATAAACGAAAATCAATATAAATAAAATTTAATCACATATATATGTCAAAACCAATTCAATAAATTAATGTATAATGTCATTATCATCATTGAGAATCTCAAACTCCTCCAACTTATTGTGATATTACCTTTCACTTGTCTCATCTTAAATAACCCATGTTTCTGTAGTGCCATCACCCAATAATTATACATAATATAGGATTATTCTCTCTATTATCCATAATATACAATAGTATTTCAATCTATGTGTTTGAATATTTGCATAATAAGTTTTCTAAAATCAATATAAAACCATCCCATTCATAATTAATTTAACTACCTTTATTATCCCTTGTACCAATTTAGGTCCATAAAGAGTCTTCTCATCGACCTTGATCCAATATAATTTTTACCAACATATTCAAACATTTCTAAATGAACTGGTACATATGGATTTATGGTTGATAACTATCATTACAAATAAACTCTTCCAATGATAAATGATCCTTCCTAGATTGTTTTAATTCAAGAACTCATATTCAAATCATATCCCCAAGGATCCATATGACTAATTCTCTTTATCCATTTATGAAAGGGTGGAAAGAAATACCCAACCAGAACTAAGAATCTATAGCATTATAAAGTACCTTCATAATTCTATATGTAAATCTTGGACCCCTATTTGAGATAAATGGATATATAAATCCTTGAAGTTTGTAGATTTCTTTCACTTAAATATTTCTAAGGTCATCAATTGAAAATGACTCTCAGATAGGAAAGAACTTTTTGATTTTATAAGTTGACACAGTGTTACCCAATAAATGTTATTTGTATGGGTGAACTCTCTAATATATTTATAAAATCAATGTAAATATATTCCCAATTTCATGTCATAATAGGTAAGGGTTGTGACAAACACATTGTTCCTTGATGGTTATCCTTTACCTACTAAAAAGTAAAAAATCTATTTTTTTGTAATGTTCTTTTACATTAACAGCCACTAGAATTGGTATATAATTTTATGATACTCTTTTTAATCTATGGGATGGACTGGCCCTCTTGAATAAAGATTTTTTAGAACTTCATTCTTCAGTTACACAAGAACAATAATTCAGCATTTGAAATAAATCCCTAAATTCATTATAATAGCCAATTCATCGATATAATATCCACCATAAATTACATACCTCATCCTCATAAATTCTTGATCCAATAATGTTTTTCTTTTATTTGGTCTATCGTAATGGAAAATATATTAAGACTAAAAAAACACCATTTATTATTTCCATTTTTAAGTCTTTCGACAACCCCATTAACTAACATTGTTCTAAATATTTCCACAAACTTAAATAAAAGATTCACTATTCAAAGAATATAGAACTATATTACCTTTATTTGGTGTATAAATATTCTCAAAATCAAATGTTTGAAGATACGATTCCCACCTGCATTGTCTACGATTGAGATTATGCTATAGGAAAAAATATTTTAATCTCCTATGACCGATATACATAAAATATTTCTCACCACAAATGAAATTCCTCTAAGTCTTAAAATCATGAACAATAGAAGATAACATCATATCATTCTTAAAATAGATCTTTTCCTATGGTCTGAATTTCCTAGAACCATGTACTCTATCCTTTCCTCCTTTGTCAAAAAAAATCATAATCCAAGACCAGATTCATCATTATAAGATTAATATGATACTCCCAATTAAAAAGAAATTAATAATAGAGATAAAGTGAGTTTAATTTCCAATTCCTAAAATGGTTATTTTCACTTCACATTCCAATCAAAATTTTCTCCCTTATGATTTAATGATATCCTGTGATAAGATAATATTGAAAATTACAAAATAAATGATTGATAATATTTATATAAAACTAAAAAACATCATTTCTTGAATACATTCTTAGGTATTTCTTGAGAGATAACTACTTACACCTCCTTTAGACTAATTAAAATTCCTTCATCAGAAACAAAATTAATAATAAATTTGATTTATTCAATCCAAAAGTAAAATTTTAAGAATTTGGTATATATTTTATGATCACATGATGTTTCTAAAACAGCCATCAAGTGTTTCACATGAAACTCTTCACGTATTTATTATATCAAAATATGATCCACAAAAACCAACACAATTGTATCCCAAAATTTATATATGACATGGTTAATATATTCTGTAAATACAAGAGGGTTTTTTGTAACACCAAAGAGTGTGTTCAAAGACTTATATTGGTCATATTAATAAAAAAATGCCATTTTTAGAATATAATCCAATTTTAATCTTAACTGATGATGAAAACATTGAAGATTAATCTTATAAATCTAATGAAATCCCTCCATATGGTCAAAGGGACCATAAATTTGGGATAATGTATATTTATTACTTATTTTCACCGGTTTTATGTTTAGATATTTAATTCATAAATTGATAACACTATTAGTTTTCCTGGAAAATAGAATTGGTACCACCCAAGGAGAAACACTTGGCTAGATGAATCCCATTTTATAAATAACCTACAACTATACCTTTAATTATATTAATTTTATTTGTGTCACATGGTAAGAAGGTAGAGCGATATGAATTCTTTCAATACAAGTTCAATGAAAATTTAAATGCCTCTCCTCAGTGGTAATCCATATAAATACACAGTGAAAACATTTGAATATCAATCCACCACCACCACCACTGAAGTAGAGGTTACCTTTTTTCCTTCTAATAATTCAATAACTAATCCATCTTAATGATAAAGCCATATATTTTTGTCTCAAGGACCGATAAGTTCCATGAGAGTTCTATGTTTTTAATCATAATAAAACAAGAATTATGATTAAAACTTTACTCAGATCTTCTACTCAATGTATTTTCAATTACATTGGTATAATTCATCAACTCTACTCACAATTCCAACTTATAAATTAATAATAAATAGATAAATAAAAAAAATACACAAATAGAAAAAAATCATAAATGATTATGGAAGAAATTAAAATGGAATCTTCCGCCATAGAATATCCTTCACCAATATCATATTACTTTAATGAATTATTAGTTGAAAATTGATTTTTCTTATTATATAGAGGCATTTAACTCCCCCCCTTACATATCCTTCTTACTCTACTATGAATCCTAAACTTGTTTTACTCAATTCAGTAACATGTATAATTAAAACCTATACTTTTTTATGCTCCCCTAAACTCATTTGTGATAATATATCACTATACTTATTAAAAGGAAACATATTACCATAATGGAAATAATTATAGGGTTATAAATAGATCTTGTATTTTAGGTTTCCCAATATATAACACTAAAAACACATTTTTGAAGTTTAATTTTATAGAATTGAGAAGATTAATTTATACATTTTCTTTGAATGGATTTCAAATTCCTCTTCTTACCACTAAATATTGTGTTCCCTCCTACTATATATTTAATGAGATTATTATCACATCATGTCTCTGAAATACATGTCTCTACTGAAGTTTATGTACTAACCACCTATTCAAAAGTATGTAGTCCTATAAAGGTGATCATTGACTGTATATCTAGTCACATTGTCATCCTAAACCATATGGACTTAAGGTTCTCATTTATCAATAACATTCATTGATTATTTATACGCTCAATAAATGTAGATACATACTCTATCAATTACATATTACCTTGATCAATCTTCAAAACCTTTGATTCCAATTAATTTACCTTTGGATTTCTTAATCATTATCTATATCCAAATCTAGATTTTTTATGAAATAATGCTCACCAATTGAGGATCTGGAAAGGTAAATTCTATAAATCTTCATCCAAGTATACAAGTAACTTTTATTGGTAAAATTATTCTACGACATATATAATAATTGAATCGAAATCACACAATTCATGATCTATCATTATCACAAAAATTCTTCACTACACTATATCTAGATAAATTCACATCCCTATTATTTAGATAAACTCATTTCATAATTCTTATTCATTTAAATTCCAAAAAACGTGGTATAAATTTACTTTAAAAACCATTTTTGAAAAATTACTGACATTGAGGCATGAAAAATAAACTTTTCATGTATTAAAATCATTTATTTTAAAACCATGTTGAGGTGATTAAATTCTTACCATGCCTTTTGTGATGTATGAACTCTTTTTAGATCTAACCCATCATGGGTTAACATAGAAAACATAATGACACATTTCCTGGTCATCATCAAACTTTTATTTACCCAATATTTCTGGTAACTTGAGGTTTTCCATAAAAAATATTAGATATATCATTTTATGGGTTCATATTGAGTTCTAACTAACATACTCTCCCACCCTCCCAGAATTTCTAATAATTAATTTAAAACCATGTTATGATATCATTTTTTAGATGAACTAACCATAATGTACATACATAATATATCATTTTAAAAAAATATACATTATATCTCATAGTAATCACACCCCATAACCTATAGATTTTAGTGTCTTTCAAGATTTAATATCTAATAATACCATTTTACAACTCTGTGGACATTTCTTTATAATCAAACCACACATGAACACCTTATAGATATATCAAATATTAAAATATTCTTCATAGCCTGGTAAATTGAGAAATAATAAGGGGTGAGCTCTGGTGCTTAGTAATGGGTGAACATAATAGATATCAATAAAAAATTATAAGAGAACATAAAATCATCATGTGAGTTTGGGAACACAATAAATGTACATGAACATATCTTAAGGAAATCATGACCAATAAAACATGTATAATCAATCACGAATAATAGATTATGGATTTTGACATAACATAAGTAATGATAAATATGATTGTAGAATCATGATTCAATAATCATGATCCATGAAAATTTAAATTATAAATATGTCATAACATGGAAATATGGAACAAACATAAGTTTAGAAAATCATTTCTAACGTTAAGGCTCACTTCCAATACCATCACCACTGGAAAGATTCTCTTAACATAATGGATTTGGTTCAATATTTATTCCCAAAAATATAGTGGATTAGGTTCACTCCCAAATCCATTAAATTTAATTTCCTGATATATAAATCTTTACCCAACGCATTTGAGGGTGATATAATTCTAGTTCCTCATGTCATATAATGATAACCATACATATGTGTGACATATGAACTTGAAAACATTCATAATTCCATTATTTCATAATTGACTCACAAAATGGACTTCATAAGAATCATCATAAGGAATAAAAATGATCTATATAGAGAGTTAAAGTGGATAATTCGAGTGAAAAATATCCCTAATGTAACATAAGAAACACTAAATCATACTGAAATAGATGAGAAACACTTTATAAGATCATTGAAAAATTATGTAAAAAATAAGAAGAAATATGCTTTACATTTTGATATTTTTTGAAAAAGGAAATAATATATATTAATGGTTTCAAAAATATTGTGAATATAAATAAAAATTAATTTTAAAGAATCATTAAAACATATAAATAAATATTCATAAAGAAATTTAAATAAAATTGAGGGAGGAAGCGGTCATTCAAAAATATTAAAAGGTTTCCCTTTAAAAAATTTATAAATAAAGTACAAGTAAATAGAAAATGACCTTAATAAATCATAGACATAGGTATAAATACATCTATGAAATATAATAAAATTCATGTTCATGGGATAAATATTATCCCGGCCAAAAATAATAGATAATGATAGTTCCACTTATAAGCATCATTTCGATTGAATAATGAACCAATGGGATGGGAAATGGTAATAATACATGTAAATAATAAAATTAAAGAGGATACGAAAAAATACTAGGTTTTTGAGATAATTAATATACAATTTACTCAAATTTAAATTTAGATAGTGGTAATCTTGATTTCAATGTGTGATTAGAAAAAAACACTTACCTTTAGTCCTAACTTCCATAAAAGAAATTTAACCTCAAATATAATAATCATAAAAATATTAAGCACATATTTGAGAAAATTATTCATATATATTACCTTTTATATTATTCAATTATAATCATTTATCACATACATATTAGTTAGTTATAGTTTATTTTCTTCTTCAAATGTTATTAACTTTGATTTCTTTGTATATGTTTTATAATTGCGATCTAGATCTGATTTATATAATAAAAAGTTAACAATTACGATATTATTGTATTTATTTTAATTATTGTGTTTAGATGATTTATTTTATCTCATGTATGGTTTATGAGCATGGAATTCACAATTAATACGTTTTGGTTAATTTACTGATAACAATAAGTTACTTTATAGTGACTATTAGTTTTTGTGTAACTCTTACAGAACCATATTAATAACCTAATTTAATCTATAATACCATATATTCGAATTATTAATTTCTTTATACTCATTGTTTTTGTAAATGGTGAATATAGTATAACATCGTTATATAGGTGGTTGAACTGACCGAAATAAGAGCTTGTTATACAGGCTAATGTTTTAGAGTATAGAGTTTTATTATAGAAATATCATTTTTATAGAAATTTAATGATGTCAATATAACATCATTTGAGTGGTGGATGATATTTAGAAAATGTGGAAATGAGAAGGTAATTGAATTTTTTTGAAGAGTTGGATACTTACATTGATTGAATCACTCCTTTTTGAAATATGTTCCTTCAAAATGAAGGATTTAGATCCCCTTATTTAGAACTGAAGCTACCAAACATGTGATAATAATTTAAGATTGGTAATTTATGATTTTATTAAATATAAAATAAATGGATATAAGTAATTTGGTGTGGGTAGAAGAGATATATTTTATAGGTGAAATTGAGATAAATTTCATTGTAAACCTAAGTTAGGTAAAAGGTAAATATGGAATCACATGGGAGTTAGGTGAATTAGGTAAGGACATATTAGTGAGAAATGTAGAATTGAAAACCATTATTAATAAAATACTTATATAATTTTTAAATATCAACTTAATTAAAAAAATGATCCATGTTAACTTACCTCTTTTTACCTTATTTATTTATTTACTTCGGTATTTCTTTTTTCAATAAAAATTTAAGATAATGCATCATACTTAATTTTTATATGATAATTATAAATTTCGAGTCCATTTAATCTAATTAAATTTATAAATATTATAATTTTAACTTTTTAATGAAAATATAAAAAATAATGAAATGATTTTTTTATTGAAAAATGAATTTTTAAGACATTAACTATTTTTATTTTTATTTCATAAAAATTACCAATTAAATGAGTTTTAATAAAAAAATCACACATTAAATCACTAAACGTTATTCCAATTATCATTTATAATTGGTCAATTTAACTTATAATGTTAAAAATACACAATAGTTAGTAAACATTTCTTTGAAAAATATCAATTTTTAATATTAAATTATTTTAATAAAATCCCATTAATATTATTTATTTATCTTATAAATATTAAATTATTATGATACATTTATATTATAATATTTATATCAATTTTATAAACATATCAATTCATTTTTTAATAATAATAATAATAAGTAATGAATAAAAATATATAATTTTTTTTAATTTATTAGTATCATTTTATTTCATTCTAAAATTATTTATTATATATGAATTATATTATATTTATTTTTTTATTATCTATGATAATTAAAAAATAGAAATGTACCTATTGGAAACAAGTGTATCTAATTACCATATATAAAATAACTATATATTCAATGACCATATGTCTAATGGTCATTTATCTGATTTGTTTTTGAAAAAGTGAGCAAGCAACATGAAATTCAGGATCCTGCCCCATTTATTAAAAGACAAAGAAAGTACAAGATGTGGAGGATGGTAATTTGAATGAATTATAAGCCATCCTAGGATAAAATAATTGACAATAAAAGACACAACCTACAAACATTTAAACATGTGCTGACACCAAAATCTCATTCTTTCCATTCAATACATTTCCAGCCATGATTTTGAGTAGTAATAATGGCGAAGAGTCTAAAAATACATAGAAAAATAACTCTTACAAGCCATATAGACCCAAAAAAAAGATGAAAGTAGCCACTTTATTGAACTCCAAAAACATCAACATTCCGCTATTCTAGTTCTAGTGTTCATATTGTGATGTGCGAGGCAAGCACCCCTCTAGTAATTTTACTAATTATGTTTAATTTATTTATCTTTTAATGTATTTTATTTTTAAATTTAATATTCTAACTTAATTAAATAATGAATTATTCATTTTAGTTCGGTATTAAATGTATCACAATCTATTGAAAATACATGATTTATTCTTTAAACTTATGATTTCACTTGAGAAGTTTTACTATATGAGTGGAATTATTTTGTAGTATTTTATATCTATGATCCAAGATTTCTAAGGGGTTTTCCTTATAAAAGAGATTGTGTTATAGTTGTACTACCTTTGGGTTCAATACTTATGAATGTCAAAGTATGTACATTATCAAATGTGACAAATGGAATACATCATGGACCTATGAGAGGTTTGGTGAAAGAATGAGATGATAATATATTGTCACAATATGATTTAGGATCATAAAGGATTTGATGTATCTATGGATAAACTTTACATTCATCCTAAATATCATTACCCTATTCTATCGAGATATTCAATGGAATACCTTATCTCTAACTTCAAACTCCAAATATCACCGAAAACTATCTGCATAACACTTCTATTTACTTAATGAAACTTTGATATACATTTGAATGGTTTTAATATTCTTTGACATATATTGGGAAATATTTTCTAATAGTATATTTGGTTCTCCAAATTCATCACAACATATTAGTTTACTTCACATTTTCCCATATAGTGCATCATATGTTTACATTTGAATTCTAGAATAGACAAAATTATTTTATGCAAATATAAAAGATGAAAATTTTAATCCCAACCTCCTTTTAAATACATTTAATAGGATATAAAAATATCTTACAGAGTTTGAGTGGTCCTTTTAGATTAACCATCACTCTGAGGATGACAATATGTACTAATGCTCATATCTATATCCAATTCTTGTTGAATTATTCTCTTGAACTTTTAGGTGAACCATGAATCTCGATTAGATACAATTGAAATTGATTCTCCATAAATCCTTTTTAATTCCTTTAAATATATATTGGAATGTTAATCGAGCTTGTAATATTATTGAATATAAATGAATTTCACCAACTTCGTATATCGATCAACCATATGCTAAATAGAAATATAAAATTTATAATTATTGTGAAGTCTTATAGTGAAATAAATGGTTATTTTATCCCATTTCCATACAAGTATATTTAATGGTCACAACATCTATATATACTATGACATTCGAACTTAACTTTTTTTCAAACCAATCATCATGACATAAACTTTAAAATTTCCATACACTACTGTAAAGGCTATATTTCACAACACTTATATACCAACGGTTCAAAAGAACCATTGGTATAGATGTACTTTACCAATGGTTTTAATAAACTGTTCCTAAAGGTGTGGTTAGGGAGGGATTTCCCAATGGTTTGAAGAAACTGTTGGGAAATCCATTATTTTCCCAACGATTATTAAAAACTGTTGGGAACCCCCCCCCCCCCCCAAATTCACTCAAACAGAACCCCCCGACTCCCAGAAGCACCCCTTTCCAGAAGCGCATTCCCGACTCTCAGAAGCACCCGCCCAGGTGAACCTCTTCCATCCGATCAGCTGCAACTCCCCATTCAGGTTAGACTCCTTCAACCTCTTCTCCTATTAGCTAAGGATATCCTTCTCTTCTCAACATTTCCCCATTTATTTCACTATTTAGAAAGATCACGTTGTTTTTCCCTATTTCTAGGGATTTTGGAAAATTATATGATTCACTACTCCCTTCACGAATTGTCTACTCAAATCACTAAATCAATTTAAACATTGTCCAATTAATGTTTTCATTACACATATACATTGTCAAGGGCATGGTCTCTTTCTTGTGTTCTAATTTTAAAGATTCATATTTCTTTTTTTAATCTCAATGCTCCAAATATTATAGCTTCATGTATATGAACTCATAAGAAATTGTTTGTAATATTCATTCATAGTATTTCATGAAAATAACTCCTTTCATTAAGATCATGTCAAACATGAAGGTATTATTCATATTCATTTTTGTATACTATGTGTGTTACATAATAAGTATGTATCATGTTTCTATCAAAATATTTATATATATATATATAATGAAACATTGTTCACTTATCCTTTGTACAATAGAATATATGGAGTATCTTATTCAACTTTGAAAAATAGTATGTTGTCCCTAATTATTTTTCATAGAAGAAAGAAGAAATACTTAGACATACAATACAATGTTCTTTACGAATACAATATCTACAAAGGGAACTCACAGTGGGACATCTCCATATCCCATGTAGTACTTCTTCCTTCTTCATGATACTAATTTACAGAAAACCTTTTTAGATTTTTTCTCCAAAACCAAAGAAAACCCTTTTATATTTTTTAGTTGTCGCTTTAATTTATCATATCATTATATTAAAATGTTATATAAATAGACTAGATAGTTATAGACCTCTCGGTGGTCACCTATATGAATTTTATCTCACACATTGTTCGAGATTCCATTGGGTACCCAGATAAACTACATGATTATATGTTTAGATAAGGGGAATCACCATTTTATAGATGCATGACTACTCACATGACATAGGATGGAGCATGTAGAAGATGATTGGGTTATAGCTCAAGAAGCTAGATCAAATTTTAGAATCTATTGAGCCTCTTGCATAGTACCACTTTATACTAGTTGTAACTATGTTTTTATTCTTGATACATGACATACATTACCATCTTTTGGTTTATGATTATATTATTAGTTGGTATTACTGATTTGGTTATTTTCATCCATTTCAAATATTTTCCCATTGTTATCTTTCTTCTACTTTTTAACTGATAATATTAAAATTGTGCAACTTAGGTAATGAGGGAATATTCTCCCCTAGACACACCAAAGGCTCTCACTATTAGTCAATAAAATTTGGAATTTTGGTAGATGTGCTTCAGGCCGTGTGTCCATCTGGGTTTGGGTTATTAATGAGTGGTATCCTGGTTTGGGACGTCACAATTCCTGGATATCCTATTTATAGGTGTTTCTAATCAAATCCATACCTATAACTATTGAAGGTCCCTCTCCAAAATCGATGAGGACATCATTCAATGAATACACCCTACCAACCAAGGATCTATGGCCCCAAACCTTGGATCCTTTAATCCATGGTTAAGGTGAAACTTGAAGAGGCCATAACTACTTTTGATGTGATCCTCATCCTACTCCTCATCCTAATCTCCCAGAAGAAGTTAAAGTATAAAACCCATGTACTCCCAATAAGACCCTTAAGGATTATGGATTCCTTGATCAACTTCAAATATCTTACTTGGAAATCCTTGAATATAGGTATTAGAAATTATGAATCTTATTTTCTTATATAAACTGTATTTGTTTTGTATTTCTTAATATGATTCTCATATAGAGTAATGTGTCAGTTATGCTTTTATATAAAGTAAACAATTGTCATTTACCTAAATATTTTTTTGATTGAACTTCAATATTATTAAATTGCTTTGAAATTACTTGTTGTAATTTTTTTACAGAATGGATAGAAGTTGGATGTACAAAACTGATCGGATTTCAACAGATTTTCAAAATAATTTGAACCGCTTTTTAGATTTTTCATTTGACAAGGCTTCAGATAGTGGTCGGATACACTGACCATGTTCTAGTTGTGTTGGAAGACCTTGGTTGAGTCATGAAGCAGTTATTTACCATATAACCATATATGGTTTCCAAAAATACTATTATGTGTGGTATCATAATAGAGAGAAAATGGAATCTCAAAATGTTGAAGATACAAATGATAGGATTGAATTATAGAGTTTGATATATGATCGGTTTCCATTTATTCAGCATCATGAGAAGGAAAGGATGTCCAGCCAACAAGATTTTGATACAAGAACACATGATGCATCCAATGAAAATGATAATGTTGATAGGGTGAAAAAATGTAATGATGTTGCGACGACATCAGTATATCGGCAATGTGGTAAAATGAAAAAGTTGGAATTTTTAATCCGATTGTTTCATGAAAAAACTATGTATGGGATTTCAAATACTGTAATCTATTAAATTTTTACCTTCTTGAAGGACTTACTTCTATATGATGTAGATATTCCCTCAAACCACTATATGTCATGGAAGTTAGTTGATGAACTTGGATTCTCAAAAAAAATCACACTTTCCTGAATGATTACAGCTTATTTTGAGAGGAAACTATTGAAAGAAACTATTGTATCAAATGTGGAACCTCTCGATGGAATCCAAAAGATGATGGAACAATATCTCGTGTGACAAAAAAGGTAATGTGGCACTTTCCATTGATCCCCAGATTACAAAACCTTTTCTTGTCTAATGAAATATCAATAAATATGAGATGGCATGACACCGAGAGAAAAAAGAATAACGAAGAGTTGGTTCACCCTACAGATGGATTTTCATGGAAGAGATTTGATGCTCGATATTCTGAATTTGCAACCGACATGTGTAATGTGAGACTGGGTCTTTCATGTGATGGTTTTAATCCATTTGGGTAGATGCTTACTTCAGACAGCACATGGTCGGTTTTCATACACATTCATAACCTTCCCCCATGGTTGTGTATGAAAAATACATACACTTTCTTGAGTATACTGATATCTAGCCCTTCTAATCCTAGAAATTATATAGATGTATACATACAACCTTTAATTAAAGAGTTGAAACTTCTTTGGGATGTGGGTGTGCCCACAGACGATGCATGTTCGAAAGACATATTTTAGATGCGTGTTGCACTTATGTGGATGATCAACGATTTTCCTGCTTATGAAATGATGTCTGGATGGAGTACACAAGAAAAATTATCATGTCTTGTTTTTATGAATAATACTTGGTCAAGAAGACTAAAATATAATTGTATTTTTAGTTTTATGGGACATCCATGATTCTTTCTAATGAACCATACATATAGAAACAATCATCGAAGATTTGACAATACCATGGAGACTAATGATCCACCTCAACGTATGTCTAGAACTGATGTGCTTAATGAATTGAAAAATTTTAGTTTTTCATTTGGGAAAGTTGTAATGAAATCTAGAAAGAGGAAAATTGTTTCCAATGATACCTGTTACAATTGGAAGAAGAAGAGTATATTCTTTGAGTTGTTGATTTGGTCAACCAACTTGTTACGTCATTGCTTAGATGTAATGCACATTGAAAAGAATATATGTGAAATGTTGCTTTTGATTCTTCTAAATGTCAATGGGAAGACAAAAGATGATTTATGATCTTAGCGTGACTTGGTAGATTGGGCGATCAGACCAGAATTGCATCCTGTCTGTATCAGTGAAAATAAATGGAATGTTCCATGTGCTTCTGATGTGATGACACCTACTGAAAAAAATCAATTTCTGGATGTGCTAGAGACTATTAATGTTCCTAATGTCTATTCAAGAAATATATCAACACAGGTCAAAAGAAAAGAGTTGAAGCTGAAATCTTTGAAGACACATGATTATCAAGTCATTTTTCATGAGTTGATTCCAATAGCAATCCGTCATCACGTTTCCAAGAATGTAAGAGTCTTAGTTATTCGTTTGTGCTATTTGTTTAGAGATATTTTTGGTAAGACGTTTTCAAAATCCTTCTTGAAAAAACTGTTGGTAGAGACACCCTTAATTTTGTGTGAGTTAGAGAAAATATTCCCTCTATCATGTTTTACATGCATGATGCATATGAATACCCATCTTCAGATAGAAATACTTCTTGGAGGACCCGTTTCTTTCCATTGGATTTATCCAAATGAAATAAACATGTACACATTGAAATCATATGCTCAGAACAAGATTTATCCTGAAGGTTCTATTGTGAATGGTTACATGGATCAAGAATGTATGGATTTCTACTCAATGTATTTGTCTAATATTACTACGAGAATAGACCAATGAGAAATGAAGAAGAAAATTATGAGCAAATTGAATCCAGTTTTCCATCACTTCCTCAGACAGGAGGAATTCCAGGATTATATACATTGACGACATTAATCCTTGAAGAGCGATAGATGACACATCGCACATTGTTGTTCAATTGTGATTTGTTCGATGAGTATATCAAGTAAGTAAATTGTACATGTATCTCTTATCTTATCTATTGTAATTTTAAATATTTGTTAAACTATTATTATTTTTATCTACATGGAACATAAATAATTGATATATAGAAAGCATCGTTCTTTATCTTTGAGGAGGAAAGAGACTTTACATAGCAAAGGGTTCTCTTCTTGGTTGAAATTTAAGGTAATAATATTTCTGTAATAACTAAATAAAAATAATATTTAATTAATATTACTATTTTTTTATATTTCAGGTATCGAGTTTGCCTGCAGACTCTGATTCTGAGGAAATAAGAGCTTTGGCTTTTGGTCCTAATACCATGGTTCGTGCTTGTAAATCACTTGTGATCAATGGATATAAATTTATTATCACTGAATGAGAAAGAAATATGAGAACACAGCATGATGTTGTTATGATAACTACCACAATATACTGTTATGCTAGTTCATCGGATAATAGACCTCGTTCTGAAGATGTAACTTATTATCGGGTCATGGAGAAAATAATAATTTTGGATTATTACTCGCATGGTCGAGTCACGATGATGAAATGTCAATGGTTTTATTCAATGACAAGGCAAGGCACCTTTATTGATGACTGTGTATTTCGAGTTATTGACATGACTCGCACTCTTGCCACTGATGAACCATATGTATTGGCATCAATGGTGAAACAAGTTATTTATGTCAAAGATCATCGTCATCCTAAATTTGGTGTAATTATTAAAGTGAATCCCAGACTTGTTTTTGATGATGGTGATGATGAAGTTGACACTATCCCTACTGCAATTGGAAGCAATCTGTTTATTACATATGATGACTCCAATAGCTCAATTGTCAGAGTTCATTGTGAACCCGAAGTTGTGGTGGGAAATATATATAATCATACAGTCGTGTTCTCACCTACATGTTTCACCTACATCATTCAGAGTGTGTATCCTAGTAGTTACCTTTAGACCACTATAAATCTTCTGTTTCTTTATGTTTTTTTATGAGAATGATTTTTCTATTTTTTGTTTTTTGGGATACACATTAGTTTTCTGTTTCTAATTACTTCCATATTTGTTTTCATTGCAGGAAATGACACCCATTGAAGAGAGGCGGCGGTAAAAGATGACTGAAAATAATCATTGCATGACACAGATGGGAGTTCCTCCACTCATCCCTGTTGTGAGTATTTTATTTCAAATATATATATTTCAGTAACTTATAACATCATGTGCTTAATTTTGTGTTAAACTTATTTTTAGGATCCACCCCCTAGACGAGAGATATCCTATGAGGAGCCTGATATTTCTCCTAGTACATAGGCTGGTGGTTGGAGGGGGGTGGTTGTAACCCCCCAGGCTTTCACGGTATGCTTCTCTTGGAACAATACAATAGCGTGTGTTATACGCAACTTCAAGTTCTAACACACCACAACCAATCATACTTGCCGTTAAGAATAGTAATTCCCACTTTTTGAAATTTTATACATCTTATCTTTTGAAATGAACATCATTTTTGGATTTGGAATAGCTAAATTAGCTTAGGGTGAATTTTTGGTACTTTTCTGATAACTTTCATATTTTGATGAATAGTGACAATTACTAAATTTTAATTAAAAACAACTTTTTTAATAGAAATAATTAATTGTGATAAATTATGAATTTGAGTTTTTTTAAAGTATAATGAGATTATATTTCTACCATTTAATCAAATCCGGGTCATTGGACATAATTTAACTTTTAAACTGGACACAAGCAAGTGTCAATCTTTTGATAGTTATTATTTTTTAAAAACACGCTATTTGTTTTGACAACGGGAATTAATTGAAATTAATTAATGCAACTTATATTTTTTTGAATTTGGTAAAATAGACATCATTTTTTAATTCATAATATCAAATATAGCTTAGGCAGAAATTTTGGTATTTGTCCGAGAAACAATAATTTTTGATGAATAGTGAAAAACACTGAGTTATTGGTTAAAACCGATTTTTTTTATTTAAATAAATATTTATTTTATTTAAATTAATTTATGTCAAAATACATACATAATAATTATATAAGTTAATTTTAATTCATTGGAGTTAGTTTATAATAATTTTAGATATATAAAAATTTTATTGCATTTTTCACCGTGTTTTACCCACCTCCTATAGGAGAATTTGAAAATTCTCATAAAACATAATTTTACCGCTTCTTTGAGTTGAATTACAAAAATCCAAGAGACACAGTTAATATCAAGGAGTAAAATGTGGTTCAATAAGATAAAAAAATTGGTGAATAGTTACTTTTTACTTTTTTTACCATGGTTAAAGGTAAATAGGGTAATTCAAGGTAAAAAGAATATTTTAATAATTCCAAATTACCTTAACAGATGTCCTAACCTTATTGTATGAGTAATGACCGACCTTGGGAATCTTTGGGTCGATATTGGGACCCCATGAAGCCACTTATGAATGATAATGTCATTTTAGATTAATTAATTTAATGTAAAGGCAAAATTGACATAAACAAAAACCTTTTAGTAATTAATTTTTATATGGTATTATATAAGTAGTATTTTTTACTATAAATATTAATTAGATATATAAAAATATTTCCTACATAATGGTATTTTATTTATAATTTTTAGGCATTAAATAATTTAATTTATTTATGACACAATGATGATGCAGTAATTACCGTATTAATGAAAGATTAAGATAATTGATATTATAAAAACCCAAATAAATGTAATTTGAGAATTTTTATGAATTACAATAATTTTATAGATTAATATGACATATTAGGATTGGTTATATGAATTGTTTTTGAAGTAATAACGTTGTTATAAATTTATCAAAAACAAAATACCCAATAGTGCCAAAATTGACATAAAAGAGTTTAAAAAAAATATTATATTATTAATTGATATTATATTCCTAAAAATCCAAGGTTCAGAAAAAGGACTTATATCATTATAATTTTATCATTAATGGACCACTTGGGGGTCTATTGGAAGTTTATAGTAAGTTTATTAACCATATAATAAAAAACTACAAAGAGACATGGTAAATGTCAAACAAATTAACTAAGAGTTAAAACTAAACGATAAGGTTAATAATGTGACCCAAACCTGTCTAAAACCTATTGGTTAAGTTTTGTTTCGACCTATACCAACCTTATAATTGGAATAATACACTTTGGATCCATTATAAACCTAATATGATTTTATTATAAAATAATACTTTAAGTTTTTCCTAAAGAGCCCCTCCTCCCCCTTATAAAAGGACACCACTTATAACCAATTACTCACAACTCTGAAGCCTTTTGGATCGTCCAAATTCTGACCAATTAAGCTCCCTAAATCCATATTCTCCTCTTATAATCCTTACCTTAGGTAGAAGGCACTTCAAGAGTCTTTTTTGGTTCAAACCAAAGGGAGTTACCCAAATTAAAGGTAACAATTTCTCTTAGCTTCTTTTCTTTTATTTTACTTGTCCAACCCCTAAACTCTTCTTATTCTTTTCTTTTGTAACAAAACCAGTATCCAAAATATACTAGGATATTTTTATGAGAATTATTCGAACTACACTTACACAAAACTCCATCTAATTGGTGAAGAACATAATGTTTCTGTGGATGGCAACCAAAAACCTCACGAAACGATGATTGTTCAATTATCTCCTACCACCTATCATGGTGGACATTGTGATGGAACTGTAATTAAATATGATATTAATGATATTTATTATATATATAATCTTCTCTAATTCCATTTTATATTATACCATTATTCGTTTCATGTTGTATATATATACGATAATTTCATTTGAGGAAGTGCAGACTACCGCCCCCTCAAGGTGATATGACTCGTTCATACC
The DNA here is from genome assembly GCA_963277665.1 of Viscum album. Lineage (NCBI taxonomy): Eukaryota > Viridiplantae > Streptophyta > Magnoliopsida > Santalales > Viscaceae > Viscum > Viscum album. Next base: position 212,303,900 of record OY728144.1, read on the forward strand.
ATACACGGAGCATATAAAGGATGGTGTTAATGAACTTAAGTAACATATATAAGATATTTTATTATACTGGAATAATAATATACCTATGTATCATTTGGTTTTGATTCTTTTTAAAATGAAAAATTAAATGGAAGTAGCGTCTGTGCGTATGTACAAATTACCGTCTCCACGAATGTGATGAGATTCATTTCCCCATCATATCCATTCAACGATAATTCTCATTTGATGATTAAAATTAATGTTTATTGACTTGATATCATTATGGATATGTATAAGATATAACCTATCCATAACAAACACGACTTACGTAATAAAGCATGTAAAGGGAAACGAAACACCTGAAACGACGATAATACTAAAATATTATTAACAAAACAATATTAAAAGATCATATATGATATCATATTTATATATATGATTATTTTATAATTTAATAACAATTATTTAAATATTATACATGAGGTCAACCTACCCCCAACCAAGGAAAAGTACAAGGTAAGGGGTTTTCATCTCACTCCTTATTCTCGTGAGATTCATGCGACATTGCCACTATTACCTTTTGTGTGGTGTATGTACTACCCATAATTGTATTATTTGTGTAATAAAATTTAATTTATATGTATTTACATATTTATTGTATGATACCTCTTTCATGGGGTGTAGGTTTCGTAGGTTACCAAATTGGTAAGGGTTAATTTCACAATCTCTTTATTATCAGGGGTTGTTTTTACGTAAGTATCTACTGGGACATATTTATTATCCAGGTCCATGTTTTATGAAAGAGTTTTCAAAGGGATTATTTTAATGTACTTTTTTACTAAAACATTATTTTAAATGTTTTAAATATTTATTCTTCTAAATTATTCTCATTATTGTCCATGTTTTTAAAATGGGTTTTAAGGATTTATTTATATGGACATGAATGTTTTAAAATGTTAATTACATTCAAAATTTTCAATATGGTATGGGACACATTGATTCAAAAACATCTTTAAATATATTCCTTTCTAAATTTTCTAACTTTTAAATGTTTTCATGAAAAAGGGTTATTTCTCTCAAAGAGTTTTACAAATAATTTTCATCTATGTCAAAATACTTTAATGGATTTTAAACATGTTTTGAAGTTGATTTATTATGATTCAAATATTCCATATTGTATTGAAGGATTTGTGATATGTTTGACTGTGGATGTGTTATTTCTTATACCATTCATGGTTTATGGGTAAAGTATGGACATTTTGTATGATAGTTTTAATACGAATTTTTATGTTATGTTTAAACCTTATCATATGAGGAATGCATTGGACTTAGTAAGTGACGAGTGGAGCCCATTATAGCTCCTCGATGCATAGGTAGGTCTCATGAGGCAAACTAGTGTCTTGGCACAAGGCCTTGATAGAATCTTATTTGTAGTCTTGGCACAAGGCCTTGACTATGTGGTTATGATAGTATGACATTATGCATTCCCTCATTATGAATGTGGTTAGTGATATTGCATGTGATTATTTGACTAGTAGAATATCCATTTGAATAAGTAAATGGAATTACTTCATTTTATTTTTTCCATATTATGTTGAAGTTCAAGTTCAAAAGGCTTTTCTTTTAGTTAAACATTGCCTTAAATGTTTATGCTTATTTATGAAAGTTTTCACTGTATTGTTATCCTTACTGAGCATCTGAGCTCACCCCTTTCTATGTTTTATTTTTTCCAGGATTCCATTAAGTGTATTGTTATTGATATGCTGGGTTAAGCCAAGGAAATAATGGAGTTCGTGAAGGATTATTTATGTTGTTTTGTATGTTATGAAGTGTAATGTAACATTCATGTATGTAATTTATTTTCCAAGACTGCTAAGCTGATCGGTCCTTTGGTACTTTATTTCTTGTAATCATGCCAATGTATTAAAATAATGCACCGACTCTGGGTAACTGGGGTCAGGGCGTTATAGTGGTGTCAGTGTTAAATGATCATCTGGTGGTCCCAGTACTGAGGCCGGTGGTACGAGGGCTCGTGGTGCATGAGTTAGATGATCTACTGGTCATACTTAATTGGACTATGCCCCTACCACAGACGTATCTTCTACGCCCCATTTTGATCCAAGTGTATCTTTAGGGACACATGGGATATTTAGGCCTCTGATGTTTACACTACCAGTTGGCCAGACGTTTGTGCCATCATCTTTTGCTTCTTGTTCATTATCTTCGAGCTATTATATTCCACCTTCTTCGACTCCTACTCCAACACAGTATGTGGCTGAGGAGCATACATTGAGGGACACTCCACCTGTACAGGATATTCCTTCTGCTTCTGCACATCCAGTGGTTCCCATTGATCCGACTACCACAGGTATATTTATATAAATCTAAAAAATTGTTATACCAAAATTTATTTTTATTATAACTTGTATTGATATTTTTTTCTTTAATAATAGATTCATCTGCTGATAGGAGGCGGGGGAGGGGGCGTACTCGCTTGTGTGCGGTATGGAACCACCAGACACAGTTGATGGTTGAATACAATGATGATGGTCAGATGATTGATAAATCTAGGTAGGAATGTTGGGGTTTTTTTGGTGACTATATCCAAATACTCCGACATCATTCTCGTCAGCCCTCTCTCTTAGAGACATCTGCCACACGAAGTCAAGGATAATGTGTGAGCATAAATATGGGTAAAAAACTATTGGATTTAATATAGTATTTTTTTTGTCTTTATATGAATTAATCTATTGGGTGTCAGCTTCGATTTAACTTCCTTGATGGAGAGGGTGCACGAACAGCATGTTTAAAGGATCTTGGAGAGCTTTGAAGAGATCATGAGCATGAGCTGTATCTTGGCTAGTGTGATAGAGTGGGCATGAAGATGGAGACATTACCTATCATGGATGACTACCTGATAGAGAAATATCTCCAAATTTTTACCCATTGGGTGACTGCCAAATTTAAGGTATTAATCCCATTTGAGGTATTTAAATGACAGTTTTTATATTTTGCATTAATATTATCTTATTTTTTATTAAAAATTATTTAGGAATATTCTGAAAAAAAAAACATTGATTCAAAGAAATACCTCCACACTTTGGGGCACACTACTATGTCAGATCATGAGAGGCAGCTGGTACGATATAGTTGTTTATAATGTTTCTTTAGGAATTTCCCTTTTTATTGTTTCCTACTTATATTATGTGATTTATTGAATATTTAATATATGATTATACTTGCACTTTATATTGTTTAAATTTCATTATAGAAGCACAAATTGAATATTGAAGGACGTATCCCTCGAGCAAAATTGTTTTTCTCGAGTAGAAGGAAAAAAGATGGAATTGCTGTTAATGAACCAACACAAGAAAATATTGTAAGTTTTAATTTGTTTTTTTCAAAGTTTAATATCTATTTTGAAATTTAATAATCTATTAATATATTTAACAGGCTGCTTTAGAGGCCCTTGATGCCCAGGAGCCTAACAATTTAGGTCCACATGATCATTTATATCAGGGTTTGGGAGATGAGCACTCTGGTCGAGTATGCAACCAACCTGGTAAGAATATAGTCTCGATGAGGTATTGGTCCTCTCCAGGTATATATTCTAGTACCACTAAGTTGGAACAGGTCAAGGATCATGCAAGACAGTCTAATAAAAGGGTCACATAGTTGGAAGAATATGTTCAAATGAGGGAGAAAGAATTTATGGAACCGATCAAAGCTATATTTTCATCACTTCCACCAGAGGCCATCATGGCTTGTCAGACATATATGTCATCGATGGGTGTATTATCCAATGAACCAAGTGGCAGTTCTAGTGGCGGTCGAGATGATGATGTTCCTGGTGATGATGAGGATGCTGAAGAGTACGAGGGTGAGGATGAGGATGAGGACGAGGGAGAGGATGGGGTCGAGGGAGAGGATGGGGTCAAGGATGAGAATGGGGATGATGACGAGGATGACGATGAGGACAGAGATAGCGGTGAGGATGAGGCTGATGATGACAGTAGTGATGGTGATGGTTATCAGGGGCCGATTGATCCATTACATTTTTGAATTCTTTATAAATCTTTAATTTTGAACCTGGTTTTTCACTCTGGTATGGATATTTTTGAATTCAGTATAACTCTATTTTTTTTACCAAATATGGAATCCTAATGATGTTATAATGGTGTATGGGGATTCTGGGGATTGTTCGGAGCTCAGAACCCTGGTCGGCGTAGAAAGACACTATCCCTCACGGTTAGAAAAACACTATGCCTCACGGTTAGAAAATAACATGTTGGTTCTTTATATAATCCCCTAGTATAGGTCCTGTAGAACACTGGACACTTTTGTACTTCCTTTTATAACCAAAATAAGAACTTCAAATAATTATTGCATCCTCTAAAGCTCCTCCTAAGTCTATCCTTCCAAACATGTCTTCCTTAGAAAAATAAACATTATCAAATACCTCCATGAAGGTTGGAAGGCTAAGAAGAACTAGCATCAACCCAACATCGTCCCTTAGTACCATCTCAAACCTACAAGATTTTATGTAACCATTTTTGAAAATATCTAGTGCAAGATTCACTAACTCAACAAAGTGGTTGGAGAACTCTAGAAGAGTATGCTTCACTTTCTCCAACTTTAGAAACTCCAAAGTATTTTACACGTTTAATGTTTCATGATAAAAAACTGGTTAAGTATATTTCTGAATGAAACCTAGGTAAGACCTTTGTGAAACTTATCCTGCACTATATAATCCCAACATATTCATACTAGTACCTCGAGAATACACATTGAAAAACCCACATGATAATACTTAGGGATCTTCAAAAAATTTGATGACCCTCTCAATCAATTCAAACCACTCCATAGAATCGTTTTGTCCGCTATCAATATAGAATATACATGGATGCTACTTGGTAAATTCCAATCCATGATCCACTTTCCATCCTAGGATTATTGGGACAAATGACCCTAGAGTCTGAATGATATAGATCGTTACCTCATCCAAAGATGGGTCTGTTGGAGGATATTCTAGCATAACCTAAATTGTGTTTAACCATATAATATTTCAAAGATCTCATCATGTAAGAATTTGCTTCTAAACACAAGACAAAAACCAATCAGCTATGAGATAATTCCAAAAGAATCAAAGTCAAAAAAAATTCTAAAAAATTATTTAAAAAAAAAATAATTTAAAGTAGTATTGAATTATACAATTAAAGAAAAATACCCATTAATTTTAATAAGACCATCTAAATAAACTCCCCACTATGTTTATTCAACAGAACTTACACGGTGTGGCCGGTATCACTCAAAGTGTCTCACTTTGATTTGAAATGGACAACATTTTAAGTGAAAACAACAACTTACATACGAAAAAAAGGACCAAACGTTTTTGGATTGTGTTGATACTTTAGGAAAACAATCCAATGGTCATTTGAGACGTGTACAAGACAACCCCGCCTCAATCCATGGCACGGTGTGGCCAGTATCACTCTAAATGTCTCTCTTTTGTTTAAAATGGACACCATTTTAAGTAAAAACAACTGGCATATGGAAAACTGACCAAACATATTTAGATTGTCTTGATAATTTAACACAATTATCCATTGGTCATTCGTGAGGTTTAAGAGGAGACAACACATCATTCAGATGTGTGGTTTGGGCGGCATAGGTGAATATGTGTTTTTAGGTGTTTGGCGTGCTTGAAAAGCGTGCGTGGGGTGGTCAAAACCAGCTGAATAACCTCAGAATTCCATGAAATCAGACGACAACAATGGGTGGGTGAATTGTGAAATGCTCGGCCAGACGTCACGTTAATCGGAGGAGTCGTGTGACTGTGGTGGCCGAAAATGCACTTTGTATGTCGTAAATGGAGAAAACATGTGTTTAATGGTCAAATGCATTCCGAACGACATCAGAATGACTTTAAATCACACAAAACACCCTAATTTTTATTCTTGAGGTGCACAAGGAGACAGAACATCATTCGGATGTGCGGTTTTCATGGAACGACTAAATATGTGTTTTTTAGGTGTTTGGCGCACTTGAAAAGCATGTGTCGGGTGGTCAAATCTGGCTGAATGACCTCGGAATGACATGAAATCAGACGACAATAAAGGGTGTGTGAATTTTGAAATGGTCGGACAGACAGAATATCAATCGGAGGTGTCATATGACCACGGTGGCTGGAAACGCACTCTGCGTGTCGTAAATGGCCAAAGCATGTGTTTTACGGTCAAATACATACCCAATGACATCATAATGACTTTAAATCACAATAAAACACTCTAATTATTATTTTTTAGGTGTATTAAAAGACAAAACATCATTCGGACGTGTGGTTTGCGTGGAACGACTGAATATGTGTTTTTTGGGTGTTTGGTGCACTTGGAAAGCATGCGTGGGGTGGTCAAAACCATCCGAATGAACTTGTAATGCCATGAAATCAGACAAAAACAAAGGGTGGGTGAACTGTGAAATGTTCTGCCAGACGACATGTTAATCAGAGGTGTCATGTGACCGTGGTGGCTGAAAACGCACTCTGCGTGTCGTAAATGGCCAAAACATGCGTTTAACGATCAAATGAATAACGAACGATATCAAAATGACTTGAAATCACACAAAACACCCTAATTTTTATTATTGAAGTGTATGAGGAGACGCCACATCGTTCGGATGCGTGGTTTACAAGGCACGACTGAATATGTGTTTTTAGGTGTTTGGCGCGCTTGAAAAGCATGCGTGGGGTGGTCAAAATCGGTCGAACGACCTCGGAATGCCATGAAATCAGACGATGAGAAAGGGTGGGTGAATTTTGAAATGGTCGTCCATACAACACATCAATCAGAGGTGTCGTGTGACCTCGGTGGTCAAAAATGCACTCTGTGTGTCGTGTATGGCCAAAACATGCGTTTAATGGTCAAATGCATACCGAATGACATCATAATGACTTGCAATCACACGAAAACACCCTAATTATTATTCTTAATGTGTATGATGAGAAAAAACTTCATTTGGATGTGCAGTTTGCACAACACTGCTGAATATATGTTTTTTAAGTGTTTGGTACGCTTGGAAAGTGTGCATAGGGTGGTCAAAACCGGCCGAACGACCTCTGAATGACATGAAATCGGACGACAATAAAGGGTGGGTGAATTGTAAAATAGTTTGGTAGACAGCATGTCAATCAGAGGTGTCGTGTGACCATGGTGGCCGAAAACACACTCTGTGTGTCGTAAATGACTAAAAATGCATTTTACAATCAAATACATACCGAACGATATCAGAATGACTTGAAATCACACAAAAACAACCTAATTATTATTCATGAGGTGTAACAAAAGACAACACATCATTCGGATGCGCAGTTTGCGTTCCATGGTAGAATATGTGTTTTTTAGTTGTTTGACACGCTTGAAAAGCATGCGTGGGGTGGTTAAACCCAGCCGAATGACATCGGAATACCATGAAATCAGATGACAACAAAGAGTGGGTTAATTTTGAAATGGTCGGCCAGGAGACATGTCAATCAGAGGTGTCGTGTGACCATGGTGGCCAAAAACACACTCCAGACAGCCCCCCCGGACAGCCCCCCTCACCTTCGGATAGCCCCCCGCACCCCCCAGACAGCCCCCACCCATTGAACAGACCCCCCCCCCCCCCCCGCCCACCGGACAGCACCCCCTACCCACCAGACAACACCCCCCCACCCTTGGATATCCCCCACCGCCCTGACATCCCCCAACCCCCCGAACATCACCCTTTACCCCGGACAACCCCCCACCCCTCGGACAGCCCCCCACTCACCTCGGACAGCCCCCACCCCCCGGACAGCCCCCCACTCACCTTGAATATCCCCCCACCCTCCGGACATCCCCCCACACCACCCGGACAGCCCTCCCACCCCCCAGACAGCCCCACGCACCACCCGGATATCCCCCACCCCCCGGACGACCACCCACTCAATTATTTAGTTCTAATCTGTAAGTCCTAATGTTATTCATCTATTTTCTTATTTTCTATTCTGATTTGGTCTAAACTAGATCCCTCTCTCTTTACCTAGGCTAGGAACTGCTTCCTCCCTATTGATCCATCTGAATTCAATCAATTTTTTAGTTCTACACTCCAAATCGGTAAGGCTTAACTTAGTTTTGCATCTATTATTGTTTGTTTAACTTTTTATTTGACATAAACCAGGTGGTACTGTGTGTGGAATGACATACGCAATAATTACAGTTTGATTTGTTTTCTATTTTAATTCTACAATGTAAGTGTCATGATTATATGAATCAACTTGATTTGAATTCATCATAGCCAGTCCGTTTATGTAGTTAGTGGATCATATCGAGCCACGGTGTGGCCGATACCCTTCAAAATGTCTCACTTTTATTTGAAATGGACATGATTTCAAGTGAAAACAATAACTTGCATAAGGAAAACTGACCAAACGTATTCGAATTGTGTTGATACTTTAGCACAAAGATCCATGGTTCTTTTGTGATTTTTAAGATTCAACCCCACCTCAATTTGAGGCACAACATGACTGATATCACTCAAAGTGTCTCTCTTTTATTTGAAATGGACAGCATTTTAAGTGAAATCAACAACTGACATACGGAAAAATGATCATACGCATTCAGATTGTGTTGATACATTAGGACAATGATCCATGGGTCATTTGTGACGTGTACGATTCAACCCTGCCTCAATCCAGGGCTTGATGTGATGGGTACCACTCAAAGTGTCTCACTTTTGTTTGAAATCGATAGGATTTTAAGTGAAAACAAGAATTGGCATACAGAAAACTGACCAAATGCATTCGGATTGTGTTGATACTTTAGCACAATGATCCATGGATCATTTGTGACGGGTACGAGTCAAACCCACCTAAATGTGAGGCACGGTGTGACTACTATCACTCAAATTGTCTCACTTTTGTTTTAAATGGACAACATTTTAAGTGAAAACAACAACTAGCATACAGAAAATCTTCATAAGGCTACACATAGATTCTTGAAATTAAGAGATAAAAAATAAAATATGATCGACTGGTATATGTTATTAGAAGAAAATATTCACAAGGAATAGATTGAAACACAATGGGTCATAGTATATATAGAAAAACATTAATTATATTAGGAATGAGTCTTGAAATCCCATCATGAACATGCACCAACACTCATGTTCTAATTCTAAATCACGGGTTGTTCATTCTATATAATAACATACAACAAATAAATAACATATAGTGAATTCATATGAAACCTATGAATACTCATGCATACCATATAATTTTTTTTTCAACAAGGCTACACATAGATTCTTGAAAAATATGTTTCAAAGTATCATAAAAATACCCCAATGGTTAGGAATGCATATGGTGACACTATAACCCCATGGATCACGTCAATCCCATCCTCAAACAGTGGGTTCTAGGACCAAACCAAAGTCCCTTTGGAAACCCAATACCAAAGACTTAATTGAATATTCATACCCACTACCCAAGATGGGGATTCATCTCACATCACACCCCAGGAGAGCAAATTACAATTAGCCACATACCCCCTTATTCTATTTGAAAATTCGATGAAAAACATTTAGGATATTCCAGTAACCCATATCATATGTAGAGATTGTCCAATGTTTCCCACTAACACATCTGGGACCATTTATACATGGATACATAATCCTTTGAGGAATATAAACATCCCATGTGATTCCTATAACTCATCCTCGGTCTAAGAACATGACTACTACCAATTTCTATCTTATGGGTATCATGATCCTTTTCTACTCTACCCATGTTTTTCTATTGGTTTTAAGATACTCAACCAAATACCATGACTAAACATCCCATGTGATTCCTATAACATGTAGGTTTTTCTCATGTGTGTATTGGTGTTGTTGTTTGAGTGAGGAATGAATTCTAAATTTTGAATACTCTTATGTGTGTGGGTGTTGTGGTTTGAGTGAGGAATGAAGTCTAAATTTGGAATACTCTTATGGGTGTTATTTCATTTTCTAAAACATGTAGGTTTTTTCTCTTATGTGTGTTATTGAATTTGAATTTCTAAATTTCTTAATTTCTAAATTTTGGAATGAATTATAAATTTTGAATACTTTGGATGGGGTTTTGTATTGGTGTTGTTGCATGTCTGAAGAGGGGGAGGTGTGTTGTTGTGTTTCTATGGAGCTGTGTTGTTGCATGTCTAGAGAGGGGAGGGGCCTGCTGCTATGGAGTTGATAAAATGTATACCAACAGTTTTTAAAACCATTGGTATAGATTCTATAATATAACTATACGGACTGTTTTGTTATAACCATTGGTATATGTTTATACCAACGATTATAACAAAACCATCAGTATAGCCTTATGGAATTCCATATCCCCTCTATACCAACATTTGTAACCGTTGGTATAAGTGTAACACACATATACCAACAGTTTCACAAACCGTTGGTATATGTTATACTTTAACACACAGATGCCAATGGTTTGTAGAAAACCATTGGTATACCTTCTATTTTGACACCTATACCAACAGTTTTCACAGAACCATTGGTATATGCCTTTTGTCATGGCTTACATGGCCACGGTTGATGGAACCATTGGTATACTATATACCAACGGTTTCCAGGCCTTTACCAATGGTTGTGAACCATTGGTAAAGTTTAAAATTCTAGTAGTGTTATTTAGATATTACCACATGAATTTTTCATTGAGATACTGATATATCTTAGTAATTATATTATGGATTGATAATTTTTTACTATTTTTATCTTACAAAATACCCTTCTTCAATTATGATATTTAAGTGAAACATATTCATTTCATGAATCTTATAATTTCATCATTTTCAAAGTTGAACTCTACAATATTCCTTTCCTTATTCTATAAGTCTATATCCTCCTTCCAAACCTCCTTGATATTCACATAGATGGATATTGTTATTTCCAAATGAGAATGGATGAAATGTCATGAGGGGGTGAATTGACCTTTTTGAATATATTTTTAACCTTTTATCATTCTTATATTAATGAGAAGAAATATAAAGATAAATGAACGTAGTTATTTTTAAAGTAGTTCAGATCTAAATGATCCAAATACACTCTCTACCCCTCATAAATATAGAGATAGATGAAACCCACTATAATGAACTCTATGACAATTGAAGGGAGTTACAACCTTTTTCAACTGCCCTTATTAAACCTCGGAGGAACAACCCGATGAGATCTTTTTATACACATAGCGGGTTAACCAGGTCACCATGCCTTTTGTAGCCCAAGAGGCACAACCCAAAAGATACCTTTTTAAGTGGGGGAAGAACCAAACCATGTATTTTACTCAAACCAAGGCATAACTGATCTTCTTACCATTTATCAGTTATGGAAGAACTCATACATTTTTAATGGGGTAGTATAACCCAACACTTGCCTTTTTCGGGTAGTATAACCTGACACAATTAAGTAAAGATAAGATTAAAAATAAGTAAAAAATGTAGAATCTAGATGAACAAGAAAGGAACTGATTGTTGATGCAGAAAGGTTCTCACTATTAGTAATTGATCAAACTATTGATGTTCAGCAAAGAGAAATATTTTATTTCCAAGGTGTACCATATAGTACAGTTCAAGAATACTCCAACATCTTTTTGATATAAATATAAAAAACTCTATATATAGATTTATTTCATGCACAAAATATTCAAATCATGAAGACCATCTCATTTTAGAATTCCCAAAGCAATATGGGATTCATTCACTGAATGCACATGAAAAAAAATCCCAAGTGTGTTTACTTTGATAATCGGTATAACTAAAATAGGTTGTATAATACAACTCATTATAACTTTTTATACAATGAAAAATATTCATAATAATAACTTTTAAATACCCCCATTGAGTATTTGAAGTAAACTTTACATTTTACAAATACTTTACATTTATATATTTTATGTTCTAAAAATGTAGTGTGTATATTAATATACACATGATCACATTTAATGTAATTTGAATATGGAATACAATTTTTCCAAATAAATTTTTATAGGATTGAAATAATTAATGATTATTTTAGTAATAATTAGATCAAGAGAATCATGTGAAATAAACAAATAGTAATTTGAAATATATAAGTGAAATAAAAATAGAGCATGTTTGGAACTAAATTATGAAAAAATCATTATGTGAATGAAGGTAATAAATTATCAATATGTTAGACTTATGAAGAAAATCACACTTGCTTCATCTGAGTTATTTCTTCTTTTATTTACTCAAAAAATAAATTTTGGAATCTTGAATTTTTACTCAAAAAAACCTCAAAAACATTATTTAAGTGTTGAAGTCTTGTTATCAGCTTATAGGCTTATGCTAAATTCATAACTTTAGCATAAAGTCTTATATTTTTCTCAAACCTCAAATGTTATCTAAGTGTTGAAGTATTAATATTAGCTTAAAGGTATATGTTGAAGCTAAAATTCTTACACTCAAGCCACATTATTAATGGATTTCTTATGCTCAGTGATCCAAATCCTTACACTCATGCATGTTTTTTTCTACCTTAGTGAAGTCTGATTCTCAAAAATGTATACTTATGATCAATTCATACGCTCATGCCCTTGTTATTTTTTTAAATTGTCTCTAAATTCAAACATGATAATGTATAAAATACTAACACATATTATGATGGATTTTTCATGAAAAAGAGGTTTTTAATATTAAATAAAATTTTATAGTTTTTATCAAAATAGAAATAAAAAATTCGTTCATGGATCCACTTAAAAATTATCCCCCTTTTGGTTTTTACAAAATAAGATTCAAATTTCTCAACCTTTTTGAAATTGATGAAAAATATTAAACAAATTTACAATTGGTAAATATAACAAAGATTTATTATATATGAATGGAAAATAAACTAACCCTTGTAATGTTAACATCAAACATGAAAAGATCCCCTTAATGATTACTAGAAAAGAAACAAAGCCTAAAATTTACATCAAACACATAACTAAGATCTCCATATATTCATGCTTTTTCAAATAGTAGGAGCAGAATTTAAAAACTTTTTATGTGTAAGAGTATAAAATATTTTGGATAAATATTTTAAATGGATCAAGGAATATAGGGGTTTTGAAAAATGTGACATCTAAAGGGTTATCATGTTTTTATAGTATAAAATATTTCTGCTCATTTGACATATAAAGAATGTAACACTTGAAACATTTCCACCTGAACCATTAACAAAGAAGGTTATATACATCTTTGGTAAAATATTTTCATATCCAAGACCAATTTTATTTTTTTTAATTTTATTCAAACTCACAATTTTATCAAAACGTTTTCTTACTTGAACAAAAAAGGATAGATATGTCTTTAACCCTTTAATATCATATATAAGTTAATAATTTTCTTCCATAATAGAACAAAATATAATTATATTGTATTATTAATATTTATACTGATAATATTTATGTTTATGATTTTCAAGTTGACCACTTTCTTGATAAATACATACTTTATCATTTGATCTTGAATGATTATTTTTCAGTTTCTCATTTTGAGTAATAAACTCGTTATGCCTACTCTTAATATTTTTTAATAGTATTTTAATATTGTTTCCTTTATGATTGATTATATCAATAACTTCATATAGATCATATTTAGAGGAAACTAAATCACATTTATAATAGGAATAATAATCAGATTGAATTACTTATTTTTATAATGTTGTTAAGAACATGTTTTCTTATTCTCTTCATGCAATAGATTCATCACCCAAATCTAAATCTAATGTGTAAATCCAACTATATTCCATTTATTCCCTTTACTTTTTGAACTATTCTCTCTTGTTCTTATCATTCATGAGACTTAGGTAGTTGCAGTTGATATACCCTATTTTACTGCATTCATAACAAAAAACATCATTATCATCAATACCTTTCTTTCTTTATTTACTCTATATGAACTTAATTTTTATTTTTTTTGAGTGTATTTTCTATATTATCCCTTGGGAAACCTATAATACGTGGTCTTTTTACTACTTTTCTACTCATAATTAGAAGAGTGAGTGGAAACATGTATTTTTTATTTAATATAAATTCCATTAATTTTTTAATTTTATTATTGATCAATATTTTTCAATTCTAACTAATAATTTAGTAAAGACCCAATAAACTCATCCAAATTATATTCTTTAAAAAATTTACTACAATCAATTACTACCTTTTTAGAATTCCATTTTTTGGGTAAGGCTCTCAAAACTCTTGTGACCAGAATATAATTATCTAAACTTTCTCCCAAAACACTCATTCAATTTACAATTCTTGTAAATTTATGAAACATTTAATTAATTTTTTATTCTTATACCATTTTGAATTCCTAATACTTACCTCTTAACAAGCCTGATGTAGTTATTATAAATTTATCTAAACCTAAATGAGTAACTTACAATATTTTCTAAATTTAATGTGATGTTTTATGTGAATAAATATGACTATATACATTCTTATTAATTGCACAATATTGAATATTCATCAACTTGTAATTAATGTGGGGGTTGGAATCCTATAACCCACTATTTTTACATGAGATTTTATATATATTCAAGGAGGTGAATATTAATTAAAATATATTATTACATATCATTCATAGTTTAGTATGACTTTAATGTAATATTATCCCAGAGTATTCCTTACATTAAAAATGGAATAGAAGTTCCACACTATGATGAGAACTTTGAAATTTCATGAAGATATTTTTAATCCTTATTCTATGGCTGGATAATATTCTATGATAGGGAACATAGTATATTTACCATCAGGTACGCGTACTCGTTTGTATATGAGACTTAATCTAATGAAGTTTTCACTTGGTAATATCCAAGATGGAAGATTTTGATAACAGAACTGAAAATAGGAAATCTATATATTTTTGAGTTTTTATGGATGAAAACGCAGCATCAGGATGTGTCATGTAAAATAGATTTCATGAATTTAATACATGATGTGTACTAACTGGAAGCCATGCAATAATAAGTACACACTTTGTATACTTCCTATATATTTGGTACCCAATGAATGTTTATGAGAATTACACAATGAGTCCTTAAGTGTGTACTTTAGACATAAACTAAAAAAAGTAAACAACATGTAGCTTTCCTACACACACTGAGTACATATCCTATTTATGAAAAAGTATTAATTTTAATTAATTAATCTATTAAAATTCTTCAACCCAAGTTCTGAAAGTTATTAAATTGATAGTTCACAATAATTGTTCTCCGTATTACATTATATTTTTAATTAATTTTGTATAATATTTGAAACTACACGTTATATATGGCCACTGCATACTAAATAATTAGTGTTCATTAAATCATATATATAATTTAATTTTTCATGTCTTCCATGTTTCATTAATTTTATAGTGGAAATTGTGAAATTATAACACATTTCAAGCATGAAATATTTCATGTGAGTACATTATATACATCAAGGGTCATACTGAGTAGTTGGGAAATGTACTTACTGAGTTTCTTCTAAGTAAAAAGGCGTGTATTTTTTTATTAAATTTAAAATAAAATATATTTATTTATTTTATTTAAAATCATATTATATTAGAATATATAGGGTATTTAGATGAAATAAGATAAAATGAATTACTTTTTTAATAAGTTAATTAATCAGATTAATTCATGTTTGTTTTATCTTATTGAAGAATGAATTGAAATAAATACTAGCTAGAGGTTTTAAATGAATAGCCATTACACGTGTATGACCGATCGTGATCTTTTACCAAAGCTATGTATGTGTTGGTTTTGTTTATTTTTTTAATTGGTTTATAACCTTTCATTATTAAATTAAATATGATGGTATGCATATCATCCATATCTCACTTATGATGTAGGACTTGTGCATCCAAAGTTGTGTTATATGATGTAGGACTTGTGCATCCAAAGTTGTGTTATATAATTCACCTTAATCAATATTTTGGTTCCCCTCACTTGCATATGGGTTATAAAACATATGAAATAAAATGAGCATCGAAAGGTACATGGAGGCGGTTCAAGAAAGTAAATAAGTGAATCCAACCTAGGAATGAATAGGTGGATATGTAGGATGTTGTAACTTTGTACAAGATTGATACATAGGGTTTTACCCCAAGGTTATAGGTGGATTTATTATTCTCTCAATAAATAAACCATTAGATAAATTTCATGATCATGTTGTTTATTTATTTTTTTAATTTTTTTCTTATGCATGATTTATTTTCTGGATGAAAAATTAAAATCACATAAATAAATCTTTTAATAGAGAATGATGAAATTAAAATAAAAGGATTATTCATAAATATTTTATCAGTACATTGTTAATCCCTTAAGTAAAATCCACTTAAAATTAACAAGATATGTAAAATATAAAATAAGAAATTTACTCCTAATAAAAAATCTATCAAGTTATTATTAATTCATTAAGCCTTACGTCACATGAAATAAGATGAACCAATATTTAAAGAGTTGGTTTAGACTCCATCGGTTGAACTTTTAATTATCAGGAAGTCTTAATTATGATAGTGGGTCGACTCACCCAAATATGAATAAAGTTTAATGGCCACCATCTATCCAATTAAAATTTTAAGGAAAGTGTTTAGGATATCCAAGATATGATTTATGTATTTGGGATTCCACTCAATGGTTCAAGGAGATTCTTGTTTACATTTGTAAAAAATCCTAACTAAATACTTCATTACATTTTTCATGTCCTATGTTTGGATTATAAGAAGGGAAATATGGATCGTTTCCACTAGAATTTCCACATCATGGGACATTCTGAGTCCAACGGCAAGGGCCATTAAGAATTGATAAAAGAGTGGGAGACTTAATAAAATTAAAATTATTATTATTTATCACATAAATTAAAATCAAGATATGTAAAAAATAATATACTCTCTTATAATTGTATAAAAAAGACAAGTCTTTCAACCACATTATCCATATGATATATTATACAGAAAGACAATATTCTAAATATTAGTATATTCTTAGACTATTTTAGATTCTTATAGGTAGTGTTGTGCTATTAATTGAAATATTGTGTTCTAGGATCCTCAATCCATGATCTTCTTACTAAGGAGATGAGTGATGTGGAGTTTACTGTCTATGAAAAATACACGAATGATGTGCTTGACATTAAATGTTTAATATTTTCATCCATGTATAGTGAACTCATGAAGTCATATAAAAACATGGATTCTTATAGAATACTACAAAATCTTCATGATCTTTCTTACGATAGATAAAGACATGGATGATTTTAGATCTCCAAGGTTCTCTTCATGAGAAATAATGGAGAATGTTCACCAACTGGGACACCCATAGACAAACTTATTAGATACATTGAGTTAATATAGGTTCTAGGTTTTAAGATACCTGAATAAATATGTACTGATCACATTATTTCATCAATCCATTAATATTCTCTAGTTTTGCTTTAAATTTCTATATAAAAACATATATAAGCCTCTCCCATATCTTCTCACTCTACTTCACCAAGTTGACAAATATATAAGTGTAAAAATACTTATATACTTATGGTGAAAAAAAGTAAAGTCTTGGAAAAATGATTTAAGATTAAATTCAATCCTAAATAATCTTCACAACACCCCTAAAATAAAATAAATATCAATGGGGAATCAAAATAACAAGATGTGGCCTTTTTTGTGGACACAAGGGTTGTTGGAAGAAAACATGCACCCACAAAGAAAAGTTAAATATTTAGGATTATTCATTATTGAGTGTAATATATATTTCTCTAAAAATTAGGTATTAGATGCGTCATTTTGTGCCTACATATGTACTCAATTATAATAACCAACAAGATTATAGAATATTTCCTAAGGTGAGGTAGATCTATGAGCAGCCAACGAATCTAGACTTGTTATTGTGACTGTTGGGGACTACCACCTCGCACTATTGAAAAGAATGATCATTGTTCTAAAATATTGTTATTATGTTCTTTTAGTCACCAAAAAAATATTTCTAGGTTCATAATTAATATATATAGATTTATTTTCATGTTTATAAATAATTTTTTCTTCTATTATAAAGAAATTATTTGTTATGGTAATGCATATTTAAATAGTGATATTTACATGTAGGATCACACAAAAATTAGTAATTAAAATTGATAATGAAGAAAATTCACATAACTCACACCACACTAAACTTTAAAATTACCATCTAGGTCTTGTAAATTAAAATAATTTGGCCATATTACACCAAGATGGATATTTGGATTCATTTGAGCTAAAACCACTTTATTTATGTCATGCATATTTGTAAGGAAATATAACAAAATCCCCAATTATTGAAAAAGGTTAAAGGGCCACAGAGATTCTTAATTAGGTTTATATTTATTTTTTTGTACCATTTCTAGTTGAATATTATATTTTTTTCTCATACTTAGTAAATTTTACTGATGATTTTAGTGGATATGGATATGTCCACTTAATGAGGTATAAGTTAGATTCTTTTGATAGATTCCAGGAATATAATAATAGAGTTGAGAACCTTATTGGTAATAATATTAAGAATATATAATCATATCGTGGTGGAGAATATCTTAATGAGCACTTCATTTATTATTTATAGGAGTTTGGGATTTTATCCCAACTCACTTCTCCTCATACACCACAATGGGATGGTCTAAGTAAAAGGGGGAACGACACCCTACTAGAGACAATGAGATCAATTATTTTTCATGGGATTATTCCATTATCCTTATGACGATAATCATAATAGAACAAAATACACATTCTAAATAGAGTTCAAAGTAAAGTAGAAAATGGTATTTTATATGAAATAATGTATGAAAATAAACCATTGCTGAAACATGTATGAGTATAGGGCTATGGAACATTTATTAAGGATATTTATGTAAAAACAAATTACCCCTAGTGGAACTAAGTATATATTTATAGGATACACTATGTAAATAAGGGTAAATTACCTATAAAATCTCTAATATAAGAATTTTTTTGTTGATATACATCTGATATCCCTTTAGAGATATCATATCTCAAAAAGAGATAGTTGGAGCATGATAGACTTTGATGAATTCATTGATTAAGATAAAAAAGTTTTGGCATAAGAACATATTCCATAAGGCCTCAGTGAAGAGTATGTTCTCAAGTCACAAGTACTACATTAATGTATAATAGAGTTTAGAGAAACAAAACGATATGTTTTTCTAGTCACTAATGTTGATGAATCATTATTAGTTGATAATAATGATCTTATAACCTAAAAAAAAGCAGTAACTAGAATATAAGCTTCCAAATGGAAAGAATATATGATTTCTAAAATTTATTCCTTATACAAAAACCATGTTTGGGTTTTAGTAGTACCTATAGTGGATGTAAATAATATTGGTTATAAATGGGTAGTTAAAAATAAAATAAACATATGTAGACAAGTTAGTAACTATAAGGTATAACTAATTGAAAATGGTTTCAATAATATTAAGGCATAGACTATGATGAATCATTTTCAACATTTTCTATAATAAAAACAATAATAATTAAACATATCATACAAGATTACCATAACTATGATATTTTGTAAATGGATTTCAAAACATATTTTCATAATGGGAACCTCCAGAACAATGTCAATATGACACATCCTGAAGTGTTTGTGGATCCAAAGGATTCCAACAAAGTATGAAAAGAATCTACATCCAAGAATATTGAGTTTTATGAGTCCATAACAAAACTTCATTTAATAAAGTATGAATTTGATCATTGTGTCAATAAGAGATTTAGTGGGAGTACGGTTGGTTTCCCAATAGTTTATTTCAATGACACATTACTCATGATAAACAAAATATCAGTCTTATGGTCTATTAAATCCTGATTTAATACATTACTCTACAATAAGAAATTAGGTGACGCATCACATATTCTTGGGATCAAAATCTATCATGATAGATCAAAGAGTCTACTTGGACAAAGTCAAAGTATATATATTTACAAGATACTGATGAGATTCAGTATGGAACAATCTAAGCGGTGATTGTTTCCAGTGTCACATGATATTCATGTTTACAAGAAAATGTTCCCTCAAACACATGAGGAAAGAAATAGTATATTAAGGACTCCATACATATTAGATATTAGTTCAATAATGTTTGTTATGCAATGTATAAGGATAGATGTCACATATACCTCAAGCATGGTAGGAAGATATCAAGATAACAGAGGTGACTACCGTTGCATTATAGTCATTACCATCCTTAAGAATCATAAGTGTACTAAGGATATGTTTCTAGTTTAATGAAGTGATAAGGAATTAGTAATCAGAGTATAGGCATATGATAGTTTCCAAACATATCAAGATGATATGAAATGATAGCCAGGATACATCATCAATCTTAATAGAGGTGTTTTGAGTTGGATGAGATCAAGTTAATCCATGGTTTTTGATTCTATAGTAGATTCCAAGTATATTGTAAATTTTGAGGAATCTAAATAAGAAGTTTAGATTTACAAATTCATCCAATATATTCTTGTGGTACTTAACATTAAAGACCCTATCACACTCTATATTTATAATAATAAAACAGTAGATCTTTAAAATGATCCAAAGTCTCATTTTTAGGAAAAACACATATTTAAAAAATATGATCTCTTGATAGTTTTTCCTCAAATAGGTGATTTCACTGTGAGAAGAGTTCCATGAAAGATAACAAGATAGATGCCTAAACTAAATCCTTAACTTAGTAGAAACCTAATCATCATGTGAGATCTAGTGGTATGAAATTCATTAGCAGTTGGATCTAGTCCAAGTGGGAGTATATTAGATTTAGTATCCTAGAACCAAATATTTGTACTTTATATAAAATATTCTTCAAATGAGTGAATATTATTTAAAATATTTTATTTTATATCATTCATATTTCTATATGAATTTATTGTAATAATGCTTATTTTTATTTTTCTAATTTAGAAGGGCATAATGTTCCCCCACTATGATGAGAACCTTGAAATTCTATGGTGATATTCTTAAACATTTTTATATAGTCAGATAATATTCTATGATGGAGCACATAATATGTTGACTGTCAGGTGCGAGTACTTGTAAGTAAATGAGACTTCATGTTGTAAAGTTCAAATTTGGTAGTCTCCAAGTTGTGATATTATGAGAATAGACCCACCATTAGGAAATAAACATATTTACGTGTCATTGTATTTTTCTGTCTGTGAGCATGTGTAATTATACTTATACTTTATGATTATTATTTATTCATATCTTGACTCACACACATTGGTGTACTATCATAAACTGTGATAAGATAGTTTATGGTGAAGTTGGGTGTGTTGGGAGAACTGTGAATGACATGTTATTAATGAATAAGTTGAGGAAGGAATTGTCCCTTCTATATTTATAGAATATGATAACTCATATCTTTGATTGAAATGGAATAATTTAATTACATTTCATGGCCACAATGTCACAAATAATTTTTTAGGTAGTCAAAGAAATATGTATCAAGGATATAAGTTGATGACACGAGTGTGAAACCGTATTAATGAGATATCGATAACAAGGATTATATTAAATAGTGATGGTTCTTATATGGTTTTGTCATTGTGACATATTTTCTTCCTCTATGGGTTCTTTGAATTGTTTCTAGATAGTAATCTTAGACTATAGTCAAGCTCACCTAATTTCACTAAGGAAGAGGCCTAGAGTGTTACACACAAAGTGTTTCCTTGGGTATTATTCAAATATTATTTATATTTAATGATTGGAATAAATTTTATTCTATAGAATAAGAGTTAATATTTAATAAATATTTATGAAATGATCACAAATATTAAATTAAAAGTCAATTTTCAAGGAAATTGTTTAATTATGTGAATATATAATATTAATTTATCTCTAATTATCCACAACATAATAAATAATTATTTTTTATTAAATCGATAATTTATTTACTTATGCAGATATCAAATAAATTTTTATTATCCAGTCTATGAAAATAAGATTTATTTATTTATTGAATGAATGAATATTTAATAATAATATTTATTTGGGTATTTGATAAATTTAAAGGAGGATGATGGGACTGAGATTAGGTCTAGAGATAAATATTAATTTTCAAGACCAAAAAATAGAATTTATCATTGTACTGGTTAGTGCCCACCATGGAATATATTGGTATTATTATTTTATTACAAGGAATGGGGTTTCTTGGGGTTTAATATTTTATAAAAGTGTCCGTATGAAATTAATTAAATACTCAAACCAAATCTATGGTCTATAAATAGACTTTCATAAAATTATATAGAATGTTGATAATTTTTCACAACAGATTCCTTTCAATATCTTCCTCGTCCTATTGTCCTCTT
The DNA here is from genome assembly GCA_963277665.1 of Viscum album. Taxonomy (NCBI): domain Eukaryota; kingdom Viridiplantae; phylum Streptophyta; class Magnoliopsida; order Santalales; family Viscaceae; genus Viscum; species Viscum album. The sequence goes on from OY728144.1 coordinate 212,326,285, forward strand.
AAAAATGAGAAGAACAAGATAGATTCCTTCATGCCCAATGTAATGTTAAGTGATCAAAGGAAAATAATGAAAGAAAATCAATCTGTAAGGCTATAACCCAAAACATCATCAACATTATTTGGAAAGTAAAGGAGAATGTGTTGATCACAACTAAAGGAGCTCTATTATTTGTCCTCACAATACAACAACTCTATACCAACCGGGTCTGAATGATCAACATCCTCAAAAAATAATGATCCCAAGATCAAGGTAACATTTCTTATTATGCTTAAATTAATTATTAAATTGACATGAAAAGACATTCTCTTGGTTCTAGCATTTTATTTGTCAATATTATTCAAAAAAATTGTTGGTTATAATTTTTATGTCTTGAACATTGTGAATGATCCATTGAATATGAAAAAAATACAACTTATCCATTGTTCTATAAAGTGCTTCCACTATGCCCTAAAATAACAATTTAGAACATAAATCATTACCAAGTAATGTTTCAAGATCATCTTCTATCAGTTTTTATGGTTTCACCATGATTGTAAAACTATAAATGATCAGGTATTTAAGAAAATCATCCATGTGAGACTACCAATAACCGTAGATAGTTCCATCAATGAGTGGAGGTATTTGAGGTTACCAACCATAATTTTCAATCATTCATTCATTATATCTCAAAATAGACATTTTCCCATTTACTATTTATGTTAGGAAATGATGAACACAAATAATATAAAAATATGCTAAATATTGGGAACCTGCTTTGATACTGATTTTTAGGTCCTGATGAGAATGAACGAAAAGTCAACATGGGTAGGGGTAAATAGACCTTTTTGAATATATTTTTTACCTTTTATTAAAGTTATGTTAATTCATTAGAAATATAAAAAAAATTAACATAGATATTTTTATAGTATTTCATATCTAAATAACCATACTCTACTCTGCACCCAACTTAAACACATAGAAAGATGACAACCACTATAATGGACTCTCTAAAATTTTGGGGGAGTCAAAAAACATTACAATTACCCTTTTTAAACTGTAGAGACACATACTAAGACACGTTTTTTTACACTTGGGGGATTAAATCAATAACCATTCATTTCGAACACCTAGAGTCGCAACCCAAAAGCTACCTTTCGAATTATAGGTAGAACCAACCATGCCTTTTACCCAGAACAAGGCACAACCGATCCCCTTGACTTTTAAAGGTTATGGAAGAACCATGCCTTTTTTTAATTCGAACACATACCTTTTATAGGAAGGATAACCTAGAATGATCAAGTTCATAAAATAATAGAAATAAGTAAGAAATTCACAAACTAGATGAATAAGAAAGGAACCAAGTGTTGAGGTAGCATGGTTCTCAAAAGAAGTAATGGATCAAATGATTGAATTTTAGTAAAGAAAATTATTTGATCACAAAGGTGTATTTCACAATACAATTCGATCATATCATCTACATCTTTTTTATTTGGATCTTTCAAACTAAATATATATAGTTTATTTATGCACAACATTTTCAAATCTTGAATCCCATTTCATTCCATCTTTCCCAAATAAATATGTTATTCCTTCATTGAATGCACATGCAAAATATTCCCATGTGGGTTTACTTTGATAATATATAAAAATAAAACATGTCATAAAAACCAACTAATTATAACTTTAAATACAACATAAAATAATCATAACAATAACTTTCAAATAATCCCACTGAGTCTTGAAGTAAACTATTAATTTTACAAATACATAACATTTAAATATTTCAACTTCTACGAATAAATCATGTATATTAATGTACACATGATCACATTTAATAAAATTTGAATAAAGCAAATAATATCTCCAAATAAATTTTTATAAGATCGATACAATTTATTATTATTTATGGAATAATTAGATCAAGAAAAACATTTTTAACAAACATTTAGTAATTAAAAATATAGATGTGTAAGAAAAATAGAGAATGTATTGAAATAAAATATAAAAAATCCATTAAGTGAACATGGGTCATAATTAATCATAATTTTAGATCTATGGAGAGAACCAAACTTGCATCATCAAAGTTATTTTTGTTAATCTTTTAATATTTTTAAATACTTTAATAATTTTATTTTGTTTTGATAAATTTCTCTCATTAAAAAATTACTAATTAAATTTTTTATTAAGTCCTCTTATTAAATTCTAATTTTTATTATAAATTTTTTAATTTCTCATGTTTATTAAAATTTATGTGTTGCTAATTAATTAATCTTTTTATTATATTTCAAAAATTTATTATGTAATTTTTTTGACAATGTTTTTGTAAAAGTTTTAAATTTGATATTTCAATTTTTTTACTTTAATTTTTTTTAAAACATTAGACATCCATGAGAGCTAAGTGTCTATCTCTCAACCATATAGGGGACCTACTAGGTCAACCACATGGGAAAGCCCTCCAAAATTTCACACAAGGAGGCTGATAAATTGGGTGTGCATAGTTAACCCCAAAGGCGTGCGGGCCCGTGTATAAGGCCCAATGTGTGCTCCCACAGGCATAAAGGGTGGGCTTGGATGCCCTAATAGGCTATAGACCTCATGCATGTTGTGAATTTTATTATGATCTTATCATTAACACATTCTTTCTTTTATACCGCTTGACCTCCCAATATCTATTTCAATATGGGATCGATCATAAAAAACAAGGATAAGATCTGGATCATTCGATCTATTTTAATTAATCCAAGATGCTTTTTATTTGTTAAATCCTATGCGTTATTTATTTATTCCTTGAATTGTATATTTCCTAATGCATTTTCCTCATATTCCTTGGAATTTTAGTCAACTTCTCAGGACTGACCAATGACTTCCATTATCTATAGTGATTTTCCTCAGCTGACCTCCTGCTTTCTAGTTCACCCTCAAATATATCACAAAAACTCCATTGCATATATCTATGTTCCTTCAAGCCTACATGTCAGTCTTTATTAGCCTTATATTTTTCTATCCATATGTTATCCTAGATCGAGTTTTATCTAAGAGGAATTATTATTCTTATTCATATCATGTTATTTTCATGGTTTTCTTCTTCTCCCTTGTTGGTTGCTCATTAGTGTCGAGTAACTTTTGGTATTTTCCAAAGCTGGGTAAATAATATCCCCAATGGAAATTACCAATGATGGGTGACTCGAATCCCCATTGGAATATTACCAATGGTGGGTGACTTTACCCACCTTTGGAACCCAATGGTGGGTCAGTGACCCACCACCAGACATCAACAATGGGTGATTTTACACACCATTGGAAATCAACGGTGCTTGATTTTACCCACCATTGGACATCAATGGTGGGTGATTTTAACCAACATTGGACATCAACTATGTTTTAATTATAAACCACCATTGGTGTTTTCCTTTATAGTACAAATCTCTAACATAAGCTTGTTCAAGATCTAATAGGAGTTATCCTCCTCGTCCATTCTGCTTCTATAATATTCTTTCTATCTATTTTTTCTTTGATTCTTAATAGTTATATTTCTATAAATTTTTTATTTTTTATTTTATCTAAATATTATTTTGTATGTTATATCATCAATGTCTTCATAAATATATTTTTATCAGTTATTATTTCTCTTCCGGTATAAGATCTTTCTTGCTCCAACTCCCTTCTTTAATTGGTTTGTAATAAATTTATTATTATTGTTTGAAGTTTTTTATATTTTAGTAATTTATTTATCCACCAATTATTTATTCCAATTGTTTGGAAATAGTTTTTATAACTCACCATTGTATTTTTCCAACAATAGGTCATGGGACACCACTGTAAATATCCAATGGTGACTCATGAGTCGTCATTGGACTCCCAACGGTACCAAAATTCCTATTACCTCTCTTTAAGCCTTTGGTTTCTAAGATGTAATGAATAAATTTTGTTTTAATTATTTATATTTATATGTTATTAAAGTTATAATGGCAGGTGATACTCTATTTAACTACCATTGGAACCCAGTGGTGAGTCAGGACCCACTGCTCTATATTCCAATGGTGGGTCAATGACCCTTTGTTGGTTAAACAATTTATGTTTCAAATTTTTATTGCATATTTCAATTGGTATTATTATAAATAATTATTTTGTTAATAATTATATTATTTTATGTTGAAATAATACTTTTTGAGTATGAAAAATAATTATTTCATTATTTTATGTACTTTTGTATAAGAAGATTCAAATTTCATACGATGATCTATTTTACTGTAATTTTTTTGTGTGTATAATAATTACTGTTATATTTTTATTTCAATTATTTTATAATTAAAAACTATTTATAAATGATTTACTCAATATATTAAATGTTTTTTTAATATTTATTGATGAAATATAAATCCAGATTGTAATTATATTTTAATCTAGAGAGTCTTTGAAAAACTATAGGTAACATTCATATTATTATATTATTATGAATTAATATGTTTCAGGAAGATATTAGACTTTTTCATGATCCTAATAGATATTGTTTTAATGTTCTAGGATATCTCTTAAAAATATGAATCATAAACCTATGAAGATCGTTCACAGATATTACTGGTGATATATCTTTGACATTATACTTCTCTAAAAAACTATTCACTATCTTCATAAACTTCTGCATTCTTGTTGTGATCAGAGAAGAAATCCATATTCAAAATTTGTCCCTTAAATAGATCTACAATAATTAAGCTTCAAATTATTTGACATTCTGATCATCTGATACATTTCTTGTATTTTTTTCATTTTGGTAATATATATTTCCTTCTGTTTATGATTTATTATGTCTGGTTAATACTTTTACCATCAAAAGTAGATCCTTCCTTTCTATGGTTATTCTACCACCCAAAATGATGTTTGGGTTGTGGCTTTGGATCAGAAGTTAGGATATAGACTAGTTTGAGTCACCTATAAAAAGACTAGGTTATGCCTCTGGGTTTTTTAAAATATAATGTCTATAATAAGATTCTAACACCATTTAAAGTGAGGTTATTAGTGTGTACCAATATCCTTGGGTAGAGGAGATTGAGGAGTAGACTAGGATCTTGGTGATCCAAACCACTATAAATCTTTATGTTCTTTACTTTTTTTCCATTATGTCATAACTCAAGAAAAATATACTCACTAATGTTTAATATTTTATAAAATATGAATATTTTTGTCATTAAATTTTACATTGACTATTCATCTGCCCTCTAGTAATATTTTTCAACAATATAAATCTGATAATTGGTATCAGATCTTGGTAATTATCTCTAATGTTATGATATTAAAAAATTAGTGTCAGAGCAAGGTCGCTGGTAGGTTTGAATTTTTTTGGATTTAATATGATACCCAAGAATTGGTATCAGAGCCACAACTCTAATCAGTTAGCATCTAGAAATATTTTATTCTTTGAAGAATATCATATCAATAAATTATTATTTTTAACTATGTGCTAACCAGTATCCAATTCTTAATAGTATAAGGAACAAAAAAAATTTATTTTAAGATTTCACATATAAAATTGAATGATGGATGGATCCCATAGAAACCCCCATTATTTTATGGGAATGATTAAAGATATTGGAAGGATATATTGGAATCCTACCTTAAACAACTGAGTATGGATCACTAGATCATCATGGAAAATCCATATGAGCTACCTAAGGTTGATCCGGAGACTCCGGTTGGTAATGACATGGTAAAATATGTTTTGAATTAGAAAGTTAAAAATATTTTATATTGTGTTATCAGTATAAGTGTATATAACCATGTTTCAAATTGTAAAATATCCCATAACATATGGAGGATGCTACAACTGACTCATTATGGAACTGAAAAGATGAAGAAAATCAATCAAGGAATGCTTAAAGCAGAATACCAAGACATCAATATGGGGGATGAATAATCTATAAATCAGATGTTCCACCGGTTCACCAGTATCACCAATGGTATGAGTTCTCTTGGAAAATCCTTTTACATCACTAATCAAGTGTAAATAGTTTTTATATATCTCCCAAAGAGATGATATGAAAATAAGGTTTCCATTGTTTGGTGTAATAATTTTAAGGAGTACGCTTTACATGAAATCATAGGCTCTTTCCTAAAGTATGAGTTAGAGCTAATGAATATTGCTGATGAGGAGTCTACTAAAATAAAAGGTATTAATTTTAAATATAATATTAATGATACTAATAATGTATCTAATTATGAGTTCCAAGAAAGTGAAAATTATATGGATCAATTTAGTAAGAAATTTTAAAAATTTATGAAAAACAATGGTTGAAATAGATAGTTTGGAAGAATGAATAAAACAATTACATGAAAATTAATTCAATTATGAATAATTATATTTCATTTTGAACATTCTATAAGTAGAGGAATAAATTTCACATTAGAAATTATTTCACTAAGATCAAGCACTTAAATAAGTATAAAGATAAATAGAGGAAATAAAAACAAACTCTTTTTGGAGGATGGGACTACTCAGATAGTTATAACTCTAGAAGTGACTCTAGATGTGAAAAGGAAATAGGTAAATTTTTCCCTGATGGGTATTACATGTCAGGTAAATGATTCACTTTTTACCCAATTGATAACTCCTATAAATTTTGATCATAATACAATATCTAAAAACGAACAAGATACTTATTCTGATTATGATTGTGATTGTGATTATAAGAATTATAGAATTAAAAAATTACTTGAAGAGACTAAAGAATTTAAAAATGTTATTTTAAAAAATTTTTAAAAATACAAATAAATTAAATGTAAAAATTAAAATTTAGTCAAATAAAATAAAAAAATTAAAAGGGAATGTGAAAATATAAATATGATTGTATCTCAGAATGAAGAAAGTAAAAGGTGTTTTGATTATGAGATTTTGAAACTAAAAGATGAAAATGAAATACTGAAATTATTTCTATATATAAATGATAAACACTAGGAAAAAATATTGAATTTATTTTTGGATGACTTAACTAAAGTAGAAAATAAATTTAAGAAATTAAAACAAGAAAATATAAAATTAAGAAGCACAATTTCTAGATCCACCAAGAAAGTTTATACATATTTAGAAACTCTTTAAAAAGATAATGTGGTTTTGAAAACTAATGTTGCTAATATTAAAGATGAGTTATCTATATTTGTAAGAGGGAAAACATAATATGATAAGATGATATATTTAATGAAACTAAACATAAATAAAAATGGTTTTGGTTATAACAATTTTACACCAAACATGAATAAGACTTCATTTTTTAAAAGTTCAAAAGGAAGTATTTCTACTCAAACTTGATTTAAATGCATAATGAAGGGACACTATTCTAATGAATTATCACTGAGATTCACTAAATATTTTGGTCATACAAGAACTATGTTATCTAAAATTTTTTATTCATATTCACCAAGAGACAAATGTCCAAAATATATTTGGGTGATTAAAAGTCCTTCTATGAATTCTGCTGAGTGTATGAAAATATGGGTGCCAAAAGAATATAACTCAAATCCTATTAGACCTAATTTGGTCACCTTTCCCAAATAATTATTATTTTTTTAACTAGTACGCATGATATCTACTTTAATATAATTTGATATGATGGAATATAATAATAATTTTATTTTTGATTCATGGAATGTGCATTAATTTCTATATTGTTTTCTATGGAAAGTAAAATTGTTGTAAGTTTACATAGATAAAACATCAATATAAATATGATAACTTTATCTTTACATTTCTATAATTTTTTTAACAGTATTGATTTATCTATCATTAAAGATTCCTGAATTTAGGGGGAGTTACCCCTAGTTTGTTATTTGAAATAAAATACTACTTTGTAATTTTTTAGTAACTGTTTAAACAATTTGTTTATGCAATCTTAAAATTTACTCAGTTTTTTTTAAATAATGATTTTTCAAAAGATCTAGGGAATTATTTTTTAGTCTTTTAAATGTATTATGTGTTTTCTAATTTAGTATTTCATAATTTAAATTTGAAATCCATTTGAAATTCTGAATTTTTTTAAATATTCAGTTTATTCTAAAATTGATTTAATTTTGACAATAAAATTTGATTTTTTGATCTTTTTTAAATATAATTCATTTATGCTTAAACTTAAAAGAGTTTTTTTGGTTTTTAAACCCCATTAAAGGAACTGTTCATTTATTTTGGATGTATATTGTGTTTTCTTTCTACTCATGAAAATCAGTTTTATTTGTTCATTGAATAAAACAATATTGTGTAAATTTTTAATTTTTAAGTTTAACATGTAAGAAAATTTTCATTTTGTGTTTTTGTATAAATGTTATGTTTTTATAATTTTTTCCATGTGATTAAATGGTAATTATTTTATACTATTTAAAAGTTTTATTGTTAATTCGTTTACTGAGTCTTAATACTTTTATCTTTGTTAAAATAATACTCTATTTTAATTCTTATTTTTATTACTGTAACCTAATGTTTACTCCTATAATAGTAGTCTTTTTGTTTAGAATTTTTTATTTTAATCAAAAGGGGAATATATTTTATATAATAAATTATATTAATATAATTTTTGGTAAATTTTAAATGGGGGATATTTTTATTAAAATTGAATAAATTTTCTGTTTTTTATTTTACAAAAAATAAAATTTTGTTAGTATTTGATTTTTTTAAAAACTTTAAAAGATTTATTTTTTCTGATAAATTAATTAATTTGATCATTTTATTAAATTATTCATTAAATTTTTTATTAAGTCCTATTATTTAATTATAATGTTTATTATTACTTTTTATGTTCTCAATTTTATTAAAATTAAAATGATTCTAGTTAATTAATCTTTTTATTATATTGAAACAATCAGTTAAATAATTGTTTTAATAATATTTTTTGTAAAAAAATTAAATTTGATATTTTATTTTTTACTTAAGTTTATTTTTTAAAAAAATTAACCATCCATGTGAGCTAAGTGGCTAGCTCTCAACCACATAGGGGACCCTACTGGTTCAACCCCATTAGAAATCCGTCCACAGTAGCCCATAAGGAGGATGGTAAATTGGGTGTGTATAGTGCACACTAAGGGAATGCATGCCAGTGTCTAAGGTCCAAGGTGCCTGCCCACTAGTGAAATGGGTGGACTTGGATGCCCACAAGGGCCATAGACCTGGTGTGTGTTGTGTGTTTTATTCTGAACCTAGCATTGATATGTTGTTGTTTTTATACAACTCGAACTCCCAACATCCATTTCTATGTGGGATCAATAAAAAATACACATATAAGATATGAACTGTTCATTATGTTTCAATTAATTTGAGCCCCTCATTCATTGTTAAATCTCACGTGTTTTTTTGAATCATCACAATGCATTTTTTATTCCATGTCTTCCTCATCTTCCATGGAATTTCAAGCATAGTGTTGGGACCGACCATCAACTTCCAGTATCTCCATTGATCTTCCTTGGCTGAACTCTTCCTTTCTGATTAACCAATGACTATATCACAAAACTCTATTTATTCTATCTAATTTTCATCAATCCTACAAGTTTTTCTTTCTTTGTCTTTGATTTTTCAAGCCCTATGTTACCATAGTTCGATTTTTATCTATAATACATTCTTCTTCTTATTTATCCCGGGTTGTTATCTTGGTTTGTTTCTTCTCCCTTGTTGGTTTCTCACCTATGTCGAGTCACCATTGGTATTTACCAACTGTAGGTACACCAATTCAAAGTTTCAAGTTACTAACGGTAGGTGACTAAACTCACCATAAGAATATTTCTAATGGTGGGTGATTTTACCCCACCACTGGTACACAATGATGGGGTAGTGAACCACTACCATACATTAACGGTGGGTGATTTTACCCACCATTGGACATCAACGGTGGGTGATTATACCAATTATTGTATATTAACGATGGGTAAATTTTTTTCCCAATGTTTGTGTTTTCCTTTGATATACAGGTCCGTGGAAGAATATTATTCAAGATCTAATATGAGATATCCCCCTCCTTCTTTGTTTTATTTATATGGTATTATTTCATTTCTTTCTTGGATTATCAAAAGTTACCTTTCTATATGTTTGTATTTATTATTTTTTATGTTGATTATTTTATATATTGTATAATCTAGTTCTTCAGAAATTTATTTTTATCATTTTTTATTTATCTACTAGTATAAGCTTCTTCTTAATCCAAATCCCTTCATTATTTAGTTATTAGTAAATTTATTATAGTTGTTTGACATTTTTTTATACTTTGTTAATTGATTTATCCATATGTTTTTTATTCCTATTGTCTATAAATTATTTTCATAAGTCATCATTGGGGTTTTCCAATGGTGGGTAATGAGTCATCTCTAGAAATCTCCAACTGTGAGTTTTGAGTCGCCATTAGACTCCCATTGGTATAAAAATTTCTATTTCCTCTCTTGAAGCCTTTGGTTGCTAATATGTAAGAAAAAAAATTGTTTTAGTTAATTCTATTTGTTTTTTCTTAAAATTTGAATGTTAGTTCGTACTCTGTTAAGACACTATTAGAACCCAGTGACAATTCATGATCCACCACTCTCTATTCCAATGGTAGTTCAATGACCTGTCTTTAGTTAAAAATTTTATATTTCAATTTTTTTATTTCTTATTTCATTTGATATTATTAAAAATAATTATTTTGTTAAATTTTTATTATTTTATGTTTAAATAATATTTGTAGAGTATTAAAAATAATTTTATCATTATCTTATGTACTTTTATACAATAATATTTAAATTTCATACGATACTCAATTTTACTACACTTTTACTGCATGTATAATCTAATATTTTATATTGTTATTTCAATTTATTTAATTATAAACTGGTTACAAATGAATTAATCAATATATTAAAAGTTTTTAACATTTCACAAAGAAATATAAAGCCTAATTTTAATTCTATTTTAATCCAACATTGATTTAAAAAACTTCTAATAATGGTCATATTATTATATTTTTATGCATTAACTTGTGTGACGTAGATATTGTACTCATTCATGCTCCTCGTAGCTCTTTTTTTAATGTTTGGATATATATATTCAAGATATAATGAATAAATCTGTGCAGATAATTCACAGAGATTACTGGGGATACAACTTTGAAATTCTACAGCTCTCAAAAAACTTTCACGATCTTCTACGACATAAGAATTATTTTTTTGATCACTGAATGACTCCATCTTCAACATTTGTTCCTTCTAGTGATATACCATCATCAAGGAAAAAAATTATTCAATATTCTGATCATCTACTACATTTATTATATTTGTTTCATTTATGTAATCCTTGTTGTATTCTATTTGTAATTTCTTTTGTCTGGTTTATTCTTTTCCCATCAAAATTAGGTTTTCCTTTCTCTGGTTATTCTACCACTGAAAAAGAAGTTTGGGTTTTGACTCTTGATCAAATTTCAAGATACAGACAAGGTTGAGTCTCCTACAAAAAGATTGGGTTGTGCCTTCAGGTTGTTTAAAAGGTAGTATCCATAATAAGGCTATCACACCTTTAAAAGTGAGGTTCTTAGAGGGTAGAAATATCTTCAATGAGTAGAGAAGATTGAGGAGTGGACTAGGATCTTGGTAATCTGAACCACTATAAATCCTTGTGTTCTTTAATTTTTTATTTCCACTATATCATAATTTAAGAACATTATGCTCACAACTATTTAATATTTTATAAACAGTTATTGTTTTTATTATTAAATTTTAAATCGATTATTCCCCCCTATAGTCATATTTTCCATTAATAAAAATCCATTAATTTATCAATTTATTTCTTCAGAAAATAAATTGAGGAATCTTAACATTTTAATCAATATAAACCTCAAAAATTATATAAGTGGTGAAGTCTTATTATCATCTTAAAGCCTTATGATAAATTCATATGTTTAGCACAATTTCTTCCATTTATATAAAACCATAAAAAATATCTATGTGTTGAATTCATACAATTATATTAAAGTTGTATGCTAAAGATTAAAGTTATACACTCAAGCTACATTCTTATCGGAAGTCTGTTGCTGAGCACTCTAAAGCCTTATACTCATGTATTTTTCATTTTTCCTACTTTAGTGAAGTCTTATACTCATGAATAAAGTGTTAAACCAAAGTCATTTTCTCACTCCTTTGTTATTTTTTATCTTGACTCCAAAATACAGACATAACAATTTAAAAAATACCAACCCATATTATGATGGATTTTCTCTAAAATAAGTTCATAACAAAAAACAAAACATAATTTTAATTATCAAAATAAAAATAAAAAAAGTGATTTAAAGAGACACTTCAAAATATGTTTGATCATTTAGTTGGTAAAGACATGATTTCTCACATTTTATTATGATATCTAGATCCTTCCTCTGTAAATCCATGAGTATTGGGTCTATTTCAATCCTTATTATAGATAAGGTATCATAATCCTTCTTGATCAGATAATCAAACACCTTTTCACCTCCACAATGTGGTAATGTAATGATAAATCATAGGGCTTACTCAAATTTAATTATCTCCTTTAATTCATCTTTGACTCCATCTGTGTAACACCCGGATATTTTATAATATATTCCAATTTCATAAATAAATGTGTTTGATAACTTGTAAAAAACACAACCCTAAACTTATGTTAATAATTCTTATACATTATAAAATAAATCCAATATTATGGTATTTCAATAAAATATAATTATTGAAAATAATTTCTAATTCACTTAAGAAATACTATTGATCCTAAATAATGGTTTCAAAATATTTAATCGATAAGAATTTTTTTTTCATATGTGTTTTATTTAAAAATTGACTCAAAGTATTACAGTTATGAAAAATTATTTTTTACAAATTTATAAAATTAATTCATTGGTTGTATATTGATTGGAAATGAAAATAAAAAAATTTAAAGGTAAAAATAGATGTTTTTTTAAAAAATTGATTTTATACAAGAAATGTGATTTTATATTAATAAATTAAATTAATAACTATTGAGTAATTATTTTAATAAAATTTGAGAATAATATATTAAATAAAATATTTTAACATTTAGTTAATAGTTTTTACTATTAAATGAATAAGAATAAACTCAATTTTAGGATTAAAAATTCATTTTTATAGAAACATTTTTAATTTAATTTCATGTTCTTATATTAAAATGAAATTATGGAACTTATAAAAATTGAATATGTTAATTTTCTTCAAATTTGGAACAGAGAGGTTCAATTTTTATAGGTTGATAAATTTAATTTTTGGTCATAATAAATTGTTATTGTGGTAAAAAAATGTCACCACAACAAGGGTTTAAAGGATTAACTCAGGGGGTGGTGTTTGTTAAATATAGATATTAAGCATAAAATGTCATGACCCGACCCGTGCTGGGGATTGAGCCGCATCTACCCCAAGCCCGCCTCCATAGGGCAGGGGCTGGCGACTAGCACCGAAGGCACAACAAACTAGGGGAGGCCTTTGCCTAAGAAATTGTACACACACACGCAGCCAACTCAATGCAAAAGTGCAGAGAAAGGAAAGAAAGATACAACACTACTACAAAAGGGAAACCAAAATACAAGAATCAACCTCTAACCAGTACAAGTAAAAGGCCGAAAAGTACTGACAAGTAAACTAAATAGTAAAAGGGGAAAAACACACACCCAACCAGAAAGGTGCCACAACCCGGCAACAGGTAAAACGAAATTAAACCGCTGGTGAGTCTCACACCCAGAAATAATCCTATGACCACTAAACGCATCCCAATATCATGTGTCCTCTATGCTCCTCCGTAGTCTAGATCGACATGTCCATCTTCTGTAAGGCCACACCAAGTGAGGGAAAATCCCAAGCAGGGGTGAGTATAAAGATACTTAGTAGGATGATCCAAAAGCTCGAGGGAGAAACAAAGGAGGTACTAAAATGGTGAGTAGTAGACAGAACAAAAAAAATTTCAAGAGTACAAAAGAGAGAGTGTAGGTCAACCCAACAAAAGGAAGGAAGTAGACTCGTCCAATACAAGAGGAGCCAGTCACGGAAAGCATGTGGCATACCCCGCGCGTCTTTGCCCCTAATGGAAGTAGAGTAACTGAACCCAAGAAGTGGAAACAAAATTAGGGTGTATATATATACTCAACAAGAAACCTGAATGATTGTGTAAGAGGATATCTATATCCAAGCTCAGCCTAAGAGAAATTGCCAATAGTTCAAAGGATATCCATCACTGATGGCCAATAGTCCAACATGCCAAAGCTGCCTCATCGCTAAACCATACCACTAAGGGTCCTGCTCTGGTAATCACAGAGAAAAGTAATTGACTAGCCTCATAGAAGGTTCGAGTCTGAAAGAATTCATCGGGTAACCCATTGCCCAACCCAGCTAGAGGGTAAACCACAAGAGGTTGTCAGGTAACATACTGCCCAGCCCCGCTAGAGGGTAAACCACAAGAGTTCGTCAGGTAACCCACTGCCCAGCCCCACTGGAGGGTAAACCACAAGAGTTTGTCAGGTAACCCACTACCCAATCCCGCTAGAGGGTAAACCACAAGAGTTCTTCAGGTAACCCACTGCCCTGCCTCGCTGGAGGGTAAACCACAAAAGTTCGTCAGGTAACCCACTGCCCAGCCCCGCTGGAGGGTAAACCACAAAAGGTCATCAAGTAACCCACTACCCAGCTCTACTGGAGGGTAAACCACAAAAGGTCGTCAGGTAACACATTGCCAAACACTACTGGTGCGTAAACCAAAAGGGGTCGTTGGGTAAACCACTGTCCAGCCCCAATGGAGGGTAAAACCTAAGATCAATGGGTAACCCACTACCTAGCCCCACTGGAGGGTAAAACCTAAGGTAAATGGGTAACCCACTACCCAACCCCACTGGAGGGAAAACCCGGAACTGGTCTGATATCTCCGCACTACCCATGCCATCACTGGGTGTCACTAACACCGCTACCATGCGTAGGTTCGGAGTCTGTCAAAGGAACCTCCAACCAAATCCCTGTCTTGTTTCCACATTTAATTAGATCCCGAAAGAGGCTCTGCTCTCCCAAAAGTATTACACTATTGTAATCCTCATGGAAAAACACAAGAGATAGGATACTTACACACTCGAAATGGGCTCCCGATGGAAAAGTTATTCAACACTACTTTATTCCCCTACGGTGTCTCGTGGGGCCCGCACCTCAGTCCCTAAAGAGGTCGGGAAAACTGCACCATCGCGTTGCTCTCGGAAAAACATGCCAAAATGACTACTCATACGCCCCAAAAAGGCATCAGAAGAAAAAGTCGCAGTATACTGCACACAGCTTAAGAGATGGCATGTGGAGCCCATGCCTCAACTCCGGCTTCAACGCTTGAAACCACCCCGGTCAACTTCATCTTGATGCGAGGTTCAAAACACTGCTGACAGCCCCTAAAACATACTCTGGATGCGGAAGTTTCAAATGTAACGTCCCGGTTTAAGGTGCCACTCAACAGGTGCCCCGAACCCGATTCGCCATGTGACCTCAAGCGCCTTTCCCCAAATGCCAGAGGCTGCCGACTAGCAGCGAGGGCCCAGGTCTGATAGTGGGGAAGATATTCCCTCATTTGTCAAAGTGTAGCACATTGGAATACAAAATAAACATACAACAACAACAGAAGTAGTAAACCGTACACAACTGAAATAAACAACTGCAGTAGATATAACCAACGGTAAATAAATAATGATACAACATGTCTCAAGTTCTAAGAAAATAGCCAGAACATGTTATACAACAATACAGTACAAAAAATGCAGAGTATAACACAAAAAATCAAAATAGCTGGCAGCGGCATCACGAGCCTAGGCTCGGTCCCATGCCCTCCTACTCCTCGGCAATAGTCAAGTACCTCTACATGGACCCTTTCCCCTATCTACACCTGTAGAAACGTATCTGTTTGAGCTGAAAAGCATGACCCAAACAGGGTGTGAGAAACATATCTCAGTAGGCACCCACCAAAGGCTCGTTCCCAACTGCGTGTAAGAATGTAACAATAGTGTGCAGTAGTAAAATGCAATAAAGTAATCAGTACTCAAAAGTACCTAACTACCAGTTATATTGCCATTTTATTATTCATTTAATCATTTAAGAAAAACACCACAGTGAATTTTTAAGTAAGCAGTCAGCGTCCTCTGACAACCAAAATCTCACCCTCAGGTAATCAGAATCCAAGCCGCAGGTATAGCCCTCAGGCATAACAGAAATTGCCCTCAGGCGTACGAAGTGTCTCCCTCAGGCACAGAAGTCAAGCCCTTAGGCATGAAAGGTTTCCCTCAGGCGAAATAGTATATTGCCCTCATGATAATACAGTCACGCCCATAGGGTACAGTAAAACACTGCCCTCAGGCACATGTAACCGGGCCATGCCCAACATATAAACATGCACTTTACATACAATTCCTCTCAAGGCAAAAGTATTGCATAATTTGAACATGGCATACCCTCGGTTATCCTGGCCAAATGGCTAAACAGAAAAATGCACCCCCGAGGTGGTCTTGGATCCAAGAACTGATCCCAAACAGCGTTTTAATATCACATTTAATTACCTATACAATTCTAGGTATTAAAATAGCCACAACATCATCCCCAAGACACCCCAAATATGGGTTCTTATCTCAAAAGCACACAAAAATGCACGAAAGTTGGAAAATAATCACCAAGCCACCTACCTTATACGTCAACGAGCAGTATACACGATCGTCGATCCCAGAAACACCCAACAATGGCATAGATATGAGGTAAGAAAACATTCATTCAATCTCAAATAACTCTCATTAGGATAATAATTGGTCAGTAACACGCTAGGAGAAGAGAGGGCTTACCCGCGTGGTTCCAACAAGATCATCCGAGGCGGAAACGGATTCCCGACGCTCGATCGGTTGATCCACAAAGATCTGGCCTTCATCCCGAGCTCCTTCCTCCAGCTCTAAACCTTCGCTGTGAACAGGGTAGGCTACTACCGATTTAAGTGAAAAAAACAAAGTACACGGCGTGTACCTCCAAGTACTCGACATGTACTTCCTTCATTTAACTGTTCCCCTGGCGGCACCACCATACTATTCATCCATCGACTTGAGTACACGACATGTACTCCTGAGTACACGGCGTGTACTATCGCCTAGCTAGCGGCTGCTCAACCGCCTTACTTTTTCAGCCTGCTGACTGACTACACAGCATATAAAGTACCACTACACGGCGTGTAGTCAGTTCCTACACCCTTCGTCGCCGACATGGCTACATGCCCCGTGTACCCATCCTACACAGCCAAAAGCACACAGCGTGTGGGAAAAGTACACAGCGTGTAGTTCCAAAATTCAGGGTTTTTCCCCATTTCCCATATTTTCTCAAAAAAAAACTTAATGAAAAGAGAAAAGAAGAAACCCGTACCTCAAAGATAAGAACCAGGTTCTTACAAACTTCCCCCCTTATAGAAATTCGGCCCCGAATTTCCCTTCAAGGGTGTAGAAAATATAGCCGTGAACAACTCCATCCACTGAGCATGTACATCAGTTTCCTGCTCCTAGGTTTCATTCTGCACTCGACCATACTGCCATAGCACCCGTACGAGAGGAACTGACCGACCTCGGAGAACCTTCATGCTCCTGTCAACGATACGAAACAGATTCTCCTCAAAGGACGCATCTGCTTCCAGCTCAACCTACTCAGGCTAAAAGACGTGAGATGAGTCTGAATGATAGCGTCGCAATTAAGACACGTGGAAGACGTCATGCATGGATTGGTACCACTGCGGTAACCACAACAGATAGGCAACTAGCCCGACTCTCTCCAGAATCTCGAATGGCCCCACATACCTCGGTGAAAGCTTACCCTGTCTCCTGATCCGCTTGTGTCCCAGACTCAGCGAAACACGCAGAAAAACCAGATCCACGACCACAAACTCCAAAGGTCGTCTGCGTCGATCAACATATGACTTCTATCGAGACTACACGGTAGCCATCTGCTTCCGAATCAACTGGACCTGCTCAGATGTCTCCAACACGAGCTGTGGCCCCAGTAAAGTTTCCTCACCTGCTTCTAACCTGCACAAGGGTGAATGGCATGACCTACCATATAAAGCCTCGTATGGTACCATCTCAATATTCACCTGGAAGCTATTATTATAGGAAAACTCTACTAAGGGTATATGATTTCCCAAGATCCCCCAAAGTCCAAGACGCATGAATGCAGCATATCCTCTAGCACCTGTATCATACGCTCTGACTGGCCATCGGTCTGAGTGTGGTATGCTGTGCTCAAAAGAACCTGTGTACCCAGTTCCCTCTGAAAACTCTGCCAGAAACGAGACGTAAAGCATATTTCCCTATCTGAAATGATAGAACGAGGGACCCCATGAAGACGAACGATCTCTCAGATATACAACTTTCCAATATCTTAAACTCTGAAGGTCTCCTTGATTGGAAAAAAGTGACATACCTTCATGAGTCTGTCCACAACAACCCATAGGGTGTCGTTGCCATGAGGTGACCTTGGCAATCCCGTCACGAAATCCATCGCGACATCATCCCATTTCCACTCTGGAATGAGTAACTACTGTAACAACCCGGTTGGCCTCTAGTGCTTCGCCTTCACCTGCAGATAGGTGGAACACCTCGTAACAAAACCAACTATCTCTCTCTTCATACCCGGCCACCAGTACTGACGCCTCAAGTCACGATACATCTTGGTAACCCTGGGATTAACTTCCCAAGATGAAGCATGAAACTCCCGCATCAGCTCCCTGCGTATATCCCATGGAACCCACACTCGTCCATGGAAACACAAAACCTCATCATCGCCTATAGTCCACCCAGGAGAAAGGTCCCCACTTGCCACTGACTCCCGTAGAACTAGGCCTTATGATTCCGATAGCTGTCTCATCCTCACTCTGTCCAGGAGAGTAGAGTCATAGCTAAAGAGGAAAGATAAGTCTTCCTCGGACTGTCGTGCACCTCCAGATGCATCTCAGAGAACAAGTCCCTGAGATCCCACTCACCACTGGCCTCCTGCACCGCCTGTATCTGATTCTTCCTGCTCAGTGCATCAGCTACTGCATTACCTTTACCAAGTGTATAGAAAAGCTCAAAATCGAAGGATTTTAGGTACTCGACCCACCTCCTCTACCTTAGATTCAGGCCACGCTGAGAAAAGATATACTTGAGGCTTTTGTGGTCGGTGAAAAACACAAAATGCTCCCCCAAAAGATAATGTCTCCAACAGTGTAACGCATGAACAACTACAGCTAACCCGAGATCATGCGTCGGGTAATTCCACTCATGTGGCCTCAACTGCTGAGACCCGTACCCAACAACTCGGTCACCCCGCATCAACACTGCTCCCAGCCCAATCCCTGATGCATCACAGTAAACTGTATAGATCTTCCCTTGCTCTGGGAGTATCAGGATCAATGCTGAAGTCAACGTTCCCTTCAGGTCCTGAAAGGCTGTCTCGCAAGCTTCAGACCAAACGAACTTCACACCCTTCTTTGTCAGCCCTGTCAACGGTGCTGCTAAGCGGGAGAAGTCCTGTATGAAGCGTCTGTAGTAACCAGCCATTCCCAAGAAACTCTATATCTCAAACACGTTCTTAGGATGCTCCCATGAAACTACTGCCCTCACCTTCTCTAGGTATACTTCAACTCCTGCCTCTGAGATGATATGACCCAGGAAGTGAATCTGGTCCATCAAAAAGTGTCACTTTGAGATCTTAGCATATATCTAATGCTCTCTCAGTGTACTCAATATGATCTCAAGATGGGTGGCATGGTCGTTTCGAGTGTGAGATTACACCAAGATGTCATCCACGAATACTACCATAAAAGAATCAAGAGACGGAAGGAACAAACGATTCATCAGAGCCATAAAACTGATGGCTCGTTCGTGAGTCCGAATGACATAACTAAGTACTCGTACAGACCATATCTGCTCCAAAAAGCCGTAAGAGGTATAACTGATGGTCTCACGTGTAGCTGATGATATCTGGATCACAATTAAATATTTGAGAACACTCGTGCTCCATGAAGCTGATCAAACAGATCATCTATCCTCGGCAAGGGATATCTGTTCTTAACCGTCAACTGGTTCAGCTTCCGATAATCCACACAGAGTCTAAGGGTATCTCATTCTTCAAAAAAAGGAACAGATAACCCCAAGGAGAATTACTGTGTCAGATAAAACCCTTCACCTATAACTCCTCTAACTGCCTCTTGAGCTCCTGCAGCTCAGGTGCAGCCATCCTATAAGGAGGAATGGACACCAGTGCTACTCCTTGCACGAGCTCAATCGATAAATCCACCTCTCACTCCGGAGGTAGACCAGAAAATTCGTCTAGGAAGACATCACTGAAATGATCAACAACTGGAGGGAAATCCATCTGACATGTCCCATGATCATCCCGCTAAAAACTCGAAATCTGGGCTGTGACCCCACCTCGCCCATGATGCTCTGGTCCAGCTCGACTCACCTGAACATCCCATTCGCCTTTGTATAGAAACTCTCCGCCCTCTAGTGACGTGAAACACACCCTGCGATGATAGCAGACTAAAAAGGCTCGTTAGGAAACCAAGCAGTCTATCCTGAGAATGATGTCATAAGATGTGATCTCTAAGACATAGAGGTCCCATAGAAAGTGATACCCACCAACCTCACGGGGGAACTCCTTACACCGATGCACACCAGTCGTTCTAGTCCCCAACGGAGTGTCTAGTGTCATGATATCGAAAGAAGTAAAAACACAGAGCCTAAGGCTCTCCACAACGGGTACAGATATGAAACTATGTGTAGCAACCATATCGAAAAGTATCGAAGATAAGACAGAAGCTACTAGAATAGTACCTCTGACTGTAGAAGGTCCGGGATCCTACTCTCGCTGGGTCTGTTGTACTGCATAAGACTACCCAGTGCTGTGGCCCTGCGACACAGCCTGCCTACTCTAAGCTGTCCCGCCCTGCTGCCTCTGAGATCCTGGTGTCTGGATACCACGTCCATGACCACCATCTCTGCATGCACGCCCTGACGTATTCCAGTTCCCTGACTGGTAAGAATCCACTGGTCCTGCTCCCGCACATGGAGTCTGCACACAACCCCTCTCACTAGCCACTGGTGGAAATTCCCTATAAAAGCGCTGAAGATGACCCATCTTTCCACAAGCTCAGCACTCCACTGGGTCTCGTGGACACTGCGGTCTCTTTTCCCCCTCTCTTCCACACTGGTAGCACCTGATCGGGCCACCTGAAGAAGCTGCCTGGCTGGTACTGCCACCCTGAGAGAAGTCCATCTATCTCTTCCTCTTGCCAGCAGAAATAGTACCAGTAACTGGTGATGAACCGCCCTGGCCCACACCACTAGATTCCCGTAGGTTCCTCTCTGTAATCATCTCCTGATTCACGATAGCGTGTACTGAAGGCAACTTAAAACATTCACCAGCGCTCGGATGTCATACCGAAGACCATCCTCAAAAAATCTGGCTCTCAACGTCTCATCACCCACCAGCACGGGTGTATAACGCTGAAGTTCCATAAAATGATCAGAATAGTCCATCACTGACATAGCGCCATGCTGCAGATTCATGAACTCTCGAGCTCTATCTGCTCTTAGCGTCTCCAGGAAGAAAAAGTCATAGAAGACTGTCTGAAAGTCTTCCCATTCCATGTCCCTGTGATTCTCTCACTATTCGGTAACATCCCACCACCTCTTGGCGGAATCACGCAACATATATGTCACGAGATTGACCCTCTTCCCTGGAGACGTCTCAAGATGCTCGAAAATAGTCTGCATCATCCCCAACCAAGACTCTACAGTCTGTGGTCTTCCATCCCCTAAGAACGTAGGCGGATGCTTCTGCTGAAAGATTCACGTCAGTTTGACCATAGATGTGGCAGCCTGCGGTGCTCCCTGAAAGGTCTGCATGAACCGCATAAAGCCTTCACGGAACTGCGCCTCCACACCTCTGCCTGGTATAATAGCTGGCACCGCATCTGGCTCTGCTGGAGGATCAACTGGTAGCCCATTGCCCACCATCTCGTGAGTATAGTCGTCGCCACTGTCCTAGCAAACAATGCGCGGTCTTCTATGCGGCATGAAACTACAAGGTCAAAAGAACGCCTTAGATTCAAGATTATTAAGACCGAAAAGTGAAGGAACCACAAGGAAACAAGAGGTAGAATGCATTTCATGATTTTCAAAACAAGACTACACGGCGTGTACAATGACTACACGACATGTACTTGACTTCCCTTCCCCTGCCCGGGTCCTTCAACATGGCTAAGCCACACGACTACCATTAAACAAAAACTACACGGCGTGTATATAATCTACATGGCATGTATGGTGTACTTTTCCAACTGCCCGTGTTGTCTGTGACATGGACGACTACTCGGCTTACAACTACATGGCATGTTACACCCGCACACGGCGTGTACACCACCCCGTTTCCCAGCCACACGGCTAACACCACACGGTCTATCCTCGGACAAGACCACACGGCGTGTCCCACATGTACACAGCGTGTTCAAGGAGAGTTGAAACTCTCCCATGTTGTTAGTTACACGGCTGAGTCCCCAGGTCACACTACACGACATGTTCATCATTGAACCAACGTGTTCTGTACAGGAGTTCACTGAACCGTATTGTTAGTTACACGACCAGACTCCGGGTCAACACTACACGGCGTGTACAAAAGCTACACGACGTGTTTTACCCAATCCTTTTACCTACCCCGTGTCGCCGCCCACATGGTTTGTGACCCAAGAAGAGACTACACGGCATGTACTCCGGGTACACGGTGTGTACTCAAAAAGATCATTTTTCTTCCCGTGCAGAAGAACATACACGACCTGTATAATGTACTACACGACGTGTATACTAGGTTTCTAGATAATATGCCTCAGAAACTTCCCTAGAACCCATAAAATACTAAAAACCAACACCTAAGTGTCAAATTCCGATCCGTGAGGGCCCATACTCCCCACGAATCAAATTTTGACATCTTATCTATGTTATAACAAATAAACAGTCAATGATCCACCAAATTATGGTCAATGGGGGCCCATACTCCCCAAAAACCAATGTTTGGCATCCATTCTATAAAAATGATCAAAACAAATACCATATCACAAAGCAGGTATTTATCAAGCAGCTATCACAACAACATGATTTATTAGCACAACCACTATCACAAAAACATGCAATTTCTAATGCACCTACATGACATGGAAACTATGCATGGAATGTGATATCTAGAATGTACCTATATGATACATGAGATGTCATACACTCATATCATTAGGTTACAACTAAATAGAACCCACAGATAAATTATAAACAACACAATCTCAAGTGTGTCACCCAACGGTGAAAACAAATCAACTGTAAATTGCAAAATCAGTAAAATTACAACATGAGGTAAATTAGCTTTTCCCTGTACATGGGTTAGCTACGCCCAGGCACAACTTATTAACAACTACCATTCGTCCTATCCCTGACTACGGCTCTAAATAGAAAATCAAGGAAAAGAACCCCTTTGATACCACTTTGTAACGTCCCGGTTCCGGGTCCCACTCAATGGGTGCCCTGAACTCGGTTCGCCACGTGACCTCAAGCGTGTTTCCCTAAACTCCAGAGGCTACCGACTAGCAGTGAGGTCCTAGGTCTGATAGTGGGGAAGATATGACCTCATTTGTCAAAGTGTAGTGCATCGGAATACAAAATAAACATACAACAACAGCAGAAGCAGAAAACCATACACAACTGAAATAAACAACTACAGTAAATATAACCAACTGTATATAAATAATGATGCAACATGTCTCAAGTTATAAGAAAATATCTAGAACATGTTATACAATAATACAGTACAACAAAATGCAGAGTATAGAAAAACAAAGAAAAATAGCTGGCCGCGGCATCGCGAGCCTAGGCCCGGTCCCATGCCCTCCTACTACTCGGCAACAGTCAAGTACCTGTATAGGGACTCTTTCCTCTATCTACACCTGTAGAAATGTAATATGTTTGGGCCAAAAAGAATGACCCAAACAAGGTGTGAGAAACATATCTCAGTAGGCAACCACTAAAGGCTCGTGCCCAACTACATGTAAGCATGCAACAACAGTGTGGAGTAGTAGAATGCAATAAAGTAAGCAGTACTCAAAAGTAACTAACTACCAGTTATATTTTTATTTTATTATTCATTTAATCATTTAAGAAAAACACCATAGTGAATTTCTAAGTAAGCAGTCAATGTCCTCAGACAACCAAAATCTCTCCCTCAGGTAATCAGAATCCAACCCCCAGATATAGCCCTCAGCTGTAACAGAAATTGCCCTCAGGCGTACGAAGTGTCGCCCTCGGGCACAGAAGTCGATCCCTCAGGCACGAAAGGTTGCCCTCAGGCTAATACAGTCACGCCCACAAGCTACAGCAAAACACCGCCCTAAGGCACAAGTAACTGGGCCATTCCCAACATATAAACATGCACTTTACAGACAATTCCTCTCAAGGAAAAATTATTGCATAATTTAAACATGGCATACCCTCGGGTATCCTGGCCAAACAGCTAAATAGAGGAACGCACCCCCAGGGTGGTCCTAGATCCAAGTATTGATCCCAAACAGTATTTTAACATCACATTTAATTACCTATACAATTCTAGGTATTAAAATAGCCATGACCTTAGCCACATGACACCCCAAATAAGGGTTCGTATATCAAAAACACACAAAAATGCACGAAAATTGGAAAATAAACACCAAGCCACCTACCTTATACATCAACGAGTGGTATAAATGATTGTCGATCCCAGAAAAGCCCAAGAATGGCGTAGATATGAGGTAAGAAAACTTTCATTCAATCTCAAATAACTCTCGTTAGGATAAGAATTGGTCAGCAACACGCTATGAGAAGAGAGGGCTTACCTGAGCGGTTTCAACAAGATTGTCCAAGGTGGAAACGGATTCCCGACGCTCGATCGGTTGATCCACAAAGATATGGCCTTCCTCCCGAGCTCCTTCCTATAGTTCTAAACGTTCCCTGTGAATAGGGGAGGCTACTGCCGATTTAAGCGAAAAAAACAAAGTACACGGCGTGTACCTCCAAGTACATGGCGTGTACTTCCTTCATTTAACTGTTCCTCTAGAGGCACCAACATACTATTCATCCATCGACTTGAGTACATGACATGTACTCCTGAGTACACGACATGTACTATCGCCCAGCTGGCGGCTGCTCCACCACCTTACTGTTTCGGCCTGCCGACTGACTACACGACGTATAAAGTACCACTACACATCGTGTAGTCAGTTCCTACACCCTTCGTCATCGACATGGATACACGCCCCATGTACCCATACCAGACGGCCCAAAGTACATGGTGTGTGGAAAAAGTACACTACATGTAGTTCCAAAATTCAGGATTTTTCCCCATTTTCCATATTTTCTCAAAAACACTTAAGGAAAAGAGAAAAGAAGAAGCTTGTAACTCAACGATAAGAACTAGGTTCTTACAACAACTCCCCATTTTATATGCAAGAGGGTCCCTCTAAGTCCCGCACATCGACCCCAAAACACGTCACGTAGATCGTACCATTGTGTTCCTTGTAGATAACCACACGACATTGGCTATTCAATTGCCCTAAACAGACTTATGAAGCATAATTCCTAAAAACGCAGCATACATCTGAAATCCACCTCATGGGGCCCATTCACCGGGCCCGAATTTATCCGGGTGGATTGCACCATTGCAATACCCTCAGAAAAAAAACTCAGAAATGAGTACTCAAACACCCCAAACGAATGTCGGGTGAAAAAAGTGGCGTTTTACCGTAAAACGTGCGAACTAGGCCCCGTGGGGCCCACACCTTGTCTCCAACCCAAACGCTTAGGAAAGCATCTCAAAAAATCTTCACGAGGACTAGGTTCACGCTGTCACTGACGACGTGTCAATCAGACATCCCAAGAAGGAGTTAGGTTCGACACAAGAATAATTAATGAATTAATTAATGAATCACATTAAGTGATTCATGCCTCTGGGAAACGAAACCAAACCACAAGGGTTTCAAACCAACTTTGGAAGGACCGTCTCAATTCCAGGGCCACATTGCCTTTGACGGTGCATCAAACGGACATCCGAATCGTGAACCACGTCCGTCACAACTTCAATAATAATTTATTATTATTAAATTAATGTGTTTCGATTCACCCGTCTTTGGGCACAGAACCCAAAAACCCTAGAAACCATATTAAAAATTCCGTCTTGAAGAGGAAGATCCATAGCCGTAGACGGTGCATCAATCACACGTGCTGTTTAGGAGTTACGGCCCCCCCGAACACATGGGGGCCCAACTGGGCCGGTTCCCCCCCGGCCAGCCTGGTCCGAACCAACGGCCCGCGGCCCAGCCGCAGGTCCGGCCTGACTCGCCACGACCCGCCAGCCACGGCCCACTCGAACAACACCGAACCCCCTCCTCAGGTTCGGTTATCCAAAGCAGACCAACCAAATGGCCAGTCTTCGTCCGCGTCGCCCAACAGGTCCCGCAAAGCACAGGTCCTTGTCCACGGCGCACCCCGAGGTGATCAGCGCCTCAGGTTCCCCCTGTCGAGTGCAACCAGCCACCCCTAGACGTCGGTGCCTCTGCTTCCCACAACACACCGATGCACTGGCTCGTCTACACACAGGTCATGCACCGCCCGCGCGACGCCGCCCGCACCACCTGGTCCTCCGCGTTCCGCTACATCGGCAGCCGCCTGGTCACCACGATCCGCCGCTCTGCTGCGGCCCGCTGAAGCTGCCTCATCCACATCGGCCGCACCCGACATCTGGCTCTCCGAAGTCCCGGCCACCCCGGCACCGAACCAAGGGCCACCGCCACTTCGGGTGATCCACCACGCAAAAACCAGCGGCCACCGCTCTCCTGGTTCATCATCCGGCTGCCACCCCCTCGCTGGAGTCGAACGTTTAGCCGGTCCCGCTCACCACTCCGGTGGTCGGAAAAATTATCCGACACTGATTTTAGGATCCTCTAGGCCGGAGCTTCACAACGCCACCCTTCGCTCGTCGTTCTGTCAGGGTTTTGGCACGTCTGAAAATTGGGATGATGAATGCCCAAGAACGAGAAGTAAAAAATGGGGATCAGATGATGGTCGTGTTCGTCTAGTCATTGTCCCAATTCCAAAATTATAGAAATTAAACGACAAAATTGGAAAAGGTGAATAAATTAACCAGACATCCTACCTCAATCCGGCCGTTCGACATTGGTGACGTGTCCGCTGCGATCCTGCTTCGTTCTACCAAGGTTCTGGCAGAGATCGCTCCTCGATTTGGTGAAGAACATCGAAGAATGGTGGAGAGAGATAAATAGAGAGAGAGAGAGAGATTGGGTGTTAGATATAGATAGTGAATATGAATTCTCCCTTAACCCTAAACACATACTCTCTATTTATAGGGATCCCACTCAGCGCAGAATCCGAATTCACCGCGCCCTCTCATTTTATGTCGCGCGTAGGAAGAAAGCCCCATTTTGAACTCAACAGAAGTCTCAAATTTCCATTCCAAGACTTCTTTCGAAGTTTATTTGAAAACAACACCAGTGATAAAAATCACTAAGTCATTAATTTAAAAAATGACGATTTTTCCCCTGGGTGACATCTCTCACAGCAGGCTCGCGCCACACAACTTTTACACCCCACCTATGGTAAACAGAATGCTCTGGACGCAACTGTGCCCTCATATTTCTGATCCGAGCTACCGTTTAGGAGAAAACACAACCCATCCACGTGTATAGTATAAAAACACTTAACATTTTTATAAAATTTATTCTGGCCACATTGGGCCTAGTAATTGCACGTCGTCTCCGCACCTAGCTCTGGAATCATATGTAGAAATATTCCAAAGTCTTACAGGGAAAAAACCGGGTCTCTAAATCATTCTCTCCTTCAATATTTTCATCCCAGAAAATAAAAACTAGGAAAAACAACTCGAGATACAGATCTCTCACCTAGCTCTCCCACTCCCAAGAAACCTTGCACACACCATGTTGGAAAAACATGCGAACCAAAGGGATGGTTCATACTCATAAGGTCTGTTACTTTCGATGAAATGTATAAGAACACACACGAACCTCATCACTTGCGACATGTGGATGACTTCGTGCACCCACTCCTACTGTTGGTAGGGTAGGGAAAGACGGTAGGCAACCTCTAAAGTGCTTGCACGATTCCCGAACGGCCCGATGAAACTCTTGGGACTTCCCCGACCGAACCTCTACTTTCCACATTGCGACTGAAATCACAGTTTTTTCATTAAACATGGTCACATGATTCCCTCCTTCAGAATACCCATATGGTGAAACACCCAAGGATATCTGGTCACACAAGTTCTCACAGTTAGTGCATCACAACTGAGGCCCTCTACTAAGGGAACCTGCTACAACACTTCCATTTTCCCAAAAAAAAGACTACTTTGACATCATAGTCCTACAGAAATTTCAACCAGCACCGTCCCCTCAGGTTCAAGTCTCTCTTGGTGAGGATGCACCTGAGAAACTAGTGGTTTTAGCAAAACACAAGGCGCTCTTTCAGAATATAGCGTCTCCACATTCTCAGCAAAAGGACCACCACTACCATCACCACATTGT
Source organism: Viscum album (assembly GCA_963277665.1). Taxonomy (NCBI): domain Eukaryota; kingdom Viridiplantae; phylum Streptophyta; class Magnoliopsida; order Santalales; family Viscaceae; genus Viscum; species Viscum album. Next base: position 212,354,882 of record OY728144.1, read on the forward strand.
GAAGCATGTAGTTCTATTTATGGGGTGTCCATCAGCTCGACCTATACTTAATAATTGTATCAAGGTTGATATTGAGCACGTGAGGTACCAACGAACAGGGCGGGTGAGAAAACTCATCCAACCTCCAGAGGCTAGACACGAAAAGCATGTGGCATACCCCACTTTTCCTTTCCCCTCTTGGAAGGAGAGTAATCCCCAAAACAGGCACTCTTATAAAACCACTAGTGGCACCTCAACAAAGGGAGGTCAAGCAGAAAAGCCCCACTAGAAAATCCAGAACCTGCTCTGACACTCCACCGCACAACCCATACATGAATGTACATTTCAGAGGGACTCATCCACTGCACCTCAATACTATCCTCTTTGGGTGGTACTGACTCTCCCTCATGGTTTTGATTGCATCATAAAAATTAATCTCTGTGGGGGAAGAACCCCTTTTTCTCGTGCATTCAAATCTATGTCGGACAACACCCACACAAGGTTACACCGACACCCTGTGTCACCCTCGGTAACCCCTTGAACAAGGATTTAGACGAAAAGAGTACCTCACACAGTGTCTAAAAGGTTATACTGAGAAAATAAGAAATGACACTGATCGTACCTCTTATCATCTCTTGCACTGCAGGATTGTAGACATCCATAGCACACAGCTGCCCGTGGCCCCATCTGTCAGCTCCCTAATCCTGACATGGGCTGCCTAGTGGTGGTGGAAGGACCTCGAAACGTCGTCCACCAACCACAGTTCTTCCTGCCAACACCACCTTCATGGGGACCACCCGGTCCTCACCAGGGAGTTATCTGATCAAGACATTGCCTCTGTCGTGGCGGTGCATCTACAAACTATCTGGAATACTCAACAAATTTGGTAGAGTAGTCTCACGCCACGTGACCTCACACATCACAAACATAGCCCTTTTCCTCCATTGGCTATCTCGGCACTCTACATTGTCCCATACCATTTTTCTGAGTCTCAACAAAGGGAGACCTCCGACATTGAGGCCCTACCAATTGACATCCCCCTGACAGAAATTTCTCTGTCACTAGTGCCTGCTCCAGCACTCTGAGATGGGTGAGGATGCACAAGGGCACTACGCTGGCACGACTGTCCTCTAAAGAGATCTCGCTCAAACTCTTATGCTCGGAAGTTTTCATAATGTAACACATCCAAAGAGTACCAAGTAAGGTCAGTGAACCCAGTCACGTACTCAGCCACTGCCATCACTCCACGCTAAATCCCCAGCGGCTCCAGAAACCATAAAAAGTGTAAGTAAGAGGGGTAGTACTCCTCACGAAACAGCTGCTAGAATTCATCCCACGAGATTACCAACTCATCGTGTATCTGAGTAACCCTGGATATATTCATGCCAAACTACTTGGTTGAAAGACTGGCTATGAATGCCACCATCAACCTGTCAGTGTCCAAAAAATCCTGAAGAGGAGAACCACCAACTCTAGCAAACCCTTCACTGTCTGAGGGTGTGGCTCACCATGGAACCTCAGTGGTCACTGATGCTGGAACTCACGTAGCCCGCCCAGCCTGCGCTCGTCATTGCCCCTCATTGCGGTACTATTTTCTACTCCACTGGTGAAGGTGCTACTGCCTGTTCTCCTAGATAATGGGTAATTGTATGATGGATCTTGAACCGAGGCCTCGTCACTCATGGAATCATCGTCACGAACCGAAGCTAGTATCCTGGCTAGCTATCATCACGGAGACATCCTAAATCCGATCAAGGAGTACCATGGTCAAATGAGCATATATATATCAACAAATATGGGGAGCTGACTCAAGAAGGATAGTCAAAGACTCAATCCTATATGATGCACGAACCAAATTCCCTGCAACAATTGTCTTAGTGTGCCGAGTCGACAAGCAGGTTATCAGGGTCCTGGTGAATGGGTATGTCGGTCACCACACCATCACCGGCCTCGCTGGCCTGAGAACCGCTCTTGAGACATGTTGAAACTATTTCTTAAAAACTCAACCAATTCCTCTTTTGGGACGTCCGAACAACACCCCATGGAATGAACCACCTTTGATACCACTTTGTCAAGACCCAACCCATACCGGGGCTCGAGCCGCAACTACCCCAAGCTTTCCTCCATAGCTCAGTGGCTGAAGACTAGCACCGAAGGCACAACAGACTAGGGGAGGCCTTTGCCTAAGAAACCGTACACACACACACAACCAACTCAATGCAAAAGTGAAAAGAAGGGAAAGAAAGATATAACACTGCTACAAAAGGGAAACCAACATACATGCATCAACCTCTAATCGGTACAAGTAAAGTGATGAAAAGTACTGACAAGTAAACTAAATCGTAAAATGGGAAAAACACATGCCCAACTAGAAAGGTGCCACAACCCGGTAACAGGTAAAACAAAAGTAAACTACTGGTGAGTCTCACACCCAGAAATCCTCCTGCTACCACTGAACGCAGCCCAAGCTCCTGTGTTCTCTATGCTCTTTCATAGTCTCGATTGACCTGTCCATCATCTGAAAGGGAACACCAAGTGCGGGAAAAGCCCAAGCAGGGGTGAGTATAAAGATACTCAGTAGGATACCCCAAAAGCTCGAGGGAGAAACAAAGGAGTTACTAAAACAGTGAGAAGTAGACAGAATAAAGAACAGTTCAAGAGTACAAAAGATAGAGTGCAACTCAACCCAAAAAAAGGAATGAAGTAGACTTTTCCAATCCAAAAGGAGCTAGACATGGAAAGCACATGGCATACACCACGCGTCTTCGCCCCTATTGGGAGGAGAGTAACTGGACCCATGGAGTGGAAACAAAAGTAGGGTGTATATATATACTCAACAAGAAACCCAAACAAGTGTGTAAGGGGATCTCTATATCGAAGCAGCCCAGGAGAAATTTCCAACAATTCAACGGATATCTATATCATCCCACTTTTTTAATACATAACCTTTCATTAAATTTTACATACAGAGGATCTTTAAAGTCTAGTGTGTTGGAAATCAGGATCATAATACATGAAAACAACAAAAACATTCTTCTAAACCACTTACAATGCTTCATCAAAGGTTCATCCTATGTACATTTATTGCATCTCATATCATGGAGATATAAATCAAAGGAAAGGGTGAGCAGAAGGACCATTAAAGGTAAACAAGGGAATTAATGTACTTTTGATATCAATAAGAACATGAATAAAAAAATAATGACATGAGTAATGAAAGTATAGGAATATCATAATAAAAATAACTTGAAACATAAATTGAATATGTGGCTACAAAATTTCATTTAGACATTCATGAACATATCACCAAGGTCCAACCCCAAGGTGTCATAAAAATTACCAAGGTTATTCACCAAGGTATCGTAAAACTTGTCATCTCTATAGATTAATTCTTTACCCAATGCATTGGAGCGCTATCAAGGTACACCCTTAATATGTATTTAATTACATGTGAGACACATAGATCATAATAAAACATTTCATATATAACCCAAATAGAATCAATGAAATGGGTTTCATGTCAAAATCGTGACATTTAAAAAGAGCTTCAAAATAATATCATTATATCATTTATAACCCATGGAAAGGGAGTGAGGGTTATATGTATGTCAATTCCAGAATCAAATATATCGTATTTATATATTTATGAACACACATGGAAACGAAATAAATCTGAGTATTCACATAAATAAAAAATAGAATTTTTTTGAGAGAAAGAGGTAGAAATTTTGAGATGAACTTTCTACAGCATAACGGCTATATAACACGGTTTTAGAAAACATTGAAAAGAGAGGGGAAAAGGGTCACCCACTCATAAATAAATCATATTACAGTATGGGTACAGAATAAGATCATGGTATGGATATTTTATTGATATACCACAAGAAAAATAAAACATGAACGAAAAGAGAAGACGCGATTCCTTTTACGAGAAATTCGGCAGCCTAACGGCGTCACTTAACAATTCTGAAAACAAATTGATGAGAGAAGAAAGGGTATCTAATAATTTTAAAATAAATTTGTATAGTAATATTAAAATATAATAACATGGTATATCAATATGAATTATATACCATATAAAAAAGTAAACATGAATGAAAAGAGAAGACATGATTCCTTTTACGAGAAATTCAGCAGCCTAACAGCGTCACTTAAAAGTTCAGAAAACAAATTGATGAGAGAAGAAAGGTTCTCTCATCATTTGTAAATAAAATTTATAGTAATAAGAACATATAAAAACATGGTATGGAAATTTGAATGACATACCAAATAAAAAATCAAACATGAAATAAAAGAAAAGACGCGATTCCTTTTACGAAAAATTCGGCAGCCTAACGACGTTACTAAAAAGTTAAGAAAACAAATTTATAAGAGAGGAAAGGGTATATAATAATTTGGACATAAAATAGACAATAATAAGAACATATAATAACATACCCTCAACATAATGAGATGGAAAAAATAAGATACAACATAAAGGAAGTCACGACTTAAAAGAGGAGGGTGAAAAAATCCCTTTCCTTGAAGAGTAACTTCGAAAGCTTGAAGGTTGGGACATTGGGAGGCTTGAGGGAACCGTGTGAGGACTCCTTGGGAGGTAAAGAGACCATAAATTCTTTGGTGAGGTTTTTGAAATTAAATTAATGAGAGAGTGGCTTGGTATTTATAGGAGAAGTGAGGGGACACGTCATTAATGGCCAAGGGACACCTGATCGGTGGTTTTGGCAAAACCATGTGCTTGACCACGGTTTTTCCCATGGTATTGGCCACTTGGGACATCTCATAAATTATCTTACTATTCATAAGTCTACCAGAATTATTGCATAATTATTACATCCTTAATGACTTCATTAAACACCTAAAACTCAAAAACTGTATTTTCACTATTCATCGAAAATTCAACTTTCTCAGAAAAATCCCAAAGTTTCACCTTAACCAAATATCTATCCTCTGATTTCAAAAATTAACTTCATTTTATGAAAAAAAAAATTTGAATATTTTTAATTTAATTTTTAAATAAAAACCCTATTCACTGAAAATTCAACTGTTTTAGAAAAATCCCAAAAAATCACCTTAACCAAATATTGATGCACTGATTTCAAAAATGAACTCCATTTTATGAAAAAAAATTTATAAATATTTTTAATTTAATTTTTAAATAAAAACACTATTCACCTGAAAAAACTATTACTTAACCAATACTTTCTGGAACAGTTATTCACCTATTTTATTGAATCACATTACTTAATCAAGGTACCTAGATTATATTAATACTTTCTTAAGTGTGGTTACTTAATTCATTTAATCACATTACTAATCATAAGCGTAAAATCACTATTCATAATTTACTATTCATAAAAAATGAAGTTGATCTTATTATACTCTAAATTTCTTACTAAACATTACTGTAGATTACCATTTTTGAAAATAATTACATATAATTAATTTTTTAAGGTTTACATAAATATTTTTAAAATATACTTTTTTTAAAATTCATCAATAATATGCATACTATATTTATCCGGACAGTTGAAAATTCACAAACTTCACCATAAGAAGAAATCACAATTTTCATTTGAAATAAAGGATTACACAAGGCATTTAGGGTCTTGTTACATAGCCCCTTATAACACCATCATATGACCTAAGAGTAAGGTGTGCTAGGGTGATAGAATCTTTGGGTGGCTCAGCCAACATTGCCCGAGTAGTGATTTCTATTATCTTGAACTCCTCGCAAAGGTGATTCCGTTCCAGCTTCACACGATGAAGTTTGGCTTGGGTTTGGTCCAGAGAAAAGCCCAAAGGTGCTACCTCCTTCCTGAGTTCTGTTAGATGGGCTTCGATCGGCCTGAGACTATTGGATGGGGCCATCAAGTCTTCTTTCTATATTAATTAATCAAGATCACTTGTATTTATAGAGAATAATCACAACATTTAGTTTCCAACGGTCATATAACAGTCGAAACCCAACAGTCTTATTTTAATTATACTCATTTTATTAAATGAATTATTTTTTTAGTATAAAATAAAATAACACAAAAAATTAGGAAACAAAATTTATTCAAAATTTCGGGTTGTTACATTCTTCCCCCATTAATAAATTGTGTCCTAGCAATTTTAAAATTGGGCTTGGAAATTTCATTGAATGTCCCACATCAGAAAGAGAGTCAGTAAATATATTACCTTAAAAGAAAGAAAGGGATTCACAAAGGTCACCTGAGTTAACCCATACTAGGATTCCATGTAGGAAAACATGGATATGGAAGAGAAAAAAAAGGGTCAAGTTCTGATGAATAGTGATAGAAAACATGATTAGGAGAAAAGTAACCAGAAGAAGATCACAAACTTATGATGTGTTAAATGGTCTTTGATTACCCTGTAGGAAACAGAAACCAACAACATTTTTGTTTTACGTTCCTTTTCATAATTTTTTGGAATTAATTTACTACATAGAATTAAAACATAAGTAAATATACTTACCTTCATGTAGAGTTTCATCCTTTAATAAGTTTCTACCAAGACTAATGTTTTCTCCAAACAATGAGCATTCAAAAAGACTTGGTCTCATAAAAAGTACAAGAATCATCTTCTAGAGAATCACATAATCCACAAAAGAATAACTATATTTTTCCCTTGTCTTTAGTCATCAACTAAAACTAAAAATGTTAGTATGAGATCATATAATCCCCAAAAAGGATAATCCTTTATAAAAAGAAAAAAATGACTATTAATCTCCAAAATTCAACAAAAGTGCCCAAAGTTCCAGAAAGACCATTCAATACAAAATCATCCTTAAAATTCTTCAGAATAATCCATGTAACGCCCGACCCCAGTTACCTAAAGTCAGTGCATTATTACATAACATTGGCATGATCACAAGAAAGATCAAATCTCGAAAGACCGATTGGTTTAGTAGCCTTGTAAACACTAGATATATTCATAAAGTTTTACATTACATCATAAAGTTAAAAACTACTACAACAACGTAGTCTCTATATTCCACACTCATATCCCCACATACTATCCTTGTAGGTCATTCATAAATTACCTCTTCACATCCTGGGAAAAATAAAACATAAAAAAGGGATGAGCTCAAATGCCCAGTAAGGATAACAATATAGCTGAAACTTTCATAAATAAGAATAAAAATTTAAGGCAATGTATAACTTAAAACAAAAGCCTTTTAAACATGAAATTCAACATAGTATGGAAAAGATAAAATGAAATGTTTCCATTTACTTATTCACATGGATATTCTTCTAATCGAATAATCACATGCAATATCAATAACCACTTTTATAATGATGGAATGCATAATGCCAGACTACCATAACCACATAGCCAAGGCCTCATGCCAAGAATACAAATAAGATTTTTCCAAGGCCTTGTTCCAAGACACTAGTTTGTCTAATGAGACATACCGATGCATCGAGGAGCTATAGCGGGCTCCACCCGTCACATATTAAGTCCAATGCATTCCCATATGAAAAGGTTTAAACATAACATAAACATTCGTTTTAAAACTAGCATACGAAATGTCAATACTTTCACTATAAACTATGAATGCTATAAAAATAGCACATCCATAGTCAAACATATCACAAAACCTTCAATAAAATATAGAAGTTTTATATCATAATAAATCAACTTCAAATAAGCGTAAAATCCATCAAAAGATGTTGACATAGATGAAATCAAAACTCTTTTTAGAGAAATATCTCTTTCTATTTTGAAATCATTTAAGAGTAATATATTTATAAAATAAATCATTTTCATTGAAAATATTCTTATAAGCTTGTAAGGGAAGATTCGACGATTTTATAATGGCAGAATATAGCCGCACCCACCGTATAAGTTAAAAAAACATTCTTACCTTAATTTTGTTGAAAAGGTTAAAAAGCAACTTGTTTGGAAAATGATGGAAAGATTCCTTTATAAACCTCTTATAAGAAGTCAAAAAAGGGTATACATGACTTTAACCCATATTTTAGTAAATAGTAAAAATGTTTTGAAATTCATTTTTAAGAAACATGGATGTGGATGATAAAGAGATCCCATTAGATTATTATGTATAAACAACCTCGGATAATGAAGAGATTGCGAAATAAACCCTTACCTTGTACTTTTCCTTGGTTGGGGAAGGTTAACCTTCTATATAATGGTGTAATAATTTTTATTAAATTATACAAGAATCATATACATTAATATGATATCATATATGATCTTTTAACATTGATTTGTTAATAATATCTTAGTATTATCGTTGTTTCGGGTGTTAACTTACTCGTTTTCTTTTATATGTTTTGTTATGTAAGCTGTGTTTGTCGCTGATAGGTTGTATCTCAGTCATATCCAGAATGATATCAAGTCTTTAGATACTATTATTAATCATCAAATGAGAATTATATTTGAATGGATATGATGGAGAATGAATCTAATCGCGTTCGTGGAGACGGTAGTCCGTACATACGCACGAGCGACAATATCATTCTTTTGATATTAAAATAATATATAATTGAATGGTATAAAATATATACAGAATCATTATCATGTTATATTTATTATTTACATGAGTTACACATCATTATTATAACCATCCAAATAATAATTTATTGAATAACAATTACACCACGACGTGGAGACGGTAAGCCGTATGTACGCACGTATGGTGACATGTTATTCAAAGGATGTATAGAATACTGAATATGGTTATACCATATTTCTAATAAAATCACAGTATATATAAGATACTAGAGTTATTATTTTATAATGGTAATAACAAAGAAGGAACAAGTGGAAGAAGAAAGGAACTTGGGAAAAGGGTGGTGAAATCATTACCTCTTCTTCAGGTTCTTCCTTTTGATTTGATCAAAAGGGCTCTTAGGTTGGCTTTCTGACTAAAGGAAGGCCTCTAGGATGAATTTAGGGAAGTTTTGAGAGTATTGGGGAAGAGGTTGGCCGAGCCAAAAGGCTTTGAAGGTGTTAGTTAATGAGAAGGGAGAGTGCCCTTTTATAAGAGGGGTGAGGGAAACCTTTGGAAAAGCTAGAAATATTATTTTTAATAAATCCATATTAGGTTTCTAATGGCTCCAAAGTGGATTATTTAAAGTTTAAGGTAGGGATAGGTCTAAAACCACTCAAACAATAGAAGTTAGATAGGTTTGGGTTACTATATTAACCTTATCATTAAGTATTAACTCTTAGTTAATTAGTTTCACTTTTACAATGTCTCTTTGTATATTTAGATTATATTGTCAATAAACTTACTATATAAATCTAAGAGACCCCCAAGTGGTCCATTAATTATAAACCTATCATTATATAAGTCTCTTGGACGAACCTTATATTTTTATGAATTTAATATTAATTAATAATATAATATTTGTTTTAAATATTCTTTTATTTCAATTTTGAAATTATTCAATAATTTATTATTTCTGAAACTCATAACAAAATGATTACTTCGAAAAAAGTTACTTTCGTCACTCCTAACATATCATGTTAACCTATAAAATTAGTTTAACTCATTAAAAGTCTCAAGTTATATTTATTTGGGTATTTGTAATATCAATTATTTTAATTTTTAACTATTATGGTATTTCCTGCATCATCATTGTGTCATAAATAAATTAAATTATTTAATATATAAAAATTATAAATAAAATATCATTATGTAGGAAATCATTTTATATTTCTAATGAATATTTACAATCGAATTTATATTACGTATAACCCTATATTAAAAATGTTTTATTAAATAAACTTTGATTTTAACTCTTTTAACTCTTCTTTGAATTAAATAATAATAAATGTCCTAATCTAATCCAAGTGGACCTAAATGATAATATTTTATTCCTAAGGTTGTTTTTGGTCGAAATAAACTTGTAAAATAGAATTAGGACATGTTTTAGGGTAATATTAATATCATTTTTACCCTTAATTACCCTATTTACTTTTAATCGTGGTAAATAAAAGTAAAAAGTTACTATTCACCAAAAATTATTTTCATCTCATTGATCCACATTTTACTCCTTGATATTAACCGTGTCTCTCGGATTTTCGAAATTACAATCACATAAGTGGTAAAATTATGTTTTATGAAAAAAAAATCAGTTTTTTAACTATCACTTAGTAGTTTCACTATTCATCAAAAATTGATGTTTTTCAGAACAATGCCAAAATTTCACCCTAAGCTATAATTGATATTTTGAATTCAAAAATGATGTCTATTTTACAAAATTACAAACATATAATTTTCATTAATTAATTTTATAATTAATTCCTGCTATTACAACAAATAGCATGTTTTTAAGAAACAATATATATCAAAACATTGACAATTGTTTATGTCCAATTTCAAAGTGAAATTAATTCTAATGAACAACATTGGATAAAATGGTAAAAATATATTCTAATTATACTTTAAAACCACTAAATAATATAATTTATCACTAAAAATTATTTTGATTAAAAAACTTGTTTTTAAGTATTTTTCACTATTCATAAAAATTGAATGTTCTCAGAAAAATACCAAAAATTCAACTTAGGATAATTTCGATATTCTGAATCCAAAAATGAAGTCCATTTTGAAATATAAAATATATATAATTTCAAAAACTAGGTATTACTATTCATAACGGCTAGTGTGATCGGTTGTGGTGTGTGTTAGAACTCGATGTTGCGTACAACACATGCTATTACATTATTCAAAAGGAAACGTACTGTAGAAGCTTAGGGTGTTACAATCCAAACTAAGATTAGAACCCAAAACTCAGAAGGATTTAATCACAGAGTCTTCCCCAATAAATCTTAAAATTTATTTCCAAAAAAACATCGACTACTATTAAAGTCTCATACTAAAGTGTAATTAACCTATTCACATATTCTATATGATAGGTTCATTATTCTCCAGAAATAACCCAAATCACCATATGTCAATAATAAATACATAAAAAAGAAACCATTCCTCCTCAATTTAAATCCCGTAGTATTTTATTTCCCTTAGGCATATAGTACTCCAAAAGTGAAAACATAATCCAAATTAACCTTTATCATTTAATCACTAAATCATTTTCCTATAAAATGGATATACATTGGATAAAACATAAGTTTCCAAAATCAACATATTCTTCATCCATAAAAATTCCAGGTTCATTAGTAATTCCCAAGGGAATAACAACAAACTCATAATGCCCATATCTTGATTGGAAGGTAGTTTTTGGAATATTATCATTCTTCACCCTCAATTGATGATAACCAGAACGAAGATCAATCTTAGAGAAGAATTGAGCCCCAAGAAGTTTGTCAAATAAGTCATCAATTCTTGGAAGAGTGTATTTTTTCTTTACTGTGATCCCATTTAGTTATCTATAATCAATACATAGTCACATCGATCCATCCTTCTTCTTCACAAAGAGAACTGGTGCTCCCCAAGGTGACACACTTGGTCGGATAAACCCCTTCTCCAAAAGATCTTGGATTTGTTTCTTTAATTCCTCTAGCCCCACATTTTCCATCCTATAGGGGGTATTTGACATCGAATGAGATCAAAGTACGAGTTCAATGGAGAACTCTACCTCTCATTATGGGGAAGGTCTAGGTAACTCCTTAGGAAATACATCAATGTATTCCTAAATGATGGGGACATTTTCTAAAAGAATAAATACTTCATGAGAAACTTATATCATTTATGAATCATTTAAATAAAAAGTATTTTATGTCTTAAAACTTTAGGCTTAGACAATTACATTTTCTATAATTCCTTCATAATGATTCATAAAAATCTTGTGATTAACCAAACATATCCCCCGGGAATGTCGAAACTTAAATTGTTGCAATGACCATTTTTTGTACCATTTCCCATTCGAGTCTAGCTCAAAGCGGACTTTTCGGGATTTAACCCTATGTACATATGTGCCATATCCACCTCTACCTACTCGTATCCAGATATGGATGTATTTTCTTGATAAAACACTTACTCAATACTCACCAAAATACCATGAAGATTTCTTATATTTAAACTTTTCTATAGGGTTCTTTCTACATTTTTCATATCCTAATTTACATAAATAATTAAACAATCCTTTGATACTAGCTATGGCATCCCGCCTTTTTAATACATAACCTTTCATTACATTTTACATACAGAGGATCTTTGAAGTCTAGTGTCTTGGAAATCAGGATCATAATACATAAAAACAAAAAAAATATTATTCTAAACAACTTGCAAGGCTTCATAAAAGGTTCATCCTATGTAAATTTACAGCATCTCATATCCTAGAGATAGAAATAAAAGGAAAGGGTGAGTAGAAGGCCCAGTAAATGTAAAAAATGGAACCAATGTACTTGTGATATCAATAAGAACTTGAATAAAAACATGAAGACACGAGCAATAAAAGTATAGGAATATCATAATGAAAATAACTTGAAACATAACTTGAATATGTGGCTACAACATTTCATTTATACATTCAGGAACATATCACCAAGGTCCATCCCCAAGTTTTCATAAAAATTACCAAGCTTATTCACCAAGGTATCTTAAAACTTGTCATCTCTAGAGATTAATTATTTACCCAATGTATTCGAGAGCTATCAGGGAGAACCCTTAATATATATTTAATTAAATTTGATCCACATAGATCACAATAAAACATTTCATATATAACCCAAATAGAATCAAAGAAATTTGTTTCATGTCAAAATCATGATGTTTAGAAAGAGCTTAAAAATAAGATCATTATATCATTTATAACCCATGTAAAGGGAGTGAGGGTTATATGTATGTCAATTCCATAATCAAATATATCATCTTTATATATTTATGAACACCCATGTAAACGAAATAAGTCTAGGTATTCACAGAAAAAAACAATAATTTTTTTTTGAGATAAAGAGATAGAAATTTTGAGATGAAATTTCTACAGCATAACGGCTATAAAACACGATTTTAGAAAACATTGAATAGAGAAGGGAAAAGGGTCACCCACTCATAAAAAACTCATAATACAGTATGGTTACTGAATAATATCATGTTATGTATATTTTAATGACATACCATAAGAAAAATGAAACATGAAAGAAATGAGAAGACGCGATTCCTTTTACGAGAAATTCGGCAGCCTAATGGTGTCACATAAAAATACAGAAAACAAATTGATGAGAGAAGAAAGGGTCTCTCATCATTTGGAAATAAAATAGAAAGTAATAATAACATATAAGAACATGGTATGCAAATTTTAATGACATACCACATAAAAAATGAAACATGAATTAAAAGAGAAGACGTGATTCCTTTTGCGAGAAATTTGGCAGCCTAACGGTGTCACTTAAAAGTTCAGAAAACAAATTGATGAGAGAAAAAAGGGTCTCTCATAATTTGGAGATATAATGGACTGTAATAAGAACATATAAGAACATGGTATGGAAATTGGAATGACATACCACATAAAAAAAGGAAACATGAAAGAAAAGAGAAGACACAATTCCTTTTACGAGAAATTTGGCAGCCTAACGACATCACATAAATGTTCATAAAAAAATTGATGAGAGAAGAAAGGGTCTATCATCATTTGGACATAAAATTTATAGTAATAAAAACATATAATAATATACCCTCAACATAGAGAGATGGAAAATATAAGACACAACATAAAGGAAGTCATGACTTAAAAGAGGAGGGTGAAAGAATCCCTTACGTTGAAGAGTAACTTTGAAAGCATGAAGTTAGGGACCTTGGGAGGACTTCTTGGGAGGTAAAGAGACCAGAACATCATTGGGGAGGATTTGGAAATGAAATGAATGAAGGAATGACTTGGTATTTATAGGAGAAGTGAGGGGACAAGTCATTAATGTCCAAGGGACACCTTATCGGTGGTTTTTGAAAAACCATGGTCTTGACCATGGTATTTTACCATGGTATTGGCCACATGGGACACCTCATACCTTATTTTACTATTCATAAGTAGACCAGAATTATTGCATAATTTTTACATCCTTAATGATGTCATTAAACACCCGAAACTCAAAAAATGTATTTTCACTATTCACTGAAAATTCATCTTTCTCAGAAAAATCCCAAAATTTCACCTTAGCCAAACTGATTTCAAAAATGAACTCCATTTTATGAAAATAATTTTATAAATAACATTAATTTAATTTTTAAATAAAAACGATATTCACTGAAAATTCAACTGTTTCAGAAAAATCCCTAATATTCACCTTAACCAAATATCAATGCACTGATTTCAAGAATGAACTCCATTTTTTGAAAATAATTTTCTTAATATTTTTAATTTAATTTTTAAATAAAAAACACTATTCACTAGAAAAAACTAATACTTAACCAATACTTTATGGAACAGTTATTTACCTATTTTATTGAATCACATTACTTAATCAAGGTGCCTAGATTATATTAATACTTTCTTAAGTGAGGTTACTTAATCCATTTGATCAAATTACTAATCATAAGTATAAGATCACTATTCATAACTTACTATTCATCAAAAATTAATTTGATCTTATTATAATCTAAATTTCTTACTGAACATAACTGTACAAGACCATTTTTTGAAAATAATTACACATTATTAATTATTTAAGGTTTACATAAATATTTTTAAAATATCATTTTTCTAAATTTCATCAATAATATACATACTATATTTATTCGAACATTTTAAAATTCACTAACTTCACCATAAGAAGAAATCACAATTTTTATTTGAAACAAAGGATTACACAAGGCAGTTACAGTATTGTTACATAGACCCTTATAAAGCCAGTATAGGACCTAAGAGTAAGGTGTTCTAGGGTGATAAAATCATGGGGCAGCTCGGCCAACATTGCCTGAGTAGTGATTTCTATCAGCTTGAAATTCTCGAGAAGGATATTCCATTCCATCTTCACATGATGAAGTTCGGCTTGGGTTTGGTCCAGACCAAAGACTAAAGTTGCTACCTCCTTCCCGAGTTTAGTTAGATGGGATTTGATCGGCCCGAGACTACAAGATGGGGCCATCGAATCATCTTTCTATATTAACTAATCAAGATCACTTATATTTATAGACAATAATCACAACATTTAGATTCCAATGGTCATATTGACCAAAAATCATATAATAGTCGAAACCCAACAATCTTATTTTAATTATACTCATTTTATTAAGTGAAATATTTGTGTTGAGTATAAAATAAAATAACACACAAAATTAGAAAACAAAATTTATTCAAAATTTCAGGTCGTTACAATATCCATCACTGATGCCAAATAGTCCCGCATGCCACAGATGCCTCATCGCTAAACCATACCACCAAGGGTCTTGCTCCAGTAATCACAGAGAAAAGTCACTGACTAGCCTCATAAAAGGGCTGAGTCTGAAAGAAGTCATCGGGTAACCCACTACTCAGCCCAGCTGGAGGGTAAACCACAAGAGGTCATCAGGTAACCAACTGCCCAGCCCTATTGGAGGGTAAACCACAAGAGTTCATCAGGTAACCCCCTGCCCAGCCCCGCTGGAGGGTAACCCACAAGAGTTCCTCAGGTAACCCACTACCCAGCCCCACTTGAGGGTAAACCACAACAGTTCATCAGGTAACCCACTGCCCAGCCTCGCTATAGGGTAAGCCACAAAATTTCGTCAGGTAACCCAATGCCCAGCCCCGCTGGAGGGCAAACCACAAAGGTCGTCAGGTAACCCACTGCCCAGCCCCACTGGAGGGTAAACCAAAAAAGGTCGTCAGTTAACCCACTGCCCATCCCCGCTGGAGGGTAAACCACCAGAGGTCGTTGGGTAACCCACTGCCTAGCCCCGTTGGAGGGTAAACCCTAAGGTCAATGGGAAACCCACTACCTAGCCCCAATGGAGGGTAAACTCTAAGGTCAACGGGTAACCCACTACCCTGCCCTGCTGGAGGGAAAACCCGAAACTGGTCTGATATCTCCGCACTACATGTCCCATCACTGGGTGTCACTAACACCGCTACCATGCGTAGGTTCAGTGTGCATAAAAGGAACCTTCAAACAACGCCCTTTCATGTTTCCACATTTAATGATATCTAGAAAGAGGCTCTACTCTCCCAAACGGATTACACCGTTGTAATCCTCATGAAAAAACACGCGAGATAGACTACTTACTCACTAGAAACGGGCTCCCGATAGAAAAGTTATTCAACACCATTTTATGCCCATATATCGTCTCGTGGGCCCCGCACCTCGGCCCCGAAAAAGTTCGGTTGAACTGCGCCATCGTGATGCTCTCTGAAAAATACACCAAAATGACTACTCATACGCCCCAAACGGACATCGGAAGAAAAAGGAGCAGTACGCTGCACACAACTTAAGAGACGGCCCATGGGGCCCACACCTTAACTTTTACTTCAACACCTGAAACCACCCTGGTCAACTTCATCTCGATGCTAGGGTCACAAAACCACTGACGGCGCCTAAAAAAGACTCCAGATGCGGAAGTTGAAACTCCCCGCGTTATATGCAAGTGGGGCCCTGTGGGGCCCAAACCTCGACCCCAAAACATGTCACCCAGATCGTACCATTGCGTTCCTTGAAGATAACCACACGACGTAGGCTATTCATTTGCTCTGAATGGACTTATGAAGCATAAGTCGTAAATACACAGCATACGTCTGAAAGCCGCCTCATGGGGCCCACGCCTCAGGCCCGAATTTAGGAGAATGGATTGCGTCGTTGCAATCCCCTCGGAAAAACACTCAGAAATGAGTAATCAAACACCCCAAAAGGATTTCAGGTAAAAAAGTGGCGTTTTACCGTAAAACGTGCGAACTGGGCCCTGTGGGGCCCGCACCGTGTCTCTAACCTGAACGCTTCGGAAAGCATCTCAAAAATTCCGCACAAGGACTTGGGTCACGCTACTACTGACGACGCTTCAATCAAACATCCCAAGTAGGAGTTAGGTTCGACGCAAAAATAAATAAATAAATAAATAAATAATTAATGAATTATTCGCATTAAGTGTTTCATGCCTCCAAGCAATGAAACCAAACCACAAGGGTTCCAAACCAACTTTGGAAGTACCGTCTCAACTCTAAGGCCACAATGCCTCTGACGGCGCGTCAAATGGACATCCGGCTTGTGAACCACGCCCGTTGAGACTTTAATAATAATTTGTTGTTATTAAATTAATGCATTTTGGGTCACCCATCTTTGGCCACGGAACCCAAAAACCCTAGAACCCGTCCGTCTTGAAGAGACAGATCCCCAGCCGCAGTCGTTGTGTCAATCGGACGCATTGTTTAAGAGTTACGGCCCCCCGAACGCATGGGGGCCCAACCGGGCTGGTTCCCCACAGGCCGGCCCGTTTGGGCCCCCATGCCGGGGGCCTGCGGCCCAGCCACGGGTCCGGCCTGACTCGCTGTGGCCTGCTCCAAAAACACCGGACCCCCTCCTCAGGTCCGGTTCTCCAAAGCCGAATGGCCAAATGGTCGGTCTTCGTCAGCGTCGCCCAACAGGACCCGCGAAGCGCGGGTCCTTGCCCACAGCGCACCCTGAGGCAGTCAGGGCCTCGGGTTCCCCCTTCCGAGCGTGACAGGCCACCCCCCGGATGTCGGCGCCTCTTCCTCCCACAGCTCACTTCCACGCTGCCCAAGCTAAACCCTGGCAGCGCACCACCCGCGCGACGCCGCCCACACTGCCTGGTCCTCTGCGCTCCGCTGCACCGGCAGCTGCCTAGTCACACCGGTCTGCCACTCCGTTGTGGCCCACTAAAGTCGCCTCATCCGCGATGGCCTACCCAACCTCCGACTCTTCGATGTCCCGACCACCCCGGCACCGCACAATGGGCCACCGCTACTTCGGGTGCTCCGCCGTGCAAAAAACGGTGGCCGCCGCGTTCGTGGTTCGTCCTCTGGCCACTGCACCTCGCCGGAGCCGAACCTTCAGTCGGTCCCCCCAACCACTCCAGTGGTTGGAAACATTATCCGACATCAGTTTCGGGATCCTCGAGGCTGGAGATTCAAAACTTCTTCTCTCGTTCGTCGATCTGTCACAGTTTTTGCGAGTCTGAAAATTGGGACAAAACACCCAAGAACAAGAAGTAAAAACGGGGATCAGATGATGGTCGTGTTCGTCCGCCCATCGTCCCAATTCCAAAATTATAGAAATTGAATACTAAATTGACAAAGGTACGGAAATTAATTAGAAATTATATCTCGATCTGGCCGTTCGACGTTGCCGACACATCCGCTGCGATCCCACTTCGTTCCGCCAAGGTTCCGGCGGATATTTCTCCTCGATTTGACAACGAACGGTGAAGAACGATTGAGAGTGATAAGGAGAGAAAGAGAGATTGGGTGTTATATAGAGAGTGTTAATTTGAGTTCTCCATTAACCATAAACAGCTACGCTCTATTTATAGGGATCCCACTCAGCACAGAATCTGAATTCACTGCGCCCTCTCATTTAATGTCACGCCTAGGAAAAACGCCAAGTTTTGAAATCAATAGAAGTCTCAGATTTCCATTCTGAGACTTCATTCGAAAGTTATTTGAAAATAAAACCAGAGATAAAAATCACTTAGTCATTAATTTGAAAAATGACCATTTTTCCCCTGGGTGACATCTCTCACAGCAGGCCCGCGCCCGCAACTTTTACACCCCGCCTTGGGTAAACAGCACGCTTCAGACGCAATCGTGCCCTCAAATTTTCAATCCGAGCTACTGTTTAGGAGAAAACACAACCCCTCCATGTGCATAGTATAAAAGCACTTAACATTTTTATAAAATTTATTCCGGCCACACCGGGTCTCGGAATTGCACTTCGTCTTTGCGCCTAGATCTGGAATCATATGTAGAAATATCCCAAAGTCTTACAGGGAAAAAATTGGGTTTCTACATAAAATATCTCTATAAATTTTATAAATGTTATTTTTTAAGTGTATTTGAAACCACCCATATTTTATCTTCAAATTTGGGTTTCCTTGCTTCCCCTTTCACTTGAATATGCCATTATTATATTATATTTTTTAATGTATTAAAAAGAGAACCACCCACCTCACTTATAAAGGGGAACCACCTACCTTCTCTCATTCACAAATGTTATCCACATATCTCATATAGTCCTTACAAAATATATTCCCACATCCCAACTCCCATGTCTTAGAGATTTTGGTCTCCCAAAATTCCAACCATTAAAGGCTTAGGTTTAAGCAAAATGAGGTTTCCCAAAAAAGAAATAATTTTCTCTATCAGTCTATTTTGAGTTTATTTATTCATTAAAATAAACTAAATATTCTATAACCATATTAACGTGATGAAATAAAAATAATTACTATACTTAATTTTTTTTATTTTAGTGGTATTAACATTTTTTTTCCTCCTTTCCATCCTATGAGAAATGAAACCATCATTCATGTGTCTGTGTGTGTACTACCACCTCCACAAAGTGATGTGATTTGTTTTTCATGTCATACATACATGGATGGTCATAATAATAAAATTAATAACTATACATGAAATTTATATTATTATTATTATCTCAATATATATTATTATTTACCTTTCTTTCATTCCATTAGTTGGATAATGAAAACATTACTCATGTGTGCGTAGAAATTATCATCTCCATAAAGTGATGTAGTTCATTTCTCATCACCACCTCATATGAAAATTTATAAAAGTGTATATAATAAATGAATATTATAATTATATAATGATTAAGATTTTTATATGATGATTCCATGACCAAGGTGCAAGGAATATAACCATTAAACCAAAACATGCATAGGAAACTAAATAGTTAACACCCTGAATATTGATTTAAATGAAGAATATTTAAAAAATATGTAGTTAAAAATTATAAAGGAATGAAATATTGTAAGAAATTTATGGATTTAGAATTTTTATAGACGTTTAATCAATATAAATTTATTATATAGGAACTTAAGAGCATGCACGAAGAATTTTAGGGCATAAGATAAGGTTTTATGTTGTAATCTCATTTTTTTAACTAGGATTCATTATGGTTGAATCTCCTTTGGGAGAATTATATAATATCTATCTCTAAAAAATATATTTTCTTATTCTATGATTTTTTTCTAGGTTTTTACATCTTTCCTTTCATTATCCTCTCTATGGTACATAAAGTTTTTGATAAAATGATTTTAAGAAAGGCCAGCCTTATTTCATCTTTGGTCGATGAAAATTTTCTTCCATGTTAATGTTTTAAAAAAAAAATTCCAAAATTTTATTTCACAAGACCAAATTATTATTTAAATTCATTTTAAACCATATTTTACTTTATTTTAAAAAGGTTAAATGATAATTTTCACAAAATTTTCAAACATTATATTTATTTATTTTTATAAAAAGTGTGAAAAAATAATTATTTTATTATCTACCACTTGAATGACTTTTCCCGTTGACATGATTATTCTTTTTTTTGAAGCTTCCTTTAAAATTTTACATTGTTATTTTCAATGAAAATCATTTTCTCAATATTTTGTTAATTTTTATTTAACCTGTTATAAAAATAAAAGGATATTTATTTCTCATGTTTTCAATGAATGATTTGAATGATATTTTAAAGGTATTTTTTATCTATGTTAATATACTTTGACGTTTATGATGCTTAAATGAGGATATAATCTAATGATACCATTTATGTTATTTTTATGGGTGGCTTATGATCAGGATGTTTTTTGGACGATCCTATGAAACCCATTTCATTCCAATTGGTTTATTACGCTAAGATGAAATGATGAATGTTTTTATGATCTTATGGCATGCATATATTTAGTTTACGTTATGTGATGGGTGGGTCCATTAAATAGCTATAATTTATTGGTTAATGATTGATATATCATGTGATAATATGAATAGGATAATGAGTGAACCCATTCCAGGGATCAAAAGAGGCTAGGGAGTGAACCCAATCCGTTGTGGGACTTTTTTTGCTATGTGATGATGGTATTGTAAGTAGTTCATTGGATAATGAAATTATTTTATATTATTAAGATTGTGACACAATTACTATGAAGTTTTCTAATTCTTATGATATACAGGAACAAAAATAGTACATACACAATTATTACATCTTATTGGATGAATATTCATTACCCATCATTACGATCCATTCCAAAACCATATAGTTTTAGTGTCTTTAAAAACTTGGATACATAACAAAATGCTTAATAAAAAATTAAATCATATCCCACTAAGTTCCTTACATTTATTACACTTCTTATACATAACACACTTAAGTTATAATGTAAATATTAGCAGTCTATAAGACATAAATTATAAGATAATCATAATTCATGGTCCATAGAATATATCATAAACATATGATCATGTTATAAAAGAGATTAAACAAGTGTGGCATAATCAAAATCATAGAAATCATATGTCAATGATCACTTCCAGGACCATAATTATTTAGTGGACATAAACTCATTATGTAAAAGGCTACCTAGTCAATTCCAACATTCTATTAGAAGTAAATTTTACCTAGTAAACTTAGTCACCATTACCCAATGAATTAAATGGATATATAATTTTGGGACGACCCGTAACATTACCAATATTAATTTATATGTATTCCAAAATATCATAAAACATTATTCATATCATTATAGCATAACTCATGGATAATAAACCATTTTCGTAAAAATCTTATCATCATAATCATAAAAGCATTCATCATCGCTTAATTGACCCATGGAATAAAAATAGGTTTCATTTCAATTATAACATCATCGTAAACCATCCAGATAAATAATATAGATGGTATAATAAGAATATATCCCCATTTTATCATAATTAACCTAAAATTATATTGAATTAGATGAAAAATTCCTTAAAGAATAATTAAAAATTTTCACTGAAAACATAGAGAATAATATTTTCTTTTGATATCTTTAAAAGTTAAAACACCCAAGATATTGAGAAAATTAATTTATTTAAAAATACGCACAGAAAAATTTAAATAAATTTTCAATGAAATGATATTTCCTTATTGTGGGAAAATGTTATCATGCCATGTGAGTTAAAAACAATATTTTTCACACTTTGGTAAAAAGTAAAAATGTGCCTCATTCCAAAAATGGTAAGAATATTACTTTTAAATGTTTTTTTATAAAATAAAGAATATTTAAAAATGGTTTGAAATAATCATTAGATAATATAAAAAACACTCTAATTTAAACATTTTATAAAATATGTACATTGAAGAAAAAATTTACCTTCCACAAGGATAAGTAAGTTATGTTTTCCTTAAAAACATTATTCGGGATATTCTTGAGTACAAAAGAGGGGAAATGATAAGAAAATGTGAAAATTTTAGAATTAAACAGATGAGAAGAAAATACATGATCTTTTAGAAGAGTGAAAGAATATAACTCCTGTAAAGGAAATTTAAACATTAATGGTCCCAATTAAAAGTTATATCGAAAAATTTATCCTTTTCGCTTTGGTAAATTTTGAATCGTAAGCTCCATGAATGAAAAAATTCAATTGAAACTTTAAATATCATGAAAATTAGTAGATTCCTGATATAACATGTCAATGGGGAAGTATTGTCCCCTCACACACTATAAAAAATCCCCTCTTAGAAGGTGTTGTTTTTGTAATTAGAGGGGGTTATAACCCCCTCTAAACACATTTGTGGTGGTCATGCATAATCGTTGCTAATGTGCCCACAATATCTTGTTAGTGGAATTTTTACTTAACCACTGGTAAGGTAAATTAAATTTATTAGTTGTTAAAGTATAGGGGGTTTAAATCCGTATTAATTAATTTCCAAAAATTCCAGAAATAGACAGTTTATGGGTTCTTTCCAATTTCTCCTAAATATGTGTATAATTAGAGGGGGTTACAAACAACCTCTAATTGATATTTAATATCGCAATTAGGAGTTGTTTTGGTAACTTTACCTAATTATACACACTTTTAGGGTGGTTGGAACTACACCTAAATAGCGTCTTAATTTTTTTTAAAAATTTAATTTTCTCCCTTCTAGTTTGGTTGGTCAGGGACTGTGAGAAAAGGCCCAAGGGGGTGAAACCATACCAAAAAACCATACTTCCAAGAACTAGGACCATGCCTTGGATCCAACACTAGCCTATCCACACATGAAAACTCTACTACCTAAGATTGAGAAAATGGAAAAATTTGGTTGTCACCTACGCCCATGAAATGAAGAGAGCATGACCACAGGTTGGTATTGCAACACAAAGGTTGGGAGTGGACACCAACACTCACTTCTGCGGATGATGGGTTCTATGTTTAACTATTAATACCAAACTCTCTACCCAATTTTTGATGTGGGGTAGAATTATATGGGTATCTTTCATCCCGCGTGAAAAAAACTATTCACTGTCATATTAATTGCCATGTGGGATTCGAAATCCCGACCTACCACCGACAAAATTTTCATCTTACCACTCGAACATATCGAATTTCAAAAATTTATTTAGACATTATTATATTTATATGCTAAAAAATACTAAATAAACAAATAATTTTTATATAATATATTTAGATACATTTATATATACAACCTTATATATACATTTATATATACATTAATGCATTCATTAAAATATTATGTATAAATTTATATTATATAAATTTATGTAATATGTTCAATATATTATATTTATATATTTATATATATTATTTATAATATTTATATGTATACAATTATATATATTCTATATATCTATATTTATATATTATATTTATACGTATATAATTAAAAAATAAACAATAATATATATATATATATATAATATTTATATTATATTAAATCTAACATACATACAACTAATATAATATATTTTTTATTTAATTGATATATATATATATATATATATTATCATATTATATATATACATATAATATAACATAATATAATATTTCTATATAGATAATTTTTTTGTATATTTATATATACATATATTTTACACATAAATATATCTATACATATATTTAGATTTATATATATATATTATGAATAAAAAATATATTTAATATATTAATTTAAATAATTATCTATATATTAATATAAATTTATTAGTAAACACTTTTTTATATATTTATTTTTTATATGTAAGGTATTTATATATTTATTTGTATATATATGTATGTATACAATATATTTATATTTATTTAAAATTAAATAAATTTATATTATATATTATGTACCCAAATATATATAATATAAATTCAATCAATTATATTATTTATATAATACATACATGTTTATTTATATGCATGTATGTGTGGGTATATTTATAATCTATTATTATTATTATTAAACTATAAATGTTTTTATATAATAATTTTTTTAAATAAATTATATAAATTATATATATTTATATATTTATATAATATATATATGATTTTATATGATAATTAATATTATATGAAATACGATTTTATACAAATAAATTTATATTAATGTACACATTATACAATTATATGATTACATATAAATATGATTAAATACAGTCTTATAAATGATTAATATATATATATATATATATATAACATGTTGATATTATGTATTTGAATACATATATATATATATATTAATTATATATATATATATGTTATATGAAATTTTATTTTTAAGAAAATAGTGGGGGTTTTGAACCCCCTCTAATCATTTAAATGAGGGGGGGTTTTGAACCCCTCCAATATTTAAAATCATAGGAGGTTTTGAACCCTATCTCATTTAATACATTATAGGGGTTTGGTAATCACTTATAATCTCAATGATTAACGATTATTAATAACCCCTCTAATTTAAGAGATTTTAGGGGGTTCAACACCTCCTATGATTTAAGAGATTTTAGGGGGTTGTGAACCCCCACTATTTTATTAAGAAAAACAATTCCATATAATATATATAAAATCTCTAAAATATAACCGAATACAATATATATATATAGTGTTGTAAATTATTAAATTAGAAGTGGTTTTTCCAAAACCACATCTAAAATCCTACCAAATATTAATAAAATAATGATAAAAAATGAGATGGGATTGTAAACACCATCTAAATTTGATGATTAGAGACGGTTGTGAAAAACCCCCTCTAATTTATATAAAAAATGAATTTATATGGTTTTTTCATACCCCCTATAAATAATATCCAACAATATTCAATTTTTTAGTGATAAAATATGATGGGTGCATAACATAACATATGACCCAAAGAAGATGATTTGAGATGAAAAATCCTTACCACTTTGGTAACATCCAAATCAAACACCCATGGATGAAATAATCTAAATTTTATTTTTAAATATAACTAACTAATATTTATATATTATATATCATGTAAAAGGGGTATTATATACACCTCTTTAACATTAATAGGTGTATAACATCAAACATGTCTCAACAAACAATGCTGAGACGAAGAACCCTTACAACTTTTGTAATCTCTCAATCAAAACTTCATTACAGAGAGAACCTTATATAGATTTTTAAATACCCATAATGTTTAATTAAAAGGATCCTAAAATTAATAAATATTTAATATATACCCTACAAAAGGTATCTAGTGGTGAATATGGAACATATATCATATAAATAAAAGAGAGATGAGAAACCCTTACCTCAAATCCAACTTTCGTCATAAGTTCTCTAAATATTGTATAAAAAATATAAATTTATTATAATTATATAACAGAACAATATAAAAACATATAATATCATATATTATCCAATTAAAATATTTTTATTCCCATTTATTAAAAAGTCTCTATTAAAATTATCATTTCTAGGTGTTAACTGATTCTTCTTTCATGTAAGTTTTAGTTTAGCAATTCTATTCCTTTTACTTTGATCATGGTTCTATCATCTCTATAATTATAATCATGTCATTAGTATCATATTTAATCATTATATAAACTTTTATAACTATTTATATAAAATTACAATGCAAAATGAATTTCATCACTTTGTGGAGATGGTGCTCCGTAAGTACATGCGAGTAATGTTTCCATTTTTAGATGGATGGAATAAAATAAAGAAAAATAATAATTCACCGTTAAAACTATAATAATATCATATATATGTATTATATATTTATTAAATCCATAATTATAAATATCCATGTGAGATAGTGATGAATAATGGATCGTATCACTTTGTAGAGGTGGCAGTCCACACATAAGCACATGTGATCCCTTCATTTATCAATTGATTGAAAAATGAGATGAATAAGGTTATTCCACTAACATAATAAAATTTTAGTATATATGATATAGTAAATTTTTTATATTTTAATTTGTATGATAGAATTTAAGGATGTAGAATAAGTAAAATGAAAATGCTCGGTTAAGATGATTACATCCTCTTTAAAGAGCCTCCTTTAGATCTCTCCTTAAGGACACTTGGGATGGTATTTGGAGAATAAAAGTACCTATATATTGTATATAATTAAATTTATAAGAGTTAATGTTTCATCTTTTATGTATGTGTCTCATGAAGTGTGAGGAATATAGGAGGGGTGGTGTCCTTATATAAGAAAGAAGAGAGGTACCCTTGGAATTATTTAAAGTATTAAATTAATATAAATTAATTTTCATGTTACAGTGGATAAAAATTATTATATTTAGAATATAAGATGAAGTTAATTTGACATATTCTCATACAATATTAATTATATAGGTTTAGGTGATGTTTTAACCATTCCATCTTTGTTTTAACCCCATGTAATCCCTTTTATTGATTAGTTTAATATCAAATTATTTTACTCTATATGAGTACGGAATATTATTATAAAAGGAAAATTGAAAAATAATTTGATATTGTATGATATTATTGACCATATACCATTAAACATTCCAAATATAATATTTTTATAAATTTTAATTCATTTAATAAAGTATTATTTAACATAAGATACCATTAAAGTCATTTTCAAGACTATTCACATAGTTGACTTAAAAAATTAATTTCATGGGACTAGCAAAGACTCCTAGAAGGAATCATGCAATATGGGTCGTTGCTGATCATCTTACCAAGTTAACACATTTTCATGATATATGAGAAGATTTTCCACTTGAACGTCTAGAAAGACTATATATTAATGAAGTTGTGAGACTTCATGGAGTAACACTATCGACTGTTTCTGATCGTGATCTCATTTTTACATCAAGATTATGGAAAAGTCTTTAGAAAGCCCGGGATACTAAACTTCATTTAAGCACTGCCTACCACCCTGAAACTGATGGACAATCATAATGGACTATTTAAACCTTAGAAGACATGTTGAGATCATGATCGCTTGACTTTCAAGGTATGTGGGATCAATATTTACCTCTGGTAGAATTATTCTACAATAATAGCTTTCATTCAAGCATTCAGATGGCACCATATGAAGCGTTATGGAAAGAGATGTCGCACACCAACCTGTTGGGATGATGTTGGTGAAAGAAAACTCATAGGCCTAGAACTTGTGGAGGAAACGATGGAAAAGGTGAAGGTAATCCAAAAACCACATCAAGGCAACTCAAAGTTGGCAGAAGAGCTATGTCGATAACCGATGGAAGGATTTGGAATTTCAAGTAGGAGATCATGTATTATTGAAGGTATCTCTATGGAAGGGTGTTATACATTTCGGTAAGAAGGGTAGATTGAGTCCCAGGTACATCGGACCTTTCAAAATTCTTGAACGAATTAGGGTTGTAGCTTACCATTTGGAAATGTCATCAAGTCCCTCCAAAGATCACGATGTATTCCATGTATCACTATTGAGAAAATACATGCCTGACCCAATTCATGTACTCACCTATGAAGAATTAGAACTATAACTCGATCTGTATTATTGCGAAGAGCCTGTCAGGATTCTTGATACTAGAGAACAAGTATTTAGAAACTGGATGACTCGTCTAGTAAAAGTTCTATGGGGAAACCATAAGATAGAAGAGGCAACGTGGGAGCCCGAGGAACATATGATGAAGAATGACCCAAATATTTTTATGCGTTAGTATTCTAGAAATTTCTAGGAAAAAATTATTTCAAGGAGGGTAGAATGTAACAGCCCAAACTTCCATAGTACGTTTCCCTTTGAATAATGCAATATCCTGCATTGTACGCAACTTCGATATTCTAACACACTGCGACCAATCAAAGTAACTATTATGAATAGAAATACCTACTTTTCAAAATTTTATCAATTTTATCTTTTAAAATGGACTTCATTTTTGGGTTCGGAATATAGAAATTATCTTAGGGTGAATTTTTGGTATTTTTCTGAAAACATTCAATTTTTTATTAATAGTGAAAAATACTAAATTTTAATTAAAAACAAATTTTTAAATCAAAATAATTTATAGTGATAAATAATAATATTTATTCATTTTAAA
Source organism: Viscum album (assembly GCA_963277665.1). Classification (NCBI taxonomy): domain Eukaryota; kingdom Viridiplantae; phylum Streptophyta; class Magnoliopsida; order Santalales; family Viscaceae; genus Viscum; species Viscum album. The sequence continues at coordinate 212,383,215 of OY728144.1, forward strand.
TTATAATTAGATTATATTTTTACCATTTAATCCAATATTAGTCATTAGACGTAATTTCACATTTAAACTAGACATAAGCAAGTGTCAATCTTTTGATAGTTATTATTTTTGAAAAATACGCTTTTTGTTTTGACAACGGGAATTAATTTTAAATTAATTTCTGCCACTTTTGTGATTTGAATTTAGAAAAATGGATTCCATATTTATAATCAGTAGGTCCAAATTACGTAAATAGGTATCTTTTAATTTTAGACATTTTGAATAATTACTTCGGTAAATATTTTATTTACCATGGTTAAAAGGTAAATCCGGTAAATAAGGGTAAACAAATAAAATTATAATAATATTAAATTACCCTAAAAGGTTTCCTAACCTTATTGGATGATACATTTACGACCATGAGAATCTTTGGGTTGATTTTGGGACCCCATGGAGAGACTTGTAAGTCATAATGACACTTTATTTTAATTAAGTTAAAGTAAATACAAAAATTACATAAGCATATATCTTTTAGAAAAAAAAAATTTACATAGGGTTATACATGTTATCTATTAGACTATAAATATTAATTAGAAATATACAAAAATTTCCTACATAATGATATTTTATTTATAATTTTTAGACATTGAATAATTAAATTTATTTATGACACAATGATGATGCAGTATTTTTCTTATTAATGAAACAATAAAATAAATGGTATTATAAATGTTAAAATAAATATAAATTGAAAGTTTTGATGCCATACACGAATTTTATAGGTTACTATGACATGTTTTTATTGATTAAATGAATTTATTTCTAATTGATAATGTTTTTAGGACTTTAAAAAATCAATTATTAAATAGTGTCAAAATTGACATAAAGGGGTTTTTAAAACAAATATTACATTATTAATTGATATTATATTCTTAAAAATATAAGGTTCATCCAAATTACTTATATAAATATAGTTGTATCATTAATTAACCACTTTTGGTTCTCTTAGAAGTTTATAGTAATTTTATTAACCATATAATATAAAAATACAAAGAGACATGGTAAATGTCAAACTATTTAAATAAGAGTTAAATCTAAAGGATAAAGTTAATATAGTCACCCAAACCTATCTAAAACCTATTGGTTGAGTGGTTTTCGACCCATACCCACCTTATAATTTAAATAATTCATTTTTTAGCCATTATAAAACGAAAATTATTTTATTATAAAATAATATTTCTAGCTTTTCCTAAGGTGACCCTCACCCCTCTTATAAAAGGGCACTCCCTCTTCCCTCGAATTCACAGCTTCAAAGCCTTTTGGATCGGCCAAAACCTGCCCAAATACCCTCTAAATTGTTCTCTATTCATCCTAGAGACATTAATTTAGTCATAAAGCCAACCTAAGGGTCTCTTTGTATCAAATCAAAAGAAGAACCCGAAGAAGAGATAAATATTTCATCACCTCTTTCAAGTTTCTTTCTTCTTCCACTTCCTCTTTATTTATAGTTTCAATTATAAAATAATAAATCCAGTATCTTCTATATGCTGTGATGTTATTATAAATATGTTACAACCACATTTCTTATTCTATCCATCCTTTGAATTACATGTCACCATACATGCGTGTGTACGTATTACCGTCTCCACGTCGTGGTGTAATTGTTATTCAATACATTATTATTTGGACGGGTATAATAATGTTGTGTAATTGATGTAAATAATAAATATATCATGATAATGATTCTTTATATATGATATACCATCCAATTATATATTATTTTAATATCAAAAGAATGATGTTGTCGCTCGTGCGTACGTATGAATTACCATCTCCACGAACGCGATGAGATTAATTCCCCATCGTATCCATTCAAGACTAATTTTCATTAGATGATTAAAAATAATGTTTAAAGACTTAATACCACTATGAATATTAATTAGATACATCCTATCCATAACAAAAATTACTTAAGTAACAAATCATAAAAAGGAAAACGAATCAGTTAACACCTGAAACGATGATAATACTAAGATATTATTAACAAAGCAATGTTAAAAGATAATATATGATATCATATTAATGTATATGATTATTTTATAATTTAATAAAAATTATTTCACCATTATACAGGAGGTTAACCTACCCTCGACCAAGTAAAAGTACAAGGTAAGGGTTAATTATACAATCTCTTCATTATCCAAGGTTGTTTATATATAATTATCTACTGGGACCTCTTTATCATCCACATCCATGTTTCCTAAAAATATATTCCAAAACATTTTTACTATTTACTATACTATGGTTTAAAGTAATTTATACCCATTTATTACTTTTTATAATTTTTTTTGAAAGGAATCTTTCTGTCATTTTCCAAACAAGGTAATTTATGACCTTTTCAACAAAATTAAGGTAAGAATTTTTTTTAACTTATACGGAGGGTACAACTATTTTTCTCTGTTATAACTATGTCAAAAATTACCTTACAAGATTATAAGAATATTTTAAAAATAAATGTTTTTTTATAATTATGTGTCTCTTAAATGATTTCAAAATAGAATGAGATATTTCTCTACAAAAGGTTTTGATTTCATCTATGTCAACATCCATTGATGGATTTTAAGCTTATTTGAAGTTGATTTATAATGATACAAAACTTCCATATTGTATTGAATGTATTTTTATATGTTTTACTGTGGATGTGTTATTTTTACACCATTCATGTCTTATGGATAAAGTATTGACATTTAGTATACTACTTTTAATACGAATGTTTATGTTATGTTTAAACCTTTTCGTATGAGGAATGCATTTGACTTAGTAAGTGACGGGTGGAGCCCTCTATAGCTCCTCGATGCATCGGTAGGTCTCATGTGGTAAACTAGTGTCTTGGCACAAGGCCTTGATAAAATCTTATTTTTATTCTTGCAACAAGGCCTTGACTATGTGGTTATGAAGTCTGGCATTATGCGTTCCATCATTTTGAAAGTGGCTATTGATATTGCATGTGATTTTTTGACTAGTATAATATATATGTGAGTATGTAAATTGTATTATTTTGATTTATATTTTCCATATTTTGCTGAAATTAAATTTTAAAAGGCTTTTGTTTTAGTTTTATACATTGCCTTAAATGTTTATGCTTATTTATGAAAGTTTTCATGATATTGTTATCTTTACTGAGCATCTGAGCTCCCCCATTTCAATGTTCTTTTTTCCCAGGATTCAAAGAAGAATATTATGACTGACCTACAAGGATAGTCTATGGGATCTCAGTGTTGTCTATGGAAACAATTTTGTAGTAGTTTTCCATTTTATGATGTAATGTAAACCTTATGAATGTATCTAGTACTTCCAAGGATACTAAACTAATCATTCTTTCGTGACTTGATCTTTTGTGATCTTGCCAAAGATACTTAATAATGCACTGTCTCTGAGCTTCTAGGGTCAAGGAGTTACAGAGGTGGTGAAATGTACACTTATCATCCACTACATAACTATTTAAGTCTTATTTGATTCTGGTTCTACCCAATATTTTATATCAAAATAATTTTTTAAGGGTATCACATCACTACCTTAATGATTAGATATTTAATTATCGATGAAAACTCTTAAGGGTTTGATGATTGTTTCTAAATACCACAACTCCTCTTAGATGGATGTTGGTGGGAACATGCTTACTAAAAATGTTTTGGTTCTCCCTATTATTGAATTTGTTGGATTTGTGTATGAATTGGATTTCTCTATATAGAGCCAATATCAATTGTTTAGGAAGGGATGTTTCATTTCATATTCTCAATGAACCAATGATTTTCTATTAGTTTGAGAATAAATAAAAACTTATTATGGAAATTACATCCATGATATGGGATTTACATCCTTTTTATGAGGGGTATTTTTCATAAATGGTTGGGGATAAACTTAATATTGAAGATATTCCTATTGTGTGGGATTTTTTCAAGGTATTTATTGAAGAGTTTCTTAATATTACCTTGAATTGTGAAGTTGAATTTTCAATATGACACATACCCAGTGTTATACCTTTTTCAAACACTCCTTATAGAATGGAACTGATTGATTTGGAGTAATTGAATAAAAAACTCTAAGATAATTTTTATAAGGTATTAATTTACCCAAGTGTGTCTCCATAAGGTTCAAATATTGTTTTTGTTAAGAAGAAATATCGTTCAATGTGTATGTTCATTAATTATCAATAACATAAAAATATTATTATCAAGATCAAGTATCCTCCACCCTATATTGATTTTTTTTATCAATATTAGGTATCTCTATTCTCTTGAAATATGTACCTTCGATATGGATATTTTCATTTTGGGGTAAAAAATGAGGTCATATCCAAGAAAACCTTCCATATGAGGCATGTTGATTATGAATTTATAATTATTCTATTTGGAATTAATAATTCCCCATATATATTCATGGATCTAATTAATAGAGTCTTTATATATTACCTTGATCAGTATATAGTAGTCTTTATAAATTATGTTATTATATCCTCCAATATAAACAAAAAGTATGAAGATCATTTGAGGATTTATTTTAATACCTTTAAAAAGGAGAATCTATTTTATAATTTTTTTTAAGTTTGAAATTTAGATACCAAAAGTGTCATTCTTTGGTCACATAATTTCAAGAGGGGGGATATTAGTCATTCCTTCAAAGATAGAAGTTATTGAAAAATGTATTAGGAAAACCATAGTGATTGAAATATTTAGTTTTCATAGGTTGGATGGATACAAATTAAACTTTGTGTGAAATATTCCATGACTATCAAATACACTAACCAAGTTTTTTTTAGAAGGGAGCTAAGTTCATTTTGGAATATGAATGTGAAGAAAATTTCATGGTACAAAAGAGATGATTATTTACTGCACCTTTTCTCACACTAAACTGTAGGGGAGATGGGTTTTTAATCAACTATTATGCATCAAATAAGGGACTAGGATGTGTTCTTATACAGAATGATATGGTGGTAGATTATATATCTTTCTAATTGAATGATCATGAGAAAAAAAATACCTGACATAGGATTTGGAATTGGTAGTGGTAATTTTTTCTTTGAGGATGCGAAGGAATTATATTTATGTTCAAAGGTGTGGTCTATATACTAATCGTAAAATCTAGAAGTATATATTCACACAGAGAGAGTTGAATATGCTCCAAATAATATGCTTGAAAATTATTAATGATTATGGATAATCAATACATTACCACCATGGGAAAGAGAACAAGGTGGTTGATGATATAAACTAGATGGACCATGCTTGTTTGTCTATGATGAGGACTAAAAGAAATCCAATACTTATGGATTTTCAATGGATTGACTGTAAAATCATAAGGAATGAAGAAAGGTTCTATCTTTATCAAATGAATGTTCTACCATCTATTCATATAAAGATTAAAGAGGCATGGAAGGAAGATATGGAGATACAAAAGAATGTAAGGAATGTTCATGACATTATTCATGAAAATGATTGAATGATAATGTTCAGGAATATCGTACATGTCTCTTCAGTACCAGAATTGAAGAATAAGATGTTAACGCTCAAAGCTAATCAGTACCAATTCATCCTAAAAGTTTGAAGATTTATGGAGATCATAAAGAGAATTTTGTATGGGATAACATGAATATGGATATTTCAGACTATGTATCATGATTCTTGGTATTCCAATAAGTTAATTTTTAGAGATATAATTATAAGGATATGTTATAACCATTACGCATACTAGAGAATAAATGGTAAAAATCACTGCGTATTTTTTGTGGGGCTCCCCAATACATATAATGGGAATAATTCTATTTTGTTCATTTTATATCACCTTATGAAATAAAAAAAATTAATTTCTATTTGATAATATTTTTCTCATGAGAAGCTCTCCATGTTATACATTATGAAAGTAGTAAGGTTTAATGGAGTACCACTCTCATTCATATCTGATCGATATCCAAGGTTTACCTCCACATTATACAGAAATATTCAACAATATATGAATATATAGTTGAGATTTAGCACTACATGTTATCCTCATATAGATGGATGGTCTAATAAGACCATTCAAACCCTATAAGATATAATGAGATACTTCTATATGAATTTCAAAGGTCATTACAATCAAAACATTCCTCTAGTCAAATTTTCTTACAATAATAACTTTAACTTGAGTATTTAGATGGATACTTATGAAAACGTATATGGAAATAAGTGTAGGACTATAATATGTTTGTATGAAGGCATGGAATGAATGAAATTGTGAACTAAGCGAGATAGGGAAATGCTGATGAACATTATATTCATTAAGAAACACATTAAGGTATCTCAGAGTTGACTAACAAATAATGATAACAATATTCGTAGAGATCTATATTTTGAAGTTCATGATGATTAATTTTTATAGATATCTCCTTGGATTAATATTGTGAGATTTCTAAAGAAAGGGAATTTTATCTCTAAATATATTTATCCCCTATGACATTATTGATCATATTAGGATGGTAGTGTATCTTTTGATGTTTCATCCAAACATCTCCCACATTAATGATGTTTTAGTGTATATATTTTGAGAAAGTACATACCAAATCCTTCATATGCACTAATCTCAAAGGTTATAGCATTTTGAGCATGATAGTTCTTATGAGTATAAACTAGTATAAAAATTTTGGATCATAGATATAAAGTACTATGAAACAAGAATACACACCTAGTTATGATTATATATAGGAGTTTGAAATTTGATGAAGCAATATGGGAACATAATGATATGATAAGGTAGAGGTATCCTTAGTTCATTTTATTGGAGTGAAAAAATTTCAAGGGTGAAATTATTTTAAGGGGTGTAGAGTTTAATACCCTGAGATTTTAGAATATATTAATCTTTAAAAAAATAAATGTGTTTGATATCTTGAAAAGAATAAAGCACTAAAAATATGAGAATAATGATTATAAATAATAGAATAAATCACATTATATGTTATTTCAATAAAATATAATTGTAGAAAATAATTTCTAATTAATATTGGAAATACTATTAATCCTAATGAACTATTTTGAAACATTTCATTTTTAGCATTATTTTTGTCATATATGTTTTGTTTAGAAATTAATTTAGTATTTTGAAATTATGAAAAATTATTTTTTCTAAATAGGTATAAAATTAATTCATTGGTTTTCAATTGGTTATAAATGAAAATAAAATCATTTGAAGCTAAAAAGAGACATTTTTCTGAAAAAAAACAACTTTTCTTCATGTAATGTGTTTTTAACTTAATAAATTAAATTAATAAATATTAATGAATGATTTTAATGAAATTTTTATATAATATATTCAATAATATATTTTTATATTCATTTTATGGTTTTTACTGGGCATAAAATAAGAATAAATTTAGTGTCATTCTTAAAAAGAAATTTGTCTAAAAACGTTTTTTGTTGCATTTTACGTGACTATAAAATAAATTTATGAAACTTACAAAAATTGAATATTGTAAAAAAAATTAATATCTGGAACCAGGTAGTTCAAATTTTGTAGTTTTTTCCAATTTCATTTTTGGACATTGTGAATAATTACCAAAGTAAAACTTTGTCATTATCATAAGGGTTAAATGGATTAATGGGAGTTAAACTTAGTGATAAGGGATAAAATATATCTAAAACATATCTAAATGTGATTAGTTAAGTGTATTTATACCCATAATTATATTATATTCAATTTTATCCCTTAGTTCCACTTTCACTTGAATATGACTTTATTGTATTTTAATGTTTTATGAATTTACCAGAGTGAAACCCACCTCATTTATAAAAGGCACCCCCTCCCTTCACTCCTTCAAACCTTTTGAGCAATATAACATAGAAAATGAAAACCAATTTATCTTTATAATTTACCTCCCAACATTAAATATATCCCATTCATCCCAAAATACCATCCTTTGAAGGATTAAGCTTTAAGCCAGTGGAGGGTTCCCAAAGAAATAATTGTTTCTACCGATCTATTTTGAGTTTTTTTCGTCCTTAAACTCATCAAAATGTTATATAACCGTATTAATATGATTAAATAATTATCATTAATATACTAAAGTGTATTTATGTTAATGGTATGACTATTTACTTCCTCATATCCATCCTATGATAAATGATATCATCGTTCATGCATACATGTGGACTACCACCACCACGAAGCGATATCACTCGTTTTTTCATGTTCTAAACATATGGATGGTAATAATGATATAATTAATGAATATATATGATATTTATGATATTATTATGATTTTGGATATTTAAATTATTACTTACCTTTATTTCTTTCCATTCATTGTAAAATGAAATCACTACTCATGTGTACGTATGGACCACCGTCTCCCTAATCTGATGTAATTAATTTTTCATCAACACCTTATTTAAATAGTTTTAAAGGAGTATTTAATGAATAAATATCATAATTATAAGATGATTAATATTTTTTATATTATGAAATGATGACCAATGTGAAATGAATGAAACCGTGGGACTGAAACATGCACGAGAAACATAACAGTTAACACTTCAAATATTGATTTCAATGAATAATTGTTAATAAATGGGTAATTAAAAATTGTATGGGAATTTTTATATTATAATATCATTATTAATATAGTCATATTATATATATTTTTATAAATCTAATTTTATAATATAGGAACTTAAGAGTGTGTGTGAAGAAATTTAGGACCTAAGGTAATGATTTATGTTACAATATCAATTTTAATCAAGATTGTTTATGCTTTAATATAATTTATGGTAATTATATATATTAATTATCTCTTAAACCCCATATTTTTTCTTCTACTCTGGTTATTTATATGGAATTAAATTTCTTTCCTTTCATTCTCCTCTATGTGGAACTTAAAACGATCAAGAGAATGTTTTTAAAAAAGCCCAACCTTATTTTCTCTTTAGTATGTGGAATTTTTCTTTCCTATCCATGTTCATTAATTTTTTTTCAAGAATGTTATTTAATATGGTGAAATTATTATTTAATTTTATTTTTAACAATATTTTAATTTATTTTCAAGTATTAAGAATTAATTTTTTATAATGTTTTCAAACAATTTATTTATAACTTTTTGCAAAAAAATTAAAGGAATATTTATTTTAATGTTTACATCACAAATGAATTTCCACACCATCATGAATGTTAATTTATTTAAATATTTTATTACATGTTTCCATATTTATTTTAAAATAAATTTAATTTATTAATATTCTATGAATTATTATTTAAAATGTTATCAAAATAAAATGAAATTTTTATCATGTTTTCAATGAAAGGTTCAAATACTATTCTACATGTATTTTGCATCTATGTTAGCATCATTTGATGATTCTAATACTTCACTTGGTGTATGATATTATTATACAATCAATGTTATTTTTCTTAATGTGTTATGATGATGATGTTTTAAGGATGGTTCCATGAAATCCATTTCTTTTCAATGGGTTAATTATGCTTTAATGTTAGTGATGAATGTTTTTATGATCTTATGGAACAGATATGTATGTTTTTTAGTATGTATTTTGTGGATATGTTAAATACCTCCAATTAATTTGGTAATTATGGATTTCTCATGAGATAATATAAAGAGTATGGATAGTGAACCCATTCTAAGGACAAATAGAGGTTGAGGAGTGAACCCATTCCATTATGGGACTTTGTCCACTATGTGATGACGGTATTGGCAGCGAGGCTTGACATTTTCTTATGATTATGATTTTTCCATAATTACAATGAAATTTTCTTATTCTTATTATATTTTCTCATGGATTCTGATATATTAATGATGATTCATCTCTATTATGACTCATTTCATTTGAAATTATAAATATCTCTTCCATGACTCATGATTTATGATCTATGACTGATTGGGTATGCACATTATAATTTGGGATCATGATCTAATAACCATATTATTATCTTATTATTCCATATGATCATTGATTTACATCTATTGTGTTCCACCTTATCGATCATCTAATCTCTCCCTTTCTTATGTTTTCATTTTCCTCATGTTATGAAGAAATTTTTTAAGAAGGATATATCTAAGCTGGGTACTATGAGAGAAGAAAATTGTGGTATAAGTTGAATATATTTCATTAAATAAGTTTATTGTGTATCTATTAAAGAAATACACTAAACCATTATTATTATAGAGCATGAATTGTTATGTAATATTTTAATTTTTCATCTAAAATGATGAAATATGTATGTATGTTTTTCTTAGGTCACCTCATTCTATGTGAATATATACTTTATTCTTTTTTGATCCGTATATATATCACAATTTTTATCAAAGAGATAATGACTCTATGTATTTAATACAAATATTACTGGTACATAATCCAATTCATCTATTAGGTAAAATTTCCCATAGCAATTTAATTGATACATGGAATAATCTACAACCATGCCTTTTTTCCAAAGGACACATCCTGAATTATTCATTGAAAAATAATTTTATATCATAAATATTTCAACACTATCAGGTAGTGTGAGTAATGATTAAGTGACCAAACTTTTCTTAAGATCCATGAAATTTTATTCACTTTCATCTATCCATAGGAACGTGAATGACTTCTATGTTAACTTGGTTTATGGATTATAAATTCATGATAAATTACTCACAAAGAATCAATAATATATATCCTATCAAAGAAAAATACATATCACTTTTAAAATGGTTGGTCTAATCCATTCTTTAATCACCTATGTATTTTAAAAATCTATTGATATACCCTCTCTTGTGATTATATAATGAAACAATGATACTTTCTAAAACTAGAATTCACACTTTCTAAATTTTATTACATTTTATCATTTATTAAGGTCTTAAAAAAATCATAAAATATTCTTCTTGATATTTCTTACTTTTTGAATATATGTGAATATCATCTATAAATATTTCCATATTTTAATTGAGACAATAACTAAAGACTATATACATATGATCCATGATGATAAAGAGGGAATTTTTAAATTCAACTAGCATTATTATGAATTCATTGTGTTTATATCTTGTTTAGATGGTTGTCTAATGTATATCCTATTTTCACCCTTAATTGATGATATCTCGATCAGATGTCTATCATTGAGAAATATTAACCCCTCATAGTTGATCAGATGATTCATCAATACAGGGTATATGATACTTTTTATTGATCATAATCTTTTTAAGTTTAGAATAATCAATTAAAAGATCATTTATCCATCATTATTTTTAAAAAAGTGAACTGGTCCACCTCATAATGAAGTACTTGGGAATTTAAACCCCTTATCTAGATTCTATTGCAGTCTCTTCTTTAATTCTTATAATTCAATTAGGTACATTCTATGTGGTGTATTTTATATTATCATAGCACAAAGTATGAGTTAAATTGAAAACCCAACCTCAAAATCAGGTTGAATACTAGGAAACTATTCAAAAAATGCATCATCACATTATTATACAATTCAAATATCTTTTGAGATTCTATCTAACTATTTCAACTAAATACCCATCATGATTGGCTATTAATACCCATCTAAGGGAATTAATTTCTATAAGGATTTTATAGTCATCCTATCATCAATGGTTAATAATAGGTTGAGTTGGGACATAAAATGTGATTTCTCTATCCTAGAAATTTATATGGGCTCTATATAAAGAGAACTAATCTGTGCCTAAAATAACATCAAATTTGACTAAATGGAGAGTAACAAGATTTAAAGAAAGTACATTACCCCAAACCTCTATAAGATAAGAGTTTTAGATTTGGGATAAAATCATCATTACAATATATATTTTCACCAATAATTAAATATCTAATTATTGGGGTGGTAAACTAATGACTTAATAAAACTTTATAGATAGAAGGAGTACATAGTACTAAAATCAAATAGAACATATTTAGTTATTGATTGGATGATACATTTAACATTCACCACTTCATTTCCATGACCCATTATCGACACTATATTTTGTGATATGGATGAAAATGTATTAAAGGAAAATACCTTAGGGCGAATATCGGAATAAAAAATGAATTCCAAAGGTTTCTTCCTTTACCGAGGCACATTCGAACCCCCCCCCCCCCAAATCAGTGTCGACACATTGGGTAACTACACATCTTGTGATGATGCACAAGCCCAAATAGATAGATCACCCATCGATACCGTGTAGGGTAACTATGCAATGGACCATGCGACAAACCTGTATGATCCATCACCTTTTCCTATAGTCCCATATTTTCCTATAAATAGGAACCTCTGGATCCTCAATGGTACATTGGAAAAATATAGAGAAACCTAAAATCTCTTCTCAATCTAATACATTTCCTAATCCCTTTGAAACCATTTAGGAAGCTATATAAAACCTGATATAAGAGGGAATGAATAAGTATAGTGGAATCAAAACCCCTCCAAGGTCTAAAATACACAACACCCGTGTGAGGAACCCTTTACTCCATAGTGGACAAGCATTTGTGAGAAGGTCCCTCCCCAAACCCAGGGCCCACGTGAAATCCTTTCAGGGACACATGAGGAGACCCTTGGATCCTAGATAAATTTCACACCCAAGTTTTTTGGTCTAGGTGGTTCATCTCCAAAACAAATTTAGATTGGGTAGGACAACCCGTACAAAGCCCTTCTAGTGTTCCCGAGTCTACCATGTGTGAGACCCCCTTGGCTCGCCCAGCCTCTCCCCTGTATGAGACACCTCTCAAGAACTATTTCAAGCCACCTATGGAAAGGCCCTTCTTCATTTGGATACCTCATCAGAGGGGACCAAATTTAAACTTCCATCGAAGACTATGTATTTTCAAAACCATGGAAAAGCGAACACCAGTGAGTCTCCCATTTGGATATGCATTCCATCGGTCATAGGTGTCCTGCAGTTGTCCTACCTGACAGGTAGGGTCCTTGGGGTGCATGTGAATATTAATCCCTTCGGTTAAGAGGACCCAAACCGTTAGGGATCACTTTGTTATGGACACGAGGGATAGGGTCTTCGCTTCCCACATCGTCTCAAAGAACCAGGACCTCCAATTCCAGGTGGGTAGGGTGGGGATAATGATTCCTTTGACATGGAATGAGAGCCTCCTCTCATCCCCATGAACCAATTATAGGGAATTCCTCTTTAATTAAGCTCGTAGACTTTCTTTCCAGACCTATACTACTTCAATCCTTCCTCCTTATCCATACCCATAGGTTGTATCTAGTTGGGTAATAAAATCTGAATATCATAGATACCAAAACAAAATAGGGGGATGGGAACATCAAATCTCTTTCTCTCTTCCATTGGGTATTAGGTACAAATATGGGATGTAGGTTCTATATCCCAATCTCTTTCCCTTTCCCTTTGCGTTTTGACATCATCCATCAATAGAAAAAGTTGATTGGGGGGTTTCCCAGATCTTATGCTTCCTAATTTTTCTCACACTGAGCATGAATCACGTGGGTGTAAAGGTTGGTGGTGATCAAGATATCTACATGATCCAAAGAAATGGTCCTCCTACTAGGTATAAGCCCTTACCTTCCACAATAGGGAATCATCCCTAGGAGTAAGCCCTAACCAAACAAGTCAAACCAAAGGGAATCCTACTTAGAAGTAATCCTAAAATCAATACTCTCAAAGAGCCACATTCCCCTGTGAGACAAAACTTCATATGTCATCCATAGGTGTGGGTACTCAAAACCGAACTGCGTGGGCTTTGATTCCCATCCAAATGGGATACATAGGAATCCTCCATAAGGTCCAAAACTGACACCCAAAATCAACCATATTATCTCTAGGCCACATTCTATGTATGGGCCTCCTACTTGGTATATGACCAAATATTTCAAAAAAGGCCATCCTCCCAAAGAGTAATCCCCAAACAAACCAATCAAACCTAAGGGAATCCTCCTTAGGAGTAATCCCCAACTCAATCCTCTCAAAGGTCCATAATCTCCTATGAGAAAAAAAATTCATAGGTCCTTTATAGGTATGGGTCCTCACAACTGAACTATGTGTGCTTTGATTACCATCTAAATGGGAACCGTGGGGATCCTCCCTAAGTTCGAAACCCGACACCCCAAATCAACCATATTCTCTCAGGGCCACATTCCCAATATGAGCCTCCTTCTCATTATAAGCCCCAAAATTTCATAAAAGGTAATCCCCAAACAAACCACTCAAACCCATGTTCATCCTCCTTAAGAGTAATCGCCAACTCAATCCTCTAAAAGGGCCACATTCCCCTATGAGACAAACCTTCAGAGGGCCTCTATAGGCATGGGTCATTACAGCCGAACAATATGGGATTTTATTATGATCCAAATGGGATAAGTAGTAAGCCTCCCTAACACAAAACCCCAAATAAACCATATTCTATCTAGGACACATTCCCAGTATGGGCCTCCTACTAGGTATAAGACATAACCTTTCACAAAAGGGAATCATCTCTAAGAGTAAGCCCCAACCAAATCACTAAAACCTGAGAGAATCCTCCTTAGAAGTAAGCCCCAACTCAATCCTCTTAAAGGGAAACACTACCCTGTGAGAAAACCATTAAAAGGTATTCCATAGGCTTGGTTCCTCACAGCCAAACTATTTGAGCTTTGATTACCATACAAATGGGATATGTATGAATCATCCCTATGGTCTAACCCTAACACCCCAAATCAACCCTATTCTCTCTGGTCCACATTCCTAGTATGGTCCTTCTACTCAGTATTAGTCCCAAGCTTTCAAAAAGGGGAATCCTACCTAAGAGTAAGCATAACCGAACTAATCAAATCGAAATTCATCCACATTAAGATTAAGCCCCAAATCATTCTTCTAAAAGGGCCACATTCCCATGCGAGACAAACCTTCAGAAGGCCTCCATATTTGTTGGTCCTCAGAACCAAACTACATGGACTTTGATTCCCATTTAAATGGGATACATATAAATTCCTTATGATGTCCAAACCCAACACCCAAAATCAAGCCTATTCTCTATAGGACACATTCTCAGTATGGGACACCTTCTCAGTATAAGACGCAATCTTTCACAAAATTGAATCATCCGTAGGTGTAAGCCCCAAAAAACTACTCAATATAAAAGAATACTCCTTATGAGTAAGCTCCATCTCAATCCTCTAAAACTGACACATTCCACTATTATAAAAACCTTCCAAGGGCCTCCATAGCATGGGTCGTCACAACCAAATTATGTCAGCTTTGATTCCCATCAAAACGGGACACATAGAAAGTCTCCCTGAGATCCAAACCTGACACCCCAAATAATCCCTTTTCTCTATGGGCCACATTCCCAGTAGATTCTTCTCCAATGTTGATATTCATACCTCTTCCAGGTTCCTTGTTCCGCTTTGACATAAGCACACACCAAAATCTGACTAGGAACCTTTTTCCTTGACGTACTTGCCTCATGATGTGAAAATTTATGGTTTTGTCCTTATAACATGACTTTAAAAGGTATGATGTGTCCCAGTAAGTGTAACTAAAATATGTGGGTTCTAATTCCTTTCACAACGATATGCAGGAGGTCCATCTCATGGGTCAGATCTTGATATCAAAACAACTACCATCTCCCTGGATGACGATACACTCTAGAGAGTCCCACTGGATGGCTCAAAACTAATTTCAGAATAATAAATTATAAAAGAATATATAAAAATATGGCACCATTGGTGGAGAACCTTGGATATATATTGATATCTCCATTTATGAATAACCTCAGATACATACAAATGATTCTAAATTTCATACGAGCTAGTAGTTGATCTTTATTTCAAGATTAACCTGCATTATACTTGGGAATCAATGAAGGATTCACCAACATATCTTAAATCTATAATAGATTCCTAGAGTAGTCAATAGTTCTCCCCAAAAGGGTGTGATGATCCTGGACTCTCATCCTCTTGACCAATGTGATTTATTAAGTATTTTTAACCAAAATACCAAATGAAAGCCTACCTATATAAAGAAGGTCCATTATTAATCATGGATATTAGTAGCGTTGGGTGTTGATGGCTCCAAGAACAAAACTCTTTGGAGACCATTCTAAAGTAGTGAACCTAACATGAATGATTATACAAAACTCAAACCCTGAAATCAATCGTCAGACGACTTATTTTTGTTAGAAACAAAAGTGTTGAACCCCTGTGAATCCTTAACCAAGATGATGGTGTCACCCATATGTGAGGCCCCTTTCTCTATAGAAATTAAAGAGGTACAAACAAGACAATCAATCATGTATGTGTTCATTTAATTATATGCTTCTTTGATGGGGTTTTATTTTTTGTGTTTGTCACCTATATCTTAGGCACTTTCAATAATATCTCCTTTCAATACAAATGAAATCATTTCAACTCTCACAGATATTTTCCTCAGATAATATTTATATTGGGTTCTCATCCAATCAGAAGAAATCATTGCCAAACCAGTGTCTTTAATGCTAGGTCTCAAATATGTTGGTCCTGGAGTATCACTCTAATAGTACCATCCCATCCCTAGAGGCTTCTTAATGGGCCCTCCAGATTGCAAAGCCACACCTGTCATCCACTCAAAGACAACTGTTGGTCCAGAAATAGATGGAACTGATCGCTTTCTCCAACCATTTCATGAGATTATCCCCAGAATAGAATAAATAGTCCCTCTTTTATATTATGGAGGTGGATCATGAGGCTATTTATGTCCTTATACAAAAACCATATGAGTCCTTCCAAAGGAATCCTGCCATAAATTGTCACCACCAAATCCATGTAGTAGTGAACCCTCAAAATGATGAGGGTTTCATCCTTGGTAGTCTGACCCAAGGCATCCATACCTAGGCACACAAGATGGCCCTCCAAGGGTAGAAACTAACTAAAATGGAATAAGATAAAAAAACATTCCCCTTCGGGGAAGCCCATCAACCACATTTTTTGAAAACTATGAACAGGAACATACAACTAACCACATTAATCTATATGTATAGAATATTTTTCTAGAGGTATCCAAGGGAGCCTTCTATTAAAATATGGTGGCACAAAAAAAGTAGAAACATACACCTGCCTACACCAACCAAGCCTGATAGAAGCCTCGTCTGGCAGTGTCTAAGGAATCCCACCATTCAGATTCGACAACAAGTAGTGAGTAGGCAAATATACCTTCCCACATAAATCAATCCCACCAGTAGCATCATCTGGATATGTCCACAGAATCCAACTAGTTTAATTCGATGGAAAACCCAAAGTAGGAAAAACACATGCCCACACTTATTAATCCTACTTGAAGTCTCGATTGGAAG
This sequence comes from Viscum album, assembly GCA_963277665.1. Taxonomy (NCBI): domain Eukaryota; kingdom Viridiplantae; phylum Streptophyta; class Magnoliopsida; order Santalales; family Viscaceae; genus Viscum; species Viscum album. Next base: position 212,400,500 of record OY728144.1, read on the forward strand.
CACCCAGAAAAGTTAGTCGGAAATTCTCTAAGTTGAACAGAGGGTAGAACCAAATCTCTCCCCCAAAACCTGAGTACTATCAGTATTCATTGGTAGTAAATTGAGAACAGATGATGGAACATACCCCATATCTAGAAACACAATGGTCATATATCCATGTTCCAATCTTTGTAGCCACCAATAATATCTTAACAATGGTAAAGGAAACAAAATAAATCTCTTCCCACATCCTACAGACCTTCCAAGATATCATAATGGTGAAAAAAATAGTGGAATAGGGGTGGGAACACAAATACATCCCCAAAATGGGATGACCCATCAATAGCTCATTTGGAAGAAGACAAACACCTCAACTCCCATCTTGAAGGATCGTGGGGAAAAATCACCCATGATATAAAAACAACTGGATTAGGTACATACCCCCATTCCAATTAGAGGTTATCAGCCTATTCCAATGGCCACTCTAAGGCAGGAAAAAAACCCAGCTGAAATTACAGAATCTTGATAAAAAATTCTGGTAGAAATAAATGATCTAGTCAAACAAACTTCAATTCCAAAAAACACACTTTCCCCAGTAAGTGGACCCAATCACTTGTAAAAAGTCATAAAAAAGAAGCCTCACTAGAGATGACTAGAAAATGAAGAAATTGTATAGGATCCCACTCTACTTCATGCAGGAGTTCTTGGATCCCTCATACACTTATCCATGGAAGATCAAGATCTTACTCTCCCATTACCAAATTGTGGGAGTATTAATAGTAATTTCTAAGGTCCAATCGGGACACTAAACCATGAAGGTTTTCTTCATGACCATAATAAGATCAGTTTGGAGAGTCCATCTTCTAGTGAGAATCATGGTTTCCTTCCACGTGGCCGGAAGATCAAAGGCTATGAGAGTCTTCCCCTTACTGTAATATGCCATGGTATTTCTCTCCATGATTAAATTCACTGCAAAAGTTATCTCCACAGTAGTGTTTCAATTATTTAGAAGGTTCATTCCCTTTGCTATTTAATAATGAGAAAACACTCAAATCGCGAGGAATATAAAACAGGTCATCCAAGTCTGATGGCTTGTCTTTGAAAAGTGAAATCCTTTCTCATCTCGAAGACATCCCAAAGTGAGTATCATTCTCTGAACCTCCCTGGGATCACCTACCATCCACTATGATAGAGTAAGTCTCTACCAATCTTCCCATTTATAAAAAATAAGTCGAGAATAATTCAATTTGATCATACCAGGTTGAGGAACCTTTTGAAAAATTCAAAGATAACATGATGAATATGAGAAAACAACTAGCTAAATATGACATAACAATCTTTTTTTGGAATTTCCCCAATATAGCATTCCAGAGGTGTTGATGTAATATTGTGTGCACGACATCCATATCAACATATGGAACACTCTTTCTCACTTAAGAACAAATATATTACCCTACTGTGAGTATCAAATTCATGTCAAGGAGATAGTAGGGATGAAACACCATATTTATTTGGAATTACTCCTGACTATATGACATCCAAAGTTGGGGAAACAACAAGGTTTCCATTAGTCAGAATGCATCAACATGTTAAAATAATATCATTAGTTGATGGTAGATATCCCATTCAATGTTTATATTAGAGGAAGGGGTGAACATTGATAATTTCATTTCACTGTGTTGGAGTTGGTGCCCTAGAAACCAACTTCTTTTTTACTTTATAATAAACCTATATTCATTGGATGAATATTAATAAACTCCTTATCACATCATGATTTCTCTTATACATTACATAGTATGTGATAATGTCCTAAGAATAGATATCACACTAAAAGTTCATTGCAGATCCATGTTATGATGAGAAATCAGAAGTGCCATGTCACTTTTCTTGAATACATGTTATATGGCTAGATGATACCATTTGAAGGGACAAAAATGATATAGGATATTAGGTGTGTGGGCTCATAAAACTTTTAGGCACATTCTCATGGAGTGCGACCTTGGTAATATCTAGGAGATTATTATGAGAAGAAGACCCACTAGTAAGAAACCCACATTTATAAGTTTCATTGGGAGTTCCTATCTGAAGATGTGTGTATTGGCCCTTAGACTTTAAAATTATTATTAATGGGTATTATGTCTCATACACTTATATGCATTGACAAAAACAATGATAAAAGATGTTCGCTGCAATGTAGGATATGTTGGGTGCATCAAAAGTAATGAAACATTAATGAATAAAGAGAGAAATGATTTATCACTTATATAGAAGTAGATATCTCTTTCCATTTTATAGAAATGATATAGTCTAACTAAATTCATGGAAATGGTGTTGTCTAGGAAATTTTAATTCTAGGAAGTCAAAGAATAAAAAATCGATCACATGGGTTGATGGCGCTTACATGCAACCTTCTTGATTATAGATATCGAGATAAAGAGATTATATTACATGGTAAGAATTCATATGTGGTGAAATGTCGTTGTGACATCAACTTCTTTCTATTGGGTACCTTGACCCATTGCTAAATAGTAATCTTGGACTTTAGGAAAACTCGCCTAATTACAACGATAAAGAGTCCTAGAGGGTCACAAAATAAGTGTATCCAGTATCTCAATTAAATAATTTATTATTTAACAAGTTGAATAAATATTATTTTCGGTTTTGGTTTAATAATTATTCAAGTATGAATGGTCACATTTATTTCAAATCTAGTTTTTTGAGAGAATATATTCCAGATGAAATATTTATTTATTGGAGAATAATGTTGTTATTTATTTAATAAATAAATAATAATTATTCACGCTCGATAAATAATGAGGGGGATTGGAAGACCATGTTATGGGTCTAGTGAGAAATTATATTAAATATTATTTGGCTAAATAATAGTTAAATATAATGTGCAACTTAAGAAAATTTCATGGAAATAATAGAATTTCTATTATTATTTGACATGGGGTTGTTGGCGCCAAAAATCCGGCCCGAAACGAAGGGGCGAAAAAGAGATCCGGCGCGCTGCCCCGCGAAGCACAGCCGCGGAGCACAGCCGCGGAGCCCCGCCGCGAAGCGGCCCGACCTTAGCGACGCCGCGAAGCTCCAGAGGCGGTGATCCTCCGCGAGCGCGTTTGACGTTCGCGAACCGCCGCGAAGCTCCAGAGGCGGTGATCCTCCGCGAGCGCGTTTGACGTTCGCGAACCGCCGCGAAGCCCCGAAGCCAGCGCGCGAGCCCTGCTTCGCGGCGCCCCTTCCCTATAAATAATCGACTCCCCCTGAGTCCCCGGGACGGACAATCCGACCTTTCGGCTTCTCCTCTCCCGAATCGCGAAGCAAGCTTTGCCCCGGGAATCATGAGCTCCGCGAGGTATTTCTACTTCGCGAGACGACTCTGATTTGTTTCGTCCTGAGCCCCTCTTCCGAGAGGGATGCCCTTCGCGAAGCCCAAGGGCGTTCGCAAAGGAAGGGGATTCCCAAGGGAACCCGGGCAGCCGCGGAGAACTCGTGCTTCGCGAAACACCCAACCCATGCTAGTAATCCCTATGCCAAGGCAGGATAACTATGCATCGCGAAGCACTTTGCTTGGCAGGACCCTGCTTCGCGAACCACTCCTTCGCGAGGCAGTGCTCCGCGAACACTGTTCCACTTCGCGAAGCACCACCCACTCCCACCTACGCCCCATGCTAAGGCCAAGGCACCCCACTTCGCAAAGCACACTCCTCTGCTTAGCGATTCCTCCTTCCGTGCGACCCTCCAGGTTTGCACGATGTGATTTCAAAGTCCCATGGACAACACCTCCCGTAGCGTTGCTTCGCCCAATGCTCCTTCGCATAGGCACGCTAACGGCTATTGCTTCTTCGCATAGCCACGCTAACGTGGACCCCTTGATGGCTCCTCCCTCGACCCCCCTCTACCATGGCCTTACTGGTACCTTCCCTTCCCCAAGGACCAGAGGGTACCAGTTATGTAAGCCCTAGGGGTGTGGAGTGAACCCACCTCGTCCGAGCTGCAGGACGTTAAACTGCCAAGCACCGCGTCCCCAACACATGACGTTAAACTGTGACCCAACCTCGTCTCCCTCACGAAGGGTCCCCCCAGCTCGAGCATTCATTACACCGCTCGTCTCCACGGGAATGGAACTCTTCCGCACATGGAATGAGATCCTCCTTGTCGGAGTGGTGTATGTTCGCAGGGGAAGGGTCGCCTCAGAGCGTAAATCCCTAACCTTTGGTACGGATGATTGCACCCGTGCATCTCGGTACTTCCCCACTACCAAGGTCAGTGGAGGACGTGATAGGGAACGAGGCACCTCCCATTGTCGGACCAAGGTCCATCTTTCCCGCGCTTTGTCGCGCCATGGGCCTCCATCCTGGAGTAAGTCCCAACACCATGGGCCGCTCAACGCGTAAGCCCCTCTTCGCTTCCCACGGACGCAACCTTCGCGACGTGATCGTCAGGTCCTTGCAACCTCTTGTTTCTCACACCGAGCATGACTCACGTGGGCTTAGAGTGAGCACCGACCCTGACAAACCATCAGCGGACCAAGGTCTGCTTTCACGTCGGTTTACCGACAAACCCCCCATTTGAACTACGAGGTCTTTGATCCATGTTAAGGCATGGTACGTAGGAAGCCTCCACGAGGTTCAAGCCCACCCTCAGTGGACCAAGGTCTACTCCCCATTTGAACTACGAGGTCTTTGATCCATGTCAAGGCATGGTACGTAGGAAGCCTCCACGAGGTTCAAGCCCACCATCAGTGGACCAAGGTCTACTCCCCATTTGAACTACGAGGTCTTTGATCCATGTTAAGGCATGGTACGTAGGAAGCCTCCACGAGGTTCAAGCCCACCATCAGTGGACCAAGGTCTACTTTCATTTGAACTACGAGGTCTTTGATCCATGTCAAGGCATGGTACGTAGGAAGCCTCCATGAGGTTCAAGCCCACCATCAGCGGACCAAGGTCTGCTTTCACGTCGGTTTACCGACAAACCCCCCATTTGAACTACGAGGTCTTTGATCCATGTTAAGGCATGGTACGTAGGAAGCCTCCACGAGGTTCAAGCCCACCATCAGTGGACCAAGGTCTACTCCCCATTTGAACTACGAGGTCTTTGATCCATGTTAAGGCATGGTACGTAGGAAGCCTCCACGAGGTTCAAGCCCACCATCAGTGGACCAAGGTCTACTCACCATTTGAACTACGAGGTCTTTGATCCATGTTAAGGCATGGTACGTAGGAAGCCTCCATGAGGCTCAAGCCCACCCGTCTTTCACGTCGGGTTTCACCCCCGTCCAGCACGACGTTAAACTGCACCCCGGTCCAGTGGTAAGCCATTGCGACCCACCATTTGAACTACGAAGTCTTTGATCCATGTCGAGGCATGGTACGTAGGAAGCCTCCATGAGGTTCAAGCCCACTCATCACCCAATTCATGTCGTGTTCTACCTACGTCCAGCACGACGTTAAACTACATTCCAGTCCAGCGGTAAGCCGTTGTGACCCATTCCCACCTGAACTACGTGGTCTTTGATCCATGTCAAGGCATGGTACGTAGGAAGCCTCCACGAGGTTCAAGCCCACCAATAGTGGATCAAGGTCCCTCACTTACGCCGGCTCACCGACACCCACCACCCGTCGTTTATTCACGTCAGGGTTCATTACCGTCCCGCATGACGCTAAACTGTATCATTTGAACTACGAGGACTTTGATCCATGTCAAGGCATGGTACGTAGGAATCCTCCCAGAGGTTCAAGCCCAACTCCCACCGGACCAAGGTCCACCCTCATGTAGGTACGCTGACGATGCCCATCGGACCAAGGTCCACCATCACGTCGGTTTACCGGCACCATCCCGAACTACGCGGACTTTGATTCCCTGCCACGGGGATACGTAGGAAGCCCCTTCAAGGCTCAAGCCCAACTTCGTCGTCACCACCCCTGCGATGGTCCCATTCCATTCTCAACCGTCTCCGCGAGACGTTAAACTCACGACCTACCTCGTGGTAAACATGAGATGCCTGAGGAAAACCTCGGATGGAACGCCTTTGGCGTAACCGTCTTTGCTAGACGTTAATCTTACAAACATACCCTGTGTTGAACACGGGAAGCTGAGGAAAACCTCAGGTACGTGTCTATGACATGTAACCCCCCGCGCTCGATGTGGGATGCCTCGGGTTTCCACGCCCTCGAGAAGCCTTGCGACCAAGGACAACAGACAGACATGCCAGGTACCCCAGCATCCAGACACGCTACTGATGCCTCAAACGTGATTACTCCCCTGACCGAAGGTTGCTGCCCTGACTGGACCCTTTGGAATGTCCCGACAGAAGCAGCGTAATTAACCGGCGTCCATGGAAACATGGCACTGGGAAGAGTTTCACGAACTACGTATTAAATCTATAAGGGAGACCCGGACTAGGTGACGAGTTCTGAGGAGGAATCCACAGGAGGAAGAACCGACATCCCATCATCCCGTTTCGATCAAGGAGCAGACGTACCTGAACAAGGAACGAATGCCGCCCGCCTTTGGAAAGCGGGAACGCGGGGCAACAAAGCCGCGCGTCCCCCTCCTCCGCGGACGGATGCGCGCGCGCCCCGGCGAAAGCGTCGGAAACAGAAATGGTGAACCCGACGTGAAATTCTTCTCCTCAGCATGGGGATTAGTAGCGTTCGAGACACCGGTAGATTGACGTGTCACCGGATCCAGGTATCCGGTGCCTGGTCCCGCCAAGCAAATGGCGGGCCTGTCGTGGAACTCACCGGAAGTCGGGGTAGTAGAACGTGGGGCGCTCCGCTCTGCAGCGTGTTGGCGTGGATCCTTCTCACAGACATGGGGATGGAAGAATGCTGGGGCACTGGCTGTCAATCCTTTTCCTCTCAGTACTGATGAGTTGATCCCTTCGTTTTTCAGGAATCAGGTTGCTATGCGGTCACCATCCGCTCCTCGCCCGCGCAGGGGCAGGGGCAACACCACTACGGCCACTCCACATGGCGCCACTACCGCCACGACGGCTGGCACGTCGCGGGATGCGGGACGTCCACGTCCCCTTTCCCCATCAGAGGTCATCCAACGAAGGGTGATCAACAGCCTCGTGCGCAGGTATGAGGAACAAGGGGTCATCCCGACCAGGGATATGGCCCGTTTGGACCTGGATGCTTCCAGGCCCCGCCGTCAACGCCGCCCTAACAGGCTGCGCAGGGAGCCTCCGCTTCCCACCCAGACATTCAATCGTTTCGGGAGCCTATCCCCGGAACGCCTTGACGACTCTTCGCCTTATGCTGAAGAGGCAGGTGTTGTCCGGCTCAGTCCGCTCAGGGCCCCGACCCGGGACTCCCAGGCCAGAGCTCCCGTCCGGCCACGTCAGCGCCGCCGTCCGGCCCCGCAGGAAGAACAGGCAGACTATGTCCCTGCACCACCTGCACCGGCCCGCCTGACCTGACGTCAGCGCCGGGCCCGGGCTGAGGACGCTCGCCTAGCCGCGTCCACATCAACAGCTATAGTGGCCCGAGCCACCGCCGACGTACATTATGAAGCCCTCGCCTACATTGAGCAGGGGCACCCCTTCGCTCAACCAAGATTGAGACCCCAGCCGCCCCATGGGCAGGCCGGGTTGACGCTCCGGGTTGCAGGCCACAGTGATGATCGTCGTGAGCTAACCCGCGGTGATGCCACCCCGTACGGAGGTCCTCCCCGTACCACTACTCCACAGAGCGTGGGCCTTCCCCGCTCCGAGGTTCGTCGTGGAGGCATGCCTCATGCTGCCCCCATCCTGCAGGAAGACCTGCCCCGGGGCAGTGATGCTCAGCGCGGAAACACTTCCCGCGCCCGCTGTACAGGGTATGAAGCCCATCCGTCTGAAGGCACCGTCCATCCGGTCCTTCGACGTGGGGGTCCCCCCTACGTCCTCTCTGAGACTGACGAAGGTCCTCCTCGCCCCAGCAATTCGAGGAGTGAAGGTCAGCCTCGCTCCACTCGCATCGACCGTGGAGGCCTTCCCCATGCTCCTGCCGGTTCCAACAGAGGCCCCGCCCACGTGGGTACTGTTCATGGAGGTCCTCCCCATGTACCCTTTGATATTTACCCTGGTGCCCCTCGCACCTCGGCTGTCTCAAGTGGGGGCCCTCTCCGCCACGGCGCTAGCGCCGCCCCAGGGCTACCTGATAGGGGTCAACCCTGTCCCGAAGAGCCACCCAGGGGCAGAAGAGCGGGTCGTCGCCGCCACAAGAAGAATCCTGGGAAGGCCCAGGGGGGGATCAAACCTGCCCGCTTCTCCGATTCGGAAGCGGAATGCGATTCAGCGATGGAACCTTCTCCCAGCTCCTCCGTATCAAGGACTGGGGCAGGAACCAGACGCGTCAGCCTCGTTCTCCCGGAGTTTGAGGTCCACCGGATTCCCGTCTCTCTCCGCAGGTACATCCAGGAGGAAGAAATCCTGGGAATTCCGCAGGTTTCGACCGCGCAGTCACCGCCACCGTCGCCCGAAGCGCCCTCTTCCTCTACCCGGGATCCCGAGGAGCTGTTTTGGGGGTCAACGGTGGTAGAGCCACGACATGACCGGACACCGGTAACGGCGATTCTCGTACCCGAAGTAGCGGCTATTAGCCCGTCCTATCGTGACATCGTGGTCAGGTCACCTCGCTCTTCAGAGGAAGGCCCAGAGTACGGTGGCCAGTCTGCCCGCTTGCCGTATTCTCCACCGCCGAGTTTGCTATCCCAGAGGTCCGCCTCGGTGCCGCTACCGGTCCCTCAGCCACCCCCGGTTGATGAGTGGGGAAATGTAGGGCCGAACTCCGAGGATGAACCCAGGAGCTTCTGGAGTATTCTTGCAGCGGACTATTTCCCAGAGAAGTTCTGGCCCACGGCAGCGTTGAATTTCCGCATACCCGAGTCGCTTACCCCTGAAGAAGTGGGATGCTTTTGTCGGACCCTGTGGGCGACGCACTTCCGCCTCCGTTGGGAACGGGTAGTGTACCCCAGGAGTCGGGAGCACTTCGAGGAGATTGGCAAACAGTGCCGCCTGATTGATGCCGCGGTGCTCCTTGTGGCCCAGCACCCCGAGTCGCCCGGTCATCAGGGTGCCCTCCAACGAAGATGCGTTCAGAGTTTCAAGGCACTCCGCAAGATTGTCAGGGAAGCCACCCCCCATGTGCAAGTCCGTGGTTGGGGACGCTATGCCGCTCTCCTCTTCGACCCTATCCTACGACAGCCTGATTCGCTATGCGACATTGAGGATATGCCCTCAAGAGGGGTCACAGTCCACATGGCCGACGTTGTGGATAAGGAAGACGAGCTTGAGTTCCTTGATGGGGACTTACCATCCGAGGGCGTACCGCCACTACTCGACCCATCAGGGAGAGTCACCCGTCATCAAAGGAACCTGCTAGGCCTCCCTGTACCCACCGAGTCACTGGCACTCGGTCGAAGCACTGGCAAGGGTAAGGAGCACGTCGGAATAGCCAAGCACTCCGACCCGTCCGCCTCTGTGCAGAAAACGGACGAAGATCCTGAGAAGGCCACGTTGCACCAGCAGCTTGCTGAACAGAAGAGGCTGGTCGACGAACTCTTGGCTGAACGCGCCGCAGAGCGACGACCCGACTATGGTAATCCCAGGCCGGGACAGCAGGGGCAGGAACAATTTCCCCCCGGTGAGATGCCTCCGGGCAACCCTGATCATGCTACTGCCGCGGACAGGGCGGAAGCCGGAACGTACGGCAAGAGGGCGCGATACGTCTCGCCAAACCCCCCTGAGCGACGGGGCAATCTGAAGAACCCAACCCGGGTTCCCCCGGTCGCCCAACAGGTCGTCCAACCAGTCAACCCGCGAGCAGCAGAAGCCGTCTACCGTGTTGAAGAACCTGGCAATGCGCTTGTGGTTAGGGATCCCCGTCAAGACAGGGACCCCCACCCGGAGGACCTTATTGCGGCACTCACAGCCCGCCTCGAGGCGTTGGAGACACGACAGGTGGCGGTCCCACCCGATGGCAAGCCTTATCCCGCGTGGGTGGATGATATGCCCGCGCCTCCGGGTTTTGGGAACCCCACTTTCTCGCCTTTTAACGGGACAGGGGACCCACCCCAGCACTTGGCTCATTTCTCTTCCAGGTGTGGCCCCATGTTGGGGACCCCGGCTCAGCAAGAAGCCGCTAAGCTCCGATGTTTTGTACAGACGTTGGAAGGTCCGGCATTCGTCTGGTACAGCCAGCTCCCTATCGGATTAGTGACCGGTTGGGAAGATCTACGCTGGCAGTTCTTGTACCAGTTCAGCTCCACTACGCGGAAGACCAGCATCGCGGACCTCTTTAAGTGCAAACAGAGGCCTGATGAGCGGGTTGCAGACTTAATCGCCCGGTGGAAAGGACTTACGTATTCTCTCGATATGCCACTGACTCAGGAGCAATTACTGACGATGTGTGTGGGGAACGTAAAGACAGAGCTGGTACCCTCCTTGATTACCCAGAACTACCCTGGGGGGTTCAGAGATTTCTCGGATAAGGCCCAGCGCCTCGAGGAGGCCCTGCAACAGGCTAGTCAAGCACGTTTGCTGCCCCCTATGATCCCAGCCAGGAGGGCCGCCAGGGCTGAACCCGCCGCAGTGGCTCAAATAGAAGCCCCGAGGCAGCTGGAATTGCTACCGGCGGTACCACCCCCGCAACCCCGCAGAGGTCCTCCACCTCAAGCACAGGCTCCTGCCCAGCAGCGACCGCCTCAGAACCGACAGGTTCCCCCGCGCAACGCGCCGCCGCCACCTAGGCGAGACAACCAGACGCCGCCCCCTCGGCAGGCCCCTCCGGTCCCTCGACAGGATCAGGCCCCCAGGGCTCCTTACCCGGAAAGAAAGTACCATACCTATTCGTTCAACGAAAATCAGGTCCCTGGTTACTTCCGAAGTGCTCTAGAGCAAGGGATTGTGCGTCTGCCTGAGTGCAGGAGGCCGGCAGAGGCGCATCTCACTGATCACCCCAACTACTGCCCTTATCATCGGATCCTGGGGCACACCCTCAAGCGATGCTATGTGTTTAAAGACTGGCTTCAGGACCAGGTCAACAACAACATAGTCAAGTTGGGCCCTGCGCCAGCGCAGGTGGCAGGCATCTCCGCGGGATCGGAAATCGGCAGTGACATCGAGGGTGAGTGGCAGCAGGTCCCTAGCCGCGGGTCCCAGAAATACGACAACTGGATGGCTCGAAAAACTGTCGTTCGTGCCCAGGGTATCATCCGGGCACGCCTGAAGCAGTCGGGACCTTCAGAAGAAGTAGTTGGCGCCTCAGCATCGTCTTCACAGTCGACCTCTGCCCAAAAAGGCAAGCAGCGGCGACGCAAGAAGAAGCAGCGTGCACCGCCAGTGCCGTCGTCATCCCGCACCCTCGGCGACTTTATGCCTCCTGAAATGGGCATTCCCCCCAGAATCCGCCCAGCGGTGGATGAATCTTCGAGTGACAGTCAAGGGTACGCTTCGGTTAACACCGTAGAGCTGGTAAAGCCCTATATGACCCCCGACGAGGGGGAACCCCAGGCGGACCGCCCCAACGTTTCCAGCCGACGTCAACGTCAGCGGAATCGCAATCGCGCCGGTCACCGAGGTATGTCAGCAGGCATTTGTGACCAAGCCGTGCACGCTACCGAGACCAGGCAGCAGGCTCAGCGCAGATCTCAGCACGTGCAGACCCATCTAGCGCCCCTGGCTCTACCTCCACCGTCGTTCGTGTTGCTGGATCAGGGAGAGCCGCCTCGTTCGTATCACAGCCAGTCTCGCCCGGCGACGGGCCAGCCCCCGCTGTTCGACCTTAGCCCGGCGACTACCCCCCAGGCTTCTACTAGCAGGCAGCAGGATGTACCCAGTGCTAGCCGACCGCCAGTTCAACCAGCAGGACCCGCTATGCCTCCAAATGCCGAAAAACCCCCTGTAAGCAGAGGTTCGCGTTTGGCACGCAAGTATGATGTCCTAAAGCACTTAGCCGGCATTCCGGCGAGGCTTTCCATCCTTGAGGCCCTGCGCTTGTCGTCCGAGATGCGCGAGGCACTTGCCGAGGCCCTAAGGAGCCCCCTCCAGTTCGAGACGGAAGTGGCAGCCGCGGAGGCCTTCCATACCGAGACGATTGAAAACGCCGAATGTCAGGCGGTTATCTCGTTCTCCGGTGAAGATGAAGACCCTCCTATACAGGGGCAAATTCGCCCACTGTATATCACTGGCCACTTTAACGGTGTGGAAGTCCGTCGCTGCCTCGTTGACACGGGTTATGGAATCAATCTAATTCCGACCCGGACGCTGCGAAAGCTGGGTTTGTCCGAAGGTGATTTGACTCCCTCTGACCTCAGGATTCAGGGGTACGACAGGACAGAGCAAACCCCGGTCGGCAAGATCCGTCTGAAGACCCAGTTCGGTGGCTTAATTGCCAGCACCGAATTCATGGTTGTTTCTCAGGACACCGCCTACAACGCATTGATGGGAAGGACATGGATCCATCTGCATGCAGCGGTTCCCTCGTCGTATCACCAGTTCCTTAAGTACTCGCTCAACGGTCGAGTAGGCGTGCTCCAAGGAGACGCGTCCCCTTTCGCTTCTTGTGAGGCCCGCTATCTGGATGCGGGTTATTACAAAAGTAAGGACAAGCAGATCCTGGTCAGCGAGGATGAGCCCGCCCCGATCACATGTGATCCCTGGGCAAGCATGGACGACGCCTACATCCTCCCGATCCACCGGTTGGAGGCCACGACCCCCGACATGGGACAATGTTTCGTTGTTTCGGGTACGCAAGGAAGGCATGTTCCCGCGTCCAAGCGACGGCGGAAAATCACCTCGTACTCCTACAACAACCAGGCTCGGGTCATCCCGGAATCTCCTACCCCTGTACGGTACCGGGATGTCAGGCTCATGACAACGGCGGTGCGCCATACGTGTCTATTTCGCCGGGATGGAATCAACCGACTCTGGCCGACACGTCACCACTGCTTTGATATCGTCAAGCGTGGCCCCTTAGGCCGAAGGCCGGATGGGATAGGGTCAAATGCATTCATTGCTATGGTCTCCACGACGAGTGAGTCTCCTGATGTGATGACCGCTGCTGCCCAAGCCGGCACTAGCTGCCCCTCGGGTTTTGAGAGCCCAGAAGCACCTTCCGTCACGGGAAGTCCCCCCCCCGGCTGGGGAGGAAGACTTGGAGGATGCTCCCCCAGCCTTTGAAGAAGGCGTCTCTACCACGGTTGATGAGCTGGTGCAGGTGAACCTTGGTAGCGAGGCAGATCCAAGACCCACATTGATCAGTGCGGCCATGTCCCTCGAGGAGCGGCAGCAGTATGTAGACTTCCTCAAACAGCACCGCGATGTGTTTGCCTGGAGTTACGATGAGATGCCAGGGCTGGATCCCCAAGTGGCTGTCCACCGTCTGGGCCTCCCAGTAAAACATCGTGGGTTCAAGCAGCCTACCAGGAAAATGCACCCTTCCCATGGCGCTATGGTTGAGGCCGAAGTTGATAAGCTAATCAAGGCCAACTTCGTCAAAGAGGTCCAGTACCCCAAATGGCTCGCCAACATTGTGCCGGTCAGGAAGAAGAATGGGCAGATTAGAGTCTGCATCGACTTCCGCGATCTCAATCGCCACTGCCCAAAAGATGACTTCCCACTCCCAGTGACGGAGCTGTTGATTGACGCCACGGCCGGATTCCAAGCCCTCTCCTTCATGGATGGGTATTCCGGGTATAACCAGATCCGGATGGCCCCCGAAGATGAGGAGTCCACTGCCTTCAGGGCTCCCCAGGGTACCTTTTGCTACCGGGTAATGCCATTCGGTTTGAAAAATGCAGGTGCCACTTATCAGAGGGCCATGCATCGCATATTCAAGCCGATCCTCGGGACATTGGTGGAATGCTACGTGGATGACCTTGTAGTCAAATCATATCAGCGCCAGGACCATCTCAAAGACCTTGAGAAAGTGTTCGGTTTCTTCCGTTCCTGTCACCTGAAGATGAACCCGCTGAAGTGTGCCTTCGGGGTCACCTCCGGGAAGTTTCTGGGCTTTGTTGTCAGATACCGAGGTATCGAGATCGACCCGGAGAAGATCAAGGCCATCAGCCAAATGCCTCCCCCGAGCAACATTCGGGAGCTTCGAGGCTTGCAAGGCCACTTAGCCTATATACGCCGATTCATTGCGAACCTGGCCGGCAAGTGTAAGCCCTTTTCTCGGCTCATGAAGAAAGGCGCTGCCTACGAATGGGATGAGGAGTGTCGGATCGCCTTCGAGGAAATCAAGCAGTACCTGCTCCAACCTCCGGTCTTGATGCCACCCGTCTCTGGAAAGCCGCTGGTCCTTTACGTGACCGCCCTGGAAAGATCCCTCGGCGCGCTGCTCGCCCAGAAGAATATCGAGGGCACTGAGAACAGTCTCTACTATCTCAGTCGCATGCTTCTCGATACGGAGGTCAGATATTCCCTTATCGAAAAGAGCTGCCTTGCGCTCGTCTTCGCCGTGCAGATGTTGCGACACTACCTGCAACACCACGAGGTGCAATTGATCTCTCGGGTGGATCCGCTGAAGTACATCCTGAACCGCCCCATGCTGACCGGCCGGCTAGCACGGTGGGCGGTGATTCTCCAGCAGTTTGACATCAGGTTTGTGCCTCAAAAGGCCATTAAGGGGCAGGCATTGGCAGACTTTTTAGCTGCCCATCCAACCTCCGCGGATCAATCCCTGGACCTGGATTTTCCCGATGAGACGATCCTCTCGGTCGATCATGCTGTCCCGTGTTGGCAAATGCATTTCGACGGCGCCTCCCGGAGCCCCACTGGTAGAAGGCTCAACGACCCCAAGCTCAACAGAGTGGGTCTGGGTATTGTTTTCATTACCCCGACGCAAGCCGTCCTGCCGTACTCCTTCCTGCTGTCAGAAGGTTGTACGAACAACGAGGCAGAGTACCAAGCTCTCATCACCGGCCTCGAGTTGGCCCTCGAGATCCATGTACCCCATCTACATGTGAAGGGAGATTCTGAGCTGGTAATCAAACAGGTTAATGGCGACTACATCGTCAGGAAGCCAGAGCTTGCACCGTTGCTGGAGTACACCCTCCTCCTAATGGCCCAGTTCTCTTCTCGGCCAGAGGTTACCCATGTCCCGCAGTCGCAGAACGGCCAAGCGGACGCCCTAGCTGGCTTAGCCGCATCGCTCGCAGAACCCGAGCAAGATGATTTGGTCATACACGTGGCCCACCGGAGATTCATTGCTCCCGTCACCCAAGAGGACCGTGATGGCCTGCGGGTAAGTCATCTCACCGTCGGACCCTCCGTATCGGGAGTCCCGGGTTCGTCAGACGCAGTGGTTGAAACGACCCCCGATTGGAGAGCACCTTTTGTCGAGTATCTCCAAAATGGTCAGCTCCCGGACAACCTGGCCGAGCGCGAGCGAATACGACGCCGCGCGCTTCAATTTACCCTCCAGAGTGGCCCCAGTCTTGAGCAGACCCTCTATAAACGGAGTTTTGATGGTGTCCTCCTCCATTGCATCCAAGGAGTAGAGATACCTCAAGTTATGCAAGAGGTTCACGCCGGTTCCTGTGGCGCCCATCAAGCTGGGCCGAAGCTGTCCCATCAAATCCGGAGGCTAGGGTACTTCTGGCCCTCCATGATCCACGATTGTATTGGATACGCCAAGAGATGCCACGCGTGCCAAGTGCACGCCAACTTCTTGAATCGGCCGCCAGAACCCCTCCACCCCACCAAGTACTCTTGGCCATTTGCGGTATGGGGACTCGATGTAGTGGGACCGTACCCGCCGGCAACAGCCCGCCAGTGTAGGTTCATCCTGACTGCTACAGATTTCTTCTCCAAGTGGGCAGAAGCAGTTCCGCTCAAAGAGGTCAAGGCCCGTTCCGTCGTCGACTTTGTGAGCTCCAACATCATCCACCGGTTTGGGGTCCCTCACGCCGTCCTCACTGACAACGGCACCAACTTCCGAGCAGCTGAATTGAAGAAATTGTACGCTAAGTACGACATCCGGTCAAACCATACCTCCCGCTACCACGCACAGGCAAATGGACAGATCGAGGCGTTCAACAAGACCCTCTCTAACATTCTGCAGAAGATGGTTGGTCAGAACAAGAAGAGTTGGCCGGACAAGCTCCCCAACGCCCTCTGGGCTTACCGGACGACGACTCGCAACTCTACCCAGGTGACCCCATATTCCCTGGTGTATGGAGCTGAGGCCGTCCTACCCATTGAGATCCAGCTGCCGTCGCTACGCACTGCAGTTTATGATCACCAGACTTCAGATGAGGTAGCCGAGATCCGTCTAGCTGAGTTAGAGGCACTGGATGAGAACCGGCTTCGTGCCCTGCACAATCTGGAAAGGCATCAGGACAAGATGGCAAGAGCCTTTGACAAGAAGGTTCGTCTCCGCTCCTTTCTACAGGGTGACCTGGTACTAGCCCTGCGAGCGCCAATGATTCCCGGAAGGAAACCGCCCAAGTTAGAACCCAAATGGGAAGGGCCTTATATCATCCATAAGGTTTACCCCAATGGAGCATACTCCTTGGTGACCACAGATGGAGAGCGTGTAACCCCTCCCACCAATGCCAGATTCCTCAAGCGATACTTCGCCTAGGGCAAGAGATGGTCCCGCATGACCCTAAACTGCGAGAGGGTCCTGCATGACATTAAACTGCATTGGTCCCGCATGACCCTAAACTGCGAGAGGGTCCTGCATGACATTAAACTGCATTGGTCCTGCATGACCCTAAACTGCGGGAGGGTCCTGCATGACATTAAACTGCATTGGTCCCGCATGACCCTAAACTGCGAGAGGGTCCTGCATGACATTAAACTGCATTGGTCCCGCATGACCCTAAACTGCGAGAGGGTCCTGCATGACATTAAACTGCATTGGTCCCGCATGACCCTAAACTGCGAGAGGGTCCTGCATGACATTAAACTGCATTGGTCCCGCATGACCTTAAACTGCGAGAGGGTCCTGCATGACATTAAACTGCATTGGTCCTGCATGACCCTAAACTGCGGGAGGGTCCTGCATGACATTAAACTGCATTGGTCCTGCATGACCCTAAACTGCGACTTGGTCCCGCATGACCTTAAACTGTATCTCCGTCCTCACTGCAAGACGTTAAACTGCAAGTCAGTCAGTTCTTCCTGACCGAGGCTCAGCCTCAGGCCCCTCGGCCTCTTTGGGCCCCTGGCCCCGTCTCCACCGAGGTCTGGCCCCAGGCCCCCCTCGTTTCTCTCCGACTTACCCTCTTGCGGGATTGTACGGTACAGTGTAGGACTACGTTCTCACGTTGGGATCATGTACCATGCCGCACACATCCCCGAACGAGATGCCCCTCGTCCCGCATGACGTTAAACTGCATGTCAAGAACTACGTACGGCTTGATTCTCATCCTTATGAGATACGTAGGAACGCTCGGACGCCTCGTCTTGAGCCCAGCCCCAAGCTTCTCTCTTCCACTATGCCCCCTGGGAATGGTCTCCTTGGAGGATCTTTTTGTAGCAGGGCGTCGGCCTTCTTGGCCCCGCTCATGCAACCCCACTCACGCAAAGATTGTAAAGGTCGCACCATGCGCCCGCTCCGTTCTTCTACCCTCCCACGTCCTTACCGCATGACGCTAAACTGCATGGCCTTCAAGAACTACGTATGGCTTGATTCTCATCCTTATGAGATACGTAGGAACGCCCAGACATTTCTTCTGTTGGCCCAGCCCAAAAGCCGAAATCTTCCCCTCGGGTTAAGACACGGCAGGGTGCACATTTTTGCCCCGACCCACGTCGAGCAAGCCTCGACCCGGCTGCACATTCCCCCCTGGAGGTGTTTTCCCCTTTCGTGGATGAATTCACACCCGGAGGGGCCCCCAAGAACGGCCTGGATACAAAGCCCAAGGGCTCTCCTACCGATACGGGCCAACGCCCCTGAGGGTTTCTCAAGCAACAAATTGAAACAAGTCCCGCGTTGCGAATTTGGTCAGCGGTCGACCCTCATTTGTTGCCCCCATGCGGGTCACCATAGGAACGCTGTGTTTCGAATATGGTCAACAGTGATTCATTCTGCCCCATCCTGAGGTGATAAACTTCCCCCAGGTGGTGCTAGTGATCGGGACCACAGCCCATGATTCCTCACCCGGAGCGTACGGTGTGGTGTGGGACTACGTCCTCATTCACGTCGGGATCATGTACCACGCCGTACAACTCCCCTTACGAGGCCCAGCCTCAGGCCCCTTGGCCTCCTTGGGCCCCTGGCCCCCCGTCCTCATGTAAGACGTTAAACTACAAACCAGTCAGGCCTTCCTAACTGATGCCTGATCTTGGGCCCCCTGGGCCTTCTCCCCTATTTCTCACCTGGAGTGTACGGTGTGGTGTGGGACTACGTCCTCATTCACGTCGGGATCATGTACCATGCCGTACAACTCCCCTTACGAGGCTCAGCCTCAGACCCCTTGGCCTCCTTGGGCCCCTGGCCCCCCGTCCTCATGTAAGACGTTAAACTACAAACCGGTCAGGCCCCTCGGCCTTTCTAGGCCGCGGCCCAGGACCTATCTTATAGGATTGTACGGTATGGTGTAGGACTACGTCCTCATTCACGTCAGTTTTTCGCCATACTATACACCTTGCTTAGGAGTATATTACTCCCCACCCAAGTCCCGCATGACGTTAAACTGCACTTCATGAACTATGTGTGGCTTGATTCCCATCATAATGGGATACGTAGGACCACCTGGATGTCCAAGATCCGGGTCCAACACCATCTCTCGGGAATCCTCATCCCATCTTGGCCCCCTGGCCTATCCTTCCTCCATGAGGGGATCATATGGTGCGGTGTGGGATTATGTCCTCATTCACGACGGTCTCGTGATGACCACGCCATGCTCCCACCCCCTGCTGATTTGTTTGGTTGATCCCTCTTTCGGCTGTTCACCAATGTGCTTAAGAGTACTCTGGTTCATTACCTAGAATGCCAAGCTTTACTCGGATACGTCCGCACCCGCTTTCCAGGCTTTGCGTATCCCCGCATTAGGGATTTCACCATCTTTCACACCCGGAGGGACCCCCAAGAACGGCCTGGATACAATGCCCAAGGGCTCTCCTACCGATACGGGCCAACGCCCCCCAGGGTTTCGGACGACAAATCGATAAAATCCCGCGTTACGAATATGGTCAGCGGTCGATGCTCGTTTGTTGCTCCCACCTCAGGCTAACGCGATACACACGCTGTGTTTCCTTCATGGATAACAGTTTTCCTCTGTCGTCACGCCAACCCATTAAGCCCAAATGCCGGGTACACAATTCACACCCTTCGTCACTTCATCGTGCCCAAGTAGAGTCTCAGGATTCTTGGTACTTTTCCTCCGTGCACGTCTGCGCATTTGAGGAACAAGCGACATCAAAGGTGTCCTTCGGAACTTTCTGCTGACTCCCCTTTAATGGATGCCCCAAGTGTTGCAATGAGGGTCCCCCCCTTGTTTCCCACACCGAGTTTATCTCACGTGGGCTTAGGGATTGGGTTGACCTCTGTGCTTGCTCGGGAGTTTTCACCACCCACGGTCCGAGCTCTAAGACCATAAACTAAGACTCTCATCTGGAACTACGTTCAAGACCCCTTGTCTCCGAACCCAGCTTGAGTTCATCAAATTTACCCCTCTAATCCTGCCTTCAGGACCCTGATCACAGGACTGCATGGCGCAGTGTAGGACTACGTCCTCATTCACGTCGGGTACGCAACAACTGCACCACGCACGCCCCCATTCTGAGGTTCAGTCCTCCTATCCCCTGTCCTCCATGACATTAAAAGGCACCCTTTCAGAACTACGTGTGGCTTGATTCCCATCATAATGGGATACGTAGGACCACCTGGATGTTTAAGATTTGGGTCCAGCCCCACCTCTGGGAGATATCCTGATTTCCCGATCACCTAGACCACTTGGTCCATCCCTCTCCAGCGGGGGGTGCGTAGGTATGATACAAGGTTGTGGGCATCACGCCCCCCTTCCCCTAGGAATCTGCCATCTCTCGATCACCCTCAAGGTTGAGTCCCTTGGCTCCCCCAGTGGTTCACCCATGTATTGAGAGTACTCTGGTCTAGGACCAAGAGTGTCAGATTCAACTTGGTCAAGTTCCTTCCACTTGTCAAGCTTCGTGTTCCCCTCTATTCGGACTTTCATCATCTTTCACACCCGGAGGGACCCCCAAGTACGGCCTGGATACAAAAGCCCAAGGGCTCTCCTACCGATACGGGCCAACGCCCTCCAGGGTTTCGGACAACAAATCGATAAAATCCCGCGTTGCGAATATGGTCAGCGGTCGATGCTCGTTTTGTTAGTCCTCATTTCAGGCTAACACGACAGGATGCTGTGTTGCGAACATGGTCAGCAGTAATCCTCTGTCGTCACGCCAGCCCCTTCAGTCCTTGATTGTTGGTTGCATGATTCACATCATTTTCCACCCCATCATGTCCAGGTGGAATCTGGACACTTTTGGCACTATCCCTCAGTGCACCTTTGCATGCTAGGGGGACAAAGCTGCAATCTGGCGTCCTTCGGGACTCCCGTGGTCCGAGCTCTAAGACCATAAACTAAGACCCATTCGGGACTACGTTCAAATTCCCATCCTCATGGGACACGTAGGACCGCCCAGACGCCCTGTCTCCGGGTACAACCCATTCAGGAAGCCAGTCTCTTCCCCTGTTTTACCTCCGGATGGCGTACAATTTGATGTGGGATCATGTCTCTGTCAAATGTGTTTTATAAACACTGCGCACATTTCCCGCCTAGCATCGTCTCTGCTACGTCTGCGCTGCATGACGATAAAATGCATGCTTGGTCCTATCATACGACCTTAAACTGTGACATTATCGTCCTGGCCGCACGATGAAAAAACGGCACCGCATTGTGGTGACCTCGCTGTAGAGGACATCACGTTGGGTACTGGCCACGCGCCATGCCATTTGTCAACGCCCATCACGGCTTGATTCTTGTGGCGACATCACGACCTACAGTTCTAGGCCTGTCGCTTCACAAAAAAAACCATTCACCTCAAAGAACAAACAAGATACATCAAATTCCGCTTCTTTTAGTGCAAGGGCCACGTCCGCACTTCCCCTTTCCCCTGGCACTGGTACCTTACCCTGCCACCTTCCAGAACTACGTATGGCTTGATTCTCATCCTTATGAGATACGTAGGAGCGCCCGGGTACTTCCCCACGGGTCCAGCCTAACCCTGGTGTTCGGTCCCTCGACTCGAGCTCATTCACGTCAGGTTGTGATGTCATGCGTCCCCTGATCCCTTTTTCCAATCCACGGTCCGAGTTCTATGACCATAAACTAAGATTTCCCCAAGGGAAAGGAATCTGCTCCCTCTCTCTAATACGTTTCATTGACGTATCCAGATGTGTTTTGACAAAAACCCCGAAGCATGGGATTTTCATAGGGACATTCCCCTCATCCCATGACCAAGCTTCGTGAGCTCACTATTTGGATCCTCATCCTCTTCCACATCCAAAAGGACCCTCGGACGACGTGGATACTAAGCTTAAGGGCTCTCCATGAATGCTGGACCTAAGGGCCCTACAATCGTTTCGGGCCAACGTCCCTGCGGATATTCGACAACATTTGTGACACGGTCCCGTGTTTCGAACATGGTCAACGGTCGACCCTCATTTGTTTTTCCCCATTTCAGGCTAACGCGATAGGATGCTGTGTTGCGAATATGGTCAGCAGTAGTCCTCTATCGCCACGCCGTCACCATCGTGATCCGAATCTCGAGTGTCATGATTCACACATTTCCACTCCCTCATGTTCAAGTGGAACTCCACCATACTCGGCTCTTTCTCTTCGCGCATCTAGATGCGCTGAATGATCATGTTAGTGTCATTGGGCCGGTAGTCACCGAGCATCCCTTTGCCCCAACCTACCCCTCTCTGCGTCGGGAAATTCCCGCCACTACTGCTTGTTTCCCACACCGAGCACGACTCACGTGGGCTTAGTAGTTTTGGCTGGATGTGTACCAACACGGTCAGGCTGCTGCTCGTCCAGTATGACGTTAAACTGCGTTTCCAGAACTACGTGCGGCTTGATTCCCATCATCACGTGGGATACGTAGAGACGCCCAGGCATTTCTCCTAGGGTTCAGCCCCAGGAATCACAAAATCCTGTTCCTCCTCATTTCCAGCGCCCCTGGTGTTGCCCCAATCGTGCATACGAGCACGTTGGATAAACGGTAATTCGGCTATCCCGGAAGTTCCTCCTCCGATCAAGCCTTCCCCATCTTTCGGGAATCTGGACTGGTTTGAGGGAATTGTCGTCAAACGTCCCGCAAACATTGTAGGGATGCAACAAGACAATTCAACAGTGGAAATCGTGCGTGCTACGGAACTCAAAACAAAGGAGAAAGGAAGAATTGAAGCACAAAAGTGTTAATAAAAGTTTCTTCGGGTTCGCTACAATACTCGGGGGTTGACTTCCCCCATGGACGGGTTGACTCCGTCAAAAGAGCGTTGCAGCTCCGCCACCCGTTGACTTGCGGCGTCCAAAGCCTGTTGCCGCTGATTTAACTCCCGCTCCTCTTCAGCAGCGGCGGGGCGTAATCCGTCAAGCTTGGCCCGGGCCCTTTCCACCTCGGCCTGGACGACAGCCATCCTTCCAGAGGTCTGCTCCATATGCTCCTCAGCCTTTGCCAGCTGGGCCTTCAATCGTAAGACCAGCTCAGACTGTGCATCGAGAGTGGCTGAAAGCTCGTTGGCCCGGATCTGCATCTGTTGGACCTCGCCTTCAGCCTCCTGGAGCTTCCTGATGCTGGTCGCCTTCCTCCGCTGCCATCCCACGCTCAGCCCACGGTCATGCTCCCGGATCTTCTCAGCCATGAGGTCTCGGATGAGCGCGTGAGGGCGTTGGGCATCCACTCCCCCGGCACACAGTTCGCGCAACCGTGAGCGGAGCCTATTCATTTCGGCCAGCCATTGCACTTGGGGAGTGTCCCTGATAAAGCGCGTAATCAGCTTCCACGACCGGCGGCGGACTATGCTGCTGTCTTCCTCGTCAGAGGCTGTTTCGTCCCAATCCGCGCGGTCAGCGGGCTCGTACACAGGATATGCCTGCAGAAATTCCTCAGCAGGATCCGCATCTGGTGTTGAGTCTGGTACTGCACCTGACGCCGGCACAGGCACGACAGGACTGGGACTGATCGGTTGATCCTCTTCCTCGGAGTCCACCTCGATGACTTCAGGTATGACCCTGCTGGTGATCCCGCCAGTGATGGTGTGCACCGCAGCTGGAGGAGGTGAAGGGATTATCGTCACCATCACCGGCATGCCCCTGGGAGGGACGCCGCCAGACATCCCAACCAGCCTCGCTGCAGCAGCCCACGCCAGTCGTAGAACTGTATAACAGAAAGAGATATAAACGTTAGTCGACATGGCCCATGTGTGGCAACGAAGAGACCGGTGAAAGAGACTTACGAAGATTGACTTCTGAGCGCTGCTCCTGGGCCGGTACTAACGGGACTCCGAGACGGGGCCCCCCGTATACTGCTGGAAGATCTGGAGAGTCCAGAGGAGCCACCTCAGACCCCCTGGTCCCACCAGATGCAGAGCTGGACGCAGCCATAGGCGCGGGTTCTGAAGGCCCCGCATCGTCACCCGCCGAGGAGCAAAAACGAGGCCTACGAACAAGTTCCTCCTGCATGACCCAAACATTGGTGAGAAGTCCGTATGGATTCAATAACATATCGTAAGAAGAGAGGTTCGGAATGCTACCACGAGAGCCTCCGCGAAGTCGTCGGATTCTGAGCTTCGGTCTCCGACCTCGCCCTCCTCCAACGGGCTCCCTCCTCCCGCCTCATCCTCCCGAGAGGAATCCCCTGATCCCTCCGGCAAGGGGAAGCGCTCCCTCAGATCGGCAGCTGATGGCTGTGGAGGGACCGTCTGATTCAACAGTACCCTCACCCGGTCTGTCATTGGGCGAGGGACACCACTGGAGTGGATGTAATCCTCCAGCTCGTTCAAGTATTGCTCCGCCTCCGCCGGAGACACCATGAATCCGGCCCGGACTGGGCCTATGCCCGGCAGTCTCATCCCGAGGTGATTCAGGTGGGCCCACACCTCAGATGGGCTGAGGAATTGCCGGTTGACGTCCCAGACATCCCAAGCTTCCGGAAAGACAGCATCTTCTGCCATGTCAATGTGACGCAGCCGCTTCCCCGGAGCCTGAGCGGATATCCGACGGAATCCCCTCGATGGCCGCCCCTCCGGATGACCTTGCTCTCCCGGAACCACCGGATCCGCCGCTGCTGCCATGCCCTCGGCCGGTGCGGGTCCCTCTGCCATGGCAGCCCCGCTGCCACGGGCGGCCCTAGCTGCCCTCCGACCCCGACCTCGAGATAAAGGAGGCCCACCGTCACCAACCCGGATCGTTGGCTGCTTCAGCATCTCCCCGGGATAAGCGGCCTCCCAGCTAATGGCGTACTCCTTCACTAAGCCGAAGGCGGCGGTGGGTGGAGGCAATGTGATCTGCATCTTTCCATCCTCACGTGTGAACATGAGCCACAGCTGCCGCATCACACACGGGTGCTCCTCGTGACGCACCTCCCAGTATACCTGCGGGGTCAGCCGCTGGAGGCACCGGAACTGCCTCGCAAAACGGTGTGGGGTGTACGGTTCACAGATCGGCTCACGATCTATCCGAGCCACCAAAACTCCACCTCGGAAGGCCAGGAGGTAAGCCCGATGCTCTTCCGTTCCCCGTCCATCATCAGTAAGCCTTCCCGTCGGCAGTGGAAAGGGATGAAAGTTGAACTCGTCCGCCCTCCACACCCTATTCAGCACCATCGGAACGGCCAGTTTGAATGGGAAGCTCCCAACTGCGTTCAGGATGGAAGGGCGAAAGTCTGATCCCGGCGGCGAAATGGGGTTTGGATACTCGTAAATCCCCCTGATGTGCGCCGCGATCCACCCATACAGGAGGTGGAAGGGCCCGCATATTCTGGGCGGCTTCTTGCCCTCGCTGATACGTCGCAGCAATCTGTATAGCTTGGCGAGCATCGGGATCCCCAGGTTGATCCGCTGCCCCATGGCCAGCATCGATGCCATGATGAACGATCTGGGCCGTACCCCCATGCTTGTATCTCTCACTGGTAGGATCCACCCACATATGAGGGCCGCGATGAACGCCGCCAGCCTAACTATTGGCTGTTGTTCGGTGCTGACGCTGAAGCCCCAAGTCTTCCATTGGCTGTCCTCCAAAACCCGCCAATACGAGTGCCCCTTACCCCGCTGGGCTGCCCTCGGACAAGTTCGAGGACTTGGAGGGAACTCTCGATTCTCTGGAAAGTTCAGGAAACACTTGAACCACCTCTTGAAGTGGACGTCCCTCACGGCCTCCTTGTCCTCTCCAGGGACAAGCGCCATCAGCGCTGACGCCAGCCGTGGCATTTGCTCAGCATCCCCCCACGCACTGATGACGGGGAGGAACTCGTCGTACATGGCCCCCAAGATCGGGACCCCAGAAACCTGGTGGACATCCCACAGGCTGATGCCCACCTCCCCGTGATGCAGATGAAAAGTGTTGGTCCTGGACGACCATCTACTCAGCAGTTCCGGCATCAGCTGCTTTGGCTGGTAAATGTGGAACTGGGAGGCCCATGCCGCCTCGTACAATCCCACTCTCCTCAGCTCAGCCTCGAACTCCTCGCATGAGGCGCCTACCCAGTAGGCCCAGGCCCAGTCGTTGGTAAAATTGCCGCCCTGGCGCAGGTCCCACTCATCGGACCATCCCTTCTTCGGATCCTGCAAAGCCGCCTTCAGCATGGTGCGGTAGAGAGGAGGGGACGTCTCCGGTTGCAGTGGCCTCCCGTCAATATCGTTCACATGATTGTGGAGACAATAGGCGGTGACGGGTGTGAAATCCTCCCGCGCGTGACCATCGGCCGCCCTGAACCATTGGTGTTGGCACGGTGTGCTCCTGAACCAACAAGCTGGTTCATCCCTTCCCGCCTCAGGGATGAAGACGTCATCCCTCAGCCCAAAGCCGTACAACGACAGCTTTTTGCACTGTGGATAGTCCTTCTGACCTTCCGACAGCAGATCTGTCAGAGAAGTGTGGTCTGAATGGCTGCGAACCATTTCCCCCAAGCCTGGACGGTTGGCCATCTCATCCCGGCGAGCAGCATCTGCGAGCACTCCCAGTACAGCTTCTTGATGGGCCATCTTTGAATGTCGACCCTTAGAAAAGTTTTTCTCCCTGGATCGCGAGGCTCGGCCGCGAAGCTCGGCCGCAAAGCTCGGCCGCGAAGACGGATCGCGAAGATCGGTCGCGAGACGAAGCCGCGAAGTCTGGCCAAGGCAGACAGAGGTTCGCTTGGCGCGGACGCGGAGTCGGAGACTCGCGGTTCGCCGCGAAGCTCGATTCGCGGAGTGCTGTCGCGGAGTACGCGGAGCTTCGCCAAATCGAGAGCGCACAAAAAGACAAGACACGTGAAGACAAAAGAGGGCGGACCCCCTATTTATAGGCGATGACCCCGGAGCATCGCGGCGCGCCTCACCCGCGCGAAGCATCGCGGCGCGTCCGGATCCGCGGCCCCGATGAGCATCGCGGTCCCCCTTCGCGATGACGCATCGCGAACCACCGACAGTTTTTGGCGATTGTCCCTCAGACTTCGACCCTTCGCCCTCCGCGGCTCCAAGTCTGAGGGGGGGCATTTGTCGGCGCCAAAAATCCGGCCCGAAACGAAGGGGCGAAAAAGAGAGCCGGCGCGCTGCCCCGCGAAGCACAGCCGCGAAGCACAGCCGCGGAGCACAGCCGCGGAGCCCCGCCGCGAAGCGGCCCGACCTTAGCGACGCCGCGAAGCTCCAGAGGCGGTGATCCTCCGCGAGCGCGTTTGACGTTCGCGAACCGCCGCGAAGCTCCAGAGGCGGTGATCCTCCGCGATCCGGTTTGACGTTCGCGAGCCGCCGCGAAGCCCCGAAGCCAGCGCGCGAGCCCTGCTTCGCGGCGCCCCTTCCCTATAAATACTCGACTCCCCCTGAGTCCCCGGGACGGACAATCCGACCTTTCGGCTTCTCCTCTCCCGAATCGCGAAGCATGCTTTGCCCCGGGAATCATGAGCTCCGCGAGGTATTTCTACTTCGCGAGACGACTCTGATTTGTTTCGTCCTGAGCCCCTCTTCCGAGAGGGATGCCCTTCGCGAAGCCCAAGGGCGTTCGCAAAGGAAGGGGATTCCCAAGGGAACCCGGGCAGCCGCGGAGCACTCGTGCTTCGCGAAACACCCAACCCATGCTAGTAATCCCTATGCCAAGGCAGGATAACTATGCATCGCGAAGCACTTTGCTTGGCAGGACCCTGCTTCGCGAACCACTCCTTCGCGAGGCAGTGCTCCGCGAACACTGTTCCACTTCGCGAAGCACCACCCACTCCCACCTACGCCCCATGCTAAGGCCAAGGCACCCCACTTCGCAAAGCACACTCCTCTGCTTAGCGATTCCTCCTTCCGTGCGACCCTCCAGGTTTGCACGATGTGATTTCAAAGTCCCATGGACAACACCTCCCGTAGCGTTGCTTCGCCCAATGCTCCTTCGCATAGGCACGCTAACGGCTATTGCTTCTTCGCATAGCCACGCTAACGTGGACCCCTCGATGGCTCCTCCCTCGACCCCACTCTACCATGGCCTTACTGGTACCTTCCCTTCCCCAAGGACCAGAGGGTACCAGTTATGTAAGCCCTAGGGGTGTGGAGTGAACCCACCTCGTCCGAGCTGCAGGACGTTAAACTGCCAAGCACCGCGTCCCCAACACATGACGTTAAACTGTGACCCAACCTCGTCTCCCTCACGAAGGGTCCCCCCAGCTCGAGCATTCATTACACCGCTCGTCTCCACGGGAATGGAACTCTTCCGCACATGGAATGAGATCCTCCTTGTCGGAGTGGTGTATGTTCGCAGGGGAAGGGTCGCCTCAGAGCGTAAATCCCTAACCTTTGGTACGGATGATTGCACCCGTGCATCTCGGTACTTCCCCACTACCAAGGTCAGTGGAGGACGTGATAGGGAACGAGGCACCTCCCATTGTTGGACCAAGGTCCATCTTTCCCGCGCTTTGTCGCGCCATGGGCCTCCATCCTGGAGTAAGTCCCAACACCATGGGCCGCTCAACGCGTAAGCCCCTCTTCGCTTCCCACGGACGCACCCTTCGCGACGTGATCGTCAGGTCCTTGCAACCTCTTGTTTCTCACACCGAGCATGACTCACGTGGGCTTAGAGTGAGCACCGACCCTGACAAACCATCAGCAGACCAAGGTCTGCTTTCACGTCGGTTTACCGACAAACCCCCCATTTGAACTACGAGGTCTTTGATCCATGTTAAGGCATGGTACGTAGGAAGCCTCCACGAGGTTCAAGCCCACCATCAGTGGACCAAGGTCTACTCCCCATTTGAACTACGAGGTCTTTGATCCATGTCAAGGCATGGTACGTAGGAAGCCTCCACGAGGTTCAAGCCCACCATCAGTGGACCAAGGTCTACTCCCCATTTGAACTACGAGGTCTTTGATCCATGTTAAGGCATGGTACGTAGGAAGCCTCCACGAGGTTCAAGCCCACCATCAGTGGACCAAGGTCTACTTTCATTTGAACTACGAGGTCTTTGATCCATGTCAAGGCATGGTACGTAGGAAGCCTCCATGAGGTTCAATCCCACCATCAGCGGACCAAGGTCTGCTTTCACGTCGGTTTACCGACAAACCCCCCATTTGAACTACGAGGTCTTTGATCCATGTTAAGGCATGGTACGTAGGAAGCCTCCACGAGGTTCAAGCCCACCATCAGTGGACCAAGGTCTACTCCCCATTTGAACTACGAGGTCTTTGATCCATGTTAAGGCATGGTACGTAGGAAGCCTCCACGAGGTTCAAGCCCACCATCAGTGGACCAAGGTCTACTCACCATTTGAACTACGAGGTCTTTGATCCATGTTAAGGCATGGTACGTAGGAAGCCTCCATGAGGCTCAAGCCCACCCGTCTTTCACGTCGGGTTTCACCCCCGTCCAGCACAACGTTAAACTGCACCCCGGTCCAGTGGTAAGCCATTGCGACCCACCATTTGAACTACGAAGTCTTTGATCCATGTCAAGGCATGGTACGTAGGAAGCCTCCATGAGGTTCAAGCCCACTCATCACCCAATTCACGTCGTGTTCTACCTACGTCCAGTACGACGTTAAACTACATTCCAGTCCAGCGGTAAGCCGTTGTGACCCATTCCCACCTGAACTACGTGGTCTTTGATCCATGTCAAGGCATTGTACGTAGGAAGCCTCCACGAGGTTCAAGCCCACCAATAGTGGATCAAGGTCCCTCACTTACGTCAGCTCACCGACACCCACCACCCGTCGTTTATTCACATCAGGGTTCATTACCGTCCCGCATGACGCTAAACTGTATCATTTGAACTACGAGGACTTTGATCCATGTCAAGGCATGGTACGTAGGAATCCTCCCAGAGGTTCAAGCCCAACTCCCACCGGACCAAGGTCCACCCTCATGTAGGTACGCTGACGATGCCCATCGGACCAAGGTCCACCATCACGTCGGTTTACCGGCACCATCCCGAACTACGCGGACTTTGATTCCCTGCCACGGGGATACGTAGGAAGCCCCTTCAAGGCTCAAGCCCAACTTCGTCGTCACCACCCCTGCGATGGTCCCATTCCATTCTCAACCGTCTCCGCGAGACGTTAAACTCCCGACCTACCTCGTGGTAAACATGAGATGCCTGAGGAAAACCTCGGATGGAACGCCTTTGGCGTAACCGTCTTTGCTAGACGTTAATCTTGCAAACATACCCTGTGTTGAACACGGGAAGCTGAGGAAAACCTCAGGTACGTGTCTATGACATGTAACCCCCCGCGCTCGATGTGGGATGCCTCGGGTTTCCACGCCCTCGAGAAGCCTTGCGACCAAGGACAACAGACAGACATGCCAGGTACCCCAGCATCCAGACACGCTACTGATGCCTCAAACGTGATTACTCCCCTGACCGAAGGTTGCTGCCCTGAATGGACCCTTTGGAATGTCACGACAGAAGCAGCGTAATTAACCGGCGTCCATGGAAACATGGCACTGGGAAGAGTTTCACGAACTACGTATTAAATCTATAAGGGAGACCCGGACTAGGTGACGAGTTCTGAGGAGGAATCCACAGGAGGAAGAACCGACATCCCATCATCCCGTTTCGATCAAGGAGCAGACGTACCTGAACAAGGAACGAATGTCGCCCGCCTTTGGAAAGCGGGAACGCGGGGCAACAAAGCCGCGCGTCCCCCTCCTCCGCGGACGGATGCGCGCGCGCCCCGGCGAAAGCGTCAGAAACAGTAGATTGAAAATATTCCAGATGAAATATTTATTTATTGGAGAATAATGTTGTTATTTATTTAATAAATAAATAATAATTATTCACGCTCGATAAATAATGAGGGGGATTGGAAGACCATGTTATGGGTCTAGTGAGAAATTATATTAAATATTATTTGGCTAAATAATAGTTAAATATAATGTGCAACTTAAGAAAATTTCATGGAAATAATAGAATTTCTATTATTATTTGAAATGGGGTTTCACATGGAATAATAAAATAAGTAACGAAACTTGTTCTAATTATTTATTATTAACTATAGAATTAAATTCCCTGTTATGTTATTATTCTCTGTTTAGCCAAGGGATCATTCTACCAGCTAACCAATCGTTGTGTGAACAACAACCTTGGAGAAAATAACTTGAGCCTAGATAAATCTTCTCTCTCCAAGAATGATCTCAATAACAAGAGAGATCATCCTTCACCAAATCTAGGAGAAAACATTGGAATATATTCTCAAGGAAATAAAAGGAGGACATTGCATGTGCAAGGATCTTCAGCACTAGCACCCGGAGACTCCTTCAACGACGTCCGGAGATATATGGAGCACATGTGGATCACTGATAGAGGATTCCTATCCTTGGATTATTTATCTCAAGAAAGACAAGCCTAAAACCCATGTTTGAACACATCAACAAAGAACAAATCAACTTGGAGGTAATTATTTAATTTAATTAAATTAATTATATCCAAAATATGTTGATCCTATGTTCACGGTTCTAGGTTCTCTTCTTTTTCTTTTATATTTGATTCAATTCTGTGGATACTGGCATTTATCATTGTATTGATCCAAGATTAATAATTGATCATGGAAAATTTCAAAGTTGGGTACACGCCCATCCCGCGCTTCCAGTGTTCCTAGAACCTATAAGTGGTATCAGAGGGGTCATATTTTCATTTACCATTATTTAAATAATTTTTTGATGTTTTACACATTAATAATTTAGTTTTTCAATTCATGTTTAATCATTATTGTAATATGAATTTCAAGATCTATTAATCCCTTATTGTTTATCACAGATTTAACATAAATGAATCATTTTATGTTTAAAATTAAATCTTGGATCTCATTAGGAGGTGCCGATAATTTTTTCTAGGTAACAAGATAGTACATGTCATGTAATCTACCACACACACTATGTAACCTGAATTACACACCGCGTAGTTGTGTTCAACGTTCCCAGAGTAATTCATAAATTACTCAAGATGTGTACATTAATGATATGTAATGTAGTTAATTATTACACCACATGTTGACTAAGACATACTGGCACACAATTATCCGGAATACACATTGTGTGGACCACTGGACACAATGTGTAGTCCCTTAGGGTCAGGGTCATGTCGTGTATCCCATACATGACTTGCATGGCCATTGACCATGTAACACGGATTCTACATGACATGTGACCCCCTATATATGTTGTGTACTATGAAGATTTTTGAAGTACACCTTACATTCCATTTCCCCGGGTGGGTACTTCAGATGGATGGTGAGGAGGGTACACGTCGTGTAGTTGGATCTACATACCGTGTCAGTTTATAGATTACACTGATATATAAATTTTTTTTATTATATTATGTAAACCCTTGAGACATGTACCTTCATTTGGACATAAACCTGGGACACAACATGTGATAAGTATTATATATATATATATGTGTGTGTGTGTGTTTGTGTGTGTGTTTAATTAACATCTACGTAATGTTAAAAGATCTACACATCAGGTATGAGTTGTATTACAATTATAATTATGCGTGCATGATACATGTAACAGTGAATAAAGTGTATACAAGTATAAATACATGCTGTGTAGTTTTGGACGTGTACTCACTAGGTTTCCTCCAAGGTACGAGTTATGTATAAGGTTATGGATGAGAATCTCATTGAAATTTAGAAAAGGATTAAAATAAAAAGGATTGAGTAATTAAAGATAATGGTTTATCGATTCGAGGGTAATTTATCTTAATAATAACGATTAAATAATTGAATTATAGTTTTATTAAATGCATAATTAGTTGCATGTATGTGGATGATCATGAACTAGACCGGACCTTTGTATGTGATTGTTTCCCTTTTAATTTATTTATTAAATTAAAATTGTTGGCCTACGTTCCATATCCTCATTAATATGTAGGGCATGTATTCCCATGGTATCATTTATGTAAATCCCCTTTTACCCCTCACTTGCATGTGAGTTAAAAGCATATGTAATGGATGGAGCTCCCAAGCTAGTGGAGACTGTTCAAGTTAGGAGCCGAGGTGAAACCAATCCAAGGAGATACAAAGGTGGACATGTGTAAATCTATAAACACGAACCTTAAATAGTTCAAGGTGTTTATCCCCTTAGTTAGGGTTAGATTATTAATTTCTAGATAAACTAACCAATAGTAATACTCATGATCATACTCTTTACTTATTTCTGTTAGTTGTATGGTTTTTCATTATGGATGTTTGACGCAATCACATAATTAATGAACTAACAATCATACAAGATGGAACTAAAATAAAAAGGCTTATGTATAAATATTATCTATACATGGTAAATCACTTAATTATATCCCACTTAATATTAATAAGCCTTTGAAAAGATAATAAGTGGAAATTTATGCATAAAGGATAAAATACCTCAATTAAATAGTAAGTCGGCATATCCATCCATTACATCAGTTAGAATTATACCATAGTTCAATATTCTTGAACAACCCTAGTTGAGACGATTTCAATTATCAAGGAATTCTAATTTGAGTTTTTGGGTTGAATGAACTTATATTAAATCAATGGTTGGATTCACTAGTAGGACTTGGTGAAACTGAGGGGAAAAGTTTGAGGAAAACCAAAATTAAGGATTTTGGGATTAGGGAGTCCACTCAACAGATTATGAAGTTGTGAATGCAATTGGAATTTGGAATTCCTACCTAAAACATTTGAAGTTGTTTGAACAACCCTAGTTAGGGTAATGATAAGAGAAATATAGATCCTTTCTAGTAGAATGTTCAAGAAATAGGATATTCTGAAGCCAATGGTGAGGTCTATTGGGTTTTGACAAAATAGCGGGAGACTAATAAATATTAATTTATTAATTTGTCTATATTTAGTAAGATAAAGTACTAAAAAACTATTCATCCTAATTTTAAGAAACAAAAATCAAAATGGCATCAAACATATCATTGTGATCCATACTCAAGAAGGAAAAACTTCTCACTAGAACTAATTTCCAAGAGTGGAAAAGGTACCTTCGAGTTATCCTTCACCCTGAGAGGAAACTTTATGTGTTGGAAGAGTCTTTACCACTTATGCCTAGAAATGAGGTGAGTGATGAGGAAATATTTGTGTATGAGAATCAACTGAATGATGCTCTAGATGTTCAATGCCTCATGTTGTCATCCATGACCAATGATCTCTTGAAGAAACATGAGGAAATTGATGCTTATAGCATGATGTCTCGCCTTGGGGTCTCTATCAAGAGAAGGTGAGACATGAGAGGTATGAGATCTCCAATTATTTTTCACTACTAATATTGGAGAGTCTACATCAACTGAACCACACCTAGCCAATATTATAGGATACATTGAGTGTATGAACATATTGGGGATTAAATTCCCATATGAGTTGCATACAGATCTCATACTATCACCACTGCTTAAGACCTTCTCTAGTTTTATTGTGAATTATAATATGATTTATAATGAGAAAAGTATATTAGAGCTTCTTACCCTGATTCTCCAAGCTAATAAGGACATGGGGCATGAAAAAACTACAGTCCTTATGGTGAATAATAAGAGGAAGTGAAAGGGAAAGGGGTCTATGATTTATAAATAGTATAAAGCTCTCGAGCACTATCTGACCAAGAAGTATAAGATCTAGAGGTAGGGAAAGGAAAATGAGGCATAATGCTTTGCATGTGGCAAGTTCGGCCACTAGAAGAGGAACTAAACACAAATGAATGGGGGATACAAAGGTGTGTTCATTATCATGTGAAATATTTTTGTTTATACACATTGGGTATTAGATAAATATTTTGGGGATCACATCTATATTCAAATGCATGAACCAAGTAGATTCCGGAAGATTTCTAGAGGGGAGGTGGATCTGCGAGCTTCTAATGGTGCGAGGCTGGCTTCTAATGCCATTGGTGACTACCACCTCACATTACTGATGGGAATGATTTTGGTTTTACATGGTTTTTATTATGTACCCAGTGTTACAAAGAACATAATTTATGTATCAAATTTAGATACAAATGGATTTATTTTTATGTTCTGAAATAAATGTAGTTACTTTTATAAGGAAAAAATATGTTATAGTATGGCACATTTAAATAACGGTCTGTATGTATTAAATTATGA
Source organism: Viscum album (assembly GCA_963277665.1). NCBI lineage: Eukaryota > Viridiplantae > Streptophyta > Magnoliopsida > Santalales > Viscaceae > Viscum > Viscum album. Next base: position 212,435,207 of record OY728144.1, read on the forward strand.
GAACCAAGTTTTATAAATTGATAACGAACCACGTTCACATGACTCATACAACACCCAGTTGTGGCATCTCCATCTCTGTCATGTAAACAAGAAGTGTTTGAAAAATCTCTATCAAGATAGTTATTTATAATCTTCTGAGCTAAATCCACTTGATATATATCATGCTTATTTATAAGGGAAAACGACCAAACCACCATTTGGTGGACTGGGTGAAAGGGCTACAAATCTTCTAAGATTGGTTCACACTGATGTGTGTGGAAAATTTTCAGTAGAAACTAGAGGAGGAAATTATTATATAATTACTTTTACTGATGACTTTAGTAGATATGGATAAGGATGCTTAATGAGCTATAAGTCGGAGTCATTTGTGAAATTCAAGGAGTTCAAGAATGAAGTAGAGAATCATCTAGGTAAGAAGATAAAGAAGCTTCAATCGGATTGAGGTGAATAATATCTTAACCAAGATGTCATAGACCTTTTACGAGAGTCTGGGATTATAACTCACCTCACTCAACATTATACACCACAGTGGAATGGTGTGAGTGAAAGGAAGAATTTTACCTTATGGGAAATGGTATGTTTGATGATTAGTTATATATATCTTCCATTATACTTTTGGGGATACACATTTCAAATTGCGGCATACATATTAAACCAAGTACCAAGGCGGAAAATGGGGTTCCCTTTGAGCTATGGAGTGGAAAGAAACCCACTTTGTCGCATACACATGTATGTGGATTTGAGATGTTTATTAATGCTTTCCCAGGCAACAAAATAACACCTTGAGGTACAAAGTGTATCTTTATGGCGTATCCCAAGGAAACAAAGGGATACTACCTATACAACCCATTGGAAAAGAAAGCGATTTTTGCTAGACACATCATATTTCTTGAGAGGGAGTACATCCTCAAAAAGGATAGTGGTAGAATGATTGACTTTGGTGAAGTTAATGCTCAAGATACACAGGAGTTAGTATAGGAACAAGTTCCACAGGTCCCCATGGAAGAGGTAGTTCTAGGAACACACATACTGAATATTAGTAAAAGAGAGGTAAGTGAACCAGAGAGATGTGGTTTCCTTGTTACTGAGGATGTTGACTCGTTATTATTGGACAATGATGAACATATCTAATATAAGTAAGAAGTATAAATCTCAGAAGATACAAGATGGATAAGAGCTATGAATTCTGAGATGGATTCCATGTATTAGAACTAAGTCTGGGTTTTGGTCGATGCACCTGTTGATGTAAATCATATCGGGTGTAAATGGGTATTCAGGAAGAAACTAGACATGGAAGGTTAATTTAGTACCTTTAAAGCAAGGATAGTAGGTAAATGTTTTAAACATCATAAAGGAATTGACTATGATGAATCCTTTTCACCAATTTACATGTTTAAATCTATAAGCATCATACTTTCTATAGCATATTTCCATGACTATGATATTTGGCAGATGGATGTCAAAACCGAATTCCTTAATTGGAACCTTTAGAAAGATGTCTATATGACACAACCAGAATGGTTTGTGACACCAGGTGATGCTAAAAGGGTATGAAAGTTACAAAGATCCATTTATAGATTGAATAAAGTATCCAGGTCATAGAATATTCATTTTGATAAAGCCATATGAGAACTTTGTTTCATTGAGAATGAATGTGAGACAAGTGTTTACAAGAAGTTTAATGGGAATGCAGTTTTTATCCTAGTAGTGTATGTTGGCGATATATTGCATATTGGAAAAGACATAAAAGACTTGCAGTCTGTTGAAGAATGGTTGAACAAGCACTTCTCCATTAAGGACTTAGGTGAAGTATCCCACATTCTCGGGATCAAGATAATTTGTGATAGATCCAAGAGTTTTCTTGGACTAGATCAAAGTATATATATTGACTAGATACTAAAGATATTTAGTGTGGAACAATCCAAAAGGGGATTGGTTCCAATGTCACATGGTATAAATCATTCCAAGAAAATGTGTCCCCAAAAACAACATGAGAATGATAGGATGAGTAAGATTCCATACGCTTCAGCGATAGGTTCTATCATGTATGTTAGGTTATATACCTGACTTGATGTTGCCTAAGCAATGAGCATGTTAGGAAGATATCAAGAAAATCCAAGAGAACATCACTGGACTACTTTCAAGACCATTATTAAGTATCTAAGAAGAACTAAGGATATATTCAAGGTGTATGGAAGAGATGAGGAGCTTATCATTAGAAGGTATGCTGGTGCTAGTTTTCAGATAGATCAGAATGATATGAAGTTGCAAAAAGGATATGTTTTTTATCTCAATGGAGGAGATGTGAGCTGGAAGAGTTCAAAGCAACTAGTTCTCTCCGATTGTACAACAAAGTACAAATATATAGTGGCTTATGATTCATACAAGGAAGTCGTTTAGATCTGGATCTTTATCTAGGATCTTTATGTGGTACCTAGCAGTAAGGATCCCATTACATTGTATTGTGATAATATAGTAGTTATGGATCTTACAAATGATCCAAGGTCACATCAACAAAAAATAACATACTTCAAAAGTATCACCTCTTGAGGTATTTCTATCAATGGGTTGAAGTTGTAGGGAGGAGTATTCCCGGAAGAGAACGTGGAAGACCCCTTGACTAAATTCCTATCTCAACAGAAGCATGAATATCATGTGGGAGATAGAGGATGGAAGGTTATTAGTGGTTGGATCTTGTGTAAGTGGGAGTATGTTGGAGTTGGTGCCTTAGAAACCAACTTCTTTGTAATTTATGATAAACCTATATTCATTGGATAAATATTAATAAACTTCTTATAACATTATTATTGTTCTTCTATGTGACATAGTATATGATAATTTTCTAAGAATAGTTGTCACAGTAAAATGTCATATCAGATCCCTACTATGATGAGAACCTGAAAGTTCAATGACACTATTCTTGAATATATGTTCTATGGACTGATGATATCATTTTAAGGGACACAAATGATACATTCTATCAGGGGTGGGGACTTATGAAAAAATGAGGCACATTCTCATGGTGTGATCCCTTGGTAATATCCAAGAGCATGTTATGAGAACAAGACCTACTAGTAGGAAATCCACATTTATAATTGTAATTGGATGTTCTTATCTACAGATGTGTGTATTGGTCCTTAGACTTTAATATTATTATTAATGGGTATTATGACTCATGCACTTAAATGTATTGACAAAAATCAAGACGATGGATGTTTTTGGTGAGGTAGGATATGTTGGGTGCATCACGAGTAATATTTTATTAATGAATAATGGGAAAAATGATCTGTCACTTCTACAGAAGTAGTTATCTCAAGCCCATTGATGGAAATGATATATGTAACGACCCAATGTTTTATCAATGGAAATTCCCTTCTTGTAATTATGTAATAAAATCACATGAAATCACAACACAATGAACTACTAAGTACTATGTGACCTTTAAACATAATATTGTCACTTATGTGATTTGAATTTCAGAAATATGACTTACACGGTTGCGATCAATAATATACTTGGAGTCCGTTAAGACAAACATAATTTTTTTTGAATAGTAACCGACCCTTATGAATAGTAATGTTGCCCTTATGAACAGTAATATAACCCTTATGAAAAGTAAATCATCCAAAAGGATAGTAACCTCACCCATGAGAGTATAAATAAAATTTATCCATCTTATAAGTGACAATATGATAGTGTTGGTATTTTTATAAGCCATAAATATTTAATTAAAAATTTATAAATAATATAATAATTAAAAAAGAAAAATTATTTTCATAAAATGTATTCATAAATTATTGTTTTTATTTCTTTATATTTTAAGATAATTTTATAAGACCTTGTGTAATTTTTGATAACATTATAAAATCATTTATAGTTTTAAAATTTTTATTTCTCAAGTAAATTATGATTTTTATCAAAAATTAAATTAAACATATTTAGAAAATTATTTTTGAAAAATGGTGTTCATTTTTGGATTCTACATTTCAAAAAATGGTTTGGTTCAATTTTTTGGATTTTTCTTAAATACAGGAATTTTTTATGAATAGTAAAGTACGATAATTCACAATAAATGCTAAAACCTGAATTTCTACATCATGCTTGAGTCATGGATGATGTAAATGGTCATTTTTTCGAACTCACATGCACTTATTACTATTTTTGGAGACAATAACTATTACTATTGCTTGTATTGTGGTAAAATAATAAACTAATGATTAAAATATTAAGAAAGCCCTCCTCCCCTCTACTATAAAAACCACCCACACTCCCCTCTTCTCTTCACTCTTCTCAAGCCTTGTTACTTACCAAAATTGTACTCAAATATCTACTCAATATCCTCCACCACGTCCAACATTCTTAGGTATCCTAGAAAGACCCAATCCTTTCCCCTTAGGAGGCTCTCAAGGAAGATTGAATCAAGAGGTAAATTCCTCTTTTCTTTTCTTTCATTTTCTTTTCATGTTCCTTTGTTATATTTTCTTTCCTAACCTCTCCTCATCCAAATGAAATGAAAAATAAAGTACCACACATGTAAAATAAATTTTTTATGGTAATGGGATAATTCATTATCATCTCCCCTTTTCCTCCTTTTATACCAATGAAATGAAAACACCATCAGAGATGTGTTAATTTATCACATTCAAGGACGACAGGTTAACAATTTCTATTTCCATCTTAAATTCTGATCATGAAACCATTTTTATGGTTGAAAAATACTATTAAATATTTATTTTATATTATGTTTTGTTTTTTAATCCTTTTTCACACATGATGTAAACTAATAATACAAAAAACGTTAACTATGAGCAAAATCGCCAAATTAATCCAAGCGTTTATCATTAATGTTTTATATAATGATTCACCTTCACAAAAAATAACCAAATAAATTTTTTAACCATTTAATATTATATATTTTCACTAATTTAATATAAATTCCACTCTGGACATCCACTCCTATCATACATGTGTGTCCGAACATGAATATAAGTGAACCGATCGTTAAAACCAAGGAAGCAAACTGATGCGAACAATGAAATTGAACCTCATAACCAATAAAAAAAGGTTATGGATGAACTCAAAAAAGTTATACTAAATAATTTAAATGTAACATTGGTTCTATAATTATTAATTAAGGAACCTAATTTGATTATTCAGGTCATTAAGATCAAGCGAAGAACACCATCGGACTTAAGGTAACTGATCCTCTCTTCCTCACATTGATTCAAGAATCTCCTCTATGATATGTCATTTTATGTGTAGTTACTAATGATGGGGTAAAATTTAAAACCTCCCCCATAATTCCCTCATTATGTATAAGAATAAGATAAAACACTTTATCTCTCATCGAGACCTCTTAAGTACACCTGATACCATGCCGATATTCCATAAGGGATTCTACCTAAACCTCTATTATTTCTCCAGGTTGTTCTTACTCTCTTTTTACCCAAATGAAATCCTATATTTTGATTATGTTCATATTATAATTTTTTTTATATTTCCAAAATAATGTTTCAAGATACATACCTCATTCTCTTTTTGGTATATACATGTTTTTAAATGATTCCCTCCTTAATACTTTTTGATAAGCCGCCCCGTTTTAAAGGAAATTCCCGAATTCGTACCCAATTTCAAGTGCACTCTACCATATGTTTTAATAAACCATTGTTTTTATAAAACCAATGTTTTTATTATGAAAACATTCTTTTATGACATCTGTTTTTGTAAAAAAAATATCATTCCTTTTTCTATTTTAAATGCTTGTTAGTGTTTTCCATAAAATTGCTCTAAATGTTTAAATGCAGAAATTTCTTAAATACTCTTTTTACATTTTTTCACTTATGTTTGACATCAATTACAATGATATATGCCTATTTTAACTTATTAAATTCCATGCATGTTCTAAGTCCTTTCTCTCATTAACAAATTTATGGTACACCCATTCATTATGCTTTATGACATGATTATGATACCCATTTATTTCCATGGGTGCCCTTATGTTTATGATTAATTACGTATGATTCTAAATTTGGAAAGAATATTTATGAAAATTTTAAGATGGTTGTGCCTAGATAGAACTCCAATTCATTGGGTAAAGCTGAGTCTCATGAGACGTTATGTGCAACGGTCTTGGTGGTTACCCTTGACTTGTGCTACCATGTGCAACTATCATGGTGGTTATCCTTGAATTTTGATCCTCTATGTGCAACGATCCTTGAATCATGATGAAGTCATGTTCTAGGTTTCTTCCACATTATTATGACTCCATGTTTATATGTTATTATTTCACATGTTCTATGCCTTTTTATATCATTATTCCATGCCTTCTAACCCATGTGCTAAAGCTTTATTACTATGTTTTTTCCATTACTGAGATTTTAGATTATCCCTTTGTTTATGTTATCCCTCGGTTACCATATAAATATGTATAAGCACAATAGAATATAGGATCTCTTTATGAAGATCAAATAAAAAATGTTTTATTTAGTACCATGTTTATTTTTTATGTACCTAGTCTTCCAAGACACTAGACATAATGATCCTTGGTTTGTAATATAATGTTTTATTATGTTTAAAATAATAAAATGTTATATATAAAAGGCTAGGGTGTCTATAGTTAGTATCAGAGGATGGTATAGTTATTTTTTGAGATTAGAAATAGGTAAATTTAGTAAGATCCTTAAGGATGAGACTAAGTATAAGAAAACACCCATTAATTTTGGTAAGTATAGAGTAATTGGTTTATCAATAAAATACATCCATTTCTGAGAGATGGCGCTCGACGAAGGCGATTCCTGGTGACCTTCAGCCTGGAAATGGGGTTTCACGGTGTTGAAACCCTAGATGGAGCTCGGCGACGAATTCCCTCCCCTTCCTGGAGGCGGAAGGGAGGCGCAGGATCGGGTGTCTCTGCCTCATTCACCGCGGAAGACTTTCACTCCCTTCTCAAACCCTTGTTATCTCCCGGAGTTCCCGACGATCTCACTATGCCCGAAAGTGCCTAATCTCCATCAGGGGGATCCGCAGCTGCCGATTTCTTCTTCTGAGTTCTCTGATGCCACGAATCTTCTGAATCTTACGTTGGTAGCTCGCTTCGCTCGGAGAAGGCCGTCGGTCGATGAGTTTGACCGATTTGTATTTGGGAAGTGGGATCTGCAGGAACGTGCTGTTGTTGGGCTTCTCGACAGCCGCCAGTTCATGATTCGGTTCGCCTCAGAGGAAGACCTGATCCGTGCCTGGTCCGGCGCCCCCCGTAGTTGCAATGGATGCCGGTTCTTCCTGCTTCGTTGGTCCTTAGATTTATGTATGAATCGTGATCCGTCAACAGTTTCCGCATGGGTTAGTCTCCCTCTTCTTCCTCTTCCCTTTCAGAACCCTGCCATCATCCGCATGATTGGTAATATGGTGGGGCGATTCCTATGTTCTGATGTTCGAACGGCGGATGTATGTCATCCGGTGAACCCCCGCATCTGTGTGGAAGTGGATGTTGCAAGGCCGGCAGTCAAGTGGGTGTGGCTCACTGTTGGTGAGGAGTTCAGGTGGAGACAGCCCGTGGTGTTCGAGTCGTGGGTTGGATTTTGTAATACTTGCAGTCGTCTGGGACATTCGGCTGCCAATTGTCGTTCTGTGCTTCTGAACAGACAGTCTTTTAGCCGGCAGGAGAGAATGGAAGTGGGTTTCAGGCCGAGTGTGTTGTCTTCTGGAGATGTGGTCTCTGGAGGTGCTGAGGATAGGAATGGTAGGGCCGCAATGCCCTTGAGGAGCGGTGCAGAGGACCCCTCAAACCCCAAGGTGTCTGATGTGTTCAGCAGGCTTCAGCGTGACCTGAAGGTGGGTGATGGAGTGCTGCATGCCAAGGCAAATGAGGTCTCGGGCCCTTGTGAAAGGGGAAGTACTGCCGGTGCAAGTGTTGGTGGCAGTGGGTTGCAGCAGGAGGTGCGTGTGTCGGTTATTGCTGAAAAAGATGGTACGTTGTGTAAAGAAGCTGTGAATGTGGATAATGGTATGATGATTGGTGTTGGAAGAGGCAGTGAACTTATGGAGGCTCCAGATAGTATCAATGGCGTGCATAGGAGATATGGGATGGATGGAGAAGCAGGGTTCATTTCTGCTTCTGTCAACCGGGTCCAGGACTTGGAAATTGAGCAGGGTGAGGAGAAATCTCCTGTGAATCAGCTGCAGAATGAACCCTCTAGTCAGAATAAGGATAATGAAACAAAAGATATGCTACAGGGAGCCTTAGTTACTCAGGAGTCTCTGGAACAACCAAGGTGTCTTGCTGTGATTGACACCAATGGTCAATTTCAGAAGCATAGTGGAGGGGATGATAAATTTCAGCCGGTGATTATTCATGGTAACTGGGGGGACTGTTATGACAGTGATCAAGAAAACTCTGGTGTCATGAGAAAACCTTCATTTAGTGATGTGGTTCAAGGTGGGAAGGCAAAGGCGAAGTTGGTGGAGGCTCGCGAAGCCTTGACTGCTCCGCGACGCAGGCCAAAGAAGGATTACTCCTATCTACCAAAGCCGTTAAACACCAGGTCCTCTGGCGGAAATGAGGAGCTCCTAGCCCTGGAGAGGATGAATCTGCGACGGAAATATGCTAAGGTTTTGAAGCAGTATGAAAGCTCGGAATGGGAGACAGCTTCAGTGGAGGATATGAATGGGGACGGGTATGGTTGTAGTGACATGTAATTTTCCTTCTTTCTGGTTTTTGTTGCTTGTCTATTGTCTTTTTCCTTTATTTTAATAAATGGTCAGGGGAGTACCCCCTGACTGCGCCTTCCTGGTACATCCATTTCTGGATACAAATAGGAAGAGGTGGATCTGGCACAGATGTATCTATGGGTAAAACCCGAAAAAACAGCTTTGAGCATGACTCAAATGAGAGCTGTTCAATGACAATGGGACTTGCTGCACTCTTGGTTTGACACTCCCGAGGGGGATATGCTGTGGTAAACTCCAGAGATTAGTAAAAACCATTATTAAGGGAATACAAAATCCATAATAATATAATTTAATAAATAGATCAAGGATAACCTAGATTTAAACCTTGGGAATCACAAGTTAGGATATACTTATCCTTTAAAACTTTATCCTTTTATGTTAAAATTATCTTTTTTATGCTTAATAGCTAAGTATTCAAGCCCTTTAATTGTATTTTATTTTTCTTAGTTAATGGAGGGAAATAGAATAACACCATCCAACAATCAATGTGATGGGAAATGTGATGATTTCCCTAATGATATGCCAAATATGATGGGATCAGCTGCCTGAAAATTCATGACAGTACTCACTCAGTTGGATCCAGTTATGAATAACAATGTGAATCACGTGGAACACCATAATACCCAAAAGAAATAGAAAGATTATGTAGAATACTTCATATGGAAAATGACTCCCATATTTAGTGTATCTTTTAATCCCCTCCTCATGGAATAGTGTATTGGCTCCTATTTCTGATGCTTTCGTCGGGGCACGTGCGTCCGTCTCATTCGTGGAAGAGGGGCGTGGTCTTTGTTTCCTCGCATTACCACTTTACAAAGGTGGGCGACATCTGCTCCTTATTCAGGGATGTCTGCACCTTGATCAAAATGGGATGATGGGATGTCGATTCTTCCTTCTGTGGACACCTTCTCGGAATTTGTCACCAAGTCCGGGTCTCCCTCATAGACTTAAGATGTTATTCGTGAAACTCTTCCTAGCCCCATATCTTCATGGATACCAGTTAATTATAATGCTTCTCTCAGGACATTCCAAGGGGTCCGGTCAGGGTAGCAACCTTTGGTTAGGGGAGTAGTCATGTTGGGAATCACTGGCGTGTCTGGATGCTGTGGATTGGCGTGTCTGTCTTCTTTGCCTTATTATAGGTCTTCTCGAGGGTGCGGAAGCCCGAGGAATCCCACATAGAATGCGGTAAATCATATTCCATGAGTATGTATTTGAGGTTTTCCTTAGCTTCCCATCTATAACATAGGGTATGCCACAATTTTAACGTCCAACGGAGATGGATTGGGATGATCAGAACACTGACTAGAGTTGATCAGATGGAGGAACCCCCTGGAGGGAACACCAATACTAGAGCCATTGCATGGGTGGCCTCCCAAATTCTATTAGTTGGAATGGGGAATGGGGTGGCATGATCCCACTGGGATGTGGTGGCCCAGGTAAGAATCAGTATGGATGATGGAATGTTTCGTGAGGGGGGTAGTGAATGGGATGGAATCGTCATGAGGATGACTGTGGTTTTGGGTTTGAGCCTCGAAGAGGCTTCCTACGTATCCCTGTGGTAGTGAATAAAAGTCCACATAGTTCTTTTGATGACAGAAAACTGCTGATTGGGGTTCAATGGCTTACCATTGGATAGGGTCACAACGGTTTACCGCTGGATAGGGTCCATAGTTTAACATCATGCAGGATGGGGTCAGACTGACGTGAAGGGCGTCAGAACTGCTGGGTGTTAGTAAACCGATGTAAAGGAGGACTTGGGGTCCAATTGGTTGTTGGTATTGAACCTCAAAGAGGATTCCTACGTACCCTTCCTTGGCAAGTATCAAAGACCTCGTAGTTCATATTGGGCGTTTAGGGGCTTATGCTCTGAGGAAGCCCAGGGTGTCGGTGACCTGACGTGAAGGAGGACCTGGGGTCCAATGGGTGGTGGGCTTGAACCTTAGGGAGGATTCCTAGATACCTTACCATGGCAAGGATCAAAGACCTAATAGTTCACAGTATGGGTGTGGGGCTTACACTCCAGGCTGCCCATGATGATGGGGGCTTGGTGCACCAACGTGAAGATGGTCGGGACAAACAAATGGTGGTGGGCTTGAACCTCAGGGAGGCTTCCTACGTACCCTGCCTTAGAAAGGATCAAAGACCTCATAGTTCATGGTTTTGGGGAATTTGGGTCATATGCTTTGGGGCGGCCCGATGAGTTGGTGAACCGACGTGAAGATGGTTAGAACAACCAGTGTTGGGATTGAACCTCAGGGAGGCTTCCTACGTACCCTACCTTGGTAAGGAGAAAAGTCCTCGTAGTTTGGATTGTTGGGAAGCGACGTGAAGGTGAACCTGGGGTCCGATGGGTGGTGGGATTGAACCTCGTGGAGTCTTCCTACATACCCTGCCTTGGCAAGGATCAAAGACCTCATAGTTTCATTGGTTGGGAACCGACATGAAGGTGGATCGTGGGTCCAACGGTTGTTGGGCATGAACCTCATGGAGGCTTCCTATGTACACTGCCTTGGAAAGGATAAAAAACCTCATAGTTTAGGAGGGAGTCAGCTAACCGACGTGAAGGAGGACCTGGGGTCCCATGGGTGGTGGGCTTGAACCTTCTGGAGGCTTCCTACATACCCTACCTTGGAAAAGATCAAATTCCCCATAGTTCAGATGGGGAATTTGGGGATTACACTCTGTGGAACCCCAATGAGTTGGTGAACCGACGTGAAGATGGTCAGGATGATCGGTGTTGGTCTTGAACCTTTGGGAGGCTTCCTACATACCTTGCCTTGGTAAGGATCAAATAACTCATAGTTTAGGTGAAAAGGTGGATATTGAACTGACTTGAAGGGGTGTCGGGACAATTGGGTGTTGGGCTGGAACCTCATAGAGGATTCCTATGTACCTTGCCTTGGTAAAGATCAAAGTCCACGTAGTTTGGATTGTGGCATTTGGGGATTATGCTCTGAGGCGACCCAATGAGTTGGTAAACCGATGTGAAGATGGTCAGGACGACCGGTGTTGGGCTTGAACCACAGTGAGGCTTCCTACATACCTTACCTTGGCAAGGATCAAAGACCTCATAGTTCAGGTGAAAAATGGTCTATTGAACCGATACGAAGGGGTGTCAGGACAACTGGGTGTTGGCTTGAACCTCAAGGAGGATTCCTACCAACCTTACCTTGGAAAAGATCAAAGTCCATGTAGTTTGGAATGTGGAATTTGAGGATTACGCTCTAAGGCGGCCCAATGAGTTGGTGAACCGATGTAAAGATGGTTGGGGCGACCGGTGTTGGGCTTGAACCTCAGGGAGGCTTCCTACGTACCTTGCCTTGGCAAGGATCAAAGACCTCATAGTTCAGGTAAAAAAAGGGCTATTGAATTGACATGAAGGGGTGTCGGGACAACTGGGTGTTGAGCTTGAACCTTAAGGAGGCTTCCTATATACCTTTCCATGGAAAAGATCAAAGTCCATGTAGTTCGGAATGTGGCATTTGGGGCTTACGCTCTGAGGTGGCCCAATGAGTTGGTGAACCAACGTGAAGATGGTCGGGAAAAACGGTGTTGGGATTGAACCTCAGGGAGGCTTCCTACGTACCTTGCCTTGGCAAGGATCAAAGACCTCATAGTTCAAGTGAAAAAGGTGTGGGACTTACACTCTAGGCTGCCCAGGATGAGGATGTTTGGGTCATTGCTTACTCTAAGCCCATGTGAGTCATGCTTGGTGTGACAAACAAGAGGCAGCAGAGACCTGGCGATCACGTCATGAAAGGTGCGTCCATGGGAAGTGGAGTGTGGCTTTCACGTGATCACATCCCAAAGAGAAAACACGGTCTTACAACTATTTAGCAGTCCAAGGTGATGGAGATTGGCACTTACTCCAAGATGGAGGCCCGATGGCGACAAAGCACAGCGGGAGTGGGATTTGGGACCGAAGAAAGGAGAAGCACCATTCCACATCATGCCCTTGTTGGACCTAGGGACCGAAGAAGAAAGAAGGAGCAGGGATGTTGCCTCCTACAAGAATTCTAGGGGATTACACTAAGATGGTTTCCCTTTCCCCGCGGAAAAACGCCACTCACATAAGGAGGATATCATCCCCTGTAGAGACTAGTGGGCGCGGAGAATGTCCAAGGTGGGGATACCCCACGTGCGAGGCATGGGGTGAGGTCATAGTTTAACGTCATGTGCTGAGGAAGAAGGTGCTTGGCAGTTTAACATCTCGTAGCTCAGACGAGGTGGGTTTTCTCCGCACCCCTAGGACTTACATAACAGGTACCCTCTGCTCCTTGGTGTAGAGAGGGGACAAGCAAAGTCATGGTGAGGGGTGTCATGGAGGGAACCGTCGAGGGGCCCGCGTTAGCGTGGCTATGCGAAGAAGCAATATCTATTAGCGTGCCTATTCAAAGAATCATGAGGCGAAGCAACGTAGTAGGCAGTATCGTCCAAGGGACTTCGAAATCCCATCGTGCAAACCTAGAGGGTCACATGGGAAAAGGAATTGCCAAGAAGAAGAGTTCATAAGCAAGGGCCTTGTGAAGATCTGTTTCTCTGTGTGACGGAGGGTACTTGCGAAGGGGTGTGCTTCACGAAGTTGGATGCCTCAGCCTAAACATAGGGTAGAGGTGCATATGGGAGGTTCTTCATGAAGTGGAAAGGCATTCGTGGAGCACTGCCTCGCAGAGAAAAGGTGCCTCGTGAATTAACGTGTTTTGAAGAAATATGATTCACGAAGTACAGTGACCCTGCCTTAGCATGGGGATCATGTGTACATGAAGGGTGTTTCACAAAGCATAAATGCTCCATGATGACCCGGGTCCCCTTGGGGATCTCCTTCCTTCTCGAAGGCCCTTAGGCTTCGTTAAAGGCATCCCTCTCGGAAGAGGGGATCAAAAAGAGACAAAGGAGAGGCACTTCACAGAGTAGAAGTACCTCGCACAACTCATGGCTCGCAGAGCAGAAGGTGGTTCGTGATTTGGGAGCTTGGGAGTTGAAAGGCCGGACTCTCCATCCTTTGGGATCAGGGGGGACCCCGGTATTTATAGGAAAGAGTCACTGTGAAGTGGGTCTTATGCGGCACGAAGAGGGTCTTGGTTACTTCGTTGTGGGCTCGCAAATGTCAAATGTGTTTGCTGAGCATCCCGCTTCCTTGCTTTATGACGGGCTCGATAACGTCAAATGCATTTGTGGAGTGTCCCATCTCCTTGCTTCGTGGTGGGTGCGATACTGGGGGACTACGTGAAATAGCTTCGCGAGACAGTCAATGGGGCCTTTGTTTTCGCTTCTTCTCTGTCCCGAATTTCGGGGCCAAAAAATTCCCCCCTCAGACTTGGAGCCACTGAGAGATCAAGGGTTAAAGTCTGAGGGTAATCACCAAAATCCTCAGTCGTTCACGATGCTGGCTCGCGAAGAGGGCTCGCGGGGCGGATAGGGGAAGCGCGGGCCGAGCGCGTCGCGAAGCTCGACATGAACTGGACACGCCGTGAAGCTTTGAAGGTCGTCGCCTATAAATAGGGGAGTTGTCCTGTATTTTTTCCTTTCCCTTCTCCATGAATATTTCCTTTTTCACTATCGATTCGCAAAGCTCTGAATACTCCGCATGTTTTCTCTGCGAATCGAGTCTTCACGGCGCACAGTGAGTCCTCGACTCTACGTTTGTGCTTTGAAATCTAGTGATTAAATGCCTAGGTAGGGCTCTTCAAACAGTCTTCACGAACATGCTCTGCGAATGAGCTTCGCAAACCAACCCAAAAATCATCCAAGTTCCAGAACTGAATGGCCCACCAAGAAGCTGCCCAGGGGGTCCTTACAGATACTGCCCAGAGGGATGAGATGGCGAACAGTCTAGGACTAGGAGAGTTAGTCCATAGCCACTTAGACCATAGTTCATTAGTGGAGATGCTATTGGATAGCCAGAATAACTACCTGTTTTGTAGGAGGTTTCCCTTGTATGGATTCAGGCTGAGGGGTGATGTCTTTATCCCTAAAGCAAGTAGGGACGAGCCAACTTACTGGTTCCGAAGCATACAGTGTTAGCATCGATGGTTCAAGGTGGCCGATGATCATGCCCGAGAGGACTTCACGCCTGTCATTGCTGAATACTTGTACAACCTTCTGAACAACGTCGACGGGAAGGCATTGCAGCTGGAGACGTCCCCTCCTCTGTACCAAACTATCCTCAAGGCGGCACTGGGGAACCTGAAGAAGGGGTGGTCTGAGGAATGGGACCTGCTCCAGGGTGGCAACTTCACATATGATTGGGCCTGAGCCTACTGGGTAGGTACCTCGTGTGAGGAGTTCGGAGCGGAGCTAAGAAGATTGGGCCTGTATGAGGCAGCTTGGGCTTCCCAGTTTCACATCTAACAGCTGAAGCAGCTAATGCCAGAGCTGTTGAGCCAGTGGTCACCGAGGACCAATACCTTCCACCTGCATCATGGGGAGGTTGGCATCAGCTTATGGGATGTGCATCAGATCTAGGGGGTCCTAATATAGGGGGAGATGTACGATTAATTCCTCCATGCTATGGGTGCATGGGAGGATCCGGAGCAGATGTCGTATCTGGCGATGGCTTTGATGGAGGTTGTGCCAGGAGAGGATAAGGAGGCGGTGAGGGATGTCCACTCCAGGAATTGGTTTAAAAATTTTCTGAACTTTCTGGTAGACCGTCAGTTCCTGACGAGACCTCAAACATGCCCAAAGGGGGCCCAGAGTAAGGAACACTTGCACTGGAAGCTGTTGGAGGATAGTCAGTGGAAGACCTGGGGGTTCGGTGTCAGCACTGAGCAATAGCCAATAGTCAGGCTGGCGGCATTCATCGCAGCTCTCATCTGTGGTTGGATCCTTCCGGTGAGGGATACCGACATGGGAGTGCGACCAAGCACTTTCATCATGGTGTCCACATTGGCGATAGGAGGGCGGGTCAACCTAGGGATCCCGATGCTCTCTAAGTTGTATAAGATGTTGTGGCACATCAGTGGGGGGAAGAGGCCAAAGAGGATATGCGGTTCATTCCACCTTCTATAAGGGTGGATAGTGGTGCACATCAGGGGGATCAATGAAAATACGAACCCCATCTCGCCTCCAGGATCGAACTTCCACCCCTCGATTCTCAACGTCGTGGGGAGTTTTCCTGCCAAGCTGACCGCATAATCGGTTCTGAACTGGGTGTAAAGGG
The DNA here is from genome assembly GCA_963277665.1 of Viscum album. Classification (NCBI taxonomy): domain Eukaryota; kingdom Viridiplantae; phylum Streptophyta; class Magnoliopsida; order Santalales; family Viscaceae; genus Viscum; species Viscum album. The sequence goes on from OY728144.1 coordinate 212,451,099, forward strand.
TGGAGGAATTCAATTTCCACCCATTTACGTTTCCGATGGGGGTATTTACTGATGACGGTCAGGGGATGGAAGAGCACCATGCCTATCTCCTAGCCTTTCGAGGTGGAGTCTTGGTGGCTAGGGTGGACCATGAGCATCTCTGTGTGCCATACATCCCACACCGGTTTGCAATAATATTCTAGTGCCTGCAGTGACTGACCCCCTAGGTCTTCTTGGAGGTTTGTCACGAGGATCACTCGTGTGTGATGAGGCAGATGTGGCTCTTGTTCACACAGGAATATGGGAAGATGCGGAATGAACTACCTCTGTCGACCGTCATCCTCAGGCTGGTAAAGGAATGTGCTCAGAGCTGGGAGGCTTCCTACCCGAAGGAGATGCTGAAGTGTCCAACCATTCTAGTCGGTGATGGTGAGCATCCTCGACCGTGGGGCCGAGGCTGGAAGGTGTCAAGGGAATCCCATAGTGGCGGGGATGTTGTAGCAGTGAGGCCCGCACCATCTGAGGGGGATGTAGTGGTAGCGGATCCGGTAGCGGCAGTGGATCCGGTGGTCCCAGGAGAACATAGTCATTCGGAGGGGCGGCCACCGAGAGGATACCGCAAGATTTCTACTCAGGCCCCAGGGAAATAGTTGTGCCATATTAACATGTCGGAGACTACTGTCTTCCTGGAGGCCTGGGACATCTGGGAATTCAACCAACAATTCCTCGGCCCATCTGAGTTATGGAATCACCTTAACCACCTCGGGATGCACATTCAAAGGATTGGCCCTATTAGAGCCGGTTTTGCGGTATCCCAGGAGGAGGCGGAGCAATACATGGCCGAACTGGAAGACTTTTTCCACTCCCTGGGTGCCCTGCACCTGATGACAGACCGAGTCAGGGTGCTGTTGGATTTTACGGTCCCTCTGCAACTGTCAGCTACTGACCTGAGGGATCACTTCCCTCTGCTGGAAGAATCGGACGAGTCCTCCTGGGGAGATGAGGCTGGTAGAGGGAGTCTGTTGGAGGAGGGTGAAGTGAGTGATCAGCCCTCGGATATCAAAGATTTCATGGAGGCCTCAAGGTAAAATCCCACGTTCCATCCTCAGGGTATGCTCTTAGGTTACTCTAGATTCCATATCAGCATCTGCACTATACAAGGCAACCATGTGAATAGACCTCATTCTATCCCCTCAGTGGGTGCCGACGCAGGACCTTCGGGATCCACACTTGTGGCTACATCAAATTCCGTGTCTAGCGGGGCTAGGACACCTAGGTTGGCTCCCCTGGAGTCTCCAGATCTGCCAACCATATACGAGGGGCCATGTTTTGGGGTCCTGACAACATCATCTCAAGAGAAAGACTAGGGATTCGATCTCTGTAGGTCCCTCTACCGAATTTACGACTGACATCGCCTGACCACGTTAACTTACATTCACGTCTCCTTTTTTGGCATGTACATTCCTTCAATAGTCCTGGGCCGCTGCGACAAAGTTGGTCAGGAATTCTGGTAGCCCCCTTCCAAGAGGCATCCCAATGATCGTGGAGGTGGACATACAATCTGACCAAACTGCAGCGCTCCCGATCACTGGTGGGGATTCTAGTGGGACTGCGCCTAAGGTTATTTAGGTGGGATCTGATGATGAGGGTCAACCAGACAGTTCAGGCCCTGCCATGCCAGATCCAACGCCAGACATGGACCTGGCTAAGGAGTTCCTGTGGGAATTCCCTGCATACGAGCCTGCCAACCACGCCAACTGGGATAAGACAACTTCTGATGAGGAGGACAACAAAATATTCTGTTGTCGATCATAAAAGCTGATCACACGCTTCATCAATAAAACCCCCCAAGCATTATGGTTGGACGAGATGGATAGACTTATCTTGAGGCTGTGCGAACTATGTGCCAGGGGAGTGGATTCCCATCACCCTCACATGCTCATCTGATATCTTATGGTGGAAAAGATTTGGGAGTATGACCATGGCCACAGTGTGGGCTGGCCGAGGAGGAAGGTGGTGAACATCAAGAGGCTCCAGGGGAAAAAAATGAGGTTGAATGGTTGTAGGCCCGGGCGGATGAGCATTCTGCATCTCTTGATGTGAAATCAGAGCTCGTCTCATGACTGAAATCCTAGATGGTGGAGGCTGAAGAGGGAATGAAGTGAGCCTCTGAGGAGATAGTCGTTATCCGGACCAGTGTAGAGCGGGCTCAGGTCGCGGCTGGCGAACTGCACCCCATCTGTAGGGACCCAAAGCTTAACGTACATAGAAATTAAATTACTTTAGCAGAATACTTAATACATAACAAAAACAGACAAACAAGGACCGTAATAGTTTAGTGTCTTTGGAAACTTGGAACATAATCTTCTAATCGTGGTGAAAGATCTTCAACATCTCCCATAAAGATCTTCCCCCTTTTTTTTCTTACCTAAAACCTTTATTTATATCCTGGGGAAAAGAAAACATAAAAAGGGTGTGCTCAAATTCTCATTAAGGGTAAGCATGGATAAAATAAAACATACCATATACATTTGAACTTAAAAACGTAAACATAATGTTTAAACATCAAAATCTTGAGCAATGACATAAAACATGGAAGTACGCAAGGCATAGATCATAATGAAACATTAAGAATGATAAAATAGCATGGGAATAAAACATGTAATTCAGGAATCCATTAAGCACATGATATGATTTCCATAGTAGCCAAGGCATTGCTGCCAAGACCATCTTAGTGGACAAAGTCCCTTTCTGAATCGAGTTCACTCCTCGTTCCATTCATGTATTACTGAACCAGTTTAACCTTCCGTTCCAGCCATGTCTATCTCATGAGATATAAATCTTTACCCAATGAATTGGAGGGAGATATAGGTCCCACCCATCTCATAGTGAAGTCATTCTTACTTGTGCCACAAAATAAACTTAAAACATTCATCATAACCCAACGAATAAAATGGGTTTCATAAACATCATCCCATCATTTCATAATCCAAATAAAACAAATGGATATAATTTCATAATAAGAAAAGTGAAACCATTTAAATAAAAGAGACATTATACTTAAAACATACATATATGAAATAATTTCATTTTAGATGGAAAATGGTTTTGATAAAACACTTTAAATGAATTCTTGATGAAAATATCCTTTATTATTTAAAATCATTTTCTTTTCACAAAATGTCATGAATTTTTAAAAGAAAAGGATTTTATTGAAAATAGTTATGAAATATTTTTGAGTAATCTTCATGAAAATATGGCTTTATAAAACCGTAAAAAGCTTTTCGTGCCGTATAAGTTAAGAAAACATTCTTCTCGTACTTTTTTCGGAAAAGTCAAAAAGTACCTCGTACGAAAAATAACAAAATATTCCTTTCATATCTTTTACTAAAAACTCACCAAAGGGTAAAATTGTATTTAGAAAATTTTAGGTGGATGGAAATAATATTACATATTTAGGAAACATGGATTTGGATGATAAAATACACCCCAGTAATTTCTGAAGTATAACCAATCTCGGATAAAAATGAGATTGTGATATTTCCCTTACCTTAGGTCTGATTTTCTTCGTAAGTGTCCAAACCTCCTGTATAATGATTTAAATAATGTCATTGACTTATTACAGAATCATACTCATTGTTATGATATCATATATGGTTCACTTATGGCTCTATATTACCCGTTCTTTTGTAAATTCCATGTTAAAGAGCGTTTTGGGTAAAATCGTTTCATTTGTCGTCCGTGTTTTGACTTGTAATTATTAATATGATTACTTAGATCATGATTACTTAATTCCATAATATAAAACATGATTTATATATAATATATATTCAGAATATATATATATATATATAATAGATCAATAAATGGAAAGAAATACACCGTTCATGGAGACGGTAGATCGTACGTACGCATGAACACTGTTTTCTTTTCCTTATTGAGTTGAATGGAATTAAGTAGATGAGATACATATATATACAAATAAATCCAGTATCATTATTATGTCATATATTTCATGATTACTTATTATATATACTTTATAATAATTCATGAATGGTTAACGTGGAAAATGAATCTCATCGCGTCATGGAGACGATAGTCTGTACGTACGCACGAGCGATGATATCGTTCTTATGATCGTGGAATTGTATTGGAGTGTATGTATAAAATTTCAGAATAAATATCAATTTACAATAATCATATATAGTTATTATGTACACCATTATACCCATCCAAGTAAGGTGGTGGTGGAAAATATATTACACCACGGCGTGGAGACGGTATTCCGTACGCACGCACGCGCGGTGATTTCGTTTTCTGTAGGATGGATAGATGGTGAAATAAGGTTGTTTCATACTTATAATAACATATCCGTATATGAGTGATACTGATGTTATTTCTTCATAATGAAACAACCTAATAAGAAGAATTGGAAAAAGAAATAAAGATGAAAGAATTGGTAACGGACATTACCTCTTCTTTGAATCGCCTCTTTGAGTCTCCCTCTTAGGGCACTAAAATTGGTCTTTGAAGAATAACAGGACATAGAGGATGTTTCTAGGGAAGTTGAGAAGAGAATTTGGCAGGGGTTGGCCGAGCTTGAAGGCTCAAAGTGGTGTGAGGAAGAGAGGGAGGAGGTGCCCTTTTATAAGGGAGGAGAGGGGCACCTTTGGAATAACGAAAAATATTATTTTATTATAAAGCCAAATTCGGTTTTAAATAGCTCCAAATTGATTTATTTCTAATATAAGGTGTGGATGGGTCAAAATAATCTCATACAATAGAATTTAGACAAGTTTAGGTCATTATATTGACCTTATTTTTTAGTTTTAACTCTTAGCTAATTAGATTGACATTTACCATGTCACTTTGTATTTTTATATTATATAGTTAATAAACTTATCATATACATCCAAGAGACCCCAAAGTGGTCCATTAATGATACACCTATCCTGATATAAGTATCTTGGCCAAACCTTATATTTTTAGGAATAAAATTACAATCAATAAAAACTATTTTATGTCAATTTTGACACTATTTAGTAATTGATTTTTGTGAAAATCATAACAGAATTATTAGTTCGAACAAAGTTAATTAAATCAATACTAACATGTCCTATTAACCTATAAAATTAGTGTAATTCATAAAAAGTCTCAAATTACATTTATTTGGGTATTTATAACATCAATTATGTCAATATTTCATTAATAAGATAATTACTGCATCATATTTGTATCATAAATAAATTAAATTATTTAATGTCTAAAAATTACAAATAAAATATAATTATGTAGGAAATATTTTTAGATTTATAATGAATATTTATAGTCGAATTTAACTTATTTATAACCCTATATTAAAAATGATTTTCTTATTAAACTTTGATTTTAACTAGTTTAAACCTTCTTTAAATAAATTAATAATAAATTCCTAATCTAATCCAAGTGGGCCTAAATGGTCATATTTTATTCCTAAGGTTGTTTTTGGTCGAATTACACTTATCCAATAGAATTAGGACATGTGTTAGGGTAATAATAATATCATTTTTACCCTTAATTACCCTATTTTCTTTTACCGTGGTAAAAAAAGTAAAAAGTTACTATTCACCAAAAATTATTTTCATCTCATTGAACCAAATTTTACTTACTGGAATCAACTGTGTATCTCGGTTTTTTGAAATTCCACTCACAGAAGCGGTAAAATTACGTTTTATGAAAAAAAATTTAACTACCACTTAGTGGTTTCACTATTCATCAAAAAAATGAAAGTTTCCAGAAAAATACCAAAAATTTGGCCTAAGCTATATTTGATATTATGAATTCAAAAATGATTTCTATTTTACCAAATTCAAAACATATCAGTTGCATTAATTAATTTAAAAATTAAATCCTGTCGTCAAAACAAATAGCGTGTTTTTAAGAGATAATAACTATCAAAAGATTGACACTTGTTTATGTCTGGTTTAAATGTGAAATTACATGCAATGACCAAAATTGTATTAAATTGTAAAAATATATTCTAAATATATTTTAAAACCACTCAAATTAATAATTTATCACTATTAATTATTTCGATTGAAAAAGTTGTTTTTAATTACAATTTAGTAATTTTCACTATTCATCAAAATATGAAAGTTATCCGAAAAGTTCCAAAATTTCTCCCTAAGCTAATTTCGATATTCCAAATCCAAAAATGAAGTCCATTTTCAAAACTAAAATTTAAAAAATGTCAAAAAGTGGTTATTACTTTTCATAACGGCTAGTTTTAATAATATTTTAATAGCATATCGTTGTTTAGTGAAACTTGGTATTGCGTACTACACACGTTCTCGAGGAAGGTTGCGATTGCGTGTAATGCAAGGAAATTCAATGATGCGTGTTGTGCAAGCTAATTTTGGTGCAGCATACAACACAAGACATTAATGAAATTAAAAAGAATATTTTTCATAGAATCTCAGGGTGTTACATTCTACCCCCCCTTAAAATGAATTTCGCCCTCGAAATTCGTCGGGGTTGTAAATGGTTTACTACTCGAGAGTTTCTTTAATAGAAGCCCACATAGTAAAAATGAATACCAAAACCAATATTTAAAAACAAAAGTATGAAACGTAACGGTTACCCAAATAAACTAATCACTCGGTTTCCACATAGGTGAAAATATGGATATAGAAGAGAAATATATCCATCATGTTCTGATAGATGGTGCTAGAGAACATGGCTATGGAAAAGACAGTAATCACAAAGCCATAAATTTGTGACTATCTAAGTTACCATCTGATTCATCAGATATAAGAGCAATAGGACAACATTTTTGGTTTTCAAGATCATTTCCCTAATATTGATGAAATTGGAATAAGAAGAAATACTTTCATGATTTTGGTATAGTCTCACCATTGGTCATTCTTTGGACAATTTACACTTCATCTCTTAAAGAAATGAAGTTGAATTTTTCATTCGTGATGTGTTAGCAGATCATGTGATAGAATGATGTGTCATTCCATCTATCTCAAACAAAAGGTTAGAAAAGTTATCAAAAAATACATAAGTCCATCTATAGTGAGATGAATCATATATGGTTCCTCAAATGGACTTATACTTCTTATATTATACTGCTTAATATAATAAAACTAGTTTTTACTAAACAGGGACTTCCTGTAGGCCAGTGGTAGGCGATAAAGGCCAGTCGCACTTCAGTTGTGGGTTCGATTCCCACAGCCTTGTCCAACGCGATGGGCTGTCACTCGTCCTGCAGGTTGTCCTTTTTCTAAAACTACATTACTATAAAATCCCACCAGTAATATAGAAAAAAGTTCTATCCTTAAACAATACTAGCATATGTCAAACATAATCCACTCCAATCTTTAGGCTTATCTAAAATACTTCAGTCCAAGCTCATAGTATAAAGAAAACGATTATTTGAAATGTCATCAACCAAGCATGTGAATACCATATTTATCCACCATATATATAAATTGTTGGTCACATTCCAATAATGTGAATACCTTAATCATGTATTCTCTTGAAAAAATGAATACCCATTGAACCATAGTGAAAACATGAATGTGGTCAAAAGTTAACTCTTTCCACATACCAAAATCCAAAAAATTTATATACTCAAACCATGATATAACCTTCTCCTTATATCAGTCATGAGCTCATGAATACTATCCAAAATTTAATTTTCTCTTTATCCCTTCATTATGCGCATATCATCTATTTTCCAAAAATATCTGAATAACCTTTCAGGGTTACTAATACCATTAATCATACACTTTCAGAACTTAGGAAAGACAACAGTGTAACAATCCTTAGATATCTCATTATTCCATAGTACCATGAGATTACTTATACAACCTTACACTTGATAAACATGTAATCATTCCACTACTTTCTTAAACCATTGACCGAGCTTCAACAATTCATTCATCTCACATATCATTTGTAGTCTCTTCATCATCATCAACATAAATACTACTCATGCGACCGTACTGTTTCTCTTCATGAGACTTTACCTTAGGGAATTGGTTTGCATAATGCTCGTACATTCCACATTTAAAACATTTAACCATTGTTGATGTCGTAGCAATACCATTATCCTCGTCCATGGTGTTAACTGAACCTTTTCCTTTGCACTTACCGGATTTGTGTCCTTCTTTTCCACACCCAAAGTATCTTCCAGTTCCCTTGAAACAATCTCCTCGATGCCTCTTCTGACATGATTTACATGAGGGAAATTGAACTTTCTTTCCTCTATGATCATCATGAAACTCCATCTTTCTCTTGTTATCTAAGTCGGGAAACTTACCAAAGTTTAGATTATTGATCATATTATGAGATTTCTGATTAGGCATAATAACGATGTTTGGACTTCCAAATCCCGTTTCATTTGGTTTTTCATGAAAAATATCATTCCATTGTCCACCATATCCTCCATTATCACGAATCTTCATGTTTCCAGCCATTTTCTAAAACCCAAAAAGAATAGTGTGAGAGGAAAAAATCATGCTAGGGAAAGCAAAATAGTAAAATGGGAGTACCCTCAATATCTAACATCTTAGGTTAAATTCTAAGATCATTACCGTAGTTCTAGGACCTTATCCTATACGTATACTTATCCTTAGGGACATCCCTAGACATACCTTAGAAATATCTCTAGGGATCTCACTAATGTTTTCGCATCCTAGTTTCCAAAGGTTGACTAAACCTTTCATCTGCTACCAACTGTAGGGACCCAAAGCTTAACGTACATGGACATTACATTAATTTAGCGGAATACTTAATACATAACAAAAACAGACAAACAAGGACCGTAATAGTTTAGTGTCTTTGGAAACTTGGAACATAATCTTCTAATCAAGGTGAAAGATCTTCAACATCTCCCATAATGATCTTCCCCCTTTTTTTCTTACCTAAAACCTTTATTTATATCTTGGGGAAAAGAAAACATAAAAAGGGTGAGCTAAAATTCTCAGCAAGGGTAAGCGTGGATAAAATGAAACATACCATATACATTTGAACTTAAAAACATAAACATAATGTTTAAACATAAAAATCTTGAGCAATGACATAAAACATGGAAGTACGCAAGGCATAGATCATAATGAAACATTAATAATGATAAAATAGCATGGGAATAAAACATGTAATTGTGTCAACCATTAAGCACATGATATGATTTCCATAGTAGCCAAGGCATTGCTGCCAAGACCATCTTAGTGGACAAAGTCCCTTTCTGAATCGAGTTCACTCCTCGTTCCAGTCCTGTATTACTGAACCAGTTTAACTTTCCGTTCCAGCCATGTCTATCTCATGAGATATAAATCTTTTCCCAATTCATTAGAGGGAGATATAGGTCCCACCCATCTCATAGTGAAATAATTCTTACTTGTGCCACAAAATAAACTTAAAACATTCATCATAACCCAACGAATAAAATGGGTTTCATAAACATCATCACATCATTTCATAATCCATATAAAACAAATGGATATAATTTCATAATAATAAAAGTGAAACCATATAAATAAAAGAGACATTATACTTAAAACATACACATTTGAAATAATTTCATTTTAGATGGAAAATCGTTTTGATAAAACACTTGAAATGAATTCTTGATGAAAATATCCTTTCTTCTTTAAAATCATTTTCTTTTCACAAAATGTCATGAATTTTTAAAAGAAAAGGATTTTATTGAAAATAGTTATGAAATATTTTTGAGTAAGCTTCATGAAAATATGGCTTTATAAAACCGTAAAAATCCTTTCATGCCGTATAAGTTAAAAAACATTATTCTCGTACTTTTGTCGGAAAGGTCAAAAAATACCTCATACGAAAAACAACCAAAGATTCCTTTCATGTATTTTACTAAAAACTCATCAAAGGGTAAAATTGGATTTAAAAAATTGTAGGTGGATGGAAATAATATTACATATTTAGGAAACATGGATGTGGATGATAAAATACACCCCAGTAATTTCTGAAGTATAAACAATCTCGGATAAAAATGAGATTGTGATATTTCCCTTACCTTTGGTCTGATTTGCATCGTAAGTGTCTGAACCTCCTATATAATGATTTTAATAATGTCATTGACTTATTCCAGAATCATACTCATTGTTATTATATCATATATGGTTCACTTCTGGCTTTATATTACCTGTTCTTTTGTAAATTCCATGTTAAAGAGCGTTTTGGGTAAAATCGTTTCATTTGTCGTCCGTGTTTTGACTTGTAATAATTCATATGATTACATAGATCATGATTACTTAATTCCAGAATTTAAAACATGATTTATATATAATATATATTCAGAATATATATATATATATAATAGATCAGTAAATGGAAAGAAATACACCGTTCATGGAGGCGGTAGACCGTACGTACGCATGAACGCTGTTTTCTTTTCCTTATTGAGTTGAATGGAATTAAGTAGATGAAATAAATATATATAAAAATAAATCCAGTATCATTATTATTTCATATATTTCATTATTACTTATAATATATAGTTTATAATCATTCATGAATGGTTAACGTGGAGAATGAATCTCATCGCCTCATGGAGACGGTAGTCCATACGTACGCACGAGCGATGATATCATTTTCATGATCATGGAATTGTATTGGAGTGTATGTATACTATTTAAGAATAAATATCACTTTACAATAATCATATATAGTTATTATGTACACCATTATACCCATCCAAGTAAGGTGGTGGTGGAAAATAGATTACACCACGGCGTGGAGACGATATTCCGTACGTACGCACGCTCAGTGATTTCGTTTTCCGTAGGATGGATAGATGGTGAAATAAAGTTGTTTCATACTTATAACAACATATCAGTATATTAGTGATACTGATTTTATTACTTTATAATGAAACAACCTAAGAAGAAGAAGTGGAAGAAGAAATAAAGATGAAAGAATCGGTAACGGACATTACCTCTTCTTTGAAGCGCCTCTTTGATTATTCCTCTTAGGGCACTAAAATTGGTCTTTTAAGAAGACCAGGACCTCTAGGATGTTACTAGGGAAGTTGAGAAGATAATTGGGCAGGGTTTGGCCGAGCTTTAAGGCTCAAAGCGGTGTGAGGAAGAGAGGGAGGAGGTGCCCTTTTATAAGGGAGGAGAGGGGCACCTTTGGAATAATAAAAAATATTATTTTATTATAAAGCCAAATTCGGTTTTAAATAGCTCCAAATTGATTTATTTCGAAGATAAGGAGGGTATGGGTCGAAATCCTCTCATCCAATATAATTTAGACAAGTTTAGGTCATTATATTAACCTTATCTTTTAGTTTTAACTCTTAGTTAATTAGATTGACATTTACCATGTCAGTTTGTATTTTTATATTATATAGTTAATAAACATACCATATACATCCAAGAGACCCCAAAGTGGTCCATTAATGAAACACCTATCATTATATAAGTATCTTGGCCAAACCTTAGATTTTTAGGAATAAAATAACAATCAATAATATAATATTTGTTTTAAAAACTATTTTATGTCAATTTTGACACCATTTAGTAATTGATTTTTGTAAAACTCCTAACAGAATGATTAGTTCAAAAAAAGTTAATTAAATCAATACTAACATGTCCTATTAACCTATAAAATTATTGTAATTCATAAAAAGTCTCAAATTACATTTATTTGGGTATTTATAACATCAATTATGTCAATACTTATTAATAAGATAATTACTGCATCATATTTGTGTCATAAATAAATTAAATTATTTAATTTTTAAAAATTAAAAATAAACTAAAATTATTTAGGAAATATTTTTATATTTATAATGAATATTTATAGTCAAATTTATCTTATGTATAACCCTATATGAAAAATGATTTTCTTATTAAACTTTGATTTTAACTAGTTTAAACCTTCTTTAAATAGATTAATAATAAATGTCCTAATCCAATCCAAGTGGGCCTAAATGGTCATATTTTATTCCTAAGGTTGTTTTTGGTTGAATTACACTTATCCAATAGAAATAGGACATGTGTTAGGGTGATAATAATATCATTTTACCCTTAATTACCCTATTTACTTTTAACCGTGGTAAAAAAAAATTAAAAAGTTACTATTCACCAAAAAATATTTTCATCTCATTGAACCACATTTTACTTACTGACATCAACTGTGTCTCTAGGATTTTTGAAATTCTACTCACAGAAGCGGTAAAATTAAGTTTTATGAAAAAAAATTTAACTACCACTTAATGGTTTCACTATTCATAAAAAAATGAAAGTTTCCAGAAAAATACCAAAAATTAGGCCTAAGCTATATTTGATATTATGAATTCCAAAATAATTTCTATTTTACCAAATTCAAAACATATCAGTTGCATTAATTAATTTAAAAATTAAATCTCGTCGTCAAAACAAATAGCGTGTTTTTAAGAGATAATAACTATCAAAAGATTGACACTTGTTTATGTCTGGTTTAAATGTGAAATTACATCCAATGACCAACGTTGTATTAAATTGTAAAAATATATTCTAAATATATTTTAAAACAACTCAAATTAATAATTTATCACTATTAATTATTTCGATTGAAAAAGTTGATTTTAATTAAAATTTAGTAATTTTCACTATTCATCAAAATATGAAAGTTATCCGAAAAGTACCAAAATTTCTCCCTAAGATAATTTCGATATTCCAAATCCAAAAATGAAGTCCATTTTGAATACTAAAATTAACAAAATTTTAAAAAGTGGTTATTACAATTCATAACGGCTAGTTTTAATAATATTTTAATAGCATATCGTTGTTTAGTGAAACTCAGTATTACGTACTACACATGCTATCGAGGAAGGTTGTGATTGCATGTAATGCAAGGAAAGTCAATGATGTGTGTTGTGCAAGCTCCTTTTGGTGCAGCGTACAAAACAAGACATTAATGTAATTAAAAAGAATATTTTTCATAAAATCTCGGGGTGTTAAACCATCTCTACCAAGGATGAGTGGGAGGTAAACAGGCGGCATCAAATCCTAGACGCCACAAGCCAGAGGGTGGCGGATCTGCACCATTCCTTTGACGAGGTCAATCTGTCCACGGGGGGAATAGAACATTGGGTACTATAACGCATATAACATTAAAACATACTTTCATGCTTCGATTAATTTACGCTAACTACATGCATGAGTTATGTTATTTGTGTTGGTTTATCACATCCCCATGGTCTTCATGGAGTGTCTTTCGATCAATCCCTAAGCTCGCATGGGTCGGGCCTAGTGTGAGAACTAAAGGACGACCACCGTATCAATCCATTCCAGCATGGGAGTGCAAACTGAGTCTCAGGTATCCAGGGGCTTAGACAGCCAATCTGAATTCCTGGAAAGGAAGGGGGAAAGGCCTGGCTGGAGAGGGAAGATCTTGGCACAACCATATTTCCATTTTTTATGTCCTCTTGTGCATGATCAGGGCAATTCTAGGGGTGTTGGAATCAGTCCAAACATAGGGGGATGGAAAAATGTTAATTATGATCCCTTAGATTTGTAACACTGTAGGGGTGGAGAGACAATAAAGGACAACTGTTGACCACATTTGAATCACAAAATCCTTATTGAGTTAGCCTGATATGGGGATAACAAATGAGGGTCAACCGCTGACAATGTTCAAAACACGGGGCCTGACTCAAAATGCCATCCATTAGTCTTACAGAACGTTAGCCCAGGACAGTAGGTGATCCATAGGCTAAGCATCCATACTATTAGGGGGTTCTTCCAGACGTGAAAGGGGACGAGGGTCAAAATAATGGGCACGCAAAGCATGGAATGTGGAGTGATGGTTTGTTCGAACAGAATTCAACACTCTTAAAATTATGACACTCTGGTGGAAACACATTAGATGGGCACATCACTTTGATCAGGGATCATTCCTACCTTTAGGTAGGGCCTCTCTAGAGAGGGCACTATTTCTCCCCAATGTTATCGTGGGGCATTCTGAACTTGTTCAGGGAAAAGTTGCAGTTACATAGTTCCCCACGATGGGTCAGGCCAGGGGGGAAAATGGGGAGGAACAGGATTTATGATCCCTGGGGATGGACCCTAGAAGAAATACCTGGGTGTCTCTACATATCTCATGAGTATGGTAATCAAGCCATACATAGTTCTGGAAGCACATTTTAATGTCATGCAGGATGATGAAAAGCATGGTTGTGCCGGTGCACATCCTACCAAAACTACTAATCCCATGTGAGTCGTGCTCGATGTGGGAAACAATAAGTAGTGGTGGGACTTTCCCGAAACAGGAAGGAACATGTTAGGGTGAAGGGACGCTCGGTGAATGTCAGCCCAATGATTCTAACCCATCCATGTAGAGCACCTAAATGCGCGAAGAAGTAGAGTCGAATATGTCGGAATTCAACTTGAACATAAGGATGTGGAAATGTGTGAATCATGATGCTCGAAATCTGGATCACAATGATGGTGATGTGACGATGAGGGATAACTGTTGACCATATTCGAAACACAGTATCCATATCGCATTAGCCTGGAATGGGGATAGACAAATGAGGGTCGATCGCGGACCATGTTTTAAACACGGGACCTGTCACAAATGTCGTCCGAGATCTTTAGGGATGTTGGCCCGAAACGGTAGGTGAGCCGAGGCGAAAAAATACCTGGTTTTGAAAGGGGGTCCCTTTGGATGTGGAATAAGATAAGGATCCAGATAGCTAGGTCACGAATCTTGGACATGGAATGAGGGGAATTTCCTCATGAATATTCCACACTTTGGGATCTTTGTCAAAATGCATCTGAATATGACAATGAGATGTATTAGATAGAGGGAGTCGAGTCCCTTCCCATAGGGAGATCCTAGTTTAGGTTTGTAGAATTATGACCATGGATGGTAGGAAATGCGGGAGACACATGGTGGGGTAATTATAAAATCCGACGTGAATGGGAACCTGGGGTTACGACCACCATGTGTTCCTTGGAGAGGTTTTAGGTTGAGGGACCGAAAATGAGAGTTATGATGGCCCTGAGGAAAAGTGCACAGGCATTCCTATGTATCTGATGAGGATGAGAATCAAGCTGTACGTAGTTCCAAAGGAGATCTTAGTTTACAGTCTTAGAGCTCGGACCAGAGAGGAGTGGAAACCGTCCAAGTGCAGACCTCAACCCGATCCCTAAGCCCATGCAAGTCAAACTCGGTGTGGGAAACAATGGAGGAAGATGTTTATTGCAATACATGGAATGAACGATAAAGGGAAATTAGTACAGAGCCCCGAATGATGCCCTTATCATGGCTTTGTCTGCCTAACGTGCAAATGCGCACTGAGGGATAGTGCCAGGAGTGTCGATATTTTATTTGGACATGATGAGGTGGAGAAGGATGTGAATCATGTAACTGACATTTTGGGCTTAATGGGGTTGGAGTGATGATGGAGGATGACTGTTGATCGTGTTCGAAACATAGCATCCATATCGTGTTAGCCTGAAATGGGGATAATCAAATAATAAACTAATACTGACCATATTCGAAATGCGGGATTTGTATCGATTTTTTATCTGCGACCCTCGAGGACATTGGCTCGTAATGGTAGGAGATCCCTTATTCCTAGCATCCATGGCACTTGGGGGTCCCTTTAGGTGTGAAAGGTGATGGAATCCCTAGTGAAGGGGAACACGAAGCCTGAGAAATGGGTGAAAGCATGTCCGAGTAGAGTCCGACATTCCAGGTACTAAACCAGAGTACCCTTAGGCACATTGGTGAATCACCGAAGAGGATCGATGAGGGTGCTCAACTTTAGAGTAACCAATTCGAAGGGATGCGTATAGAATAAGGGGATAGAGAATTAATATGAGGGAGAGGTACATGTCATGGTCATTAAAAACCCGACGTGAATGAGGAAATAATCTCATAACACACGATATACTCCCCTCCCCAGGAAAGGGTAGGCCACGTGGCCAAGGTGAAAGGGAGATTTCTGAGAGATGGGGCTGGACATGAAGTATAGACATTCGGGTGGTCCTACGTATCCCATGAGGACGGGAATCAAGCCACACATAGTTCTGGAAGGCACATGGGGGTAAGATACCCTAATGAGGGGGGTGTATGGCATAGAGAGTAACCCGACGTGAATGAGTACATAATCCCATACCACAGCATACAACCCTAAATAGGAATGTGGGTCGGGGACCGAAAAGGCCAAGGGGACTGAGGCTGGGCCTCATACGGGAAGGCCCAACCAGTCTGTGGTTTAACGTCTTGCAGTGAGGATAAATATAGGAGTAAGATACCCCAAACAAGGGAGGTGTACGACCTGACGAAGAACCCAGTGAGAATGAGTACATAATCCCACACCACAATGTACACTCTGGGTAAGAACTTGGGCTGGTGCTTGAAAAGGCCGAGGGGCCTGAGGCTGGGCCTCGGTCGAGAGTGCCTGACCAATTTGTAGTTTAACGTCTTGTAGTGAGGACAATAAAGAGGATAAGGTATCTCATCCAGGGATGTGTACGGAACAGAGAGTAACCCGACGTGAATGAGGACATAATCCCACACCACACCGTACAATCCTGAAAAGAAACTTGGGCTGGGGGCCTGAAAAGGCCAAGGGGCCTGAGGCTGGGCCTCGGATGGGAAGCCATTCGTCTTCTTGTGTGGTTACCTCTCCATCACACTTCTTAAGCCCATATGAGAAGTGCTCGGTGTGGGAAACAAGGAGTCGATCTTGCCTCTCCCCGTTATATGGGGTCTAATAGTTGGCATTGCCCGATGGGAGTTCGTCACTTGGAGATACAACAGGGAAGAATGAACCACTGCACTCAATGTTTGGGAAGTCTTATGGTGGTTCTAACGATGTAGGATAGCTGTTGACCATGTTTGAAACACAGTGTCCCCATAGTGACCTGAAATGGGAACAAAAAATGAGCATCGACTGGTGACCATATTCACAACGCGGGACTTGTATGAACTTGTTGCTTAACATCCATGAGGGCGTTGGCCCGAAGCGGTAGGAGAGCCCTTAGGCCTCTCATCCATGCCATTCAGGGGCCCTTCTGGATGGGGAAGATGATGGAGTCCCAATCAAAGGAGTGGGTGAAGCATAGCTGTACCCATCTATGAAAGAGACGAACATCTCCAAGGAGCAGGACGTATGGCCGGATTGAGGTTATCTTGACGTTAATTTGGGAAAAAGTATGCACCCCTACCATATGTCTTGACCCGATTGGAAGATTCTGGCGTTTGGGCTAGGCCAACAGACGAAATGTCCGGGCATTCCTACGTATCCCATGAGAATGAGAATCAAGCCGTACTTAGTTCTTGAAGGCCATGCAGTTTAACGTCATGTGGTGAGGATGTAGGAGGATATAAAAATAGGGAGTGGGCACATGGTGAGACCATTATAATCCTGATATGATTGGGGCTAAAGAATCCTACACCATATCATGCAAGGATCCTCCAAGAGAACTATACCCATGGGGGATAGTCAAAGAGAAGAGTTCAGGGTTGGGCTCAAGACGAGGCATATGAGCGTTCCTATGTATCCCATAAGGATGGTAATCAAGAAATACATAGTTTTCAAAATGCAGTTTAACGTCATGCAGGACGATGTGCAGGTTAATGTCGTGTAGGACCGGATGATTTAAGGTCATGCTGGACCGGTGTGCAGTTTAGGGTCATGCGGGACTAGTGTGCAGTTTAGGGTCTTGTTGGACCATCTGGTTTAAGGTCCTTCAGGACCAGTAGGCTCAGGAAAGGTATTTCTTGAGTAAATTGGCATTGGTGGGAGGATTTATATGCTCACCATCCATGGTCACCAGGGAGTATGCTCCATTGGGGTAAACCATGTGAACTATGTAGGGTCCTTCCCATTTATGCTCCATCTTGGTTGGTTTCCTTCTAGGGATCATTGGCGCTCGGAGGGCCAATCCCAAGTCACCTTGAATAAAAGAGCGAAGTGGAACCTTCTTGTTTAAGGCTCTAGCTATCTTATTCTGATTTCTTTCCAGAATGTGCAGGGCACGAAGCCTATTCTCGTCAAGTGCTTCCAATTCTGCCAGATGAATTTCAGCTACCTTATCTGGCCCCTGCTAGTCATAGACCATTGTGCGTAATGAGGGAAGCTGTATCTTGATGGGAATGATGGACTCAACTTCGTACACCAGAGAATATGGTGTCACTTTGGTGGAATTGTGAGTCATCGTCCGATAGGCCCAGAGGGCATTGGGGAGCTCGTCTGGCCAAATCTTCTGGTTCTGGCCATCCATTTTCTGCAAAATGTAAGAGAGGGTCTTGTTGAACGCCTTAATCTGTCCATTCTCCTATGTGTGGTAGCAGGAGGTATGGTTCGAACATATGTTTTACTTGGTGTACAATTTCATAAGCTCGGCTGCTTAGAAGTTGGTGTTGTTATCGGTGAGGACAACGTGAGGGACTTCAAACCGGTGGATGATGTTGGTGCTCACGAAGTCAATGATGGAACAAGCCTTGACCTCCTTGAGCAGAAATTCTTCTTCCCACTTGGAAAAGAAATCCGTGGTGGTCAAGATGAACCTGCATTGGAGAGCTGTCACTGGTGGGTATGGTCCAACGCCATCGAGTCCACATAAAAACTACTTTTTAAATCAAAATAATTAATAGTGATAAATTATGAATTTGAGGGGTTTTAAAGTATATTTTGAATATATTTTTACCATTTAATGCAATATTGGTCATTGGACATAATTTCACATTTAAACCATACATAAACAAGTGTCAATCTTTTGATAGTTATTATTTCTTAAAAACAATTTTTTTGGTTTTGACAGCGGGAATAATTTTTAAATTAATTACTGAAATTTCTACGTTGATAATTTGGTAAAATGGATTCCATATTTGGAATCATAAGGTCTAAATTATGTAATTAAGGCTCTTTGGTTTTTGGACATTATGAATAGTAATGACGACAGTTATCTTTAATTATCATGATTTATTAGTAATCGGGAATTTAAGGGTAATGAAATAATATCATAATAATATAAAATGACCCCAACATGTGTCATAATGCCAATTTTTGTGTCATGGCCGACCATGGGATTCCATGTTCCAACATAGGGACCCCATGGAAGCACTTTTGTGCGATAGTGACATTTTATCATTTTATTTTTTAAAGAAAGGAAAATATAACAAAAGTAAGAAACACCTAAGTAAACACATTTTAATTTTGTCTACATAAATTATCTCTTCAACTATAAATAGTCATTGGAAATATAAAAATATTTCCTACATTTTATTTTTTTATAATTTTTAGACATTAAATAAATTTATTTATTTATGACACCATGATGATGCAGTGATTACCTCATTAATGAACGATTTAAATAGAATGAAAAGATAAGGTAAATCTAAGAAATAAACTTGTCTAAAGACTATTGGATGGGTGTATTTTGAACCCTTATCACCTTATCCTCTAAATATATAACTGTGGTACCTTTAAAATCTGAAAATCATTTTATAATAAAGTGACATTTCATGACTTTCCAACAGTTCCCCTCCTCCCTCTTATAAAAGGCCCCCACCTCTACACCCTTACCGACACCTCTAAAGCCCTTGGATCATCCAAACTCTGCCACAATACCCTCTAAACATTCCTCCATTCATCATAGAGTCCTTAGTTTTATCTGAAATCCAACCTAAGGAGCCCTTTCGATCAAATCAAAAGGAAGAACCCGGAGAAGAGGTAATGATTTCACCACCCCCTTTCATGTTCCTTTCTTCTTCAACTTCTTCATTCTTTGTTTTTTCCTTTATAAAATAATAACTATAGTATATTATATATAATGTGATGTTTTTATAAATATGTTACAACCATATTCAGCATTCTATCCATCCTTTGAATGACATGTCACCATACGTGTGTACGTACGGCTTACCATTTCCACGTCGTGGTGTAATTGTTATTCAAAACATTATTATTTGGATGGGTATGATAATGATGTGTAATTGATGTAAATAATAAATATAACATGATAATGATTCTGTATATTTGATATACCATCCAATTATATATTATTTTAATATCAAAAGAATGATATTATCGCTCATGCGTAGTACGGACTACCGTCTCCACGAACACGATGGGATTCATTCCCCATCGTGTCCATTCAAGAATAATTCTCATTTGATGATTAAAATTAATGTTTAAGGACATGATATCATTCTTCATATGAATATCATATAACTTATCCATAAAAAACATGACATATGTAACAAAAAATATAAAAGAAAATGAGTAAGTTAACACCCGAAATGACGATAATACTAAGATATTATTAACAAAGAAATTTTAAAAGATCATTTATGATATCATATTAATATATATGATTCTTGTATAATTTAATAACAATTATTTCACCATTATACAGGAGGTTAACCTACCCTCACCCAAGGAAAAGTACAAGGTAAGGTTTTATTTTACAATCTATTCATTATATGAGGTTGTTTATACGTAATTATCTACTGGGAACTCTTTATCATCCAAATCCATGTTTCTTAAAAATTTATTTCAAAAAATTCATACTATTTTACATAATATGGTTTAAATTAATTTATACCCTTGTTTAAATTTTTATAAGAAGTTTATAAAGGAATCTTTCCGTCGTTTTACAAACAAGGTCGATTTTAACCTTTTCTACAAAATTAAGGTAAGAATGTTTTTTTAACTAATACGGCGGGTGCAGCTATTTTCCACCATTATAAAATCATTGAAGCTTACCTTACAAGCTTATAATAATATTTTCAAATTAAATGTTTTCTTTTATAATTATGTGACTTTTATGTGATTTCAAAAAAGTGATATTTCTCTCAAATAGTTTCGATTTCATCTATGTCAACATCCTTCGATGGATTTTAAGATTATTTGAAGTTGATTTATTATGATACCAAAATTCCATATTGTATTGAAGGTTTTGTGATATGTTTGACTGTGTATGTGTTATTTTTATACCATTCATGGTTTATGGAGAAAGTATTGAAATTTCGTATGCAATTTTTAATACGAATGTTTATATTATGTTTAAACCTCTTCATATGGGGAATGAATTGGACTTAATAAGTGATGGGTGGAGCCTGGTATAGCTCCTCGATGCATCGGTAGGTATCATGAGACAAACTAGTGTCTTGGCACAAGGCCTTGAAAAAATCTTATTTGTAGTCTTGGCACAAGGCCTTGACTATGTGGTTATTATAGTCTGGCGTTATGCATTCCATTATTATGAAAGTGGTTATTGATATTGCATGTGAATATTCAACTAGTATAATATCCACGTGAATAAGTAAATGGAATTATTTCATTTTATTTTTTTCCATATTATGCCTAAGTTCAAGTTTAAAAGGATTTTTCTTTAGTTATACATTGCCTAAAATGTTGATGCATATTTATAAAAGTTTCCTCTATTTTGTTATCCTTACTAAGCATCTGAGCACACCCCTTTCTATGTTTTATTTTTTCCCAGGATGTGAAGAAATATTTTATGACTAACCTGCAGGGATAGTCTGGGGGGATATGAGTGTGGACTATGGAGACTATGTTGTTGTAGTTTTTCACTTTATGATTTAATGTAAACCTTATGAATGTATCTAGTATTTCAAAGGATACTAAACTAATCATTATTTCAAGACTTTATCATTTTATATCATGCCAATGTTATGTAATAATGCACCGACTCTGGGTAACTAGGGTCGGGTCGTTACAGTTGGTATCAGAGGAAGTTTAGCAATAACCTTGGAAGCTAGATTTAGATAAACTCTGATTAGATCACATAGACCTAAGTTAGACATTGAGGATTAGTATATAAGAACTTCCTAGAATTTTGATATTGTAGATATTTTGTGAGTTTTCCGAGCAATACATCACTGTCTGGATACGAGCGGGTAGAGGCAGCTCTGGCATAGATGTAACTAGGGGTAAAACCCGAAAACACCGCTTTGAGCTAGACTCAAACAGGAACTGGTGCTCGACAACAAGACTTTCTACACTCTTGGTTACGACACTCCTGGGGGATATGCTTAGGATAATTCTCATTTTATTTACAAACCATTATGAAGGGTTTATGAGTATATACTTCCTCAAAGAAGACATTTTTATGATTATGGATTATATCCATAAACTGTTTAATTTTTTGTTAAGTGTTTTACAAGTTTGGGATTAGGTATTATTATTCATAAACTAATCTAGTGTATGCCATTGTTTAGAAATGGAGCCCAGAAGAAGGAATGAGAACTCTAGCAATACGCATGATCCAAAGAGTAAGAAAGATCATATCTTTCTTGGGCTTAATACAGAATTTAGAAGGGAAATAGTCTCCCACGTATTATCATCATATGAATAAATAGTATCATGTGTTGATAAGATAAGTAAATAATTCTCGGAGTCATATGGATTTGAAGGGAAGCTGGAGAAGGAAAGGATGGTAGAGATAAGGACAGATAAAGGGAAGAAGGTAAAGAAGGATTTTCCCATATGTGATAACTGTGGAAATAATCACCTTGGAAAATGCTTGAAGGGAGTGGGAGTATGTTATAAGTGTAAAGAAAAAGGACACCAAGTATGTGATTGCAAGGCTAAGAAAAATGTTTCAAATGTTCAATGATTCATCTTCAATGAGTTTGGACACTATGCGAACCAATGTCCCAGTCATCAGACTATGCCGCAAATGATTCTATTGGATAATAATCAAGTTATGATACTACCACAGATGAAGAGGAATGACTAGTGTTCTTATGTTGTTATTTTGGAATTATTTCATTGAAGTGTTGTATCAATGATGTACTTGAAATAAATAAGGATTGTACTGTAGTACTATTTCATTAAGGATTTGATATTTTATGGTACTAAGAAAAGTCACTCTACAGTGAGTTAAACGTTTTGAAAATTACGTGGTTGAAGGAATGATAAACGTTAATATGGTCCTAATATTGAGGTACTAATTTCAGAATAACATATGGTTGATTTGGGTAAATTATATTGGATATTCTTGACTACCTTGAAACTGATTAAAGATTTGTATATTCCATCATTGTTGGAGTTTACAACATTTTTGGATGGATGAAGTATATCCAGTATTCTATAAGGAATAAGGGAGCATGAATGTAATCAATAAGGTTTTATGGTAATTTAGGATGTTTCAGTGTTTTAAAAGAATACATGATGAAGGTATTCACATGCTATTATGGGGTAAAAAGGATCTACATTATGTTTACCTTTCATATAAATTTTTTTATGAGAGTTTACAGAAGTATTTTGGATAAGTATAAAGGTTGGAATGGATTATATTTTACATTGTATACTATTGTTAAAGTTATTTTTGGGATATTTATAAAAAGGACAACACGTAGACCGTGTGACAACCCGTCGCTTCAGACAAATCTGCGGGAATCGAACCCACAAACACAGTGCAATTGGGATTTATCGCCTACCACTAGACTACGTGAAGTCACTGGAGTGTATAATGTAGTTTTTTTTAAGTTCTGATAGATGAATTATAAATTTATTTTTGGAACCCGATACAGTTAGGATAAATAGAATATTTTGAGTTTTATTACCTTTTGGAGTGAAAGATGGGTTTGTGTTAAAAATTTATTAAAGAATGAAATTCTACATGACAAGTAAGTATATTTCCTAACATTCTTAGTAAAGCTCCTAAATAAATTCCTCAACTTTATGAAAGGTAACTTAAAAAACATTGTTGGTTAACTTTTCCTATTGGGGAATCAATTCCCATTTAACCAATCATAAGTTTGTGATTTTCTTGTAGTTAACTTTCTCCAAATCTTGTTTTCTACAACTCTCCATCTGACCTTGATGGTTTGTTTCACCTCAATATCCATGTTTTCATAGAATTATAGTATGGGTTATCTCGGGTGACCTTTGTACTTCTCTTTCTTTCTTTTAAAGTTATATTTTTATTAACCCTATTTTCGTTATGGGTTTTCCACGAAGGTATTTTCTATTTTCAACCTTTTATTTTCGAAGAACATTTTCAAATTTCAAGGATGTAATTTATTGAAGTAGGTTAGAATGTAACACCCCAAGCTTTCACAGTACGTTTCCCTTTGAATAATGCAATAGCTTGCATTGTATGCAACTTCAAGATTCTAACACACCGTGACCAATCAAAATAGCCATTATGAATAGTAATACCCACTTTTTGAAATTTTATAAATTTTATCTTTCAAAATGGACTTCATTTTTTGGATTCGGAATATCGAAATTATCTTAGGGTGAAATTTTGGTACTTTTCGGATAACTTTTAAAATTTTATGAATAGTGAAAATTACTAAATTTTAATTAAAAACAACTTTTTTAATCAAAATAATTAATAGTGATAAATTATGAATTTGAGTGGTCTTAAATTATATTTAGAATATATTTTTACCATTTAATATAATTTTGGTCATTGGATATAATTTCACATTTAAACAGGACATAAATAAGTGTCAATCTTTTGATAGTTATTATTTCTTAAAAACACGCTTTTTTGTTTTGACAGCGGGAATAATTTTTAAATTAATTACTGAAATTTGTATATTTAGAATATGGTAAAATGGATTCCATATTTGGAATTAGAAGGTCCAAATTATGTAATTAAGATTCTTTTTTGACATTATGAATAGTAACGACGACAATTATCTTTAATTATCATGATTAATTAGTAATTGGGAAGTTAAGCGTAATGAAATAATATCATAATAATAAAAAATGTACCCAACATGTGTCCTAATGCTATTGGTTGTTTCATGGCTGACCATGGGATGCCTTGTGCCAACTTAGGGACCCTATGAAATCACTTTTGTGTGATAGTGACATTTTATCATTTTATTTTTTAAATAAAGGAAAATATAACAAAAGTATGTAACGCATAAGTAAAACAATTTTAATTTTGTCTAAATAAATGATATCTTAGACTATTAATAATCATTGTAAATATAAAAAGACTTCCTATATCATGGTATTTTTTTTATAATTTTTAGATATTAAATAAATAAATTTATTTATGACACCATGATGATGTAGTGATTACCTCATTAATGAACTATTTAAATAAAATAAAATGATAAGGTAAAATATGAGACTTAAACTTATCTAAAACATATTGGATGGGTGGATTTAGAACCCTTATCACCTTATACTTTAAATATATCATTGTGGGACCATTAAAATCTGAAAATCATTTCATAATAAAGTCACATTTCATGACTTTCCAAGAGTGCCCCTCCTCCATCTTATAAAAGACCCCCACCTATACCCCCTAACCCACACCTCTAAATCCCTTGTATCATCCAAACTCTACTCAAATACCCTCTCAACTTTCCTCCATTCATCCTAGATGTCTTAGTTTGATTATAAAGCCAACCTAAAGATCCCTTTTGATCAAATCAAAAGGAAGAACCCGAAGAAGAGGTAATTATTTCACCACCCCCTTTCAAGTTCCTTTCTTTTTCAACTTCTTCTTTCGTTGTTTTTTCCTTTATAAAATAGTAACTTCAGTATCTTCTATATACTGCGATGTTATTATAAATATGGTACAACCATATTCAGTATTCTATCCATCATTTGAATGACATGTCACCATACATGCGTACGTACGGTTTATCGTCTCCACGTCATGGTGTAATTGTTATTCAAAACATTATTATTTGGATGGGTATGATAACGATGTTTAATTGATGTAAATAATAAATATAACATGATAATGATTCTTTATATATGATATAACATCCAATTAAATATTATTTTAATATCAAAAGAATGATATTGTTGCTCGTGCGTACGTACGGACTACCGTCTCCACGAATGCGATGAGATTAATTCCCCATCGTATCCATTCAAGAATAATTCTCATTTGATGATTAAAAGTAATATTTAAGGACTTGATATCATTATGTATATGAATAAGATACAACCTATCCATAACAAACACGTCTTATGTAACAAAACATATAAAAGAAAACGAGTAAGTTAACACCCGAAATGACGATAATACTAAGATATTATTAAAAAAGAAATATTAAAAGATCATATATGATATAATTTTAATATAAATGATTATTTTATAATTTAATAACAATTATTTCACCACAATACAAGAGGTTAACCTACCCTCAACCAAGTAAAAGTACAAGGTAAGGGTTTATATCACAGTCTCTTCATTATCCGTGGTTGTTTATATGTAATTATCTACTCGGAACTCTTTATCATCCACATACATGATTCTTAAAAATTTATTTCAAAACATTCATACTATTTTACATAATATTTTTTAAAGTCATTTATACCCTTGTTTGAATTTTTATAAGAATTTTATAAAGAAATCTTTCCGTCGTTTTCCAAACAAGGTCCTTTTTAACCTTTTTTACAAAATTAAGGTAAGAATGTTTTTTTAATTTATAGGCGGGTGTGGCTATTTTCCGCAATTATAAAATCATTGAAGCTTCCCTTACAAGATTATAAGAATATTTTCAATGTAAATGTTTTCTTTTATAATTATGTGACTTTTAAATGATTTCAAAAAAGGGATATTTCTCTCAAATGGTTTTGATTTCATCTATGTCAACATCCTTTGATGGATTTTAAGA
Source organism: Viscum album (assembly GCA_963277665.1). Lineage (NCBI taxonomy): Eukaryota > Viridiplantae > Streptophyta > Magnoliopsida > Santalales > Viscaceae > Viscum > Viscum album. The sequence continues at coordinate 212,477,667 of OY728144.1, forward strand.
TTATTTGAAGTTGATTTATTACGATACAAAACATCCATATTGTAATGAAGGTTTTGTGATATGTTTGACTGTGGATGTGTTATTTTTAAACCATTCATGGTTTATGGAGAAAGTATTGACATTTAGTATTCTAGTTTTAATATGAATGTTTATGTTATGTTTAAACCTGTGCATATGAGGAATGAATTGGAATTAATAAGTGAAGGTTGGAGCCCTCTATAGCTCCTCGATGCATCGGTTGGTCTCATGAGACAAACTAGTGTCTTGGCACAAGTTCTTGACAAAATATTATTTGTAGTCTTGGCACAAAGCCTTGACTATGTGGTTATGATAGTATGGCATTATGCATTCCATTATTATGAAAGTGGTTATTGATATTGCATGTGATTATTTCACTTGTAGAATATCCATGTGAATAAGTAAATGGCATTATTTCATTTTATTTTTTCCATATTATGCTGAAGTTCATGTTTAAAAGGATTTTTCTTTACTTATACATTGCCTAAAATGTTGATGCATATTTATAAAAGTTTAAACTATTTTGTTATCCTTACTGAGCATCTGATCTCACCCCTTTCTATGATTTATTTTTTCCAAATATGTGAAGAAATTTTTTATTACTGACCTACAGGGATAGTCTGGGGGTATATGAGTGTGGACTATGGAGACTATGTTGTTGTATTTTTTCACTTTATGATGTAATGTAAACCTTATGAATGTTTCTAGTATTTCCAAGGATACTAAACTAATCAGTCTTTTGAGACTTGATCATTTGTGATCATGCCAATGTTATGTAATAATGCACCGACTCTGGGTAACTAGGGTCGGGGCATTAAATCTAATGGGACAACTTCGGCCCACCCTGGTGAACCCCACAGGAACTGGCGTGAACCTCATGCATAAACTGAGAAATCTCAACTCCTTGGATGCAGCGGAGGAGAACACCATCAAACCCATGATTTTTGAGGATATTTTTGAGACTGGGACCACTCTGGAGGGTAAACTGCAGCGCGCGGCATCTAATTCTCTCGCGCTCGACCCGATCAGCTGGGAGTCAACCATTTCAAAGATACTCGAAGAATGGGGCTCTCTAGTCGGGAGTCGCTTCAACCACTGCATCAGAGGGACCTAGTGGTCCTGAAGTGGAGTATCTAGCGGTAAGATGGATTACTCGTAGGTCATCGTCATCATCTAGGGTGATGGGAGCAATGACTCTCCTGTGTGCCACATGTATAATCAGATCATCTTGCTCGGGTTCTTCAAGCGATTCAACCTGGCTGGCCAGGGCATCAGCTCGACCGTTCTGAGATCGAGGGACATGAGTAACTTCCGGACAAGATGGAAACTAGGCCATTAGCTTGAGGGTGAACTCCAAAAATGGTATGATCTCTAGATCTCTGACGACATAGTCACCGTTGACTTGCTTGATGACTAGTTCGGAATCCCCTTTCACATGTAGATGGGGTACATCGATCTCGAGGTCCAGCTCAATGCCAGTGATAAGATCCTGATACTCTGCCTTGTTATTGGTGCATCCTTCTAACAACAAGAATGAATACAACATGATGGAATGTGCTGGAATAATAAAGACAATACCCAGTCCTACACTATTGATCCTAGGATCATTAAGCCTCTTGTCAGTGGGGCTCTGGGAGGCACCATCAAAGTGCATCTGCCAACATGGGATGGCATGATCTACCGAGAGGATTGCCTCATCAGGAAAATCCAGGTCCAGGGACTGGTCCGCAGGAGTTAGATGGACAACAAGAAAATCTTCCAATTCTGGTCCATTTATATCTTTCTAAGAGACAAACTTGATGTCGAACTATTGGAGGATTACCGCCCACCGTGCTAGTCGGCCAGTCAACATGGGGTGGTTTAGAATGTACTTCAGTGGGTCTACCCGAGACACTAGCTGTACCTCATGGTGATGCAAGTAATGTCGTAATTTATGTTCTGTAAATACCAGCGCAAGGTAGCTCTTTTTGATGGGGGGGGTATCTGGTCTCTGTATCAATGAGAATAAAACTGAGGTAGTAGAGGCTATTTTTGTTCCCCTCATTGTTCTTCTGTCTGAGAAGGGTGCCAAGAGATCGTTCCAGGGCAGTCACGTACATGATCAGCAGTTTTCCGCATATGGGTCGAATCAGGACCAAATTCCAGAGTAGATACTACGTGATTTCCTCAAACGTGGTTTGACACTCTTTGTCCCACTCATAGGTAGAGCCTTTCTTCATTATCCGAGAAAAGGGCTTACACTTTCCGGCCAGATTCGCAATGAATCGGCGTGGGTAGGCTAATTGGCCTTGGAAACCTTGAAGATCCAGAATATTGCTTGGGGAGGCATATAGATGATTTCCTTGATCTTATCTTAGTCGATCTCTATGCCTCGGTACCTGACAACAAGGACAAGAAACTTCCCAGAGGTGACCCTGAAGGCACATTTCAACGGGTTCATCTTCAAGTGGTGGGAACGGAGGAATCCAAACACTTTCTCAAGGTCCTAGAGATGGTCCTAGCACTAGAGTGAAATGACCACCAGATCTTCCACATAACATTCCAAAAATGTCCTGAGTATTGGCTTGAATATGTGGTGTATGGCCCTCTTATAGGTGGCACCGTCATTCTTCAGGCCGAAGAGCATAACATGGTAACAGAAAGTACCCTAGGGCACCCTAAAAGCTGTAAAATCCTCGTCCTCAGGGGCCATTCAAATCGGGTTATATCCGGAGTAACCATACATGAAAGAGAGGGCATGGAACCTAGTCGTAGCATCGATCAACAATTCTTCCACCTGAATGGGAAAATCATCCTTCGGACAGTGACGGTTGAGATCTCAGAAGTCGATGCAGACTCTGATCTGTCTATTCTTCTTCCTGAATGGCACAATGTTGGATTTACACTTGGGGTACTGGACCTCTTTGATGAAGTTGGCTCTGATGAGCTTGTCAACTTTGGCCTCGACCATGGTACCGTTAGAAGGGTACATTTTTTTAGGAGGCTTCATGAACCCGTGATGATTCATCGGGAGAATGAGGTGGTGGACAACTACCTAAGGATCTGGTCCTAGCATATCGTCATAGCTCCAGGCGAATACATCACGACGCTGCTTCAGGAAATGTATGTACCACTGCTACTCCTAGAGGGACATGGAGGCACTGATCAATGTGGGTCTTGGATCTGCCTCGCTACCAAGGTTCACCTGTACCAGGTCATCAACCGTGGCAGAGGCACCTTCTTCAAAGGTCGGGGGAGCATCCTTCATATCCTCTTCTTCACTTGTGGAGGAGGGATTCCGAGTGGGAGAAGTTTCCTATGGGTTGGAAGAACCTGACAGGAGGCTGGTACCATCCTGGACTGCAGTGTACATCATATCAGGAGATTCACATGCTGCTAAGACCATAGTGATGGAGGTAGTTGATCTGATCCCATCTAGTATTCACCCCAAGGGTCCACACTTGATGATATCAAAGCAACAGTGGTGTGTCGGCTTGAGCCGGTTAATCCCATCCCGGCGAAACAGACACATATGATGTACTGTCGTTGCCATGGGTCACACATCCTCATATGGGGGTAGGAAGCTCCGGGATCACCTGATCCTGGTTTTTTTAGGAGTACGAGGTGATTTTCCGTCATCTCTTGGACTTGGGAACATGCTTCCCTCTTATACCAGAGACAAAAAATCATTTCCCCATATCAGGGCTTGTTCCCTCCAATCAATGGATTGAGAAGACGTGGGCGTAATACAGACCTTACCATGGGTCAGTTGTGACCGTGGTGGGATCAACCTCACTTTCTATAATCTTCTTATCCTTGCTCTTGTAAAAGTCAGCATCCAGGTAGCGGGATTCACAAGAGGCGAAAGGAGATGCATCACCATGTATTACTCCTACTCGACCATTAAGGGAGTACTTGAGGCACTGGTGATACAATGAGGGGACTTCCACGTGCAGGCGGATCCGTGGTATGCCAATCAATTCATTGTACATAGTGTCTTCGGAGATGACCATGAACTCGGTGCTAGAAACTAGGCCGCTAAACTGGGTCTTCAAATGGATCTTGCCGACCAGGGTATACGCTATCCTGTCATATCCCTGGATTCTTAAATCGGAGGGAGTCAAGTTATATTCGGATAAACCAAGCTTCTGTAGCGTCCGTGTCAGGATAAGGTTAATACCGGAGCCGGTCTCAATGAGATATCAGTGAACCTCCACGCTGTTAAATTGGCTGGTGATGTATAGTGGGCAGATATGCCCCTGTATGGGAGAGCCTTCATCTTCTCCTGAGAACAAAATGATGGCATGTAATTCGGCGTTCTCCACTGCTTTAGCATGAAAGGCTTCTGCAGCTGCTACCTCCGTCTCAAACTAGAGGGGGCTTCTTAAAGCCTTAGTAAGGGCCTCACACATATCTGACGACAAGAAAAAGGATTAAAGGATGGAAAGCCTCGTTGTTATGCCGACGATGTTCTTGAGATCATCATATTTCTATTCCAGGCATAAACGTATGATTACAGGAGGCCTCTCTACGATTGGAGGCCTGGTAGGACTTGGTGGCTAGACCAGTGGCGGGATGGTGCTGGGCATATCCCGCTGCCCACTAGTCTAAGCCTAAAGAGTAGCTGCCAGATGAGGACCAAATGACTGAGATCGGCATGTAGTCGGGCAAAGCTGGTCGCAGCATGGTCGAAGTGGTTCTGCCTCCTGATCTAGTAGCACTAACAGTGGGGGAGGTGGGCCCGACGACAGTGGATAAAGGGGCAGCGCATGCTGAGCTCTGCACTGGGCCTTCTGTCAAGTCTCAGTGGCATGCACAGCCTAGCTGGAGGTGCCAACTGATGCACCCTGATGGCCCATATTCCTATGGCTCTGCCGACGTTAGCGTTAGCTGGGGACGCTGGGGAAGTTCTTCTGGCACTCCCCATCGTCGGGAGTCATATAGCGGTTTACCAACTCCACGATATTAACCGAAGTGTACCCTTGACTATCACTTGAAGATTTATACACTACTGGGTGGATTCTGGGGGGGGAATCCTAATCTCTGGGGGAAGAAAGTCACTGAGAGTGTGGGACGACGATGGAATTGGCGGGGCGCATTGTTTTTTCTTATGCCACCAATGCTGGCTCTTCTGGGAAGAGGCCGGCTGAGATGATGATGCAGAAGTGGTGGTCGCAACTTCTAAAGGCTATAGATGATTTAGGCATTCCCGAATGATGCCATGGTCATGAGCAACCATTTTGTGAGCCATATAGTCATCATAATTCTGGGAGCCATGGTTGGAAACATGCTGCCACTCGCCTTCACTGTCACTACTACTGCCTGACCTTATAAAGACACTTTCCACTTGTATCGGGGATGACCCAGCATGCCTATGTTGTTATCAACCTTTTCTTAACACAAGTCTGTAAACACATTGCACTAATTGAGGGTGTTCCCTAGAATCTGATCATAAGGGAAGTGGTTGGGGCGATCAGTGAGATTTTCCTCTTTCGGCCTTCTACAGTCAGGCAAGCGTACAATCCCCTACTCTAAGGCATTACGGAAGTAACCGGAGACTTGATTCTCATTAAATGAGTAGGTATGGTTTCTTCTATCCAGAAAGGGGTCCCTTAGAGCTTGACCCTGACGAGGGGCCGGAGGGTCCTGTCGAGGAGGCAGACCCTGATTGTCCCACTGGGGCGGTGGCAATGCATTCCGAGGGGGCGCATGACGATTATGAGGTGGATGCTGCTGAGATAGAGTCTGATCGTGAGGTAGAGGGCCTCTGTGATGATGCAGGGATGGTGCCACTAGTAGCAATTCTAGTCGCATGGGGGATGCTATTTGGTCCACTGCGGCGGGCTCGACTCTGGCAGCCCTCCTCACTGGGATTACAGGGGGCAACGAGCGTGCCTGACTTGCCTGTTTTAGTGATTCCTCCAGGCACTGGGCCTTATCGGAGAAGTATTGGAACCCTCCATGGTAGTTCTAGGTGATTAGAGAAGGAACTAGTTCCATTTTGACATTTCCTACGCACATCAGCAGTAATTTCTCCTGAGTTAGTGGCATGTCAAAGGAGTATGTAAGCCCATTCCACTTGGTGATAAAGTCTGAGACTCGCTCATCAAGCCTTTTCTTGCACTTGAAGATGTATGTGATACTCGTTTTCCAAGTGGTGGAACTGAACTGGTAGAGGAATTGCATGCGAAGGTCCTCCCAGCTTGTTATGGATCTGACGGGGATCTGGTTGTACCAAATGAATGTCAGCCCCTCTAATGTCTGAATAAAATAGCGGATCTTTACAGCCTCCTATTTTGCTGGAGTCCCTAACATGGGCCCACACCTTGAGTTGAAGTGGACCAGGTGTTGCGGCAGGTCCCCTGTCCCATTAAATGGGGAGAAGGTGGGATTCCCGATACACAGAGGCACCGACATATCATCAACCCATGTCGGGTATGGCTTACTATCAGGTGGAATTGCCACATACCATGTTTCCAATGCCTCAAGGCGGGCTATGAGAACTACCATAGGATCATCTGGGTGGTGGTCCCTGTCTTGATGGAGATCCCTAACCATGAGAGCATTGTCGGGTTCTTCAATATGGTAGATAGGCTCAGCGGCTCGTGGAGCGGCTGGTAGAGCGGACCATGGGGCAGCTGGGGGAGCCCAAGCGGGGTTCCTTGGATTTTCGCACCATTCAGGAGGGTTTGACGAGACATTCCACACCTTATTGTCATGAGATCCGGCTTCAACCATGTCTACAGGAGCGGCATGATCAAGGTTTCCTGGGGGAAGCTCGTCGAGGTGTAGTTGTTTCTGCCCCTACTGTACTGGTATTGGATTGCTGTAGTCAGGTTTTCTCTCTACAATGCATTAAACTAGGAGTTCATCGACCAACCTCTTCTGCTCAACAAGTTACTGGTGCAATTTGGCCTTCTCGGAGTCTTCCTCCATCTTCTGCACTGAAGCGGATGGGTCAGAGTGCTTGACAGCTCCGACATGCTCTTTTCCCTTACTAGAATTCCCGCCGAGTACCAATGCATTGGTGGGCGCAGGGAGACCTATGAGGTTCCTCTTCTTATGAGTAATCCACCCTGATGGGTCCAACAGTGGTGTACACCCTCAAGGGGTAAGTCTCCATCTATAATCTCCTGCTCGTCCTCCTCGTCCACTATATCGGCCGTGTTGATCGTGACCCTTCCTGGGGGCATGTCCTCAACATCGCATAGCGAGTCGGGCTGCCGCCGAATAGGACTGAAGAGGATAGAAACATACTGTCCCCATACATGGAATTGCACATGGGGGGAGGCCTCCTTGAAGATCCTGTGGAGTACCGTAAAACTCTGAACGCATTGCTCTTGGAGGGCCTTGCGGCGGCCTAGCGACTCGAGGTGCTGGGCCACATGGAGCTCAGCCAGATCAACCAGACAGCATTGTTCATCGATGTCTTCAAGGTGAACTTGGCTCCTGGGATAAGACACTCATTGGTGGTGAAGACGGAAGTGATTCACCCATAGGGATTGGCAGAAACATTCAAACTCCTCTGGGGAGAGGGATTCCGGTATGCATAAATTCTGCACTACCATGGGCCAGAAATTCTCAGGGAAGTAGTTCACCATGAGAATGTTCCATAAGCTCCTAGGCTCGGATTTAAGGTCTGGCCCCTGGTTTCCCCACTCGTCAACTGGGGGTGGCTGAGGAACTGGCAACGGTACTGAGGTAGACCGCTGGGATGGTTGGCTGGCTAATGGAGAGTACGGTGAGTGGGCTGACTGACCGCCGATTCACGGGCTTTCCTCTGAAGAGTGTAGCGACCTGGATGCTATGTTGCGATAAGAGGGGATGATGGCCATCATTACTAGCTTAGGTAATAGGGATGCTGATGATAGGCTGCAATGTTGGTCGCCCGCAATTAGTCCCCAAAATAGCTTTCTGTGATCTCTTGTGGAGGTAGAGAGCACTTCTGGTCATGATGGTGGTGATTGCATGACTACAACCTATGGGGTCGCCAGATTTTCATCCTCCTGGATATAACTATGGAGAGAGGAAGGAATCCTATGGACCTCACAGTCTGGGATCACTAGGCTGGTGCGCCTCGTCCCTATCCCGGCCCTAGACTCGGATGAGTGAGGGGAGGGTTCCTGAGCAGATTCATACTCCACTTCAGAGTCTGCGAAGCAAACTAGTTTGATCTCCGTCCAAACCTTCTCAGAATTCTTTTTATGGCGGCGATGACCCAGCTTTCTGCCCCGGGGTGGCTCCTGGGGACAGGGCTAATTTCTGACATGGGGTCCTTCGGCCGTACTGGTGTTGGGGTGGAGAGGGTTTCCACCCGAGAAATATGGTGTGTGAGGAGAACAAAGACAAATTTAGAAGGTTACATGGGGAGGACCTCCAGGGATAGCACTAGAGTGGGATAAAACTCCGCTGGGACTGGCAGGAGCATGGGGAGGACCTCCATGCTTAGTGCGGGTGGAGTGAGGTTGGCCTTCACCCCTCTAGTTGTCAAGGTGAGGAGGACCTTCACCGACTGCTGAGAGGACGCAGGGAGGATCCCCATGTTGAAGAGAGGTCGGATGTGCAACGTCCCTGCACTGGAAGCTGGGAGCAGGAGGAACGACTCCATATCTAGTGTAATGGGAACGAGAGAGGCTTCCGAGCCGAGCATCATTGTCGCGGGGAAGACCTTCATTCGGATTGGAGGTAGAATGAGGTAGACCTCCATGCTGAGCCTCGAAGCGGGGAAGGCACATGCTCTCTATAATAGTGGTACGAGGAGGACCTCCATACGGGGTGGCGTCACTACAGGTTGGTTCATGACAGCCATTTCTTGTGCCAGCGACCATGATAGTCGACCCAGCCTACCCGTGGGGCAGTTTGGACCTCGATTCTGGTTGGGCATTGAGGTTCCCATGTGCAGTGTATGCATGGACCTGATGATATGCATTAGGGGTGGATCGGGCCACAGTATTCGTCGACGTTGACGCCCCTTGGCAGACGTCCTCCTCATCCTACACTCGACGCTGGCATCGGGTCGGACGAACCGGGGCTAGTGGTGCAGGTGCATAGCTTACCTGCTCCTCCTCCATCAAGGATGGGAGACAGTGCTGATGCAGCCAGGTGGGAGCCCTCACTGGGAGCCCCTAGATTGGGACTCTGACCGGGCTAGGCCGGACATCACCTACCTTGTCAGCATAAGGCAGGGAGTCATCAAAGCACTCCGGGGACAGTCTCCCATAGCGGTTGTATGTCGGGGTGGGGAGAAATGGATCCCTGCGCAGCCCTTGGGAGTGGCGTTGGCAATGAGGCACAGATGCCTCCAGGTCCAGGCGATCCATATCCTACTTAGGGATGATGTCATCCTCTTTGTAACGATGTATGAGTCCATTAATTACCCTTCGTTGGATAAATTCCGATGGGGAGATGGGGCGTTGGTACCCCACGGTCGGGGATGCAGAGGCCGTCGCAGAAGCAGTGAAGCCACACAGAGTGGTTGTGCTGGAATTTCCCCTGCCCCTACGTAGACAAGAAGGTAGTGATCATGTCCCTGAGGAAGCAACTTGATTCCTGAAAAGTAGGGAGATTAACTCATCAGTGCTATAAGAAAAAGGAACCGACAACCAATGCCCCAGCGCCATCCCGTCTTCTATGACCGGTACGATGGATCCACACTGACAACGTCTGAGAACGGGATTTCCAACGTTTTACTACCCCAACTTCTGGTGAGTTTCATGCCAGGCCCGCTATTTTCATGGTAGGACCTGGTGTTGGATAACTAGATCTGGTGACATGTTAATCCATTGATTCCCCAAGCGTTACTAATCTACATGTTGAAGAGAATAAATTCACGTCGGGTTCACCATTTCTATTTCCGACTCTTTCATCGGGGCACGCGCATCCATCTCGTTCGGGGATGAGGGGTGCGGTCTTTGTTGCCCCACATTCCCTCTTTCCAAAGGTGGGCGGCATCTGCTACTTATTCAGGGATGTCTGCTCCTTGATCAAAACAGGATGATGGGATATCGGTTCTTCCTTCCGTGGATTCCTCCTCAGAACTCATCACCTAGTCCGAGTCTCCCTCATAGACTTAAGACATTGTTCGTGAAACTCTTCCTAGCACCTTATCTTAATGAACACCAGTTAATTACACTGCTTCTGTCAGGACATTCCAAGGGGTCTGGTCAGGGAAGCAACCTTCGGTTAGGGTAGTAGTCACGTTGGGCATCACTGGCATGTCTGGAAACTGGGGGATTGGAATGTCTATCTTCTGTCCATTATTATAGGTCTTCTTGAGGGCGTGAAAGCCCAAGGAATCCCACATCGAACGTGGGGAATCATATGCCATGGGCATGAATATGAGGTTTTCCTTAGCTTCCCATATTTAACATAGGGTATGCCACAAGTTTAACGTCTAGCGGAGATGGATCGGGCTGATCAAAACACTGACTAGAGTCGATCAGATGGAGGAATCGCCTGGAGGGAACACCGATACTGGGACCATCACGTGGGTGGCCTCCCGAATGCTGTTAGTTAGAATGGGGAATGGCGTGGCATGATCTCATCAAGATGTGGAGGACCATCTAAGAATCAGGATGGATGATGGAAGGTTTTTTGAGGGGGTAGTGAATGGGATGGAATAGTCATGAGGATGATGATGGTTTTGGGCTTGAGCCTCGAAGAGGCTTCCTCCGTATTCCCGTGGCAGGGAATCAAAGTCCGCGTAGTTATTCTGATGATGGATTACTGCCGATTGGGGTTCAACAGATTATCAATGGATAGGGTCACAATGTCTTACTATTGGATAGGGTCAAAACGTCTTACCACTGGATGGGGTCCAATGGCTTACAACTGGATAGGGTCCACAGTTTAACGTCATGCAGGACGGGGTCAGACCAACGTGAAGGGGGTCGGAACTACTGGGTGTCGGTAAACCGACGTAAATGAGGACCTAGGGTTCAATTGGTTGTTGGGCTTGAACCTCAGGGAGGCTTCCTACATACCCTGCCTTAGCAAGGATCAAAGACCTCATAGTTCAAATGGGGCGTTTTGGGGATTACGCTCTGAGGCGGCGCAGAGTGTCGGTGACCTAACCTGAAGGGGGACCTGGGGTCCAATGGGTTGTGGGCTTGAACCTCATGGAGGCTTCCTATGTACCTTTCCTTGGCAAGGATCAAAGACCTCATAGTTCACAGTATGGGTGTGGGGATTACACTCTACACTGCCCATGATGATGGGGCTCGGTGTACCGATGCGAAGATGGTCGTGACCAATGGATGGTGGTGGGATTGAACCTTAGGGAGGCTTCCTACGTACCCTGCCTTAGGAATGATCGAAGACCTCAGAGTTCATGATTTTGGGTCATTTAGGGCTTATGCGCTGAGGCGGCCCGATGAGTTGGTGAACCGATGTGAAGATGGTCGAAACAACCGGTGTTGGGCTTGAACCTTAGAGAGGCTTCCTACATACCCTTCCTCGGAAAGGATCAAAGTCCTCTTAGATCGGATAGTTGGGAACCAATGTGAAGGTGGAGCCGGGGTCCGATGGGTTGTGGGCTTGAACCTCATAGAGGCTTCCCACGCACCCTACCTTTTCAAGGATCAAAGAACTCATAGTTCCGGTGGTTGGGAAAAGACGTGAAGGTGGACCTGGGGTCCAATGGTTGTTGGGCTTGAACCTCATGGAGACTTCCTACGTTCCCTACCTTGGAAAGGATAAAATACCTCATAGTTTATGAGGTCATCGGCTAAACGATGTGAAGGAGGACCTGGGGTCCCATGGGTGGTGGGCTTGAACCTCGTGGAGGCTTCCTATGTAACCTACATTGGAAAAGATCAAAGTCCTTGTAGTTCAGATGGTGAATTTGGGGATTATGCCTTAAGACAGCCTAATGAGTTGGTGAACCGATGTGAAGATGTTTGGGATGACCGGTGTTGGTCTTGAACCTCAGTGAGGCTTCCTATGTACATTGCCTTGGCAAGGATCAAAGACCTCGTAGTTCAGGTGAAAAATGGGATATTGAACCGACACAGAGGGGTGTCGGGACAACTTGGTGTTGGGGTTGAACCTCAGGGAGGATTCCTACGTACCTTGCCTTGGCCAAGATCAAAGTACATGTAGTTTGAAATGTGGTATTTGGGGCTAACGCTCTGAGGCGGCCGAATGATTTGGTGAACCGACGTGAAGATGGTCGGGACGACCGGTGATGGGCTTGAACCTCAGGGAGGCTACCTACGTACCTTTCCTTGGAAAGGATCAGAGACCTCGTATTTCATGTGAAAAAAGGTCTATTGAACCGACGTGAAGGGGTGTCAGGACAACTGGGTGTTGGTCTTGAACCATAGGGAGGCTTCCTACGTACCTTGCCTTGTAAAAGATCAAAGTCAACGTAGTTCAGAATGTGGAATTTGGGGCTTACGCTCTGAGGCAGCCCAATGAGTTGGTGAAATGACGTGAAGATATTCGGGACGACTGGATTTGGGCTTGAACCTCTACGAGGCTTCTTACGTACCTTGCCTTGGCAAGGATCAATGACCTCATAGTTCAGGTGAATAGGGGGCTATTGAACCGACGCGAAGGGGTTTCGGGACAACTGTGTGTTGGGCTTGAACCTCAAGGAGGCTTCCTACGTACCTTTCCTTGGGAAAGATCAAAGTCCACGTAGTTAGGAATGTGGCATTTGGGTCTTACGCTCTGAGATGACCCAATGAGTTGGTGAACCGACGTGAAGATGGTCGGGACGACCGGTGTCGGTATTGAACCTCAGGGAGGCTTCCTACGTACCTTGCCTTGTAAAGGATCAAAGACCCCATATTCCCTGTGAAAACGTTATGGGGATTTCACTCTAGGATTCCCAGGATGAGGATGTCAGGGTTGGTTCTTACTCTAAGCCCACATGAGTCATGCTCGGTGTGAGAAACAAGAGGCAGTAGAGACCTGAAGATCACGTCGTGAAAAGTGTGTCCGTGGGAAGTGGAGTGGGTCGTACACGTGATCGCATCCCAATGAGGAAATAAGGTCTTAGGCGTGGTTAGCAGCCCGAGGTGATGGAGATTGGGACTTACTCCTAGATGGAGGCCCGATGGCGACAAAGCGCAGTGGGAGAGGGATTTGGGACCGAAGAAAGGAGAAACACCATTCCCCATCACGCACTTTCTGGCCCTGGGGACTGAAGATTAAAGGAGGTGTAGGGATGATGCCTCCTACAAGAAAGCTATGGGCTTACACCTAGATGGTTTCCCTTTCCCTATGGAAAAATGCGACTCCCATAAAGAGGATATCATCCCCTGTGGAGACCAGTGGGTATGGAGAATGTCCACGTTGGGGGAACCCTTGTGCAAGGCACAGGGCGAGGTCATAGTTTAATGTCATGTGATGAGGATGAAGGTGCTTGGCAATATAATATCCTGCAGCTCAAACGAGGTGGGTTTTCTCTTCACCCCTAGGACTTACCTAACTGGTACCCTATGCTCCTTGGTGTTGATAGGGGACAGGAAAAGCTGTGGTGAGGCGGTGTCATACAGTTAACCATCGAGGGGCTCGTGTTAGCGTGGATATGCGAAGAAGCAATAGCCATTAGTGTGCCTATGCAAAGAAGCATGAGGCAAAGCAACACAACAAGCAGTATCGTCCTAGGGACTTTGAAATCACATCGTACAAACCTGGAGAGTCGTTGGGCAAAGGAATTTCCAAGCATAGGGGTTCATAGGAGGGGCCTTGTGAAGTTCTATTTCTCCACGTGGCGGAGGGATCTTACGAAGGGGTGTGCTTCACGAAGTGGGGTGCCTGAACCTAATCATATGGTAGAGGTGCATATGGGAGGTTCTTCTCGAAGTGGAAAGGCATTCACGGAGCACTACCTCATGGAGCAAAGGTGCCTCGTGAATCAAGGTATCGTGAAGAAATACTCTTCATGAAGTATAGTGACCCTTACTTAGCATGGGGATCATGTGTACATGAAGGGTGTTTCATGAAGCATAAATGCTCTATGATGTCCTAGGTCCCCTTGGGGATCCCCTTCCTTCGTGAAGGCCCTTAGGCTTCGTGAAAGGCATCCCTCTCGGAAGAGGGGATCAAAAGGAGAAAAAGGGGAGGCACTTCATAAAGAAGAAGTACCTCGCACAGCTCATGGCTCATAGATCCGAAGGTGATTTGCGATTTGGGAGCTAGGGAGTTGAATGGTCGGACTCTCCATCCTTTGGGCTCTGGGAGAGCATAGTTTTTATAGGAAAGAGGTGCCGCGAAGCAGGGCTTATGTGGCGCGAAGAGGGACTTGGTTGCTTTGCGGCGAGCTCGCAAACCTCAAATGAGTTTAGGGAGCATCTCACCTTCTTGCTTCGCGGTGGGCTAGAGAATGTCAAATGAATTCACGGAGCGTCCCACCTCCTTACATCACGGCAGAATCATGAATGTCAAATGCATTTGCGGATTGTCCCGCCTCCTTGCTTCGCAGCGGGCTCACGAACGTCAAATGCATTTTCAGATCATCCCACCTCCTTGATTCGCGATGGGCATAGTGTTGGGGGGACTCCGTGAAATAGCTCTATGAGGCAGTCAACGGTGCCTTTATTTTGGCTTCTTCTATGTCCCAAATTTCGGCGCCAACAGCTCCATTGAAAATATATTCTTTTCCTCTAGTGTTCAGAAGAAGGATAGTTGTTCTGGCGTTCTATCATTTTGATGGGGAAGTCAATCAGTGGTGGACATTGATCAATTATATGAATCCCCAAGAGGAAATTGATTCCATGGATTGGGAGGAAGTCAAGAGAATTTTTTTCATGAAATATTTTCCCGAAAACCTCCATCTCAATATGGAGAGAGAGTTCCTCCGACTCAAGCATAAGGAAGATGAGTCAATCGAGGCGTATGAACCAACCTTTACAAGGCTTGGAAGGTATGCCTATGGATTTTTCATGAAAACCAAAAGCAAGCTGGATCACTTTTTTTGAATAATAAAGTAGATCCTATGAAAATCATTCACGATTCAATACTTAAATAGATAAGATTAGATTTCCCGTTGTTCCCTTAAGGTTTATATGGAGATCGGAAACTCTCAGTGGTATCATGGGCCCATTGAAAAAAATGAGGAAAATGGAATATAATGTGGGTAGTTCCACAAATAAATTTCACGATGGAAAGAAGATCGATCATTCCATGTGTAAAAATTGTGGGAAGAAGAATCTTGGGAACTGTTTAAAGGGAACCAATAATTGCTTCAAATGTGGAAAGTTGGGACATATGGTTAAAAACTGCCAAATAGATATGAAAAATCCTACAAATGCGGAAGATGAAAGTAAGATTCATATCAAAACTCATCCTATTGTATAGTGTTATAACTGTAAGGAGCATGGGAATTATGAAAACATTTTCCCTAAGCCAAGGGTTGTCAGAGGAAATCAAAAACCTCCAAGGAAATAAGGAAGATCTTTTACTATCACTACCACTGAGGTGGATCCAGACAATGATGTTGTGGAAGGTACTCTAGTTATTAATTCAAGAATAGAAAACATACTATTTGATTCTGGTTCTACACATTCTTTTATATCTTTTAATTTTAGTATAACTATTCAAACACCACCTCAAAATTTGGAGGATATGTTATCTATGAGAACAATGATTGGGGAAATTATTTTGTGCATGGTTTATAAATCCTCCATAGTAAATGTTTGTGGGATTAACCTCCTAGAAAACATTATGATACTTCCTTTAGTGGAGTTATATGTTATTTTGGGAAAGGATTGACTATCTTAATACAAAGACAACATCAACTATCAGGAAAGAGAGATCACTCTCCACATCCTAAAACATCCTCCAATTCTTTAAAAGTGTAAGGAGGAAGATGAATCTCCTTTAGAATAATTGTCTCAAGTGTGGATATTGCTGCCTTATGAGAAAGTATATCTAGATAAAATTATTGACACAAAGGAGAGAATCATGCTTGTAGACGTGCTCCTTGTAAGGTATTATACTAATATATTTCACGAAGAATTTCCTGGTCTTCCTCCTGACCGAGAGGTTGAGTTATAAATTGAACTTATTCCTTGATCTCTTCCTATATTAATTAAACCTTATAGATTTTCCACTATAGAGATAGAAGAGCTGAAGAATCAGTTACAGGAGAATCTAGAGAAGGGTTTTATACACTCGTGTGCTTCACCATGGGGTGTTCCAGTCCTCTTCTTCAAGAAGATGGATGGATCAATGTGCCTCTACATTGATTATCTTGAGCTCAATAAAATCTTGATAATGAAGAAGTATCCCTTACCATTGATAGATGACTTTTTAGATCAGCTTCGTGGGGATAGTTATTTCTTTGAGGTGGACCTTTGATTGGGATATCACCAATTAAAGGTGATTAAAGAGGATATTCCCAAGACTTCCTTTAAAATGATGTATGAACAGTATGAGCTCATAGTTATTCTCTTAGGACTCACTTATTCTTCAAAACAATCATGGATTTAATGAATAGAGTCTTTAGATATTACCTAAAAAATTGGTAGCCTTTATCGACGATATTCTAATATACTCCAAGATCAAATAGGAACATGAGGACCATTTGAATACTGTGTTAAATACTTTTTGAGGGGATAAGTTGTATTCAAAGAATTGTAAATGTGAGTTCTGTATGGAAGAAGTATAATTGTCGGGTCATGTTATCACCATCAAAGGGATATCTTTGGACCCTTCCAAGATAAAGGCAATTGAAGAGTGGCCCAACCCAACATCTGTAACGGAGATTCACAGCTTTTTGGGTCAAGCTGGGTATTGTCGATGATTTTTGAATAAATTTTCACAATTTTCAAAAACAATTACCAAGATTACACAAGAGGGAGTAAATTTTATATGGACTCAGGAATGTGAAGACTATTTTAAGGAGTTGAAAAATAAGCTAATCACTACGCCAGTTACTCACACTCCCACCAAGTGGAGAACTCTTTGTGGTGTACAGGGATGCTTAAAATAAGTTCTTAGGTTGTGTTCTAATGAAACATGATAAAGTTATAAACTACGCCTCAAGGCATCTGAAAGAAACATGATAAAACTATTATACACAAGATCCGTAGTTGGCGGTTGTGATCTTTGCGTTAAAAATTTGATGGAATTATATCTACAAGGAGAATTGTGAGATATATAATGATCACAAGAGTCTCAAATATATATTCACACAAAAATATATTAATATACGCTAGTTAAGATGGATAGATCTCATCAAAGATTATAACTTCTCAATCCACTACCATCGCGATAAGGAAAATAACGTGGAAGATACTCTAAGTAGAAAGGATCCTACATCTTTATCAATGATAAGAATTGAAAAGGATCCAATCTTCTTATATTTGCAGAGGATAGATATGGGAATCATTAAGGAAGGAACATCGTCAATCTTTTCTCAAATAATTTCTCAACCATCCCTCATAGATTAAATAAAGGATTCTCAAAGAAAAGACGTGGAAATTCTGAAAAGAGTGGAAGCCATTAGAAATGGGAAATCCTCTGAGTTTATGATTGTTGAGGAAGGAGTTTTAAGATTTGTGTCCCGATTATGTGTACCATCCAATCCATAGATAATGAAATAGATTTTGAATGAAGCATATAGTTTAACTTTCTCTATTCACCCAGGGATCAAAAATATGTATCTAGATCTCTGAGAGAAATTTTGGTGGAACCATATGAAGAAGGAGATTGCTGAGTATACATCAAAGTGCCTCATATGTAAACAAGTGATGACTGAAAGACTGAAGTATAAGGGTATGATGCAACCAATACCCATAACAACATGGATATGGGAGAACATCACCATGGACTTTTTCACTGGGCTTCCAAGGACATCTAGAGTAAAAAATGCTATATGGGTCATTATGGATTGTCTTAGAAAGACAACAAACTTTATCACAATTTGAGAGGACTTCTCATTTGATCAAATTTCACCGATATATATCAAAGAGGTAGTAAGGATGTATGGAGTACCACTATATATTGCATCTGATAGGGATCCAATATTCACCTTGAAGTTCTGGAAAAGTCTCCAACATGCTCTAAGCATTGAATTGAACTTCAGTACAACCTATCATCCCCAAAATGATGGATAATATTAGTGAACTATTTAGACACTAGAAGATATGTTGAGATCATGTTATATGAAATTCAAAAGAGGGTGGGACCAAAATCGTCCATTGGTCTAATTCTCCTGCAATAATAGTTTCCACTCGAGCATCTGAATAGAACCATACAAATCCCTTTATGGGAATAGGTGAAAAACATCGGCGTGTTGGGATGAATTTGGTGAGTGTAAGATTCTAGGACCTAAAATGGTCAAAGAAATAGTGGATAAGGTGAAAACCATTCAAAAACACATCAAGTCAGCCCAAAGTTGACAAAAGAGTTTTGCATACAATCATCAACGAGTCCTTGAGTTCAAAGTTAGATACAAGGTATTTCTATGCATATCTATATGGAAGAAGGTTATGAAGTTTGGGAAGAAAGGAATGTTAATTCCCAGGTACATTAGCCCCTTTGAGATTCTTGATCATGTTGGGGTGGTGGCCTTTTGACTAACCCTTCCACCTACCATGTCCAAAGTACAATAGTATTTCATGTACCACTCTTAAGGAAGTGTATTCCAGACCCTTTACGTGTACTCTCTTCAGAGGTGGTACAATTTGAGAATGATCTTTCTTATGAGAAGCAGCCTATGAAGATCTTGGATCATAGAGATAATGTTATACATAACAAGACAACTCACCTGGTCAAAGTACTATGGAAGAACCATAAGCATGAAGAAGAAACATGGGAACTGGAGGAGGCAATGAAGGAAAAGTACCCACTACTATTTATGGCTTATATTGTAAAACAAAATTTTGAGGGCGCAATTTCACAAGGGGGAATAATGTAACGACCCAATGTCTTATCAATGGAAATTCTCTTCTTATAATTTTGTTATATAACCACATGAAATCAAAACATAATTAAATACTATGTACTATGTGACCTTTGAACATAATATTGTTACTTCTGTTATTTGAATTTCAAAAATCCGACATACACAGTTGTGATCAGTAAGATGTTTGAAGTTTGATAAGGAAAACTTAATTTTTATTGAATAGTAACTGAAACTTATGAATATTAATGTTACCCTTATGAATAGTAATATAACCCTTATGAACATTAAATCTTTAAAAAGGATTGTAACCTCACCTATGAGAGTATAAATAAAATTTATCAATCTTATAAGTGACAATATGATAGTGTTGGTATTTTTATAAGTCATAAATATTTAATTAAAAATTTATGAATAATTTAATAACTAAAAAATAAAATTTATTTTCATAAAATGTATTTTTAAATTATTATTTTTATGTCTTATTGTTTTAGGATAATTTTATAAGACCTTATTTATTTTTTGAAAACATTATAAAATCAGTTATAGTTTTAAAATTTGTATTTTTAAAGTAAAATTTGATTTTAATAAAAAAAATAAATAAATCATATTTTGAAAATTATTTTTAAAAAATGGAGTTTATTTTTTGATTCTACATGTTGAAAAATGGTTAGGGTTAATTTTTATTATTTTCCTAAAATATTTTATTTTTTATGAATAGTAAAATACGACAATTCACAATAAATGCTAAAACCTGAATTTCCGCATCATGATTGAGTCATGGATGATGTAAATAGACATTGGTTCGAAATATCATGCACATATTATTGTTTTGTGTCACAAGAATCATTACTATTTCTTGTCTTATGGAAAAATAATAAACTAATGATTAAAATATTAAGAAAACTCTCCTCCCCTCCACTATAAAAAAACACCCACACTCCCCTCTTCTCTTTACTCTTGTAAAGCCTTTTTTCCTTCCCTAAATTTTATCCAAATATCTCCCCAAGATCCTCCCCCAAATCTATAAAACTTTATTATCCCCAAAATACCAAATCCTCCCCCCTTAAGAGGCTCTAAGGGAATATTGAATTAACTGGTAAATTTATCTTTTCTTTTCTTTTATTTTCTTTTCATGTCTCTTTGGTCTCCATTCATTCCTAACCTCTCCTATTCCAAATGGTATGAAAAATTGAGTCCATAAATGAAAATTAATTTTTTATGATAATGGTATAATTCATTATCATCATTCCTTTCCCTCCTTTTATGCCAAATAAATGAAAACATCATCTGAGATGTGTTAATTTATCACATTCAAGGACGACGGGTTATCAATTTCTTTTACCATATTCAATTATGGTCATGAAAAATATTTTATAGTTAAAATATACTATTAAATATTTATTATATATTATGTTTTGTTCTGTAATCATTTTTCACACATGATGTAAAATACCAATACAAAACAAGTTAATTATGAGCAAAATCGCCAAATTAATCCAAGCGTTTATCATTAATGTTTTCTATAATGATTCACCTTAATTTTAAATAAAAAAATGAATTTTATAACCATGTAGTATTAATTATTTTCACTAATATCATATAACTTCAATTATGTACAACCACTCTCACCATACATGTGTTTCTGAACATGAATATAAGTGAACAGACCATTAAAACCAAGGACGAAAACAGACCCGAACAATGAAATTGAACCTCATAACCAATCAAAAAGGATATAAATGAACTAAAAAAGTTTATAATAAATAATTTACATATAAATTTATTTCTTTAATTATAAATTAATGACCCTGATTTTATTATTCAGTTCATTAGGATCAAGCGAAGAACGCCATCAGACTTAAGGTAAGGGATCCTCTCTTCCTCACATTGATTTAAGAATCTCACCAATGATATGTCCTTTTATGTGTAGTTACTAATGATGGGGTATTAATTTTCACCTCTCCTATACTACCCTCATGATTTATATAATATGATAAACCCCTTTATCTCTCATTAATACCACCTAAGTACACCTAATACCATACTGATATTCCGTAAGGGATTCCACCCGAACCTCCATTATTCCTTCAGGTTATTCTTACACTATTTTTACCCAAATGAAATCCTATATTCTATTTATGTGAATATTATAATTATAATTTATATGTAAGAAATAATTTTTAAAGATCCATACCTCATTCTCTATCTGGTATGTACATGTTTTTAAATGATTCTCTCTTCAATACTTTTTGATAAGTCAGTCTGTTTTAAGGGAACTTCTTGAATTCGTGTCCAATTCCAAGTGCACTCTACCATATGTTTTAAGCCACCATTTTTTATAAAACTAGTTTTTTTATGAAAACCTTATTGGATCTAACTTGGAATTTTTAAAAAGATTATTCTCTTTTCTATTATAAATGCTTGTTAGTGTTTTCTTTAAAATCGATCTAAAATGTTTTAATGCTAAAAATTCTTAAATAGTATTTTTACATTTTGTCACTTCTGTTTGAAATAACTTACCATGATATATGAATATTTTATCTTATTAATGTCCATGTATTTTCTAATACCTTTCTTTTATGGACACGTTTATGATACACCCATTCATTATACTTTATGACATGATTATGATACCCTTTTCATTCCATAGGTGCCCTTATGTTTATGATTAATTATGTATGATTCTAAATGTTGAAAGAATATTAATGAACATGTTAATATGGGTGCACCTAGATATATCTCCAATGCATTGGATAGATCTGGGTCTCATGAGATGTTATGTGCAACGGTCTTGGTGGTTAGCCTTGACTCATGCTACCATGTGAAATAGTCTTGGTGGTTAACCTTGACTTGTTCTCCTCTATGTGGAACGAGCCTTGAATAGTTGTAAGGTAATGTTCTAGGTCACTTACACAATATTATAACTCTGTTTTTATATGACCCCATGTTTATATGTTATTATTTCACATGGTTTATGCCTTTTTATATCATTATTCCATGCCTTCTAACCCATGTGCTAAAGCCTTATTACTATGATTTTTCCATTACTAGGATTTTATCTCATCACTTTGTTAATGTTATCCCCAAGTTACCCTATGAATATTTTTGAGAACAATTAAAGTTATGATATCTTTATAAATATTAAATAAATAATGATTTTATTTAGTACCGGGTTTTATGTTTTATGTACCTAGTCTTCCAAGACACTATACTTTACGATACTTGTCTTGTAATATGATGTTTTATTATGATTAAAATCATGTAATGTTGTGTGTAAAAGGCTTGGGTCACTATAATATAGCCTAACTAAATCCATGTCCACGGTGTTCTCTAGGAAAGTTCAATTCCGGGATGTCAAAGAATGAGAAATCGAGCACATGGGTTGATGTAACTTGCATGAAACCTGCTTGATTGGAGATATCAAGATAAAGGGATTATATTACATGTTTAGTGTTCGTATGAGGGGAAATGTTTTTATGACATGAATTTCTTTCTCTTGGGTTCATTGGCCAGTTTTCTAGATAGTAATCTTGACTTTAGGAAACCCCACCTAATGCCAATGAGAAAGAGGCCTAGAGGGTCATACACTAGGTGTAGCTAGTATCTCTGTTAAATAATTTAATATTTAACAAGTTGAATAAATATTATTACCAGTTTTGGTTTAATAAATATTCAATTATTCATGATCACATTTATTTCATCACTAGTTATTCAAGATAATATATTGTGGATAAAATATTTATTTATCTGAAAATAATGCAGTTATATTTTTTTTATAAATAAATAGTCATTATTCAAGGCCCGGTAAATAACGAGGAGGATTGGTGGACCAAGTTATGTGTTTAGTGATAAATAATATTAAATATATTTCGTTAAATAATATTGAAATATAAGTTTCAAGTTAAGCACATTTCATAGAAATAATATCATTTCTATTATTATTTCGCATGGGGTTTCACATGGAATAATAAAATAAGTAACAACACTTATGATAATTATGTATTATTACCTAGTGAATTAAATTACCCATTATGTTATTATTATATATTTTTCAAGGGTTCATTCCATCGGCTAACCAATCATTGTGTGCATAACATCCTTGGAGAAAAGCTCTCGAGCCAAGAGAACTCTTCCCTCTCCAAGAATGATCTCAAGAACAAGAGTGATCCTCCTCCACCAGATCTAGGAGAAACCCTTAGAAGTGATTATCAAGGTGATCAAAGGTAGACATCGCAAGCATAAGGATCTTTCATGCTAGCACTCGAATACTCCTTCGAAAATGTCCGGAGATATGTGGAGCACGTGTGGATCACCACTATAGGATTCATATCCTTGGATTCTACATCACAATGAAGCCGGACCTCAGACCAGTGGTCGAACACATCAATGAAGAAAGAATCACCATGGAGGTAGTTCTTCAATTTAATTAAATTAACTATAAACTAAATATATCGATCCCCTATTTTTGGTTTCGAGTTCTATCCTTGGTATTTTATCTTTGATTCAATTCAATTGATACTATAATTTATCATCGTATTGATCCCGAATTAATCATCGATCATGGAAATTTTCAAATTTGGGTACATGCCCATCTTGCACTTTTACAGCACCCAGAAACTACACACTGCACTCCCCAACCATCAAATCCCACCAAAGGTGACATCATACAATGTCATAGCTTTTGGATGGCTTCAAAAATGGACTTTGTTATCAACATACGATATGGATAGTGAATACAATCCCCAAATAACTGTCATAAATGATGGGCCAAAAGATATAAATCAATTGAAAGACTCTTTCATTAGGTGTATAAAAATACCAATTGGGCCTCATGCTTAAGGGAATTTGTCATAAAATAGTGAAAATTTCATAGATAGCGCAAAGTTATTCAGAAGAAGGAAGTTTATGTGAAACCCAAATGGTACACCAAACTTGTGTTTGAACAAAACTATATATATTCATAAGGGTGGTTGTGGCAGTAACAGCCATAGAAATACAGCAGAAACCCCACCCGCAGGGCTGCGGGATTTCTTAAAAAACCTTCAAGGTCCTAAAATAATGCTTGAAGAGTTGTAGAAATGGAATGGGAACAACCAAAACCCACATGACTAGGGTATTTTTTACCTCAACAACCTCCTCCTCATAGGAACTCAGTCTTCTCCCAATTAGGGGGATGCTGTAGAATGAATCCTATCAGTTTGTCTCATCCCATGATTTGGTATCCACATTGGGCACATGCATGACCAAACTGTATGGATATTCCATTTGTATTACCATCCATCAAATGTATTTGATAGAAACATCAAAGAATAGGATATAGGATCGTTTAGTACGTAAAAAGATGTTGTCTCGTAAAGTGATTGATGAAGCACCTATAATGCATTATGCATTAGTGAATGTAACACCCCGAACCTCTCAACTGGAGTCGGTGCATTACTTGTTATATTTTCATGGATAGAAGGAATAAAAATCCCGAATTAATGATCAGTTTAGTAGTCTTGAATAAACTAGAGAAATATTTGTAACTCACAAATACATTAGAAAAGGTTACAAAATACAATACATAATAAAAACTAAAAACTGCATCCACAAGAACTCAATAAATGATCTCTTCTTCATGACATGTTGAAATTAAACAATGAAATGGGTGAGCTCAAATGATCAGTAAGGGTTAAAAATAGTGGAAGCATGAATCAATAATAACTGAATTGAATTTTTTTTAAATAATCAATATGGCATGGTGAATAAATGAAAAAATCATGCTGTGAATAAACTGAGAATGAAACTACATCCATAGATTTTTTTCATAGTGAAAACCTGATGGATAGTAATAACTGATAATGAATAAAGATAATTCTTATTAATTTGACTTCATGTATCTGAAAAATGATACCATAATACTGTTAAAATAGTTTAGTTCTGTGGGTAGAAACTCAACTGTTTTTTGGAAACAAACTCGAAGGGTTTGTCACCAACTGATTTGCCTCATGAGACCTACCGATGCATCGAGGGGTTGTAGCAGGCCCCACCCACCACTGGATGTCCAAAGACTTATTTATACATATATTCAACATAAGATAAATATCTCTTTACATTATCTGTATATAATAGAGGATACAGATTCATCAACATTCCCACAGTCAAAACAACATTCAAAATAAATACCGTATGTAAAATGGTATACGGCTTAGAAAATAAACATATCCATGATATGAGAATATGGAAATTTAAATGGAATATAATTTTAATTTAAAATTTATCTCAAATGGTTAGTAGGTACACCGCATAAGAAATAGTAGGTGCACAATACTAAGCATGTCACAATGAAGTGAAAATTGAGACAAAGCTCGTTACCACGTTGTAATCATTTGAGTCGTACGATCAAAAGTTAATAACCACCAAATGAATACCAGAATACCATGAATATAAGGACAATAATGATAATATATATCAAATTTAATTACAACTATACCACATATAATAAATAAGAGGTGAACAATGGAAATCCCATAGAATTGAAAGTGAGATGAGAAGAACCCCTTACAAACATTTCGGCATGGTAACGAGTGTTCTTACGAGGGATTAATAAGAGGTAAAGAGGTATACCATTATTTATATATCATAAGGGTATTATGGGTAAGGTGACAAAACATACCCCATCATTATTTATTAAAAATAATAGAGCACAATATAGGGTTGATTCTTGAACAAAAGTGAGAGAGAGGATCCCTTACCTTATGCTTGAAGGTGTTCTTGATTGATCTTAACGACCTGAATAATCAAATTTAGCTTCATTAATTAAAAGTACAGAACATAATCAACATTTAATTGATATTTTGTAACATCGTTAGGTTACTTAATGGAATTTTTTATGGGTTTAAGAGATTCAATTTTATTGTTTTGGTAGTCTTTTCTTCTTTGGGTTTCATGATCTGTTTACTTGTATTCATGAATGGATGTTTGTTTGAAATGTGGTTAAACATCCAGAATTGAAGTTATATTATATTAGTTAAAATCCAGGAGATTATGTGGTTTTAAATTTATTTTTTTTACTTGGATTGAAGTTGAATTATTATATAAAATCATAGTGACAACCGTCTTTGTTAATCATAGGGTTTGATTACAAAGAACATGTCTTGCTTTATAACTTAAGAACATTTGTAAAAAATGATTACAGAACCAAAAAATAAGATATATTGAATATATAATAATATATTTCAACCATAACATAAATGATTTCATGACCAGAATTAAAGATAATAATATAAATTGATAAATCGTTGTCCTTGAATGTGCTAAATTGGCACATCTCAAACGGTGGTTTCATTTCTTTCAAATAAAAGGTGAGGAAAGGAGAGAAGATAATAAAATATCCCATTAGCATAAAAATATTCCATTACATGTATGTTACTGGAGTTATCATACTATTTGGGTGAAGGAAGGTGACGAAAGAAACAAAAAACAAGAACTTAAAAGAAAAGAAGGAATTGGAAAGAGGAATTCACCTCTTGAGACTTCCTCCTTTGAGAACCTCTTAAGGGGAGAGGTTTTGGTATTTTGAAAATTATAGGGGATTTTGGATGTTGGGGAGGATCTTGGGGAGATATTTGGGTAGAATATTGGCAAGGAACAAGGCTTGAGAAGAGTGAAGAGAAGAGAGAGTGAGGTGGGTTTTTATAGTGGAGGAGAGGAGGGTTTTCATAATTTTTTAATCATTAGTTTATTATTTCTTTACAAGAGAAGGAATAATAAGTATTACATGTCCATGATTAGTAATAAATTCATGTGAATTCGAACCAATTGGGCTTACATCAGCATATTATCATCAATGACTCAATAAATCCCTTATTTAGCATTTATCGTAAATTATCGCATTTTACTATTCATCAAAAATTCAAGTATTTCATAAAAATCCCAAAAATTCAACATAACCATTTTTCGACGTGTAGAATCCAGAAAGGAATTATATTTTTATAAAATAATTTTATCAATATTATTAATTAAATATTTAAATAAAATCATTATTTAATTGAAAAATATAAACACTTAAAATATTCATTTTTATTTTAAAGGTTCCTAAATTTATTTATACATTCATGGGTGTGGATACCATTCATAAGAGTAATATTACTATTCATAAGGGTAACTTACTATTCATTTGGGTAGGTTGTTATTCATAAGGGTAGGTTACTATTCACTGAAAATTATGTTAATTCTACCAGACTCTAAATATCATCCTAAACACAACTCTGTATGTCAGATTTTCAAAATTCAAAACACAAAGGTGGAAAATTTAAGTTCAATGGATAGGATATGACTATATTCTAAACAACCAAGTGTTGTTTCAAATAAACATAGTGCTTTATGAAATATAGGCTATGAAATAAATGTATTTAAGAGAAACATACCATAAAATGTTTGGGGTGCTACATTATTCCCTCCGGAAATTCCACCCTTGAAATTTTATGTATAAATCCCACCAAAACGATGGGGGTGATTATTTTTCATAACATCCTTAGGTTACCATATTTCTTCCTCCATATTTTAGTTTCTCCAAAGAACCTTTACTAGATGAGTTTTCCGATTCCTCAATACCTTCTCCCTTGTGTCAGGAATCCCAATAGGCTTTTCACAGTTTGAAAAATCAGGTTTCAATTCTATTTCTTCATAGGTGAGTACATGGGTTGGGTCTATCATGTATTTCTTCAATAA
This sequence comes from Viscum album, assembly GCA_963277665.1. Lineage (NCBI taxonomy): Eukaryota > Viridiplantae > Streptophyta > Magnoliopsida > Santalales > Viscaceae > Viscum > Viscum album. The sequence continues at coordinate 212,505,235 of OY728144.1, forward strand.
TGACACATGGAACACATCATGAAATTTGGAAATACTTGGAGTCATTTCTAAACGGTAAGCTACAACTCTGATTCCTTCCATAATTTCAAATGATCCAATGTACCTGGGGCTCAGTTTTCCTTTCTTACCGAACCTTAAGACACCATTCCATAGAGATACTTTCAGAAAGACATGATCTCCGGCCTAGAATTCCGAATCCTTTCTTCGGTTTTCAGCACAACTCTTCTGCCTACTTTGGGATGCTTTAATATGGGCTTGAATTGTCTTTAACTTTGCCTTGGTATCTTCAATAAGTTCTGGGCCTATATGTTTTCTCTCACCAACTTCGTCCCAACATGTTGGAGTTCAACATATTTTTCCATATAATGATTCATATGGAGTCATTTGAATACTATAATAGAAACAATTGTTGTATGAAAATTCCACCAATGGAAAGTATTGATCCCACATACCTTGGAAGTCAAGAGAGCATGATCTCATCATGTCTTCTAGAGTTTGAATGGTCCTTTCAGAATTTCCATTAGTTTGGTGGTGATAATAAGTACTCATACGAAGCTCAGCATTCAAATCCTTCTAGAGACTTTTCCATAATTTTGATGTAAACCAGGTATCTCAATCGGACACAATCAATAGAGGTGCACCATAAAGTCTTACAACTTCATTAATATAAAGTCTTTCCAGGATCTCAAGTGGTAAATCCTCTCTTATAGGAAGGAAATGGGATGATTTTGTGAGAAGATCTACAATTACATATATTGCATCATTCCTTCTAGGTGTCCTTGGTAGTCCAGTGACAAAATCCATCGTAATGTTATCCCACTTCCACAAAGGAGTTGGTAGAGGTTTCATCACTTCTCTAGGATGTTGTCTTTCTGCCTTCACTTGTTGACAAACTAGACACTTTGACACGTAGTCAGAAATTTTTTGCTTCATATTATCCCACAAAAAATATTCCTTCTGATCTCTATACATCTTTGTGCTTCCCGAGTGTATAGAGAAATTTGAGTTATGATCATCATCTAATAGTTCCCTTTTTAGCTCAGGTATTGATGGGATACATAACCTCTTCCAAAACATCAGAACTCCTTCCTCATACATGATGTCTTCCAATCTCCCATCCTTAACAGCAATAATTTTCTTGTGCAGATTCTCATCATTAGAATGATATCTTTTTATTTTCTCTAATAAAGATGCTTTAGCAATCATTTGAAAGAGGAAAGTTGTTTCCCCTTCATTAACAATTCCTATATCCATCTTTAGTAGATCTATGAATATAGGATCTCTTTCAATCCTCATTTGGGTCAGGAGTCCATGATCTTTCCTGCTTAATGCATCTTCCACCTTATTTTCCTTTCCGAGGTGGTAGTGTATTGAACAATCGTAATCATTGAGAAACTCAAGCCATCTCCTTTTCCTTGTGTTGAGTTATTTTTGTGTGAAAATGTATTTCAAACTCTTATGGTCCATATAAATCTCACATCTTTCTCTATAGAGATAATGTATCCATATTTTTAGAGAAAATATTACAGCTACTAACACAAGATCATGAGTTGGATAATATTTCTCATGAGTCTTCAACTATCTTGATTCATAAGAAATAACTTTATCATTTTTCATAAGGACAAAACCCAGTCCATTCTTTGATGCATCACTAAATATTAAAAATCCATCACTTCTAGATAGAAGATTCAAAATTAGAGCATTGACTAATCTTCTTTTCAATTATTCGAAGAATTATGAACATTATTTTGTCCAAACACACATAACTCCTTTTCATGTGATATTGGTTAGCTAGTCGGGCAAAATTCTGAACGAAACACCAATTGTAACCTGCTAAGCCAATAAAAATGTGAACCTCGGTTATGTTTGGTGGCATGGGCCAATCATGGATTGCCTTTGTCTTTGCCGGATCAACTAGGATTCCATCCTTATAAACAACATTACCTAGAAAAGAAACCGATTGAATCCAGAATTATCACTTTCTAAACTTCTCATATAATTCATTTCTTCTGAGAGTTTTTAGAATAATCCTTAAGTGATCCTCATGGTCTTCATATCTTTTTGAGTACATTAGGATATCATCGATCAATTCCACAACTATGTTATCAAGATATTCCTTGAAAAATATATTCATTAAATCCATGAAAATATTGGGTGCATTAGTCAGTCCAAAAGGAATCACTGTAAACTCATAATGCTCATACCTGGTTCAAAATGTTTTCTTCGAAATATCTTCCTTCCTCACACGCAGCTGATGATATATGGTCCAAAGTTCAATATTTGAAAAGTATTGATATCCATTGAGTTGATCAAATAAATCATCAATCTGTGGCAGAGGAAACTTCTCATTTATTTTAATAGCATTGATTTCCTTGAAATCAATTCATAGCCTCATGGATCTATCTTTTTTCCTGACAAACAGGACAGGGGATCCTCATGGAAAAACCCTAGGTCAAATAAATCCTTTGTCACTCAACTCTTATAGTTGTTTATTTACCTCCACTAACTCCACAGTGGCCATTCTATAGGGGGTCTTTGATATAGGTCTTTCACCAAGAATTAAGTCAATGGAAAATTTAATTTCCCGCTCTGGAGGATGTCCAGGTAAATCCTCTGGAAACACATCAATGTATTCTTGCACTATATGCACATCTTCAATTTTAAGATTTCTTTCCTCACCCATAGATATTGGTTTATCTTCCTATCCATTCATTGCATTCAGTAGAACTATTGGGGGTGGATCTAGATAAGAATCAGGTGGAGAGGTTTATGCTCTAAAGATAATGGATTCTACACCATTTTCAAAAATTGTAACTTCCTTTTTCTTGCAATAAATCGTCGCATCATAATTTGACATCCAATTCATATTGAGAATTATATAAAATTCAGTCATTGGTATGACGATAATATTAGAAACTAAATCATGTTTATGTGTCACGAGGGGGACTAGTTGACATGACTTTGGTGTAATGATGCATCCCCAAGGAGTTTTGACTGATAACACTTTTATTAAATCAAATTGGACATATCTAATTTTCTTGGAAAACTGGGAAGATATAAATGGATGTGATGATCCAGAATCAAAGAAAGTGTCGGCTGAGTCTGAGGAAATAATTAAAGTACATGTCACCACATCATTAGGAACTTCAACTTTCGCGGTTGTAATCGAATAAAATCTACCTTGCTCTATTGGATTTTTCTGAGGCATGATTCCTTGGAGATTAGGAAAATCATTTTCATATCATCCCATATATCTAAAATTGTATCATTAAACATCATCAAATTGTTTCTTCCCCTTGCATTCATGAGATATATGTCCCTTTTCTCCACACTTATAGTAGACTCCCAAGACTTTAAAGAATTTCCTAAGATGATTCTTTCCACAGTTCTCACATAATAGGAATTTCTTCATTCCCTTGTTCTTCTTTGGAGATTAACCTTTCCCTTGGTTATTACAGTACTTCTTTTTATCTTGGTTTCCTTTGAATAAATTTTATTTAGAAAATTCCTTCTCTGTTTTGATTTCACTTGATACAATTTCATCATATGAGGATTTTTTTTGAGAATCCAATGCCCTTCGATGACTTGGATTAAGACCTTTAAAAAAATTATCAATCTTGTCTTCCAAGTCACGTACGTAATCTATTGAATACTTGGCTAGCCTTGTGAAGGTAGCCTCAAACTCTACAACATTTTCTTCTTCACTTTTCGTTAATCCAAGGAATTTCCTATCCATTTCGGTTCGTTTCTCACGAGGGAAATATTTTTTGAAGAATATTTCCTTAAAAGTATTCCATTGAATATCCTCTATTTCTTCTTCCTCTGTGGTATTCTGAATCAGGGACCACCATTGATCAGAATCAACCTTGAGACAATATACAACCAGTACTACCTTTTCATTTTCATTGCATCTTAATGCCATGAATATCTTTTCAAGGGACTTGATCCATTTCTCAGCAACCACTGGATTAGTAGTCCCACTGAAGTATGGGGGATTTTGTCGCATAAAATGATCCAACACAGGTGTGGAATGGTTATTCGTCACAACATGAGTATGTTGTCCCAATATGGTCATGATCTTCTCTACTCCAACATTGACTGTGTTGACTTGATCAGTGAGGAAATCCCTACATTTCCCAAGAGTATCGATTCCCCTTCTTCCATTAGTCACCATTTCTAAATAATGGTAAACACTAGATTAGGGTACAAATCATAATGTATAATCCTAACTTAATAAAATACTTAGCATAAATTGGGATCATATGCATGGATAATCCCATAATCAGAAAAATGGTTTCTTTGAGGAATAATTTGCATTCAATCCTTCATAATGGATTGTAAAAAAATATGAATTATCCTAAGCATATCCCCCAGGAGTGTCATAACTAAGAGTGCAGTAAGGCCTGTTGTCGTGTACCAGGATACCTCGAGTCATGCCCAAAACTCCTTGTCAGGTCATTCACTCCTAGGTCCATCTGTGCCAGATCCACCTCTACCTGCTCGTATCCAGAGAGAGATGTATTTTCTAGAAAGATTCACATAATCTATTCCTTACCAAAATACCAGGACGTTATTTTATTTTTGTCCTCAAATACTACCTTAGGACATTGTTCCCTAATCTACATTTTCTAATCTAGTTCCCAAGGTTCCTACTAAACTTCCTCTGATACAAACTGTAACGCCCCAACCCCTCTAGACTAGATTTGGTGCATTACTTATTATACAGACATGGTTATAAAGAATGAAAATACCGAAGTAATGATCAGTTTAGAAGTATTAAAGAAACTATATACATATTTGTAACTCACAAATACATTAGAAAAGGTTACAAAATACAATACCTAATAAAAACTAAAAACGACATCCACAAGAACTCAATAAATGATCTCTTCTTCATCACCTATTGAAAGTAAAAAATGAAAGGGGTGAGATAAAATTCTTAGTAAGGGTTACAAATAGGGAAAGCATGAATCAATAATAACTGAATTTCAAACAATTTTACATAATCAATATGACATGGTGAATAAATGAAAAACTGACACTATTAATAAACTAAGAATGAAACAACATCCATAGATTTTTTCATAGTGAAAACCTCATGGATAGTAATAACTGATAATGAATAAAGATAATGATTATTAATTGTACTTCATGTATCTGGAACCTGAAACCTTAATACTATTAAAACAGTTTAGTTCTGTGGGTAGAAACCCGTCTGATTTTTTGAAACAAACTCGAAGGGTTTGTCACCAACTGATTTGTCTCATAAGACCTATCGATGCATCAAGGGGATGTAGAGGGCCCCACCCACCACTAGATGTCCAAATAATTCTTTAACCATATATTCAATGCAAGATAAATATTCCTTTACATTATCTTTATAGAATAGAGTGTACATATTCATCAACATTCCCACAGTCAAAACAACATTCAAAATAAATACTGTATGTAAAATTGTATACGGCTTACAAAATAATCATATACATGATATGAGAATATGTAAATTTAAATGGAATATAATATCAATTGAAAATTGATCTCAAATGGGTATTAGGTACACCACATAAGAAAGAGTAGGTGCACAATACTAAGCAAGTCACAATGAAGTGAAAATTGAGACAAAGTCTGTTACCACATTGTAATCATTTGAGTCATATGACCAAAAGTTAATAACCACCAAATAAATAACATAATACCATGAATATAAGGATAATAATGATAATATATATCAAATGACAGTACACCAATACCACATATAATAAATAAGAGGCGAACAATGGAAATCTCACATATTTGAAAGTGAGATGAGAAGAACCCCTTACAAACATTTCAGCATGGTAACGAGTGTTCTTGTGAGTGAATAATGAGAGGTAAAAGGGTATCCCATTATTTATATATCATAAGGAAATTATGGGGAAGGTGAAAAAACAACTCCATAATTAGTTATTAAAAATAAAATAGCACAACATAGGGGATATTCTTGAACAAAAGTGAGAGAGAGGATCTCTTACTTTATGCTTAAAGGTGTTCTTGATTGTTCTTAATGACTTGAATAATCAAATTTAGCTTCATTAATTAATAATTCCATAACCTAATAAACATGTAAATGATATTTTATAACATTTTTAGGTTTATTAATGGACTTTTTTATGGGTTTAAGAGATTCAATTTTGTTGTTTTGGTAGCCTTTTCTTCTTTGGTTTTCATGATCTGTTTACTTGTATTCATGAATGGATGTTTTTTTGAAACGTGGTTAAACATCCAGAATTGAAGTTATATTATATTAGTGCACATCAAGTAGAGTAAGTGGTTTTAAATTTAATTTGGTTACTTGGAGTGAAGTCAAATTATTATATAAAACCATAGTGACAACCGTCTTTGTTAATCGGTGGGTTTGATTACAAAGATCATGTTTTTCTTTATAACTTAATACCATTTGTACAAAAGGATTACTGAACCAAAAATAGGATATATTACATATATAATAATCTGGTTATACCATAACACAAATGGTTTTATGACCATAATTAAAGATGATAATTTCAATTGATAAATTGTTGTCCTTGAATGTGCTAAACTGGAACATCTGAAACGGTGCTTTCATTTATTTCAAATAAAAGGTGGGAAAATGAGAGAAGATAATGAAATATCTCATTAGCATAAAAATATTCCAGTACATTTATGTTACTGGAGTTATCATACTATTTGGGTGAAGGGAGGTGACGAAAGAAATAAAAAACAAGAACTTAAAAGAAAAGAAGGAATTGGAAAGAGGAATTTACCTCTTGAGACTTCCTCCTTTGAGAACCTCTTAAGGGAAGAGGATTTGGTATTTTGAAGAGTCTAGGAGATTTTGGACATGGGGGAGGAGCTTGTGGAGAGATTTGGGTAGAATATTGGAAAGGAACAATGCTTGAGAGGAGTGAAGAGAAGCGAGAGTGAGGTGTGTTTTTATAGTGGAGGGGAGGAGGGTTTTCATAATTTTTAATAATTAGTTTATTATTTCTTCATAAGATAAGAAAAAGTAAGTATTCCCTGACCAAGAACTGTAATAAATTCATGTGACATTGAACCAATTGGTCTTACATTAGAATATCATCATCAATGACTCAATAAATCCCTTATTTAGCATTTATCGTAAATTATAACATTTTACTATTCATCAAAAATTCATGTATTTCAGAAAAATACCAAAAAATCACCCCAATCATTTTTTGACGTGTAGAATCCAAAAATGAAGTCCATTGTTCAAAAATTATTTTCTAAATATGATTAATTTAATATTTAATTAAAATAAGTATTTAATTGAACAATATAAACACTTAAAATATTCATTTTTATTTTAAATGTGCCTAAATTTATTTATACATTCATGGGTGTGGATACCATTCATAAGAGTAATATTACTATTCATAAGGGTAAATTACTATTCAAAAGGGTAGGTTACTATTCATAAGGGTAGGTTATTATTCACCAAAAATTAAGTTAATTCTATCAGACTCTAAATATCATCCTAAACACAACCGTGTATGTAATATTTTCAAAATTCAAAACACACAACTGGAAAATTTAAGTTAAATGTATAAGATATGAATATATCCTAAATAACCAAGTGTTGTTTCAAAGAAACTCAGTGCATTATGAAATATAGATTATAACTCAAATGTATTTCAGATAAACATACCATAAAATGTTTGGGGTGCTACAATGAATGTCATTAACACCACCCTTGGTGGTCCTATAGAACATGATGATAGTAAGGAGGAGGATAAATAGTAGGATTTTTTGTTCATACTAAAGTACACACTAAAATAATTGAAGGAGGTGTACATCCACAAAACCAAAGGGTCTACCTAGATTTGGTAAATCCCTATATCAATCCATTATTACCTCCATAAAGAGAATCCAATAAAGAAAAGGTTAAATATAGGTTCAAACATCACCTACTTAATGAAGTAGTAAATCTCCTTAAACTTGAGGAAATATTTTCTCATCAAGAGGAAGAGATGAAATAATTGAGAAGACTCAACACAAAAATACTCCTAGGAAGTCTTCCTCCTAGATATGTTCTATAAGAAGATCCTAAACTCACACTCCCAAATGGCATAGCTCAAAAAGAGGCTTCATTGCAGTAACCAAAATGGATCTTGAGAATCTTATCAATGTGGGATACCAAAAACCAATATACATGGATCCTGAGATATCAAATCAATAGTTCCATCCATTAGATGCACAACTAAAACTGGTTCAAGAACATCCTTACAGGCCTACCCATATAGGCTGTCCATGAATGATACCAACAGTAACGCCATAGTTGGCCCCACCTACTGCTTCCCCTATTAAATCTCCTAATCAGATATAAATTCCTCAAGGTATTTTGAATACTATTGAGTCTCTAATGACACTATTGGAAGTTAGGAAGAAAGGCATGCGCTGATAAAATTTGAAAATAAACCTTACCCTAAATGGGTTGACCCGAATCCAACCCCCCAAATGTTGGTAACCCTACCTTTATAATTTTCAATAGCTTGGGGGACCTGAAGTAGTATTTGACACATTTTTTGCTCTGTTGTGATCCCATGATGGGGTCCCATAAACAAAAGGAGGCATTGAAACTAAGGTTCTTCATGAAATCATTGTAGGGACTAGACTTTGTACGGTACAATAGTTTATGAGATTAGTTGATTAAAGGGTGGAAAGATCTCTATCAGAAGTTTATTTTCCAATTTACCTTAACATTATAGAAGTCAACAATCCTCGACCTCTCAAACTGCAAACATCGATAGAATGAGAAGGCTCATATTTCATTTCTCAGTGGAATGGGTTGAAATGCTCATTAAACAAGCAACTTCCTCAAGAATACTTGTTTCCTCTCTGTATAGAAAATATTAATGATGAGTTATGAACACCACTCATCCTTGTGAAATTTACAAGAGGGTTTTGGGACCTTTCAATTATTTCTCAATGAGTGGAAGACTCCATCACATAAAATAAGGCTAAGTCATGGGTAATTCCATCATCTCAAGGGAAGAGAAAGGGGAAAGTAAAGGATTCCACTATTACACTTAATAAGGCCCCTACACTTGTTCCTACTCCAAACCCCACACCATATCATATATTTTTTCCTCCTAAACATAAAAAAACATTTTCTTTATTAGGATGATCAAATGGATTAGAGATAAATACGGTTTAAGGAGATGAAAAATAAATTTTATTCTTTTTAAAGTGACCATGTCCCTAGTTACTTCATCTCAACATTGGAGAACAGCTTGATAAAGTTGAAAGAGACATATAATACTATCAATGATAGTGAAAAAGATCTCCCAAACTATTTCCCCTTTCATCGAGCATTGGGGAATAACATCCAAGAATGTCTTGTTTTCAAAGACTTCCTATAGAGGATGGTGGACTATGGGACAGTGAAACTGGGATGGCCACCTACTCAAGTTCTATGTGTTTCTTCCACCAATCTGGATGAGGATAATGAATGGAAGGAAGTTAGAGGTAAGGGTTTTCATAATTTCAATGACTGTATGGATATAAATATGATCAATCAAACTCAGGCTATCCTCTGAGTATAATGGAAACAATTGTGCCCTCAGTTACTTCCACTACAGTGCAACCGACTTCGCTAGTGTCACCATCCTTTGAAATCCAGTCTTCCAATAAACGACTTGGATGGAAGATAAATAATAAAACATAGGAATATGAACCTATTATAAGGCCAAAGTTTTCTTTGAATTCAGAGGTTTTCATGCCAACAGTTTCAAAAGCACGGATTCCATCCCGCCAAACGTTACCACAAGTTTCAACTATACAAACAAAGTCCTCATTAGATAAGGAGTTTATTTTTAATATCATTAACTTCATTCAATTAATGGAACCCTTATTTATTTATGAGAGTGACTATGAACCCAAATTACCTACATCCAATTGGGTAATTAGGGGATGAGGCTTCCAGAACTGAGGGTACAGAGGAAGATGCGGTCACGCTAGGTGTTAATACTTCAGCCACACCCCTGATCAGACTGTCTGTGTGGATAAAACATATGGGAGATACCTTCATCGATCTCAGTGGGAGAAATAAAGTTCCTCCACACAAGCTAGATTTTTCCCTAAATCGATTGTTCTGAAAGATCGACTAGAGGAGACATCGTCAACTAATCAATCTCAGCACGCAGGTAGATCAAGACGACCTAATATATAAAGGTAAAAAACACCTTAAACTCCTATTCCAAGGGCCGGTCAATCCACATAAAGTACTTCAGTTCTTACAGAATTTGAAAATAGAATCCCCATATAGGGAATCATAAGCCTTTGAACCAAAATTATGACATTTTAAGGTAGTTATCCCTTATGCCGACCAAGTTTCCAATAATGGATGCGTTGATTATATCAAAAGGAATTTAGGAAGCACTCAAAAAGTCTTTTTCAAGATCTCAATAATTTGATGTTGATGTTACTACTGTCAAAGTATACTATGCAGAGATAGATACTGTATAATTCCACACAATCATCTCTTTCACGAAACTGGAATAATATGTTATTATACAATGAAAAATCATACCCTTGTATGTATATGGAAGGATTAATGATATCGACATCTGATGAACCTTCATTGAAAATGACTCAAGTGTTAACCTCATTCTAGTTCGATAACTTCATCAACTAGGATACAATGAGTCTCCCTTTCCCCCCTCCGCTATAATGCTATAAGATTATGAAAAGGGTGATCTTTAGTTTTTTGGTGAAATTAAGCTCAATACATAGTTTAGGGATCTCTTATCAGTAGAAAAACTCCTAGTTTTTTGAAAAAACACAACCATCAATGTTCTATTGGAATGGACTTGGTTACATCAGCATGGAACCTCATCATACCAATAATCCATATAATATTTCATTAATGGTAAAATCATGATATTTCATGGTGATAAATCCCCATTTAAATTCATAAAATCATAATACATTGATATAGGATTCTATCAGAGGGGACGAAAACAACTGATGATAGAAAATGTTTCTCAAATAAATACCCTGAATGGTATGGAGGTGACCCCAGTTAATCCCTTCAAGAATATTAGTGTAGAGTATGTGATTCCCATTAACTAGATTGATGGAATGGTTCTAAGTTCAAGTGAATGTTCTAAAAATTATGTGGTATCATTTATGGTGATAAAACCCAGAAGTTATGAAGATGTCTTAAACTCTTCGAATAGTGATGGAAGCATGAATGAGAATTCCCTCTTTCATCCCCCTGAGTTTCAAAAAATCACCATCCCATCAGCTGGGTCAGAAGTAGTTGTTTTTTCATCTTAATGTCATGATATTGTCACCTTTTTGGGCTCCATGAAGTTTTCTTCATTGTATGCTTCCCTTAATAGCAAGTAAGAAGTAGAAGAGGAAAAGTTGGAGGAATATTAATAGGAGGATAACCTCAGGGAAACCCCTCTATCATTTGAGCAGGGTGTCTCTACCACTGTTTATAGGCTCAGAGAAATAAATCTTGGTAGAGTAGAATATCCATGACCCACTCTGATAAACACATCCATAACTTCTAAAAAATAATAGGTATACACCTCCTTCTGGAAGCAATATTAGGATTTGTTCACCAAAAATTAAATAGAGATGCTAGGCCTCAATCCTGAGTTGGCCACCCATCACTTAGGATTTCCAAGATACCACCGGGGATGAAAATAGGATTCTAGAAGAATACACCCTACTCACACCTCCAAAATTGAGGGTGAAGTGGACAAGATTATTAGGACTGACTTCATACGATAAGTTCAGTATCTGAAATAGATAACCAACATCATCCCGACAAAGAATAAGAATGGGAAAATCAAGGTTTCCATAGACTTTATAGATCTTAACCAGCATAGTATGAAAGATTATTTCCCAATCTAAATCATAGAACTATTGATTGATTCAATGGCTAGTTACCACTCCTCTTTCATGGATGGAAATTCAAGGTACCAAAAAATTAATATGGCCCTAGAAGATGAATAATCCACTCCATTTAGGTCCCACAGGGAGTATTTTTTTGTCAGGTAATTCCATTTGGCTTGAAGAATTAAGGTTCTACGTATCAACATGCCAGTAATCACATCTTCAATTCCTTCATGTGGATGTTTTTTGAATCCTACATTGATGATCTCGTGGTTAAGTCTCAATAGTGTTATGACCACTTGGATGATCTCAAAACTATCTTTAGAAACATATGACAACATATCCTGAAGATGAACCCTATGAAATGTCCTTTCAGGGTAACCTCATGAATGTTTCTCAAATTCATTGTACATCATTGTGACATCAAAGTCAAGCCTAATAAGTCAAAGGATATCCTTAGCATGTCACCTCCTCGAAATATCAAGGAGTTAAGAGGACTTCAAGGCCACTTGACCTACATCCGTAAAATTATATCCAACCTCGCATGTAAGTTATTTCCCTTCACTAATTTAATTAATAATGGGGTGACATATCAATAGACTAGTGACTAACAAGAATATTTTTAAATCCTTGAGAAATAAATCTTAATTCAACAAGTTAAAATGTTTCTCTTTGAGGGGAAACCACTCATTCTGTATATGAGAGACTTAGAGTAGTCACTAGGTTCTTTCCTCGTACACAAGAATAATGAAAAAATGAGAAAAACTATTATTATCTCAGTGAAACCATGCTCGATCCTAAGACTCATTATTAAGATATCAAGAAGATATGTTTGGCATTAAACTTCATGGTCCAGAAACAGAGGAACTAATTGAATTAAAAATAGGTCCATTTGATCACTTACAACAACCCACTCAAATATATCCTCATTTTTTCTATATTCATTGGACATTTGGAATTATGGGAAATTATTATGTAGTAGTTTGATATACAGTTTGTGCCTTATAAATCATTAAAATCCCAGGCCTTGACATATTTTATTGAAGAACACCCTTATGAAAAGATAATGTCATTAAATACTAAATTTCTAGATAAAAAGATATTTTCTATTCAAGGATTCCCCAAAACATGGGAAATGTATTTTGGCAGTGCTTCCAAGAGACCAATGGGGAAGAGAATGAAGGACACTAAACTCAAAAAAGCTGGGTTGGGATTCATGCTCATTTCCCTAGAAAAGGTAGTACTGCCTTACTTATTCTTTTTGTCATAAGGTTGTACAAAAAATGAGGTGGAATATCAAACCCTCATTGTAGGCTTAGAACTGGCACTCCAAATATCAGTGAGCCACCTAGAGTTAAATGGAAATTGAGAGTTGGTAATAAAATAGATCAATGGGGGTTGTACTATCTAAAAAGAAGAGATAATCCCATTTATTCTCTATATCTAAAGGTTGATGGTAGAATTTATCTCAGATCCAACATTTAAACTCATCCCATGATCACAGATTTCCCAAGAAGATGCATTGGTAAACATAGCTACGACTTTGGAAAACCCAAATTGGGATGATATGGTCATCAATATTGCACTTCGCTGAATGGTCTCACCTTTTTTTTCAAGTCAAAATAAAAGAGATTAATGAAGTCAGTATTATCCTTAAACCCTATAGTCCCACCATTGCATGTATAATTCCAATTATGGACTACCTCTAGAATAGATTAATCCCATCAAATAGAGCTAGGAAAGAAAAAATCTGATGACAAGCAACCAATTTCACTCTTTATGATGGCCCAAATCACTAAAAAGTACTCTATAAATGAGGCTTTGATGGATTCATTCTTAGATGTATCTATGGATAAGAGACTACTGCTATCATGAAATAAGTACATTCATGAGCCAATAATTCCCACCTGTCAGGATACATGATTTCCAACCAAATCCTAAGGCTTGAATACTTCATGACTTTGATGATGTAGGATTGTACCGAATTCACCAAAAAGTGTGATTCCTTCCAGGTGCATGCCAACTTCATCCATCAACCCCCAGAGTTTCTACATACAACCAAATAATCATGGTTATTTTTCATATGGGGAATTGACATCATCTGACCATATCTTTCTACCACATCCCAGTAGTTCAAGTACATCTTAACTACAATCTAATTCTTCTCCAAATGGGATGAAGAAATAACCCTTAAGAAGTTGGTAAAAAAAGAATAGTTACCTTCATGAAGGCCAACACTATTACCAGATTTGGTATCCCTCATACAATACTAATGGACAACGACTCCAATTTATATTATGCTGATGTGGAAAAGCTATATCAAGAATATAACATTAAATCCAACCACCCATCCCACTATCATGCAGCAGATAATGGATAAATAGAGGCCCTAAAAAAGACCAAATATAACATACTCTAAAATATGGTGGATAAGGATAATAAGTTTTGTCCTAATAAACTCTTATATTCCTTGTGGGCCTACCAGACTACAACATGTACTGCCACATGAGCGACCCTGTATTCATTAGTGTATGAGGCAGAAGCATCTTTGTCTATTGAGGTGCAATTTCCATTGCTCTTGATTTCTATCTATGATTGGCTATCAATGGATGATAAATCCCATAAATTATTGGATGAACTAGATTTCCTTGTTGAGAGATGATTGTACACCTTTCATCATTTGGAGGCCCATTAAAATCATATAGATCGAGATTTTAACAAGATGTTATTCCTCTGCTAGTTCCTCCATGGAGAACTTGTTCTAGTCCCTAGGACTCCAATTATACAAAGAAATAAGCCACTTAAGCTTAATCTAAAATGGGAGGGACCATACTCCATACAGAAGATACACTTTAACATATCTTATTACTTGATCTCAATGGATGGATATCTCATTATGACCCCAACCAATGCAAGGTTATCAAATAAATATTTTATGTAATCCCCCGAAAATCACCCTAAGCAACAAGATATTAAACTGTAGAGAATCATATAGTTCAGGTTTTACGAATTTAAATGGTGTAGCATGTCATCAAGACCGTATAAGGTTTAAATGCAGGGTATACATCTCAACTGCATGATGTTAAATTATGTAGTCATTCTTTGACGTATAACCTAAAAACCAACAGCTAGAATCCTAGTCACAAATCGTTAAATTGAATTAAAGATTCCTTTCTGCATGATGTAAAACTACACAATTCACATCCTCGCTTCACGATTTTAAATTACATAGCATTTCAGTCTATACTTGAGTAGGTCAAAATTCTTGGTTTTGGTCCCCTACCACACCTTCATTACAAAACTATGTGTGGATTGATTCTTATATAAAGAGATACATGGTGATTATTAGACCTCATATATTGGGCTTATCCATCATTCTGTAAAATATCAAAGTCCCCTTTCCCCGTGTCAAAACCATATTAATGTGGATAACTATTATTCAAAAACTATGTGTGGCTTGATTTTTGGAATTGATATATATGAGAGTGATACCCATGGCTATAATCTTGGGCCTAGCAATAATACTACTTCAATTTCAAATCCTGTGACCTCTGTCCTTACCACAAGATGTTAAACTGCATTACTAACATCCTCGTTGATTCATAATAAACTGCATGATCTTTCCAAGAACTATGTACCACTTGATTCTTATTCCAATGAGATACGTAGTGATACTCAGATCTCCAATATTGGGTCTAGTGTAATACCCCATAATTCCATGTTATTTTTTTCAAATAAAAAGGGATTATTTCAAGACCATGCTCTTAGATGGCATGTAATTCCGAGTCCTGGAGTGGCTGGAACATATATTTGAACTATTTTTAATGTTCATTAAATAATAGTATGAGTGGGGTTTTACAAATTTTAAACCAGTGCCTGAATAAAAAATATGAGGACACCGTTGAACTTAGAGCATCAGGATTCACCTAGAAAATGCCTAACATTGGCCAGCGTGGGCCAACAATGGAAAGGATATTTTTGGCCGTAAATAAATTAATTGAGTAATGATTGTTTTATTTTCAAATCCTTATAAATTATAAATGGTAACTCAGATCAGAGATCATAGAGTACCATTGAGCTCATGAGGGTGTTCTTCCCTTAGGTGGAGCCTAACCTCGAATGGAATGGGTCGAGGGTGAAATTTAATTTTCATACTTTTTCAGAAGGAAAATAAAATAACATAAAACGTTATTTGATTAGATTTCCATCTTCATTAGGAAGTGATGAGGAAAATACTAATACCATTAATGAACCTCATTAATGAGTCAGCCTAAAGATGCTGTAATGCAGCATAATAGAAATGCTGATTCATGTTTCGTCAATTAATATCCTAACATGCAATGAATAATTTTTTGAAATTTCCTAGAATTTCTCTGTGGCTTTGGTGGGTGTAAATGATGAACGAAAAATGAAGAACACACTTTATTCCAACCTTATAAGATTTGCTAGAAATGGTGGGATGCAGATCAAGAATGATGAATGAAGGCACACAATTCCATTCTTCTTCAGCCACTAATTCTATCCCAAGTAGGGGTGTGAGGCTATTTTGGGTGAATTTATTTTCCCCATCCTCTCTTTTAAATGACGGACATGGGTTAACTCATGAAAAAGATAACCCGAGGATTGATCATTCATGAAGGGTGATTAATGATGTGGGATAATGGTGATATTTATCCTAGTGATTGTTAATCCCTTATTTTTTGTTCTTCGTGATCCTTCTAACAAGAACACATTCAGGTCAACATAAAAAAGACCCAGATCATTTCTTTAGTGTTCATATGTATGAATCCTTTCCCATTTTACATCTTGAATTTTCATGTTCTTCATGATGCAAGGGTCGATAGTGCATCTGCCATGGAGGCGCTAGAAGGAAGGTTCATGAGAAGGTGGGTCGTGACATTAGCACCCGGCCGCGGCACCCAGCCACTGCATCACTACCCGGCTGTGGCACCCAGCTATGGAATCGACACCAGGTTGTGGTATGCAGTTGTGGAATAGGAACCATGCCGCAACACCAAGCTGCGATATCAACACCCGACCATGACACCCATCCATAACAACGGTACAGGGCTGCGACACCCTGTCACAGCGGTAGGAGGCACATTGGCAGTGCACCACAGAGGAAATAGGGGTTGTAGGCACGGAGGCCAGTGGTTGGTAGTAGGTGGATGTGTCCACCCAGCCGCGTCGGAGGTGAAAAATGTGGTCCATGGCGGTGAGCTGGGGTTGTGGCTCGATGTGGGTCAGGCGGAAGAACCAGTTCGTGTGAGCAGACCAGCTAGCCAAAAATGTGGTACCCCCTAGCACCATGTGGCTGTGTGAACTGGCCACTTCCCACCATCTGAGATGGGAGAAAACCGTCGCAATGATGTAGGCCGATCTGGTGAACTAAACTGGGCCGATGGGCGACCTGGGCTGGAGGAGAACTGGTATGCCAATGTGGGCCATGCTGGAGAGGAAATTGGGCCGTTGGGTAGCCCAGTTAGGTAGTACCAGTCTGACGAGTATGACTGGGCGAGAGAACATGGACCGGTTCACTGGGCAATCCAGTGGGTTGAACCCACAACCGAACTGGGATGGGTCCGACAAAGCCCAACGGGCCTGGCCAATGGACCAGGTCGGACCTGGACGGCCTAGACCCCACCAGGTTAGGCCGGGTTGGCTGAAATGGTTTGGGACATGCGAGACCCCTGGGTCGGGTTGGTCGGATCAGTCCAACCATGTCGGACTGGGTCCAGACGCAATCAGTCCCTGTTTACTAAAACACAAATATCATTCATACCAGGCATCCGATAGACGCACCATCTATGGTGTTGGGAACCTTGCGATGAGAATGTCTTTTGAGAATAATCTATGTGAGATTAAATGATAGTAGATATATGACCAATGTCTTGAGAAGTAGATTCTCCCGAAATCAAGCAAAGTGGATAGAGGGAATCCTATGGATGTTTGTGACATGAAAGATATGAAGAGCGTACCTCAGTGGTTTAGAAGAAGAGAATACATTAGTGGTGCAGTAGAAAAGCGTACCTCAAGGGTATAGTAGACGAGAATACCTTAGTGGTTCATTAGATGATCAAAACTTAGTGGTTTAGTAGATGAGCGGATCTTAGTGGTCTAGCAGACGATGGGACCTTAGTGGTCTAGCAGAAGAGCAGAACTCAGTTGTTCAGCAGAAGTGTGGAACTTTGTTTTCCAATAGAAGAGTGGACCAATGTGGTCCAGCATATGAGCATACCTTAGTGGTTCAGCAAACATATAGACCATAGTGGTCCATCAGATGAGCAGACTTTAGTGGTCCAGCACACGAACTGACCTCAGTGGTCCAGCATATGAGCGGAGCTCAGTGGTCTAGTAGCCGAGCGGACCTCTATGGTCCAGTAGCTGATTAGACCTCAGTTGATCATCATGGATGAGTCCCTCAGTAGTACAAGATGAATCATCCCAAGGACTGATAATATTAATTTCTATACTTAATGTTATACCTGGTGTGAGCTCTCTTTGCTTTCTGATCTTACTGTGTGATATTACCGTGTGTTATTTCTTTTTGGTCTTTCATTTGTGGTTTGGGGTCACTAAGGGTTATTGTGTTACTCACCCCTGCATGGGTTTCTCCTGCATGTGTCCGGTATCATGAAGGTGATCGATGCATCAACGGTGACTGTGGTGGTCCGGGATTGGGTAGTGCCCAGTGAGATGGGATGGATATGAAATAATTCTTCAGCTATAGATAGCTACCATCCACCAACCCTTTAGTTATCGTTTGAGAAGACAGAACTTGGTAGTTGTACATTCCTTTGTGGGCTTAGACTTGTATTCTGGCCCCTTTTTACATTTTAGTTTATACTTCCCTTCTATTATTTGTCTCAGTGATAGTTGTGGTTCAATAATTATTTAGCTTTTCACATTTGGGATTTGTGTGCATGTAAAGGTTTAAAGGAAAATGCCTTCCCTTTATGGGATATGCCTATTCGGTGCTAGTTGGTCATCCATAGCCTATGGAAGGTGGGCTTGGTGTAGTCACGACATAGGCCCTAGGGGACGAGTCATGACAAATTGGTATTAGAGGAGTTCAGTTATACCAAAAGATCTGAGAGTCAGAATATATATTGGGAAACAGTGTTAAGTGTCTTGAGTTTGGATTTCAGGCTTGAGAGTCAAGTGTTGGTGCAGCATCTGACGTATCCATACATTAGGACCCTAAATTATGCTTTTCAACTTAGTACATGAAAACACTAGTTTCATGCATCCTTAAGTGTTTTCCCATGATATTTTTGAGTCCTATTCGGCTCACCAGGTATAATCTGTTGGTCGTGGTTCATCTTCATATCTTTCAATATGCCTACATGTAGATAGCTAGCCAGGATTCTAGTCTGTGACCATGAGGATTCTCCATAGAGTGATGAGGCTTCGGTACAAGGACTGTTTATCGAGATGGAACATTCAGGCGGTATCCCAGTGATACTACCACCCTTTGGTCAATAGTTACTACTGGCAATACCGATTGAGGATGCACGTAGGCTCAATGACATATACAAGTTCCAGTGATAGATACCTCCCAGGTTCAGGGTTGAGACAGAACATTAGGTCACTGAGGATTTGATGGAGGTAGTGATGTTAGTCTTTTTTTAGTTAGGACGCCACTTGACCAGAGGTAGGTTCTAGTAGTGAGCCTGTTGATGGGCTTGGTGGGGAGATAGTAAAGTTTGAACATCTAGGCTCACAAGGAGGAGACCCTCACCTGGTTTGACTTAGAGTGAATTTTCAGGGAGGATTTATTCCCTGTGAATTTTTCTCATTGCGCATACATGGTCTTCTTCAGTTATAGTAGGGTAGACTGATCGTGGTTCAATACTCTGCAAGGTTCACATGCCTCTCTTGTTACTCTACATATATGGTGCGAGACCCTTTCTTCAAGGCCAAAAAATTTGATTAGGGACTCCGATAGGAGTTCAGGGAATCAATGATTTCCCTCAGCATCACTACAGAGGATGGGGTGTTGGAGAGATCTCTACTAGTAGAGAGCTTCCTCATCGAGCAGGCACGAATTGTGGGAGATACCACTAGGCGATGAGTGGACGATTCATCCATGGTGGGTAGCCAACATATGACATAGAGGCCCAAGAAGGCTAGACCATTTGGAGGATGAACCTAGGACTCGGGGTCAGTAGTACGAGGCTCCCGGGGAAGAAGGATTCGTCAGGAGAGAATAGTATGCTACACATGCGATAGGTAGGGGAACATGGATCGGGATTGCCTGACTCGCCATGCAGAGGATTGGTAAATGGTCGAGGGGCCACTGAGGCATTGGCAGAGACATGAATAGGGTGGTCCGCCGGGTGGCAAACGTGGTTGAGGGGTAGGACGAGTAGCAGTAGGTGGGCGTAGATACGAGGTACTACCACCACCACCACTAAGTGGTCTGCCAGGGGCTCCAAGAGTATGTGGAAAGTGGGGGGCTCGTCTTTAGGAAGTCGAGACCTATGGTCCGGACATCCTAAATATGATATGAGGTACGATCTATGTCTTCTCCAATATATCTTCAGTTATTATAGACACAGGTTCCATCCACTCTTTCTTTTCCACATACCATGTTCGGAGCTCTGAGATCTTAATCGACCCGCTAGATCGATCATTACGATTAGAGACTCCTGCGAGAAGGGATTCAATGATCACACACAAGTGATGATAGTGTGAGATTACTCTTAGAGGAAAGTGATTCGGCTAGAATCTCATAGTAGCAGCGTTGAGACCTAACAATGTCATTCTAGGTATGGACTAGATATCAGAAGTCCATGCCTAGATCGATTGTTTTAGGTGCACAACGCAGTGTGCCTATGAAGATGGGACTAAGTTTCCCTTTATTGGAGAAAATGAAACTAGTGCAGTGTAGGATGGACTCTCACATAGGATGGTGTAGAAGATCACTCATCAGTTGGCTAGCATAACCCTCAGTGTAGTTGATGAGATGAGTCCCCAGTTTTCTACAGTGGTGGATGAGTATGAGGATGTCTTTCCAAAGGATGTTCTAGGACTACCTCCCCACAGAGAGGTAGACTTCTTCTTTGATATGTACCCTGGGTAATTATCCAATATAAACATATATTTTAATTACATTTTAATGTTATTAAATGTTCATATTTCATCTTATGGGCATGAGTTTGTGCATTTTCATTATAAACATCCATTCTTATCATTTGTGCACTTGATGCCTAATATACACCAATTTAGGCCCAATGATTCATATGATTCTAAGGAATGTAATTTTATATATGTTAATTTGATATTTTGGGAACTATATCTACACTTAAATGTGAACATTTTTCATTCATGGATCAATGGATGATTCATAAACGATGATGGAGATATTTGGAGATGAATGGAAGCAATTCTTGAGAAGGCAGATTGGACACCAGAACACTTATGAGACTGTGGGGCCCAACATACAGGCCCAATGAATCCCAACTTATTAGGGATGATAGAATAAATGTTGAGGAACAAATAACTCTTCAATAGATACCGCTAATTAGGCATCGATGGTGGTCATTAAGGCGGCCCAAGTTAGAGATACAATTCTGGGCCAGATTCATCGGCCCAGAAAAACAGCCCACTACTTTGATCATATCTTGGAATCCAAAACTCCAAATGGGCCCAAATGTTACAGGAAGTTATCAGACATCCGGAGACCCATTTTCTTCTTCTATGGCCCACTCTTATTCGTCCATCTAGAAGGTCTTCCAGACGTATCTATTCGGTGAAGGAAAGCTGGCTGCCACCTCGTGTCAAGGGTGGAAAAATCAACTCCTCCTTACTGTCCACCCACCTATGGCATGCCAAAATTAATTGAGGAGACTTGTACTATTGGAGGATATACCCAAGGGATAAAAAATTCCTATTTAAGGCATTGGTGTTGGAGTATGGAAGGATCTTTGGTGCTTGGTTCAATTGTAATGTTATGCTGCGATTTTGTTGTCTCAAATTTGTCTTTCACTTGTAAGTTGTTCAATTCACTTTAGTTTATTAATAAAAGTTCTTCTTATCCTCTTATTCTGTTATTCTACATCTCACTTTGATACCATTTCCTCATGGTTTGAATTTATTCACACCAAATCTTTTGGAATTATTCACACAACGGCAGAGTGGTCATTTTATTTTTGTTGTTTTCTTTACTTCTCCATGTCCTCCCTCATGAGTCTACTTTCCGCTTCCATTGAAACCATAGAATCAATGGAGGGATAACCCACTTATGGGTTGATCCAAGGGAGTATCAAGGGGCTGTATTGGATGTTAGTTATCAACCCATTAATGTATAATCACTTCTTAAATTGAGATTTTTATTTGATGATTTTTAAACTCCATCGTCCCTGTTGAATTTAAGGCCACACACTTCATGTGCTAATACGAACCTTTACCTTGAAGTGATCAAAACATCGATCCTTCAAGTGTATAGGTGATTTTTATTAAAGGGTTTAGGCATTGAACCATTAAGTGATGATGTTGTTTTATCTTCTTAAATGAACCCATCTCAAATATAAGAAATTGAAATCTTTGAAAAGGAAATACGTCCAATCCACCCCGAGCGATAACCTAGGATCAACTCATTCTTTTAAATTGAATTCACTTAAATATGTTATATATCCTCTAAAATAATCTAAAATCAATCCAAGTTCGCCATTTCATAGCCGAAAATAGTCCATACAATGTGTGTGTCTATAGGTTACTTCTTAGGTCTCTGCGGATTCAACAACCCAAGCTAGACTACAAGGACCATTCTACCTTCATCTCTTGGGTAAATTTGAGCAATATTCCAATTTTGGCGCTGTTTCTGGGGACCCAAGTAAGTCATCTAAGCACCCATTCTATTATCCCCCATTTCTTCTTTTCTTATACAAATTCTCTAATCTTTTCCATTTCTCGTTTTTTTTCTTTTGGCGCATGTCCGCCTACACCCGCGATCAATCAAACCGTCAAGTTAGGGTGGATATTCCTGGGGTTGGGGTGTCAATTACACCAAGGGAACTCTTTCCATTATATCCTAATATTCCTAACACCCCCAAGTCAAAAATTTAGCCCATTTTAATGGAAGTTCTACAAATAAAGCAACTCATAAATTCGGGTGGGAACCAAAATGGAAACCCAAATGATGCAGCCCCAAACTTGGGGAATGTAATTGATCAAACCATGAATGACTACCTCAAACCGTCCTAGACCAATACCCCATAATGAATTAGAAAAAATTCCCTAGGAGATTCCAAGTACATCATTAAACCCCATGTCCTAAACCACCTTCCCACATTCCATGGAATGGAGTCAGAGATGCCATACCTGCACATGAAGGAGTTCAATGACATTGTAGAAACCATGTGTCCCCCACATCAACTAGAATCAGCTAAGATGAGGCTATTTCATTTTTCTTTAAAGGATAAAGCTAAAAATTGTCTAAACAATTTGAGACCATCATCCATCAACTCTTGGGACCAACTACAAAGAGAATTCTACAAAAAATACTTTCCCCACCCCAAAACAATTGCACTTAAAAAGAGTATCCAAAAACTTTTTGAAAAAGAAGGAGAGTCATTCTATGAAACATGGTAGAGGTTCAAAGACACTCTAAACATGGTTCCACACCATGGTTTTTCTATACCAAAACAAGTGAGAATTTTCTATGAAGGGTTGGGTCCAGGGAATAAACAATTCTTTGACATGATGTGTAATGGAACCTTTAAAAACAAATCCCCAAATGATGCTTACGAGTATCTAGAAAGCCTTTCTAAACAAAAACAAATATGGGGAACTTCACCTTATTATGAAAAGCCACAAAGAACTACTAGAATTCATACACTTAGAAAAGAGGAAAGCCTTAAGGCTAAACTCGCAGCACTCTCTAGGAAGGTTGAAGAGATAGACCATAGGAAAGTCTATGAAATCCAAACTATTGACCCTGTTTGCACAATTTGTGACAAACATGACCATAAGACAGAAAACTTCCCAACCATTCCATCCATCAAGGATGTTCTTTTAGTAGTACCCATAGTAGAAGTAAATTCTTTTAACTTTCAAAAGACTCAATACAAAAACACCTTCAACCCAAGGTATAACGACCACCCAGGCTTCTGCTGGAAGGATAACCAACAACCTAGCCAACCACAAGGACAAAATCCTTACCCCCATCAGAACTACCAAACCCATAACTAGTTCCAACACCAACCTATCCAATACCAACAACCACCGGTCCATTTTCAACAAACCATCCCACCTCCAAAATATCCCCCTTCGATAAACCAACCTACTCAAGCACCCACCCAAACTGTTCCACAAAGCCTACTAGAACAACTATGAAAACTAATGGAAAGGATGAACTTAGAAGTCTCTTCCCTTAATCGAGAACATGAAACCATAAAAACTGGAAAGGCACCCATGCCTACTCATGTGGTGCCATCCTCAACTTCAAGGGGAGAGTGAAGTTGCACTCAAAAAAGTCATGAACAACTAAAGGCTGTGACTGTTTTATGAAGTGGGAAATCAATTGAGAAACCTGAAAAACTAATTCAGAACCCACCTAAAGATTCAAACTTGGATAAAAATTCAAAAGAACCACAAGATCAAATGGAGGAAACTGATAACATTGTCAAGGAAAAAACTCTTCAACAAACAACCCCACAACCTGCACCATTTCCTCAACGCATGAGGGGGAAAACCAAGCCTGAACTGAGTAAAACATTGAGGGGAATCTTTTCACAAGTCAAGTTGAACATAAACATTCTCGATGCAATCCAAACCATACCTACCTACTCACAGTACCTTAAAGAGTTGTGCACTTTTAAAAGAAAATTTTCACATAAAAACCAAGTCCTTTTGGCTGCTAATGTGAGTAGCACCATTCAAGGGACCATTCCTCCTAAGTTGAAAGACCCAGGTTTCCCTTACATCAATGATCAACTAGGAGAAAGAAAAGTTGTCAAGGCCTTGTGTGAGCTTGGTGCTAGTGTCAATCTCATCCCCTATGCTGTGTACTGTCAGTTAGGCCTAGAAGAACTCCAACCCACATCTGTCACACTTCAACTTATTGATCATAGCATTAGGGTTCCAAAGGGGATTTTAAAGGATGTTCTGGTAATGGTTGAAAACATCATCTACCCTGCTGACTTCATTGTCCTTGACAACCATCTAAACATAGGAAATAAGGAACAAACCCCAATCATCCTTGGTCGTCCTTTAAATACAACAATAAACTCTATTATCTGAGTCCGAAATGGGAACATGACCATCACCTTTGGGAACATGAGTCTAGACTTTAACATCTATAATGCAGGATCACAAATAGGGGATGATGAGGACATTCATGAAGTAAACACGATAGGACACATTGATAATGAATCCATAGAACATCAAGGAATATTTGATGGATGTTTAAGTCAGGATGAGATTGATTTCCTTTGTTCATATGAAGGAAGTTTATCTCCTTGGATTGAATCGTTTTCAAATTTCTCTTATAATGAAGTCTTAGGTCTAACAATCAGTGAAAACTTTCAGAAAACCACATTCATGGAGACAGATCAAACTTCCTTCCCTAAATATGATCAATCCAATCTAGTAACTGAAACTTCTACATGTGGGGAATCAATCCTGTCTAAAAATTTAGGAAATAAAATTGATCTTGATCCAATATCCCAATCTTCTGCTGCAATTCTAAACCAACCTGATCTTGAATTGAAGGAACTTCCTGCTACACTAAAGTATGCCTTCCTAGGGGAAAATCAAACAAATCCTATTGTCATTTCTTCTTCTCTTGAATCCAATCATGAGAGGATGCTTTTAGATGTCCTTAGGAAACATAAGAAAGCCATTGGTTGGACCATATCTGATATTCCCAGGATTAGCCCACTTGTTGGGACTCATAGGATTGTTCTGGAATCTGATTCAAATCCATGTTGTCAACCTCAACGGCGACTCAATCCTAATCTCATGGAGGTAGTAAGGAAGGAACATCTAAAATTGTTAAAAGTTGGTATCATATATCCCATAGCTGAGAGTGAGTGGGTGAGCCCAATCCAAGTGGTTCCAAAAAAGGCAGGAATCACAGTGATAACCAATGAGGATGGGGATATTCTTCCAACAAGGGTGAGTAGTGGATGGAGGGTCTGTATTTACTATAGGAAGATAAACTCATTCACCAAGAAGGACCATTTCCCCTTACCATTCATTGACCAAGTCCTTGAGAGAGTGGCAGGTCATGCCTTCTACTGTTTCTTAGATGGGTACTTGGGGTACAATCAAATTGAGGTCTCCCTTGAGGATCAAGGGAAGATTACATTCACATTCCATTTGGAAACTTTGATTTCAAATGCATGCCCTTCGGGTTATGCAATTCCCTTGGAACCTTCCAACGGTGCATGATGGGAATCTTCTCAGACATGGTAGGGGATTTTCTAGAGGTCATCATGGATGACTTCTCTGTGTTTGGGGATACATTCAAGGGATGTCTGCAGAATGTGGAGAGAGTCTTGTCAAGATGTGAAGAAAATAATCTGGTCCTAAACTGGGAAAAATTCCATTTCATGGTTAAAGAGGGACTAGTTTTAGGCCATCTGGTCTCAGGTAGGGGGATTGAAGTTGATAAATCCAAGGTCGACATCATTCGTCGCTTTCCATCACCCAAAACTATCAAGGAAGTGAGGTGTTTCTTATAACATGCTAGTTTCTATAGAAGATTCATCAAGGACTTTAGTTCAATATCACGTCCCCTTTGTACTCTCATAGTAAAGGATGCTCCATTTTTTTGGATAGAAAGCTGGGAGGGTTCATTCTCAACTCTCAAATCCTCTCTCACCTCTCCTCCCATTATGAAATCTCCAAATTGGAACATTCCTTCTGAACTTATGTGTGATGCCAATGACTTTGCTGTAGGAGCTGTGTTAGGACATCGTTGTGATAGAAATCCTTATGTCATTTCTTATGCAAGAAAATACTTAAATGATGCCCACATCAACTACACCACCACTGAAAAGGAGTTACTTTCTATTGTGTTTTCCTTAGAGAAGTTTAGGTCTTACCTCTTAGGATCCCCCATCACTGTGTTCACTGACCATTCTGCACTAAAATACCTCTTCCAAAAACAAGATTATAAGGCTAGACTGATTAGGTGGGTCGTTCTCTTTAATGAATTTGACCTCACAATCAAGGATAAAAAGGGAGTTGAAAATGTTGTAGCTTATCACCTCTCTCGGATGGAATTCAAAGACAACTCAAATCACCTTTCTGTGTCTGATTCATTTCCTGATGAACACCTATACTCTATGAGTGACTGCCCTTCGTATGCCAACATAACAAATTTCCTAGTTACATGAGTCATTCCAAAATTCTTAGGGACTCAAGATTGAAGGAAATTCCTTTATGATATTAGACATTATGTGTTTGATGATCCATACCTCTATATGTTCTGCCCTGACCAAGTCATTAGGAGGTGTGTTCCAGAATCTGAACAAGATTCCATCGTTAAATTCTGTCATAGTGAGGCATGTGGAGGTCACTTTTCCTCTAAGAAAACATCGGCTAAGATTCTTCAATGTGGTCTCTTCTGGCCCACCCTCTCAAGGAATTACTACACATTTCTTCAAAGCTGTCCTAGGTGTCAATAAGTAGGGTCCATAAAAAATGAATCAAATTCCACTCACTCCCATCTTAGTGGTTGAAATATTTGACTGTTGGGGAATTGATTTCATGGGTCCCTTCCCAAACTCTCGGGGATACCTCTACATACTCTTAGCTATTGATTATGTCTCAAAATGGGTTGAGGCCATTCCCACTAAGTCCAATGATCATCAATTTGTGATTCAATTTCTGAAAGAGAACATATTTTCAAGATTTGGAATTCCTAGGGCTATAATCAATGATCAAGGAACCCATTTTTGCAACCACCCATTCTCTTCAGTCATGTCTAAGTATGGTATTTCTCAAAAAGTTTCCACTGCATACCATCTTCAAACCAATGGTCAAGATGAGTTAGCGAATAGGATGATTAAGCAAATTCTTGAAAAAACTGTCAACCCATCTAGGAAAGATTGGTCTGAGAAACTCTTAGAAGCTCTTTGGGCCTATAGAACCGCATATAAAACCATTTTAGGAATGTACCCATATTGGTTGGTTTTTTGTAATGCATTCCATTTTCCAGTGGAGATTTAATATAAGGCCTTTTGGGAAATTAAGAAAATGGATTATGATCTCTCATTGGCTGGAACAAAAAGTAAATTAGACCTCAATGAACTGGAGGAACTAAGGATGGAGGCATATGAAAATTCAAGGATCAATAAAGCTAGAGTTCAAGCCTACAAATATAGGAATATCAAGGTCAAACATTTTGAACTGGGAAAACTTGTGCTCTTGTATAGTTCAAAACACCATTTACACCCAGGAAAGTTAAGGTCTATATGGTCAGGTCATTTCATAGTGCATCATGTATACCCCCATGGGGCAGTAGAGATTCAAGATCCCACTAGTGGTCACACTTTCAAGGTCAATGGTCAAGGTTTAAAAACATTCATTGAATCATTCAATAAACAGTAAATAGATGTTGAGTTAATTGAGCCAATCTATGAACCAGGAAAAAATTGATAAATTTAGGATTTATGTCGGGCTAACGACGTTAAACAAAACGCTGCACGGGAGGCAACCCGTGGTTTTTTTGTTTCTAATCTTTCTGAATCATCGTTATTTTTCAAATGAGATTAATTAATCATTTTTATATTTAAAAATAAAAAAATAGACTTTTGAACTGTTCTTCTATTATGAGTATGGATGGGTACGAAAGGGGACCACCATATTCATCTGTGTCATCTGGTGTGATCCTTGAGTAATACCTTACCCATAAATTTAAAAAGAAGACAATGTATCATCAGTTTATTTTTTTGTATTTTTATTATTTTATAGGTGAAGATAAAAATAAAAATAATTAAAATAATAATATAATAATTAAAAAAGGGGACACGCCATAGGCCGTGGGGAAAACCCTGTCACAACCGGCGAAGCTGGGGGCAGTCGAACCCGGGACCGAAGGGAGACAGGGGCGCGTGATTACCACTAACCTACGGCTTAATGTGCTTTCTTATTCTATAATTTTTATATATATACTTATATTTTACATATATATATATATTGTTTTGTTTATTTGTTTGTTTTCCTTTTTCCACTAGGGATCTTTGCAAACGACATGGATATCAAATGACTAAATTCGAGCGACAAGAACTTCAAAATTCAACCACCAGGAGACTTCATTCCATGATCCTCATATTTCAATTTACTTATTGAACTCCCCTTTTATTCCTCTACCCCATTATAAATTTTATTTTTACGAAACTAGGGACAATTTCATTCTAAGTTGGGGGGTGTGGAAACAAAATGTTTGTTTAAAAAAATCAATGATAAAAAAAAGTAAAATTCCTTTATCATTCATATAATAACATCTTTGCTCACATTAAAACTACATAGAAAATAAATTTTATTTCCTTGACTCTTAATTTAATTCATTATTTAATTTAAAAGCATTTATTTTGGAAGTTTGGTTGTCCAATGAAAATTTTCATCATTTTTATTTTAATCCATTAAATCAAAATTCCACAATGCACGTCCTCTAGACTATGGGGTACTAATTTGAATTTTTGGGGTCCCATAATAAATAACATAGGCTGGTTTGATTTTTATGAATAATATGAGTATTCAAAAAAAATTGCGTGTAGAGAAATAGATTGGTAAAATACGAGGCTTTCGGCACTTGGGGATCGTGACTCCAGAGTATCTAGCCCTGAGTTTTTCAATCTATCTCTATTTATGGTAATATGACTTTGTTTTTGATTAAGTTAACTCGAGATGATACCCGAGTATGTGGGCTTCACTTGGTTCCCTAAGGCCTTTGTGTCTGGGAGTCATCAACAAAGTCCTCCTACATGGGTTAATTTTATTAACTACAATCTCAATTACTATTGCAATATTGCAAAAAAAATCCCAAAAAAGAGGAATTATGAATACTCACATTAGGGTTAAATGTGATTCCACCTAGCGCTTCCATGATTTCCCCCTTGAATGAAAATAAACCCCCAAATCTATTGTGATTCACAACACATCCTTACACCTAATTGAGTTGGATGAAGTATGATGATGGATTTGAACAAAGGAATGGGATTGGGATTGGGATATTCTATTAAATTCATCTTGTTTTAAATTATCTTGATAGTTTATAAAAATATATTTGTGTGCAGTTTACATTGTGAGCACTGTTTGTTATAATGTGTTTGAAGGAAGGAATTCAAATAAAATCATTGAATTATTTGCTCGGGACTAGAAAATCTCAATTTGGGGGTGTGATTATCCAATAAAAACATATATTTTAATTACATATTAATGGTATTAAATGTTCATTTTTTATATTATGGGCCTGAGTTAGTGCATTTTCATTATAAACATCTGTTCTCATCATTTGTGCACTTCATGCCTAATATACACCAATTTAGGCCCAATGAGTCATCTGATTTAAGGAATGTAATTATAAATATTTTAATTTCATATTTTGGGAACTATATCTACACTTAAATGTGAACATTTTTCATTCAGGGATCAATGAATGATTCATAAATGATGATGGCCATATTTGTAGATGAATGGAAGCAATTCTAGAGAAGGCAGATTGGACACCAGCCCACTTATGAGACTTTGGGGCCCACAATACAGGACCAATGAATCCGAAATTTTGTGGGATGATAGAAGAAATGTTGAAGAAAAAATCCATTTTCATGATATAATGCTAATTCAGCCTCTATAGTGGTCATTATGGCGGACCAAGTTAGAGATACAATTCTGTGCCAAATTCTGCGGCCCAGAAAAACATCCCACTAATATGCTCATATCTCGGAATACACAACTCCAAATGGGCCCAACTTTTACATACTGTTATAAGCCATCCGTAGCTCCATTTCCTTATTATATGTTCCACTCTGATTCGGTCATCTAGAAGGATTTCCAAATGTGTCGTTGCAGTGAAGGAAAGCTGGCTGCCGCCTCGGGTCAAGGGTGGAAAAATCAACTCTCCCTTACTTTCCACCCACCTATGGCCTACCACAATTAATTGAGAAGACATGTAATGTTTGAGGCTCTAACCAAGGGCTCAAAAATTCCTATTTAAGGCATTGTTGTTGGAGGATTGAAGGATCTTTGGTGCTTGGTTCAATTGTAATGTTATGCTGCGATTTTGTTGTCTCAAATTTGTCTTTCACTTGTAAGTTGTTCAATTAACTTTAGTTTCTTAATAAAAGTTCTTCTTCTACTCTTATTATGTTGTTATAAATCATACTTTGATACCGTTTCCTCAAGATGTGAATTTATTCAGACAAAATCTTTTGAAATTATTCACACAACGGTGGAGTGATCATTTTATTTTTGTTGTTTTCTTTACTTCTCCATGTCCTCCCTCATGAGTCTACTTTCCGTTTCCATTGAAACCATAGAATCAATGGAGGGATAACCCACTTATTGGTTGATCCAAGGGAGTATAAAGGGGCTTTATTGGATGTTATTTATCACCCTATTAATGTATAATCACTTCTTAAATTGGGATTTTTATTTGATGATTTTTAAACTCCATCGTCCTTGTTGAATTTAAGGCCACCCACTTCATGTGCTAAAACGAACCATTACCTTGAAGTGATCAAAACATT
Source organism: Viscum album (assembly GCA_963277665.1). Lineage (NCBI taxonomy): Eukaryota > Viridiplantae > Streptophyta > Magnoliopsida > Santalales > Viscaceae > Viscum > Viscum album. Next base: position 212,536,824 of record OY728144.1, read on the forward strand.
GATCCTTCAATTGTATAGGTGATTGGTATTAAAGGATGTAGGCATTGAACCAGTAAGTGATGATGTTTTTTTATCTTCTTAAATGAACCCATCTCAAATATAAGAAATTGAAATCTTTGAAAAGGAAATACATCCAATCCACCCTGAGTGATAATCTATGATCAACTCATTATTTTAAATTGAATTCACTTAAATATGTTAGATATCCTATAAACTCATCTAAACTCAATCCAAGTTGGCCACTTCATAGCCAAAAATAGTCCATAGAATGTTCGTGTCTATATGTTACTTCTTATGTCTCTGTGGATTCGACAAACCAAGCTAGACTACAAGGACCGTTATACCTTCATATCTCATGTAAATTTGAGTGAGAATCACTGGGAAAACATAGATATCTACACCTTCATATCATATGGATTTAGTAGAGCTCTGAGAGCTAAGGGTACAGTTGGAGAACTTGTAGAGAAAGAGATTCGTAAGGCCCAGCGTTTCACCATGGATAGCCCCAATGTTGTTTACCAAGGAAAATGAAATATTGATGTTAAGTGTGGACTTCCAGTGCCTGAACCAGGTGACCATGAAGAACAAGTATCATCTACCAAGGATTGATGACCTTTTTGATCACATGAAAAGAACAATATGGTTCTCAAAGATATACTTTAGATAAGGCTATCACCAACTTAGAGTACGAGATGACGACATCTCAAAGACAACTTTCATATGTCGCTACGACCACTATGAGTACTTAGTGATGTAGTTTGGCATGACGAATTCCCCAATAATGTTTATGGGACTCATGAACGATATATTCCAGTCTTACTTAGACTGGTTTTTGGTGGTCTTTATTTATGACATCTTAGTGTATTCAGCGTCCGAGGAGGAGCACGCGATACACCTTAGGATGGTTCTGGACACACTCCAAGAGCACCAAATTTATGGAAATCTATTGAAGTGTGAGTTTTGGATATGAAAGGTCTACTTAATGGGGAATGTCATATTAGAGGTTGGAGTTGTGGTGTATCTAGTGAAGATCAAGGTAGTTCTTGCTTGGGATTCACCTAAGAGCGTTACTGAGGTGCGGAGTTTCCTTGGGTCGGCTGGGTACAATTAGAGGTTTGTAACAAAATTATCAAGATTTTAATCACTATTGACAGCATTGAAGAATAATGGAAAACCCTTCTTATGGATATAGAGATTCCAGTAGAGCTTTCAATTGCTGAGGTAGAGCTTGATGATTGCTTCTATCTCGAGGCTTCCAGAGGAGGGCACTAACTACGTAGTGTATTGTGACGCATTAGGAACCGGGCTTGGTTGTGTGTTGATATAGGGGTAATTAGTGATTGATTATGGCTCACAATAATTGAGACATCTAGAGTAGAACTATGTGACTCAAGAACTTGAGTTGGCAGTGGTAGTCTTCACACTGAAGATGTGAAGACACTACCTTAAGGGTGATCAATTCATCATCTACTATGAACACAAGAGTCTCAATTATATCTTTTCACAGAAGGATCTGAACTTGGGATAGCTATATTGGCAAGAGTTACTCCAGGACTATGACATTGAGAGAGTCTATACTCCTAGAAAGGGGAACGTGGTGGTAAATGTTCTCAGTAGGATATTGAGTTCACAGCTATTGAACGAGGCCTTAGAGACATTAGCCTCACTTTAGATATCCTTTGTGGATAGGTATGAGGAATATTTACTTTAGTCTATGGTATTTTCCTCTCCACTCTTACAACGAGTTAGGTTGGTGCAACTCAGAGATACCAGCCGCGAGACTACATGTGCCCAAATGTCTACAGGGCATGCCCTTGATAGATATTCTAAAAGTGGGGAGCATGTCTTCCTTTTTAGAGGAGGAACCATAATACCAGTGGTGTTGTGGTAGGAGTTGTTGAGGGAGTTACATACACCCATTTTGGTAGTACATCTAGGTGTGGTAAAGATGTAATAGGACATCCGACGTCAGTACTGGTGGTCGAGGATAAATAAGGCAGTGGAAAAGTTTTTCTGAAGATGCCTCACTTGTCAGCTAGTGAATGATGAGCACCAGGTTCCAACTGGTTTGAAACTACCCCTAAAGGTACAAGAGTAGAGTGGGATGGGATATTTATGGACTTTTTGATGGGATTACCATGTACTTATAGGGGGTACGATATCATCTGGGTGATTTTAGACCGACTCACAAAGTCGGACAACTTCCTACCCATTCGAGAACAGGGTTTAGTATAGAGAATGGGACGAAACAATATACAAGAGATAGTTCAAATCCATGTATTACCATATATGATAGTCTCATATCATGATTCACACTTTACATCCCAGTTGTGGAAGAGATTACATGAGGTGTTTGGGACTCATCTACGCTTAAGCACAGCCTTTCACCCACATATGGATGGTCAGATGGAGAAAACCATACAGACCACGAAAGACATGTTTCAAACTTACGTTCTTGATTTTGGTCACATTTGGGAGGACCACCTGCCAATAGTGGAGTTTGTGTACAACAACAGATACCACTCCACCATTGGTATGGCACCGTTCGAGGCATTTTACGGACGACCATGCAGGTCATCATTATGATGGACAGACCTATGGGCGGCACTCATGGGTCCAGAGATGGTATAGGCTACCACTGATAAGGTGCAGGTCATCTGATAGTGGATAAATACTACACAGAGTTAATTGAAGTCCTATGATGATAGAATATGGATACCATTTGAGTTCGAAGAGGGGGGCCATGTATTCCTACGGGTCTGTCTGTGATGAGTGATACAAAGATTTGATCAGGGTGGTAAGTTATATATGAGGTTCATCAGACCTTTCCTAATACTACATAATGTGGGAGAGGTGGCCTACTACTTGGATCTACTGCCACAGTTAGAGAGGGTTCATGACATCTTCCATGTATTCCATCTGAGGAGATATGGGCACGAACCTTCTCATGTCATAGACAACGTAGAGATGGATATTGACGATGAGGTGAAATTCGCGGAGTACCCAATGGAGATAGAAGATCGATAAGAGAGGATCCTTTTTGGATGGTCAGTTCCTCCAGTGCATGTTTTTTTGTCAGCACAGGAATCTTGAGGAGAGCACATGGAAGTTGGAGGCTCATATCTGTGCTAAGTACCCCCATTTGTTTGATTATCCCTTGTTTTGTCTTACGAGGACATCAAGCCCTAAAGGGGTGGGGGTAATGTAATACATCATAATTCCATGTATTTTATTTAAATTAAATGGGATTAATTCAAGACCAGGATCTAAGACGGCATGTAATTTTGAGGCCTGTAGTGGCTAGAACGTATTTTTGAACTATTTTTAATGTTCATTAAATAATCGTGTGAGTGAGTTTTTTTAACTTTTATACCAGTTCCTGGATAAAAAATCAGAGGTCACCTTTTTAATCAGAGTGTCAATATTCACCTATAAAGGGCCAACCATTGGCCGATGCAGGATAACGATTTAAAGTATATTTTTTCGTAAATAAAATAATTTAGTAATGATTATTTTATTTTCAAATCCTTATAACTCCTAACCTATAACTCAGATTGGAAATCAGAGAGTACGGTTGAGCTCATGAGGGGGTTCTTCCCTTAAGCATAGAATAACCTCAAATGACGCGGTTTTAGGGTGAATATTAATTTTTGGACTTTTTTGGAAGGAAAATGAAATAACTTAAAATTTTATTTTATTAGATTTTCTTCTTTTTTACTCAGCGAGAAGGCGATACTGAATCCCATTAATGAGCCCCATTAATGATTCAGCATAACGACGATGTAACAAATCATAATAGAAATTGTTATTCACATTTTTTCAATTAATATCTAAATAAGAAATGAATAATTATTGGCATAATCTTGGAATTACTCTGAGGCTTTAATGGGTGGAAATTAAAAAAAATGAACACAATTTCATCCACACTTAGAATAATCACTAGCTATAGTGGGTTGTGGATTAATAACGAAGAATGGAGGTGCACGATTCCATTCTTCCTCGACAAAAAAATCTATCCAAGGTATGGGTTTAATTTTTTTCTGTGTGAATTGATTTTCCTCATTCCCTCTTTTAAATGATGAACATAGGTTAACTCACAAAAAAGTTAACCCGTGGATCTATCGTTCATGTCGGATGGTTAATGATGCAGGATAAAGGGGGTATTTATATTAGTGATTATTCTGAACTTTTTTTTGGTTCTTTGTGATCCTTAAAACAAGAACGCATATGGGTCAACATGAACAAGACCCAGATCATTTCTTTGGGTGATCATATGTGCGGCTCCTTTCCCTCTTTCCTTGTTGTATTTTCCTATTATTTATGATGCAACGGTCGGTGGCGCATCATCTGTGGAGGCACTAGATGGAAGGGATACACCACCAAGACGCGACATCGACAACATGTCGTGGCACCCAGATGCAGCATCGACAGTAGGCCATGACACCTAGTCATGGTATCGGCACCAGGCAGTGGGTGGCGGCGAAAAAAGGCTACGTCACACAGCCGTGGTGGCAGGCGGGAGGCGGTACATTGGAAGCACGTCATGGCAACGATAGGGGTCACCGACATGGAGGCCGACAACTGGTGGTAGGCGGACGCGGCCACCCAGACGTGTCGGAGGTACAAGACGTGATCCGTAGACCGTGATGGTGAGATGTACCTACGGCTCATCGTGGTTCACATAGAGGAACTAGTTCTCATGAGTGGATTTGATGGCTGAAAACGCAATGCCCCTGGTGTTGCATGGTTGTTCGAATCGGACATCGCACATCGTCCGGGATGGGAGAAAACTAGAATGCTGATGTGGGCCAGGCCAGTGGGGAAACTAGGTTTCTGGGAAGCCTGACTAGTAAGTACCAGTCTGACTAAGTCAATCCAGGATGGAGAACGTGGATCGGATCACTGGGCAATTCGACAGGCATGACCCATGACCGAACTGGGCCAAGTCTAGAAAAGCCCAATGGGAATAGCCAATGGACCAGGTCGAACTGGGTCAGCCTGGACCCAACCGGGTCAATTTGGGTCATCCAAAATGGGTTGGCCCATGTGGGACCCCCTGGCCGGGTTGGTCGGGTTGGTTCAACCATGTCGGACCGTGTCCAGATGCAACCGTCCCTTGTTTACAAAAATACCAATATCATTTAAACTGGGAATCCGATTAACGCGCCATCTACGACATTGAGACCCTTGAGACAAGACAGTCTTTTGGGAATAATCTAAGTGATATTCCATTATAGTCGAGATATGACCGATGGATCGAGGAGTAGATTTCCCAGAATCAAGCGCACTGGATAACAGGAATCCTACGGTTGGCTGTGACATGAAGGATATGAATAGCATACATAAGTGGTCCAGAAAAAGTTCATAGCTCATTGGTTGAGTAGACGATCATACCTCATAGGTCCAGTAGACGAGCATACCTCAGTGGTGCAGCATACAAGCATACCTCAGTGGTGCAGGAGATGAGAAGACCTTAGTGGTCCAACAGACGATCAGACCTCAGTGGTCCAACAGATGATCGGACCTCAGTGGTCCAGCAGACGAGTATACCTCAGTGGGTCAGAAGATGAGTGGACCTCAGTTGTCCAACAGACGAGTGAATCTTAGTTGTCCATAAAAGGAACTGACCTCAGTGGTCTAGTATATGAGTGGACCTCAGTACTCCAACAGCTGAGCAGACCTCAATGTTTCAGTAGCCAAGCAGACCTCAGTGACTCATCAAGGATGAGTCCCTCAACAGTACAAGACGAATCAACCCTATGATTGATAATATTAATTTATATACTTAATATTATACCTGGTGTGAGTTGTCTTTTATTTGTGATATTTTCGTGTGATCTTGATATGTGGTCCTGTTTTTTTGTCTTTACTTTGTGGTTTGGGGTCCCTACTGGGTATTGTGTTACTCACCCTTGCATGGGCTTCACCAGCACGTGTCATGTATCGTGCTGGTGATCGATGCTTTGATGGAGACCCTGACAGTATGGGACCTGGTGGTGCCCAGTGAGATGGGACGGATGATACGTACTCCTACGACTATAGACAACTACCTTCCACCTACCCTTCAGGTAGGGTTTTATCAGACGAACCTGGGAAGATGTACATTACTTTGTGGTTTTGGGCATGTATTCTAGCCCCGTTTTACTTTTCATTTTGTACTATACTTCTAGTAGTTTTCTCAGTGATAGTTTTGGTTTACATAGTGTTTACCTTTCCATAGTTTGATATTTGTGTGTGTGTACTGGTTTGAAGGAAAATGCCTTCCCTTTTTGGGATATTCCTTTTCTATGCTAGTCTCCAGCCCTTGGCCTATGAATGGCGGCCTTGGGGTAGTCATGAAAAGGGCCCCAGGGGATGGGTCATGACATCCTACTACCGAGAAAAACAAAAAAAATTCTCCCCTCCCTATGTACAGGCCAGACCGACACATAGAGGTTTTCAAGAACTATGTGTGTATTTATTTTCATTCAAATGAGATATGTAGTAATGGTTGGATATTACATCCTGGCCTAACCACCACATGATCTAAATTTCCCTATCCATAACTTGTATTTCCTTTGTGTGGTGGAGGAAAACTTTTCCACTCCTCGTTTCTCAAAGTGAGCATAGCTCACATGGGATTAGGATTCTTGGTAAAGAAATTCCCTTCATAAGTAAGGCATATCAATTTGCTTCAGAGTTATTATGGTCCTAGTTGTAAGACCATAAAAGAAACACTAGATGTCCTTATCATGTAAGTTTAAAATGTATGGGTTCTATGAGAACTACATATGGATTGATTCTTATTCTCAAGAGATATGTAGTGATGCTCAGATCCTATATCACAGTGTATCCAGAATATAGAAAATCCCCCACTCTCCTATGTATGAATCAGATCTATATATAAGGGTATAATAGGGGTTCTCACCCCATGCAAGAGCCCGTGATAAAAACCCCATTTCTCCACACCTGAATTTAATCAGTGCAGGTAATCCTCTCTATAATGACATATGGATTGATTTTTTCTCCAAAAAGATACATAGTGACGACTGAGTCCTATACCCTAGTCTGGCCACAATGTTCTTTTTTTAGGTAGAGACACCTTCATTCTCACCGCATAAATTTAAATTACATAGATGATGTACTCATCACATTACATTAAACTGAATGGTTCTCTAATAACTACATGTATCTTGATTCCCATTTCAATGAGACATGTAGTGATGCCTAGTCCTTACTCCCTAGTCACAACCATGGGGTAAAAACACCCCCTATCCTACATATAAACAAATTTCTATAAAGAATATATAAATTTGGGTACCCTCATTCAAAGTTCCACCAAGGAAATAGAGATATCCCCCTTCTATATACGAATCAGATATATGCAAGGGACTCTGAACTTCATGGCCAATATAGGTCAAAATTCTTCCTTTATGCTTGTACATATCCCCTCCACACTTCATAATCCTAATCATGGACACTTTCAGATTTTCATAATCTTTATACAAATACTGAAGATAGAATATATGAAACCCAAGTAATAATTTGTCTTAATATGCTATAACACTCCCCATTTGGCTTTGCACAAGTCATCCGCCAATAGATCTTATCTGCCAAAGGATGTCACTGTTTGACTATACAGTAACACACCCTTGTTCTTTTTCATGAAGTCACCCATGAAATAGATTTTTCAAACCAGTGAAACATTTTTTCCTTGGGAGAAGCCAATTATATCTCCATATTCCTCAATAGAATTTATATTATAACCTGAAATTCAAATATGATTTTTTGTTATCCCTTACATATTTTTCCCATATCATTTCTCATGATCCGATAATTCCCAGGACTGTGGTTTAAAATTTCATCCCCCATCTCTGGAGTATGCCAGAACAATAGTGGTTTTGCTATGCCTCATACTACTCATCATTTCCACAAAAATATGATCCTTGTCGTAGGACCTGAAAATACAAGACACCATGTCATCCTTATTGTATGACATTAAACTATGCATTTTGTCTTTACTACATGATGTTAAACAACATAGTTGATTTCCCTTTTATATGATGTTAAATGTACCTCATACTTGTCTCATGATATTAAACTACATAACCTACCAAGAACTACGCATGAATTTATTATCATTAAAATGAGATACGTAGTTGAACCTGAATCCTATGCCTTGGGCCTAGTCGTAAAAAAAAGAAACATAATCCAACTTTCCTGCATTTGGGATAGATCTTCATAAGAAACAATTTCCCCCATTCTTGGGTAATTTTGAATTGAAATTCTACTTCAATATACATGCACTTTCCTTCCAAAAATAAAAATATGTGTCCAGGGAGAAATTAATCTCCATAATCTTTCATTGGTCTTTGAAAATAGAATGTTTGATACTAAATGACACCCTTTTCTTGACTGTTGTAACACACCCTAGTTGGATTTTCATAAATTCACCCACAAAATAGGGTTTTCAACCAACGACACATTCTTCTTCAGGAGAATCCTATTATACCTCTATAAAACCCAAAGATATTGTGCTTTCTCTCATACTTATCCAATATAACTTCTTAGAATATGAGGCCTCCCATATTACATCTTATAACTCCCCCCTTCATGACTGATAATGGAAGAAAATATTTAGTCCAATTGTAATGGGATGGAAAAATACTAATCTTTTGATCACAACTAAGGGAACTTAAATTATATCCTTAATTTCCTTACTTCATAATATTAAACTGGATATCCTAACATCATAGTCACGAGAGGTAAAACTGTACAACAATGTCCTCATTATAAGAAGTTAAATTGCACGGTGTGTGTCTTGGTCGCACAACATTATACTTCATGATTCTTTGACCCTTGTGAGAAAGGGGTCTTCCTCCTTGACTAAGATCACTTAACAAAATGTACCCTCCTTTATATAATCCAAATTCATGTAGGATCTGTTTCCCAATCAAGTCCAATGAAAATACAAAAGAACACTTCATTCTCAGATATATCCCCTTGAAAAAGCCACCATTCGTGGTCTTGAGAAATGTAGATCTTCAAAAACTTTCTGATCATATGTAATATAATGTTGGTATTCCTAGGAAATAATTTCTATTACTATGCAGTAACACACCCCAGTTGGATTTCATAAGTCACCCACAAAAATTTCCTACCAGCGAGAGGATTTCACTGTTTTATTATGAAGTAACATGCCCCAGTTTTCTTTACATAAAGTTCCCCAAAAAATGGTGTTTTCAACCAGAAGTATCTTCATCCATGAGTGATACCTCCTCTATTCCCATAAACCATAACAACATTATGCTAGAAACCACTTTTCAAAATTGATACATAGCCATTCCCAACATATTTTTCATGTATCATGTTTTTGATCTGGGAATCACAAAAATGTGATTGAAAATACCCTTTATGTATCTGAAGAATGTAGGGACATTCTTATTTAGTATACCTTGTTTGGGTAGACATATTGAAACTCTTGGTCTACGTTTTTCGATCTAGAACACCCATATTTTTAGTCTGACTTGCATGAATTTAAACTGTCCATAAAAAGAGACATGGTACTCTCCAGGTTGAAAACCTACAAAGGTAACCCTGGGAAAAGGTCCAGTCTCAGCTCACTAGACCTATGTTTTGTATGGTTTAGGAATGAATCAAGTAGTGAAAAGATAAAATCCACAAAACTCATTAGCTAGAAAACTCATAAAGGGAGGCCTATGAAAAATCCATGTCCCACCCGCTATGTATTCTTCATTGAACTTGGGTAGAAATTATAGAAATGACACACAAGACACAATATTTGTAGGGTTTACCATATGACCCTAGAAATAGTCAAACTATGATTGATAAGACCCATGGTTTAGAGAAAAAATTAGAGTGCCTCCCTATCCCTATCACTTTGATTATGACTCATTAATGCAAATACATTTTTCTATTCAAACAAACTGTGATGCTATGTTATAATCATAAAATAAAAAATAGGGATGAAGACATAGATGATTGGAAACAAAATATTTTTCATTTATGATGTAAAGAAAATAATATGAGCTTCTAAAAGTTAAAGTATCACAATCATGCTTTAAAAATGTCTATCAAAATATCTCTTAATTTTTTGAATGGCCTCCTAAGCCCCTTTAGTATCCAATTTAAGCTTGGCCAGTTTAACAACCTCAGATTCCTCAACCCAGAAGAGTTCCTCCACTATGGTTACGATGGAAGTTGACTCTTCTGTAAGAGCTCCATCTAGTGAATGGTGAAGCTATTAAAGACCCCCTTGGGTGGCCTCAATCTCTTGCTGAAGACTGGATATATGGACAACCTTCTCATTGATCTGTTTCATTCACTCCATCAACTTCTTGGCATTGTTGGCCTATTCCTATGATAATGTAGCTCGAAGGTCATCTATGGTAACAAGTACCTTTATTTTGATAAGGTGTTTTTGTATCTCGTGTTCTTCCTCTCATAGGTGAATTATTTCCCTCACGACTATATGAATCATATAGTAATGAAATCTTTCATATCCCAACATGTCAACAAATAATGGATGGTGATAGAGTCTTGAAGGTAGGTCTTCAAAATGTGTCTCATATATTATCTTCCAGATGTCCCTCCAGGAAGTAAACCTTGTAATACGAAGCAAATTTTGTACCTATGAGTTTGATTTGAAGCCACTGTCTGAGAGTGGAATGTATTTCAGGATCATTTCACTCAATTAGGCACCCTAACCTACTCCCTCTAGGATGGTAATTACTTCTCTTTATGGTATAGGATGTATTTGCACAAAATCTATGCCCTTAGACCTAGTCGTAAAAGTTGATGGTGCTGGATAATGGATAAAGATTATTGTTAACCTAAAAAAGGATAGAAAATGGATAAATTAGGGGATTGTAAAAGAAATTATTAACACTTACCCAGTAGTGGTTTAGTGGCTTGGGTGGATTCCTCCCTAATATTCTCGGCCTCAGTAGTTTGATTCAAAACCTCTTGATAAGGGGAACTCTCTTGGGTAATTCCAAATATCACCAGAAGAGGCTCAAGAAGATCCCACACTTCGAGATCCCCTTGAGTCAGTTCTCCCAAAGCAGCGGTAGCATGATGAACTTTGACACCCTATTGACACATCATCGCTTCCACATTCTACGAAGATAAAACTGCACAATTCAAGCAGTAGTGGTTAAGACATCAGACATAAAAATTGATTGCATGAAAGTAAAGACTCACATGAATTAATTTCTCTATTAAATGACTCAAAATATTATAAAGAGGAAGGATGATTAATATTAAGGTACCATACATGCATATAAATCCCTGAGAGATGGGATTTTAAAAAAAAATCACTAACGATCGATATGAACTTGTTGATGTTTGTGAATCGCTACCTGGTATAAGCTGAGGATCTCATGTGAGGAGTTTTAGGCCCAAAATAAAATCATAAAATACCAGGTTAAATCCGAAGCCATGATTGATGTATTGTCATCATTGATGATCAATACATGAATAGTATGAATCTGAAATCTTCTATATCATCCACACATGCTTCAAAAATCTATTGGACCACCGATCCTCGAATTCCAGGTTCTAGAGCAGAGTTTCAACAACACATTCGACACTCCCACGATCACTACATCACCTTGATTATAATGCACGATAGAGAGCTTGATATTTGATCATGGATCCAGAGCCACTCTATCTAGTATGCTGGAGAGAGAAGAATAGAGAGAGAGATCCATGAATATTTCTTAGAGAATTCATCTCTTTCTCTATATATAGTGTGTAAAAAACTAACTAGAAATTTCCTCCCCAACCCTTAATATATTACACACTATATAAATTATATTTTGACTACTATACTGAGCCATAAATACAATTTATTATTATTATTATCACTTTCTTGTAATATAATAAATATATTACGAGATAATACCATAATCTTTAACTCATGTTTTAGTTCTTGTAAATATTAAATGAACCTCGAATATATTAAACTAATATTTGTTCAATTATATGTTCCATGAATTTACATTAAAAATTTAAAATATATTTAATAAATAAATTCAATTCCAATGATTCTTAACTTGAATAGTATGAATTTATTTATTCCTTTGGTTATCTTATCTCCTTGGACAAAACCTGAAACCTAGTGGTGGGTCCCACATTGTCTAATATACATATTCAATTGAATATGATAGATTCTTGAATACACTACTATGTGTGACCCTCTAGGCCCTTATCTAGATAGTATTGAATACTATTCACAGACCAAGAGTGGGATCTAGTAACCCATCATGGCCCCTAAAGAGATATGAATAGTCACAGCCACAACAACCAACCTACAAACACACAATGTGCAATATAATCTCTTTTTATTTAATATCTCATAAATAAAAACACACACCCATGTCATCACCCTTTTCTTTAATTGTTGTTTTTTGACCTAAATTGATGTATTTACCTTCAATTTTCATGGACATGGCCTTATAAGGGTACTACCATCCTGATAAATGTGGCCTGATATATATTAATCCATTGTCCTTGAAGCGTCAAATCCTTTCCTGACCATTCAACCAATGCCATACCACCAAGGATGCACCGAAAAAAAGCTACCTCGACATGATTTTAATATCATGGTTTTTTCCTTACATCAAAGTATGTGATCAAATGAAACACATTGGTAATGATCTCAAGTGATGAGATGATTACACATTTCCATAGATAGGAACAACCAATAACTCCCGAAACATGTTGTGTTCTTATTGGAAGGTCTTTCCTCATGATCTCACTACTATATATCACCATGTAAAAACTTCATGAGAATAAGTCTCAATACTTATGAACCCCTAATACCTAATATTAAAACATATACTATGTCATGTGAGTACTATGTATCTATACCATATGACATAGGCTTAAGATTAACATCATAGTATCTTGAGGTTCTCATTATATTCTAGGATCTACTATAACATTTTGATATCACAATTAATATATGGACATTACCATTTCAATAGCGGACGCAGAAAAGAATACACTATAATGGGAATAATATATCATGTATATCTAATGGTACACATGATTTGGTAATCAAAAGTATTCTTCAAGTTGGGTCTTAGGAATCCACTATTACAACACTCCCAGTTTCACTAGAGATAACTTTCTAACCAACTTGATTAGCTCTCACATGATCAAAAACATATTTCTACTGAGTCATGACTTTAGCTGATGGGATTTCCATGATTCCACTGTGTGGTAATTCTGCTATTTGTGACCTCATCTCCTTGAGTAAAACTTCTCAAAAGACGATATCCCTGAGTATATCCCTTTTTACCACTTTCATAACTTATCATCTTGTCTAGTAAAAATATCGTAATTTACATTATGATAATACTTTACTTACTAAGTTCAATTCCAAGAACTGGAACAAATCATTGCATTTAATTTTTTTTTAGCTACTTTAAAAGCAGCAATGTACTCGGTATTTGTAGGTATAGCTACCACTAGCTTATATGATCTTGTCTCACTCATAAACTTAATCTAACTATGATATTATATCACATAGATATAAGAAAGACTATTTTGTGTTCCACCATAACTAATATCCTTTCTTCTCTACTTACCAGGTACAGAACATTTGTTCTTGATGAAGTATAATCAGATAGTTCTGAATGATTTACATGATGTGCTCCTTGATATAATTGATACTTTCCTACTCTGAAGAATATCCTAAGAATGTTAATTTTGTACATATAATGGAATATGTGATTGATCAATCTCTTAAGTGTATAGATTTCAATTCGCTATTTCAATCTCCTCCCATGTCCTAAATATGTTAACCTGGAGAGATTATGCCATGTGACATCGGTAATAATTCTTATCTTGAATTAGTATAACTTGTATTTTTTAATACCAAGTCAGTATATGTAGGATTTACTTGGTCCATGAAACTGTTAGATCTACCTCAATAGATCATGTTCCCTATAACATTGGATTCCACATTACGTCAATTAGTAGAGAATTTATTTCATCATGGTCTTAACTAATTTGAAGGAAAATATCTATTTTCCATACGTTTCTGAACATATTTCACTTTGAAAACAATGACGCTCCCACTAAACTCTATTAGAGTCCTGGAAAACATTCATTCCAAATGAATTTATTATGATCATGTTAATTACTTCAATCATAAACAAGATTTTAGTAGCTTGCAACCTATATTAGCATTATATGATGTGGCCACCCCTTTCTTGTTGTGTCATATAGATGCCTTCCAAGATTAGTGGTCATCAAATCCATTTCTCAATAAAAAGATCATATATTTTATCTATGATAAGTAAAATTCTAATGGATTTAAGAATACCAACTTTGTATTACCAATCATGCCTTATTGTTACTATACTTGTATCATCCATGTATAATTTCATTTGAAAACTCAGTGTAGTATTCAAAATAATAAGCTCCATTTTCACTTTATTACATGTAATCTATTATTGAATTTTAATTGATCTTGTCAATCTTAGCTTGTTTCTTTTTACTACTTACATGTATGGATTATTATCCACAATGAATAATAGATCATTGGTCACGATGAGTATGAAACCATCACCATGGTTTTATATTTCCTATATAGTACGTGTCTCTAGAATATACTTGTTCTACATGCAGTGTGGAACTAGTTCCTTTGAAAAATATATGTGCATCTAAATAACTGACTAAACCCAAGTCAATATGGATCCCACTATCTCTAAATAGATGTTCACCCTTTTATAGAAGTGTAGTCTATCACTTGACTACCAATTTTCTATCTTGGGTATTTATGTAATAACCTAAGAAACTGTTAGGAAAATTACTTTAGATGCACAATGTGTTTGTTCTTAGTGCAGGTTTGATTATTTCCTAAAAAACTCTTTGAATATATTTCTTATAACATAATGTATTTCCATTATACTAAGACTCATATGATATCAGTATGTCATTATAGTTGGCATATTATTAAGGGATATCACCATTATTTTCAAAGCATGTCATGAAATATAATGGGTGTTTCTATAAGTTGCAACATTGATACTACTTACATCAAAACTATGATGTCTAAAATATGCATTTAGGAATTACTCCACACTAAATTTTTTTAATCAATGTTAGTATGTAAGACTCTATCATTGATTCTCCTTATTAACATCAATGTTATGATGCAGATAAGATAACATGCATTTAGGAATTACACCATGCTACATTATATTGATCAATGATTGCTTGGTCAAGATATTCTTCGACATTCCGGCCCAAAGAAACACTTATATTATGACCATGCTTATTTCATACTTCACTTTTCAATTCTTTAATGACTTAAATGAATATAATTAAGTGAATTTACCATGAGATAACCCTTGGAATAGTTTACTCTCACTTGTTGATCTAATTCCAAATGCCTTGTGTATTAGCTTAATTTATAAAGTTCCATTTTAAAAACTAAATATACATGTCGATAATACCTAATGTGTTTAGTTTGATTGAGTCTAAATACCATACTGGGTTTATCCTTGATGTTTACTTTTAGTTTTTCTTGAAAAATATTTATCTTTACACAATTCGGTAAATAAGTCTTACGTTTTTATATTCATTAGGTATTGTTTATGATTCATGTATCAATAAACTATTGATTGAGTATTAAATACCAAAAAAATCATTCTAAAACCTAGAATAATGTATCCTTCTGTACAAAGGAAATTTGAGATAAATTTTTTGGTTATACCAAATAATAGTTTTACAAGAATCATTCACTTGGAAATATATAAGTCATGTCTTTCTCACTACTAACCTAGACATCACCCTTTCTCAACAACTTGGAGAATACACATGACTTCTATAAATGATTCTATAATTATTTGGTTACTATATATCAATACACATATGTAATAGGCATATTATATTGAATACCCAAGAAGTAAAACTGAAAAATCACATTAATGAATATACCTAAAGAAGAAGCGAGTTCTTGCTTATTTAGTTTAGTTTATTTACATTAAATTTCATGGAATTATTTCATGTTATGAAATGGAAATATGATCATGTCAATACCTCTTTTATTTAAGGATGTTGTAAATCTTATTTTGGTGTTACTTTCCACCAGTCTTTTTCCTTTTCTTTTAATAAGTTCTTTATATGAATTAAAGATGAACATTTTTTCTGTTCTCATTTACTTAGAGAACATTACCTAGATATGTAATCAAGTGTTTACTCAATAATACTCATTTTGTAACCTAAAATTAGGCTTGATTAAATGAGGGATAATAATATTAGAATATGATGTATTGAAAGATCATAATACACCTTTCAAATTACACAGAACCAGTGTAATCATTTCCTATTCATATATGTTCTTCTCTTTCTCCTTGAGAACTTCTTGGAAATGAAACTACATGTTATATCATTCATTTCATGATGTAGTGAACACAACTAACATAGGATGTTGATGATAGCATAATGACATAGCCATCATATTCTCTACCCATGAGTCTCCTGTAAGCAATTTACACCCTTGCTTTCTGAGGTGGATTAACAGGTATTGGAGGCATTGGAACCTAGAATTTCCAATATCATAGTATTTTGAATAAGTTCCTAGACTACTATTGAAAACTCATTCCTGCATGGAAATTTACATTTTCCACTGGTTATCTCAAAATTTCTTATGGTATATCCTGAAATTTTCTAAAAAACAAAATTCTAGAAGATTAGTACTTTTTATCTTGATTAATGAATTAGAAATTTTTATTAAATTCAGAAATTTCTACCACTATTTTATCAAATTCTAGGAACCATATGTGCTAGAATAAAAATACTCTATAGTTTGAGTATTATAATGGAAATGATAATTGAACCTCCCCTCATAGTCTATAATATTTGTCTACACCACTATTTAGAGGGATCAAGATAACCATTAGGCTAACCAACCACATTCACTCGCAATATCTTGATCTGTTGAGTGAAGTCTCAGCTTCTAAAATCATAACTTGATTTACTTAATGCTTTCCTATAAGATAATATCAAGTTATCTTTATGTAATCCTTACTACAACTTTAGTTACGTAAACCAACAACTCTCATAAGAACCCCTTGGTACAAAAATGCACCCTCATCTTTAGCACGATGAGCACCCCAAACACCTGATTTTGTTCAAAGTTGAATGATGGAAGGCAGTTAATATTTATTTAAGTGTTTTTTTGTGTTTTTAAGAAATTAAGGAAATCATTTTAAATTTAAAAATAATGTTATTTGTGATTAAAATCATAACTGAGTTTGCAATAAATAGAAAAATTCATCGTATCACATGTTCATTTAATCTTGCATACTAGTTTATTATTTCATGTGATCGCATGGAAACTACAAATTCACAAAAAAAAATAAACCATGAAAAAATAAAATGACGATGTGATCATGAGCCAATACTAGAAGTTGATCCATTGAGTGAATAATGGATCAACATAGAACCTAGTGTTAATACCTTGAGTTTCATCGCATGCATCTTGAATTGAATCACCTATACATCCAATGCATCAATCTCTTATCTGCTGCGTTTCTATAACTTGGAACGAAGTGCGTCACTGGTCATTTTCATCATTATAAAATAATACTCACACACAGGCGAGGGGGTCTCGGGAGTATAAAAGTACAACTCTGAAAATGGAAATGCGGACCCATATACATTTAATAACACATAGATGACATGAAAATCACCACAAAATAAAATAAATAATTATTACAAACCACTATTTGAGTAATTAAATAAATAAATAAAACAAACACGCACCATACGTACATTTCATGGTCTATAGATAATGATAAATCTAATATGTTTTAAACATGCATATTAAATATAAATGCATAAATAAAATTAAACTCTTATTAAAAATATTTTCTAAGGGTGTTTTTTATTGAATTAAAAATTCACTCATTTTTTTAATTCAACAATTTATGTCATCCGGTCCCATTAATTAATTTAATTTTAAAACCAAAAATTTAATTAATTAATTAATTTAATTTTACACCAAAATTAAATTAATTTAATCTCGAGTTAATTTATTTTGTAAAAAATAAAAATTTATATTTAATTAATTTAATTTACAACCAAAATTAAATTAATTAATTTGATTAATTCTTAATTATATTAAAATTAGTTGGCTCTAAAAACCCAGGCATAACCTCTATGGTTCGGGTTGAACCCACGCATGCCCGGTACGGGCTCTACTAACCCCATGCAAGGGTGTTTTGGGATAGGCCGGCCCACCCAGACCTGTATTGGGTTATGCATACCCGCCTAAGGCTATTTCGGGGAAACTCTAGTCTCTACATAGGGTACTGAGAGTAGCTCAGCTAACTTGATCTACCTGGAGGCAGGGTGCTGGTGGGGAAAACTTTGGTAAGAGAGTGTCATGGAGGTGCTGTATTGACAGGAGGGCAGCGCTGGGAGGCCGGCTTTGAGACTAATGGGCCGCTGCTAGTTCGCTCGAGAAGGCGACGTTTGGGATGGTGCTATCAAGGTGGGAGACTGTAACTCTCCAATAACTCTTATATAAATCTATCTCTTAGTAAAATAAAATAAATAAATCTTTAAAAAAACTTCTTGTTTATTGAAGAAATACCTTAAAATGGCACAAGAAACATTTCCTCATACTATGAAGGATGTAATATTAAACCTATAACTATCATCATAAACAAACAATGACAACTTATAAAAAAACATGAAAATTGCGATGTTATAGCCTGCACCTTTGGAATCTTCCATGAGTAGAAACCCAATTAAGAGAAAAAGGGTAAGAGAACTGAAGAATGTAAATATAAGAATTATCTCTCCAGGCAGAAGAACTATACAATTGATGAGTTGGGTTAACATAAAATGTCAGTTAAGGTTATTTATTTATACATGAACTGACCGTTGCATATACCCATTGAAGGTCTTTTAAAATAAAATTATAATAAATGAAACTAAAAATAACTATTACACACATATATATATATATTGTGTTTGAGTGTTTGTGTATTTATGTAGTAATTAATTTACATTAAATGTAGTTTATTCAAGAACATCTATTTATAAACCGGATTTGTAATCTCAATGAATATTTAATTTAAATATAAATATTTATGTTGATAAAATTAAATAATGCTTTTGAAGTAATATTTTTAATTAAAATTCAGTATAGATTCATAAAATGTAATTTTGAAAGATTAAAAATTTATTATTATGAAAATATTATAAACTTTTTGTTAGGTCCACTAGGCTACATACCCTAAGAGGGGGTGAATAAGGGTATGAAAATTTAAAACAACTTCCCCTTTTGATCTTGTTTTTTTGTTAGACAAAACTATCTTCTCTCTCTCCTTCCTATTGAAGAGTATGAATGAATATTAAAGAATGCACATAACACAACAATTTTACTTGGTTCTCCCGCACTGGGCTATGCCCAAGGACCATACACCAACGATGTGTCGATGTACCAAATCCACTATAAGTACATTGATGTTTACAAGTTCGATGGGGAATCACTGTCCCTCATGGTTTAAAACCAATCAAAATTTGAGAATTCAATGATCTCTTAACTGAAGTGAGCTCACCGCTTCTTAATAAAATCCACTCATAGTTAATAGGCATGTATGTTTCTTCATTATCTCTAATAAGTGCATCATTCACTGTATGTAGATGCTCTGTTGAAGTCCAAATTTCATCCACTAATGAATACCCCTTTTCCACTGTTCACTGGGAAATAAAAATTGGAAAAACTTTTTCAAATCTCCCTACTCCGTGAAGCTCCCAATTTCGAAAAGCTTAAAAAAACCTTTGCGAAGTCTCTGATTCTTCGCAAAGAACACACCTTCGCAAAGCTCAATGCTTTGTAGAGAACACTACTTCGCAGAGATCAAGCCTTCGCAAAGCTCAATCCTTCGCAGAGCTTAGGACGTCGTAGAGCTCAAGACATCGCCAAACAACTTCCTTTTCAAATCTCACTAAGCTAATGCAGGACACACCTCTTTCACGGAGCTAGATTAGCCGCCATAAAGCTCCTATATTTCACAATGCACACTGCCTCCACGAACCACCTTTGCAATCTGAGAGCTACAATTTTTTCTTTTCAAAGCTCTCAACTTCTCTATAGAGGGTCGATGCCTATTTATAGGTGATTCCACTGACTCAAGAACCTTTCACGCGAAGTCAGCTCCACGTCAGTTCAAATCGAAAATCTCTAAAATTTCTGCCGAAATCCTCTCTATATCACGAAGCAACACACCAATTTTCGGATCATAGAGCTCATCGTAATCGCAGAGTGTTCCATAAATTTCTATGCGCTGCCACCGCAAAGCTTCGCTGCAATGATATTCACCTCTGATATTCGTGAAACCCTTCATAATCACAGAGCTCACCGTCAACATTTTTACATTCTCAGTGAAATCCATATCAAGAATCACATCTTTGCAAAATTCATTCCTTTGCCATATTTTGTACCACATCTAAATCTTCTCTTACTTTGACATGGTTAATTTTCAACATATATTGTCAACAACATCTCTGGAACATGAAAATTCACCATGAAAACCTTAATTGTCAATAAACACAACCAACCCAAAAATTCTGCAATGTTACCTTGAGTGATTTTTCCCAACACTTTTTTTAAACAACATTTTTTAAGGAATAAACATATGTTTATATAAAACAAAATTCATGCAAAATTGAATTTATTTTATTATAAAAAATTATATTGTTAGATTATTTTACAATAAATTACTTACGTTACAATAGAAAATACATACTTAAATATAAGTACATCAAATGAGATATTTGAAAATAAGGTAATATATGAAATATGTATTTTGTGAAAATTAAATAATACATTAGATTATGAATATTATATTTTAAAAATACCCATATTAAAAGAGATAGGGGACAATATAAAATTATACAAATATTATTATCATGATAATAAAATAATAATAATATGTTTACTTTTAAGTGGATAATTATTGGTTTAAATAATTAATATACTTGTAAATATGTATATATGTTAACAATAGTAATAAACAATAATTTTTATAAAATATAATAGATGTAAATATATATTATCAATTATCTATTATCTATACTAAAATTGGCTTCCTCCTTGCCTACGTGTCACCATATCCATCTTCCACGTCACCATATTCCAATTTCCTCTACTCCCAATTCCCCATCCCGCTACACAGTTTCTTCTCCCACTCCTGCGCTCCACCTCCATTCCATCGGGTTTCTCCTAGGGTTCCCGTCGGCCTCCGTCGACCCCCTCTGACGATCCTCTCCACGACTCCCCTCTCACGGTCACCTTCCCGAACATCCACTTCCTTGATGCCTCTGTCTCCCCGTGGATACCTTCGACAACCTCAGGTAGGGTTTCACCACTCCATCAAACCATCAATCTCCTCCCATGATTAGGTTTTCACCTCACCACGAAGGCCTCCATCTCCTCGTGCATACCTTCGACGACCTCGCACGCCTCCCCTGCCGCCTCCACTGACGCTCCCGCTAACGATTTACAAAAAATCAATGGATTTTGAAGCCTCACTCAGCTCCACCTTCAAATTAAAGTGTTATTCATTTCAAAGCCCGAATTGGCTCCTTCGCTTCCGAATTCGTTTCTTATACAATCCACATCCTCCATATGGACTCACGAATCTACCGCGACCCCGATCGACTGTCTCGACCTATTGGATCTATATCGCCCCCTCAAATTAGTAGTGGAATTTCCAAAGCATTCTGAGATCTTCAGTTCATCTGTCTATTCCTGCATCTGTCATGACTGATTGCGGGAGTCTATAGGTACATTCATCTATTGGCGCATCTGTCTTCTTTTTTTCAGAACCCACTTAATCTTCCTATTCGACTAGGTTGCCAACTAAATATGTCAACACCTACATACAAGCATCCATTACGCATTGCATATGGTGACTATTGATCCAGTAGTATTCAAATTATGTAAATATTGAGTAATGTACAGGTGCTACCATAAATATTGTAAAACTGCTATCTCTTCGATTAAAAGTTAAAGAAAGATTCTAGGTCCGTGATTAGGAATTTTTTTTCAAGTGTTATCGTGAAACATTTCTGTATTCTTATTTTATAGGATTTGATCATTTTTTTCCTAGGCGGATTTATGTTATGTGTGTTGACAGAGTGACTTAATTCTTCCAACATGGTAATGAAGAAATTAATTCTTAGTACCACAATAATGTATGACATTCAAATCACTACAATAGATTCTTTCACAAACTATATTAGTAGCATATGAATATATGATTTTTTATTTTCAAATTGAAACATGCTAAATGCTTCATATTCAATCACAATATTCATGTTCTTAATATATACAAAACATATGGTCATTAATTTTTTTTATTCTCTCTTCATGCTTTAACATTCATATTCAATTAGAAGATTCATGTTCTTAATAGATACAAAACATTTGGTGTCAGTTTATCTTAATTGTTTTTGCAAGTGACCCCTTAATGTGATCAAGGTTAGATACTAGGTCTGACTTTACTTCCATGATTTTCAATTACTGCACAACATCATTCGATATTTTAGCTTATATGATAATCAAAACAATTTTATCAATGACATTGTATTAGTTTACTTCTTATGTGAAAAAATATAGAGAAAGGCTAAATTTTAAGTGCATTATCCCATAATTTGACTTATTAAATTGATCACACTTTCTTTAGTATTGAATTTTCATGATTTCACATAACAGGAATGTAAAATTTGTATATGATTCAACGAATGAAAATTGCATTTCCCAGGTTTCTGGAGATGCTATGTCCATGAATGACTCATGGTTTTTCCAGACATGGTTATACATTTATCAGTGTTACAAAAGCACATGGTGATTATGGGAGGCACATCCACATGGTAATAATTACTTTTACTTATAATAATTATTACTTATGATTAATTGTTTAAATCACTGGACTAGGTTCATGTATTTGGTTGATGTATTTAATTTGAGAAGTGGATATCCATTTGTTACATATTTTAGTCAATATTTGAATTTGTAATATCCATTTCTCTAAAAAAAATTCTTTTATTTTTTAAATGCAGTAAATAAAAAGCATACGAAGGCCACTGGACATAGTGGGAAGATATTCATGTGTCAAAGAATCATTGAGGGAAGATGGTCCTTCCATCATGATGTTTTTTAATAGGCTATCACTGCTTTCTTGGTCGGTGTTTTACATTCATGGATTAGTAGTTTTGTGGGGAGATTCTCTGTATGATATCATAATATCAAACTACTTCATTATTTTAGGGTTATATTGTTTTATTGTAATTAATTTTTACCAGGTTCAACTGCTTTTAATGATTATCATATAATACATTATGTCTGGGATCAGCACTGGAGATCACCCATTCGAAACATACAGTGATTATGAAAATAATACTGTAGATAATTTTGTGGTTTTTGGAAATTCAATGCACTAATATGTATTTTCATATTCTGAATTTACTTGCTATCTATACAGATTCAAATTTATTTATATTGTCATAGAAGTTTTTATTTAGTTAATCTTCACGAGTTACCATTACGATTGACCATAAAAATTTATTATTGTTTTCATTTTGTCCATTTGAATTAATTATAAAAAAGGCAACATTATTTTCACACTCTTTTCTACAAGAAACATTGTCGTTTGTGCAATTGGATTCTTCTATTTCTCACTATAAATCAAGGACAACCTTTTTATATCTGATCTGTTCTTGGGAGTGATCACATCTATAATGGTGATCTTGGTGTATTCACTGGCTTTCTTGGATTGTAGGTGTTTTAAAATGATGTTATAAGAAGAATACCATAATTCTTTGGGTCTTTTTAGTTTGATGATCTCGGTTTTGAATTTATCTGGTCTTACATGCAAAATTCAAGAACACTTTTTATTTAAAAACTATTTGAATTCCATGAATATGGGTAGAACTGATTTGGATCATTGTTAATTTTTTTTTGATGTTGACAGACTCACCATGATGATGATATTCAGGCTGTATTTGTTAACTTTGGCTTTCTTCTTGGTTTTAGGTTCCAATGGCAGTCTAGGACTACTTTGCCCCTTTCTATGACTCTTTCATGGCTTTTTTTGGAATTCTATGGACAACTATGAAGACCTAGATAGGTTGTTTGGTGTTGTGGACCTTTATGCCTCATAGTACTTGTATTTTCATCATTCTTCTCTGACTTTCTGGACTGATTATGCACTGTCTATTGCTTTTGATATGCCTCTGATTTAAAGTAGGAGTGTTTGATCATATGATCATGGGCTGCCTTCCGTTTATTTGATCAATGATTGGAGGGATATTAGGAATAAATAAGAATGAATAAATTTGAACACATGAAGTCCACTAAAAGGTATACTAACTGGTTCTTTATTTAATATACATAATGTATTTGGGTTTCACACATGGTGGTCTTGGTATTTGGATATTCTAATGGTTTCCATGATAAATGAGTTTCTTTTGATCATTTAGACCACCTTATTGGTATCAGACCTATGTATTCTGCTTGGTTCACAAGATCATGTTCTAAAATTCAGCGAAAAAACTCCTACTCGGTTTCAGGTATGAACATCCTTCTTCCCTTCCAAATTGTAGATCAATTTTCATGTATTATAATCCATAATCTCTGCATTAAAATTTTCAACTCCTGTTACACGTTATTGTTTTCAATTTTTCAATATCTTCATTATTATTTTTCATAATTTCTAAAATCTAAATTTATTTTCTATTTGATTCACCTGATTTTTTTTCATCTATTCATTATGTGTTCACTGTAAACACCCTAATTAAAAAAGAGTCACACTTCCACTCAATTTGAAACAATTCCAATGGTCTTTTTCTGGTCACCTGGGTTTGTGTAACGAATGGGAATTATAAGGGAGATTTGGTTCTGGTATTGTTGTTACTTTTCCTTTACCCTTGCCTTGGATTTCTTTAACTGTTTCCATTATTTTTCATTCTATGTCGTGGCTATTAATGATGCATGAAATATAGATACCATAAGATTGAATCCTAGAATAAACCTCCTAGACTTCGTTGACACATTAGTAATAAATCATGGTTGTTTTTTTCCGTGGCAGTGATATTTTTATAGTTTGGAGTGTCTGAGAGGGTATTACATAGAACGGTTTTCTTGAAATGAAATATGAGATGCAAATGTGTTCATTATGAACAATGTATTACATAGAGAACTTTTCTCCATTCTCAATCATGATCAAAATCATGAAGGTTAATTATTAATCACCATCCCATGTTTCTGCAATTTTTGTTTGTCTATTACAGATTTGTATGTGATTTGCGTACCCCTATAGAATTAGAGGTTTGTGGAATGTTTTTATTCTAGATTGATATTGAGATATTTGTTTTAGAAATATGTATTTAATGCATACATAATTTAATTTATTTTAATTATACAATCTGTAGCTTATGTTTTCCATGGAAATCAATTGCAGGGCAGGGGAATCATTGATGGAAAGGTTGGGCTGGGAGGGAGGGGAGGGGACGAAGAAGCTGGGGGAAAAGTTTGGGCAGGGAGGGAGGGAAGGGGAGGGCTAGGGGTTGGGCATGTTGGAAGATATTGGACGAGAGGGGATGGGAAGGGTCGGGCAGGATGGAGGGAATGAAAGGGGAGAGCAGGATAATGGCAGGATGAAGGACATTGCTGGGAAAATAGGTCATACTATCTGTTTTGATTGTAATAGTATGAATAATTCATTTATGTTTTAACATAGATGCCTTCTCACAGCACCCTTGATGGGGTAAACAAACAAACCACCAAGGAAGAAAAATGGTATGCTTTATGTTATAATATGTTTTCATGTAAGAAATGATGGTTCTGTAAAAGGAATAGAGTCATATAGTTGTTCCAAGGAACTCTGGATATCTGTATACTAGATACCTAAACCAGTTTTCGGATCTGTAACATCTAAAAACAGTAGAAACTGTTGAATATGACACTTTCAATGCTCAATTTCATAACTTCTATTCCAGATTATGTAATTCTATTACCGATTATGTAATTCTGTTACATATAGGTCTTTATTATGAACATGATGATGGTCCTGGTGGAGAATACTATTGTTCAAAGGCACCCTGTTTTTCTGTGCAGTTGATACACATTCTAGTTTTGGGCTCTGCAACATCTAATTACAATAAAAACTTCTCAATATATAAACTTATGTACTCATTATCTAAACTTTTGTTTCCAGATTTCAATAATTCAGTAACATTTATTTCTTCAATTTTTAATTGATATATAAGGATGATCATTACGTTATTCCATTTCTGTAACATCTATTTCTGAATTTATGTTGCAGTTATTCAGTATTTCTGTTCCAGTTATTTTGTATTTCTGTAACATATATTTCATCAATATTTCATCATTTCTATAAAATTTATTTCAGAATTTATGTAACATTTATTTCCTCCATTTCTATAACATTTATTTCATGAATATGAAATTGTTTAATATTTCAGATTTCAGCATTTCTGTAACATTTATTCCAGTTTTGGCCTCTAAAAAATGTGTTATATTTCAGTGTTACATAATCACAGCTAATCTATGGTTATAGAGGAGATTCTGTGTTTTTTGTGGTATTTCACTTTTAGATCTGTAACTTTTTATATGTTATAGAAAATATTGTTATGTGAATTCATTGTGTTTTAACTCTTAACGTATAGGAAATCAGGAGCGGTCTAAAAATTGTAGTTATTGGGATCCACATTAACATTGAAAAAGATATTCTGGTTCCCTATTATATCATGTATTACAGTTTGTTGTTGCATAAACTTTCTTCCTTTTCAATCCATTTCTTATAAAAATTATGTTACATGTTATTATTTTTCTCTGCATTTCATAATGATCAATCAGTGAAAATGTTTTTTTAAATATTATAGGTTTGATACACGAACAGTGGTAATGGGTTTTAGGATGATGTAACTCCAGAACAACTATCACATTTCCTGTGACAGTAGATATTTCTATCCTCTACATATTTGTAGAATGTGGTTTATTTATGTGGCATTCCGGTGACTTATGATTTTTTTTCTAGAAAAATTTTGAGTTTTTATAATCACATGTTATTTGTTACATTCAAATATCTATCTCAATAAATGACTACATATTGTTCCATCTTTTCCATAATATGTACCACTTAATTTCTGTTTTAAACATTTCCAATTATAATATGATTTATTATGTTTCAAAATTGGGGCAGGGACAGGGGAAGGGGTAGGGGCTGGGGCTGGGGCTGGGGTTAGGGTAGGGGATGGGGCAGGGGAAGGGGGAGGGGGAGGGGGGAGTTGGGCAGGTGGGGGGGGGGAGGGTGGGCAGGGGCTGGGGGGAGCTGGGCAGGGGGGAGGGGCGGGGGAGCTGGGCAGGGGCAGTGGGAGGTGGGGGAGCTGGGAAGAGGGAGGTGGTGAGCTTTGCAGGGCCAGGGGGAGGGGAGGGGAGGGGGGAGATGGGCAGGGGCAGGGGGAGGGGGGTATCTGGACAGAGGCAGGAGGAGGGGGGAGCTGGGTAGGGGGAGGGGGATGGGCAGGGGCCTGTGGAGCGAGGGAGTTGGGCAGTGGGAGGGGGATGGGCAGGGGGATGGGGAGGGGGCTGGGCAGGGGGACGGGGAGGGGGCTAGGCATGGGAAGGGGGACTGGGCAGGGGGAGGGGGCTGGGGAGGGGGGGTGCTGGCAGGGGTAGGGGGAGGGGGGTAGCTGGACAGAGGCAGGAGGAGGGGGGAGCTGGGTAGGGTAGGGGCGCTAGGCAGGGGCCAGTGGAGGGAGGGAGATGGGCAGTGGGAGGGGGTTGGGCAATGGGATGGGGAGGGGGATGGGGACGGGGACGGGGAGGGGGATAGGCATGGGAAGGGGGTCTGGGCAGGGGGAGGGGGGCTGGGCAGAGGGGAGGGGGAAGGGGAGGGGTTATATTTTATTCCTTTTTATTTAGTCATATATGTTTTCTACTATTATAATGATTTCTTAGAAGTTTCTCTTTCTGTTTAAATTTTACCTACCACTATCTTGTCTTTCTAACATATCTTTCAGTTTGTCCTGGGTTTGCAGCTCGGTTGTGGAGGTGCTTCCAAGTTTTGTCTATGGATGATTATTGAGGTATACCAAATATTTACTCCTACTCTTGCATCTGTCTTCACTGTTTAAATATTCATGAATAACCATCCTAGGAATTAATTATAACTGATTTGGATATCTATTCCTGTGGATCATTTTTTTAAATTTAGTCACATTCCACTGCTTTTCTAAGGGAACGTTTTAGTGGGGGTGGCCAAGGGGAGGGGCTGGGCAGGGGCAAGGGGGAAGGTTGGAGCTGGGCAGGGGGAGGGTGGGGGGGAGCTGGGCAGGGGCTGGGGCAGGGGAAGGGGCAGGGGGAGGGGGGGAGCTGGACAGGGGAGGGGGGGGAGCTGGGTACGGGGAGGGTGGGAGATGGCATGGGGAGTGGGAGGGGGGAGCTCAGCAGGGGCAGGGGGTGGGGGAGCTGGGCAGCGGGAGGGGGCGAACTTTGTAGGGCCAGGGGGAGGGAGGGGGGTAGCTGGACAGAGGCAGGAGGAGGGAAGAGCTGGGCAGGGGGAGAGGGCTGGGCAGGGGCCAGTGGATGGAGGGAACTGGGCAGTGGGAGGGGGATGGGCATGGGGATGGGGACGGGGCTGGGCATGGGAAGGGGGGCTGGGCTGGGCAGAGGGGAGGGGCCGGGCAGGGGCACGGGGGGGGGGGGGGGATGGAGCTGGGCAGGGGGAGGGGGGAGCTAGTCATGGGGCTGGGCAAGGGGAGGGGGCTGGGCAGGGGGAGGGGGTGCTGGGCAGAGGGGAAGGGGAGGGGCAGGTCTATGAGAGGTTTTCATATTTATAGTCGTAATATTTTAGTTCAATTTCTTTCAACAGATTTTTAAATTTCACACCTTCTGAACTTAACCTCCCCCATTCGAGCATCTTCTATTTTCATTGTCTTTAGTCTTAACTCCATTTTCTTCCATCATGAGTAACCCACTAACATCATTATGGTGTTAAATTTTTTAATACATTTCATAATTTTATATCCATTTTCAGGTGGCTATCATCAAATCATGGTTTGGAGCAAGTTTACGATTTCCAAACAGGATGACAACACCTATATAGTTGAACTGCTCTTCAAAACAATGGCTGGGAAATCCATGTTTTCATTCTACTCATTTTTGATTATTTTCATTTTGCTGGACTGATTTCCATTAGTTTTTGTTCTCTAGGTTTTCTAAACTTACCATATTTATTTCAGTCATTTTCACATTTGTCGGTTTTATTTTTCCAATCACTGTCTTATGTTGGATTTGACTTTCACTCTTTAGTCAGTATTATTGTTTCATATCAACTTTTATAAATACAAATTCTTTTTAAAAGTAAAACCATTAATCAAGCCCTTCTCTTTTTAGTCAACATTATTGTTTCTTCTCAACAATTATAATTATTAATTCTTATTAAAAGAACAATCGTTAATTGAATAAGCCGTGCTATTGCACGGGCGAGTACTAGTATATAATAATTATAATAAGTTAAATGAATGAATAGTTATAATAACAATAAAATAATTAAATAATTTGATAGATGAAAATTGGGGGGAACCTCATTTGAGGATTTGGGTGAAGTTGACAGAACCCTCCCCCATCTTCTTCTTTGCGGCACCGAAGAAACCCCCATCAATCGTCTTCCCTAGCTAGAGCAGTGACCTATGAACACATCCAACAAAGAATCCAATGCTCCACTAATTATTCGTCCATCATTCGACCTGCCCCATTTGGGGATCCCGTCATCCAAGGGATGGTCGCGTGTGGACGAAGCCGACCGGTGGTCGGTCGACTTGAAACCCACGTCAGAGACGTGTGATGCCTTCTACCATTATCCTTTTATTAGAAACATCCACCCATGAATCCCTCTGAGTGATGGTAATTCGGATTTTGGGAAAATGATGAGCATTTGAGGTTTTTTTTAATTTCTGTTTTTGGTATACGATCCCTATTCTGTTTGAATTAGTGTTTTATTTTTAGGGAATGTGGGGTTCCATGTCAAGGATAGAATCATACTGTTCACACTATTTTCACTTGGGGTTATCAATGGTTTTTTTTGGATTTCTGTGTATGTATATAAAAACCCTTTGGTGTGGTAAAGATGTTCAGAAGAGGGGTTTTCTTCATGGTATCTTTGCAGTAGATCCTTACAATGTAATTTCAATCTGTTAAGGAGAGAATCCTTCTGTTCACACTATTTTCACTTGGGGTTATCAATGATTTTGGATTTCTGTGTATGTATATAAAAACCCTTTGGTGTGGTAACGATGTTCAGAAGAGGGTTTTTCTTCATGGTCTGTTTGCAGTAGATCATTACAATGTAGTTTCAATCAGTTAAGGAGAGAATCCTACTATTCACACTATTTTCACTTGGGGTTATCAATGGTTTTGGATTTATGTGTATGTATATAAAAATCCTTTGGTGTGGTAAAGATGTTCAGAAGTGGGGTTTACATCATGGTCTCTTTGCAGTAGACCCTTACAATGTAGTTTCAATCTGTTAATATCCTTTTCCAATTTTTATTTCTCTCTTGCCATTGTGAATGGATGACCCTAAAAACCATGGTATGTGCTGTCTACAAAGTAATTGAGGGGATGTTTTTGTAAAATATATATAAGAAAATAAATTTTTTCTTGATTTTTTCAAATTGTTTCCAATCGATTAGTAGTGTTATTAAATCCTCCTTGCTATGAAATTATTTTTGCTGTTACGAAGCAGTGGAATCATCTGAATGGTAAGGGATTTTATTTTGTGAAATATTTTCAGATATTTCCTATAATTCAAGTATTTTATTCCAATTAGTTTTAGTCTATTTGTGGTATTTATTACTTGATTGTTCAAGTAGTTTTTTATGATAGTAATAGATCTATGAACTTTTCATACATTCATCTCTTTAGAACCTTTTCCCTACAAATTTTATTTATTTCTAATCTATTTATGTGAAATATAGGGTTTATTTTTTGAAAAAAATGCTCAAATAGTTCATGAAAAAAAATTTAGATATTTTATGCCAATTTATTTTCATCCAATTACTAATATTTACTTGATGAATATTTAAATATTTTTGTATTATGTCATTATGATAGCAAGATGAATTTTATTAAATCTATGCTTAATTTTTTTAAAATGTATATGAATTTGATATTTTTATGCTCAAACTTATTTTAGTCCATCAACAGTGTATTTTGAATGTTGTTTTGATAGTTTTTGTGATTGAAATATGATATTTTTATGCTCTTCCCCAACAATTCATGTTGGTATTAAATTAAAAATATTATATGAAATTTCTTTGGTCTGTGAGACTTATTTTCTCCAAATTATTATTATTATTCTTTTTAGAAACTGAAATTAGTACATATACTTATATATGAATTATAATTCAAATTTAAAAATTAATTACAATGTTGTAAATATATACTTATGTATGTGTACACATAATTGAATGTCAAAAACCTTGTCTTCCCATTGAATTCTCTTCAATAAAATTAGTTTTAAATGTTTATTTAATTTTAATTAGGCTCTTATGAGTGCACGTGAAGTTGTCAAACTTTCACATCAATGCTTTTTTTTCAACACAAGTGGATGTATATATATATATATGTATGTGTATATGTCATTTTATGTAAAATTGTTATTATATATGTATATATATGCATGTGAGTATGAAATCATGTTTTATTTGAATATCAACATTTATATAAAAAATGTAAATATATATATATATATATATGTATCCATTTCTGTAGAACTATTATATAAATATATAGGAATGTGAATGTATTTACAACTCATTTTCATGCAAAACTATTTTGTCAGGTCACATGTATCACCAAGTAATTTCTTTTTATGAAATGGATATCAAAGATTTTTATTTTAAATAATATTAATAGTACTTATGATGTAAAAGGAAAGTTATATTGTTTTTAAATCCAAACCACCACACCTGGATATTATAAAGGCAGGGGATGGGGGTGAACCCAAACCCTTATTGGACCTTTGTCCAATCATATAATGGGTGTACCCAGATAGCGGTCCAATGCATTGGATAATGTGTTAATCTCATGAGATGTCATGTTTGGTGTTCAAGAGGATTTATCCTAAGAACATTGAGGGGTTAGGGTGTTAACCTAATCCATCATGGGACTATATCCACCATGTCATGGGAGTGAATTGAGAATCGATGCTATGATCCAAG
Organism: Viscum album; assembly: GCA_963277665.1. Classification (NCBI taxonomy): domain Eukaryota; kingdom Viridiplantae; phylum Streptophyta; class Magnoliopsida; order Santalales; family Viscaceae; genus Viscum; species Viscum album. The sequence continues at coordinate 212,569,107 of OY728144.1, forward strand.
GTACCTTTAGGAATTAATTATGAATGCTTTTAAATTTTCAAGTTAAATCACTATTATTTTATGAATAAACGAATTGATTTTTTTTTCAAATGTTATATTTGTATTGCAATCCTTTTAATTAAAATGTTTATTTTGGAATGTTTTCATGATTTATTAAGCGTGCATTATCGAACTTCATAACTTGTTTTACTTTTTATTTTGAATTGAAAAACTCAATTTGATTCCTTTATGTTTTGGGAACACCCTTACTAAGCTATTTATCACCCACCCTATGTTTTAAAAAAATTCTCTTCATAGGGCTTAAGGATGTGTAGAAGAGAGGTAGTGGTCGAGCTCTCGATATGGTGTTTAACCCTTTTAAATAAAAGTTTTGGTATTTTATTTTATAGGTTGTGTAATGAGATTTATCCAATGTATCTAGACTCTCTAAAACTATAAGACTTTGAGATCTCAAGTTGTGTCATAAATAAATTAATTTTTTATTAAAAATATTAATGGGTCGTTATAGAGACACTACGACCCGCACATGGGAAGGGAGGTTGGCCAGTGGCTCTCAGTCTATGGTAGAGGGAATGCCGACATCAGGAAGGCAGAAAAATCTTGGAAGAGGCCACAATAGATGGCATGCCCACGACCAGTGGTGGTTAGTTCCATCTCGGATCATCCTAGGGAGAAGCCGACTTGAGCGGGAGGTGGTGCGCTGTAGGACATGCCGAGTTTCTTGGTCGGTGAGGTAGCGTCTGCAAGAGGTCAATCAGGGACCTCAAAGAAGCGGTTTTGGGTGTCTCTTTGGGTAGAAGACAACAGAGGGGGGGGGGGGGGGGTCGCACAATCTAGTGTCTCCAGGGGAGAAGGGAACCCACACTATGGGGAGGTGATAGTCTGATTGGGATGTAAAGATGCCGAAGGTGAGAGGCACCGACAGTTGGGGTCTCTTAGGAAGCTCGAACAGGATGGGATGGGTGGGATATGTGGAAAATTATCATCTCTGGTCCAGCACCTAGACCTAAGGGCCATTTACACCGCGGGATGGCCTCCGCATGTCAAAAATATGATGTGGCGGAATATGTAAATATTAAATGATATTGGTTTTTAAAAAAACTAATTTAGTTGAATGGGTTGGACTGAAATACCCTTCAATGCAATTACAAAAAAAACAAAAACTCATAAACATTAAAACAAAACAAAATATATAATAAGAATTTATTAATAGTAAATATAATTGGAAATATAAAACAAAAATAAATATTTAACAATAGTAAATAAAACTAAATGTATTACAATAATTGATAATTTGTTATATGTTTATAAATATATAATAACTACAAATTATTATTTTTTAACTATATACACATTTTATATTTATTCACAGTAAATTTATTAGTGGAAATTTCTGTTTAAATGTTACATTGATTTATATATATTAATATATTATGTATGCATACACTAAAAATTTGTATTAAAAATTCCTATATATTTATAATAGTGAATATACTGTGTATAGGAAATAATCTATGGAAATTTCCAATAAAAGTTTTCACAGGAATTTTACCCTGGAATTTTGCATAGTTTATTTGTGCAATAATATACCCTCAATTATTTTTTAAGTGGAAATCCAAATTGGAAATTTAAGATGACAATTTTCTTTTTAAATTGACATTGTAATTTTTCAGTGAATATTTGCATAGCTTATTTATGTATTAATCTATTTTCACATGTAATTTAAGTGGAAATTCAAATTGAAAATTGTGATGAAAATTTTCATCCTATAGTATGAGGTACTGGAATCAAACTCAAATAAATGTTAAATATATCATCAATAGAATCAACATGCAAGTAATAACTTGCATCGAAACGAGATCATATCAGGAATTCACTTGCCGCAACAAATGTAGATTTCACTAATAGCTTTAAACTTTCACTACAAGTTTTCATTGATAATTTTCAATGGGATTATGTGACCTTCCAGTGTAAATTTGTACTTAAAATTATATTATATATTTCTATTCATATATATACATATATATGTATGTATATATATATGGATTCAAATTTTTTACTTTATATTCGCACTAGAAATTTTTAGTATAGATTTATATTAGTGAGAATATTCATTGTAAATGTAAAACACCAAATTTCAATGCAAATTTACATTGATGTTTGTAAACATGTAATGAAAATTTCCACTATAAATTTTCACTTTTTGTTTATAATTTAATATTACCATGTTTATTTTTATTTTTATGTTTGTCTTCATATTTATTTAGTTTTCATTGGAAATTTCCCTTATACATTGAAATTTTATTTCAAATTTTTAGTGGAAATTTTTTCTATGGATTTTATAAGATGTTGTATAGTGGAAAATATACATTGAAAATTTCCACTGAAAATTTGATTGGAAATTGGCAATAGAAGTTCCCAGTGGAAATTTTCTCTAAAGGTTTTGAGTGGAAAGTTTCACTAAAGGTTTCCAAAGGAAATCTACAAAGAAAATTTCCAATGAAAATTTATATTTTTTATTTATTTATCAATAGAACATCATTGTAATTTAATGTATAAATTTGAACTTCTAGTTGAAGTTTGCACTGGAAATTTCTAGTGGAAGTTTTCCCTTGAAATTTTCAGAGAATGTTTGCACTAAATATTTCCCATGGAAATGTATAGTTCAATGTTTTTATTCATGATTTATGATGTGTTTATAGACTCCTAGGAATCCCTAAATTTTACCTGAGAAGTTTTTAATGAAAATTTGGAATGAAAATATTTAGTTAAAAATGACATTTTTTACTTATATATTAATATATTTTCATTATAAATTTAAGTGAAAATTTGAAGTGAAAGTTGCATGTGGAAATTTTCATATGATATTTATGGTGGAAATTGACATCGGAAATTTATGGTGGAAATTTACCCAGGAATTTCCAGTGGAAATTTCGATGGGAATTTCCAGCAGCGGTAGTGTAAAAAATTCCCAAAAATGCATAATAGAGGAAGTTTTTTCCAAAACCCCAACCTGAGGGTCAGGTTCAGGTTCCCAACCTGAGAGGATTTAAATATGGTGTGGGTGGTCCCCTTTGACAAATTTCTCCTTCCAATTTTTGTTGTTTTGTAGGAAAATTGACATCTAAGCCACCCTTTTTTGTTTTTTTATTAAAGAGATGACCCGTCAACAAAAAACACCCTAAAGCCCACTGACCAATTTTGTTTGTTTGGAAAGAACTTTTCCAGCCTATAAATAGGCTGCATAAATTTTTATAATTTTTTTTTATAAATAAGATCTATAAATCTATGGAAATAAGGAATTACTGGAGAACCCTATTCCACCAACCTATGCCTGACTAGAATACTCAGGTTCACCAGAATCTGATTTTGGAAATGAATTTGGGTAAAAAAACATATATATATATATATATATATATGTTCTTGAACAATAAAACTGACAAGATTAATTTTAATCTGAAATAAAAACATTGGATGGCCACAGATGGGCCATCCGATGTTGTATTTAGCAAGTATCTACGATGTTGTGACCTTAATCACACACTCATTAATATTTAATGTAAATTTAATTTTCTAGTGGCTTAAAAACAAAATGTGTCACTTTGATACCAATTGAAGGTAGCAGACATGTTTCAGAAGCCCCAAAAGTTGGGATTTTAAAATTACTCCATTTACGATCAATATGAACTCATTGAAGATGGTGAATTGTTGTCCGATATAAGCCGAGGATCTCTCCTAAAGAGTTCTAAGAACAAAATAAAAGCATAAAATACATGGTTTAATCAGAATTCGCACTCGATGTCTGCTCATTGATGATGATCACTGCTCAAAGAATCCAAAGACGAATTCCTCTAGATCATCCACACATGATTTAAAAACCCAATAGAGTACTGATCGTAGAAATATCAGTGCTAGCATGTATTTACAAAGACACCTTCGATGCTCTGGTGATCACCGCATCACCTTTATTGCTATGCACGAGAGAGAGCGCGATTTGATCTCCTGGATCTAGATCCTCTCTCCCTATCTAGTGTGTGTGAGAGATAAAAGATATAGGGATTCCATTAATAGTCCTTGGAGAAGGCCTCTCCTCCTCTATATATAGTATGCAATAAACTTGCCCAGAATTGGCTCCCTGACCCCAAATATATTACATAGTATATAAACGATATTATGATTACTATACTAAGACATAAATACCGATTTTTATTATTATCACTTTCTTATAATATAATAAATATATTATGTGATAATACCCAAGCCTTTAACTCAGCTTTTTTTTCCTGAAAATATTAAATGAACCTTTAATATATTGAACTAATATTTGTTCAATTAATATTTTCCATGTACTTAATTTAAAACTTGTAAATACATTTAATAAATAATTTCAATGCCAATTTTTCTTAACTTGAATATATTAATTTATTTATTCTTTTGGTGATTGTATCACCTTGGACAAAACCTGAAACCCAGTGGTGGGGCCCACTATGTTCAATATATCTATTCAACTAAATAGTAAAGATTCTTGAATATTCTATTGTGTGTGAACCTCTAGGACCTTATCTCAATAGTAGTAAATATTATTCACAAACCAAGAGAGGGATCTAGCAACCCATCAAGGCCCCTAAATATATAAGGATAGTCACAGCCGTGGAAACCAACATATGAACACACACTGTGTAATATAATCTCTTGGTCTTTAATATCTCATAAAGAAGTATGCATAGTCATGTCATCACCCTTTCCTTTCATTATTTTTTATTGATCTAACTGGGTGGATTTAACCTAGACTATCATGGCCATGGTCTTATGAAGGTACTACAATCCTGATCGACATGGCCTGAGATATATTACTTCTTTGTCCTGGAAGTAAAAAAATAATTTCTTGACCATTCAACTTATGTCATACCACCAATGAAGTACACAACACACGCTACCTCACCATGATTTCAATATCATGGTTTTTACTTGAATCAATGAACCCGATAAAATGGAACACAATGGTAATGATCTCCTATCAAGATACCATTACACATGTCCATAGATAGGAACACCCAATGACACCCGAAACATGTGGTGTTCCTCTTGGGGGTCTGTCCTCGTGATCTCACTAATAGAGATCACCAAGTGCAAACTTCATGAGGATAAGTCTCAATACTTATGAACCCCCATCACCTGATAGTAAAATATCTATTGTTTATAGCCAGTACGATGCATCTAGACCATTTAACATAAGTTTAATATTAATTTCATCGTATCTCAAGGTTCTCATTATAACTTAGGATCTATTATAACATTTTTATATGATAATTAACTTATAGAAATTATCATTTTGATAGTGGATGCAAAACATTCTACACTATAACGGTATGAATACATCTTGTATATTTAACTATACACATGATATGGTAATCAAAAGTACTGTTCAAGTTGTGTCAAGGGCACCCACTATTGCAATATAATATGTTCTAGTACTTATTCAAATGTCATGTCATGATTTATCATGGAATGTATTAATGCCTCAAACCTCGTGGTAGTCTCACCCATGGGGACACCCAAAACAATGGCCTCAGCACCCAGTGTAGCACCCTTCTCCAATGACTAGAGACCCCAAACAACTTCCTTAGAGACAGCCATAGGGTCAACATCAGTCATTACAGGGTCCTCCAGTGCATGAGATGTACCAGAAATATCATAAGGAATAAAATTTAGTAGTCGAAATATGGAACCTTAAGACATAAAATTGACATTACCAGAATCCTCCTTCCTCTCTACAACGGCATGAGAAGACAAGGTGCCCTCAACTCTTAACACTTTTCCTGTCAAAGGAGCCATATCATCAGTTGGAATCTAGGGTTTTTTAGGAGTGTCCTCTTTATTTCTCAAAGAATCATCTCCAATATACTCAAGAGAGGATATAGAGGTATATACTTCAACCATTGGCATGATTAAACAATTTTTCTCAATATAAAAAAGACAAATAATTCTATGGAGACTCACCATCACTGATGAGGCACTTAGAAAAAGACTTCATTATCTATTTCTCTTTCTTTTTTCATAGAGGGAGTCTAGCACTGGCCTTCTCAAAAAAAATAATTATACGTGGAAGTATAGATTCTCCTACCATCTCATCCTCCATTATCTTCTTACTAAGGGATAGCTCTCATGGTTCAAGACATGATTCATCGGTTCCGAGTGGGGTTCTAGTCAAGCCAAATTTCGGAGAAGGAATCTTGGTCGATCTCCCCTTCATTCTCTATAAATCAGGATGAAATTTCCCATAGTAACAACATATTATTAAAATTAAAGAAAGAAATAAAAAAATTAGGGAAAAAGGGACGGAAAATTTATATCATTAGGATCAACATAGTCTTCCCATTCCTCATAAGACTGATGGTCGACCCCTTCAGCGGTACCCCGTATCGACATGTCCTTCACTTGTGTCATGGAAGGAATCTGACTGAGAGTTTCATAAAAAAGAAAATATAGTTACTGAATATAAATAACTACCTCAGTGGGATCATCCTCAAACAAAATATTGGTTGGGACTCGAGCATCTCTAATTTCTAGAATCTTTATCCCAACATGAAGAAGAGACCACATGATTTCAGCATCAGAAGGCATGATCATCCAAAATTGGTCTGCCTATGGTTACACATATTCAAAGGTTTTATTGGCCTACTATGAAGATGATTCGACAAAAATTGGTTCCACAGGATTATTGACTCCCTCCGTCGTAGATGAAGTAAAAGAAAATGGAACCTGAGTCTCCTCTTAATAATGAAGGCCGAATCTCCTAAGCCCAACCTCAACTATCACCACCCTTTTGATCCTAACCGATGAACTGAACCATGCACAAGTTTGTTTGAGTGATATTAGTACCTAATTATAAACACCTTCTAAAGGAGATGAAGCAGCTTTTGGAGGAGGCAGAGCGTTTCGACCCCACTTTCCATTCCCAACGATTATTACATCCCCAACTCGAGGTACATATTTTGTCAACAATCCCTAGGGATATGATGAAATCCATGCCTCAACATACTGAGAGTTCTTCTGAGTAGATGAGACCGATGTAGAAAAGTTGATTGCCACTCAAGTCATCTCCACAATTATTAGAATCCATAACTGTCGGGATACTATTGGGTGCCTCTCTGATCGAACATGCACCAGTGGAGATACAATTATTTATTACAAACACTTAAACTGGTGTGAAAACCTATATGAATCATAGGCCTCACATATAACCTCTCCATCAATTTGATTCACAAGCATGTCATCCTTAAAGGCAATCATGTACGATCTTATTTCATCTCTAGTTTTTCCATCATCAGTGAATGTACTAGTAGGAAAGTCTCTATATGGGAAGAAATTAAACTCCATGAATAGGTATACCCTCTTCAAGGTATTTCTAGGATTCATGGAAAAGGGATTAATACCAGAAATGGCCTAAAAAAATTGTTGAAACTAGCACCTGGGAACTTCAGAACTACTTAATAAAGCATAGGATCTAAAGTGAGATGTGACCCATCCCCACAGTACGTAGAATGAACCTTCAATTTTAAAAGGGGGATTCCCTTTGTGAATATTCAATAGAAATTTTTGAATCTTCCCCAGGATAGGGTCTGACAACCCTATATAATTCTTCTTTTCCAACTTGTCCACAATAACAAATGATCCCGGCCTCACGCCACTATTGGAGTTGTGGATAAGAAGCATGTAGATAGTTAAACAGATGGATAAGAAGCCTGCAAGACATTTCTTTCAGGTATTTTGGACTTGGATTTGTACCACCATTGAGCACACTCCCCCTTTTCCAATGTGGGATAAAATTTACTAGTAACACTCCACTTCTACGTCTTGAGACGCCCCGTAAGACGTTTGTAGGTGGGGTCATTCCCCTCTGGCTCTAGAAAAGAGTTCATCCATGATTTAGGATATATATCCCCCCTCAGGAGGGGGTCTTCTTTCTTAATATCCCGAGATATATTCAATATCTCATGATCCCAAATTAATTTCCTTTCAATGTTGTCCCACATCCTTTGAATGGGATGAATTTGTTATACATCTCTCTAAGGATCAGAGCCCCAGAGATCTTATGAATATCCTATAGGCTGACACTGTATTCTACATGCATCAGGTGGAAAGAGTTAGTTTAGGAGATCCATTTTCTTAGCAACATTGGAATGAATTCGAAATTATTGTATGTGTACATATGGGCCACCCATATGGATTCATATATTCCTGCTGATTTCAACTCAGTTGCAAAATTAGCATAGGTATAGCACATCCAGTAATCCCACATCCTCTCAGGTCTTACACCCCCTCCCTGGCATAGGACCTATTCTTACTTGCAACCCTTCGATTAGTCCATATTGGAATCACATAAGACAAATGAGTAGTAATGCATCCTTAATTCAGGCATGTGTGGCTACAAATCTGGAGCACATTGGTTGTGAGGCATGACATATGACATGGATAATGTCCCCAAGTTAATATACATTTCCATTCTTGAAATGTGGGAAGTAGTGAATTTTCTATAGTCTTAAAACTAGGAAAGTGGAATATAATTCATCAAATCCAATAAGAAGACCTCCTTCAGATGACAATGGCCATAAAACAACAGATAGTTAATCCCAGGTTACTCACTATGATACTTCTTCAGATTCCTTGAAAAGTCTGGTAGAGTAGTATCACATACATCATAGAAGTCCGGCTGAAATTTTTTACTATTCCTCAATGTGGTTTCCATAATGTTCATAAGAAAATACAACCTTCAATGTGGACATTGAATCTACAATTAAAGACAAATAATTTCATTAAAAACAAGAATTGGTTTTGTAGGGAGATTTTATAAACTTGGAAATTTGGAAAAGGCATGAGCCCATATAGGGTACTCACACAAGTGGACTCATGAAAGTCCCCCTCTCAAGTAGTCTCACATGGTTCTCTAACCCAAATGTATGTGTCACATAGATATATGTGTACTTGGTCTACTAAAAAGAGGCTTTAGAAAATGAATCTTAAGTGAAAGGTCAATGCAAAATACCTGCACAACGAGACCAACGATACTAATTCATGAGAATCCTCCACTGAGACCAACAACCCTATTTATAGAAGTTGGAGCCCATGTGCACAGCCTGTGTATATTCCACACTTATGCGAATGACCAGTGAATATAACCTATTTAGATTAACAATGCCACTAGAAGTTCCTTTTCATCCTTTTACCTTAGGATCAGGCCATGTCATTATGATCAGATCCAATCCCGAGGGGAGACTTTTGTTGACACTAAATTTTGAGATATGGATGAAAATGTATTAAAGTTACCTTAAAATGAATAAAGGAATAAAAGAGAAGAACTCCAAAGGATTAATACTTCACCAAAATACATTCATGCACCCCCCCAATAAGTGCTGATATATAGGGTACTTTCACATCCAGTGGCATTGCGCAGGCCCAGACAGTAGGATCACCCAACGGTACTGTGTAGGGTACATGCACGTTCTCCTACGAGAAAGACCTGTGAGAGCCATCACTTTCACCCAGGGCCTCATATTCTTCTAAAAATAGGACGTTAGGTATCCTCATTGGTACAACATAAAATCCTTGAGAAACATTGAAGTTTTTCTCAATCTAGTAATTCATATAGGCCCTAAGAACCCTTTCAGGTAGCTCTATAAAATGCAAGAGAAGAGGGAACAAATGAGGATAGTGGAATCAAAACCCCTCTAAGGTCTGATATACACAACACCTATGTGAGGAACCTTTTCCTCCCTGGTAGTTAAGATCCAACATGAAGAAACCTCCCCAAACTTGGGGCCTATATGAGATCATTCCAGGGACACCTGAGAATACCCTTGGAACCAAGAGAAAATACTATCCCGAGAGTTGTTTCCCAGGTGGTCCATCACCAAAAAAATATCATATCGCACAAGCCTACCTCAGTGAAACTCTTCCAGTCCTCCAAGGTATACCCTGCGTGAGACCCCCTTGGCTTGTTGAGCCTCTACCCTATGTGAGGCACCTCTCAATCCCTATTTTAATCCAAAATGGAAGGAGCCTTCTTCCTTTGGATTCCTCATTTGAGGGGGGGTGATTAAAACCTCCACTGAAGCCTATGAATTTACAAAAACATGGAAAATGGGACACCAAGATGTATCCCATTTGGATATTAATTCCTTTGGTTAGAGGTGTCCCACACTAGACCAACCTGATGGGTAGGGTTCTTAGGGTGTATGTGAATATGAATCCCTTCAGTCATGTGGACCCCGACCCTGGGGATAGTGTCAAGGATCTCCCAATCTTGGACATGAGGGTTAAGGCCTTTCCCTTCCCTCATATCTCTAAGACCTAGGGCCTCTAGTTCCAGGTGGGGAAGGCGATGATCACACATTATTTACCATGGAATGAGATCCTCCTCTCTTCCCCAGGAATCGATTTTATGGAATCCCTCCCAGAGTAAGCCCCTAGCCTTTCTCTTAGGACCTATCATGATTCAATCCTTCCTTTTTATCCATACCTGTGGGATATATCTAGATAGGTAGTCAGATCTAACTATCCCAAATACCCAAAAAAATTGGAGATACTAAAACTTAAAAGCTCTTTCTCTCCCCGTTTGGGTGTAGGGTAAAACAATGGGAGGGAGGTGCCAGAGCCCACTCTTTTTCCCTCTCCCTTTGTGTTTTGGTATCGACCACCAACAACAAAAGAATATTATGCGGTTTCCCTAAACTAATTATTCCTATTGTTTCTCACATTGAGCATGAATCATGTGTGATTAGAGGTTGGGGTTGATCATGATATCCACATGATCCCAAACAATCAGCCTTCTACTCGGTATAATCCCCATCGTTTCACAAAAGGGATCCTCCCTAGGAGTAAGCCGAAACCAAACCACTTAAACCCATGGGAAACCTCCTTAGGATTAAACCCCAACTCAATCATCTCAAATGGAAACATTCTCTTATGAGACAAAACTTCATAGGGACTTTGTAGGTGTGGTTCCTCACAACCAAACTATGTGGGCTTTGATTCCCATCCAAATGGGATATGTAGGAATCATCCCTAAGGTATAAACCCAACACTCCAAATCCACTGTGTTCTCTCAGGGGCCACATTCCCAGTTTGGGCCTCCTACACAGTATAAGCCCCAACCTTTTAAAAAAGGTAATCCTCCTAAGGAGTAATCCCCAAAAAAACTACTCAAACCAAAGGGAATCATCCTTAAGAGTGACCCCAACTTAATCATCACAAAGGGCCACATTACCCTACGAGACAAACCATAAGATGGCCTCTATGGGTTTGGGTCCTCACAATTGAATTGCGTGGGATTTGATTCATATCTAAATGGGATACTTAGGAAACCTCCCTGGGGTCCAAACCTGACATCCCAAATAAACTCTATTCTTTTTGGGTCACATTCCTAGTATGGGCTTCATACTCGGTATAAGCCCCATCCTTTCACAAAGGGAATCCTCCCTAAGAGTAATCCCCAACTAAGCCACTCAAACCCAAGGGAATCTTCCATAGTAGTAATACCCATCTCAATTATCTCAAAGGGAAACATTCACCTTGGGGAAAAACCTTCAGAGGTCCTCCATAAGCATGGTTCCTCACTACCAAACTTCATGGGATTTGATTCCCGTCCAAATGGAATATGTTGGAAGCCTTCCTAATGTCCCAATATGACACCCCAAATCAACCATATTCTCTCTGGGCCACATTCCTAGTATGGGCCTCCTGCTTGGTATAAGCCCCAACCTTTAACAAAAGGTAATCCTATCTAGGAGTAATCTCCAACCAAACCACTCAAACTCAAGGGAATCCTCCTTAATAGTAACCACAAATCAATCCTCCCAAAGGGCCACGTTCTCCTATGAGAAAAACCTTAAGAGGGCCTCCATAGGCATGGGTCATCACAACCAATCTACATGGCCTTTGATTCCCATCCAAATGGGATAAATAATAACCCTCATTGAAGTCCAAACCTGACACCCCAAATCAACCATATTTTCTCTAAGCTACATTCTCATTATGGGCCTCCTACTCGGTATAAGCCCCAACCTTTCACAAAAGGGAATCCTCCCTGTGAGTAAGCCCCAACCAAACCACTAAAACCAAAGGGAGTCCTCTTTAGGAGTATTCCCCAACTCAATCCTCTTAAAGGGCCACATTCCCTTGTGAGAAAAACCTTAAAAGGTCCTTCATAGGCACGAGTCCTCACAACTAAACTACTTGTCATTTTATTCCCATTCAAATGGGATATGAAAAAAGCCTACCTGAGGTCCAAACCCAACACCCCAAATCAACCCTATTGTATCTAGTCCATTTTCCTAGTATGTGCCTCCAACTCAGTATATTCCCCAACCTTTCACAAAGGGGATTCCTCACTAGGAGTAAGCCCCCAAAAAAACCACTCAACGGTATTGAAATCCTCTTTATGAGTAATCCCCAACTCAATCCTATCAAAGGGACACATTCACCTACAAGAAAAATCTTCAGAGGGCCTCCATAGGCATGTGTCCTCACAGCTAAACTACGTGCACTTCGATTCTCATCCATATGGGATACGTAGGAAGCATTATTGGGGTCCAAACCCAACACCCCAAATCAACCCTATTCTCTCTAGGCCATATTCCGAGTAGAGTCGTATCTAACCTAGAAGTCCACACCTCTTCTGGGTTCCCTGGGACACTTCAGAATAAGTCTCACACCAAACATAGACTAGGCACCTTAAGCCTTGACATCATTTTCTCATGATGTTAAACTGCACGGTTTGGTCCTTATCTCATGAAATTAAAAGGTATGATGTGTCCCGTTAAGTGGAACTGAACTATGTGAGTTCAGATTCCTTTCAAAAGGATACATAGGATGGATGTATCATGGGTAGAACCCCAATATCAAAAAACTCTCGTCTCCCTAGATGACGATACAATCCAGAGCATCCCATTGTGTGGTTTAAAACCAGCGTCTTAATAATAAATGAAAGACATAATGTCTAATTAGTACATAAAAGGGTAGCATTGATGAATAACCTCATATATATACAAATATATCCATTTATGAAGAGCCTCAGATACATACATATGATTCTAAATCCCAAACATGATAATAGTTGATTGTTAATTCAAGGGTGACCCACATTATACTTGGGAATCAATGAAGAATTCATGAACATATATTAAATATATAAGAGAGTAACAGATTATGTAATAATTTCCCCAAAAGTATGTGATGAGTCTGACTTCGCATACTCTCGACAAATGTGAGTACTTAAGTATCGTTGGCCAAACTACCCCATGAGAGCCTACCTTTGGAATGTAGGTCCATGATTCATCATGGATATGCGAACCCTTGGATGTTTCTATCTCCATAAACAAAATCCATTGTAGAAAATTTGGGAATAGTGAACCTTATGTGAATGATTGTACAAAACTCAACCCCTCTAATCAAACATCAGGTGACTGATTTTTATCAGAAACACCCAATTTAGTAGTTGTGGTTGAATAGGCTTTCATGTTCTACCTTGGTTTTATAGGTTGGTGACGTTAATTTTCATCATTAAACCTCATATTATTGCATTAATTGGGGAAATATCCAAATTTATTATAATTATAAAATTGGAGTGTATATGGCACATTAGATTGAGATTCTTTTCTTCAATTTTATTGGATAAAATTTTCCTATATCCTTTACATTTATGTTCTTTGTATCTATATTTCCCATAGTTTAAGTAGTTCCTTATTCCATTAAAGAAATACACCTATGTTTTTTCACATATTTTTGATATATTGGAAGTTAAATATTCATTCTTTCTTGGGTTTTATCATTTGAGTTTCCATGAAACTCCATTTTCAACTTATTTTCCCCAAGTTCATGAGAATAGTGAGTCTCTAATTTCCATTTCTTCCTTGATACCACATAAAATAGTTTCATTATAGATTCTAGACTCCCTTACAACTAACGTTTTTTAGAGACTTGATTTTAAGCCACTAAAAAATGATCAATTTTCCTTTTAGGGTCAATGATAAAATCAGTATTTTACCTTTGAATCCTTGTTTATTTTACTTTATATGTAACCATATATTAATGTTAATTTTTATTCAGTTGAAGTAATTCACTCCCTATTTTAATATGTTTTGTTCAAAGAAAATATTTATTAAAAAATTAATTTCTTAAACACCTCTCATTCTAGGATTTTTATTGTATTATTTTGCCTCATATTCTTAATGAGATTAAAAAATTGATCAAGTCTACCATCCAAATTATAAATAGATAAAACAAACTTTTTAAGCTCTGAGTACTAGAGAAAAAAAATATTTTCTTTTGTTTTGATCCATTTCTTAGTAATTATCAAATAGGAAGGCCCAATAAAGGAGGGTGGATTTTTTTCCAATGGACTCAATGAAAATTTGTTCCTTAATTGTAATGTTTTAGAGTTTTACATGGTTCATATTCTTATTCATTGATCGAGAAAGTTAGGTGAGCATATCCCTGATATTTTTCACTAAAACGACTACCCTGTTTCATTTCTCATTGGGACAATGATTTCATTGTCTATCATAATTTTTGTTCACCTGGTTCCTCCTAATCCCATCCATTGACTAAAACTGAAAAGGTTGGTGTTAGTATTAAGAAAAAATAATCATTATAAACAATCAGATGATAAGAAAAATTAATCTTAATAATTCTTAAATTATGAAACCTTCATTTGAACTTATCAAATTATAGGTTTAACCTATATCAATTTTGATACAACCTATGATACTCACTCCTAGTTCCACCTAGATTACTTTAGTTTTCAACCTGTTATTCTTCACAACCTAATCCATAAAATTGACTAAGCCCTGCCCTCATACATATTGAGAAAACTCGACCATAATATATATATTTGTAATAGATCATTTCAAATGAATAACAATTATACCACATAATAAATAATACCCATGCATCCTATAGCATTAATTTCTTTAGAGATTAGATAGATTAAAATATTATTTTAAAACATTGTGAATATTTCACCATAATTGCACCACAATCAACCCAATTCAAGAAATAAAAAATATTATACACCTTTCTATAACATAGGGGGTGGAAACATAAGAAATGGTGACCTTATACCCTCAGTAAGTGGTAAACATGAGAGATATCAATCAAAGATCATAAGTGAGAATAATATGAACATGTGGATATGAGAAAAAAATCAAAGTACATGAACATATCAAGAGGGAAATCATACCTAGTTAAATATGGACCATAAATCATGACTGATATCATATGAATTTTGTTATAACATAATAATTGATTCATAAGCGTGTGGAAACATTTTTCAATAATCTTGGTTCTTGAAAACATAACATAGGAATGTGGCATAACATAGAAATATGGAATAAACATAAGTGTATAAAATCATTTATAATATCAAGGATCAATGATAATACAACTATCACATAGTGAAATAAGTCCTATAACATAGTGGATTGGGTTCTCTCCACAATTCTATATGTGTCATCTCTTGATAAATAAAATTTTACCTAACACATTGTAGGGTTGTATAATGTTAATTACACCAATAAAATAATGATAACCATATATATATATATGCCACATGAACATAAAAACATTCCTAATTAGACTATAGTTTAAAGAACTTGTGAAATCGGTTTCATAAGAATTATCACAAGGCATAAAAATGTACTAATAAAAGAAATAAAATGGATGATTCCATTGAAATATGTCCCTAGTTAAACATAAGAAAAATTAAAATATTTTTACGTAGATGAAAAACACATTATAAGAGCATTAAAAAATTTCTTATAAAATAAAAAGAAATATACTTTACATTCTGATAAATTTTTAAATAAAATTAATAATTTATAAATAAACGGTTTAAAAAATATTGGGATGTTAAATAAAAATAACTTCAATGAATCATGAAAACATGGAAAGGATGATCTATAAAGAAACAAAAATGAAGATGGTGGGGAAAATTGATCATGGGGAAAATGTTAAAAATGATTATTTTCACAATTTTGTAAATAAATTCATATTTTATAGAAAATGAAATTAATATATCATATAATTTCTGGATAAATGTACCCATAAAATAAAATAAATATTATAGATAAGGATAAAAAAATATTCCTGACAAAAAAGAAGATATACAGTCAGTTTCAATTCCAAGGATTATTTCTATTGAATTATGAATAAAGGGTAATGAAAATGTTATGAAGTCATGTAAAACCCAAAAAAAACTAGAGGAGAATAAAATATTTTGGGTTTTCATTAGAAAGAATATACAATTTCCTCCAATGAAAATTTAGACAGAGGTAATAATGATTTCAAAGTGAGATTGGAAGAGGAACTCTTACATATTCTCCTAGATCCAATGAATGTGTTTCACCAAAATTATAATAAACATAACCATATAAATAACTAATTAAATAACCTTATTTATATATATTAACTTTTATATTATTCAATTATAATCATTTTTCACACACATATTTGTTAGTTATAGTTTATTTAAATCCTTGGATATTAATAACATTGATTATTTCGTACAAGTTTCATAATGGTGATGATGATACTATTCCATTGATAAACATTTAACCATTTTCCAATTATTAAATGTATTGGAATCATTATATTGAAATTATTTATGAAATCCAATGTACAGATCATGAGCATGGAATCCATGATGAGCATGTTTCATGTACTTTACCAATAATAATGAGTTAGTTTATAATGACAATTAATTTTTTTGAACCTTAAAGAACCATATTAATAACATAAATTAATATTTAATATAATATATCACAAGTTTTAATGTCTTTATTCTAATTAATTTTGAAAATTGGGAATATATTATAGTATCGTTCATGATGGTGGTTAAACCAAACCAAGAAAAAAAATTTATTAATAATGAATGTGTAATGGTTTTGAGTTATATTATAGTGGTATAATGTTTAAATAAGAATAATTAAATAAATAGAACATCATTATAGTGTTTAATTATACTTATAAAGGGTGAATATTAGTAGTTAATTGAAAAATATGGTGAAGAACTAGGTACATACTTTGATGGAAATACTCCTCAAAACAGGTTCTTTCGGAACGAAGGATTTATGATTCATTATCAGGAATAGAAGCTATATAAAATGTAACAATACATTAGGATATGATATTTAGGTGGTAATTAAAAATAAATTCTAAGGATATAAGTGTTTTGGAGTGGTTGGAAAAGAGATCCATTTATAAGTGAAAATAAAGGGCATTTCATTGGAAACATAAGTTAGGTGAGGAGTAAAGATGAAATTGAATAGATGTTAGGTGAGTTAGGTTAGAAAATGTTTGTGATAATTTTAATATTTACACACTAACCAAAAAAGTACTTTTATAATATCTAAATATCAAATTAATTATATAAAATTTGAGCCATGTTAATTTACCTCTTTTTTTCATGTTTAATCATTTTATATGAAAATTATTTTTAACTTAAAATATAATATGACTATTCTTACTTAATGTTGACGTTTGGATTATAAATTATAACTCAATTTAACCTAATTAAATTTTAAAATATGTTTATTTTAAATTTTAAATTAAAACATAAAATATATAAAAAACTTTTTTATAGAATTTTTTTAAAACATCAAACTTTCTTATCTTATTTCATATAATTTACTAATTAAATGAGTGTTAATATATTTTTTTACACACACACACACATTTTGTTTTACTAGATTCATCCTTTAAATGCGATTTAATTAATTTATTAAGAAAATACGCACTTAGAAAACTATTTTTATAAAAATATATCTTTTTAGCATGAAATTATTTTAATCACATCCCATTAAAATCAATTATTTATCTTCTAGCCATTCAATTTTATCAATACATTGGTATTTAAAACTTTTATTAAATTTTATAATTAAATTAAATCATTATTTATAAATAATAATAATAATATTTAATGAATATAAATATATAAAATCATTTTAATTAATTATTATCTTTTTATTTCATTCAAAAATTATTTATTATATGTTAATTATATTTTTTAGAATTTTTGTCTATCAATAAAAATTAAAAAAATTTAATGTACCTATTGGATACAAGTATGTCCAATGATCACATATCCAACGATCGTACATCGAATGACCATATGTCCAATGATTATATAACTAATGACCATATATATAATTGTCCTATTTCATTCCCATATATAGCCTTAATAATTCTCTAAAATCATTCATCATATTCTCAAATTTGTTTTTCAATATTTTAATCATATTTATAATGGGTTTTATTCTTTATATAGTATCATTGGTGGTATGATCATCATATTATCACATGGGGATGATAATTTTAACCTTGTAGTATTTTTATTTACATGTCATTTCATTACTTTAGTAATTTCATTAATTACATTTCATTTAGTTTTCTTTTTATATATTTTCTTTTCTATTGTAATATTCTACCATAATGAATTAAGATTTTAATTTTAGTTTAGTTTTGTGTATATCAAAAAATATATCACACACATAAAGAGAAATATGCACTAAGGTCGTGGGTTGTACTGATTTTTTAATACCCTGACATAGGGACCTGAATCCTAAGACCCAAATCAGAGTGCCACATGGCCTAAGTTCATTCCTTTGATCCCCAGAGGTTCGAAACTAGTGCCAAGTGATAAATTAAGAAAATGGGTAATTATTTTACCTCAAAAAACTGAAAAGATTAACAATGCATTTATATGTGTAAACTCTTTTAATAATACCCTTTCACATTTATAATGAAATAGTTTTTACAAAACATACTAAAAGTTATACAAAAATGATTCTATGCCAACATAAATAAATAAATAAAATCATACCGTGACCATCATAATACTATTATCATATCTCAAATGTGAATCAATGACTCACTACCGATGAATTAAGAATCCTTTCATTTCCCCGAATCATGAAAAATAATTTCTACATTTCTAATAAATCTCACATGTAGGGAATGAGTGTTAACTCTATAGGATATCCTCAATGATTCTGATAAATATTTTTTCCTGAGAAAATCCAAAAGAATATAATTCCAACAATCAATGATTAATTAAAATTATTTTATCCAATAATTTACAATAATGAACTATTTTAAACTGAGTTATAAAAACCATTTATCCAAAAATCACATTTCTCATGAGACACAAAATTGATTTCATCTTATACTGAATAGTTTATAAACTATATTTTCTCCTAAAAGACATCCTTTTCGAGAAACTTCATGTTTTCTCTATTCAGTAAAAAACTTTTCACTTTCCCAAAAACAAAGGAAACACCCCATTTCATGAAGATCACCAAAAACTCCCTATTTCTTAAAATTGTATTGATGTTATGGCCTAAAAAATAATAATTAAATAAATTCAAATAATCACTAGCTAAATCTCTCTTTCATAAACTTATTCATCACCCACTTACATATTTAACTCCAAACTCTTTACATTACCATGAAAAAGAGTGATTTTACACCTTTTAACCATTTCACTTTATAATGCATGCTTTTTAAGTTCCCCACTTTACCAAGGTAGAATATTTGAGGTATTCCGGATACGTCACACCAAAGTTACTTTCACACATGTTCTCATAATATTTAATATCTATAAACTTTAACCAATTGCTTATTTTTTATTTTTGAAAATTCCATTTTTCTTTGTTAAGTGGAAACCCAACATTTCATAACATATCTCTTTTCTCAAAAACAATTTCGTACTTCCTAACCACATAAAATTTAAATCAAAATTAAAACTGAAATAATATACCTTAGACAGATGTCATTAAATCAGCTCTATTGGTTTCTAAATATTCATATATTACATGTTCACCACTTATACCTCTTTGACACTCAGATGGAAATGAAATAGAATTGAATATTCAGTCATAATTACTCACCAAAATCATCCAATAATAGTAAAAAAGAACTCCATGGTCGAGTTCCTTATATTTTCTCTTTTTTACTTCTAACTAACTAGTAGTAGTACAAAAAAGTATTACCTTGAATATCAGTTTAAAAATCCTCTCTCTAGAACTCAAGTTTGGAATCAACTCAAACAAGTAGAAAAGTAATATAAACTAGTAATACCCTCCTATATATGTAAGAAACAATGACCAAGATCTATTAGATAATGAACCACCAGCACCAAAAAAATCTGTCTAAAAAATGAAATAGAAAAAAGAACCTTCTTTGAATATGAGAAAAATGACTCTAGAAACATATGAGGAATATCCAGTCATCACAAACTGAAATAGACACTAAAAATTTTGATTCATCATTTTATGAGCTATAAGTGATAGACCGATACTTATAGGTTATATCTCTAACATCAAGATCAAGATAGAGATGAAGGTGATCCACAATATTACTTACTATACAACTTGAAACTACAAGATACACATCCAAGGGAAAACTTCCACTATCCAATTTCAAAATACTTAAATCTAGTTTGGAGTAAATCCATTTAATACTATCTTTATCTAGTCTATGGGGAGGTTTCCAGTCATTCATATTAACATGTTACTCCAGAGTAAAATCAAAGTAAAAAGATATGGCCTTGTGGGTTTTATCCTTTCATGCCTTACCAAACTAATTGTAGGTGTCTTTTATATTTCTAGAGAAATGAGAGTGGTAAAATTACCTGATAACCTATCCTTCCATGGGATCTTTTTTTGGATTATCCTATTAAGAAATAGGTGTTAAATTTTGGGGTTTCACTTTCTCTTCTTTATAAATTTACCAATTTACTTTATCTACTAAAACCCTTTAGTAGGCGAGTTATTGTAATTTTTAAATTCAACTAGCTCACTCATGGACCTATTTATCTCCAAATTATATGAATAATATTAGTCTTTATAGTGCCTGGTAGTTTTACGTTTTTCCATAGAAAGGATTTCCATGTATTTCTTCCTTGAATTCATTAGAAAATCTCTAGAGTCAGAGATAAATTTCTTTCATTTTATATATCCTGGACCAGGGTGGAAATTATATTCTACATTTAATTTATATTTAAAGTATAATAATTATTGAAAACCATCATTTGATAGGACCTCTATATCATTAGATTCATTTTCCATTATATCAAGGTCAGGCCTTGAAATATAATCCCAAGCCTTCTTTTACTTCCCCCAGGTCCCTCTTTCTTCAATCCCTCATTCTCATTGTATAAAAAATCCTCTTTTTACCCCTCAAATAAATTATTAAGATCAATACCAGTAAAGTATCCCTTCTATGGAAACTTTATAGAAAATAAATCCATATTAGTGCACATATTAGCAAACAAAATTGAAATTAATGGGTGAGGATAGCGCATATGAAATTTTCTAAATCCCTCTTGAAGAGCTGACTCGACCAATTCCCCTTTCACCGCCTAAAAACAAATACCCATGGGACAATCATTTTGGGTTCTTCCATCAATAGAAAAAACTATTCAATAAGGAGTAGATAGTATAGATGAATATATTGATATTTTAGTTTTAGTGGTACCTTCATGGCTAATTTAGAATCCACTTGACCAGGATTCTTTGACAAAAGGGAGTGAACCACTCGACATATTTTTTACAATGACCTGATCCATATCTCCCTATTGTAAGGAATTATCCCTATCAGGTTATATTGGGTTCTAATATCTATTATGTGAGGAGATAAGTTTAAGTATAATTTAATTAACATGGTTTGAAGTATTATCTTGATCAAAACACTATTGAGTATCTGCTGACAAAGTAGTGAAACCATAACGAGAGGCTTATCGAGTATGTGCTAACCAGTTATAGGATACAAAAATTCAACCCAAGGTTCAATATGCATAGATTTTTTTGTAATGATATTCTAATTATATATCTATCCATATGTAATAAATCGATATTAAAGAGATATCAAACTTGACATAAATGAAAGGGGTGATGGGATGACAAAGGGGTATGGTCCTACTATCTGAACAAAAATAACAGATAAATAAACTCTATAACAATTGGGGGAATGAGCTATTCTGAAATGGGAGTGGTGGAATAATGAACTATCTTAGATAACTTGGATAACCACTATAAGAGGAAAAATAAAACCCTATTAAGGACCCATGAAGCACTCAACCAAGATTTAAATAGATCTTCTTCAACCTAGAATTTAATCAGGAAGTGATGAGGATCTAGAAGCATGATAGTGGCACATTCTTTAAAACCACAAGAATCATAGGTGAATCTATCTAGAGAATCAACTGAGGGGTGATAATTGCCAAAACGATCCAGCGGGAGAGGTTGAGGAGACCAGAAACTTCTGTTAACTCAATAGATAAAATTGAGAACATGGGGATGTCAGCTTTGAGGGACAAAAATTTAGGGAAAAGAGATTCTTGGAAAATAATAAGAAGGTTTGGATAAGTGAAAAAGATAAAACCTAATGATTACCCCTCCCCTTTTATAGTCAGGGAGGGATGATTCCCATTGTCTCCTGCACTACTAGAGGTGCTAATGGAGAAGGGTGGGTTGGACCACACGGCAGATTATGTGGGTTTCAGATTTTTTTGAGCCATCACCCCTAATCCATAAATAATACGGGATTAAAAAATAAATATATGATCCTATGAATACTTAATAAATAGTCTTTTATGATCCAAAAGTGATGTACCGATACTTTGAGGTCATATATCTCGCATCAATTTCAAGATGGAGATGAAGGTGATCTACAATATTACTAACTATAAAATTTGAAACCGCAAGATACACATCAAAGGAAAAAATTCCATCATCCAATTTCAAAATACTGACATCCAGTTAGGAGTAAATCCATTTAATACTATATTTCTCTAGACAATGAGGAGGTTTCCAATCATTTATCTTGGCATGTTCCTCCAGATTCAAATCAAAGTCAAAAGATATGGGCTTTTTGATTTTATCCTTTGATGTCATACCAAACTAATTGTAGGTGTATTTAATTTTACAGAGAAATGAGGGGGTTAAAATTACATTATAGAATTTCCTTTCACAGTAAATTCTAATGGATTAGTCCCTATGGAAATAGGTGCGAAATTTTAGGTTTTCACTTTCTCTTTCTTAGAAAATTGACTAATTTCCCATATCTCCTTAGATCCTTTAGTGGGCGAGTTCCTGTAAATTTTATAGTCAAATAACTTACCTAGGGACCTATTTATCATGACCTTATATAATTAAGTGCAGTATTTACAATTACTGGTAGTTTTACCTTTTTCCACAAAAAGGTTTTCCTTGTATTTTTTCCTTGAATTCGTTGGAAAATATCTAGAGTCATAGACAAATTTATTTCCTTTTTTTCTATCCTATACTAGGGAGGAAATGTTATTCCATTTCTAATTTATCCTTAGAGTCTAATAAATATTAAAAACCATCATTTTAGAGGGCCTACATATCATTAGATTCATTTTTTCATTATATCATATTCAGTCCCTGAAACCGAATCCCTAACTTTCTTTTACTTCCTCCCAGGTCCCTTTTTAATTATTCATTCTCAATGTCCAAAAAATCCTATTTTAACATGTCAATTAATGTTTTAATATCAATACCATTAATGGATCCCTACTATGGATACATTAGAGAAAATAAAACCATATTGATTCATATATTATAAAACAATTTAGAAATCAATGGCTGAGGATAATACGTAATAAAATTTTTACAGCCCTCATGAGGAGTCGGCTCGACCAATTCCCCTTATACCCCCTGAAAAAGAATACCTATGGGACAATCATTTTGGGAACATCCATCAATAGAAAAACCGTGTAACACCTCATGGTTTTGAAAATAAATATAGAATGAAATTTTATAATCTATCCCTTAAACATAACTTTGCCTCCTATATGTTTTTAATTTCAAAAAATGTTCATCTAGAGTTGTGTTCAGTAAGTCATTTGAAGTCTAATAGAACAAACTTGATTTTTGGTGAATAGTAACTTACCCTTATGAATAGTAATACGAATAGTAATATAACCCTAATTAATAGTAAATTTTATTATTATTTTATTTTCTTAAGGCTAGAAGATAATGACAATTTGGTTAATTTTTCATTGTGATAAAGAAGTAGTTGTAGAATTAGAAGTGTTAATTTTTGAATTAAGTATGATTTTATTTAAAAGTTAAATTAATAATATTTAGAAAATTATTTTTCAAAAATGGACTTCATTTTTAAATTCTACACGTGGAAAAATGTTTAGGGTAAATTTTCCGGATTTTTCTGAAATTCAAGAATTTTTTATGAATAGTAAAATACAATAAAATATGATAAATTCTAAATACTTGATTTACTACATCATAGGTGATGCAAGGATGATGTAACCCCACTTGGTTCAAACTTACATGCCATTATTACTATTAGGGGTCACATGAAGTAATACTATTGGTTGTCTTGAGGGAAATAATAAAATAATGAATTAAATATTCAAAAATTACTCCTCTCCTCCACCATAAAAACACCTCACCGCTCCCTATTCTCTTCACTACTCTAAGCCTTGAAGCTCGTCAAAGTTCTGCCCAATTACCCTTCCCTAGTCACTCCCCACAACCAAGAAGCTCTGAGTCTTTCCAAAAGACCAAAACCCCTTCCCTTAATGATTTTCTCAAGGAGATTATTTCAAGAGGTAAAACACCCTTTTTCATTTGGGTTTATTTCAATTTATCTAATTTTTCTATCCTCTCCTCACATCTTCAGTCCAAATGATAATGATATATCCAGTATCAT
Organism: Viscum album; assembly: GCA_963277665.1. Classification (NCBI taxonomy): domain Eukaryota; kingdom Viridiplantae; phylum Streptophyta; class Magnoliopsida; order Santalales; family Viscaceae; genus Viscum; species Viscum album. The sequence continues at coordinate 212,593,857 of OY728144.1, forward strand.
CTATATAATGTATTTATATCATGTTAATTGAAGAACCATCTTAAATATTCTTACTCCCTCCATTTATTTTATAAACAAAATCGACATCCATGAGGTTCCGATTTATAACCTTCATGGACGACGAAGTTTCGTTCTTCAATTTATTCTTCATTATTGGTCATGAAACAATATTCATGGTTGCAACAGACTATAATATATGTTTTTTAACCTAATTAATATTCAGTAACCAGAATATGTACATATAATTAAGTTATATGACCAAACTAGTTCATAATATTCCAAATACCGCCGAATAATCAAAGTGGTTGTCATCTAATGATTAATCATCATTCCATGTAAAAAAATAATAAAAAATGACCATTATCAATTATTTATGTTCATTAATAATATATAATTCCAATCCTAGAGATTTATAACCATTCCACAGGAACTTTATTACTTAAAAACAACTGAACCAAATACGAAAATAAAGGAAACGAACACTCCGGAACGACGAAATTCAATACAATAACTTATCAATAAAGAAAAAAATGAACTAACCAGAATTATGGTAAACTGAATACATGTCTAATAGGTTCTGAAATAAATTATTAACCAGTATAATTTAATATTCCAGGAACATAAGTATAAGAGTGGAACACATTTCGAGTTAAGGTAAGCGTTTTTTCACCCGAACTTCCATTTTCATTTGGGATACTTTCATTGTCTAATTACCTCGATGTAATTCATATGTATTGTTATGTACTAATCATATTTTCTTTGTGAGTATCATATATATGTTTATAAACCATAACCCTTCCTTATTTTATGGATAGTTACACATTTTTAAAGGAACTTTCAAAGTTGTTTCCAAAATACAGGCCCGATCCAAGGGAATTTCTCAAATTCCTTCCTATTTTCAAGGGAACTCTATGATATATTTTTGGAAACCTTTAACTTTATAAAATCACTCATTTTATTATGAAAATTCTATCTTACTTCACTACTAGTTTTATACAAATATTTTTCCAAAAGAACTCTTCTTTTAAAAATAAATGAGTATTTATCTCCAAAATTGCTTAATGATTTTATAAGAGTGTTTTCCTATAATTCAACACTCTTGTTGATTACATGGTATTATTGGGTTTAATAATTTATGAGGTCATCGACCATTTTTGATTTAATGGTTTATGACTAACTCTATTTTGGATGATCTGTCCTAAAACCATTCACCATATTATTCTGAATGGTTAGTGTTTTATGTTTAATGATTGGGGAAAGATAGTTACATTTCATATGATAGTTTCAATATGAATGTATTTTTTGTTTATGTTTATCCACACTCATATGAGGAATGAATTTGACTTATTATGTGATGAGTGGGGCCCACTATAGCACCTCGATGCATTGGTAGTTCTCATCAGACAAATAGATGCGGAATTGGCCGAGGCCTTTCCCAAAGTGATATGGATTTTGGCCGAGACCTTAATCACTAAATGTCTTGGCCGAGGCCATGAAAAAATGATTCAGAATGTCCAGAATATGCACTTACCTCATTATTAAGCTAGTAATTGAAAGATCATGTGGTTATTCTACTAGTATAATACCCATGATTATGTTTTGTTATCGCATTATTTACTCAGCTCATTTTCCTGCCATAATGTGTTCATGTTTATTATTAAAGACATATGTTTTAAATTATTCACCATGTATAATGTTTATATTATCTTCTACTATATTTCTTACTCTTACTGAGAATATTATCTCACCCCTTTCTTTTGTTTCATTTTTTCAGGACATGAAGAAGTAATTTATGAATGACTTGCAAGCATAATCTATGAGATGTGATGACTCTAGTGGAATAAATTAGTGTTGTTTTTTACATTACTTATGTAAATTTGAACTTATGTATGTATATTGTTTCCAATAATACTAAAATACTTGGTCCTTTGGGATTCGTATTCCTTTTATGTATGCCAACGTAATCAAATAAGGCACCAACTCCGGGCAACTGGGGTTGGGTCCTTACAGTTGGTATCAAAGGAAGTTTAGTAGAATACATGGAAACTAGATTTGGAAAATGTAGAATTAGGGAAGAGTCCCTAAGTTAGTCTTTTAGGATAAACATACAATAACTTCCTGGTATTTTGGTAAGGAATAGATCATGTAGATATTTCAAGAAATACATCCCTGTCTGGATATGAGAAAGTAGAGGTGGATCTGGAACAAATGTATCTAGGGATAAAACCCGAAAACACCGCTTTAAGCTAGACTCGAACAGGAATTGGTGCATGACGACAGGACTTTCTGAACTCTTGGTTATGACACTCCCATGGGATATTCTTAGGATAATTCACATTTTCTTTACAATCCATTATGAAAGAGTTTAATGTAAATATTCCTCAAAGAAACCATTTTTTTGAATATGGGATTAGCCATGCGTAGGATCTCAATTTTTTTGAGTATTTTTAAGTTAAGATTATGCATTATTATTCATGACCTAATATAGTGTATGCCATTATCTAGATATGGAGCCTAGTGGACGGAATGAGAATCGCATGAATGCACGTGTCCCTTGTAGGGATTTTCCTCCGACGCAAGACAATGATGTTGGCTCTAGTGTTGTGACTAGTGCTGAGCAACTCATAACTATACTGGGAAGACTTACTCAGGTTATGAATAATAACCTTACCCGTATGGAGCTTCTAGATCCATCACGTGGAGAAGCCATGCTAGATCACTTTATGCGACAATAACCTCCATCATTCAACGGGACTACAACCCCGGTTGTAGTAGAGTAGTGGATATGTTCCCTTGATAAGATATTTCTCACTTTGGGATGTAATGAAAGAGAGAAAGTTTTCATGGAATTATATCTCTTATTGGGAGATGCGGATCAGTGGTGGTCATTAATCCAAAACAAAAAGGAGGAGGAAGAGATAAAAGAGATGGAATGGAGGGATTTTAAAAAAATCTTCTTAGAAAAATATTTCCCTTGTGAGTAGCGAGAAGATACGGAGAGACAATTCTTGAATCTGAGGCAGAAGGGGGATGAAAATGTTGCCAAGTATGAATCCAACTTCACAAGGTTAGAAAGCCATGCTGTGGACTATATAAGAAATAGAAGGAGCAAAATTGATCGATTCTTTTATGGCCTAATGCCATTCTTCTAGTGGGCACTGGTCTCGCAATGTTTTTCATCATATGAAGATATAGTTTTGTGTGCCATCAAGATAGAAAAAGAATTCTCTAAGTCTTATGACTTTAAGGGAAAGAAAGAAAAGAATAGGGCTGCTGAAAACCCTGTGAAAGTAAATAAAGAAATGGGGAATAAGGGAAGAGTCAAATTTTCACCATGTGACAATTGTTGAAGAAAACACCCTGGTGCATGCTTAAAAGGAAAAGGAGTATGCTACAAATGTGGTCAGAAAGTACATCTTGATGGTGATTTCAAAGGGAAGAAGGAATCCAATGATGTTCAATGCTATAATTGTTGGTAGATAGACCACTATGCTAATGATTATCCAAAACGTCCAGGAAATATGCAACAGAAAAGGGAAAGGGATCAGGGAAAAGCTTATGCAATCACAACTACAGAGGTTGAAGTTCTTAATGACGTGGTGGAAAATACTTTAATTAATTACTCATGTTTAGAAAATGATTTATTTGATTCTGGATCATCACATTGTTTCATATCTTCCCAGTTTCTTAAGAAAATTAGATATTTCCAATTTGATTTAACAAGGGAGTTGTGAGTAAAAAATCCTAAGGGAAGTATCATCACTAAAACGTTCTGTGAATCAGTTCCCATTAGGGCATAAAAATGTTCTTTATCTACCGATATCATCGTTATAACCATGATTGAATTTGATATAATCCTCGGTATGGATTGGATTTTAGACCATGATGCAAAACTTTATTGTAAGAAGAAGGAGGTTAAATTTTTTGATGATGATGATAAAGAACACCATATCTTTAGAGCAGAATCATCACCACCTGATTCTTATATATATCCACCCCTAGTAGCTCAACTAAATTCAATTATTGGGGCGGAAGATAATGAAATAACTGTGGGTGAGGAAAGGAATGTTCAAATAGAGGATGTGCCTATTGTGAGAGAATATGTTGATGTGTTTCCCGAAGATTTACCTGGACATCCTCCAGAATGAGAAATTGAGTTTTCCAATGATTTAATTCCTAGTTCAAGGCCCATATCAAAAACCCCTTATAGAATAGCCACTATGGAATTAGTGGAACTAAAGAAACAACTAGAGGAATTGAGTAATAAAGGATTTCTTAACCCTAGTGTTTCTCCATGGGGATCCCCTGTTCTTTTTGTTAATAAGAAAGATGGATCTATGAGGTTATTTATTGATTACATGGAGGTCAATGATATAACAATAAATAACAAGTATCCCCTACCTCGCATTGATAATTTATTTGACCAACTGCATGTAGCTCAATACTTTTCAAAGATTGACCTCTGATCTGTATATCATCAATTGTGTGTGAAGAAGGAAGACATTCTGAAAACAGCATTTCGAACCAGGTACGAGCATTACAAGTTTACAGTGATGCCTTTTAGATTGAATAATGCTCCCTATATCTTCTTGAATCTAATGAACATAGTTTTCAAGGAATATCTCGATGATGTTGTAGTGGATTTTTTCGATGATATCTTCGTATACTCCAAAAGCAGCGAAGAACATGAAAATCACTTACGCATTGTCCTGAAGACTCTTAGAAGACATGAATTATATGGGAAGTTTAGAAAGTGTAAATTATGGCTTCAGGAGATTTATTTTCTTGGAAATATTGTTTCTAATGATGGAATCCTAATTGATCCTTCAATGATAAAGGCAATCCAAGATTGGCCCACGCCAACAAATATAACTGAGGTAAATAGTTTTATTGTCTTAGCAGTTTATTATCGGCATTTCATAGAGAATTTTCCCCGACTGGCTAACCCTCTAATGAAGCTCACATGTAAAGGGGTTAAATTTGTTTGGACAAAAGATTGTGAATAATGTCTCGAATAATTGAAGAGAATATTAGTCAATTCTCCTATATTGACTATACCATCGGGGAATGAAGGGTTTGTTATTTATAGTGATGCTTCAAATAAAGGACTTTTTTATGTCGTTATGAAAAATAATAGGATTATTGCTTATGCATCACGACAGCTAAAACTTCATGAGAAAAACTATCCTACTCATGATCTGGAGTTAGCTGTTGTAATCTTTGCTTTGAATATAAGGAGATATTATCTCTATGGTGAAAAATGTGAGATTTATACTGATCACAAGAGTTTGAAGTATATTTTCTCATAGAAAGAACTCAACATGAGGCAAATGAGATGACTTGAACTACTCAAGGATTATGATTGCACGATACACTACCGCCCGAGGAAGGAAAATAAGGTAGAAGATGCTTTGAGTAGAAAATATCATGGAGTTTTGAACAAGACGAGAGTTGAAAGGGATCCCATTTTCATGGATATAGTAATGATGGATATGGGAATAACCCTGGAAGGTGAAACATCAATGCCTTTTCAAATTGTTTCCAAACCATCTTTACTAGAAAGGATAAAAAAGTTCCCACACTAATGATAAGGAGTTTCAAAAGAATATTGAAGCTGTGAATGATGGGAGATTGAGTGACTTTGTATATGAAGATGGAATTTTGAAATTTGTAAAGATACTTTGTGTTCCCGATATACCTGATCGAAAAAGTAAATTGTTGGTTGATGCTCATAGTTACAATTTCTCTATACACACTGGTAACACTAAGATGTATAGAGATTTGAAGGAACATTTCTGGTGGGATAACATGAAGAGGGATATTGCTGATTTTGTGTCAAGATGTATGGTTTGTCAACAAGTGAAAGCTAAAAGGCAATAACCTGGAAGAGTATTGAAACCTCTTCCCATACCTGAGTGGAAATGGGATAATATAATGATGGACTTTGTCATGGGACTACCAAAGACTCCTATAAGGAACAATGCAATATGGGTCATTTTCGATCGTCTTACCATGTCTGCACACATTATTGCTATAAGAGAAGATCTACCACTTGAATGACTAGAAAGATTATATATTAATGAAGTTGTGAGACTTCATGGAGTACCCCAATCAGTTGATTCTGATCATGATCTACGTTTTACATCATGATTCTGGAAAAGTCTTCAGAAGGCCCTAGATATTGATCTTCGTTTGAGCACTGCCTACCACCCAAAAACTGATGGACAATCGGAATAGACAATTCAAACATTTGAAGACATTTTGAGGTCTTGTTCACTTGATTTTCAAGGCATGTGGGATCAGTATTTAACTATCGTATAATTTTTCTACAACAATATCTTCCATTCAAGTATACAGATGGCACCCTATGAAGCATTATATGGGAGGCAATGTCGTACACCAACTTGCTGGGATGATGTTGGTGAAAGAAAGCTTGTGGGACCAGAACATGTTGAAGAAACAATGGAAAAGGTGAATATTATCCAGAACCATATCGAAATAGCTCAAAGTAGGAAAAAGATCTATGGTGATAACCGAAGGAAGGATTTGGAATTTCAAGAAGGTGATAACGTTTTCTTAAGGCAATCTCCATGGAAGGGTATTATATGATTCGGTAAGAAGGGAAAATTAAGTCCCAGACACATCGGACCTTTTGAAATTATGGACCGAATTGGAGCCATAACTTACCATTTGGCAATGCCGCCAAGTCTCTCCAAGGTTCACAATGTGTTCCACGTGTCAATGTTAAGAAAGTACATGCCAGACCCAACACATGTACAGACTTATGAATAAGTTGAACTTGAGCCCAATTTATCTTAATGTTAAGAGCCTATCAAGATTCATAATACTAGACAACAAGTATTAAGAAATTGGACGACTTTTCTAGTGAAGGTTCAATGGAGGAACCATAAGATGGAGGAAGCAACATGGGAGCTCGAGGAGCTTATGTTAAAGACATACCCGAATCTTTTTAGGTAATATTCTATGAATTTTGAGGACGAAATTTTTGTAAGGAGGGTAAAATGTAACACCCCAAGGTTTTGAAAATAAATATAGAATGCAATTTTATAATCTATCCCTTAAACATAACTTTGCCTCTTCTATGTTTTTAATTTCAAAAAATGGTCATCTAGAGTTGTGTTTAGTAAGTCATTTGGAGTCTGATAGAACGAACATGATTTTTGGTGAATAGTAACATACCCTTATTAATAGTAATATGACCCTAATGAATAGTAAATTTTATTATTATTTTATTTTCTTAAGGATAGAAGATAATAACATCTTGGTTAATTTTTCATTGTGATAAAGAAGTAGTTGTAGAATTAAAACTACTAATTTTTTAACTAAGTATGCTTTTATTTAAAAGTTAAATTAATAAAATTTAGAAAATTATTTTTCAAAAATATAATTCATTTTTTAATTCTACACGTCGAAAAATGGTTAGGGTAAAGTTTTGGTATTTTTCTGAAATTCAAGAATTTTTGATGAATAGTAAAATACGATAAAAAACGATAAATGATAAATACTAGATTTACTACATCATAGGTGATTCAAGGATAATGTAAGAACACATGGTTCGAACTCAGATTCAATTATTAATATTAGGGGTCACATAAAACAATACTATTGGTTGTCTTGATGGGAATAATAAAATAATTAATTAAATATTCAAAAATTACTCCTCTCCTCCACTATAAAAACCCCTCACCACTCCCTCTTCTCTTCACAACTATAATCCTTGATGTTCCTCAAAGTTCTTCCCAATTACCCTTACCTAGTCACTCCCCACAACCAGGAATCTCTTAGTCTTTCCACAAGACCAAAACCCCATCCCATAAGGAGTTTCTCAAGGAGGTTATTTCAAGAGGTAAAGCACCCTTATTTCTCATTTGGTTTTAATTCAATTTATCTACTTTTGTTATCCTCTCCTCACCTCCTTGGTCCAAATGATCATGATAAATACAGTAACATCTATATACTAGATTTATATCATGTTAATGGAAGAACCATCATAAATATTCTTACTCCCTCCCTTTTATTTTTTAAACGAAATCGACGTCCATGAGGTTTCGATTTATAACCTTCATGGATAACGAAGTTTCGTTCTTCAATTTCATCTGCATTACTGGTCATTAAAACATATTCAAGGTTTAACCATACTATAATAGATTTTTTATGACTTAATAAATATTCAGGAACCAGAATATGCACATATAATTATGTTATATGACCAAACTAGTTCATAATATTCCAAATACCGCCGAATAATCGAAGTGGTTGTCATCTAATGATTAATTCTAATTCAATGTAGAAAAATAATAGAAATGACCATTATCAATTATTTATGTTAATTAGTAATATATAATTCCAATCATGGAGATTTATAACCATTCCACATGAACTTTATTACTTAAAAACAAGTGAACCGAATATGAAAATAAAGGAAACGGACACTCCAGAATGACGAAATTCTATACAATATCATATCAATAAAGACATAAATGAACTAACAAAAATTATGGTAAACTTAATACATGTCTAAAAGGTTCTGAAATAAGTTATTAAAAAGTATAATTTCATATTCCATGAACCTATGTACAAGATCGGAACACATTTGGAGTTAAGGTAAGGGTTTTTCCACCCGAACTTCCATTTTCATTCGGGACACTTTCATTGTCTAATTACATCGATGTGATTATTATGTATTGTTATGTACTACTCATATTTTCTGTGTGAGTATCATATATATGTTTACAAACCAGATCCCTCCCTTATTTTATGGATAGTTACACATTTTTAAAGGAACTTTCAATGTTGTTTCCAAAATACAAGCCTAATCCAAGGGAATTTCTCAAATTCCTTCTTATTTTCAAGGGCAATCTATGATCTGTTTTTGGAAACCATTATCTTTATAAAATCACTAATTTTATTATTAAAATAATATCTTACTTATCTTCTGGTTTTATACAAATATTTTTCCAAAAGAACTCTTCTTTTCAAAAGAAAAAAGTATTTATCTCGAGAATTGCTTAATGATTTTATAAGAGTGTTTTCATCTAATTCAACTCTCTTGTTGATTCCATGGTATTATTGGGTTTAATAATTTATGAGGTCATATAACATATTTAATTTATTTTTTATGAAAAAATCTATTGTGGTTGATCTATCCTAAAACCATTCACCATATTATTCTGAATGGTTAGTGTATTATGTTTAATGATTGGGGAAAGATAGTTACATTTCATATGATAGTTTCAATATGAATGTATTTGTTGTTTATGTTTATCCCCACTCATATGAGGAATGCATTGGACTTATTATGTGATGGGTGGGGCCCACTATATCCCCTCTATGCATTGGTAGGTCTCATTAGACAAATAGATAGGGAATTGGCCGAGGCCTTTCCCAAAGTGATATGGATTTTGGACACGACCTTAATCACTATATGTCTTGGCTGAGGCCATGACAAAATGATTCAAAATGTCCAGAATATGCACTTACCTCATTATGAAGCTATTAATTGAAAGATCATGTGGTTATTCGACTAGTAGAATACCCATAATTATGTTTTGTTATGGCATTATTTACTCAGCTCATTTTCCTGCCATAATGTGTTCATGTTTATTATTAAAGGAATATGTTTTCAATTATTTACCATGTCTAATGTTTATATTTTCTTCTGTTGTATTTCGTACTCTTACTAAGAATTTTAGCTCACCCCTTTCTTATTTTTCATTTTCTCAGGACATGAATAAGTAATTTATGAATGACTTGCAAGCATAATCTAGGAGACATGATGACTCTAGTGGAATAAATTAGCATTGGTTTTCCTTTCCTTATGTAATGTTTAACTTATGTATGTATCTTGTTTCTAATAATACTAAACTACTTGGTCCTTCGGGATTTGTATTTCTTGTATGTATTCCAACGTAATCAAATGAGGCACCAACTCCGGGAAACTAGGGTCAGGTCCTTACAAACCTCTTCTAGAAGGGGTAGATACTATAGATTCATATATCCATAGTTTAGTTTTAGTGGTACCTTCATGAATAATGTTGAATCTCTTTGACAAATATTCTTCAACAAAAGGGAGTGAACCCCTCGACATCATTTTTATAATGACCTGATCCATATCTCCCTATTTTTAGGAATCATCCTTGTCAATTTAGATTGGGTTCTAATGTATAGTAAGGGAGGATATAAGTGGAAGTGTAATTGAATTTACATGGTTTGAAGAATCATATCAATGAAATCACTTCTGAGGATCAACCTGCATAGCAGTGAGACCATACTGATAGGATTTTTGGGCATGCTCTAACCAGTAACAGGAGAAAAAAAAACCAATCCAAGATTCCATATGAATTTATTTTTTTAATGATATTACTATTCGATATGTATCCATTTCTAATAAACAGACAATTAAGAGATGTCAACCTCGACACAAATTAAAGGGGTGATGGGATGACAAATGGATCTGGTCCTACAATCTTAACACAAATAACGGTCGACCGAGTTCCATAATAATTAGATGATCAAGATATTCTTAAAGGGGAGTCATGTAATAAGGAAACTAAAATGGATATCCATGGTTGGGGATATCATATTTCATATATAACTTGAATGACCACAGAAATAGGGAGAAGAAACCCCCATTAAAGACCCATGAATCACTCAACCAACAATTAATCAGGTCCTCTTCAAACAAGAATTTGATTAGAAAGTTACGAGGATCTAAAATAATGACAATGAACATTATTTTAAACCTAAAGAATAATAGATGAATCAATCAATAGAATAAAATGAGGGGTGATGCTTTCTAAAACAAGACACTAGGGAGAGGTTGAGTAGAGAAGAAACTACTGTGAACTCCATAAATGAAAATAGAAATTCTTAGAAATTATGGGGAAGGTTTGGATGAGTGAATAAAGAGAAAACCTGATGATGAACTCTCCCCCGACCTAGTGGAGGAGGTATCAGAGGTGTTAACTAGGATGGGTGGGTTAGACCATGGGGAAGATTATGTGGGCTATTGGTTTTATAGAGTGATTCAGCCTGGTCAAAAAACATGTGGTTTTAAAACATAAAAGTCCGACCTATCTATGTAGGACCCACAAACTAACGGGTCAGGATACAAGCTTAAATAAAATAAAATTTATATATATATATATATATATATATATGTTTAGTTAACCATGAAAAAGTGTAGAGGGAAAATATAAATATTTAATATTGGGTGAAAATATTAAATTTTCAATTAATAATAACCCTAATAACAAAAACTGTTAAAAACTTATATGGATAATGAAACTTACTGACCAAAAGGGAGGTCTAATTCGTGTTAAGGACCAAACAATGAGAAATTTTTAATTGGGGGCCTCCTTTTATGACAATGGGCATCCAAATGAACTTTATTCCCTAAATTTTCCCCCATCTCTCAAAATCCCTACCCTCAGTTCTCTCCTCATATGCTCTTCTACCTATCACCCTCATTCGTTCTCCATCACCCTCATCTCCCTACTTTTTTATCTTCTCTCCAGAAAAACCTAGTTCATCATCCTACTGTGTGGTCATCTTGCTATCACCCACTTCTCTAACACCGTCTTCCTCCACTCTTGTGCATCGTTTCCCTCCACTCCAGCATCATCTCCCTCTACCCCTACTATTACTACATGAACCAACGGGGCTCGGGTCGCAACTCCCCAATCCCACCACTAATAGTCCAGGGGATAGTGACTAGTGCTGAGTAAGAATGTTACACATATTGGAGGCATTTTCCTAAGGTACCTATACAAATGCTCCCACAAAAACCTCAATAAAACAACACTAATATGTAAAAATATGGAAACTAAAATGCATGAACACATTTATCCCAAACCAATGTACAACAAAGGTACTAAAAGTGTAAAAATAGAAAAAAAACATGCCCACCATTTCAAAATAATCTTACTTGATTAGAAGGATGGGATTTTAGTCAAATGAAAATGTGGAAAGATACTTGTCCTAGCTCCAGTAAACACCATTCTCACTCTAGCTCACTAGCCTTTTCCTGCCTCAGGTCATCCGTGGAATCCGTCGAAAGGCTTTTGGACCACACAGGACACAACACGTGCGGAAAAAGCCCATGTGGAGTTGAGTATAACAATACTCAGTAGGCACCCCAAAACCCAAAATAAAAGATAATGACTAAAAGGAAACATTCTGCTAGACCTAGTCCAAGGGAACCCAATCAATAGAGAAACTTCATCTCAAACCATCCTTGACAATACATGACTATTAAACTCATTCCACAAGGGTGTCAACCCAGACACATGAAAACACTATAAGGATTCCCAAAAAATACACTTATATATATTCATATCAGACTCCTAGTCTCATGAGGTTCCAAACTCATAGCCAGCAATGTGATTCCACTCAAGGCTCTAATGGTAACAAAAATCTAGGAGCAAACACACCATGAGCTCATTCATCCCAGGAGGCACCCATCTGATATATACACTCCATGAAGAAAAACTCAATAGGTTGAGCTCTAGTGGCCATCACTAGAGGTCCTATCATCGCTAGCATGTGACCTACACAAGGCTGAAAGAATCCAAGTGGAGAGGCACTTCCCTCACCACTGCACATAGTTAAGGGAGCACTACTCTTGACTATGAAACACATGCATCCTCTATAATGAGAGAGAATGTAGGGACTCATACCTCATCACTTCCCTATAGTCGAGGGAGTAGTAGATCTTATCTAACTTGTGAAACCTCTATTGCTCCTATATAGAGTGGCCTGCACCTCGTCCCGTCGAGGGAGCACTAACTTTTAACTAGGCATCATACACAACTAGTAGACGGTCCTGCTCCTCGTAATTGTACTCAAAAGATGATAGAGAGATAACTCCCATGGAGAAACCTCTCCCAACATATACTTGAATATGGGAGAGTACTACTCCGTAGGTGAGGACCTGCACCCCTATACAATAGGGGAGTACTACTCAAAAGATAGAGGACCCATGCCCATGACGTGGGGGTACCAATTTGTGGCTATAGGGACTTCACCTTAGTATGATAGGGGAGTAACAATCTACTAGATTGATTACTATGGGGGACCATCACCCTAAAAAGATAAGGGAGTATGACCCCAGGATAGAGGAACCACACCCTAAAATGATAGGGTTTTTCCTAATCCAAGGATAGAGGATCCACACCCTAACATGATAGGGGAGTACCCACTCTATCTATATGTCACATATGGAGGGATCATGAATTGGAAGAATAGGGGAGTACCTAATCCATGTATAAAGGACCCAAACCCTAGTCCAAAAGGGGAGTACCATCTCTAACTAGACAATGAGTATGGAGGGCCCATACCCAGGTATGATAGGGGAGTGTTGTCTCTAACTACATGAATGGAATGAGGAACTACTTCCCTAATCCATTAGGGGAGTACCAATCCTATAATAACTACCCAAAGGCATTGAACCTACACCCATGACATGGGGAGTCCCATGTCATACAAATTATAGATTTAATTGAATCACATTCTTTAATTTCATAGGGGAGTACGAGTCCCGACATCTCTCTTCACGAACTGCACCGATCTATAACATTGGTCAAGCCCCACTGAAAGGAGTGTCACACTTATCATACCTCACACCACAACACTACCCAAGGTAGGGGAGCCACACCCTGATGCAATAGGGTATCACCACTCTACTAGACTAAATATTTTAGGGGACCCACATCCTAAATCAAAAGTTAAGGGTAACAACCCCAACGTCAACCAAGTGATCTACCCTGATCAATCCCCAAGGTAACGCACCCCTACACAAGAGTCTTTATCAAAACATGCCACCCCATATCTCATAGGCTGAAATAGAGTCCACCATCATGTTGTACATGAAATAATTCTCAGGATAAGCTACACATAAGTTTGAATTTGAGTATCGGAGAAGGAGATATGTAAGGAGGAAGATCTCAAGAAGATGTCCAAAAAGTACATGGCATGAATTGGGGGCCATATGTCATGTGGAATCACCATTTCACCAGTCCTTGTCTCCTAGTCACACATCCCATCTTGGACATATTGGGGTACATGACATGTACAACCCGTTCATAGCTTGTTCTGCCTCACATCGCCTCTATCCATGTATCCTCTTCTACACTATCGGTCAGCCGTGTCCCTCACATGCCATACATCCCATAATACACAGCAAGTTTAGACTAAATGGACACTTGGTCATGTGGCTTTCCCGTACCTATGTATTATACCTCATGACCATGTACTTTGGTTGTGTACCTTTATATGACAATGTACTATTACACGGCTTACCCTAGCCATGTCCTCTCGCCACACGACATGGGGTCACTACACGATGTGTAACCCAAGTACATGACATTTAGTACCCAAAATTCATCTTCCTCGAATAGGAATGGCTACAAGGAATGTCTCACCAGACTAAATGTTGTGGAAATGGTAATTCTAGAAAATAATTACCTTTGAAAATGCCTGATTCGCCCCGTTTTACCCCAAAACCAACAAATCAACATAGTATGGATAAATAGTAACTATAATAGGGCTCTAAAACCTTAAAAAAATCATAATGAAGGGGTTCATGATAAAAACTCAAATAAACCTACTTAGAGGGAGAAACACCGAATCTCTAGGTGTAGAATGATTCCCGGTTCATTATGCTCCTTAATTTGATAAAAATCGATGGAAGGAATGGATATTGGTAATGCTTTGCCTCTTCGATTCAGCTCGGATTTCATCTTTCGCAAAATGGGAGAGGAGTGGGCTTCTCCAATTATGTTGTGTTCCCAACATGAAAGGGGGATGGAGGGATTTATGTTAATATTATTAATTAAATTTTTATTTAATTAATAATTCCACCAAATAATGCCCCACCAACTCACCTCTGACCAAAACTCCTCAAGCAGATAACTTTATGGTGCGACTAGGGTAAACACGGCATTCTGAAATCAAACGTGACCATATATTTCCAATCCAATACTATTCTCATAAGTTATTCAACTTTCAAGAGAAAATATGCGTTCTTGAAAAATATATTTAAAATTTTTAATATCACGACTTTGAGGCTCTATGGCCCCATATTCCCGTGCCGACCCAGTGCCTAGCTTTATAAATATTCTTCAGAATATTACAGTGTCTTACAGGGATAACAAGAGTCACTAAATTCTCTAAACCTTAGTTATTTTCATAATAAAAAAGCGAAAGTCTAGGAATGATGGAAGAATCTGAGATCTCCATTTGAAATACCATATCAACGATCTCAGCATGGGTTCACATGATGATTACAAGAATACAATCAGGGGAACCACCAAGGCCAAACCACACTCACATCTAGCTCCATCCTAGTTAACATCATGAAACCAGTGGTCACATGTCTTCTCAACTATTATAGGTGGAAAAGTACCAACACCACCATCCATCTGAAGATATAGGATACAATGGTACAACATCTCGCTAACCTGTCATAGATACCGACAGAACCCCACAATTCACATCAAGATTCTTGAATTTAAGAATAATTTCATGCAAGAAAGGGTTCCAATGAACAAAACAAGGCTGCCCAAGTGTAAAAACTAGGTCCTTCCAGGCCTTTCACCCACGAACCTCCATCTGTAACACAACTCACCAAAATAGAGACACCACCACACCCACTAGTGGAATTCCAATAGAGTATGGATGGTAGGAATCCAATACACAATATGGGAACATCACAGGGTCTAACTGTTCCACTACAGAATAGTTCAAAGCAAGGCTCTCCCTCCCCCGAGGCTAACATGAAAAATGGGTCTAGTAGTAAAACTCCACTGGAAAGGCCAAGACATGCTCCAACACTTTTTTTCACAAGCTCTCCATGAATACACAAGTATAAGAAATTCTTCTTGGACACCTCGACATTATCCACTTTGGGTGGAACTGATTCAGACACACATTTTTGATCATGTCACAAAAACACGTCTTGTTGGGGGAATTATCCCTCTTCCTTATGAGTCTATAACTACACCAATCCATGCCATTTCCTCTTCAAGAGTCTCTTTTACAAAGATGAAGCCAAGAACACGAAGGTATTAAAAAAAACAAAGCGATGCCCAAATAATGACATTGGGTCTTACCAGGACCTTTTTATACAAACCACCAACACGTTACCAATCCCCAATCACATAGGCCAAAGGGAATCATCCTCCACACCTCGATACTATCCACTTTGGGGGGCACTTAATCGCCCACACAGTTTTTACCACGTTATATAAACACATCACATTTTGGGAAGGACCCCTGTTTCTCTTGCTTTCAAAGCTACATATAAGAACACCAAGACAAGGTTCTTCTAATCCCCTATGTCACCACGATTAAACATAGATAAAGAAGCAGAAAGAAAAAAGTACTTCACATAGTGTTTAACAATTTCTACTATAGAAAGTATAAAGGACACATAGAATAACTCTATTCATCCTTGGTTACTCTCATCCAATGTCCTCTACAACCTATATCTATCCTCACCCGCAACCTCCAGCTCCCTAAAACTATCATGGGACACCTAGGGATGTTGGTGGAAACATCTCAAACCACCTTCCTCCAATTATTTTCGCCCTAGATCCTCTTCCACATCCAACATCTTTCAGAACTCCCTACTCCAAATGATTCCTCTACTAAGGTGGAATGTCAGCCAACTCCCTCTTATCAGCACAACAGGTTGAAAAATCTCTAGAAAGATTTACCTAGCCATCACAATACTAACACAACCTCTCATATTGTTCTTCTTATCTCAGATTTTTCTCTTGTGCTACGGGCCCATGTGTCTGAGTCTGATATTGGGTATGCCTCTTGTGCCACGATCTATTCATCCTCCATCCACTATCTATTATAGATGCCTCAGCCTCATGACCACCACAGTGGGCCAAATCCACCTTTCCCTCTTCGAGGAAGTTCTCTGCTACCATAGCTCACTCCATTACCCCCATATTAGAGGGGAGTAACAAGGAGACCACATATACTTAGAAATCTCTACAGAGGACATTATAAAAGGTTCAAGCTCTGATGAAATGGTCTTTCACCATATCTAGGTATTAACATGATATGTTTTTTAACCTTTCTGAGTACTTCTAAATATTTATTATACCTTTTCAAAGTTGTATAAGCTACTAGATATGAACCAATATCAATGTAGTTGGGTAAAAATCTTCCATGAATAGTTAGTGGAACTCTACACAAGTGAATGTCACATCATTGTGGGACTGCGTCACTAAACTCCACCATTTTTTGGCTGAAGTATATAGAAGGATCAACGCTAGGACCAACATCTAGCTGTCATCGTAGTGGAAACCTAAAATATAATTCAAGACGCACTATAGTAAAAAAATTATATATTGGGAGATTACTCAAGAAGGAAAAGGAAAAACCAAGACCCAATCATATATGATGCACATACCATTATTCCCCAATGACCAATGTTCTAATGTACTGTGTCGAAAAGAAGGTTATCAGAGACTTGGTGAATGGATATGTTGGTTGTTGCACCAACACTGGAACCTCTGGCCTGAGATTCAAACTCAAAACACCCTGACACTATCACTATGAAACCCAAACCATGATCACAAAAATGCATCCCAAAAGTGGAACCCCCTCCGATACCACTCAATCATGACCCTACCCAAAAAGGCTTGGGTCACAAATAACCAATATTTCTTCCAATAGGTTAGGGGTTAGAGACTAGTGATGAGATGGAATATCACACATATGGGAGTCCTTTTCTTAAGGTACATTTACACACACACCCACACACCCACAAACACCTCGATGAAATAGTGAAGAGATATAAAAAACTGAAAAAAAAATAATGCATACATCAATTACAAAACAGACTACAATAGGACTCCCATATGTGTGATATTCCATCTCATAACTCCCATGTCTTTCAATCGCTCCATTTTCTTTTGGGTTTTTTGGGTGCCTAATAAGTATTTTTATACTCACCCATGCACGGGAGAGGCCCTGTGTGAGGCTGTAAGAATCCAAGGGGAGAGGCCCACCCCTCACCACTCCATAAAACTAAGGGAGTTCTACTCCAAAATATACACCATTCAAATCCTCTCTAATGAGAGAGAATTGAGGGACATGTACCTCACCACTGCCCTACAGTCGTGGGAGTACTAGTTCCTATCTAACCTGTGAAACCTATATCACTCCTATATGGAGTGGCCCACACCTTAGTCTGTTGAGGGAGTACTAACTCCAAAACAGGTATCAAATATAACTAGTGGAGGGGCCTGGTCCTGATAACCATACTCAATAGATGAGGGAGAACTAACTCAAATGGATGACTCGCTCCCCACTGCTACTTGGAGACATGGGGGTACTACTCTATAGGTGAGTATCCACACCCTAATATGATGGAGGAGTTCTAATAAAAATCTATAGGACCCAAACTGATGACATGGGAAGTACCACTCTATGAATAGAGTACCCACACTCTTATACGATAGGGGAGTACCACTATACCACCTCGATTAATATGGGGACCCGTACCCTGATAGGATATGGGAGTACCAACACTATGCTAGATGACCTGCTCCCTGGTATGATAGGAGAGTACCAAATCTATCAAAAAAACATGTACGGATAACCCACACCCTGGAATGATAGGGGAGTTCCTACTCTAAGGATAGAGGACCCACACCCTAGCATAATAGGGGATTACACACTCTATCTATACATCACATATGGGGGACCCACGCCCTTGCATGAAAGGGAAGTACCAACTCCACATATAGAGGACCCACACCTTGGTCCAATAAGGGAGTACCTACCCTTTTTGGACAATTATTATAGAGGGACCACACCCATGTATGGTATGGGAGCACTGTCTCCAAATATATGAATGATATGGGGAACCCACATCATAATCCATCAGGGGAGTACCATTCCAAGAAGTACTACCCAAAGGTATAAAACATGCACGCATGACATGGGGATTCCCATCTCAAAAAAAGTAGAGAGGTAAGGGAAAATCATACTCTGATTCTATAGGGGAGTACCAATCCCAACATCTCTCTTCATGAACCACACTGATCTATAGCTTTGGTCAAGGACCACTAAAAGGAGAATCACATTTATCAAACCTCACACTGAAACAATTCCATGTGTAGGGGTCCCACACCCTGTTTCAATATGGAGGCATCTCTCTACCAGCTCGATTAATATGGGGACTCGTACCCTGATAGGATATGGGAGTACCAACCCCATGCTAGATGACCTTCTCCCTGGTATGATAGGAGATTACCAAATCTATTGAAAAAACATGTATGGATGACCCACACCCTATAATGATAGGGGAGTTCCTACTCTAAGGATAGAGGACCCACACCCCAACATAATAGGGGAGTACACACTCTATCTATACATAAAATATGGGGGACCCACACCCTGATTCAATATGGAGGCACCTCTCTACCAGCTCAATTAATATGGGGACCCGTACCCTGATAGGATATGGGAGTACCAACCCCATGCTAGATGACCTGCTCCCTGGTATGATAGGAGAGTACCAAATCTATTGAAAAAACATGTATGGATGACCCACACCCTAGAATGATAGGGGAGTTCCTACTCTAAGGATAGAGGACCCACACCCCAACATAATAGGGGAGTACACACTCTATCTATACATCACATATGGGGGAGCCATGCCCTTTCATGAAAGGGAAGTACCAACTCCACAGATAGAGGACCCACACCTTGGTCCAATAGGGGAGTACCTACCCTTTTTGTCCAATTATTATAGAGGGACCACACCCAAGTATGGTATGGGGGTGCTATCTACAAATACATGAATGATATGGGGAACCCACATCATAATACATCAGGGGAGTACCATCCCAAGAAGTACTACCGAAAGGTATAGAACATTCACCCATGACATGGGGAGTCCCATATCAAAACAAAGTAGAGAGGTAAGGGAAAATCACACCCTGATTCTATATTGGAGGACCAATCCCAGAATCTCTCTTCATGAACCACACTGATCTATAGCTTTGGTCAAGCACCACTAAAAGGAGCATCACACATATCATACCTCACACTCAAACAATACCATGGGTAGGGGACCCACACCCTGATGCAATATGGAAGCACCTCTCTACTTGCCTAAAGTGACTAGGGTACCCACATCCTAAAGTGTAAGGGAAGGGTACTGACCTTGATGTCAACCTAATGATCCACCTTGATCACTGGCCAAGGTTATGCACTCCTACACAAGTGAATTTTTTGAGACACACCACCCCTATCTCTTATTTTGAAATAGATGAAACCATCTTGTTCTATTCAGAAAACTTATCTAGATAGGATATTCACAATCCTAAATCTGAATCCTAGAGAATGAGATACATAATGAGAATGTTCACTTGAAGATCTCCATAAACTACACGGTGTGCACTGGGGGCCATAAAGCGTGTGGAATCTCCCATTCACCTAGTTGTTTCTACTATTCATGTGGATAGGCTTGGCCATGTAGGGGTACATAGTATGTACATCCCATACAAAAAAATTTAATCCTCACCTGGCCCCTAGCTATGTATCATCTCCCACAGGGTCGACCAATCATGTCCCTCACATGCCATGTATCCTATACTACATAGTGTGTTTAGGATAAACAACCACTTGTCCATGTGGTTTTACCATGACCATGTATGGAACCCCATGTTCATGTACTTTGGATGTGTACTTTTACATGACCATGTACAATTACATAGCTAACCTGGCCATTTCCTCTAGCCACATGACATGGGGTAACTACACATCATGTAACCCCGGTACACAACATGTAGTCCCCAAAAGTCATCTTCCCAGAATATGAAGGGATACCTAGAATGTCTCACTAGACTACACATCGTGTAGATGGTAATTACCTTAAAAAATGCTTGATTCTTCCTATTTTACCTCAAAACCGACAGATCAACGTAGCAGGGATCACTAGTAATTGTGATAAGGATCTAAAACCTTAAAACAAAGAATAAAGAAGGGGATTAGGACCAAAAAACAAAACTGCCTACCTCAAGTGATAAACATTGAAGCATTGGGTGTAGAACGATGTCTAGATCATGTTACTCCTTGATCTGATGATTATCGACACTGGGAAAGGAGATCAGAAGCGCTTCATCGCATTGATTCGGCGTAGTTTTCATCTTTCACCAAAGGGGATAAGAGAGGGCTTCTCTTGTTGTGTCGTGTGCCCAATATAAAATGGGGGAGGAGGTATTTAGGTTAAAATTATTAATTATATTTTCATTTAATTAACAATTCCTCCACATAATGCCCCGCCAACTTGCCTCTAATTAAAACTCCCAGTGCTGGTGACTTTATAGCATGCCTAGGGTAAACATGGTGTTAGGAACTCCACAAAAAACCTCATATTTCTGACCATAATATATAATTAGAAGTTATTCAGGTTTCAAAGAAACTACACATGTGTGACAAAATATATTTAATATTTTTAAAATCACTACTCTGAGGCTCTCTAGGCCTCAAATTCTCATGCCAACCCAGTATCCAGATTCAAAAATATTCATAGGAATATTCCAAATTCATACATATCAAACCCAAGTCACTACAACCACACCATTTCCCTCCACTCTAGGGCCATCACCATGCTCTCCAAAAAACCCTAGTTGGCCACCTCCTTCTCTTGGTGTCTCCCTCTTCCTTCAATTGACTTTTCTCTAACATATTAATGTCCTCCTCCTAGTGTGGCCCTCTTTCCATATCATTATAACAACCCTATTCTTGATTACACATTTGTTAATATTTATTACATAAAATTACACATAATACAAACCAAAATATCAATAATTCTAGTGTCTTTGGGAATTATGGAGATATCATGACATCTTGAACATGGGATAAACCAACATTATTTAAAACAATCTTAACATTCTTCTAAAATTTAGGGATTTTAAAACTGCATGAGATAACCTATGGACAAACATAAGAAAGGGGTGATCTATGAAGCCCAATAAGGGAAAAAATGGCATAAGGTGATACATGTGAGAAAATAAAAATATAAACGGGGAATAAAAAGAGTATGAACAATAATCACGAACACTGATACATGATATATCATGATAATCATAAGATGGGAAATGTGGAAACAACATAAAATAATGCATCATAAACATAGGTCAAGGATAAATAACCAAGATATCATGGTGATTAAGTACCATAAAGGAATCAAGTTCACTCAATATCCCAACATGATGTATCATGACACTAAACACTACCCAATGCAATGGAGCGCTATATAATTTCAAACACACCCATCACATTCATTCCATTCTCATGATTAATTATTCCACATAGATCATAAAACATGGATTTATTCCTTATCATAATTTATTACATGATCATGGAGTGTAAAAGACATATATTCCAACCAAAAAGTATATGTGTATAAATGTGGACAACCTTGATAGGAAATGGGTATGGTATTCACTACCCAATTGTTTTCGCATGGCAAATCTTGGTGAACTTTCGGCAGCATAACAACATCACTTAAATATTCATAAAAATGGTTTTATGGGAGATAATGGGGTATATAATCAAATAAACATAAAATGGGTAGTAATAGGGACATGAAAAAAAATATCTCAAAACTATAAATTGGAAATAGAAGGCATGAGTTAATGAAGAAACTTGGATAAAGAAAATAATCCTAACTATGTCTCGGCATGGTAATAAGTTTACATAAAGGAATGTGGGATTATTAATGAGAGTGAAAAGAGGATCTAATAATTTATAAATTAAGTTCATATTAATGAGAATATAAAATAACATATACCAATAGAATAAAATAGAATTTAAGATACATAACATAATGAAGTTCTTGAATAGAAATGAGAAGAGAGAAGTCCCTTACTTGAGTGTGCGACTCCAAATTTTTGGGAGGGGCTTCATAAGATATTTGGGGCACCTTGGGAGGACTATCGTGAGAGTAGGTATGAGTATGGAAATTCTATAAGGAGTTTTAGTGAGGATAAATGAGATCTTGTGTTAGTTTATATAGGAGAAGAGGGGGGATTTATTTATTATTTAGGTTTTGGACTCTATACAATAAAATAACCAAAACCACAAACCATCCCATGGTTTTTGTCAATGGTTTATGAAAAATGGGATTGGCTCTCGTTATTTTATAATACCAAGGGCCAAATGTAATAAATTAATTCCTTTTATTATGTGTAGCTGAGTCATACTCTTAAAGAAATTAATTTAATACATTAAAATATAATAATGGTTTAGGAGGATTGAAAAAGACTTTATAAAATTTATAAAATAAATAAATAATCACATTATTTTAAATTTAAAACATATATTTGGTCATTGATACCATTTATAGTATTTATTATATCACTTTTGGGTTATTATGATGTCATAAAACACAAATTATATTTATAAGGTATTTAATTTTTACCCAAAAATTTGGCGCTCAGAAAATTATGAAAAATTCACCATTGGATAATTTAAAAATTATTATTTGAAAAAATATTCATTTTATATAAATAATTTTCTAAATATACGAAGTTTCACTTTAAAAAAATTACATTTAATAAGAAATGTTGGGTTTTTTACCACAATAGCTTTTAAACCCTTACAAAAATTACATTTGACTTCATAAAAATTATATGATCATCTATATTTAATAAAAATTATTTAATAATAATATTATATTAAAATATTATTTATTTCAAAAATACATTAATTCATCAAAATAAATTCCTTGATTGAATTTGAATATTACCCAATAATGTTGTTTGTGTTTCATTTTATAAAAATAAATATAATTTATAAAGTAAAAATAATTGGTTGAAATTATATTCATTATTATTTAAAAATAATTTACATAATATTAATTCTAGGGTATTGATACATATAAATTTAATATAGTAGTAAACTCCATAAGAGTAAGGTGTGCGATTGTGGGACTTTCATGGGACGGTTCGGAGAACATGGTTTGGGACGTGATCACGATGAGCTTGAACTTATACTGTAAATGGTTTAGATCGTGCTTAAGTTGTTTGATCACATTATGGGATTGGTCAAGGGATAATTTGAGTGATTATATCTCCCTAGGAAGCTCCAATAAATGGGCTTCATAGGGTATGATCCTACTGGATGAGGCCGTCACTTCATTTTTCTATGTCAATTGGATTTTTTCAAATGTTTATATTTATTCTGTTAACTCTATCCAGCCATGATCTGATGATGAATGGTCTTAATCTTTTCCACCATTTCCTCAACCATTTCAAGACCTAGCAGGTTTTGTTCCCCAACTTCATCCCAACATGTAGGTGTTATGCACCTCTTCTAATAAAGGGCTTCATAGGGGGCTATTTGTATGCTTGATTGGAAAATATTATTGTATGAGAACTCAATTGGAGGAATATGTTGGTCCCATCCTCCTTTGAAATCAATTGGGCATGCTCTCAACATGTCCTCAAGTGTTTAGATAATTTTCTCAAAATGGCCATCAATTTGATTGTGATAAGTTGTGATGAAGTTTAACTCAATTTTCAGAGTGTTTTGGAGACTCTTCCCAAACATAGAGGTGAATCTTGGATCTCTATATGATACAATTGATAGTTATACTCCATGTATCCTCACTAATTCTTTGATTTATATCCATTTTTGTTGATCAAGTGAGAAATACTCTCAAATCACAAATAAGTACGTAGTTTTTGTAAGATGATCTATCACAACCCATATAGAATTATTCCCCCTTGATGTATTTGGAAGACTATTGATGAAGTGAATGGTGATGTTTTCCCATTCCCATATAGGTAGGGTTAATGGTTGCATCATCACCTTGTATTTTTTCCTCTATAATTTCACTTACTAACATTGAAGACATATTGATGTATATTTAGTAATATCCTTCCTCATATTGTCCCAAATATTTTTCTCTCACAGATCTTGATAAATCTTTGTGATTCCTATGTGAATGGAGAAAGTCAAACTATGTGAATCATCCAATAGTTCCTTCTATAACATAGGATTTGATGAACATATATTCTGGACCCAAATCTCACAACACATTATTCATTAATATTTAATTCAATGGATTTCCCTTTACTTATAGTTTCCACTTTTTTCTAAATACCAATATCATCTCTTTGAGAATCCTTTAACCTATCCATAAGAGTTGGTTGAGTAATCATTTGTGAAAGGGTGGATGATGTTCCATTCTGTATGATTCCAATTTCCATTGTTTTCATATCTAAGAAGATCAGATCCCTCTCAATTCCCATTAATGACAGAATTCCTAGATCCTTTCTACTTAGAGTGTCATCTACTTTATTCACTTTGCCAATATGGTATTGGATTGATAATTCGTAGTCCATGATCATCTATAACTAACTTCATTGGTGCATATTCAGCTCCTTCTATGTGAATATATATTAAAAGATTTTTTGATTCATATATATTTCAAACTTCTTCCCAAATATATAATTCCACCATATTTTCAAAGAGAAGATCACTATAAACAACTATAGATCATGAATTGGGTAGTTCTGTTCATAAACATTCAACTTCCTTGAAGCATAGGCTATCACGTTTTCATTCTACATTAACAGACAACCCAATCCCTTGTTCATCGCTGAATACTAATAAATTTTCTACACACGTGGGTAGTGTGGGAATAGGGGTTGTGATAAGCCACCTTTTCAGTTCAATGAAGCTCTCTTCACATTCATTATTCCAAGAAAACATGACGCCCTTCCAAGTTATCTTGGTAAGAGGGTTTTGAAATCACAAGAAATTTTTTAAAAATTAGAGATAATACCTAGATAACTCAAGGAAACTATTGATATTTTCTATATATTTTGTCCTTGATCTTTCATCAATTTATTCATTTTTAAGTGTCCAAAGATATCCCATTACTTGTGATGATATTCCCCAATAATGAGACTTCCTTCAACCATAAATAACATTTTTTATACATTGAATATAGATTCTCCTTTAATGAAGTATTTAGAAAAGGGAAAAGATTCACCTCATTATCCTCCTTAAATTTTTAGTATATTGTAATATCATCTATAAATACTACCACAATTTTTTTGAGGTAATATCTAAAGCCTCTATTCATTAAGTCCATGATGATTTTTGGAGCATTAGTGAGCCTGAATGGCATCACTATGAAATCTAGTGGTCGTATGATTAGCCACTAAATTAGGATAATATTCATTGTTAATATACATAATATTCATGTTCTTTATTATTCATAAACACCATTTTAGTGCATTTTACACTTTGAATATAATTTCACATTATGATTGTAATACCATCTTAAAGTGCACTATTATGTGGTACATTTTTGAACATCATTTGAAGTAACCAATGATTCATATGATTATACATATTTTAATTTGATATTTTTGGAAATTTATCTACGCTCCAATATTAACATGTTTCATTCAGGGATCAATGGATAATTCATGGATGAAGATGGGGATATTTTGTGATGAAAGGAAGCAATTCTAGAGAAGGCAGATTGGACACCATCCCACTGATGAGACTGTGGGGCCCCACATACAGGCCCAATGAATCCCAAATTTCGTGGTATTATAGAATAAATATATAGAAACAAATCAATCTTCATGATACAATGATAATTCGGCATCCATGGTGTCCATTTAGGCGGCTCAATTTAGAGATAAAATTCTATGCCATATTCTGCGGCCCAGAAAAACAGCCCACCAATTAAACCATATCTCAAAACCCATACCTCCTTTTGGGATGGGATTTTACAGGATATTAGGGAACATAAGGAGATTAATTTAAGTCTTTTATGTCCCACCAGAATTTGGCCATCTAAAAGGCGTTTCATGCGCCTCTTATTGGTGGATGCAAGCTGGATGCCTTTTCGGGTCAAGGGTAGAATGTCTTTTTTCCACAAACTTTCCACCACCCTAGACCTACCATACTCAAGTGGGATGACTTTTACTATTGGAGGCTAGACCCAAGGATAAAAAAATTACTATTTAAGGCAGTGGTGGTGAAGGAGTTTGGAATCTTTGTTACTTTGTTTAATTGTAATGTTATGCTGCAATTTTGTTGTCTCAAATTTGTCTTTCACATGTAAGTTGTTCAATTCACATTAGTTTATTAATAAAAGTTCTTCTTATACTCTTATTATATTTTTGTTTATATCACTTTTATACCATTGGATCATGGTGTGAATTTATTCACACCAAACCTTGTGAAATTATTCACACAACGGTGGAGTGATCATTTTATTTTTGTTGTTTTCCTTACTTCTCAAATTCCTCCCTCATGAGTCTACTTTCCGCTTATATTGAAACCATGGGATCAATGGAGGGATAACCCACTTATGGGTTGATCCAATGGAGTAGAAAAGGTATGGATTGGATGTTATTTATCACCCCATTAATGTATAATAACTTCTTTAATTGAGATTTTTATTTGATGATTTTTAAACTCCATTATCCTTATTGAACTTAAGGCCACAGACTTTAAGTGTTAATATGAACCTTTACCTTGAAGTGCTCAAATCATTGATCCTTCAAGTGTATAGGTGATTATTATTAAAGGGTGTAGGCATTAAACCAGTAAGTTATGATTTTGTTTTATCTCCTTAAATGAAACCATATCAAATATAAGAAATTGAAATCATTGAAAAGGAAATACGTCCAATCAACCCTGAGCAATAACCTAGGATCAACTCATTATTTTAAATTGAATTCACTTAAGTATCTTAGAGTTCCTTTAAACCCATATAATATCAACCCAAGTTGGCCATTCATTGCAAAAAACAGTCCATAGAATGTACGTGTCTATAGGTTACTTCTTAGGTCTCTGAGGATTTGACAACCCAAGCTAAACTACAAGGACCATCCTACATTTTTATCTTAGGTAAATTTGAGTGTGAATCAAATTTTGGGGCCATTTATGGGGACCCAAGTAAGTAATCTAAACACCCATTATATTCTACCCCATTTCTTCTTTTCTCATCCAAATTCTCTTATCTTTTCCCTTTCCCGTTTTTTTTTATTTGGCGCATGTCCGCCTACACCCGCGATCAATCGAACCGTCTAGTTTGGGTGGATAGTACTGGGGTTGGGGAGTCAAGTACACCAAGGGAAATCTTTACATTAGATCCTAATCTTCCTAACACCCCCGAGTAAAAAATTTATCCCATTTCAATTGAAGGTCTTCAAGGAAACCAACTCATAAACCCAGGTGGGAACCAAAATGGAAACCCAAATGAGGCAGCCCCAAACTTGGGGAATGCAATGGATCAAACCATGAATGAATACCTCAAACCTTCCTTGACTAATGCCACCTCATGCATTAGACACAATTACCTAGGATATTCAAACTACATATTTAAACCCCATGTCCAAAACCACCTTCCCAAATTCCATGGAATGGAGTCTGAGATGCCCTACCTTCACATTAAGGAATTCAATGATATTGTTGAAACCATGTGTCCCCCACATCAACTAGAATCAACTAAGATGAGGCTATTTCCTTTTTCTTTAATAGATCAAGCTAAAAATTGTCGAAAAAATTTGATACCATCATCCATCAACTCTTGGTACCAACTACAAAGAGAATTCTACAAAAAATACTTTCCCCACCACAAATCAATTGCACTTAAAAAGAGTATCCAAAAATTTTTTGAAAAAGAGGGAGAGTCATTCTATGAAACATGGGAGAGGTTAAAATACACTCTAAACATGGTTCCACACCATGGTTTTTCTATACCTGAACAAGTGAGAATTTTCTATGAGGGGTTGTGTCCAGGGAATAAACAATTCATTGACATGCTGTGTAGTGGAACCTTTAAAAACAAAGCCCCAAATGATGCTTACGAGTATCTAGAAATCCTTTTTGAAAAAAACCAAACATGGGGAACTTCACCTTATTCTGAAAATCCACAAAGAACTACTGGAATTCATACACTCAGAGAAGAGGAAATCCTTAGGGAAAAACTCGCAGCACTCTCTAGGAAGGTTGAAGAGATATACCTTAGGAAAGTCCATGAAATCCAAACCGTTGACCCTGTTTGCACAATGTTTGACAAACATGACCATAAGACAGACAACTTCCCAACCATTCCATCCATCAAGGAAGTTCTTTTAGGTGGACCCGCAGCGGAAGTAAATGCCTTGAACATTCAAAAGACTCAATACCAAAACAACTTCAATACAAGGTATAACGACCACCCAGGATTCCACTGGAAAGGTAACCAACAACCTAGACAACCACAGGGACAAAATCCTTACCCCCATCAGAACTACCAAACCCATAACCAGTTCCAAACCTAACCTATCCAATACCAACAGCCACCGATCCATTTTCAACAAACCATCCCACCTCTAAAATATCCCCCTGGGATAAACCAATCTACTGAAGCACCCACCCAAACTATTCCACAAATCATACTAGAACAACAGTGCAAAAAATGGAAAGGATGAACTCAGAAGTCTCTTCCCTTAAACAAGAAGTTCAAACCATAAAAACTGGAAAGCCACCCATGCCTACTCAGGCGGTGCCATCCTCAACTTCAAGGTGAGACTCAAGTTATGCTCAAATAACTCATGAACAACTAAAGGCTGCGACTATTTTAAGAAGTGGTAAATCAATTGAGATACCTGAAAAACTAATTCAGAACCTACCTGAAGATTCAAACTTGGATGAATATTCAAATGAACCACAAGATCAAACTGAGGAAAATTTTAACAATGTGAAAGAAACAACTCTTCAACAAACAACCCCACAACCTGCACCATTTCCTCAACGCATGAGGGGGAAAACCAAGCCTAAATTGATTGAAACATTGAGGGAAATCTTTTCACAAGTCAAGTTGAACATACCCCTTCTCGATGAAATACAAACCATACCTGCCTAAGCTATGTACCTTAATGATTTGTTCACTTTTAAAAGAAAAGTTTCACATAAAATCTAAGTCCTTTTACCTGCTAATGTGAGTACCACCATTCAAGGGACCATTCCTCCTATGTTGAAAGACCCAGGTTTCCCTTACATCAATGTTGAACTAGGAGAATGAAATTTTTTCAAGGCCTTGTATGATCTAGGTGCTAGTGTCAATATCATCCCTTATGATGTGTACTACCAGTTAGGACTAGAAGAACTCCAACCCACATCTGTCACACTTTAACTTGCTGATCGTAGCATTAGGGTTCCAAAGGGGATTTTAAAGGACGTTCTGGTAAAGGTTGAAAACTTCATTTACCCTGCTAACTTCATTGTCCATGAAAACCATCCAAGCTTAGAAAATAATGAACAAACCCCAATCATCCTTGCTCTTCCCTTCCTTGAAACAGTCAACTCTGTTATCTGAGTCCGAAATGGGATCATGACCATCACCTTTGGGTACATGAGTCTAGACTTGAACAAATAGAATGCAAGCTCACAGATAGGGGATGATGAGGACATTCATGAAGTAAACGTGGTAGGAATAATTGATAATTAATCCATGCAACATCAACGAATATTTAATGAATGTTTAAGTCAGGATGACATTGATTTCCTTTGTTCATATGAAGGATGTTTATCTCCATGGCTTGAATCATTTTCAAATTGATCTTATGATGAATTATTAGGTCCAACAATCAGTGAATCCTTTCAGGAAACTAATTTCATGGAGACCCATAAAACTTACTTCCCTAAATCTGATCAAGCCAATCTAGTATCTGAAACTCTTACATGTGTAGAATCAATCCTATCTGAAAATATAAAAAATTAAATTGAACTTGATCCAATGTCCCAATATTCTGCTGAAATTCTGAACCAACCTGATCTTGAATTTAAGGAACTTCCCGCTACACTCAAGTATCCTTTCCTAGGGGACAATCAAACACAAAATATATTTACTTCTTCTTCTCTTGAAGCCAATCATGAGAGGATGCTTCTAGATGTCCTTAGGAAACATAAGAAAGCCATTGGTTGGACCCTGTCTGATATTCCTAGGATTATCCCACTTATCGGGACTCATAGGATTGTTCTGGAATCTAATTCAAATCCATGTCGTCAACCTCAATGGCGAATCAATCCTAATCTCATGGTGGTAGTAAGGAAAGAACTTCTGAAATTTTTAAAAGCTGGTATCATCTATCCCATAGCTGAGAGTGAGTGGGTGAGCCCAATTCAATGGTTCCAAAAAAGGCTGGAATCACAGTGATAAAAAATGAGGATGGAGAGATTCTTCCAACAAGGGTGAGTAGTGGATGGAGGGTCTGCATTGACTATAGGAATCTAAACTCATTCACCAAGAAGGACCATTTCCCCTTATTATTCATTGACTGAGTTCTTGAGAGAGTGGCAGGTCATGACCTCTACTGTTTTTTAGATGGGTGCTCAGGGTATAATCAAATTGAGGTCTCCCTAGAGTATCAAGGGAAGACTACATTCACATGTCCATTTGGAAACTTTGCTTTCAATCGCATGCCCTTCGGGTTATGCAATGCCCCTGGAACCTTCCAGCGGTGCATGATGGGAATCTTCTCAGACATGGTAGGGGATTTTCTAGAGGTCTTCATGGGCGACTTCTCTGGGTTTGGTGATACATTTGATGGATGTCTGAGGAATGTAGAGAGAGTCATGTCATGATGTGAAGAAAAGAATCTAGTCCTAAACTGGGAAAAAATGCCATTTCATGGTTAAAGAGGGACTAGTTCTAGGCCATCTGGTCTCAGGTAGGGGGATTTATGTTTATAAAGCCAAGGTTGACATCATTCCTCACCTTCCATCACCCAAAACTGTCAAGTAAGTAAGGTCTTTCTTAGGACATGCTGGTTTCTATAGAAGATTCATGAAGGAATTTAGTTCAATCTCTCGTCACCTTTGTGCTCTCCTACTAAAGGATGCTCCATTTGTTTGGACAGAAAGATGTGAGGGTTCATTATTAACCCTCAAATCCTCTCTCACATCTCCCCCCATCATGAAATCTCCAAATTGGAACATTCCTTTCGAACTTATGTGTGATTCCAGTGACTTTGCTATAGGAGCTGTGTTAGGACAACGTTGTGATAAAAATACTTGTGTCATTGCTTATGAAAGAAAATCCTTATATGATTCCCAAATTAGCTACACCACCACCTAAAAGGAGTTACTTTCTATTGTGTTTTCCTTAAAGAAGTTTAGGTCCTACCTCTTAGGTTCACCCATCACTGTTTTCACTGACCATTATGCACTAAAATACCTCTTCCAAAAACAAGATGCTAAGGCTAGACTGGTTAGGTGGGTCCTTCTCTTACAATAATTTGACCTCACAATCAAGGATAAAAAGGGAGTTGAAAATGTTATAGTTGATCACCTCTCTAGGATGGAATTCAAAGACAACTCAAATCACCTTTTTGTGTTTGATTCATTTCCTGATAGACACCTATACTCTGTAAGTTACTGCACTTGGTATGCTGACATAGCCAATTTCTTAGTTACAGGAGTCATTCAAAAATTCCTAGAGACACAAGATCGAAGGAAGTTTCTTTCTCATGTCAAAAACTATGTTTTTGATGATCCTTACCTATTCAAGTTATGTCCTGATCAAATCATTTGGATATGTGTTCCTGAGTCTGAGCAAGATTCCATCCTTAAATCCTGTCATAGTGAGGCATGTGGAGGCCACTTTTCCTCTAAGAAAACATCTTCTAAGAATATTCAATGTGGTCTCTTCGGGCCCCCCCTCTCATGGGACTCATACACATTTTTTCAAAGTTGTCCTAGGTGTCAACAAGTAGGTTCCATCACAAAAAGGAATCAAATTCAACTCAATTCCATATTAGTGGTTGAAATCTTTGAATGTTGGGGAATTGATTTCATGGGTCCCTTACCAATCTCCAGGGGATATCTTTACATTCTGTTAGCTATTTATTATGTCTCCAAATGGTTTGAGTCCATTCTTACAAAGTCCAATTATCATCAAATTGTGAATAGATTTCTCAAGGAAAACATCTTCTCTAGATTTGGAATTCCTAGGGCTATCATTAGTGATCATGGAACTCATTTTTGCAATCATCCATTATCTTCACTCATGGAAAAATATGGAATTTCTCAAAAAGTTTCCACTACTTACCTCCCACAGACCAATGGTCAATCTGGATTAGCCAATCGTGAAATCAAATAAATTCTTGAGAAAACTGTCAATCCTTCTAGGAAAGATTGGTCCGAGAAACTCATGGATGCTCTTTGGGAATATCGTACAACATTAAAAACCATCATAAGAATGTCACCATATAGGTTGGTTTATGGAAAAGCATGCCATTTACCTGTTGAAATAGAGCATAAGGCCTTTTGGGCAATTAAGAAAATGGATTATGACCTCTCATTGGCCGAAAAAAGGAAATTAGATCTCAATGAACTGGAGGAATTAAGTATGGAGGCTTATGAAAATTCAAGGATCAATAAAGCTAGAGTTCAAGCCTACCAATCTAGGAATATCAAGGTAAAACATTTTGAACTGGGAAAACTTGTGCTCTTGTATAGTTCAAAACTTCATTTACACCCGAGAAAGTTAAGTTCTAGATGGTCAGGATCTTTCATAGTGTATCATGTGTACCCCCATGGGGCAGTAGAGATTCAAGATCCCAAAAGTGGTTACATTTTCAATGTCAATGGTCAAATGTTAAAACCATTCATTGAATCATTCAATAAATAAGAAATAGAGGTTGAGTTAACTAAGCCAACCTATGAACCAGGAAAACGTTGATAGATTTAGGGTCCATGTCGGGATAACGATGTTAAACAAAGTGATGCATGGGAGGAAACCCATTGTTTTCAAGTTTTCTATCATTTTTTTGTTTTAATAAAATTTATATTTTAAATAGGATTAATTAATCATTTTCATATTTAAAAAAAAGACTGTTTACCTGTTCTTCTATTATGAGTATGAATGGGTATGAAAGGGGAGCACTGTATTCATTTGTGTCACGCGGTGTGATCCCTGAGTAATACCTTACACAGAAAATTAAAACAAGACAATGTATCATTAATTTGATTTAAAAAACAGAAAAACAGGAAAACCATAAAAATGATGATATTTGGAATTAAATAAGTCGTTGTGTTGTTTTTTTTTGTCTGGTTTGTTCTTTTTTCGGTTCAGTTACTATTTTGGGTGATACATGTTCAATTAAGGAGGTGCCTACATCCCCCAAGAGATCAAAGGACTAATTTGGAGCAGCAAGAATTTCAACTTCAACCACCAGGTGACTTCATTCCATGGTCCTCATTTTCAACTTCCTTTTTGAACTTTAATTCTCTACCTCTACCCCATTCTAAATTTTCTTTTCTTTAAACACTGTGGATAATGTTCTTTTATGTAGGGGGAGATAAAATAAAAAAATGCTTTTGTGTCAAAAAAAAATTGAATGATTTGAAAAAAAAAATGTGTAAATAGAAGGAAACATTCCTTTAACTTTGAACATAGAAATACACATTGCACACTTTGAAACTGAATATCAAATAATTTAGCATGCCCTGATTCCGATTTTAATCCTTGTATAATTTCATGAGCACAGATTTTGGAAAGTGTGGTTGTCCAATGTGATATTTCATCATTTATATTTTCATCTAAATAAAAAAATATCACAATGCACATCCTTTGGATAGTGGGGTATTAGTTTGAGTTCATGGGGTCCCCCAAATAAATAGCATAAGTTTGGTGATCATTTTAGTTTAATATGAGTATTCAAAAAAAAAATAAAAAAAACAATTGCTCGTAGAGCAATGAAATGACCTAATGCGTGGCTTTCGGAACTTGGGGATCGTGACTCCATAGTTGTCTGACATAGATTTAGTAATTTTATCTCTATTTTTAGTAATATGAATTTATTTTTGATTGATTTAACTCGAGATGATGCCCGAGTATGTGGGATTCACTTTGTTCCCTAATGTCTTTGAGCCTGAGAGTCATCGGCAAAGTCTCTCTATATGGGTTGACTCTTTTGAGTGCAATTTCAATTACCATGGAAAAACTGCAAAAAAAAAAAAGACAAAACAGAAAAAAAAATAATACAATAAAAAAATTTAATACTCATCTTAATATTGAAATGTGATTCCACCTAGCACTTCCGTCATTTCCCCCTTGAACAAAGATGAACCCCCATGTCTATTGTGATGCACAACACATCCTCATACTTAATTGATATTGGTTGAAATATGGAAATGAATTTGAACAAAGGGATTATATTGGGATTGTGATCTTCTTATGAAACTATCTTGTATTAAAATATTTTGATGTGTTTCATGATTTTTTGGTATAAGTATTTCTGGTGATCATTGTGTATTAAAATGTTTTTGGAAAAGGGAATTCAAATTTCATATTGTTGAGATATATTTTTCTCAGGACTAGCAAAAATCAAGTTGGGGTGTGATTAGCCACTAAATTAGGCTAATATTCATTGTTAATATACATAATATTCATGTTCTTTATTATTCATAAACACCATTTTAGTGCATTTTACACTTTGAACATAATTTCACATTATGATTGTAATACCTT
The DNA here is from genome assembly GCA_963277665.1 of Viscum album. Classification (NCBI taxonomy): domain Eukaryota; kingdom Viridiplantae; phylum Streptophyta; class Magnoliopsida; order Santalales; family Viscaceae; genus Viscum; species Viscum album. The sequence goes on from OY728144.1 coordinate 212,629,405, forward strand.
CTTAAAATGCACTATTATGTGGTACATTTTTTACCATCATTTGAAGTACCCAATGATTCATCTGATTATAAATATTTTAATTTGATATTTTTGAAAATTTATCTACATTCCAATATGAACATGTTTCATTCAGGGAGAAATGGATAATTCATGAAAGAAGATGGGGATATTTTGTGATGAAAGGAAGCAATTCTAGAGAAGGCATATTGAACACCAGCCCACTGATGAGATGGTGGGGCCCAACATACAGGTCCCATGAATCCCACATTTTATGGGATTCTCGAAGACATGTATAGTAACAAATCCCTCTTCAGTATCCAATGCTAATTCGGCCTCCATGGTGTCTATTTAGGTAGTCTAAGTTAGAGATAAAATTCTGGGCCAGATTCTGTGGCCCAGAAAAATAGCCCACCAATTAAACTATATCTCGAAAACCATAATTCGTTTTGGGCTCAGATTGTATAGGATGTTAGGGGACATTGGGAGATTAATTTACGTCTTTTATGGCCCACCAAAAGTCGGCCATATATAATGTGTTTCATGCGCCTCTTTTTGGTGGATGCAAGCTGGATGCCTTTTCGGGTTAAGGGTGGAAAGTCTTCTTTCCACAAACATTCCACCACCCTAGACCTACCATACTCAAGTGGGATGACTTGAACTGTTGGATTCTCAACCCAAGGCTCCCAAAATGTCTATTTAAGTTAGTGGTGGTAAAGGAGTTTGAAATCTTTGGTTATTTGTTCAATTGTAATGTTATGCTGCAATTTTGTTGTCTCATATTTGTCTTTCACATGTAAGTTGTTCAATTCATTTTAGTTTCTTAATAAAAGTTCTTCTTATACTATTATTCTGTTGTTTTTCATATCACTTTGATACCGTTGGATCATGGTGTGAATTTATTAACACCAATCCTTGTGAAATTATTCACACAACGGTGGAGTGATCATTTTATTTTTATTGTTTTCTTTACTTCTCCATTTCCTCCATCATGAGTCTACTTTCCGCTTCTATTGAAACCATGTGATCAATGGAGTGCTAACCCACTTATGGGTTGATCCAAGGGAGTAGAAAGGGGATGGATTGGATGTTATTTATCACCCCATTAATGTATAATAACTTCTTGAATTGATATTTTTATTTGATGATTTTTAAACTCCATCATCCTTGTTGAACTTAAGGCCACACACTTCAAGTGAAAATAAAAACCTTTACCTTGAAGTGCTAAAAACATTTATCCTTCAACTGTATAGGTGATTAGTATTAAAGGGTGTAGGCATTAAACCAGTAAGTGATGATTTTGTTTTATCTCTTTAAATGAACCCATCTCAAATATAGGAAATTTAAATCATTGAAAAAGAAATATGTCCAATCCACCCCGAGCAATAACCTAGGATCAACTCATTATTTTAAATTGAAGTCACTTAAGTCTCTTAGAGTTCCTTTAAACCCATATAAAATCAACCCAAGTTGTCCAATTCATAGAAAAAAACAGTCCATAGAATTTACATGTCTATAGGTTACTTCTTAGGTCTTTCAGGATTCGACAACCCAAGCTAAACTACAAGGATCGTCCTACCTTTTTCTCTTGGGTAAATTTGAGCATGATTCACCATACCTAGTGCAAAAAGTATTATTGGGAATTTTCTCCTTCTTCTCCATAACATGGTAATATCCCGCCAAAAAATCCTCCTTATATAAGTATTTTACTCCACACAAATGATTGAACAAGTCAACAAACTGAGGTAGTGGATACTTGTTCTTTATCGCGATCTTGTTAAGCTCATGATAATCAATGCGAAAGGGCATTGACTGATCTTTTTTCTTGATGAAGTGGAATAGAGAACCCCATGGTGATCCACTTGGTAAAATGATCCCTTTATCCATATTATCTTGTAGTTTTTTCTTTAAATCCTCGAGTTCCACAACATTCATTCTATAAGGAGTCTGGGATATTGCTAATTCCCCAGGTATAAGATAGATGGAAAATTAAACCTCTCAGTTAGGAGGAATACTAGTAAATTCCTTAGGAAACACATCAACATATTCCCTCACAATATTCATGTCTTTTAGGATGATTCATTCCTTATATTCCATCGTTTCATATAGATATTCTCACTCATAGGGAAATAATATACATGCTTGAGATGTTGGTGCTGAAGAAGATTCATCCTCCTCCTTGCACTTGTACATAATTGTTGGGACCAAGTTGGATGGATAAGGAAGTAAGAAAAGTTTGCTATTACAGAGTGTTGTCTTTTTGTTTTCAAAGAAGCTAAATCAATTCACTTTTCAAAGGACTTGGAAACTATGATAATGATTTGCTGATTTTTATTTTAGAAATATCATAATTTTTGAGAACTTGTGATGCAAGCCTTATAAAGGATAGGGAGAGTAAAGAAGTGTTTTTTTTCAAAAGAAACAAATCGGTGCACAAGTCAAAAATGGAACGCATGTGTGGTGCACAAGTGTATGTTGCACCCAAGTCATATTTCAAGATCATCCCATCAAAATATGACAAATGAAATAAAGTGGCGCACAAGTTAACGATTGGTGTGCAATTGTGGCATACAAGTATATGTGGCACGCAAGTGTATGTTGCATGAAAGTCATATTTCAACATCATCATATCAAAATATAACAAAGGAAAGAAAGTGTTGTGCTAGTGATTGAATGACGCGCAAGTGCTGGAGCGACGCACAAGTGTTGGAGCGGCGTGCACGTGTTGGAGCGACGTGCAAGTGATGTAGTGACACACAAGTGTATGTGGTGCGCAAGTCACCAAAATTCCTATAAATAGATGACTAGCCTCTTAATTTTTTAAGGTTCAAAGATTAAGAAAATATTTGAGCTCTGATCATGCAAGTAGTAGAGAGTGGTGCACAAGCTGAAGTGGCACAAAATATGAGCGTTATTTATAAGGTGCGCAAGTAGGGTGGCGCGCAAATAGAGTGGCATGCAAGTTCTCAGAGGTGCGCTAACAGGGAGGTGACTTCAAGATTTGTGTTGTGTATAAGCCAAAAGTGGCGCACAAGTTGTGAGCTATGCACAATAGTGGTGCGCAAGTAGTTAGTGGTGTGAAAGAAGGTAGGTGCCCAATACGAGTGGCACGCAAGAAGGTGGCACACAAGCTGGGTGGAGCACAAGAAGGGAGTGGCACATAAGTGGCGTGCAAGCTGAGTGGTGCACAAACTGGTGGTGCGAAAGCAGGGAGGCATGCAAGCAGGGAGTGGCGCGTAAGCTGTTTGCACTTGGTGGTTCTTACCAGCTTCTGGTTAGGAAAGTCAAGAATTTTTTTTAAAAGATTTGATTTGTGGAAGTTCATTAAGAAGCACAAAATCATTACATTACCCTATTTGTGCTAAGAGGGAGCACACACACTATTGGATTGTTTTCAAAGTATTATACGAGTGTAAGGGTATATCCTACTCATTGTATTCCACATCAAAGGATTGTTTTCTAGTGGATTGTGTGGTACTGGATTGTTTCTGTACAATACCAAGGACGTAGCTACTCTTGTTGAGTAGTGAACCTTGGAAATATTGTGTTCATGTGGTTGTGTGTGTTCAGAAGTGAAGAAAATATTTAACAGGAGTTGAAGGTTGTTTTAAAAATAAGGAAAATTAAAAAGAAAAATATATCACTGATTCACCCCCTCCCCCTCTCAGTGATACTTGGATCCTGACTGGGAACTTCAATTGGTATCATAGTGATAGGTTCGCTTTGTTTATTCTTTTCTGAAGTGGTTTAAGAGAAGTTGTCATGTAGAATCTAAATTGTGTAAATAGTAAAGGGATTTCGATTTTTGATGGAAATAACTATCACATCTGGAAGGACAGAATGATTGCTTGTCTTATGTCTCTTGGATATGAAGTTCTTGAAACTACAACAGATGGATTTCTGCTATTGATGACAAGGTTCCTCTTACTCCTATCGATAAGAATAATCTTTAGAATGATGGAAGAGATAAAAATGTGTTACTCTCATCTCTTTCTGAGAGTGAATTTTTAAGAGTGAAATTTGTTTCTATAGCCAAAGGAATTTGGGACAAACTGAAGAAAATCTATGAAGGAAATACAAAAGTGAAGAAGTCTAAACTAAAAATCTGGAGACTGGAGTATGAAGACTTGAAAATGGGAGAATCTAAATCTATTTGGGATTTCTTTACCAGGATAAATGACATTATTAGTACAATCAGATGTCCTGGTGAAATGTTGGAGGATTCTACAGTTGTTGAAAAATATTGAGAATTCTGCCCGACAAGTCTGATGCTAAAGTGTCTTCACTAGAAGACAGAGACCCTGAAACATTATCTTTGGATGATTTTCATAGCACTCTCATTACTTATGAGATGAGAAGGGATAAGACTATGAAGGGAAAAACAAAAGATGATAGAGAAATGTCATTGAAGGATACAAAGAGAGAGAAGTCAAAGAAGACTCTTATTGAAGATGATGCTGGTGAATCCAATTATGATGATGAGGTATGTAAAAATTTTGATGAACTTTTATCCTTTTTTTCTAAGAATGTGAAAAGAGGTACATGGAAATACAAGGGTAAACTTCCCTTGAAATGTTTTGAGTGTGGAGCCGTTGGTCACTTTGCGGCTAATTATCCTCAAAAGAATAAAGAATAAGACAGTGATGATGATAACAGAAGTCCAAGAAGGTTGTTGAAGAAAAAATCTGAAAAAGATAAATATTTTTCAAAGTGGAAGGATAAAATGTTCTTCAAATAAAAGAGAAAAATATTTTTATCTAAAGATGAAGATGAATAAGACAATGAAGATGAATCCGAGAAATTATTTGCTGAAAAAACTAGAGAGAATACATTTATTGTTGCAGTGAATAATGAAGAGTACGAGAGTAAAAATTCACAAGAAGAAGAAAATCAAGTTGAATATCATCTAAAAAAAGAGTTGAAATAATGCTTGAGGAAGATCAGAAGTCTTGAGAAGGAAAACAACAAGCTAATAAATGAAAATTCCAAATTAAACAATCAAGAAGGTTTTACTGATGAGAAAATCAAGATGGAAAAGGATATTGATGATCTGAAAAATTCTCTTGAGAATACAAAGAATCGTAATGATCATCTTGAAGTAAAGCTGAAGGAAAAATAAGAAGAGTTGGAAATTGTTCAACAGAAACTTTATAAAGATAAACAAATGCATATCAGTTTCAAAAATGCTATCTCAGAAGTTGGTGAATGTTCCAGTAAGAATGAACCAAACAAGGATCCAAAAAAGTTACCTTCAATGGTGGAAATGAATGATAGAACTGGTTCTGATAAGAACAAGGCTGGAAAGACCATGTATGTGGTTAAAGTCAGCAATGATGAAAAATAAGAAGTGCATAAAAATCACGAGTCAAGAAAGACTTCTAATAATTCTGGTGCTGTTAAATCTGAAATGAGAAAGGGAGTTACTAATGAAAACATGAAGGTTGATGGTCAGCATAGTTCTATTAAGAATGTTGTTGAGAAGCGTGTTCACAAATCTAGTCAGTATAGAAGTTTCAGTGGCAAATATTTTTTCTATGGTTACTGCTGGTATTGTGGTGGATTCAAACACATGGAAAATATGTGTTGGTTAAACCAACAACATTACAACTATTGCACAAGTTTTGAAAGACAAGGATTGAGAAGGAGTCAATCCTTTAAAAATAGAAAGTCTCCAAATAAATTTCATAAGATATCTGAGAAGACTGGTGTGAAAGTTTAGAATATGTTCCAACCACTGTAAACTATTTGTGAAAGATGTGATCGACCTGGACATCTTGCCAAGGGCTGCCTTAGTGTGTTACTAGAGAAAAAAAGATTCTTAATAATTCTCAAAAGCTAGAGTTTTTAAAAGCTAAAAGGGACAGGTCTGATAAGTCTGAAAAGAAAGAGTACATGTTTTTCTGGCCAGAACACGTTGACCTGGCTAAGAAATTGGAGGAAGCACAACATTAAGTGAAGAAAATAGAAGAAAAAAAAGCTATTGTTGTCGAAACTTCTTTGAATGCTACCAATAGAGAACGTCCATGGATTCTTAATAGTGGTTGTTCTTCTCATATGAAAGGAGACTTAATGTTGTTGAAGAATGGGAAATACTTCAAAGAAAGAACCATTACATTTGGAAATGATGAATCTTTGAGAATAAAAGGTGTTGGATCAGCCATCATCGGAAAAGAAAAAATGAAATCTAAGAAAACATTATTTGTTGATGGGTTGAGACATAATTTTCTGAGTGTTTCACAACAATGTGATGAGGGAAACAAAGTTATATTCAGAAAATATGGGTTCATTGTGGAATGTAAAAATGATGGAAATATAGTTAGAAGAGGCCAACATACAAAAGGAAACTTGTTCCAAGTTGGTGAAGTACAAAATTATTGTTACATAGGAATGGTGGATGAAAATCAGTTATGGAATAAAAGGCTGGGACATATGTGTCATAGAAACATGAGTAAGTTATCAACATGAGATAGTGTCTGGGATATGCCTGATTTATCAAGAAAAAGATATTGGTGTTGCACTATCTATGAAAAAGGGAAGATTACACACTCTTTTCATAAGATATTTGAAATTTGTTCAAAACAACCATTGGAAAATATACATTTTGATATATGTGGACCAATGAGAAAGAAATCAACAAATGGAGATAAGCACTTCATTACTTTAATTGATTACTTTACTCACATTACTTGTGTTATGTACATGAGACATAAGTCAGATGCTCTGAAAATGTTTAAGAGTTTTAAGAGGAAAGAAGAAAAGGAATGTGAGTATTCAGTGAAGAAGTTGAGAACTGATAATAGTGGTGAGTATAAGAATGAAGAGCTTAAATGTTATCTTGAGAATCATGGAATTCATCATGAGTTCAGTTCACCATACACACCTCAAAAAAATGGGGATGCTGAAAGAAAGAATTGATGTTTGGTGTAAATGGGGAGAACTATGTTGCTTGAGCATATTATTTCTCATTATTATTGGAGGCATGCCATGAGCACTACTGTATATATTTATAACCAAAGTTTCTTTAGAAAAAACTCAGATATGACTCCGTACGAAATGTTCTATGGAAAAACTCTAAGTCTAAAACACTTAATAGTTCTTGGAAGTCCATACATTATAAAGAAGAAAGGTGGAAACCTTGGAATGTTTGAGTAAAAACGAGATAGTGGAATTTTTCTTGGATATGCTCCAGAAGGAAGAGGATATAGATGTCTCAAAAAAGAAATGAGAAGAATTATTGATTCTTCAGATGTAAAAGTTGTTGAAAATGTTGAGAAATAAAAGCAGTAATTTTTTGATGTAGAAGTTGAACAAGATAGAGAAGATTTTGTTAATGATTCTGATAATGCTTCATACTATGTTAATCCAACTGATGAAGAGGAATCTGACTCAGAAATCTCATGTGATGAGGATTAAGTTTAAAAAACTCATCCTAGGTTGAGGAAATAAGTGGAGGTTTAGAATATTATTAGAGATAAACATCAGAGGGTTCAAACAAGAAGAAAAACGAATGCAATAACACATACTTATCTTTTTTCGAAAGTTGAACCAAATGATGTAAATGAAGCATTTGAGCATCTATAATGGGTTCATGCTATGAATGAAGAGCTTGATCAGATAGAGAAGAATGATACTTGGGAACTTGTACCCAATCCGGAAAACATGAACATTATTGGTACAAATTGGGTTTTCCAGAACAAGCTGAATGAATAAGGTAAAGTAATAAGAAAAAAATCAAGATCGGTTTGAAAAGGGTATTCACAAATTGAAGGCATTGATTTTGATGAATCCTTTGCTCCGGTGGAAAGATTAGAAACAATTAGAATCTTTCTTGCTATTGCTGCACAATGAGGCTACAAAATCTTTCAAATTGATGTAAAATCTGCAATCTTGAATGGTGACCTTAATGAGGAAGTCTACATTGATCAACCTTTTGGATTTTTTTATTGGAAAGGAAGAAAGTTATGTGTGCAGGTTGAAGAAGGATTTTTATGGGCTAAAATAGGCTCTGAGAGAATGGTATTATAAATTATATACTTGCTTAAGGAAGATGAAATTAAAGAAAGGGAGAGTTGATAACAATATCTACATCAAGGAATTTCAGGAGTTTTCACTGATCATTATTGTTTATGTTGATGATATTATATTTTCTATAAATGATGAAAGATCATGTGAAAAATTTGCTGAGGAGATGAAGAAGTTATTTGAGATGTCCATGTTGGGAGAAATGAAGTACTTTCTTGGGCTACAAATTTCATAGAAGAAGAATCATGTTTTTCTGCCTCAAGAAAAGTAATCTAAGGAACTTTTGAAGAAGTTTGGCATGGAAAATTAAAAACCAGTTTACACACCAATTTTAGTGGGAACCAAGTTGTCTAAAAATGGAGAAGGCAAGGAGTTGATCAGAAAGAGTTTTGAAAGATGATTGGATGTTTTTTGTATTTGAATGCCTCGAGACTCGACATCGTCTTTTTTGTCACTTTATGTGCAAGATTTCAGAGTACTCCTAAAAAATCACATTTGATTGTTGGAAAAATAATTCTCAGAAATATGAAAGGCACAAAAAATTTTGGAATCCGGTATGATGGATCACGAAATATTGATCTATTCTGGTATTCTAATGCTGATTGGGTAGAAAATGTTGATGATCGAAGATCCAAATCTGGTGGAGTTTTCTTTATGAGGAAAAGTTGTGTTAGTTGGCATACCAAGAAAAATAATTCAGTAACTCTTAACACAGCTGAAGCTGAGTATGTTGCTACTACTCAATCTACAACTCAACTAATGTGGATGAAGACTCAGCTGGAAGATCTACTTGTTGAATTAAAGCTACCATTGCTCTTTGGATGTGAGAATGATAGTGCAATAAATCTTACAAGAAATCTGGTACAAAATTCTCGTTCAAAACACATTGATATAAAGTAAAAATTCATCAAAGAGCAGGTGGAGAAGAATGAATTGAGGCTAGAGTACGTTCCTACATCTGAACAAGTGGTTGATATATTCAAAAAACATGTACTGAAGGAACCATTTTCAAAATTAAGGTTGAACATGGGTGTCCAACCTCCATCTCATCATGGTTAAGGTATTTATTTCTATCCCGACTCTCATATTACCTTTGGATAGTGTTGCTAAGGGGGAGAATTGTTTCATAAATCCATCCTTATAGATGCATGCATAAAGGGGGAGTTGTGTGCAAGATGTGAATCCAGCATGTGTGTGTGTGAACTATTCTAACTGTTTGTTGGAGTTTTTGTAGGAAACAATGTTGTTTTCCAGAAAATTTGAAGAAGTGATGAATGCTGAAGTAAAATCTTGAAAGAGGTTCTGAAGAAGGCTGAGGAGATACGATTATTAGATTTCATAGTCACTGCTTTTGGACAGCATGCTTTTGGCTTTCAATAATTCTTGTTTCCTATAATGAGTTAGCTCATGTAGGCTTATAATTTTTGGTAAGTAATCCATTGATTAAGGGTAAAATGTTCAGTGATTTATGAATTTTGGTTGAAAAAAAATCCAAAGGGGGAGATTTTTGGGACCAATTTGGATATATAAAGAAGTAAGAAAAGTTTTCTGTTACAGAGTGTTGTCTTTTTGTTGTCAAAGAAGCTAAATCAATTCATTTTGTAAAGGAATTGGAAACTATGATGATGCTTTGCTTATTTGTATTTCAAAAATATCATAAGTTTGGGGAACTTGTGATGCAAGCCCTATGAAGGATACGGAGAGAAAAGAAGTGTTTTGGAAAAAGAAAGAAAGCGGCGTGCAAGTCAAAAATGGTGCGCACGTGTGGCACACAAGTGTATGTTGCACGCAAGTCATATTTCAATATCATCAAATCAAAATATGACAAAGGAAATAATGTGGCATGCAAGTTAATGATTGGAGTGCAAGTGTGGCATACAAGTATATGTGGCACACAAGTGTATGCTGCACGCAAGTCATATTTCAACATCATCATATCAAAATATGACAAAGGAAATATAGTGTCGTGCTAGTGATGGAATGATGCGCAAGTGCTGGAGCGGCGCACAAGTGTTAGAGTAGCGCACAAGTGTTGTAGCGGTGTGAAAGTACATGTGGCGTGCAAGTCACCAAAATGACTATAAATAAATGACCAACCTCCCCATTTTTAAGGTTCAACGATTAAGAAAAAATTTGATCTCTGATCGCGCAAGTATTTGGGAGTGGTGCACAAGCTAAAGTGGTGCACAATATGAGGGTTATTTATATGGCATGCAAGTAGGGTGGTGCGCAAGCAGAGTGGTGCACAAGAAGAAGTGGTGTGCAAGTTGTAAGAGGCGCACAAGTAGGGAGGTGTCTTCAAGAAGTGTGTTGTGTATAAGCCAAAAGTGGCAAGAAAGTTGTGAGCTATGCACAACAGTGGCATGAAATTAGTTAGTGGAACACAAGCAGGTATGCGTGCAAGCTGAGTGGCGTGCAAGAATGTGGTGTGCAAGATGGGTGGTGTGCAAGTAGGGAGTGGCGCTCAAGCTGAGTGGCGTGTAAACAGGTGGTGCGCAAGCAGGGAGGCACGCAAGCAAGGAGTGGCGCGCAAGCTGTTTGCACCAGGAGGTTCTTACCAGCTTCTGGGTAGGAAAGTGAAGAATTGTTTTGAAAGATTTGATTTGTGAATGTTAATTAAGAATCACAGAATCATTACATTACCCTATTTGTGTTAGGAGGAACCACACACACTATTGGATTGTTTTCAAAGTGTTACACGAGTGTAAGGGTATATCCTACTCATTGTATTCCACATAAATGGATTTTTTTATGGTGGATTGTGTGGTACTGGATTGTTTCTGTACCATACCAAGGATGTAGCTGCTCTTGTTGAGTAGTGAACCTTGTAAATCTTGTGTTCTTGTAGTTGTGTGTGTTTAGTAGGGAAGAAACTCTTTAACAGGAGGCAAAGGTTGTTTAAAAAAAGGAAACTTAAAAAGAAAAAGATATTACTGATTCACCCCCTCCCCCTCTCAGTGATACTTGGATCCTGACTGGGACCTTCAAGAATCATAGGAAGATTCATGATATAGAGGTTCATTTCCTTATCATGATAATTTATGATGCATCTATATAGGTAATTCCAATCGATCCATAAATTCCATCAAATTCCACTAAAGGGAGTATGCCAAGGTTTTTTGGGAAGTTCATCCCACAAACGTTTTTAGGGCCGGGGTTATATACTTGGGATTCAATAATTTATCCATTTTACATTTTCATTGACAACACTACTTCCATTCTTTATAGTGGTGTTTGAATAGTTCTACTAAAATTTTGTGATATAAAAGAATGAATTGAAATAGAATAAAAAAGTATGTTAACTATTATTTAATGAATAACTAGCATAGTTGTTACCACTTAATTGATAGGATCAACCTTAGTGGTTGTGATGGAAAAATATCTCCCTTTCTACCTGGGAGGTTGTTAGTTGTCTCTAAAAACTCATGGATTTGTGAATTGTTTTGAAAATTTCCCTGATTCCTTACATTTGAAGAAATGAATAATACATTGAGGGTTGACCAGATCATTTTTTTCCTCCATCACATTAGCGGGTTTCTCCTATCAGAAATTGTTATCTAGGTTTCCTTCCTTCCCATATCTAAATAATTTCTTCATTCCATTTAGTAAATTTTGGGGTGCTTCTTTTTTTACCATTGACAAGTCGGATTTTGAAATTTATTGGCTCCGTTGGATTTCTCCATTGTAATTCCAATATTAAACTCCACTTTGCATGTTTAATCCCCGTGATACCCTTGAGATTCACTGATATCCATTTAGACATTGAGGGAACATTAGACAATTTCCTCATAGATATCAAAAATCACAGATCACCAGGGATTCTCATAAACTTGGTTTTAGTCCACCAAAGAAGTGGTCAACCTTGAATTTTGGGGTAATTGAAAATCTAAAAGTGTATTGTGTATTTATTGTGAAGTTTACATCATATGCCCCAATAGATTCTTTATCTTTTTCATTGAGGGTTTAGAAATCCCTTTAAATTTTATGTTGGGGAGTGCGAGGAAAATATTTATTGCAAAATTGTTTCATAATTCCTTTCACTCCATCAACTCAATTTATTCCTCACAATTTTTATTCTTTACCAATGTCCACCAATGATCAACTAATATCTCCATACTATAAATAACCAGTAGAAACATCCCTTGTTTTGAACATAGAATGATGGAGAATATCTTCTTAATGGAGTGGATGCATTCTTCTATGATTAATAGATCTGATGATCCCTGGATTGTTAGAGGCCTTTTCACATAAAGGTCTCAATCAGAACTTGTTATCTATTAGGGAAATTTGGAATCTCCTTCTGATCGTAGTTTCTATTCAGAACCTAAGTCAGCTGAGAGAGTTTGAACATAAATTTCACAATTCCTGCTCTCATCGGGTTATTCATCTCGTTGGGGGTAGTCATCACATTGCACATCTCAATGATTTTTTACCCGATTCCCCCTATTTTCATCCATTGGATAGAATAAAAGGAAAATTATAGATTATTATTATTAAACTATTAAAAATATAAATGGGAATCAAATCAAATCAAATGTATAACTTATAAATTACATTTATTTATTAACTTATAAATTTCTAGGATTCAATATATCTTATCCATGATTTATTTCCTAACATATATTCTTATTGGCATTTTTTGTTCCATTAACAATGGTTTTTAAGGAGGTTATAAATTTACCAAAGCATATCCCCTATGTGTGTCAAAACAGGTGCCTAGTAAGGCCCATTGTTGTGTACTAGGTTACACTGACTCAGGCCCGACACTCCTTGTTGGAGTTATTCCCCCTAGGTACATCTATGACAGAATTAAACCCACTTTTAGTATCCAAACATGTCTGTATTTGGTTAATAAACCACTTAATCTATACTAAAAAATATTTAGGTATGTTTTCTTATACTTAGTCTTATCCCTATTTATTTCTCTATAGTTTCCTAATCATAATCCCAAACATAACTAAACCTTTTCATTGATATAAACTATAATAACCATGTTCTTTATTATACATTAATTCATGATTTATTACCTAAACGTAGACATAATTCGACCTTAAATATCAATAGGTCTATTATATTTGGGAATTATGTATCAAACATAACATCTTAAATAGGGGACATAATAAAATTATTGAAAAATTCATTAACATGCTTCTAAAATTCCATGGATTTTAAAACTATATGTGATAAACTAAGAACAAACATAATAAATAGGAGAGATATAAATCCTTGTAAGGGAATTAACATATCATAAAATGATACATATTAGATAATAGGTATATAAATGGATCATAAAAAGAGTAGGAATCATAATCATGAACAATGCAGCATGATATATCATGATAATCATAACATAGGAAATAAGACAACAACTTAAAACACTATATCAAAAAAATAACTCAAGGATAAACCACCAAGAAATCATAGTGGAAAAAGTACCATAAAGTAATTTGGTTCACTACATGTCCCAAAATTACATACATGATACTAAACATTACCCAATGCATTAGAGCATTATATAATTCTAGGTGCACCCATCACATTCAATTCATTATCATGATTACATGTACCACATAGATCATAAAATATGGCTTTATTCATCATAATAATTTATTACACTATCAAGTAGTGTAAAATAAATATATTTAAGTCCCTAATCAAAAATTATATGTTCATTAATGTGAACACCCTTGATAAGAAATGAGTATGGTATTCCCTACACAATTGTTTTGGCATGGAAAATCGTGGTAAAATTTCAACAGCATAGAGATATCACTTAAAGATTCATAAAAATGGTTTGATGAGAGAGAAGTTGGGATATAATAAAATATAAATTAAATGGGAAGTAACAGCGACATGTAGAAACATATCTTAATAATATAAAATAGAAATAGAAGGCATAAGATATTGAAGAAACTTGAATAAAGAAAAGAATCCTAACTAGATTTTGACATAGTAACAGGTGTACATAAAGGATAATGGGAGGATTAATGAGGGTGAAATGGGGATATAACAATTTATAAATTAAGTGGAATATAATGGGAATATTTAAGAACATATACCAACATAAGAAAATGTAATCAAAGACACATAACATAAATAAGTTCTTGAATGTAAATGAGAAGAGAGAAATTCCTTACTTGAGTGTGTGACTCCAAATACTTGGGAGGGAATTCTTAAGATCTTATGGGGCCTTGGGAGGACTCTAGAGAGTGGAATTCAGATTATACATGTGATCTATGTAGTTTTAGTGCAGATAAATGGGATATTGGGTGGGTTTATATAGAATAATAAGGGGGGGGGGATTTCTTTATTAATTAGGATTTGGATTCTACAAAATAAAATAACCAAAAGCACAAACCATCCATTGGATTTCCACCTTGGTTTCTTCAAAATGATAGTGTTTCTTATTATTTTACATGTAAAAGGTCCCAAATTAATAAAATAACAACCTTTCTTATGTGGAGGTGAGTCATACTCTTAAAGATATGATTTTAAAAGATTAAAAATATAATAATGTTTTTGGAGGATTCATAAAGGCTTTATAAGATTAAAAGAATAAACATAAAATCAAATTATTTTAAAGGTAAAACATATATTTGGTGTTATATACCCTATATATTATTTATTACATCACTTTAGGTTCCTTATAATGTCATAAAACACAAAGTATATTTATAGGGTATTTACTTTATACCAAACCATTCGACTATCTATGAAAATTGTGGAAAATTAAAAAGTAGATAATTTAAATGTTATAATTACAAAAATAATATTTATTTTATCTAAGTAATTTTATAAATATGTGAATTTTATGTTTTAAAATTAAATCCACATTTATTTAGAAATTTTGTGTTTTTTGACAATAATAGTTTTCAAACCCTTACAAAAATCACAATCAGCTTCATAAAAATTATTTGATCATTTATATTTATTTTTTTATAATAATATATTATTAAAATATTATTTAATTAAAAAATCCATCAATCCATCAAAATAAATGTCTTGATTGAAATTTAATATTACCCAACAAATGCTTTTTTATTTTTATTGTATCAAAATAAAAATCATTTATAATGTAAAAATAATAAGATTAAAATATATTCATTATTCTATAAAAAATTATACAAAAAATTATATATCTAGGTTATTGATATATACAGCTTTAATACACAAGAAAAATACCTACAATTAAGGTGCGCGATGGTGGGAATTTCGTGGGGTGGTTTGAAAAACATGGTTTGGGTCGTGATCTTGATGATTTTTAACTTCTCCAATAAACAGTTTTTCTAATGATTAAGTTGTTGGATCTAATCTTGGGATTTGTTAAGGGAAAATCCTTATGATTATATTTACCTTGTAAGCTATGATAAATAGGTTTCATAGGGTATGATCCTATCAGTTGATTCTATCACTTCCTTTGTCTCTGTCAATTGCATTTGTTAAAACCCTATATTTATACTAATCATATTGTCACAGTTCAATTGAGATATTATAAATAGTAATGATATTCAATGGTTTTTAAAATAAATTGTATATAATAATAAAAAATAAGTTCATGTGTTTTATATAACTATATTATATAATAAGTAATTTAATTAAATTAAAAGCGGAATTTTATTTATAATAACTCAGGTCGTTACAATCATTATCCTAAATCCTTATGTGTTTGATAATTGTTTTACAGTTATGTTGTCTATTAGAAGTTATAGGGACTATAATGGAGAGGAAGGGATCATCAGGATTGAGAAAATTTATGTATGATTTTATTTCATGTGTGTTTTTATTTATTATATAAAATAACTTTATATTAATGTTATGATAGAATTTTATTTTCTTTGTAATGTGCAAGCAATTGTTTTAAGAAAAATAATAGTGTGTATAAATATTATAGGGATGAAAATTTTGACATAATTTATGATTGGTAAAAACATTAAAATTTTCAAAAGAATAAGTAAAAACTCATGGAAAATGACAAAAAGGATGCCTTAGTGGGTCAAAAATATAGACACCAAACTATTTTAAATTGGAGATGTTCTCCAAATTTATTTAAAGTTGTTGTTGATTTCATTTTTAGACATGAGAAGAAAAAACAATTGGTCATAGAATTTGGATTTGGTATATTGTTGGAATTTAAATTTCAACTCTTTCTGAGAGAATTATTTGATAATCTTGTAGACGCATTTGATCCTCCAACATATATTATCACACTTTGTGGGAAAGAAATAATGATTACTGCGGAATATGTTAATTAATTGTTAGGAATTCGATCTAGAGGAAGATCTGTCCATCTTAAAATGTATAATGATTAATATAAATAAATAAATATTCATTATATGGGAAGGAAGTTAACTGCATTGAAGTAAATTATTTTTGGAGGCCTAGGGGAAAATGAGTTTTTGAAAACCTTTATGTTGTTTACATTAGGGAAAATGATAAGTCATAGTTATAGTTATTTTATAAATGAAATAAATATTGAGATTTTTTATTTTTGTTAAAATAATGTGGGATAATGGGATTGGTCCCAATTTATTTTGATGGATCTTATTTGAGAGGTAAATATCTACTTGACATTGATATAAAAAGGCCAAAAAAATAAGTATATTAGTGGTCGAATGCTTGTATTTTTGGTATGTTTTAAAAAAAATTAACCTTATTTGATGTTTTTTAGTTATTATATTTATTTTACTAATATGAATATGTTTACACTAAATTGTAGAATTTTTCTTCATTCAATTCTTGACTGGAAAATTTCATAATTTATGTAATTTTTTTTTTCAATTTTGGGATGAATAAAATATTAAAAGGTGATTAATTTTATTAAAAATGAGAAAAAGAGACAAATTATATGCATCTCCAACTTCATTCGGGATTAGGGTGCTTTAGCACTCTTTTTTCACCCATATAGTAAAATAATTATCTTTATATTCATGAATGCTTCCTGTTAAAAGTTACATGTTAAAATCTGAAATTTTAGTGTTAAAATATGTTTTTTTATATTTAAATAGCATCATTTCCAAATTGTTATTTTTAAAACCCATAGGGTTAGTGTCAAAAACCATAGGCGCAGTGTTAAAATCAAAATGCTATGTTAATTTCAGTAAGATTTATATTAAATAATTTGACAGCATCCTTTTAGATGATGATTTGTTATTTCATGTATTTTCAATATTAAAACATGGAATTAAATTGTTAAACATTATAATTGTCATTTTAGTATCCAAAGTGTTATATTAAAAAGCTTCATGTTTGAATCTCCTACTATTAAAGATAAAATGTGAATACCCATTGTTAAAATCTGGATGTTGATTTTTAATTTATGGTAGGTTAGAGATAATTTCTGGTAGGTTTATGTTTAATTACTTTAAATACTCATTATAAATGGACACATATTTATATGTGTAATATTAGTTTTAAAAACCTGAAATTATAGTGTTATAATGTGAGATTTTAGTGGTACCAACTTTGAAATAGTCTATTAAAATTATTAGTTTTAATTTATAAATTATTACTATAAAAAACCAAAGGATTAGTGTTAAAATATGGATGTTTTGTGTTAATTTATATAAGACTATTGTTATATACTTTGACAGCTTACTTTTAGATGCTAATATTTTATTTCAGGTCTTTTCCCTATTAAAACATGGAATTTGAGTATTAAAAATTATAATTTTCTTGTTAGTATCTAATGTGTTAAATTTAAAGGATTCCTATTTGAAAATCATACTATTAAAGATAAAATGTGGATGCCCAATGATAAAATTTGGATGATGGTAGTTAATTTTTGGTAGGTGAGTGTTAATTTTGGGTACGTTTTTGTTAAATACATTGATATACCCATTAGAAATGTCTATGTATCTATATGTGTAGTCTTAGTTTTAAAAACATGAAATTATAGTGTTACAATTTGAGATTTTAGTGGTACCAACTTTGAAATGGTCCATTGAATGTATTATTTTTCATTTATAAATTGTTATTGTCAAAATCAGAGGCTCAGTGTTAAAATTTGGTTGCTCTATGTTATTTTTTGTATGATAGTTGTTAAATAGTTTCTTCTTTTTTGTTATTGATATGTTATTTCTTGTATTTTAAGTGTTTAAAAATGGAATTAGAGTGTTAAACATTATAATTTTAGTGTTAGTATCTTGAGTGTTAAATTAAAAGGCATGTTTGAATCTCGTATAGTCAAGGATAAAATGTGGATACCCAATGTTAAAATCTGGATGCTTATTTTTTTTATGGTAGGTCAGTGTTAATTTTTGGTAGGTTTATATTAAATTCCTTTAAAACCAAATTATAAATTGAGATGAGTTTAGATGTGTATTATTAGTGTTAAAAATTTAAATTATAGTGTTATGATGAGAGATTTTAGCAGTACCAACTTTGAAATGGCCCATCGAAAGTCTTAGTTTTTTTTAATAAATTGTTAGTGTAAAAAACTGTAGGCTCAGTGTTAGAATCTGGATGCTCTATGTTAATTTCTATAAGACTGTTGTTAAATTCATTGATATCCTCCTTTTAGATACCCATATGTTATTTCATGGAATTTCATCATTAAAACAAGGAATTAGAGTGTTAAACATTAAAAATTTTGTGTTGATATACAGAGTGTTAAATTGAAAATATTCCTATTTGAATATCATACTATTAAAGATTAAATGTGGATGCCCAATGTTAAAATCTGGATGATGTGTGTTAATTTCTAGTAGGTTTGTGTTAATTTCTTGTAGTTTTATGTTAAATTCCTTGAAAAACTCATTAGAAATGGTCATGTGTTTAGATGTGTAGTCTTAGTGTTAAAACCTAAAATTATAATGTCATAATGTGGGATTTTAGTGGTACCAACTTTGAAATTGTCCATTAAAGGTCTTGGTTTTCATTTATAGATTTTTAATGTCAAAAACTAGGATCAATGTTAAAATATGGATGCTCTGTGTTAATTTTTGTATGATTTTTGTTAAATACTTTGAGTTCATCCTTTTAGTTACTGATATGTTATTTTATGAATTTTCATCATTGAAACATGGAATTATAGTGTTAAAAATTATAATTTTAGTGTTATTATTTAGGGTGTTAAATTAAAAATCATTATATTTGAATTTATAACTATTAAAGATAAAATGTGGATGCCCAATGTTAAAATATAGATGTTGATTGTTAATTTATAGTAGGTTGGTGTTAATTTATAGTAGGTTTATGATAAATTCCTTAATATCGTCATTATAAATGGTTATCTGTTTATATGTGTATTCTTAATGTTAAAAACCTAAAATTGTAGTGTTAAAATATGATATTTTAGTGGTACCAACATTAAAATGTTACATCGAAAGTTATAGTTTTCATTTATAAATTGTTAGTGTCAAAAACTAGAGTCTCATTGTTAAAATAAATATGTTCAATTTTAATTTATGTATGATTTTTTTTAAATACTTTTAATTCTTCCTTTTAGACGATGATATGTTATTTCGCGGATTTTCAGTGTTAAAAAATGGAATTAGAGTGTTAAACATTAGAATTTTAGTGTTTGTATCTTGATTTTTAAATTAAAAGGCTTCCTATTTCTATAACCTATTGTTAAAGATAAAATTTGGTTGACCAATGAAAAAATATAGATGCCAACTGTTAATTTTTGGTAGGCTAGTGGTAATTTTTGGTAGTTTTATCTTAAATTATTTTAAATCCTGATTAGAAATGTCCATGTGTTTATATGTGTAATCTTAGTGTTATAACATGTAATTAGTGTTATAATATGGTATTTTTGTGGTACTAACTATGAAATGGTCCATTATAATCATTAGTTTTTATTTCTAAATTGTTACTATCATAAACAAAATGTTTGGTGTTAAAATAAGGATGCTCTATGATAATTTCTGTAAGAATGATCTTAAATACTTTGATAGCCAACTTTTAGATACCCATATATTCTTATTCGGATTTTTTAATTGGAAATATTTCTTCTATCTTTTCATAACATTTTTATCACTATTATATATTTTAGGATATCATGGTTTTGTACGATGGATATATAAAAGGTGTTAATGAGCACTTGCATGAACTCCTTTGAGTTCGAGGTAATTTGTTAGCTAGAGGCTCTACTACTGAAGTGGACAGATTTGATCATGTCCTAGATGAAGAAATATAGGTTGATGGAGAGTCAAAGGAGTATACAAGGGAATTTGAAGAGGAATTAGAAGAGATGTATGAAGCCAAGGAGGTGTGGGAATATGAAGAGGAGGAAAATTTGTTGGAGGAAAGTGGTGAAAGTGATGAAGGGGGTAGTGGAGGAGGAAGTAGATAATGTTTTTTTTGAACCAAAATTAGGTGACCCATATACTGTGATAGATATTAGAAGGTCACAATGAAAAAAGATTGAAAAAATGGTCACCCTGCATGAAACGACTTTTCAAAAGAAGGGCCAAACTAAAAAGAAGGTTTTATGAATTGTGCACCTCAGGAAGGAATCAAATCCGAAAAGAGTGCATGTTGTAATCATATTCATATTTTAAAGAATAGAACTGTATTGAAATGTTTTTCATCCACTTATGGGTTGCGGATTGAATATAGAGTTGTTGTTGACATGAATAATTTATCTAACTGAACATGAGTATCATTTTTTAGACCCTATGGAATGGGTCAACAACAAGGTTAGTAAATGGTTTCTTTATAATCAACTATTTTATGATAACTAATCAGTATTATATGAATGAAAATTTAGGAATCACAGATGGTGACCATGATTTCAAGAACATTGGTGAATGATCAGAAATCACACAGAAGATCGACTAGACACATATTTTATCCATTATTCATGGTATTAATTTTGGGCATATATTCATGTACAAAAAAGTTTCATTAGGTTTAATATATTTTTATAGTCTATTGTTCTAGGTTAATATTATCTCATTTTTGGAAGAGTGGAAATTTTATAAGGTTTTGATTTAGGTCAAGACTAATGTTGTTGGACACGACATATCATAGTGACAACTTGTTTTTTCCCGCTTTAAGGATTTTCACTAGTTTTTCTATTGTACTAACTTAAATTCAAATAAATTTCATGTCCTGGACTCAGTTGGTACTAGTTCCAGTGATAAAAAATTGTCTACTTTGCTGGTACATAAAATGGACTTTGTCAAGATTTGGTTTTTGGTTAACAAACATGGTTACTGATTTAGGAAGTAATAATTTATTATATCTTTTGAATTTCATATAGGGTGATTATCTTATTTCCATGTTGTGTCATATTTCATGATAGTGGTTTTATTTTCCTTATAAATTTTATGTTTTTTATGTATTTTGTTAGCTAAAATCTAATTGGTATACTAAATTACATACTAATTTATTTTAAAATTTTAGTTTTTCTATATAATGAGTGTGTTTTTTTAGTAATTATTGCGGAATCCACTTGACCAGACACCTAAAAGAATGAAAAAATGTGATGGAGATGAAATATAGTACTGATGTATTTATTTTATAGTTCTTTATAAATATGTTTTTTGTATTTAATATATAGTAATTTTTTCATCATATGTTTATAGATTCATCTTCAAAGGAGATGGGTTAATTTACTATGGTGTTTAGTGAACCATGGATGTAATGCAAGGATGAATTTGTTTAGAGGATTTACCCAATTAAAAACATAATGTTTTGGGTAAATGGTTGTATAGGAAACCTTTAGAGAGTATTTTGAGGTTGGTTTAATTTGGTGGGTGTTTGGTTATATTGTGACTATGTATTTGTTGAATCAATGAAATAATCAATCCTATTGTAACATTAAATTTGTTTATTGAACCAATGGAATAATTAATCTAGAGTAGGATTGTGACCAACTTATTTTCAATGATGAAGAGTTTGTTATGAAAAATTCATGGAGTGTTAGTTTACTTTTCACTAAAAATAAATCAAAACAACTTGGAGCCGGACTGTTAAAATTTGGAGGCATCATGTTAAAACCTCGAAGGTCAGTGTTAAAATATGTAAATTATGTCATCCAAACATTTTCACATGGTTTACATTTAATAATTACATACATCTTTCAAACTAACTCAATTAATTTATAAACATCAATGATTATTCATACCACAATATCATTATAAGGAATAAAAAACCCAAAAACCATAATTCTTAGTATTTATACGATATAACTCCACAAAAAAAATATTTTATTTGTTTTCAGATTTCCATAACTGTACTCTCTAACATTCCCTTGTTTAGAAACATATTAGGAAATATACAAAAAATGGATTTAGGTTTTTGCACCATTTTTATGTGTGACCAAGTTCTTTAAAATGATGAAGAAAAATATCCAGTGGCTGCAAAAATGATTCATCCATCATATTAGTATATTTCAATTAATTAAATTTTAAAATAGGTGGTAAAATCTAAAAATTATGTTATGTAAAATTCATGGACTGTTAGTTGAATTTTCGAAAAAACCAATAAAAAAACATGGCACACGACTAATAAAATCTGGAATCTCACTATTAAAATATAGAAATTCAATGTAATGATCTATAAATTATTCCATCTAAACATGTTTACATGGCTTATATTTAATAATTTCTTGTATTTTCTTGATTCATAAAATAAATTATAAACACGAGTGATTATTCATTCCACAATATCATTGTATGCAACAAAAAACCACAAACCAGAATTCATTGGATTTAAACACCATAACTCCACAAATATATATATATATATATTTATATTTAGATAATTTTCCTCTCTAATATTCCTTTAGAAAAATATTAGGCATCATATGCAAACTTTGATTGAGATTTATAAACCTTTTTTTGTGTGTGACCATGTTCTTTACAGTGATGAAGACAAATATTCGATGTCTACCAAAAATATTCATCCACTTCTTTTGTATATGTAAATGAATTCAGTTGTAACTTAAGAGTTACAATATAAAAAGTATGTTATGTAAAATTGATGGACTGTTAGTTGACGTTTCACCAAAACCAAAACAAAAAACATGGAGTGGGACTATTAAAATATTGAGGCTTGCTGTTGAAGCCTAGAAATTCAGTGTTAAAATATGAAAATTATTCCACATAAACATGTTCACATGGTTTATATGTTATAATTTCATGCATAATCCAAATTCATCAATTAAATTATAGACATTAGTGATTATCCATAGCTCTACATCATTACAAGTTACACAAAACCACAAAAAACTAAAATTCATGGGATTTAAACACCAAAACTCCATGAAAAACATATTTTTTTTAAGATTTACATCATTGTCTGATCTAATATTCCCATGATTAAAAACATATTAGTTAGTATAAAAAAATCTTTGATTGATATTTCTACACCTTTCTTTCATGTAACTGACTTCTTTAAAATGATGAAGATAAATATCCAACAGCTGAAAAAAAAATTATCCATTTCATTGGTATATGTTAATGCATTAAATTGTAACATAGGTGTTATAATATGAAAAGTGTGTTATGTAAAATTAATGGGATGTTATTTTAATTTTTACAAAAACCAAAACAAAAAAACATGGGGGAGGACTATTAATATCTAATTCCTCACTGTTAAAACCAGGAAATTTAGTGATAATTTTTTTAAATTATTCTATTTAAACTTTTTGACGTGGTTTATATTTTATAATTTAAGGAATCTTCTAGACTGAATCAATCAAAATTTAAATAAAAATGATTATTTATACCTCAACATCATTGTAAGTAACACAAAACCATAAAAAACAAGAGTTCATGGGATTTAATCACCATAACTCCACAAAAACCAGATTTAATTTGTTTTCAGATTTATATCATTTTCTTATCTAACATCAACTTATTTAGAAACATATTAGGCAATATACAAAAACTTTTATTGAGATTTATATATATTTTTTCATGTGTGACCAACAACTTTACAATGATGAAGAAAAATATTTAATGGATACAAAAAAATTTCATCCATTTCATTGGTATATGTCGCACATCCATTTTTAACATAGGTGTTACAATCTAAAAAGTATGTTATGTAAAATTCATGGTCAGTTAGTTGACTTTAAAAAAACCAAAAAACAAAAAACATGGTGAAGGGCTGTTAAAATCTAGAGGCTCGCTATTAAAACATGGAAAGTCAATGTCAAAATCTATAAATTATTCCATCTAAAAATGTTTTCACGGTTTATATGTTTGAATATCATGGATCAACCTAACTTAATCAGTTAAATTATAGACACCAGTGATTATTCACACCTAAAAATTATTATAAGTAACACAAAATAAAAAAAAACAAAAATTCATGGGATTTAACCACCAAAACTCCAAAAATAACATATTTAATTTTTTTTTCATATTTACATCAATTTGTAATCTAACATTCTCTTGTTTAGAAACATATTAGACACCATATACAAAAAAACCCTCTGAAATTTTTCACATCAACTTGGATTGTGATTTCCATACATTTTTCACATGTGACCAACTTCTTTGCAATGAGAACAATGATATAACTTCTTATTTTAAAATTATGACTAAATATGATTATGAGATGGTCTACAAGGATGACGAGAAGTCTTTAGTTCATTAAAAAGATGTTTGGTCCATATAATCATTATATTTAAATTCATTAAAATATGGGATATCATTAGTCTCTACCAGATGCATAACTACATGATAAATCTTTTATTAGGTGTTAAATAGATAAAAATATTCTACATATCATTACCGGATACCATTTACTTTTCTTGTTGTTTCACATGATACTAGGGATCCAAATCATTGTCCATGCTTAACAAGTTCATTCCCAACTACCTATTTGTACAGTGATATCCACATTACTGGTCCTAACTATGAAAACATTATG
This sequence comes from Viscum album, assembly GCA_963277665.1. NCBI lineage: Eukaryota > Viridiplantae > Streptophyta > Magnoliopsida > Santalales > Viscaceae > Viscum > Viscum album. The sequence continues at coordinate 212,654,254 of OY728144.1, forward strand.
TCCATATTATGCTACTATCATAATTTCATCCCTTAAAAAATTCACCTTCAATTTTTCCTCGACATTGGAAAAAACTCTATTTCTCTACTGATGAATTGTTTTGGTACGCTCCATCAGAAATATTTATAACTAAGTAAAGCATAGGGGTTGACCAAGGTCATTCTCTTGAAGTGGTGTTGTGTTCAAGCACTCACTACATCTAATTCACTTTTTTTAATATTTTTTTATTTATGAAATAAAATGAATATAAATGGGAATTTGAGGATTTAGAGTGAAATATTAAAAATAAGCACGAAAATTCAATGCAATCACAATGAATTCAAACAAAATGATGTTAGAAATAAATGAGATGTTCCTAAGAGAAGCACCCAGATTTAACCAATATTATATTATTATTAGTTTCAAATTTACGTAATGAAAACACTTCATCATATTTGTGAACATAATATTATTCCTATAGGTGTGAATATACGGAACAATCAATGATCTCCAAGAGACTTCATATCCACCTCTTCGATCGAGGGAAAATATTACAGAAGAGAAATCTATGCCATGGGTGTGAAGTGGAGACGCAAAGGCGCCTTAACCACTAAGATCCATCTAATATAAAATTTAAGAAAATAATAAACATTAAAAATTAATTTTCAAAGACTTGGGTTCATCACTAGATTAATCCCTTGAGAAATTCCTTGTGTTAACTAGTCATGATCATGATCATATGATTTCATAGTGAAGAAAAAAATAGGGGAAGAAAAAATGACAGAAAGAATAAGAAAGAAATAATAACACTTAAATTAAAACATGAAATGATATTATAGAATTAAAATAAAATAGAATATAAGACAAAAATATATAAAATGGAAATTTAGAGTTCCAACCCACTAGAATGAATAAGAAACACATTTTTATAGGTAAATGGGTGAAATATTTGGATCCAATTCTTTGCACTGAAAGTTTACATGTGGTAACCCCATTAAATGGAAGATTTGGAAAAATTTGTATTCTTTAATGTTTTCCAATGATTTTTAAGATTTCACCTTCTAAATTATATATTTTTCTTCTTCTTAATGCAGGAATTATGTCTAATTCAACCAGAGAAATTAATTATGGACAAGTGACTCTTCATATTACAATGATTCACTTTATTATGAATTAATGACGTTTAAGAAAAATAAATTACACGAGGACACATTTAAATAATTTGTTCCTTAGGATATCATATTTCTCCATGTAGAATTGAACATCATTTAGTTTATCTATTTATGAGATATGTTCCCATCAAAAAAAAATATCCATATATGTGCACAGTTTTTTAGGATGGAATTATTAGCAGGTTTTGGGCCTTCAAATGATGGGTTGAGCTTTGGGCTATAAAGAATAAAATGAAACCCATGATGTATTTAATTATTAAAATAAACAATTTCTCAATTTGGATATGTTAGGAAAATTCTATAGCCTAAATACAGAAATAAATTAGAATAATTAAAATCCAAAATAGGTAATTTTAGCAATTAAAATAAAAAATGATTCTAAAGCATAAAATGTGGAAATTGCCCTATAAATAACACTTTTGTGTAATTAAAAACATTTAAATTAAATTTTGAACAATTTAAAATATTTTTTATATCAATTCCATCACACTTAAACATTGCAATCATGGGAAATAATCTAATACCAAGGTCAAAACAAACTTCCCAAATCATAAATTAAAACAAAACTCAATTATCATATCAAAGAAAATTTTATTCCTCATACACGCTTCAAAATTTACTAACTCCTCAAAAATCATAAAATTCCATTTGATCTCATGTTAATCATCACATGAATGTCGTACCTACCTCCCCAAAAAAATATTTCTCTCTTCACTCAATGATATTTAATGTGGAGTTTTTCTTATTCTCAAGAACATGTGTGATCCCCATAGGGTTTCTATCCTTCCAGTATATCATCATCAAAGAGTAAATTTTTTTTCAATCATGAGTACTTTTTCATGGGATTTTCTGAGTAAGAGGGTTATAAGGTTTAAAATATAAAAATATATGAGGTGTAATGCGGAGTGTTAGGCTCTAATGTGAATTAAATTCATGAAAACAGTTTTTCACAATAATTGTGTTTTCCTTAATTAGCTGAAAAATTAATAACCTCCAATAACCTATTCCTTTATTTTGGAAGTTCACACAAGTATTTTTCATCATCAATGTTAAATTTAATCCCTTTTCCCCAAATTTTTCATTGTTTCATCGTGAGTTTAGATCTGTATTTCTTTTCAGAATCTTGTTTTTAAGGAAAAGAGAGAAATATTTTGATCTTAAAAAATTTGTGAACACACAACACATATGTGAAATGATATTTTGGGCCACCCATTCATATTTAATTCACGAAATTTCTTGCAAAAAAGAGGAAATAAATATTATAACACTTTCAGTTCAACTCTAACAAATTCTTCAGAAAATAAAAATACAACTCATCTTCTCCCTCCTCCATAACTGAGTTCAATAATGATCATGAATTTAACTTCTAGAGAAGTTTAAAAGGGGATCCATTTATTTTAATTTGGATTCATAACAAGTTATTTCATGGATCATTGGGGATTAATAAAGGTAAAATGAAAATATAGGCCAAAATTAGAGTTGAATGTAAAAAAGGGAATTCAAAGTGGTGCCTCAATCACACTTGACACATTCCATGAACTCTAACCACTATGAAAATGAGAAACACTACATGTTATGGATAAAAAACATGTCTCAATAATATCAAAAAAATAGAAATGTATAGAAGATGACAAAAAGTTCAAAAATCTATCCGGTTGGGAAAGAATTTCAACTGAGTTAGAACTAGTGCACATGAGTTTCACAATTAATCAAACACAATCAAATGAGATGCTCAGAAATCAAGAAAAAAATATATATTAAAAATAGTTTTGAAACCAGAAATATCCAAATCAATAAATGTGATAAAAACAATTAGATGGTTTTAATTTTCTAAATTATTCGATTCCCCACAAAAATTCTAAAAGACACACCCAAAATGTAAAAAAGAATACATGAAAAATTTCAGAAAAAGATGATAAAAAAAAGCACACATAAAATTCCTTAAAAACATATTTATATTCTGACCCATAATTATTCCATTTACTACCTTATTTTTAGATAAAATAATATCAAAAATGTTTTCATGAAATTTTTTAATTAGGTATAAAATGAAGTAAATAGAAGGAAAGACACAACCTGTTTTATTTTTCAGTATCACCCTTGTGTTAAGCTCTTAGCATCTACGACTTTAAAACTACCAGAAATAAATGATAAGAAATAATAAATGTAAAGAAAAATAATGAAAAAGGGGATATTAAAGGGATAATTCTTGGTTTATTCCCCCAAGTAGGTGCTAGTTTTTTACTGCCCCTAGTCAGGATGTTGTAGTGAATTATCCTTAAATAGAAGGTGGGTCTGGTTTCTTTAGGATGAACCACCACATGTGACTTTTTCCATTATCCACAAGTAAACACTAATATTAGAGAACTATACATAACATAAGAAAATTACCAACCCCAAATAAAGATGAAATGAAGAATTTTTTGGTCCATAGTGGGAGGGAAAATAAGATAGGGGTGCTATCTTTTGACTTCAGTGGTGTCCTCTACCACATGGTATGAAAATTTTTGTTGAGGAGGTAGTCACACCACTACATACTTGTCCATATTTTCTTCTTCAATTATAACCACTTTTTGGTCTCTTCATTAATATCCAAGGCCTTATCCGTTTGTGTTATATCATAAATATAAATAAAAGAGAAGTCAGAAAAAAATTCATCTTGAATAGGATTAAAACATGAGAATCAATTAATAAATATTCCCCATCAAGTGAGTTATCTGGGTAATTTATCACTTATATTAGGATGACTAGAAACTCAATATCATTAAGTGAATATTCATTATCATTTTCCAAAGAACAAGAGAGGAAGTGCGGTGCTGATTTTTCTTGATCAAGTATGGGAAGATCAACTTTCAGGTTATATTTAACAAAGTGATTCTAAGATTCTTCTAAAAAATGTTGATCACCCATAAGTATATCAGATAGAATATTTTCTCAAAAAACATACTTGATAAATGGTTGTGACTTGGATTATGTGATTAATTATATTAGTAGCTCCTTCTCAACCACTTCAGGTTCTTTAACATAGAAAATGATTAGTGAAATTTATTCCACCACTTGCTTTCATTCAGGTTTAGGCTCTAGTTCGGGTTGCTCTTGAAATACATGTACATATTCATCTATCCATTTTATTCATCTCACCAAGTTTTTCATTAAATCACTAATCCTTTCCAATTGAGCTTCATGATCACTATGAACTTCTTCTAGAACCTAATATTGGTCAGTCCATTCATAATAATTTGAATTGAATGACATCATGAAAAAAATATATTTTTTATTTTTTTTTGAAATTTATTATTTATTGTTATTTTTAATTTTAAAAGGAAATTTATTTAAAAAAGGTGAATAAAAATAGTTAATAAATACCATTTGGATCCCTTAAAGGTATGACAATTTTATGAAGCGTTGTTTTTTTGCACTCTCAAAAATATTTATAACTAAGTGAAACATAAAGGATAACCTAGGTTGTTCTCTTGAAGAGCTATTATGGTTAATCACTCACTAATTCTAATTAACTTTTTTATATATTTTTTATTTATGAAATAAAGTGAGTACAAATGGATATTTGAGAATTTAGAATGAAATACTAAAACAAAACATGAAAATGCAATGAAAACTTAATGAATGCAAATATAATGAATTTATAAAGAAAGGATACATTCTAAAGAGAAGCACCCAGATTGAACCTTTATTGCCTTACTGGTAGTTTTGAATTTACATAGTAAAAACACTCCATACTATATGTGAGAAAACTATTCTTCCCATGGTTGTGAATATAAAGGAAACTCTATTATCATTGAGAGGCTGCACATCCACCTCCTCGATCGAGGTAAAATATTACAGAAGAAAACAATAATCCTAAAGTGGAAAGTGAAGACACAAAGGAACCTTACACACTAAGATCCCTATCATTATAAATATATGTAAATAAGAAACATTAATAATGAATGTTCAAAACTTGCGTTCATCACTGGATTACTCCCTCAGGAACCTTCTTAGGTTTGGTACTCATGATCACGAGTACAAGAGTTGACTGTGAAGAATAAAATGCTAGAAGAAAACAAAAGAGTGAAAGAAAATTATTCAAAGGAAAAAACTAAAATTAAAACATGATATTTGATTATATAATTAAAAGAAAATAAAATAAAAGACTAAACTACATAAATGACCACTTAGAGTTCCAAACCATTAGAATAAATTAGAAACACATTTTTATAGGGAAAGAGAATTGATTTTCATATCCAGTTTTGTCCCCCAAAGGTTTCCATGTGGTAGCCCCATTAAATGGACGATTTGAAAAAAAATATTTCCTCATACTTTATATGTGTTAAACATCCAAATTTTAGAATTATTTTCCACCCAATGTCAGATTTATGGTCAATTAAATCTGAGATATTAATTTTGGACAAATGACTCTTCATATTCCAATGCTCCATTTTCCCATGAATTAATGACCTTGAAGAAAGATGAATAAGGTGGGGAAACAGTTAAAGAATTTGTTCCTCTAGATACACTCTTTATCAATGTTTAATTGGGTTTCATTTTTCTCATACATTTATGATATATGATCCCAATATAAAAAATCCACAGATCTGTGCGTAGTTTTCAATGTTGTACTTGTGATCTAGTTCTGGGCCTTAAAATGATAGATTGATCTTTAAGACCTATAGTATAAAATGACTCCCATGATTTATTTAATCCTAAAAGGAAATAATTTCAAAATTTTGATTAGTGAATTAAATTTTATGGCATAAATACATAAATAAATTAAAATAGCTAAAATCTAAAATAGGCCATTTTAGAAATTAAACTGAAAAATGCTTCAAAATCACAAAATCTGATGATTTACCTAAAAAGAATGATTTTTTGGTATTAAAAACACTGAAATTAAATGTAAAATAATTTAAAATATTAACTTTGGCATCCACATTTTCATGTATTCCTTTGTGGTAAATTTTGTTTTCTCAATTTTTCATGATGTCCATTAATCAACACACAAATGTCATATCTCCTATACTCCACAATACATGAATTGAATGATTCATATAAATTTCTTGAAATATGATCCCATAAATAGTGTATAAATCATGACATTTCCCACTGATCAACATCACCATCCTTTTCAACCCATCTTGACAATTCTGAACAAAATCTTGTCAAATTCATCATACCGACATTGAAATCACTATCCAACCAAGAATAAGTAATGAAATCCAATAATTTAAATAACCTTTACTTATTTCATCTTCCCATTACCCTAAATAATTTTTTAATTTCAGAACTAATCTTTGTTTTCACATAATGGTAACAATATGCATGTCTATCACCACAAAAAATTGTTCTCACAACACTCGTAACTGCATTGTGTCAATGAAATAAAATAACCAGTTGAATAGAACCTATAATTTTATTTATTTTGTTTAAAAACCATGTAAAATTATCACATGTTTCACCCCCAAAAATTTAATATGCCAATGAAAAAAGGTTGGCATCTACATCATATATTGATGATGCCAATAGGGTACGTCTATAAGGACCACTGAGGTGACACCCATCGACAAAAAAGGCCCTGCACCTAATAAGAAAAAATTTAAGAAACACCTACTTGAAATAAATATATATTTCAAATCCAACATTTTCTAAATATACCCACTTCACTATTGTTTCTGGATTAAATTCCATTACTATATTTCATATATATTTGATTACCCTATATAACTTCTTTGGAACCCCGTAAATTCCACCAACTTCCTTTTCCCTGTCACTTAATGCTTAATGGTATGTAAGGAATATACCATAGTCCCTATACAATTAAGTTTTTATTTCATTGGAATATTTTTTCACATTTGAATCCACCTCATCAAAAATTATATATGACATTAATGATTACCTTGATTTTTGAAAAATTGTTAACCTATCTTGAGTTGAGTGTATATGATCATTTTTAATGGTTTTTACACAAAGAAATAATTTGAGTTCTCTAAGGCATGAGATGTTAACTTTCACATGAAACTCTCAAATTTTCATTTAAAAATAATTTTTTAGGACTATTCCTGAAATATTCATAGTCAAACATGTGAGAAATTCTATATTAGAATATTATCCCGCTTAATGTTTTGGATGAAGGAAAAATTTGTCCAACATTAACCAATAATAAATTAAACTTTGAAACATTTAACTCTAGGATCAAACATGGAATTATTATAATAGGACAAGGTAGAATTTTAAAATTTCCATCAGATGATAAACTTTGTTCTGAATTTCCACCAACTAATTTAGCTCTAAAAATTAAATGTTATTTGAAAATATATAACATGTGAAAAAAATATTACTATAAACAATTTTGAAATTTCATTACCTTTTATCTATTTCCATTATCAACTATAATCATTCTTATAGCTTTAAAATATTGTAGGAAAGAGAAAAAAATTCATTTATTGTGAACAATTTCTCAACTACCTCATCATCTATAAGGTCTAAAAAATTCCATTTTCAAAATTTAATTTGTATTTAAAATATAAAGATGACACATCACACTTTAGAATTAAAACTTACAATCTTGATATTTTATAAAATGAAATTAATTTATTAACACCCTACACATCGATGTTCTACATTTATAATGTATTTTTTCTTTGTGAATCACTAATAACTGCTCCATCAAAATGAAAATATCAAAACATTTATTTTTTAAATTAATTTTACCTCATCTTGTATCAATAAACCTATAAAATAAATGAATATAAGATATTAAAACTCATTCATAGTTAAAATTTACATAAATTAAAAAAAAATTCAAAAACAACTTAGGTAACATATAATTTACAGAAAATATGACTTCAGTTACCCTAGGCATTATGAGAAGTAAAAAAGATGATAAGTTGTTGGAGAGAGTGGAGACACTGGTGGGATGAGGGATCTCTAAGAAGAAATCTCACTATATAACTAGAAGTATAACAATAGGATAAAACGGGATTAGTGCATGAAATTAATATCAAACTGAATTATAACTAGATTAACACACTAAGGAGTGAACAATGGGATGAGAGACAGAGAGGAGGTGGTGAAGAGATAAGAATATGAGATGAGTCAATAGATGGATGAGTACGGGAGAGGATTTGGTAGTTGGACAAGTGCCAGAGAGGATGTAGTGGTAGTATGAGTGTGAGATAGGGATGGAGGTTATAGCAGGATGAGATCCAAAGAAGAGGTAGTGATGAGATAACTGCCAGAGATGACTTTTGTAACACCCAAATATTTTGTGAAAAAAGTTTCGAATTAATTTAATATGTTTGATATTTTTGATTTCAAAACACACTAAAAATAGTTTATTTTATATTAAAGCACTATGTATGGATTTATTTATACAAAAAAATAAGTTAACCACACAATACATGAAAAATAAATTTAACTTTCTCCACACAGAACACCGAGGTTATCTTATGATACATAAAATGCTGACTTTCCTCGATGGATTACTTAACATGCAAGGCCGAGTGTTACCAAAAAATAATTCATTATTAAAATATTATTATTTAATAGGATATAACATGGCCATAAAATTGAATATTATAGTATTAAATAACTTATGAATATATATAGTTTAATTCATTGATTATCTAATAATAAGAAAAGTATATAGAAAAAAATGAATATAAAGGTTCAGGTTTTATAAGAGTATTTTTATTTGAAGAAGAAGATTTATATAAAATAGTTAAATTAATTAATAATAGTGAAAAATATTAATTAAATTTATATTTTATATATTCAAACAAATATTTTTGATAATCATCTAATAGATTTTATAGATATAAATAAGAAAAACACAATTTTATGCTTAAAAACCAATATTTTTATAAATGTAGTTTTACCACCTTTTAATGGGGAACCCATTTTAAATACAATTTTTGGAAATTTTATAGATTTAATATGGAAATATAAACTTCATCTTTGAATGATAAACATAAAAATTATGTTAGGATAAATTTTTGGTATTTTTTTTATATCGTTACTTTTTTAATGTATAGTTAAAAATACTGAATTTTAATACAACAATGACTTTTCATCTAATTAATTTAATATGTTAAATTATATTTTAAATTATTTTTAAAGTTTAATTAGACAATAATTTTATAAATTAATCCAATTTAGGTCATTGGAACCAATTTCACTTTGAAATTGGGTATAAAAACTTAGCAAACTTTTGGATGTTTTTACTTTAAAAACCCACAGTGTCATCCTGTCAACGAGAAAATTTTTATATTAATTTCTTCTGATTATGTGATTATAAATTGTAAAAATGGAATAATTTTTTTTAATTTTGATAATTTATATTTTTTTAATATGTTCAACTTTTTTTGACCAAAATGCTAGTGAAATTGATTAAAATTAATTACAATGATTAAGACGAAAATTAGGTTAACAAAGTACTAAACCATAAATTTAAGAACCAAAATAATATTGAAACTTATACAACACCCATTTTCTATACATGAACCTTCCATTATTTATTTTTTTGGTCTTTATGCCTTTTCTATTTAAAAACATGGGTAAACCTTTTTTTTTCTAAAATGCCAAGTCTGTCCTTTCCCTTCCCTATAGAAGGCCACTGCCTCGCCCAATTCTTCACACCTATGAAACCACTTAGTTTCGTCTAATATATACCCAATAAACTTTAAAAAATTCCCCCATTACTCCTATAATCATCCACATGGACATAAAGTAATACAAGGAAGCATTTTGGCACAATCCAAAAGGAGTTAATTGGTTAAGAGGTAACAACATCTCTCGAGCTTGTTTCATTTATTTTCAATATCCACCCCACCAATCTCTTTATTCCATGATTATATAATAGAAAAAATATCTTCAATATACTAGGATGTTTTTTTTATATTGGTTCTACCTACACTTACACACACCTCCATCTAATGGGTAATGAATATACTCTTTATGTGTACATCAAACTACTTTCTCACAAAATAATGATTGTTCATTTTTCCTTACCTCTTCTCATGGTAGAGATTATGACAGAAAATATGTTTATATAGGTTATATATTATATTTTTTATTTATTTAATATTATTTAATTGTTTTACAACATATATGTTTTTACTTTTCATTTTGTGTAAATATGACAGTTTTGTTTGAGGAAGTGTGGACTACCGCCCCCTCAAAGTGACATGATTCCTTCACACACTATATGGAATTTATTAAGGATGAGTTTAGTGAAGTTATATGATATATATGATATAATAATTATATTTCAATAATTATATAATTATATATATATATATATATATATTTCATTTACTTACTCTCTTTTAATACGATAATTAAACAGAAACAACATTCATGCATACGTACGACCTACCATCTCTATGAATGATGTATTCCATTTAATAATTCTATATTATATAGATTATTATAACACTCATATACTGAATATAAATGATATTTATATCATTATTTAAATTCTATAAATCATTATATATGTATAAGGACCAATGATATAACAAATTAAGACCCATGAAAATAAGAAAGAATATATTAACCGAAGTGAAACCTTAAAATAGAGTTGTTAACAACAAGGTAATATAATATCATAATCAAACCATATAAACCATTATATACAATAATATGATTCTATGATAGATTTTTAATAAAATACATTTATTATATAATATTTTTTAAGGAGTATGACGAGAGTCAAGAGATAAGGTAATGTAATTTTATCTCACTTTTTATTTCCATGAGATACATGCTTTATTCACCAACCATTCCATTGTGTGGTGTGTATAATTCCCATGGATGTATAATACGATTCTTATAATTAAATTTATGGGTATTCAAAAACCCGTTTGATTATATTTCTTTAATGGGGACTATGTTTCAAAAGTTACCAAATTGTAAAAATGGTTTTGTCTCAATTTTCATTCTTTGAGACACATGCCATGTTATGCACCTATATTTTTTCATGAGGTGTATATAATTCCTTTGAAATGTTATATCATGAATATATTTATATTCATGATATTTAAACCTTTATTTAATTTAATTTTCTTAATAGGTTAGTATGGTTTAATGTTACCAATAGGTAAGAGTTTATTGAAACAATCTCATCACCTTTTTATATTATTTATGATTATGCTTTATTTGATGAAATATTACTATCCATATATCATGAAAACTCATAAATGTTTTTATTATATACTTATTAATGATATATTCACATATTATTATCATTTCTATACTCTTTAGAAAATAATATAGTTATTAAATTGATTTTAAGAAAGCCCAACTCTTCCATCTCTTCGATTGGAAGTCTATGTTCCTTCAAAAACAAGTTTTCAAACAGGGTTTCCAAGAATATTATAGTATTCTATAATCATTAAAAGACAATTTTACCGTTTATTTATTTTACCGGTTCTTTCAATGGAATCTTCTTATCTATTTATAATCAAGTTATTTTATCACCTTTTTACCCTAAAAAGGAATGTTCTTTTTACATTGTAATTCATGTACAAATTTATACACCATAATTTCTGCAAAGATTTCATTGCATGTTTAAACAGTTAATTTTTAATAAAATTAGTTTTTAAGAAAATTAATTTTAAAAGTAATGGGTTTCAAAACGTTTTAATGTAGATTTTTCACGTTTTCAAGGGAAATGGTTTTCAAATTATTTTCAATCATTTTTTATAAGTTTTAAATATATTTTTGAAGAAAATGATTTTATAAAGGTTTTATGTTTTATAAATAATTTACAAAGAAGAATGGATATTTCCATAAAGAAATGTTTACAAAATATCTTTCAAAGTTATTTTTAATATATGATGAAATTTTTTGATGTTACTCACAACCTTCTAGTGAATTATTTAATGTTTCTATTCATATCCTTTCTTGAATGGTTTTGGTTTTGAGGGAATGATTCTTATGACACCCATTTCTATTCGACGAGTTATATTCTTTTGAAACCTTTTCACAAGTTATGATTTGATGAAATGATTATTACACCTATCTTTTTTTGTAGGACATGATTTGATGAAATGTTAATGATATCCATTTCATTTCATGAGTTATGATAGGATGTTTATGAAAACCATATCCTTTTATGCGTCATGATATGATGAATTTTTTAATTATCTTGTGGAACAAGTATGAATGATTTTATTATGAGATTGGTGGGACATATATCTCACTTAAATTAATTGGGTAAAGATGGATGAATTGTGAGTAGAAATGTTAGGCATAAACCTGATTACATGTTAACAATGTTATAAGTGATCATTATTATGAGTTTATATTGTTATTCATGAACTTGATTACATGATCATGATTTTATGCATAGACCTTGATTCATTTCTATAAGTTTAATGTGTGAACCTGATAACATGTTCGCAATGTTATGTGGTAACTTGATTTCATGTTGACAATATTATGAATAGACCTGGTTGAATTTACAAAATTTTATGAGTAGGTCTGATTTAATTTCATTAACTTAATGTTTTATCTTGTTTCTACTTATACATGTTCACGGTGTTATAAGTTTATTTGTATGACACAATTCCATGTCTTATTCATATGTTACACATTTATGTCTTATGCTCTTGATTTCTGTTTGATTCATGTCTTATGAAATGATAATATTTATTCCATGTCTCATGATTATGATCATTGATATACTGGGTAGGATCTTCAAATATTATGACCACATTCTCATACCCTTATATTCATCTTATGTTTATGCATTTCCCTTATTCACCCATACTGATCATTCTATCTCACCCCTTTCTTAAGTTTCTTTTTCCCAGGATATGAAGAAATGTTTTAAGAAGAATTATTAGAGGGGAACATCTTTACAAGATACGTTAAAGATATTTCACCAAGTTATAAGTTTTTTTCCAAGTTTCCAAAGACACAAAACTATTACCGTCCTTGGGAATGTACTTTTGTAATATGAAGAATATTCAAAAAAATGTAACATTCATGTAAGATAAGCCCGGGTCACTATAGTTGGTATTAAAGTAATGTTTTAGTCATACTTTGGAATATAATATGAGAAACCCATATTAAGGACCCTAATTAAATTTCTAGGGATAAGTATCAAGATAATGAAAAGTATAGGAAAATGTATTAGAAATTTGGTAAAGGATAGAGTAAGTGGTTTCCTAGAAATACATCCCTGTCTAGATACTACAAGTGGATGTGGCTATGGAACAGATGTACCCAGGAGTGAAAACTTTAACAAGATGTTCTGGTCTTGACTTTGGATAATCTGGTAGATGACAACAGGCCTTGATGCACACCTAGTTTGACACTTTGGGTGATATTTATTGAGAATTCATAACCTCTTCATGAACTATCATAAAGAATTTTAATTGAGTATGACTAAGAATAACCTAGGATAAACTTAAGGTGTCATTGATTAAATAAGTAAAACACACGATTTAGGCACCCTATAAGCATTTTTTCAAGATTATATGGTATCCCAATTTGATAAATGTTTCCCGCACTATGATTTTTGGCTTTATTCAGTGGGGAGAAGTAATACAGACATGGTTAACATTTATTGTTTTGTCTGCGGAAGGTTTGGGAATTATGAAAATTTATTTCCCAATTGGAAATATCATAATGAGAATTAGGAAGGTGGTACGAGTATTGGTTATACTTGTGAAGATAATGAGACTGAAAATGACATCTGAAAGGTATACAATTATTTTCTAGTATTATCTACAATAAACATAATAATCATGATTATATTGAGGTTGAGGAAACATAAGAATGATTCATATATTATATTTCAGGAAGGTGGTATTAAGTCATAAGTTAATGAAGCATGAGTAATGCTTTATGAATAAGGTTGGATTAATGAAGTATTTATGTTTTGTAATTCAAATAATATGATATATAAATCATGAAATATATAAGAATTTTCATTAAAATTTTACATTTAGGATTTAAAAGTACATGTTGAACGGTGATGAATACATACAAATGTGATTTCATAGAAGGTGATATTTTGACTAGGGGAAGGTAACCCTTAATTAATGCCTAATGTTGAGATAATTATGTTTGGATAAAGATATGCTGGATAGGAATATGTAAATTGGACGGTATATATTACCCTGGAATTAATTATTGAAAGTTTTTTCTATGTCATCAAGGATAAAGTTTACAACTTCTCAAATTTAAAGAATATATATATAGTAATCATTGGAATAAGGAAGAATTCATGTTTTCCAAAATGATTTATGTTAATTAAGGTTGTTACCATTTTCATGGGAATATATGATGAGGGTATTAACATGTTTGGAATGTGACAAGAAAGTGGTACTTTGTGATATACGAGGGATCAATATTAAGCCGATTTCTAGAAATTCTTTCCAAAGCTTTGAATTTTCATCTTTGTGAAGGTTTATAAGGTTAAGTATTAATGGAAAGTTTATGTTAGTATTCAGATGAAGTCAGTAAGATTAATGTTTTATCTATCCATATGAGGAGTTATGCATATTAGATAGGCTGTTCAAATTACATTATGTTTGTGATAAATGATCATAAATGGGATGGAATATCATTTATATCACCATCTATTTATACCTAATGAATTAAAAAGTATCCTTCCTTTTAATATAATTAGTTTATGTAGATCAACAAACAACAAAGGGTGAATTTTTACTAAAATAATGCATTTATATCTTTTCACAAAAATTCCTAAAATTTTGGAAAAAGGATCATGAAACCAAAAATGTTTTCCTGGTACCTTCGTTTCTGATGAATCTAAAGGTCCCGTAGGTCATTGAATATTTATGGCTTTTTGATTTTTAAATTTCTCTTAACATTTTTCTCTATCACTCTACATCATAACACACTGGTAAGATTTATCTTCCATTTCCAATTTTTCACTTCCTGCATATGTTCTCCTATGTGGTAATCTCGTTATGAGTTACTTTGGGTAACCATTGTAGTTCCAAATTTCCCTTTTAAGGGAATTTTTATTATTCATTTTTATGATTTGGGTTTTTCTGAATGAAACTTTCATGTATTAATACATTAATAACCCATAAAAATTTCAAGGGAGAATTTCATTTTAAGGGGTTATAATGTAACAACCCAAGATTTTGTGAAATATTTTTTTCAAATTAATTTAATCTTTTTTATATTTTTCATTTCACCCCACACTGAAAATAGTTTATTTTATATTAAATTACTATGTATGGATTGAGTTATATGGAATAAAATGTTAATCCTTCTCTACAAAAAACATAAATTTTAGCTTTCTCTACATGGAACACCAAGTTTAACTTACTTTATACACAAGGTTGACTTCCCCTGATGACATACGTAACATGGAAGAACGAGTGTCATTGAAAAATAATGATTTATTAAAATATTATTATTTAATTGGATATAACATGGCCATTGAATTTATGAATATAGTAATAACTAAATTATGAATATATATAGTTTAATTTATTGGTTACCTAAAAAGTAGAATATATTATAGAAACCAAATGAATATAAAGGGACTGATTTTATAAAAGTATATTTTTCAATGAAAAGAGGATTTATATTATTAATTTAAATTAATTACTAATAGTGAAATATATAAACTAAATCTTTATGTTATATATTCAAACAATTTTTTTATAACAATCCAATATATCTGATAGATATAAGATAAGAGAAAACCCAAATTTATTCTTATAAACTTATATTTTTATAAAGGTTGTTTTACTGCCTTTTAATGGTGAACTCATTTTAAATATATTTCTGGAAATTTTATTTATAAAATTAGTCAAAATAAAATTCTTATTTGAAATAGAAACATTAAAACTAGGTTAGGATACTTTTTTTGTATTTTTCTATATGGTTACATTTTTAATGAATAATTTAAAATACTGAATTTAAATTCAAAACTGGATTTTCATATAATTAATTTATAAGGATAAATTATATTTTAAATTGGTTGTAAAGTTTAATTAGATAATAACTTTATAAAGTAATCCCATATAGGTTATTGTAATAAATTTCACTTTGAAATTGGTTATAAAAACTTAGCAAAATGTTGGACGTTTTTACTTTAAAAACTCGTAGTGTCATCCTATTAGTGGGATTATTTTCAAATTAATTTCTAAAAAATATGTGATTATAATTTGGAAAAATTGATTCAATATTTTGAATAATATTAATATATATTCTATAAGATGTTCAAGTTTGTTTTTGACCAAAAATATTTGTGAATGTGATTAAGATTAATTACAACGATTAAAAGAAAAATTAGGTTAACAAAGTACTAAACCATAATTTTAAGACCAAAAATGGCCTAAAAACTTGTATAAAACCTATTGTATGGACATTATTCTTTAAAAAACCTTAATTTATTGAGTTTTTTGGTTGTTCATTACTTATTTAGGTAGAAACATGGATGTACCTAACTTTTTTTAAAAAATACCAAGAGTGTCCTTTCCCTTCCCTATGAAAGGCCAACAGATCTCCCTCTTCTTAAAACATATGAAAAAAAATTGTCTCAAAAAATATCTTCCCTATACACTTACCAAAATACCTAACTTTATTCTAGAATCCTCTTATTTGGTATAAATAATTCCAATTAATCTTTTTGGCACAAACCAAAAGGAGTTACCTGATTAAGAGGTAACAACTTCTCTCAGGATCCTTTCTTTTATTATCTTTCTCCACCCCATCCACTATCTTTGTTACATAAATTTATAAAAAAACATTATATTAAATATAATAGGATTTTTTTAGGATATGTTTTTGATCTAAACATACACACTCCACCACTTAATTGGAAACACACATACTGTTTATGTGTACGGAGAACAACCGCTTCACAAAATACTGATTGTTCATTTTTCCTTACCAACTCTCATTGTGGATATTTTAATGAAAACTATTTTATATATGTTATATATAATATTTATTATTTATTTAATATTATTTAATCCTTTTAAAAAAATATTTACACTTTCCATTTTATGTAAATATGATAATTTCGTTTGAGGAAGTGTGGACTATCATCCCCTCAAAGCGATGTGATTCACTCACACACTACATTGAATGTATTAAGGATGGGTTTAGTGAAATTATATGATATATATGATATAATAATGTTACTATAATGATTATATATATAAATATATATACATATATTTAATTTTCTTACTTTCTTTCAATATAAATATTAAAAGGAAAAAACGTTCATGCATACGTACAACCTACCGTCTACAGGAACGGTGTATTCCATTTCATACTTTAATATTATATATATTATTAAAAATAAAATATAATGATTATAAATTATATTTATATAATTATTTACGTTATATAAATCATGATATGAGTATGAGTACCTAACATGTAACAAATTAAGACACATGGAAAAAACAAAGTAGATATTACCCGAAGTGAAACCTTGACACATGATTGTTACCAACAGGGTAATATAAAGTCATAATAAAACCATATAAGTTATTATACATAATAATATTATTATATTATAGATTTATAATAAATCTATATTTAATATACATGAGTTTTGAATGAGTATGGTGAGAGTCAAGAAACAAGGTAAGGGAATTTCATCTCACTTTTATTTTCGTGAGATACATGCTTTATTCACCACACATTTCTTTTGTGTGGTGTGTATAATGACCATGTATGAATTATATTATTATTATACTTAAATTTATGGGTATTTAGTTATCCATTTTATTATATTTATTTTATTGGGATTATGTTTAAAAATTTACCAAATCGGTAAAATGATTTTGTCTGAATTTTCATTCTTTGAGACACCTGCCATGTTATACACCTATATTTTTCATGAGGGGTATATAATACCTTTTAAATGTTATGTAATTAATATATTTATATTCATGATATTATAAGAATTATTTAATTTCATTTTCTTAAAGGGGAATATGGTTTAAAATTTCCAAGTGGTAAGAGTTTATTGAAACAATCTCATTGCTTTTCAAGATAGTTTATGATTATGATTAATTTAATGAAATATTGTGATACATATCACTAGAAAACTATTGAATTTTATTCTTATAGGTTTATTTATGATATATTCATGTATATTTAAAATTTCTAAACTCTGTGTTAAATAATATAGTTAATAAATTCTTTTTAATAAAGACCGACTTTACACTTTCTTGAGTATGAAATCTTTGTTACCTAAAAACCATGTTATAAAAAAGGGTTTCCAATAATATTGTACTATTTTATAATAATTAAAGGAAATTTTTACCTTTTTTTATTTTAAAAATGGTTTAAAAGGAACATTATTGTATCTTTCTAATCAATCCATTTTTAACCTTTTTACCATGGAAAAGCAATGTTTTTTACCTCGTATGACAAATATACATTTATCCACTGTCATTTTCATAAAGATTACTTAAAATTTTTAAATGGTTAATTTTTAATGAATTTTGTTTAATAAAAAATAATTTTTAGAGAAATGGTTTTCAAAATGTTTTAAAGCACCTTTTTTTTGTTTTCAAGGAAAATGGTTTTTAACACATTTTAATGACTTTTTTTATGTTTTCAAAATATTTTCGAAGAAATTGGTTTTATAAAAGATTTATGTTTTAAAAATAATTTTCAAAGAAGAAAGGATATTTCTATAAAATAATTTTTTAAAAAATATTTTTCTAATTTATTTTCTATCTAATATGACATCCATTGATGTTAATTATTATATTTTATGAAATTATCCAAAGGTTATAATAATATCGTTTTGTGAATGGTTTATCTTTTGATAGAATTATTCTTGTGAAACCCATTTCTATTACACATGTTATATTCTTTTCAAACCCACTTCTTTTCACAGGTTATTATTTGATTAAATGATTAAGAAACCTATCTATTTTCCATAGAATATGATGGGATGAAATTTTAATGATACCCATTTCATTTCATGGATTATGATTAGATGTTTAGAAAACCCATATATTTTTATTAGTCATGATAAAATGAATTTTTTATTTATCTTGTGGCACATGTATGATGGATTTTATTATGAGATGGATATGACCTATATATCCCTCCAATTCATTGGGTAATGATGGATAAATCATGATTATAAATGTTATGTGTGAACCTAATTACATAATAAAATGTTATGATTGAATATTATTATGTGTTAATAATGTTATATGTGAACCTAATTACTTGTTCACAATGTTATTCATGGACGTTTTTTCATGTCCATTTTTTTTGCGTGAACCTGAGTACATGTTCACAAAGTTTTCTATAAACCTGATTTCATGTTCAAAAAATTAAGTGTTGACCTAATTACAGGTCTGTAAGTCTATGAGAGGTCCCAATTTCATGTCCTTAACTTAATGTGTGATCCGTTTTCTACTTACATATGTTCATGATGTTATATGTTGATGTGTACGCCATAATTACATTTATTATTCATGTATTACACTTCCATGGATTATTATCGTTATTTCCTTATGATTAATTTATTATGAACTACTAATATTTATTTAATGTCTCATGATTATGATCATTGAATTGTAGGGTATGATCTTAAAATGTTATTCTCACATTATCATACCATTTTTTTCATGTTATGATTACAAATTTCCCATATTTACCATTATTGATCATTTGCGATCACTCCTTTCTTATGTTTTCTTTCCCCATGTAATGAAGAAATGTTTTAGGTATAAGTACTAGATGGGAAGATATTTATTGGAGACATTGAAGATATTTCACCAAGTTATATTTTTTTAAGTTTCCAAATACACTAAACTATTATTTTCTTCATGCATTTAATTTTTTAATATGCCGAATATTCATAAATAATGATGTAATATCCATATATGTTAAGCCTGGGTCGCTATAAGTCAGTGGCCGGATAATAATGAGAGAGGATGTGGTGGTTGGATGAGCACCAGATAGGGTGATGTTGTGGGATGAGTGTGGGAGAGTTCTATGTTCACTGGATGGAGTTAGGAGAGAGGCGAGAAGTTTTTTATGTAATAAAGGTCATTTTGATACCCCATGTCATAAAATAAGGCCCCTTGTATGAATTTTCTCATTGCTTGTCCATAAAATGAATTAGACCTCCCTTTTGGTACCTAAGTGTCATTATCCCAAAATTATATCTTTGATGGTTTATGGGATTAATATTGTCTCAGGTGGCCAATTTAACATGATCGTCCAAACCATCTTATGGACAACAATACCATTGTCCCTCTCATTAATGTTGTAAAATATATATATAATTTGTATTAAATATAGATATAAGAATATATATTTTTTTATTACATAAATTTATATAAAACATATAATAGATTTATGATGTATATTGTGGAAAAGGGTGTAGTTTAGTGGTACTCAACACACCTAAACTTTAAGGAAGTCTGGGGTTCAAAACCCCAGCCTGCACATATTACATAGGGGTAACTGTTTCTGGGTGGAATGTTTTGGGGTGGTATGCATGGATGACATGCACTATTATGGAAATAAATTATGAGGGATTTTTTGGGTAAGCCAGTTGGGTCGGAAATGGACGAAGGATAGTGGGAGGAGGTCCCAACTATAGGTGGTTTCACTGGGCGAGCTGTCTGTTACGACGATGCGTGGTCACCTTTTGGAGGAGGCCCCATGACCGGTGGGTGATTTACATTAATAGTGGGATAACTAAAATGGCGACGAGTGCAGACCTATGGGTAGAGGACTCTATGTGACCGATGGTTGGTGCTGGATATCATTGTTGGGCATCAACTAGTGCACTAGGATAGAGACGATGGTGGAGATGACACATGAGGTGCTGGGTGATGATATCAGTGAGCTGTGGTGGAGGATACTGTTTGTAGAGGCACTTGTGAGTTAGGAAATGGATGGATGTGTAGTGCACTGGGCCTTTGGGTCATTTAGTGGGCCTTTGGTCTAGGTAATAGGCTTTATGTTCATTGGGAATTAAGGCCATGTACTGAAATAATAAAATAAGGATTGATGGGTGGGCTATTCTTTGGGGGGTATGACCTTCCTTTCTTGTCTGTGTGTGTGGTGGTGTTTGTGTGTTTAATGTAATTTTACCCTAAATATCCTAATATATATTTATTACATATACATATAATATATATTATTTATTATATGTAGAAAGGGAAATTTCAAATGAAAATTTCCATTGGAAATTTCCTATAAAAATTTCTAATTGAAATTTAATGCATAAATTTCCACAGAAAATTTACAATTCAAATTTTTACTTAAAATAAAAATAAAAATATATTAATACATAAATAAAAATTAAAAATTTTCACCAAAAAATCTCACTACAAATTTTCATAGAAAACCATTTACTTTTAAATTCCACTGAAAAGTTAATTTTAATCTTCACTTATATTTCTAGTGAAAAATTCTATTTTTTATTATTATAAAAAAATTAATTAAAAATTTATAAAAAAAATTCATGCTTAAATTTTTAGTTTAAATATATAAACACATAAATAAATAATTTATTTTTTCAATGAAAATCTGAACTACACATTTTATGTGGAAATTTTAAATACAAAATTCCATAGGAAATTTTCAATGAAAACATCCATTTTAAATTTATAGTTCAATTTTTCACATAAAATTACAATTTTGATATATTAAAACACAAATAAATATTTAAATTTTAAATAATTAAAACCAAAATAAGAAATATATTATTATATATATAAAAAATGACAATTTTAACTAAAAAAATTCATTGAAAATTTGAACGAAATGTTTTTAGTATAGATTTCCACTAGAAATTTTTATTTCAATTTTCTACATAAATTTCGAGTGAAAATTTCTAATTGATTTTTATTATAATTATACGAAAAATTTGATTAAAAAAATTATAAAATAAATTCATGCCCAAATATTCGTTCAAATATATTAATAGTTAAATAATGCAACTTTATACTGAAAATTTGAAGTGTAAATATCCTATGGATTTTTCCAGTGAAAACTACCACTCGAAATTCTCAGTGCAATTTTCCACAAGAAATCATTAGATTAAATTTTCACAAAAAAATTACATTGTAGAAACATTAAAAAATAAATGAGAAATGATTTTTAGGAAAAAAATCATTAGATACTTTTATTAAAAACTTTTACTAGAAACGTCCACTTAAAACTACAATAAAAATATATTGATATATAAATAAAAAATAAAAAATTTCATTAAAAAATTACATTGAAATTTTTCAATGGAAACCCTTAGTGGAAATTTTAATTGAAAATTTGTAGTTAAAATTTCCATTTAAATGTCTAATGAAAATCACCAAATTATCTTTTCTATGCATTAGAATTTTACTATTATCAGTGTAAATCTATACTCAAAATTTGCATTGATATTTTACAATAAAAAATTTTATTAGAGACTTTATTATCAAAATATTAAAATAAATACATGTTTATATTTTCAATGAAAATATGTTAATACATAATATTAATATTTATTTTTTATTATCATTTATTATGTTTATTTATCATATTTAATAATTTTATCTAAGTTACTTTTAAAAAATCATAACAATATATATATATATAATAATTTTTAAAATGTATTAATGGATGTTATATTTTTCTAATTGTATCATGTTATTAAAAATTATAATAATAAAAAACATATGATAACATATATTCTATATTAAAATAAAATTATAGAAATTATTTTATATTTTAAAACTCTATAAAAAATATATAAATATTAATATAGAAAAAAATAAAAAATTAAAATTAAAATATTTAAATAAAAATATCATCCAAGAATTGTGGGTTTGGTAAAATGTGGTAAACAATTTTACGAGCCTAAATATTCAAATCACTAACCCACATAAATTTACAAGCTAACAGATTGACCCATGGTCTTATGGATTTTCTGACAGGTATATACACCACCATCCACTATGAGGGGTGGACCTTTGGGAAATTTATAGGCCTTTCCTTGGTCTCAATAACTAATAAACTATATTCAAAACATTTCCCAAAAATCATTTATTTCCAATGGTATTTTTCCAAAGTGGTCTGTAAAAAATTCACCAGTTGAAAAAACATTGTTTCTCACAAAACCTAGTTAATCAAATAATTTCATGATCAAAATCAATCAGATAATCATATATGAAATATTTAATATCATAGAAAGTATCAAAGACACATACCTAGATGATATTTTATTGAAATATTTTTTTAATTCTCATACCGTTGATATTTTCAAAGAAAACCATTGAGTCCTATCTCTAATACTCTTTATAAAACCCAATTCACGAATAAATGTTCATAATCCTCCATTAAGAGAAGTTTGGTATGTTACATGAATATTTTAAATGATCTTGGCACCTATAAATCTATTAGTGCATGACTTTAAGTGAGTTTCATGGCCCCCATGTAACTTGGCATAGCCCCATGCAACTATTTGGTTATAAATAGTATATGGATGAGAGATAGAGGAAAAAAGTTTTATAAAATTGCATGACCACGATGATTGTTTGATATGAATCATGTCTAATGTTGAAAAAATTCCATTTTACTACTCATTAAAGATAATATAAAAAATAAGTGTTTTATTTCATATTCACATATTTTAATACTTCAAATAATTAAAATATAATATATATATATATATATGTTTGTGTGTGTGTGTGTGTAATAACATAATCTATATACCTTAATTCTCCATCCAATGTCTCAACTATCGATCACCTTCAAACTATCTCAGTGTCCAAAATTTATCCAACATCATATGAACATGAGAAATATATAAAGATACAAACATCTAATGATATCTTTGTATTTATATACTACTCCTAATTTCATCAAAAATCTTCCATGATATTTCCCATTCAGTGAGTCATACTCTCCCTTTGAATTCCTCTAATTCCCTGGTTGACTATGATAATCTTCCATGTCAACCTCCTTACTTCAATTTCTCTCAATAATCACTTCCACCCTCTTAAATTAATTTATAAACAATTATCCATGAAATATTCCATATGGACTCCCAGAAAAGTTTCAAAATTCCATTATCAATATCTTTACCATAATTATTCCATATTAATTTATCTAAATTAATATCCTTTTTCTCGATCCACCATAACCATTTGACAACATTATATTTAAATTTCATTTCCCACATAATATGTTTATAATGGATCATCATCATAATTCCATGTTGGACTAATTTATATCCATATATCCAACCATATCTATAATCCTCAAATTATGAAATCATTAACTATCATAAATTTATAGTCTTTTATGTAAACTTAAAACTCCTAATGAATTTTTAAAAATTAATTCCTCAAACGACGTTAGTACTGTGTTAATAATAATTCTTATAATATTTCATGTCTTATGTTAAATAAAATTCATTCATTTAATTCTAACAAATTATTTTTCTAAATATAACAATAAAATTCCAGTCATCATTGAAATCAACCAAGTTAATCTCCGCAAATTAATTCCCCAAGCTTCATTAATATTTAAATTCAAATACTATCATGAAAATAAAGGAAATTTCCCATAAATAAATTTTAATCACATATCTAAATCACATAGACTTCAATAAATAAGCAGATATTATATTTATCATCATTAAATGAACTTAAAAACCTCCTTGTTACATCGCTCCACTACTTTAATCCCACACCATGTGGTGTTGAAGGAGGTAATTGTTAATTGAAAGGGTAAAGTTATATATTAAAACACTCAAAAGTACAAGATGAACATTTACATATTAAATAAGTGAAGTTTAACGTTATTTTATATATGAAAATTTAATAATATGTACTATATTTTTCTTTATCAGATTTATACACAAGAAGATTTATCTATCATAAGTGAAAAATTACCATGTTTGATTAGTTTTCATCATCTAGAGTAGTATGGATATGTTATTGGGGTATGTTATGGTGTATCATTGAGAAACTACCATAGGAAAGGATAATAAAAGAAGAGTGCTATGTAGGAAGACCAAGAGTTGGAAAGTAGGGTTAAGACCTTTGAGGAAAAAAACAAGAAACAAAATGAAGTATTTATTGAAAAATACTAGTCATGAAGTAGAATGATATATTAATGAAATAATAGTAATCTGTTAACTATACACAATAATCATAGATTAAAAAATTGGGTTTTGAGGCAAGTTTTGGCCCTTATAATCCCAACATACAAGAGGTGTTCATTTGTATCGTATTTTTTATAACATATGTGAACTAAAAAAATATTGATTATTTAGTTGTTTTGAATTTTTTCAAGGTTAAATGGTTTTTGAATTATATCATTAAAAACCACTCACTAAATTATTCTAAGAGGTGTGGTGTAGAATATTCATGAAATAAAATTTATAATATATCATTACTTTAAGATCATGTTGGAGTTTGGATAAGGGTATATCATGATCTAAGTGTCGTGTTACTTATTCCCATTGATGATGTTGATGTTTGAAAAGTTGAAGAAGATATTAAAACACTTAACTCGTGGGTGATCAATCTTATAAATGAACAAGATAATAAAATGGTATGTAATTTATATATTATATTATATTTATATCTTTTATTCTAATATAAAAATTGGTAAACTATTTAATATAATTACTAAATGGGAAATAAAAAATCGGTCTAAAGTATTCAAATGGATTACAAACCGTATCATGAAAGTACATTATTGAACCTATTTTCACTACCCTGCTGACTCTGACAACATTAAAATCATTAAAATATCTTGAAAATTATTATTTCAGAGTAGGGAATACATGTTAATTTTTATTTAGAGAAGATATACATTATGAACATTTTGTTGACATTATAAATCATCACTGTAACAGCCTGAGATTTTATGAAAAATATTCTTTTTAATTTTATTAATGTCTTGTGTTGTACGCTACACGAAAAGGAGATTGCACAACACGCATCTTTGACTTGCCTTGCATTACACGCAATCACATCCTTCCTCGATAGCGTGTGTAGTACGTAATACTGAGTTTCACGAAACAACGATATGCTATTAAAATATCATTAAAACTAGCCGTTATGAATAGTAATAACCACTTTTTAAAATTTTAGAAATTTTAGCTCTCAAAACGGACTTCATTTTTGGATTCGGAGTATCGAATTTTGCCTAAGGTGAAATTTTGGTACTTTTCGGATAACTTTCATATTCTGATGAATAGTGAAAATTACTAAATTATAATTAAAAACAACTTTTTTAATCGAAATAATTAATAGTGATAAATTATTAATTTTAGTGGTTTTAAAGTATATTTAGAATATATTTTTACAATTTAATACAATGTTGGTCATTGAATGTAATTTCACATTTAAACCAGACATAATCAAGTGTCAATCTTTTGATAGATATTGTTTCTTAAAAACACACTATTTGTTTTAACAGCGGGATTTAATTATAAAATTAATTAATGCAACTTCTATGTTATGAATTTGGTAAAATAGACTTCATTTTTGAATTCGGAATATGAAATATAGCTTAGGATGAAATTTTGGCATTGTTCTGAAAAACATCAATTTTTGATGAATAGTGAAACTACTAAGTGGTAGTTAAAAAACTGAATTTTTCATAAAACTTAATTTTACCGCTTCTGTGAATGGAATTTCAAAAATCCAAGAGACACGGTTGATGTCAGTAAGTAAAATGTGGTTCAATGAGATGAAAATAATTTTTGGTGAATAGTAACTTTTTACTTTTTTTTACCACGGTTAAAAATAAATAGGGTAATTAAGGGTAAAAATGATATTAATATTACCCTAACACATGTCCTAATCCTATTGGACAAGTGTATCTCGACCAAAAACAACCTTAAGTGTAAAATATTATCATTTAGGCCCACTTGGGTTAGATTAGGACATTTATTATTAATTTATTTAAAGAAGGGTTAAAATAGTTAAAATCAAAGTTTAATAAGTAAATCATTTTTAATATGGGGTTATACATAAGATCAATTCGACTATAAATATTCATTAGAAAGATAAAACGATTTCCTATATAATGGTATTTTATTTGTAATTTTTAGACATTAAATAATTTAATTTATTTATGCCACAATGATGATGCAGTAATTATCTTATTAATGAAATATTGACATAATTGATGTTATAAACACCAAAATAAATGTAATTTGAGACATTTTATGAATTCCACTAATTTTCTAGGTTACTATGATATATTAGTGTTGATTTAATTAACTTGGTTTGAACATATAATTCTGTTATGACTTTCAGAAAAATCATATATCAAATAGTGTCACAATTGACACAAAATAGTTTTTAAATCAAATATTATATTAGTAATTTTTATTTTATTCTTAAAAATCTAAGGTTCGTCCAAATGACTTAAATAAGGATATATATATTAATAATAAACAATTTGGGGTTCTTTTGGCATGTTATAGTAAGTTTATTAACCATATAGTGTAAAAAAACAAAAAGACACGGTAAAAGTTAAATTATTTAATATAGAGTTAAATCTAATTGATAAGGTTAAAATAATAACCTAAACTTGTCTAAATACTATTGGTTGATAGGATTTAGACCCATCCCCACTTTAGCTTCGAAATAAGACCCTTTGGAACCATTATAAACCGATTTTGACTTTAATATAAAATAATATTTTGAGATATTCCTAAGGTGCCCCTCTCCTCCCTTATAAAAGGGCACCTCCTCCCCCTCCTCCTCACACCAATTTGAGCACTCAATCTCGGCCAACCCCTACCAAAATATCTTCTCCACTTTCCTAGAATAATCCTAGAGGTATTGGTCTTCTTCAAAGAACAATTTTAGTTCCCTAAGTGGAGGATTCAAAGAGGTGTTTCAAAGAAGAGGTAATATCCATTACCGATCTTTTCAATTTCTTTCTTCTTCATCTTCTTCTTCTTTAGTTGTTTCATGATAAAGTAATAACATCAGTATTTATTATATACTGATATGTTATTATAAATATGAAACAACTCTAATTAACCTTCTATCCATCCTACGGATAAAGGAAATCACCGCGCGTGCGTACGTAAGGAATACCGTCTCCACGCCGTGGTGTAATCTATTTTCCGCCACCACATTAATTGGATGGATATAAAGGTGTAATTAGTAACTATATATGATTATTATAAAGTGATATTGATACTGAAATAGTATACATACACTTCAACACAATTCCACGACCATGGGAACGATATCATCGCTCGTGCGTACGTACGGACTACTGTCTCCACGACGCGATGAGATTCATTCTCAATGATTAACCATTCATGAATGATTATAAAGTATATATAATAAGTAATAATGCAATATATGACCTAATAATGATACTGGAATTATTTATATTTATATGTATGTCATCTACTAAATTCCATTCAATTAAATAAGGAAACGAAAACAGCGTTCATGCGTACGTACGGACTACCGTCTCCATGAACGGTGTATTTCTTTCCATTTACTGATTTATTATATATTTGTATTCTGAATATATATATATAAATCATGTTTTATATTCTGGAATTAATTAATCATGATCTAAGTAATCATATGAATAATTACAAGTTAAAAACACGAACGACAAATGAGACGATTTTACCCAAAACGCTTCTTTAACATGGAATTTACAAAAGAACGGGTAATATAAAGTCATAAGTGAACCATATATGATATAATAACAATGAATATGATTCTTTAATAAGTTAATGACATTATTTAAATCATTATAAAGGAGTTTCGGACACTTTCGAAGCAAATCAGACTTAAGGTAAGGGAAACATCGCAATCTCATTTTTATCCGAGATTGTTTGTACATTGAAATTTACTAGGGTGTATTTTATCATCCAAATCCATGTTCCCTAAATATTTAATATTGTTTCTATCCACTTACAATAGTTTAAATCCAATTTTACCCTTCGGTGAGTTTTTAGTAAAGAATATGAAAGGAATCTTTTGTCTTTTTTCTTACGAGGTACTTTTTGACTTTTCCGACAAAAGTACGAGAAGAATGTTTTTTTTAACTTATACGGCATGAATGGATTTTTAAAACATTATTTCCAAGAAGCTTCCTTTACAAGTTTTCATGTTTATTTTTAATCAACTTCTTTTAGTTTTAAATTGTAAGACATGTTAAGAAAGGAAAATGTTTTTGAAGTAGAAAGGATATTTTCCTCAAGAATGGATTTCAAGTGTTTTATCAAAATTATTTTCCATATAAGATAATAAAGGGTTCTGTTTATATCCCTATTATTACATGGATTTGATTATGTTGTGATGGAAATATTTTTATGAATTCCTTTATCTTATATGAATTGTTTTATGATGTCATGTTGTTTAAGAATCCCATTTTTATTACATGGGTTATGCAATGATGTATGATTTATGATTTTGTGGAATACATAAGAATGGTATCATTATGAGATGGGTGGGACCTATATCTCCCTCCAATGCATTGGGTAAAGATTTTATATCTCATGAGATAGACATGGATGGAATGGTAGGTTATACCGGTTCAGTGAAACAGGACTGAAACGAGGGTTACTCGATTCAGAAAGGGACTTTGTCCACTAAGATAGTCTTGGCAATGAGTCTTGACTAACAAGAAATGATTCTCTATGATTATGTGTGAATGCCACAAAGTTTCATGTTTTAAGTTATGATTATTGTAATTACATTTCACTACCATGATTTATCCCATGTTATGAAATTATGCTCTCTTTTTCAGGTTAAGATTTCCAAAAGTTATGTTCTTATGAATAGGATGTGATTGATTTTTCTTTTGTTTACCCTTACTGAGCATTTGAGATCACCCTTTTATGTTTTCTTTTCCCCAGGATATAAAGAAAGGTTTTTAGGTAAAAAAAAAGGGAAGATCTTTATGGGAGATATTGAAGATCTTTCACCACGATTAGAAGATTACGTTCCGAGTTTCCAAAGACACTAAACTATTACGATCCTTGTGTGTGTTTTTTTTGTTATTTACTAAGTATTTCGCAAATTTAATGTAATGTCCATGTAATTCAGGCTTCGGGTCTCTACAGTTGGTATCAGAGGAAAGGTTTAGTCAACCTTTGGAAACTAGGATGCGAGAACTTTAGTGAGATCCCTAGAGATATTTCTAAGGTATGTCTAGGGATGTCCCTAAGGTTAAGTATACGTATAGGTTATAGGACTAGAATTACGCTAACTATCATAGAATTAAACCTAAGATGTTAGATATTGAAGGTACTATCCCTTTATTATGTTGTTTTCCCTAGCATGATTTTTTCCTCTCACAAGATTCTTTTTGTGTTTTAGTTAAGGGAGGGAACAAGAAGGAATTCGGTTAACATTGAATCCAATGGACAAATTGGTGACTATGAGAAAAAAAATTGTGTAATTACTAGAGAGAAAGATCTTGTGATTATTCCAAATCAGTCATCGCGATATATGATTAACAAGGTGAAATTTAGTGGTATGCCTAATTCATCAAAGAAGAGGAAGATAAACTATTATGCATGCTCGCATGTTGAGGAGCATAAAGAAAGGAAGATTGAGATTTCTAAAGAAGGGAAGAAGAACCTTGAGGAATACCTCAAATGGAGGGACCGATGTTATCTGTGTGGAGAAAAGGGTCATAGAGTGACATACTGTTATGGAGTTCAATGTCTTATTTGTGGAGAACATGGACATTACCCAACTCAATGACCTGACCTAAAAAGTTACTTCTAAATCAAGGAAGGACTTATTCCAGGACAATCATTGAAGTGGATGGACTAAAGTGTTTATGTATTGGTATTCAAGAATAATGTTGTTGAGGTACTTTTATGGTGTACTGAAATATTTATGTATTGGACTAATGTGGTATTCAAAGTGATTGAGATATTATGAGCATAATGAAGGGAAAACGAGAAAATGAAATGTTTAATAGTATTCATGAGCTCATGATTGATATAAGGACTAAGTGATATCATGGAATGAGTATATAGAATTTTGAGGATTTTGGTATGTGGAAAGTGTTAACTTTAAACTGCATTCATGTTTTCACTAAGGTATTCAAGAGAATACATGATTAAGGACTTTGAATGTTTGGAATGTGACCAACAAAACATATCTTATGATATATGGGGATCAACGATGGTATTAAATCTCTGGTAATCATTTTCACTATGTTATGAGAGTGGACTGCAGTATTATGGATAAGCCTAAAGATTAGAATGGATTATGTTGTACATAAGTTAGTATTGTTTAAGGATAGAAGATTTTCGATATTGTTGATGGGATGTTATAGTAATGTAGTTTTAGAAAAAGGACAACCTGTAGGACGAGCGATAGCCCATCGCGTCGGACAAGGCTGTAGGAATCGAACCCACAACCGAAGTGCGACTGGCCTTTATCACCTATCACTGACCTACAGGAAGTCCCTGTTTAGTAGAAACTAGTTTTATTATATTAAGCAGTATGATATATAAAGTATTAAGTCCATTTTAGGAACCATATGTGATTAATCTCACTATAGATCGACTTATGTATATATATTTTGCTAACCTTTTGAGACAGATGGAATGACCCGTCATTCTATCACATGATCTGCTAACACTTCACGAATAACAAATTCAACTTCATTTATTTAAGATATGAAGTGGAAATTGTTAAAGGCACGAACAACAGTGAGGTTGTACCAACATAAAGTAAGTATTTATTCTATTTCAAATTCTTTAACTTTAGGGAAACGATCTTGAAAACCAAAAATGTTGTCCTAGTGATCTTATATCTGATGAATCAGATGGTACCTTAGATCGTCACAAATTTATGGCTTTGTGATTACTGGCTTTTCCATAGCCATGTTCTCTACCACTCTCCATCAGAACATGATGGTTAGATTTCTCTTCCATATCCATATTTTCACCTATGTGGAAACCCAATGATTAGTTTATTTGGGTAACCGTTACGTTTCATACTTTTGTTTTTAAAGATTGGTTTTGATATTCCTTTTTACGATGTGGGTTTCTATTAAATAAACTTTCGACTAGTAAACCATTTATAACCCCGACGAATTTCGAGGGTGAAATTCATTTTAAGGGGGGTAGAATGTAATAGCCCGAGATTTTATGAAAAATATTCTTTTTAATTTTATTAATGTCTTGTGTTGTACGCTACACCAAAAGGAGCTTTCACAACACGCATCTTTGACTTGCCTTGCATTACACGCAATCGCAACCTTCCTCGATAGTGTGTGTAGTACGCAATACTGAGTTTCACGAAACAACGATATGCTATTAAAATATTATTAAAACTAGCCGTTATGAATAGTAATAACCACTTTTTAAAATTTTAGAAATTTTAGCTCTCAAAATGGACTTCATTTTTGGATTCGGAGTATCGAATTTAGCCTAAGGTGAAATTTTGGTACTTTTCGGATAACTTTCATATTCTGATGAATAGTGAAAATTACTAAATTATAATTAAAAACAACTTTTTTAATCGAAATAATTAATAGTGATAAATTATTAATTTGAGTGGTTTTAAAGTATATTTAGAATATATTTTTACAATTTAATACAATGTTGGTCATTGAATGTAATTTCACATTTAAATCAGACATAATCAAGTGTCAATCTTTTGATAGATATTGTTTCTTAAAAACACGCTATTTGTTTTAACAGCGGGATTTAATTATAAAATTAATTAATGCAACTTCTATGTTATGAATTTGGTAAAATAGACTTCATTTTTTAATTCAGAATATGAAATATAGCTTAGGATGAAATTTTGGCATTGTTCTGAAAAACATCAATTTTTGATGAATAGTGAAACTACTAAGTGGTAGTTAAAAAACTGAATTTTTCATAAAACTTAATTTTACCGCTTCTGTGAATGGAATTTCCAAAATCCGAGAGACACGGTTGATGTCAGTAAGTAAAATGTGGTTCAATGAGATGAAAATAATTTTTGGTGAATAGTAACTTTTTACTTTTTTTTACCACGGTTAAAAATAAATAGGGTAATTAAGGGTAAAAATGATATTAATATTACCCTAACACATGTCCTAATCCTATTGGACAAGTGTATCTCGACCAAAAACAACCTTAAGTGTAAAATATTATCATTTAGGCCCACTTGGGTTAGATTAGGACATTTATTATTAATTTATTTAAAGAAGGGTTAAAATAGTTAAAATCAATGTTTAATAAGTAAATCATTTTTAATATGGGGTTATACATAAGATAAATTCGACTATAAATATTCATTAGAAAGATAAAAAGATTTCCTATATGATGGTATTTTATTTGTAATTGTTAGAAATTAAATAATTTAATTTATTTATGACACAATGATGATGCAGTAATTATCTTATTAATGAAATATTGACATAATTGATGTTATAAACACCAAAATAAATGTAATTTGAGACTTTTTATGAATTCCAATAATTTTCTAGGTTACTATGATATATTAGTGTTGATTTAATCAACTTGTTTCGAACATATAATTCTTTTATGACTTTCACAAAAATCATATATCAAATAGTGTCACAATTGACACAAAATAGTTTTTAAATCAAATATTATATTAGTAATTGTTATTTTATTCCTAAAAATCTATGGTTCGGCCAAATGACTTAGATAATGATATATATATTAATAATAAGCAATTTGGGGTTCTTTTGGCATGTTATAGTAAGTTTATTAACCATATAGTGTAAGAAAACAAAAAGACACGGTAAAGGTTAAATTATTTAACTTAGAGTTAAATCTAATTGATAAGGTTAAAATAATAACCTAAACTTGTCTAAATACTATTGGTTGATAGGATTTCGACCCATCCCCACTTTATCTTCGAAATAAGACCCTTCGGAACCATTATAAACCGATTTTGACTTTAATATAAAATAATATTTTGAGATATTCCTAAGGTTCCCCTCTCCTCCCTTATAAAAGGGCACCTCCTCCCCCTCCTCCTCACACCAATTTGAGCACTCAAGCTCGGCCAACCCCTGCCAAAATCTCTTCTCCACTTCCCTAGAATTATCCTATAGGTCCTGGTATTCTTCAAAGACCAATCTTAGTTCCCTATGTGGAGGATTCAAAGAGGCGTTTCAAAGAAGAGGTAATATCCATTACCGATCTTTTCAATTTCTTTCTTCTTCAACTTCTTCTTCTTTAGTTGTTTCATGATAAAGTAATAACATAAGTATTTCTTATATAATGATATGTTATTATAAATATGAAACAACTCTAATTAACCTTCTATCCATCCTACGGAAAAAGGAAATCACCGCGCGTGCGTACGTACGGAATACCGTCTCCACGCCGTGGTGTAATCTATTTTCCGCCACCACATTAATTGGATGGATATAAAGGTGTAATTAGTAAATATATATGATTATTATAAAGTTATATTGATACTGAAATAGTATACATACACTTCAACACAATTCCACGACCATGGGAACGATATCATCGCTCGTGCGTACGTACGAACTACCGTCTCCACGACGCGATGAGATTCATTCTCAATGATTAACCATTCATGAATGATTATAAAGTATATATAATAAGTAATAATGCCATATATGACCTAATAATGATACTGGAATTTTTTATATTTATATGTATGTCATCTACTTAATTCCATTCAATTAAATAAGGAAACGAAAACAGCGTTCATGCGTACGTACGGACTACCGTCTCCATGAACGGTGTATTTCTTTCCATTTACTGATTTATTATATATGTGTATTATGAATATATATATAAATCATGTTTTATATTCTGGAATTAAGTAATCATGATCTAAGTAATCATATGAATAATTACAAGTTAAAAACACGATCGACAAATGAGACGATTTTACCCAAAACGCTTCTTTAACATGGAATTTACAATAGAACGGGTTATATAAAGTCATAAGTGAACCATATATGATATCATAACAGTGAATATGATTCTTTAATAAGTTAATGACATTATTTAAATCATTATACAGGAGGTTCGGACACTTACGAAGCAAATCGGACTTAAGGTAAGGGAAATATCGCAATCTCATTTTTATCCGAGATTGTTTGTACTTTGAAATTTACTAGGGTGTATTTTATCATCCACATCCATGTTCCCTAAATATTTAATATTGTTTCCATCCACTTACAATATTTTAAATCCAATTTTACCCTTCGGTGAGTTTTTAGTAAAGAATATGAAAGGAATCTTTTGTCGTTTTTCGTACGAGGAACTTTTTGACTTTTCCGACAAAAGTACGAGAAGAATGTTTTTTTTAACTTATACGGCATGAATGGATTTTTAAAACATTATTTCCAAGAAGCTTCCTTTACAAGTTTTCAAGTTTATTTTTAATCAACTTCTTTTAGTTTTAAATTTAAGACATGTTAAGAAAGGAAAATGTTTTTGAAGTAGAAAGGATATTTTCCTCAAGAATGGATTTCAAGTGTTTTATCAAAATTATTTTCCATATAAGATAATAAAGGGTTCTGTTTCTATCCCTATTATTACATGGATTTGATTATGTTGTGATGGAAATATTTTTATGAATTCCTTTATCTTATATGAATTGTTTTATGATGTCATGTTGTTTAAGAATCCCATTTTTATTACATGGGTTATGCAATGATGTATGATTTATGATTTTGTGGCACACATAAGAATGGTATCATTATGAGATGGGTGGGACCTATATCTCCCTCCAATGCATTGGGTAAAGATTTTATATCTCATGAGATAGACATGGCTGAAATGGTAGGTTATACTGGTTCAGTGAAACAGGACTGAAACGAGGGTTACTCGATTCATAAAGGGACTTTGTCCACTAAGATAGTCTTGGCAATGAGTCTTGACTAACAAGAAATGATTCTCTATGATTATGTGTGAATTCCACAAAGTCTCATGTTTTAAGTTATGATTATTGTGATTACATTTCACTACCATGATTTATCCCATGTTATGAAATTATGCTCTCTTTTGCAGGTTAAGATTTCCAAAAGTTATGTTCTTATGAATATGATGTGATTGATTTTTCTTTTGTTTACCCTTACTGAGAATTTTAGCTCACCCTTTTATGTTTTCTTTTCCCCAAGATATAAAGAAAGGTTTTTAGGTAAAAAAAGGGAAGATCTTTATGGGAGATATTGAAGATCATTCACCACGATTAGAAGATTACATTCCGAGTTTCCAAAGACACTAAACTATTACGATCCTTGTGTGTGTTTTTTTTTTGTTATGTACTAAGTATTCCGCAAATGTAATGTAATGTCCATGTAAGTCAGGCTTCGAGTCTCTACAATCACAACGTAAATGAAATTATATAGAATGAATTGTTAGTATCCTCCATCATAAATGTATATATAAGGTTTGTTTTTTATAAAAATTGTTTCCAATTATTAAGTTACTATTTCGTTTATAATTATAAGAGTTTTATTTATTTCAAATATTAATGTTACAATTATGTATTCATTGGAAAAGTTAATCATTTTTTAAATTTTTTTATCCCCATTTTCATTTTATCAAATAAATAACATTATATGAAGATTAAATTGTAAGTAAATATGTAAATACTACAAGAGTGTTTATAGAAAATGCAACATATGAAAAGATATTTTTAATAAATAAAATTAAAACATAAAACTATATTCATTGATTGTTATTATAAATTTTTATTTTTCTTAATAAGTAGTATTTATTAATGAATACATTTTTAAAGGTTTCTATGGATGCTAATTTTGATAAATCGTGTTTATGTAATGACATATTTTATGGATCCAATTCTGGGTTATTCAAAAACTTTCCCACAAATGATGTCCCTTTATAACCACTAAACATTATATTTTCAATATTCTACAGACATTATATTATATGTCTACTTTGGAATATATACACTTTTAGGTGAAATATTTTTTAAATATTTTGTTAATTGTATACTTAATACTATTCAGATAGAACATAGATTTTCTTCTAGAGGAGAAAATAAATTGATTTTGGGATGAATGGGTAAATAATTTTGTGTCGTAATATTTCCAAAATTCATGAAGTGGTATTTATCTATAACTTATTTTTTTAGTTTTCTTACAAAACTTCTAGCATACATGAGTGAACCATATGATCACTTCCATGAAATATTTTATTTTTGAGATATCGGTGTTGTTATATTGATAGAAAAAAGTGACTTTTAAATTTAAAATATATATTTCGTTTAAAAATTCACATCACATTCTCAAAATCAAGAAAAAATTATTATTTTGTAATGAATATCTAGGGAAATGATCTTTGATTTATTTATGATATGTTGTAATTATTGACTTTCATTGCAACATGGAATTGAAATTCATGTAATTCATTTATTGTGATTTATAAGATAATTTTACATTTTCTATTGAATTTTAAAATGAAATATATACCCTTGTTTAATGATTAGTGTAAGATTATTATTTAATTTTTTTTTTCTAAATATTAGAGTCAAATTTTAGTAAACAACCATGATTTTCGATTTGTGAAATGAAATAATTTGTTAGTTTATACATTTTTTTAAGAATAATAGGGGATATATTTATAATATTTTTATTAATGGATAAAATTAAGGGATAAAATAATCTCCAATCTCATGATAAAAAGTCTTAGTTTGGTATGCATATTTAGATATCAAGTTTAGTAGAATTTATTACAGTTATATATGATAAAAGTGTGTTTTTTATATTTAAGTGATATTTTAGTTGAAAGCATATATCACATGGTAAAAATTGAGTAACCAAGCTTGAAATATCATGAAAACTTAGGAAAATGATAATATAATCATTTTTTAATTTATTTTAATGAACCAAATTTCATTAAAAAACATAGTGTATATAAAATAACCTAAATATTATATTTCTATTTGAAGTATTAAAAAAGATAAAAATGTGCATTACATGGTTAAAATGAGAAAAAATATATTAGATAGTCTTGAAATTTTATGAAAATTATTTTTTGTTCCTTTAAGAATTATAGTAATATATAAAACTTCATTAAGATTCATGGTGTGGTTAACATTACTGAAAATGTTTCCTTTTAATTTAAAAGGTGTATTTTAGTTTAAAATGCATGTCATATAAACCAAAATCAATCAAAAGAGCTCAAAATACCGTTTAATTATAGTGAAATTATCATTCATTCATTTATGACCAATAGAAATTACACTCAAATCATTTTTATGATTGTGTGGTTGGAATGATCTAAAGTGTATTTTTTACTTATAAGTGCTAAAGAAGTCGAAAAAGAATGACACGTGCTCAAAACATAGCGGATGGGTTTTTATTATCATGAAACTTTGGTAAAATGATCTTTTATTAAATGGTATCATCAATAATTCAATTGAATTTCATTCAATTTTCTCTTGTGGTTAATAAGACTAAAATTGTGTGTTTTCAATTTAAATGTGATATTAGTTCAAATAAAAACCAAGGAAACAAAGTTGGAAAACTGTAAAAATATAGGAAATTTATAAATGATTCATTTTAAAATGTAGGAATGAAATTTATATCATTCAAATGAACACTTTGTGTGGTATGAATGAACTGTGTGTGTTAAATTTAAAAAGGATATTTTAATTCAAAACATGCATCACAAGATCTAAAACTAAGAAAATGATTAAATATTGTCATAAAACTATAGTAAATTGATCTTTAATTCATTTTTGACCTATAATAAAAAACCAAACTTCATTTTGATACATTGTATTGTAAAAAAATTGAATTTTATTTTTATATTTTAAGCATTAAAGAGGATCAAAACATGCATCACATACGCAAAACTAGGAAAATATGATCAGATTATCATAAAACATTAGGAAACAAATTGTTCATTAATTTATTATATGTAAGAATAAAAATAACATTATTCAAAAGTGTGGCATGGTCGATATGATTAAAAATTCATTTTTCTATTAAAAAATGATATCTTAGATCAAAATTATTGTCACATGCATAAAAATAAAAAACTTATCTCAAATTGTTCTAAATTTTTTGAAAAATGACCATTGATTAATTTTTTACCTATAGAAATGAACCTCATGTAATTTTAATTTATAGTATAGTCATATTTACCTAAATATTATTTTTCCACTTTTAGATTTAAGTAAATTATAAAAAAAATTACATATTAAAAATTAATAAATGATCTTGGATTGTCATGGAACTTTAAGAAAATGGTTTGGATTCACTTATTACATTTTGGGATGAACTAAAACTCATTATGAAGTATGGTATGGTTTTAATACCAAATGTGTATTTTTTACATTCATAATTTGTTTTGAATTTATTGAGTTTTATTAAAAAAACACATATTATTTATTACTACTTATATATTACTCAATTCAATTGCATGTAAATTTATTTGATAGGTGAAAGTTAAAGGTTTTTTGATTTTCCAATACTCTTTAGAGCAAGTTTTGTTGTTTAAATGTTATATTTATAATTTTTATCATAATAATTGATAGTTTTAATGTATAAATATGTTTTTAAATGATGAAATTTATTTATTTTTTGTATTATATTATTTCTAATATACATCATGTTGATTCAGGTGATGATTTTACTATATATCGATATTTTTTATTTAAGTTATTGTAATAGTAATTATTTATTTTAGTATTCAATGAGGGAATTTATCAATTCTAAAAATTTTAATAAATTACCATTTATTTCTGAGTTTTTTATTTATCTTCACATTTTAATCATAAAGAATTCATTTTTATATCATTGAGAAAGACCCTCATTGATTATTACATCCTTGATCCATTTTGGACAGTGTAATATGTACACTATTTTTTTGGAAATTTTAGATTTCCCCATAAATATGTACTAATGGGTTTATCTCATGAGCTTAGGGCCATTAATACCCTTATTAGCATCGAAAAATGGAGCACACACTACTTTAAAAATATGACAATTTTTCCTCTTAGAAGCCCCATTTTCTCGAGGAATATCTTGAAATCTTGTTTTGTTAATAATTAATTCTTGCTACAAAAAAGTAATTATGTTAAAATATATTATCTTCACCACTATTTTCAATCTCAAGAGCCTGAATCTATGAATTATACTATTTTTTGAAAATTTTATAAAATCTTTAAAACATGATATTTTCTAATCAATTAGTCTCTATAATCCACAACAAACTCTTCTATGTACAATCATTAATAAATTTAATAAACCAATGAGGGCCTCTTATTTTATTAAATTTTAATGAATCCCATACACTAGAATGAATAATCATAAGAGGATTATGAATTCTATTTATAGTTAATATATTATACACATAATGACTCTTAGAAATTTCAAAAACTTCATAATAAAAAAAGGAAACATCAGTGTTTTTAATGAAAACTAGAATTTTTTTTAAGGATAAATAAATATTCATGTTAGAAATGTAAAAACCAAAATGAAATTTATAAACTTCTCATTTCCACTTCCGGACTATCTACTACCAAAATACTTTTCAATTTTTCCATGTGTATTATCCTCAAGTCCTAATAATTCAAAATTCCTTTCCAAGTACCACAATTAAATACCCATTATGTTTGGATATCTTTAAACATTTGATGGTAAGGAAAAAATAGAAACATGTGGTAATACTGTAGTAATTTGAGAAATATAAAAAAGGTCATACACAAAGGATGGAACAACATAACCCAATTCAAGGTTTAGTTTGTTAGAAAGGGTTAAGGCATTGTTTTTAATGATAGGAGCTTTACCACTAGTGGTAGTAAATATTATAGGAGATATTAATTCCATTAGCCAGTACAACATAAAATTTAAATAGTTAATGGCCAAAAAATATATTATCAATTCTCTATTAGAAAAATGTGTAAGACTCTTGCCATAATATTTTATACACATTACAAATGTTGAGGTTTCATAAATAAAATCATTTCTAGTAACTACTTATACAATAACATCAATAATATTCAATGTAGAATAATTATTTCATGGTGTATGGTTGTTCTCCCACCAATCAAGATATCCTAAAATGTTAAAAATGATATTTAATATATCTAGATATTTTTTATATGTATAATATTTTACAACCAATTTTAATGAAACAATAAAAATGTCTTAATCTATATTATATTAATTAATTGGATAATTAAACTTCTATAAATATAGACATGAATATTGAAACCTATTTAGTGATAATTAATACATAAAATAATTTCTATTAGGAATAGTAAATAATAACGTGAATTTATATTGTATTGGGAAGGGGAATTTTCAATATTTACATTAATTAATTCAAAACTGCTAATTTCTATGAGCCATTAATGATAATAGAAATATCATCCATTTATTATATAGAATGATTTATCATCAATAGTTCATTGAAAATTGTTATCAAGTATTAGTAATTACATTATGAGAATATTTTTCTCGAAGCCCTTCCCTCACAAAATTTTAAAATTAATATAAATTTCTTCTTTCAATATTGAAAGTATCTATAAAATATAACAGAAACATTTGGATATAATGGTGTGATGTAAAGACCCCGAACCCAATTTCCTGGAGCTGGTACCTTATTTAATTACATTGGAATGATTACTGGAAAGGTTTATCCTGTAGGAATTAATAGTTTAGTATAATTGGGAAACCAAATACATACATAAGTTCAACATTATAACTTGAAAGGAAAAACAATATAGAAATTCCTTTGATAACATTCATAACTCCAAGGTTGTCCATGAATGTCATTTATAATATAACTCTTCATGTCCTTGAAAAATGAAACATAAGATAGGGGTGAGTTTAAATTATCATTAAGGGTAATATATATAGTGTAAGATATCATAAACATAAACATTAGGCATGGTGAATAAATAAAAACGCATGCCTTTAAAAATAAAATTGAACACATTACGGAAGGAATAAGAGTTGAATAAATAATTCCATAATGAAACATTATCCTGGGTATTCTACTAGTATAATAACCGCATTAAATTTAAATTAATATTTTCATAATTAGGTAGTGCATAATTTCAGATATCATAACCATATCGTCAAGGCCTCTTAACAAGACTATAAATAACTAGTTTTTCAAGGCCTCATGCCAAGACTGTAGTTTGTCTCATGAGACCTACTGATGCATCGAGAGGATATAGCAGACCCAACCAATCACTCACTATGTCCATTTAATTCCACATATGAATGGGTATAAACATAAACAACATATACATTTATATTGAAACTAATATATGAAATGTAAATAACTTTCCCCAAACATTAAGCATAAACACTGACCATTCAGAGTGAATTGGTGAATGGTTTTAAGATAGTAAATACACAGTAAAACTAATAATAAACCATTAAATTAAATATGATTGATTATATAATAAAATATTAATACCAATAATACATATGAATCAATAATAGTGTTGAAATATTTGAATATACTCTAATAAAATCATTGAGTAATTATTGAGATAAATATTCTATTACTTTGAAAAGAAGAGTTATTTTGGAAAAATACTTGCATAAAACTATAATTTAAGTAAGATAGTAATTTAATAATAAAATGATCTAATTTTTAAGGATAATGGTTTCTAAAAAAATATTATAGAGTGCCCTTGAAAATTGGTAAGAATTCGAGAAATTCCTTTGAA
Organism: Viscum album; assembly: GCA_963277665.1. Classification (NCBI taxonomy): domain Eukaryota; kingdom Viridiplantae; phylum Streptophyta; class Magnoliopsida; order Santalales; family Viscaceae; genus Viscum; species Viscum album. The sequence goes on from OY728144.1 coordinate 212,697,014, forward strand.
TCAGGCCTGTATTTTGGGTAGATGTTTTGAAATATCCTTTTAAAGCATGTAACTACCCATAAATGAAAGTAGTATTATGGTTGATACACATATATATAAAAATAAAACAGAATTTATTAGGATTAAATATGAATAAATAACAATTTAATTGAGATAAGTAGAGAATAAGAGTAACCTGAATGAAATTGGAGGTTCGGGTAGAAAACCCTTACCTTAAGTCCGATGGTATTCTTCACTTGAACTTAGTGTCTTGGATTACCAAATTAAATTAATTAATTAATATTTCCAGAACCAATTCTTTATTTAATTTATTATTTTATAGCCTTTTTAATTTTATTCATTTCCTTTGTGATGGGTTTAAGAGGTTCAATTTTATTTTTTGGGAGTGTTTTCTTCCTTAGTGTTCATGGTCAGTTTACTTGTATACATGTACGGATAAACATATATGATAAGAATGGTTATCTAGAATAGATGTTTTATCTTATTTTTTAACATCCATAAGATTAAATTGTTATAAAATTAATTTGGTTATTGGGAGTGAAGATGAATCATTATATAAAACTTCAATGATAATTTTCTGGATTAATTGGCGGTTTTGATCACAAAAAAATAATTTTGATTTATAAATTAATATCATGCATACAAAAAGATTACATAACCTTAAATAAGTTATAATATATATTATAGTCTAGTTCAACCATAAAAATTATTTCATGACCATAATCGAAGATGGTAATATAATCTAAAAACATGTCAACCTTAAATGTGATCAATTAACACATCTCGGATGTTGTTTTCATTTATAGTATAAAATAAGGGGAAAGGAGATATAATGATGAAATATTCCGTTATCATAAAAAAATTAAAGTATATGTAAGGTAATGGAGTTATCATAACATATATATTAAAGGAGTTGAGGAAAAAAAGAATAATAAAGGAACTCGAAATAAAAGAAATGAAAAGTTGAATTTACCACTTGAGGTTATCTTTCTTGAGAGCCTCTTTTGGAAGAGTCTTTGGTATTTTTATGATACCAAGGGATACACGACATATGGGAGGTTCATGGGAGGATATTTTAGTAGAATTTATACAAGGAACAAGGCTTTATATGAGTTAGGAGAATAGGGAGTGAGGGGAGCTTTATAGTGGATGAGAGGGGTGATTTTTGAATATCTTATTCATTATTTTAGTATTTACCTCAAGACAACCAATAGTATTTATTCACGTGACCCATGATAGTAATAAGTGCATGTGAGTTTGAACCAAGTGTTATTACAATAGCCATGATGCTAGGAATAGTTAATTTAATTGATAATGTATATATACAGTAAATTACCATATTTTACTATTCATAAAAAATTTGAGTATTTCATAAAAATACCAAAAAATTCATCCAAACCATTTTTTGACATGTAAAATTAAAAAATTAACTCCATTTTTTAAAAATAATTTTATTAATTTTATTAAATTAATTTTTAAATAAAATCATATTTTATTCTCAAAATAACAATTTCAAAACTATAATTCGTTTTATATCACCATGAAAAATTAATCAAGATTTCATTATCTTCTATCCTTAAGAAAATAAAATAATAATATTATTTACCATTCATAAGGTTCATATTACTATTCATATTACAATTCATAAGGATATGTTACTATTTAATTAAAATTAATTTTTTCTTATCAGACTCTAAATATCTTACTGAACACAAATGTGTCTATCAGTTTTTTGAAATTCAAATCACAGAGGTTGAAAAACTATGTTTACTGGATAGTTTATAACAAAGTGATATTTTGAAGAGACTTTTTGTTTCATTCATTCAATGTTAAATTTATTTATAAATTCATTGGGTGTTACATTATCCCCCCGTACAAAAATTCCATCCTCATAATTACCAAAATGTTACCTCACAAAAAGATTTGGGTAGTTCTTCATCATAAGATCCAAAATATCCCATGTTTCTTTCTTGAATTATATGATTTTTCCAAAGTACCTTTACCAGTCATGTCATCTAATTTTTCAACACCTGTTCCTTAGTGTCTAGAATGTGGATAGGCTCTTCACAGTAAGATAATTCAGGTTCCTATTCTATACCTTCAAATGTGAAGAAATGTGCTAGGTAGGGAATGTACTTTCTCAACAATGGGACATGGAACAAATTGTGTACTTTAGATAGGCTATTCTGCATTCCTAAACGATAAGACATAGCTCCAACACTCTCCATAATTTTAAATTGGTCAACGTACCTAGGGATTTGTTTCCATTTCTTCCCAAATCATATAACACCCATCTATGGAGATACTTTTAAGAAAACATTATCTCTCACTTGAAATTATAAATCCTTTTATTATCAATATAACTATTTTGTCTTATTTGAGATGGTTTGATATGGGTTTAAATTGTCTTTACCTTCACTGTTGTTTCCTCCAAAAGATTTGGAATCATATTCTTCCTTTCACCAACTTCATCCCAACATGTTGGTGTATGACATCTCTTTCCATACAATGCTTTATATGGTGCCATTTGAATTCGTTAATGGAAACCATTATTGTAGAAAAACTAAATAAAAGGTAAATAGTGATCCCACATACCTTTAAAATCAAGTGATCATGATCTCAACATGTATTCTAAAGTTTGGATAATCCATTCTGATTTCTCGTTAGTTTGACGATGATAAGCAGTACTCAAATAAAGCTCAGTATACAAATATTTTTTAAGACTTTTCCTGGATTTTTATGTAAATAGAGGATCACAATCAGACACTATAGAAATGGGTGATCCAAGAAGTCTTAAACATCATTTATATATATCCATTCAAGGTGATCCAGTGAAAAAACCTCTATTATAATGAGGAAATGTAAAAATTTCATAAGTTGATCCACAATTACCCATATGGTATAATTCATTCTTGGAGTTATGGGAAATACATTGGAAAATTCATGGTCATGTCATCCCATTTCTATTTAGGAATAGATAAAGGTTTCATGACTCCTCTAATATGTTTTCGTTTGGACTTCACTTGTTGGAAAACTAAACATCTTGATATATAATCATAAATTTCCCACATCATGTGTTCCCACCAGAAATGTTCGTTCAAATATCTATACATTTTAGTGCTACTAGGGTGTATAGAGAAATTCAAACTATGGGAATCATCCAATAACTCCTTTTTTATCTTGGATATAGCTGGAACACAAATCCTCTTCCCAAATTTCAAAATTCCATATTCATATAATAATTCTTGAAACTTCCAATCATCCACAAAACTAATCTTATTTTGAAGATTCTCATCATCAGGTTGAAATTTTTTAATATATTACAATAAAGATGTTTGGGAAACTAAATGAAAAAGTAATGATGTTTCACTTTCTCTGATAATCCCCATGTCCATCCTTACTAGATCCATGAATACATGATCCCTTTCAATCCTCATTTTGTTTAAAACTACATGATCCTACTAGGTCTATTCATCAACTACCTTATTTTCCTTTCCTAGGTGGTAGTGTTTGTAACAATCATAATCCTTGTGTATCTAGAGCCATTGCCTTTGCCTCATATTGAGTTATTTCTATGAGAATATATATTTCAGACTCTTGTGATCTATATATATATCACATATTTCACCATATAAATAGTGTCTCTATATTTTTAGAGCAAATATCACAACAGATAACTCAATATCATGAGTAGGATAGTTTTTTTCATGAATTTTTAACTGCCTTGATGCATGGGAAATAACTCTACCATTCTTTATAATGACACAACCAATTCCTTTCATTGATCAATCACTATGGATCAAAACACCATCACTCCCCAATGGTAGATTTAGGATTAAATCTTTTAATAATATCCTCTTAAATTCCTATAAATATTCCTTAAATAATTTTTTCCATACAAAAATAACCCGTTTACTAGTAAGATTGGTTAACAGGCTGTCTAAATGGAAAAGTTTCTGAACGAAATACCGATAATAACCTGTTAATCCAATAAAACAATGTACCTCAGTTATGTTCATTATTATAGGCCATTCCTGAATATCCTTTGTCTTTGCATGATCAATAGATATTCCATCCATAGAGACAGTATTTCCAAGAAAAGAAACCGATTTGAAGAAAAATTCACACATTCTAAACTTCCCATATTATTTATTTCTTCTAAGAGTCTTTAGAATAATGCACAACTGATTTTCATGATCTTTCTAGATTTTGGACTATACCAAGATATTATCAAAAAATACCACAACAAAGTCATCAATATATTACTTGAAAAACCTATTCATTATATCCATGGAGACAGAGGGTTCAATAGTCAATCCGAAAGGCATTACTATAATCTCGTAATACCCATACTTGGTTCAAAATGCTGTCATTGGAATATATATTCCTTCATCACATGCAATTGATGATATCTAGGTAAATATTAAGTAAATATTGGGATCTATGAAGTTGATAAAATAGATCATCAATACTAGGTAGAGGATACTTATTATTTATTATTATAGGACTGAACTTCCAATAGTTAACGCACAACATCGTAGATCCATTTTTATTTTTAATGAAAATATTGGGTCTCCCCAGGGGGAAAAACTAGGGAGAATAAATCATTTATCACTCAATTAATCTAGTTATTTATTACATTCTACTAATATCATAGTGTCCATTATATAAGGGGTCTTTGATATAGCTCTTGAACCAGGAATTAAATCAATTGAGAACTTAGCTTCGTGCTTTGGTGGATGTACAAGTAAATACTTTAGAAAAACATCAATATATTATTGCACAATTAGTACATCCGTAATTTGAACATTTATTTCCTACCTCATAGATATCGATTTTTTATCCTCCCCATGAATTGAATTTCGTAGATCTACTGACGGTGGTTCTAGATGAGAACCAGATTGTGATGTTTCTGCCCTAAAGATAAGGGATTCCACATCATCCTAAATAATTGTAACTTTCTTCTTCTTGCAATATATTTTTTCATAATAATTTAAATTCAAATCCATACTAAGGATTATATCAACGTTTATCATGGGTATGATGATAAAATCAGTAGATAAAGCACATTCATATGCCATAATGGGGACTGCCAGACACATCTTTGTTGCAATGATAGTTTCCTTATGAGTTTTTACTGAAAAATCCCTTATTAAATCAAATTATAAATATCTATTTTCTTTGAAAAAATGAGAAGATATGAAATAATGTGATGATTCATAATCAAATAAAGCATTGTATATGTTTTAGGAAGTAATTAATGTACCTACCACCACACCATTAGGAACTTTAACATTTGTAGTTGTGATCACATAAGCTTATCCTTACTCCCTTGGACTGCTTTAGGGAATGTTTCCTTTAAACCTAGGACAATAATTTTCATAATATCCCCTCTCCTTGTAATTGTAGCATTGAAAATTGGTAGCTTATTTTATCCCCTTAAAATCTTGGGATTGGTTTCATTTTTCTCCACACTTATAATAAACTCCTATACCCTTCATGAAAGTTCCAGGGTGTCTATTCACAAAATTATCACAGGGTGACAGGTCAAATCTTCCATTCTTCCTCATTTCCTTATTTCATTTTCTAGAGTTTTCAGTAGCCATATTTTTCTATTTATTTCCCTTAAAACTATAAGACTTAGAGAATTTTTTTTCCATCTTGATATCACAAGAGACTGTATCTTGATATGATGAGAAACTTTGGGATACTAGAGCCCTTAGAAGGAATTATTTTAAACCATAAAATAATTGATATATCTTACTCATTGGATTATCTATGTATTCAGTGACATGTATTTCTAACCTTGTGAAGTTATCTTCATACATTGCCACATTCTCATCCTCTTTTTTCCTCAGATTCAGAAACTACCCTTCCATATCTTGTTGTTGTTCATGAGGGAATTATTTTTCTAAGAATATTTCCTTAAAATACCCACATTCCATTTATTCTATTTATTCCCCCTCATTTTTATTTTGAATTAAAGTCCACCACTGATCCACATCTACTGATAGCTGATAAACCACCATGACAACCATATCTATTTCATTACGTCCCAATGTGGAAATACCTTATCTAATAAAATTATCCACTGCTCCGCTTTAAATGGGTTTATATTCCCATTAAATTATGGAGGATATTGTCACATAAATCATTATAACATAGCTCCTCCACTATGTGGATCTGGATGATTCATATAGGCAAGTTTTTTATTCATAGCCTGAGTCAATTATCCCAGTATAGTTATAGGTTTCTCTGTACAAGTCACAATACTAGAGCCAATATCATTATCTTGCAACAAAGGGGAATCCTTAAATGTGACATGTGATTTCATGGGGTTTTCATTCCTTCCACTAGGATCCATTTCTAAATAATTCTGTACAGTAGATTAGGTTGTGAATCATAATGTATAATATCAACATAGAAAAATACTTAGCATAAATTGAAATCATATACCTATCTAATCTCATAATCATAAATATGGTATCTTTGATGAAAAATTTACATTTAAATCCTTTATAATGTTTTGTAAAAAAAATTTGAAATATCCTAAGCATATCCCTAGGAGTGTCAAACCAGTTGTGAATTATGTCCCTTTGCCGTGTACTAGGATACCCGGGTGAAGCCAGAAACTCTTTGTCACAGTTGTTACTGCTAGGTACATTTGTGCCAAACCACATCCACTAATAGTATCCAGGAAAGGTTTTATTTTATATAAATATACACACAGTCTATTCCATATAAAAATTCCAGAATGTTATTGTATGATTATCCTCAAAGTCTATCTTATGGTTTTGTTCCCTAATCTACATTTTGTAAATCTAGTTTACAATTTTCCTACTGAACTTCCTATAATACCAAATGTAAAGACACTGAACCCAGTTTCCCAAATCCGATGCCTTATTTCATTACATTGGCATGATTACAAGAAATTCATATCCCGAAGGAATGAAGAGTTTAATATATTTATAAAACTAGATACACACATAAGTTCAACATTACAACTTTAAAGGAAAAACAATATAGAAATTCCTTTGAAAACATCCATAACTTCTAGGTTATACCCGCATGTCATTCATAATATACCTCTTTAGGTCCTGGGAAAATGAAACATAAGAAACGTGTGATATGAAATTCTTAGTAAGTGTAAGAAATAAATTGGAAGATATCATAAACATAAACATTAGGCATGGTGCATAACTAAAAATGCATTCCTTTAAACATAAACATAAACACATTATGGTAGGAATAAGAGATGAATACATAATTCCATAATAAAACATAATCATTGGTATTATAATATTCAAATAACCTCATGAACTTTCAATTAATAGTTTCATAATGAGGAAATTCATAATGTTGGACATCATAACCAAACCGTCAAGGCCTCATTCCAAGACCATAAACAACCATTTTGTCAAAGCCGCATGCTAAGATCGTAGTTTGTCCCATGAGACCTACCCATGTATGAAGGGGATATAGTGGGCCCCAAACTTCACATAATAAGTAAAATTAATTTCTCATATGATCAGGGATAAACATAAACAACATATATATTAATATTTAAACAAACATATTAATTGTAAATAACTTTCCCCGAACATTAAGCATAAACACTAACCATTCAGAGGAAATTGGTGAATAGTTTTAAGATAGAACATTCACAGTTAAAATAATAATAAATAATTAAATTAAATAGGGTATATGATATCATAAAATATTAATCAAAATAATACTTAAGAGTAAATAAGAGTGTTGAAATATATGAAGATACTCTTATAAAATCATCAATTAATTCTTGAGATAAATACTCTTTTACTATGAAAAGAAGAGTTATTTAGGAAAATTATTTGTATAAAACCAGAAGTTATGTATGATAATATTTTTATAATAAAATGAGTGATTTTATAATTTTAATGGTTTCTAAAAATTCACTATAGAGTGCCCTTGAAAATAGGTAATAATTTGAGAAATTCCCTTGAATCGGGCTTGTATTTTATGAAGAATTTTTGAAATATCCTTTTAAAACATGTAACATCCGATTTTGTAGTTGGTACACATATATAAAAAATTAAAAAAATAATTTATGAGGATTAAATATGAATAAATAATAATTTAATTGAGGTAATTAGAGAATAATAGTGACCAGAATGAAAATGGAGGTTTGTGTAGAAAAACCTTACATTAAGTCTGATGGTGCTCATCACTTGTTATTAGTGTCATGGATAAAAAAATTAAGTTAATTAATTAATATTTAAATAACATATTATTTATTTAATTTTTTATTATAGGATTATTAAGTTCATTAATTTCCTTCTTTATGGGTTTAAGTGGTTCAATTTTATTAATTGAGAGTGTTCTCTTTCTTGTTGTTCATGACCGGTTTACTTATATATATGTAAGGATAAACATGTAATATGATAATGTTTGTCTATAATAATATTTGTATATTATGTTTTTACATCAAGATGATTACATGGTTATAAAATTCATTTGGTTATTTGAAGTAAAGATGAATCATTACATAAAACTTTACTGATAATTGTTGCGGTTAATTGGCTATTTTCGATCACAATGAACTCATTTTGATCTATAAATTTATATCATGTGTAAAAAAGGTTTAATAACATTAAATAAGTTATAATAAATAAATTATAGTATGTTTTAACCATAAAATTGGTCTCATGACTATAATTGAAGACGATAATAGAAATTGAAAACCCATCATCCCTGAATGTGATAAATTAACACATCTCGGATGGTATTTTCATTTATAGTATACAAGAATGGGAAAAGAGAGATGATGATGAATTATTACATTATCATAAAAACTTTTAGTACATGTATGTTACTTGAGTTATCATAGAATTTTGATGAATGAAGGTGTGGAAAGAATAAGAAGAAAGGAACTCAAAATAAAAAAAATGAAAAGAGGAATTTACATATTAAAGTTATCTTCCCCGAGAGCCTTCTTAAGGGAGTGGTTTTGGTATTTTTATGAGACCAAGGGATGATGGACATGGTGGAGGAGATTTAGAGGATATTTGACCATAATTTATTCATGGCACAAGTCCTGATAGGAGTAAAGAGAAGATAGAGTGAGGGGGGTTTTATAGTGGAGGGGAGGGGTGATTTTAGAATACTTTATTCATTATTTTATTATTTTCCTCAACACATCCAATAGTGTTGATTCATGCAGCCCATAATAGTAATAAGTTAATTTGAGTTTGAAACAAGTTTTCTTACATAATCCATGATTCTAGGAAAAGTGAATTTAACTGATAAAGTATATATACGGTAAATTATTGTATTTTTTCTATTCACAAAAAATAGGGTATTTTAGAAAAATACCAAAAGTTCACCCAATCCATTTTTTGATGTGTATAATTATAAAATGAACTCCATTTTTAAAAAATTAATTTATAAATATGATTAATTTAATTTTTAAATAAAATCATAACTTATTAAAAAAACAATTTTAAAACTACAATTCGTTTTATATCACCTTGAAAAATTTATCAAGATCACATTATATTATTAACTTAAGACAATAAAATAATAATATTATTTAATTTTCATAAGCGTATTATTAAAATTTATATTACTATTCATAGGGGTATGTTAATATTCACCAAAAATTAATTTTATGTTATCAGACTCTAAATATCTTACTGTGCACAACCGTGCATGTCAGTTTTTTGAAATTCAAATCATAGAGGTGGAAAATTTTTATTTACTGGATAGATTATAACAAAGTGGTGTTTTTTAGAGGCTCGTTTTTTCATGTATTCAATGATAAATTTATATATAAATCATTGGGGTGTTACATGTGATTTGTAATGTTCTTACTTTATAAGGATTTTAACTTAAATCCATGTTCATTTTTTCATTTTTATTGGGAAAGTTTAATCCCATGATGATCCATAACATGATATTTTATCAAGTTGACTTGTCCAACCATTTATTATAAAATAATAATTCCATTACTTTCTCTATAATATTTCTATATTTTAACGTATAATTAAACCCTCTTTTGTTTGTATTTTATAAGTGTTATTTGTGGAAATTGAAATTTTAAATAAAAATCAAATTATAAATGGATTTATGGATTTACATAAGGGTAAAAACCCTAATAATGTAATGAATATTTTTTTCTATGAAACACTTTATAATATTTTAGGTAATGTTTTCAATGTTAGGAATAGTGTCAGCATATGATTCTAAGGCCTGTAGATCCTATGTTTTAATGCAATAAAAATATTAAATATATTACATCATGCATTCATAATTTTTATGAAATAATGGAATATATCTGGAAATATTTTATGTGCCTTTGGTTTTGAAATAGTAGAACTACTCGACTTTTTTCATTGGTTGATTTGAGATTGAGTTATCCCAAAACTCCCTTGCGTGCGATCAAGAGACCTTCATCAATCTGATTTAGGATTTTTCTCTTATTCGAGATAAAGTTTATCTTCCCTTATATGTTAATATTATGTTTTAATATAAGTTAGTTTAATTTTATTTTTTTATTCATTTTTCTTCCATAATTCATTATTTCAAAAATTCTAGAAAAAAATGAATTTAAAATAAAAGGATAAAACCAAAATTATATAGGGATGATTTATAAAATTCTCAAAGGATAATTACATGAAATTATAAAATGATTATAATAAATAATTATCCAAATATAATCACACCAAATTAACAAAGGATAATTTATTAAAATAATCAAAAGATAATTATGTGAAAATAATAAAAGGATTGATATAAAGAATTATCAAAGGATAATTACATTGAATTATCAAATATTTATAAAACATATCAAATGGTAATTATTGCTTAATTTTTAAAGGATAATTATCCTAAATTATGAAATTATAATTACATTGAATCATCAAAGATAATTTATAAAAATGATCAAAAGTTAATTATTGTGAAATTATAAAAAGTATTATTATTAATAATTATCAAATAAAATTTACATCAAATTATGAAAGGATAATTTATAAGAAATTTTCCTAATATAATTATAAAAGGATAATAGTACCAAATGATCAAAATATAATTTATGAAAACCATCAAAGGAAAATCATGTAAAATTATAAAGGGTAAATTTTATAGAATTATCAAAGAATAATTATAAAGTACAACCACATATTCTCTTGGAATAATATGTAGAGATATTTTCAAATGTGGTTTCATAATTATTCTTGATGAGAAAAATGATAGAACATGCATTGGTATAAAATGATAATTTGGAAATTAGTTAACAGGGATAAAGTATCCTCACATGTGAAATTTTATTTATTTTTGAAATAAAATACCCATTTTTTGTTCTAGGAACACATGATGAACCTAGATCATTGATGTTCGAACAACTATGATAACCAATCCTAGGAGTAGGTGTTCTCGAATATTTAGGCTTTCACTCCTTTCAAACCAAAATGGTGGTTTATCATTACCATTTACATTGATCACATTGATATAGGTAGTTTATTACTTTTAAATGCTCTTGTACACAATTTTTGACATGGTTTAAGTCATGTGTTAGAGGGGTTATGTCATCTGTTGGAGAAAATTTATTTTGATTGAGTGTGTTATTGTGTTTCCAATATATGATCTATGTTCCATGAGAATTTCTAAGTAGTTTATTTGCATGTTTTATTTTATTCAAATGATTTTGTGTTGCTACTATGTTTCTCATGATTTTATGTTATGTATATCATGCTTTACATGGTTATGTATTATCCCACCTTTGGATGTTTTGTGATTAATACATGAGATAAGTGACCACAAAGGTATGACTACCCCTTATAGGGGGAGTATTAATGATGTATGATGATGATAACAGTGGATCATGATAGCCCTGTGGTCCAATCATAGATTGATACCTTGAGGATTTTGATGAAACATGATGATAATTGATGCCTTGTGTATTCTAAGTATCCCATTGACTCGATGCCTTGTGGGTTTTAATTATTTTTTAAAATCGATACCTTAAGGATTAAAAGTAACAAGAAGACATATTTTAGCCTATTTTTTATCCTTATGACACCTTTGACCATCATTCTATCATAGCATCAAAGTAGACACCACTAGGGGTTTGTGGTGGCTTGGTTAGCGCACTTCTTCTTGGTTTTGGATTGTATGTTCTTATGAATTCCTTAATTTATTATTATCATAGAATAATACTATTTTAATTGACCAAAATTGGTAAGGGATTTATTGGTGGTTTCATATTCAGTCTTGTACTCAAACTATATTCAGATATTTCAGCGCGCTTATAGATTTTATGACTAGTGATCCGGTGAAGGGAAAGGGCCCTATGGTGGATGGTTGAGAAGGGGAGTATGGAGATACTATTGGACTGAGAAATAATATGTAGGACCATTGTTTTATTTATTTATTTTTTTAACTTATTAATCTTGGTTGTCTTGCAACTTTGAGAGCCCGTTTATTTGTGTCATGTCTATGTGATTCATTAGTTTCCTCTTTTTTACTCTAGTTATTTATTATATTGGTTATTGTTTATTATTGACACCATCACATGATATTGAGATATAGTATCCCCACATGTGGAATTAGACCCCCACTTCTAGTTTGAAACATCTTTAATATGAGGAGGACACATGATATCATTTGTAATTTAGGCTCGGACCTGGTGATTTAGGTTGGGGTGTTACAAAAGGGTATTAGAGGACCATGATTCACAAACTTTCTTCTTCTCTTATCTTAATTTGATACTAAATAGGATATATATAGGATATTTGGGACTTGTGAAGGGAGAAATATGATAGTTCCTAGCCATCACTACATAGCAGGCCTTCAAGTTTCTATGAAGTAATAGAAAATTATGTTTTTTCTATCATTGATTAAATTCACTTTGGGTGATGCACATGATATTGATATGTGACTTATAAGATTTTAAGTGTTTTCATGAATCATAATTAGGCATGTAGATTCACATTTCATATACATACCTTTTTTTGTATTGAATAGTAGTTCTTTAATTAAATGTATTTATTTGTGAAATATGTTCAAGATAGTTTCTCTTTTCATGATATATCTGTGTTGTCGTGATGTTATGATATATATTTGTTGGAATTAATTAGTTGATTTGATAATACTATTGTATTAGTATATATATGATGAATGTGAATAAAATATAGGGTCATAGACTAGGGTTAGTGATAGGAGGGGTATACCTTGCATTATGTGTAGTATCCTTGGATAGCCTTGTGTGATCCAACAGACTTATTAGGGTTTATCCTAATGAATATATTTTTAATAAGCGTTTTCTTCATGTAACATAATATATTGCATTGAGGTAGTCTAATGGGACTACTTATAAAGTAGGGATGTAATGATTCCATAAGGAGGGATGACTTCCTCTACAACCAGATGTGTAGGATTATGCATCTTATAATGAAACCACACATGAATTGTGGTTTAGGGAGAAACACATGTTTAGCCATAAGTATTTCACTTAGTATCTTCCCTTAGAATAAAATTCCAGAAATATCATCGAATATATCATGACATTCAACTCCAACATTCAAATTCCCTATAGGTCACAAGAGGCCCTCAAGATTCTAATAAATTAATTGAAATCAGTGAGAGAAAATTTTTCCTAGTAGAGACTCTGAATAATCAGAACGTAAAGCTAGTAGCTTCTTGTTATCGATGCTACCCATTCCTTCGTATCCACCCATGTAGTAACTAGACTTGAATTATCGGTCAAGTATTCCTATGAGTTATTATCCTTTTATATACCATTTGTAATGATAATGGACCATCTTCAATGATTCACCGAGTTTCCTTTAGTCATTATTGGCTATGGACATCTGTGGAAATTCAAGATTCTATTGACGATGACTTTCTAGGAGATTTTAAGAATAGATTAGTTTACTAGTTTCTAATATCACCTTGATTTCTATCATGGAAGGGTTTTATTTACTTTATTAAAGGGATAAAGATAAGTGATAATTGGAGAATGGGAACTGGGAGTAGGTAGATTCGAACTTGACTTGAGTAATCTTAGTGAAATCATGACATAAACGGAAGGCTTGGATCCTTCAAAAGGATCAATCACACCCCCATGGCTCTTCCTATAGTCATTGATCTTTATCAGGATGACTTTCTAGGTGGATTAATAATAATTCCTCATAATAGAGGATTTGAATTTGAGATTGAACTCATGCAGTGTGTATGGACCATTTTGATTGCCCTGTATCATATAGAACCAACTAAGATGAAGGAGCCCAAGGTGCAGGTGGATGAATTGGAATGAAAGGAATTTATAGTAATTCACTATTGGGTGAACCTGTGTGTTTCTCCAAGAAGGCAGATGGTAGTATTTGACTCTATTTTGATTAATGTAAGCAGAACAAGGTGATAGTGAATAATAGATATCATTACAGGAAAATGGGTGTTTCGGGACGGTTTTTAAAACCGCCGCGAAATAGATTTTGGGCCGGTATTTCGCGGTAGTTTTTGAAACCGCCGCGAAAAAACCACCGCGAAATGTGTGATTTTTTTTTCCGAGGATTAGCGACAATTGTTTAAAAACCCACCCCGAAATAGAGGCGGTTTGTGTAAAACTGCCGCAAAATGAAAAGAAAAATAAAAAAACATGAGAAACCCCAAAATCACTAAAACGACCATAACTTTTGATCTGGGCATCCGTTGGAGCGCCACGACTAATCAAATAAAAGATCATGAAGAGATCTAGAGGAACGTGTAATCAAAACCATGAGATGGTCTAAGGTGCAGAAGATATGAAAGTTATAATAAAGTTGAAAAAAGTTCTCCAACTTCAAACGACCATAACTTTCGCTCCAGGTGTCCATTTGGGCTCTACCACATATCAAATCAATGTCAGCGAAGAGAGCTACGTACTTATTGGACACAAGCAAGCTTTTGTTGTGTATTTAGACCCCCAAAAACCCTCCGAAGGCCTCATAAACACTGTTTCCATCACTGATGTCCCGTCGAACTTGTCTTCAAACTGACCTAACATTCGATCCGCGTGTCAGTTCTGACTCCTCCGCTTTCCAGATCGTAGTTCGTTCCATGAGCTTCATTTTGACTAGTCACGGTGCCCACATGGACTCTTGGATCATAAGTTATATCCTTTTTAGTGGGTATCAGGTTTGTTATGTTTTTCGATGCCTCGTTTCTATCACTCTTTCCCTGTCATATTTTTTTAAACGGTCGTAACTTCTGATCCACCAGTCTATTCGGTCACTTTCACAAATCAGGCCGAAGATCGTTTCAGGATCTTTGATTTGACTGGTCGCAGATCTGGAAAGGACTCTCAGATCATATGTTATCCATGTTAATGCGAGTCCAATGTTTTTGTCACTTTATGACTATTTTGATGGATTTTAACGGTAGCTCAATTTATTACTGTTTATTTGGGTTTTCATGACTTGTTATCTTTATCAATAGTTTTTTGAGGTTTATTATGACGATTATGTTGAATTATTAAGGGGTTTTCCAGAGTTGTCATGAGTTTTCATGTGTTCTCTTGCTTTCTAATGCTTCATTCTTCATGCTTCTCCATCTATTTTCATGTGTTTTCATGATTTTTCATCCCTTATCACGCCTTTTCATACTTTTTTATGCGTTTCATTTGTTATTTATTATTTATTATTAATTATTTACAATATAATTTAATTTACATATTATCTATTATTTGTTACTAGTTATTTATTATTTATTATTTATATTTATTTACTATTTACTATTTACTATTTATTATTTATTATTATTATTAAAATATTATTATTATTATTAATATTTGTAACTGGTTATTTATAATTTATTATTTATTATTTATTATTTATTTATCATTTATTATATATATTATTTATTATTTATTATTTATTATTATTATTAATAATATATTATATATTATATATTATATATTATATATTATATATTATATATTATATATTATTTATTACTGTTTATTATTTATTGTTTATTATTTATTATTTATTATTATTTATTATATATTATATATTTATTATTATCTATTATAAATTATTGTTTATTGTTTATTATTTATTATTTATTCATTTATAATTATTAATTATGTGTAATTTATTATTATTATTATTTAATATTTATATTTATTTATTATAATTTATTTATTATGTGTTATTTATTATTTAATATTTTTTATTTGGTATTTATTATTTATTATTTATTATTTATTATTTATTATTATTTGTTATTTGTTATTTATTATTATTTATTGTTTATTATTTAATATTGTTTATTATTTATTATTATATATTATCTATTATTTATTCTTATTTATTATTTTTTATTTATTATTTATTATTTAGTATTTATTATTTAGAATTCATAATTTATAATTTATAATTTATAATTTATAATTTATAATTTATTATTATTATTATTTGTTATTTATTATTTGTTATTTATTATTATTTATTGTTTATTATTTATTATTTATTATGTATTATTTATTATTTATTATTTATTATTTATTATTATGATGTATTATTATGATTGTTTATTATTATTTATTATTATTTTTGATTATTTATTATATATTTATTATTATCTTTTATTAATTGTTGTTTATTATTTATTATTTATTATTTATTATTTATTGATTTATAATTTATAATTATGTGTTATTTATTATTATTATTTATTATTTATATTTATTTATTACAATTTATTTATTATGTGTTATTTATTATTTATTATTTAATATTTAATATTTAATATTTTTTATTTAGTATTTATTATTTATTTATTATTTATAATTTATAATTTATAATTTATAATTTATAATTTATTATAATTTATTATTTATTATTTGTTATTTATTATTATTTATCGTTTATTATTTATTATTTATTATTATTTATTAAATATTGTTATTAATTATTAATTATTAATTATTTATTATTTATTATTTATTATTTATTATTTGTTATTTATTATTATTTTTTATTTTTTATTTATTATTATTTTTCTTTATTATTTATTATTTATTATTTATTATTTATTATTTATTATTTGTTTATTATTATTTATTGTTTATTAATTATTATTATTATTTTTTATTTGATATTTAATACTTAATATTTCTTATTTGTTTATTATTATTTATTATTTATTGTTTATTGTTTATTGTTTATTATTATTTATTATTTTTTATTAATTATTTAATATTTAATATTTTTTATTTATTCATTATTATTTATTAATTATTATTTATTGTTTGTTGTTTGTTGTTTGTTATTTATTGTTTTATTATTTATTATTTATTATATAATTATTTTAATTTCGTAATTTTATTATTTTATTTTCTTATTTTCATAATTTGATAATTTATGTAAATATTATTATAATTTATTTGTTATTTATTATAATAAACATTAAATAATAAAAAATAAATAAATAACTCAATAAATAACTAATAAATTAATAATTAATAATTATTTATTATTAATTATTGCTTATTGTTTAATTATTATTGAGTTTATATCTATTAGTAATGAATTATTTGTTTTTTAAATTAGTATATATAAGTTTATTAAATTTTGTTTATTAACCACATGACGAGCTTGCTGGAGTGGTAAAGTCTTTGGAAAATATGCAAGAGGTTAGGGGTTCAAATCTCACCAAATGCAATATTTCTTTATATTGCATGGGCATGGGCATGGGCATGTGCATGGGCATGGGCATGGCATGTGCATGGGCATGGGCATGGGCATGGGCATGGGCATGGGCATGGGCATGGGCATGGGCATGGGCATGGGCATGGGCATGGGCATGGGCATGGGCATGGGCATGGGCATGGGCATGGGCATGGGCATGGGCATGGGCATGGGCATGGGCATGGGCATGGGCATGGGCATGGGCATGGGCATGGGCATGGGCATGGGCATGTATTGATAAAGCAAATAAAGTAATATGAATAAAATAAAATAAATAGAATGAAATAAATACGAAATAAATAAAATAAATACGAAATAAATACGAAATAAATACGAAATAAATAAAATAAATAAAATAAATATGAAATAAATAAAATAAATAAATAAATAAATAAAAAATTAAGAAAAATAAAAAAAATTAAAAAAAATTAAAAAAAATTAAAAAATTAAGAAAATAAATAAAAATTAAAACAAATTAAAAAATATAATTCAATAAACTGCCGCTAAAAAACCATCGCGAAACGTTTTATGAAGGTTTTGAAAACCGCTGCGAATAGTTTGCCGATACACAATTTTGCAGCGGTTTTGAAAAACCGCCGCCAATCGATTTGGCGGTGGTTTAAACCGCCGCGAAACGAAAAAAAACCACCACTAAATACGCATTTTGTCGTAGTATATCTATTTTCTAGGATCAATGATATTTTTGATCAATTATGCGGATATCGGTGGTTCTCAAAGATTGATCTTTTATCGGGCTATAACGAGTTGTGATTTGGAGGGGAGGACATTCTAAAGATGAAATTTCAGAGAATGTATGGGTTATAGAATTGCTTTGTGATCATTTTTGGACTGAATAACACATCGACTGTTTTCACGACCCCCATGAAAAAGATCTTCCACTCATATATTGGATTCATTCATCATAGTATTTATTGATAATATCCTCATTTAGTTTCTGACACTAGAGAAGCAAGCTAGAAAACTCAAGATAATCCTTAGTACGCTTCAAGCACATTGACTTTACACAAACCTATTAAAGTGTGATTTATCGATTTGGGATATGATGTTCCTCGAGCATGTGGTTTTTGAGATATGTATATCTATGGACTAGGGGAAAGTGGAGGCATTGTTTTCATAGACATGTCACCAAAATATGTTCAAGATCAAGAGCTTCCTTGGATTAGCAGGAAACTACTATTAATTTATCTAAGAATTCTCATAAGTATCAGTGTCCATGAAGGTGTTTATGATGAAGCAAGTAATGTTTTAGTGGTCAGGTTAGTGTGAATAATCATTTATTGAGTTGAAGAGGGGCCTGAATACAACTCCAATGGTGATACTACTCAAGCATGGGATTAGACAAGACATATAACGTGATGCATCATGAATTGGTTTGGGAGCAGTAATTGGTTTGGGATTAGATACGATATATAATTGGGCTGTGATCAGGAATTGATATATTATGGGTCACATCATCTCTGACCCAATAAGTGGAACTACCCTACTAATTAATTCGATATGGAATTTGTGGTTCACGATCTGATGTGTTGGAAATACTATCTCATTGGTGAGATATTTTTTGTTTACATAAACCACAATATCCTTCACTAAATATTCACATAGTGGGACCTGATCCTTAGATAGATATAGCAAGTAGTGTACATTTAGTTGTAGAACTTCAAGATGTCTTATAAACTAGGGAAGGGTAATGGTGTTGTAGTTTTTCTTAGCTTTAATACATAGGTTGGGAAAGGTCTTGGGGATTGACCTTGAAAGGAGGAGTAGTGCTTAATGAGCATATTGGATGATTGGAGGAGGGATTATTCTGAGGATCAGGGATTGATTAATTTTCCCCATTTGGTGATAAATTCCTCATTTTTAGGCTGGGTGACGACTGGTCAAGAGTGAAACCCAAAGTGTGTTGTGATGAGAGAATATCCATCTCAAGGTGACCTGATACTTGGATGAACATTATATGATGACGATGTGATCACGATGCATGATACAATAGTAGTACCTTCTTCTATTAGTGAATTTGTAGTGTAATATTTTCATACCTCTAGATGGGTGGTACATCCTTGTGTGATGAAGATGTACCTTGAATTCAGGTGACAATTACGGCGGTTAGGAATGAAGGACATCACTAGGTTTGATTCCCAATTCCTTTACCACTTGTAGGTGTAGTTTGAGCATAAAACTCCTGGTGGGTTAATCTATCCACTTCTAGTGCCAATGTGGAAGATATATGACATCAAAATTTTTTTTTGATAGGGTTACCCATAACACCAAGGAGTCATGATTCTATATGGATTATTTTCAATTGACTAAAGAAATTTTCCAACATGTTACTAATTGGAGAGTCTCACTCAGTGGATGGATATAGAAATATTTATGTTTTTTAGGTCATATACTTAAATTTAGGTCCATAGAGTATTGTTTTAGAAATAAATTCATGTTTTATATCACACTTTTTGTAGGGATTCCAGAAATCCCTAGAGACTCAGATAAGATTGAGCATCCTCAGATAGATGGATAGTCTGAGAAGACTTTACTTATACCAAATAATGTGATTATAGATCTGGTTCTAGACTTCGGTGGAGTATGGGCTTATCATCTATCCTTGGTTGATTTTTAATGAAAAAATAGTTACCAAGCTTCGATTCAGATGTAACCTTATGAGTCTATTTATAGGAGACCATGTCGATCACTACGTTGTTGGTATGAGGTAGGTGCGACAGTAGTTTTGAGGCCCTATTTGCTATAGGATACCTCTAAGAGAGTGTAAATAATTTATTGGATGATGATCACTACTCGGATTGTGAATATATCATATGACGACCATCGGAGGACACCTTTTGGAGTTCACTATTGGTGATCACTTTTCTTGAGAGTGACTCCTCAGTTAGGCCACCAACATCTGCGAAAGCATGGAAAACCAACACCGCATTTTGTTGGACCCTTTGAGATCACCGAACGACTTGGGATTGTGGGATACCATCTAATTAGACATACACAATGTGTTTCATGTGTTAAAACTATGAAGGTACATAGCTAGTCCTACACATTTCATCGAATTCGAGGACATGAAGTTGGATCAAGATGTATATTATAAGAAGTATTGAGTGTGGATTATAGAACATAGTGATAAATCTGTCCAAGGGAAGACAATTCCACTTTTCTAGGTTCAGTGGAATCATTGATGATTCTAGAAGGATAGGTGGGAAAAAGATTCTAACATTCAAGATCAGTGACCAAAGATGTTTGAGAAAGAAATCTAGAGTCACTTCTTGTTGATGCGAAGTTTATAAATTGGGATAATTTTAGTATTTATGATTTTTAAATTAAAATTAAACCCTATTTTATTGGTACATTATATTTCTTTTTGAGTGGGAATTGAATTTTTCAATAAAAATAAAATTATAATTGATTTTATGGATTCACATAAGGGTTAAAGTCTTGAAAATGTAATGACTCTACTTCACATTGAAACACTAAGGGATATTTTTTGAGATAAGCACATATTCAGTGCGGGATTCTGGTGTCTATAGAGCCTCACTATTGACGTAAAAAATATTAAATATATTATATCAATTGCACATGTTTTTTTATAAAATAATAGAATATCTCCAAAACGGTTTTTCATATAGAAAATCTAAGATCACCATTAGTTCTGGAATATGGGTTTTTTCCAATGCATGACATGTTGGAGTTGGTGCCCTTAAACCAACTTCTATGTACTTTTTGATAAAGATGTGTTCATTGTTTTTAATATTAATAAACAAATTATCACATCATGATTGTTCTTCTGTGTGACATAGTATGTGATAATGTCCTAAGAATAGAAATTTCACTAAAAGGTCATAGAAGTTCCCCGCTATGATGAGTACTTGGATGCGCTACAACAATACTATTGAATATATGTTCAGTAGCCGGATGATATCAATAGAGGGAGACAAATGATAAATGATATTATGTGTAGAAAATTATAGGACTTGTAGGCACTTTCTAGTGGTGTAATCATTTATTAATATCTTGTAGGATATTATGAGAACAAGACCCGCTAGTAGGAAATCCACATTTATATGTGTCATCGGATGATCCTATTTTTGTACATGTTTATTGGTCATTAGAATTTATGATTATTATTAATGAGTATTATGAGACAAATACATTTATATATTGGTGAAAACTATGAAAAATGATGTTTGTAGAAAAGTAAGATACGTTGGGTGCATCACGATTAATATTGCATTAATGAATAACACAAGAATGGCTTTTTACCTTATATTCTTTTATAAAAGTTTATATTCCAGAACCTTTGATTGAAGTTAGATAGCTTAAATAAATCCATGGACATAGTATTCTATATAAAAGTTTTATTTCTATAAACTAAAAGAAAGAGACATTTAGCATATTGGTTGATGGCACCAGCATGCAACCTGCTTGATTTGAGATATTGTGATAAAGGAATTATATTAAATATTAATCACTCATATGAGGTATTATGTCATTGTGAAATTGAATTATTTATCTATGGGTTCCTTTGTATGTTTCTATATGCTAACTTTGGACTTTAGGTTGCTCTGCATAACGCCACTGAGAAGGTGGCTAAGTGGGTCACACACTAAGTCTATCCAGAATCTCAGTTAAATAATTTATTATTATTTATAATTTAATAGGTTGAATAAACATCGTTCTCATTCTTGGTTTAATAATTATTCATTTATTATTGGTTGCATATAAATATTTATTTTATATTTTAGTAAATATAATATTTATTTATTATTGGTGAATAATGAATAGATATTTATTTAATAAATAAATAGACATTATTCAATTTCTAATAAATATTATGGAGGAATGAAAGACCAAGATTTTAGTTCTGGTGATAAATAATAACTATTGAATATTATTTTATTAAATAATATTTAATTATTATTCACAAGTTATGAGAATGTCGATAAATAATGATATTATTATTATTATTATTATTTGACATGGATTTTCTCTAGGATTAAATAAATAATTAAGGGAACCGATGCGATTATTTTTTTAACCCTAGTGATATAAAAACCCATTTATATTATTTTCTAAATAGACAATTCATTAGTTTGGGTTGTGCACAGTAGAATTGGAGAACTTCCTCAAGCCTAGAGAGCTCCATTCTTCAGGAACACTACCAATAATGGAGAGGAATCCTCCTCCATCGGGTCAAAGAGAATGCTTTGGAAGAGGTTCTTGAAGCAATCAAAGGTGGACAACACAAGTGTAAGGATATTCCGTGATAGAACTTAGAGAGTCCTTCAAAGACATTTAGAGATTCTTGGAACACGTGTGGATCACTACTAGGGGGAATCTACAAATTATTCCTACAAAGAAAGGATGAAACAATACATATATATTTCCCAATTTATCAATGAAGAAATAATTCCATCAAAGATAATTCTTCAATTAATTAAATTAATTATAAATAAATTGTGATGATCCTCCCCCTTGTTCTGTCATAATTTCTATTGTCTGATTATTTGATTTTATTATATTTGTCATGATGTTCAATGTTGTGTTAAATCTCAAATTAATCATCAATCATTGAAAAAATAAAAATTGGGTACCGCCTATCGCATGCTTCTATTACACCCAGAACCTACAATTGGTATGAGAGTGGTTACATAATTATTAATAATTATTTAATGATTGTTGGAGATTTACACATTATAACATAGCTTTTCTATTCAAGGTTAATCGTTCTTTTAATCTGATTAGAAAGATCAT
The DNA here is from genome assembly GCA_963277665.1 of Viscum album. NCBI lineage: Eukaryota > Viridiplantae > Streptophyta > Magnoliopsida > Santalales > Viscaceae > Viscum > Viscum album. The sequence goes on from OY728144.1 coordinate 212,720,494, forward strand.
CTTCTTCCTCATTCATTTCTCATAGATCAAATCGAAACTATTAATTTTAATAATAAAATAAAACGAATTAAATCATTTGGTGGTGATAAAGTTTTTGGTCGAAAAAACACAGGAGTACATGATAGGTAATTGCGATTACACACCGTGTACTTGTGGTCAATGCACGAGGAGTAAATTTGGAAATTACTCAAACTATCTGCATTAATGACATGTGGTGTAGTTAATTATTACACCGTGTGTTGACTAAGAAAAACTAGAAAATAGACAACTAGAGTACACACTATATAACCCATGAACATTGTTTGTAGTCCTTTTTAGTCAAAGGTAGGCTATGTATTTCAATACATGGGCTATGTGACCAGGGACCATGTAATTTGGATATCAGAAAACATATAACCCATTGGACATGCTGTGTACTCATGTTTCTGAGGTACGATTCACATTTCGAGTCCCTAGGCATGTACCTTGGACAGATGGTGATATATTGACATGCCATATAGCTCAAATTCCCATGTCGTATACTTATACCAAGTTGCGCAGATTTAATATTTATTTATTTTACTATGTAAACCTTGTGACATGTACTTTCATGTGATCATAAATATAGGAAATTCCATAAGATAGGTTTTAATATACATAAATATTAAATGTTTAATTAATATCTTCATAATGTTTATATATACATATCATATATGAGTTATATTACAAGTTGTTACTCTACGAGCATTTAATTGTAAACCATGGTTAAGAAATCATGTAATTCGTGTAACCATCCATGAAGTACACATCATGAAATTACTTGATAAGTCATGTATTCTATATGTCACAAATAGTAAACAAGTATACAATTATAATACATGTCGAATAGATTAGGAGTGTTATTCAACATATTTCCTCCATGATACATTTATGTACATAGTTAATTTTAAATAAATTTATATTATTTGTTTAAAATTACAAATGGATGAGAATATCAAGGAAATTCAGATGATAATTAAGATAAAAAAACTCATTCATTAAAGATTATAATTAATTGATTCAAGCACAATTTATCTTGAATAAGAATGATTAATAATTGAATGATAGTTTTATTAAATGTGTAATTTGTTGCATGAATGTGGATGATCATGATGTAGACCAGACCGTTTGTATGTGATGGGTTTCACTTAATTTATTATTAATTTTTTTTCATGCATGTCTTCTCTCCTTTCATTATGTAGGGCCTATGGGCCCATGGTTTCTTTAATGTAATCCCATTTTTAACCTAACCTACTTGTGAGTAAAAGGCATATGTTATAGATGGAGCTCCGAAGATACTGGAAGTGGTTTATGTTCATAGCCTAAGAGAAACAAATCCAAGGAGATACATAGGTTGAAATTTGCAACACGTACCTTAATTGGTTCAATGTGTTTCCCCCTTGGTTGGAATTTAGTTTACCAACTACTAGATAAACTAGATACTAGTAAGTGATCATGATCATACCAATTTATTTTTTTTATTTCTATAAATTTCATGACTATTTCATTATGGGTGTCTTCTTGTGATCACTTAATTAATGAATTAATGAGAACACAAGATAGAACTAAAATAAACTAGATTATGAATAAATATTATCTAACACATGGTTAATATCTTAATTAATCCCACTTACTATTAAAAATCATGTGATAAAGATAATAATTGGAAATTTTTGCATAAAAGGATAAAATCCCTCAATAAAATTTTATGTCAGTATATCCTTCCATTACTTAGGTTAAAATTGAACCATAGTTCAAAGTGATTGACCAACCAAAATTTCGATGCATTAAATTATTGGGGAATTCTAAAATGAGGTTTTGGGTTTAATTAAATAGGTTCATATCAATGGTTGACTTCCAAATCTGGACTTGGTGTAACTAATATGAAAAGGTTAAGGAAATCCAATTATGAATTTTAAGATTGGGGAGTCCAATCAGTAGATCAAGGAATTGTGAGTTAATGTAGTTGGAATTTGGAATGCCTACCTAAAACCATTCAAGTTTCTTGAGAAACAAATTTTTTGGTAATAATAAGGTTAATATGGATCCTTTCCACTTGAATATATATGTAAAATGATATTATCAAGCCAATGGTGAGGGATATTGGGTTTCGATAAAATAGCGTGGGACTAATAAATATAATATTTTCTATCTTAATTTTATCAGATAAAGCACTGAAATTATGATCATCTTATTTTGTAGAAATAATAATAAAATAACATCAAGCATATCATTGTGATCCATACTTGAGAAGGAAAAACTTCTCACCAGAACAAATTTCAAAGAGTTTCAAAGTCACCTACATGTCTTCCTTCAATATGGATGAAAATTATATGTGATGTAAGAACCTTTACTAGTTGCGCCTAGGAATGAGGCAAGTAATGAATAACTATATATCTATAAGAAACAACTAGATGATGCTACATATGTTCAGTGCTTCATGATATCATCCATGTCTAATGATATTTTGTCGAAACATGAGGATATATATTCCTATAGAATGATGTATCACCTTCAATATCTCTATCAAGAGAAGGTAAGATATGAGAGGTATGTGATCTCCATTACTTTATTTACAACTAATCTTGGAGATTCTGTTTCAGAAGGGACTCATGTGGTCAATATTATAAGCTATATTGAATTACTTGAAATTTTTGGGATTGAATTCCTAGATGATTTGTATACATATCTCATAATTTAATCTCTTCTTAATACCTTCTCCAGTTTATTATCAATTATAAAATGGGAAATAATGAGATGAGAATTTAAAAACATCTTAATTTAATTCTCTAAGTGTATAAGGACATGGTGCGTGATAAAACCATCGTCCTTATGGATAATAAGAAAAGGAATAATAATGGAAAGGGACCTAAGAATTATAAATAGTCTAAAAATCCTAAGTTCCATCCTTCCAAGAAGAGGAAGATCCAGAGGTAGGGCAAGGAAAAGGAGGTAGTATGTTTTCCATGTGATAAGTCAGGCCACATGAAGGGGAACTACGCCCAAAATAAAGTGGAAGCTAAATGTGCATTTGTTTTTAAGTGTAATCTTTCCAATTCTACACATTGGATATTAGAAATAGATTTTGGTTCTCACATCTATATCCAAATGTAGGAACCAAGTGAATTCTAGAAGATTTCTAGAGGATAGGTGGATCTGTGAGCTTCCAATGGTGCGAGGCTAGCTGCTCTAGACATTTTATACTACCACCTTTCATTTACAATGGGAATGATTTTGGTTTTAAGAGATTTTTATTTTGTACCTACTGTTACCAAGAACATAATTTCTATATCATGTTTAGATACATATGGGTTTATTTTCAAATTTGGAAATAAAAGTTGTTTCATTTATAAGGACAATATATGTTATGGTATAGTGCATTTAAATAATGGTATTTATGTATAAAATTAAAAAACAAAGGGTCGTAAATCGACAATGAATCATGTTCACACGGCTCATATAACACCCAGATGTGGCATCACTATCTTTCTCATGTAAACGAGAAGCGTTTGAAAAAGCTCTATGAAGATGGTTATTTAGACTCTTATGAGATAAAACCAATTGATATATGCCATGATTATTTATAAAGAAAAACGACCAAACCACCATTCGATAAAGGGCCACAAAATTTATTTGATTTGTTAACACTGATGTGTGTATACCATTTCCAATAGAATCTATATGTGGATATTCATACATCGTACCTTTTATTGATGACTTGATTAGATATGGATTTATATACATGATAAGGTATAAGTTCGAGTCCTTTGAGGAATTCAAGTAATTAGAGAATAAGGTGGATAATCATCTTGGTAAGAAGATAAATAATCTTCGATCAGATGGAGGTGGTGAATATCTTAACCAAGAGTTCATCAAATTTCTATTGGAGTTTGGGATTCTATCTCAACTCACTCCACCTTATACACCACAGTGAAATGGTGTTAGTGAAAGGAGGAACCATACCTTGTTTGACATGATAATGTTGATGATGAGTCATGAATATCATCAATTATCCTTTTATGTATATGCATTGACTGAGTACCAACTAAAGTAGAAAATGGAATTCCCTTCGAGTTATGGATTGGAATGAAACCCCTTTTTCACATACACATGTATGCGGTTTCATGGAATTTGTTAAGGCCTTCTTGGGAAACAAAATAGAACCCCAGGGCACAAATTGTGTCTTTATAGGGTATCCCAAGGGAAAAAAGGGACACTACATATACAACCCTTCATCCAAGAGAGTAACTACCCCCAAATAAGCCATCTTTCTTGAGAGAGAGCACATCCTCAAAAAGGATAGTGGGAAAAAGATTTAATTTGATGATTTTGATGCTAAAGGTACACAAGATTAAGTACAAGAACCAATTTTATAGGTCCCCATGGATGAAGTAATTTTTGAGATAAAAGTACTGCATTAGAATATAAGGTAGTTAAGATAACGAGAGAGATATGGTTTTTTATTCACTGAATATGGTGATTATTTATTGATTGAAAACAATGAACCTATCTCCTACAAGGTGATGGTAGGTAGATGAAAAGATGAAAGATGTCAAGAAGACATGAATTATGAAATGGATTACATGTAGCAAAATCAATTTTGGGTTCGGGTTGATGCTCCAATTAATATATAGCCTATTGGATGAAAATGGGTATTCAAGAGGAAACTGGATATAGAATATAAATTAAATACCTATAAATAAAGTCTAGTGGATAAATGGCTTAAGAAACATAAAGGAATTGAATATTATGAATCATTTTCATCATTTTCCATGTTTAAATCCATTGGAATTCTACTTGATATAACAACTTACCATGATTATGAGATTTTTCAGATGGATGTCAAAACAAAATTCCTTAATGGGAACCTTTAAGAAGATGTCTATATGAAACAACCAGAAGGGTCAGTGACTCTAGTTTATTCCAAAATAATTTCAATGTTTTAGAGATCAATTTATGGGTTGAATTAAGAATTTAGGTCATGGAACATTCAATTCAATGAATGCATCAAAGAATTTTGTTTGATTAATAATGAATATGATTCATGTGTTTACAAGAGATTTAGTGGGAATTTGGTTGTTATCATAGTAGTATATGTTGATGACATATTAATTTTTGGAAATGACATACCATCCTTACAATCAGTTATAGACTGGTTAAACAAGTGTTTCTCTAGGAATGAATTAGGTGAAGCAACCTATATTATAGGGATCAAGATCATTTGCGATAGATCCAAGAGGCTGCTAGGACTAATTAAAAGTACATATGTTGACTAAACACTAAAGAAATTATGTATAGAAAAATACAAGAGGTAATTGGTTCCAATGTCACATGATTTACATATTTTTAAGAAAATGTGACATCAGACACAACATGATAAAGAGAGAATGAGTAAGAACACATACACTTTAGTGATAAGATCATTCATGTATTCCATGTTATGTACTAGAAATGATGTTGCCTATGCATTGATCATGGTAAAAAGATATCAATTAGATCCAGGAGAACAACATTGGAATGTTGTTAAGGATATCCTTATTTATCTTAGAAGAGCTAAGGATGTGTTCCTAGTGTATATAGGAGATTAGGAGCTTGTTATCAGTGGTTATACTGATGATAGTTTTTAGATAGATCGAAATGATCTAAGTCACAATCTTTATATGTTTTTGTATCAATGGAGTATCTATGATATGGAAGAGTTCAATGAATCCATTTTTTATGAATTACATAGCATAGGCTGAGTATATAGAATATTCTGATGTAGCTAAGGAATCCATTTGAATTTGTAACGTTTCCTAGTAGATTGATGTGGTACCTAGGAGTGAAGACCCTGTAACATTGTATTATTATAACACTACATTGGAGACTCTTTAAACAGAACCATGGTCACACTAAAAGACCAATCATATGATCTATAAGTATCACCTCTTGAGTTATTTTTATCATAGGGGTGAATTTGCAGGGAGTAGAGTACCCAAGAAAGAGAACATGGTGGACCCCTTGACTAAAGGTCTATCTTAGCAGAATCATGAATATCATGTAAGGGATAGTGGACTAAAGGTTGTTAGTAGTTGGCTCTAGTGAAATTTTAATCCATCCTTTCATTGTAGATATTTAAAAGAAACCAGTTGTTATCAGTTAACAGTTGGCTCTATTCTAAGCACTAGAAGAGTTCAAAACATCTAGTTTTCATTGATTCTATAGTGTACTCTAAGTATATAGCACCTTATGATGCAGCCAAGGAAGCTGTTTAGATTCATAAATTTGATAATACTACAGTGGTGGATCTTGGAAAAGATACAAGGCCACAACAACATACAAATAATATACTTTGAAAGTATCCCCTCTTTAGAAATTTTTATTATATTAGCGATGTTACAATGGGAAGAGTACTCACGGAATAGAACGTTCCATACCCCATGAATAAAGGCCTATCTTATAAGAATCATATCATGTGAGATCTAGTAGACTGAAGGTTGTTAGTAGTTTTCTCTAGTGAAAGTTCCTTATATCCTTTCATTATGTAGAGTTCAAATAATAATGTTGTTAAAAGTAAGTAGTTGGATCTATTCTTTGCACTAGAAAAGTTCAAAGTAGACAATTTTCACTAATTCTACAATGGAGTTTGATTATATAGAGGCTTATGATACAACCAAGGAATTCATTTGGATTCATAAATTTTTCAATGGGAATGATGTGGTACCTAGCTTTAAAGACCCTATCATATATTATTGTGATAATACTACAACGGTCGATCTTTTAAAAGAGACAAGGTCACACTAAATGAAAAATCATATAGAGGAAATTTGCAGTGAGCAAAGTACCCATGGATGAGAATATAGAGGATCCCTTGACTAAAGTCCTATCTCAACAGAAGCATGAGTATCATGTGAGATCTACCTGAATGAAAGTTGTTAACAATTGACTCCAGTGAATGTATTTGATCTCCATTAATAAAAATAGCCATGAATTATTAAATTAAATTATTTTCTTGCATGCCTTCTCTCATTTCAATATTTAGGTCCTGTGTACCAATGGTATATTTTATTTAAACCACTTTTTACCCTCACATACATGTGAGTTAAAAAATATATAGTGGATCGAGATCCCAATCTATTGGAGGCGGTTCAAGTTTGGAGCCGAGGCAAAACCAATCTAAAGAGATACATAGGTGGATGCATGGAAAGCCACAACATAATACTTAATTGGTTCAATGTGTTTTTCTCCTAGGTTAATGGTTAGTTTGTCAACTGTTAGATGAACTAACCATTAGTAAAAGCTCATGATCATACCAATTTATTATTTTATTTTTGTTAGTTTCATGGTAATTTCATTAAGGGTGTCTTTTCATGATCACATAATTAATGAATTAGCGATCATGCAAGATTTAAATAAAATAAACCATCTTATGAGTAAATATTATCTAAGACTCAGTTAATCACTTACGTAATCCCACTTAATATTAACAATCACGTGATAAAGATTATAATTTGAAATTGATGCATAAGAGGATAAAATCACTCAATAAAATATTAAGTTGGTATAGCCATCCATTAATTTGGATAAAATCAAACCATAGTTCAAAGTGCTTGACAAACCATTGTCAGGGTGATTTCAATTATTGGGGAATTATAACATGATATTTTGGGCTAACCTAACTTGTTTCACATCATGGTTTGACTACCAAAGTAGGACTTGTTGTAACTGAGAGAAAAAGGTTGAGGAAATCCAATTAAGGATTTTAGGATTGGGGAGTCCACTCAGCAGATCAAGGAATGATGAGTTAATATAGATGGCATTTGGAATACCTAACTAAAACCATTCATGTTTATTGACCAAAAAAAGTTAGGGTAATAAGAATGGAAATATGTATCCTTTTCACTTGAGTATCCAAGAAATATGATATTATGAAGCTAATGGTGAGGGATATTGGGTTTAGATAAAATAAAGGGAGACTAATAAATATAATATTTATTTATTTATTTAAATTTTATTAGAAAATTATAGAAATTATGATCATATTATTTTTGTAAAAACAACTATAAAATGACATCAAACATATCATTACAATCCATAATTAATAATGAAAACCTTCTCACTGACACAAATTTCCAAGATTGGAAAAGATGGCTACATTTCATCAATTACCATGAAAAGAAATTGTATGTGCTAGAAAAACCTTTACTAGTTTCACCTAGAAATGTGGAAAGTGATGAAGATCTATCTCTCTATGATTAACACATGAATGATGCTAAAAATGTTTAGTGTTTCATGCTACCATCCATGTGGAATGAGATTTTAAAGAAACACGAGGATATAGATGCATATAGCATGATGTCTCACCTTCAGGATCTATATCAAGAGAGGAAAAGATAAGGGAAGTATGATATCTAAAATTCATTATTCACAACTATTCTTGGAGAGTGTGCACCATCTAGGCCTCATATAGTATAGATTATCAGCTACATTGAACACCTGAACATCTTAGGGATTAAGTTCAAAGATGAGTTGTGTATATATATCATACATTCATCACTACCTAAGACCTTCCCTAGTATTATTTTCAATTATAATATTAACAATAATGAGGAGAAACTTTCTGAAATTATTACTTTAATTCACTAAGTGGATAAGGACATAGGGCATTATAAATCCATAGTATTTATGGTGACTAATAAAATGAATAAAAAGGAAAAGGGTACTAAGACTTATAAACAGTCTAAATCTATCAAGCACCATCCTTCCAAGAAGATGAAAATCCAGAGGCAAGGCAAGGAAAAGGAGGCAATATGTTTTTCATGTGGCAAGTCAGTCCATTGGAAGAGGAACTACACCTAGAAGCAACGGGAATCAAAATGTGAGTTTGTTATCATGAAACATATTTCCATTTATACACATTGGGTATTAGATATAGCTTGTGGTACTCACATCTATATCCAAATACATGAAAAAAGTAGATTCAAGAAGATTTCTAGAGGAGATGTGGATCTGTGAGCTTCCAATGGTGCAAGGCTAGCTGCTCTGGCCATTGGTGACTACCCCCTTTTATTTTCAAAAAGAATGATTTTGGTTTTAAGAGATTATTATTATGTAAATACAATTACAAAGAACATAATTTATGTGTCATGTTTAGATACTTATGGTTTTATTTTCAAATTTGGAAATAAAAGTTATTTATTTTATAAGGACAACATATGTTATGGTATGGAACATTTATATAATAGTCTTTATGTATTAAATTAAAAAAACATGTGTTGGAAATTGATAACAAATCATGTTCAAATGACTCATATAATATCTAGTTTTGGCATCACTATATTGGTCATGTAAATGGTAAATGTCTGAAAAATCTATATCAAGATGGTTATTTAGTCTCATTTTATCTAAAACCACTTGGTATATTTCATGATTGTTTATAAGGAAGAATGATTAAACCACCATTAGGTGGATGGGGTGGAAGGGTCAAAAAACATATAGGATTGGTACACATTGATGTGCATGGACCATTTCTAGAAGAAGCTACACAAGGATATAATTACTTTATAACTTTTACTGGTGAACTGAGTAGATATGGATATATATAATTAACAAGGTATAAGTCCAAGTCCTTTGAGAAATTCAAGGAATTCAGGAATGAAGTATAGAATCATCTTGGTACGAAGATAAATAAGCTTCAATCAGATTGAGGTGGTCAATACCTTAACCAAGAGTTCATCAACTTTCTACAAGAGTTTGTAATTATATCTGAACTCACTCAACCTTATACACCATAGTGAAATGCTGTTATTGAAATGATGAACCATACCTTATTGGACATGGTAAAGTAAATGATGAGTCATGCAGATCTCCTATTATCCTTTTAGGGATATGCATTACAAACTTGGAATAAAAATTACATATAGTACCAACTAAAGCAGAAAACCAAATTCCCTTCGTGTTATAGATTGGAAGGAAACCCATTTTCTTGCATACATGTGTATGGGGTTGTGAGCCAGTTGTTAAGGCCTTCCCAGGCAACAAAATAGAACCCATGGGAACAAATTGATCTTTATAGGGTATCCTATGGAAATAAAGGGATTCTATATATACAACCCCTCAGAAAAGAAAGTGATTATCACCAGACAAGTCATATTTATTGATAGGGATCACATCCTCAAAAAGGATAGTGGGAACAAGATTGAATTTGATGAAGTTGATGATCAAGATACACAAGAGTTGGTACAGGAATAGATTACATAGGTCATTGTGGAAGAATTAGTTCCTGAAACACAAGTACCACATTGGTGTGTAAGAGAGGAAAGAGAAGCAGAGACATATGGATTTATAGTCACTGAAAATGGTAATTCGTTATTGTTTTACAATGATGATCCTCTCTCCTATAAGGAGGAAGTAGAGATCTCAAAAGTTACAAGATGGAAATAAGGCATAAATTCTAAAATAGATTCCTTGTATCAGATCCATGTTTGGTTTCTGGTCGATGCACCAGTTGATGTATAACATGTTGGATTAAAATGGGTATTCAAGAAAAAACTGGATGTTGAAGGTAATGTAAATACCTATAAATAAAGGAAATTGGATAAAGGGTTTAAAAAATGTCATGGAATTGAATACGATGAAACCTTTTCATGAGTTTTCTTTTTTTTTAAATCCATTATAATTCAACTTTCTATAACAGCTTCGCATGAATATGATATTTGGAATATGGATGTCAAAACTAAATTCCTTAACAGGGACCTTTAGGAAGATGACTATATGATACAACTAGAAGGGTTTGTGACTCCATTTGATGGAAAAATAATTTTAAAGTTGCAGTGATTCATTTATGTATTGAAGCAAGAATCTAGTTCTTGGAACATTTAATTCAATTAATCCATCAATGAATTTGGTTTTATAAAGAACGACTGTGAGTCATGTGTTTATAAGAGGTTTAGTGGGAATGCGATCATTATCCTTGTAGTATATGTAGATGAAATATTACTTATTGGAAACAAAATACCAGTGTGACAATTAGTTAAGGACCATTTAAACAGGTGTCTCTCTATGAAGGACTTAGGCGAAGTTGCCTATATTTTAGGGATCAATATCATTCGTGATTTATTGAAGAGGTTTCTAGGAGTAAGTCAAAGTACACATGTTAACCAGACATTAAAGATATTTATTATGGAATAGTCCAAGAGGGGATTGGTTCCAATGTCACATGGTTTACATATTTCTAAGAAAAGGTGCCCTTAAACACAACATGAGAAAGAGATAATGAGTAAGTTCCCATACGCTTCAGTGATAGTATCAATAATGTATATCATCTTATATACTAGACTTGATGTTTCATATACACTAAGAATGGTCGGAAGATATGAAGCAGATCTAGGAGAAAAACATTGAATTGTTGTAAAGGCTTTCCTTAAGTATCTGAGAAGAACTAAGGTTATGTTCTTGGTGTATGGAGGAGATGAGGAGCAGGTCATCAGAGGTCATACCGATGCTAGTTTTTAGAGAGATAAAAATTATATGAAGTTGAAATCAGGATATGTTTTATTTCTCAATGGAGTAGCAGTGAGCTAGAAGAGTTCAAAACAGCCCGTTGTCACTGATTCTACAGTGGTGTCTGAGTATATTTCTGGTTATGATGCAGCCAAGGAGGACATTTGGATTGGTAACATTGTCTAGGAGATTTATGTGGTACCTATCCGTAAATAACCTATCATATTGTGATATTATTATACTGTAGTCTTATCTCTTGAAAAATAGCCAAGGTCTCACCAACTAACAAAGAATATACTTCATAAGTATCCCCTCTTGAGTAATTTTTTTAAGAGGGGTGAAGTTGCAGTGAGCATAGTACCCAAAAAAAGAGATCATGGTTGAACCCTTGACAAAAGGCCTATCTTAGCATAAGAATGAGTATCATGTGAGAGCTAACAGACTGAAGGTAGTTAGTAGTTGACTCTAGTGCAAGTGGGAGTCTATTGGAGTTGGTTCCCTAGAACCAACTTCTATGTACTTTTTGATAAACATGTAATTATTTTTTTGGATATTGATAAAATACTTATCACATCATGATTGTTTTTCTACATGACATAGTATGTGATAATGTCCTAAGAGTATCTATCAGAATAAAAGGTCATAGCAGTTCCCTACTATGATGAGAACATGAAAGTGCTACAACACTATTCTTGAATATATCCTCTATAGCCAGATGATATTAGTTGAGTGACGCAAACGATACATGATTTAATGGGTGGAGACTCATAGGAATTTGAGTCACCATCTCACAATGTATGTCCTTGGTAATATCTAGTAAGATATTATGAGAACAAGAACCACCAGTAGAAAATCCATACTTATATGTGTCATTGGATGTTCCTATCTATGGATGTGTGTATTCATACATAGACTTTAGGATTATTATTAATGAGTATTATAAGTCACGTACATTGATGTATTGATGAAAACTACAATGAAAGATGTTCGTGGTGAAGTAGGATACACTAGGTGCATAATGATTAATATTGAATTAATGAATAATGTGAGAAAGGATTTATCCCTTCAATTCATTAATAAAAGTTGATATCTCAGGCCCTTTTTGGAAATGATATAGCTTAAATAAATCCATGACCATGGAGTTCTATAGGAAATATCTATTTATGGAATGTCAAAGAAGTAGATATCAATCACATATGTTGATGGAACAGGCATGAAACCTGCATGATTTGATATATCGTGATAAAGATATTATATAACATTGTAAGCATTCGTATGAGGTATTATGTTATTATAGAATTAAATTATTTCCTTATGGGTGCCTTAGCATGTTTCTAGACTATAATCTTGGACCTTAGGCTTCTTTTCCTAATGACACTGAGAAAGAGGTCCAAAGGGTCACATACTAAGTGTATCTAGGATCTTAGTTAAATAATATATTATTATTTATTATTTAATAAGTTGAATAAATATTATTCCCGTATGTGGTTTAATAATTATTAATGTATGCTTGGTCGTATATAAATTTTTATTTGAAATTTTACTAAATATAATATTTATTTATTTATTATAGAATAATGCATAGATATTTATTTAATAAATATATATATATTATTCAAGGTCTTGTAAATATTATGTAGGAATGGTAGACTGAGATTTTAGGTTCAGTGAGAAATAATAAATATTGAATATTATTTTTTTAAATAATATTAATTATAATTCGCAAGTTAAGTGCTTCTTGGGAAATAATGATATTATTATTATTATTTGACATGGGGTTTATCTAGGATTAAATAAATAATTAAGGTCACTTATGTAATTATTTTATTTTAACCCTAGTGATATATAAACCCAGTTCTGTTATTTTTCTCAAAAGATAATTCATTTTTTTGGGTTGTGCACAATGCAATTGGTGAATTCTCTCATGCCTGAAGAGCTTCATTCTCCAAGAATGCTCACAAGAACTGAGAGAAATACTCCTCCAGTGAATCACTGAATTTTTTTGGAATTGGTTCTTGAAGTGATCAAAGGAGGATGATGCAAGCACAAGGATATTCCATGCTAGAACTCCAAGACTCCATTAGAAATTTTTGGAGATTCATGGAACATGTGTGGATCACTACTAGAGGGAATATGCACTTGATTCCTACAAAGCAACAAATCAGTAATGTAGATCTATTTCTTGATTAATCAACAATGAAATAATTCCAACAAAGGTAATTCTTTAATTAATTAAATTAATTATAAATAATATCTAATGATCCTGCATCTGGTTCCAATGTTATTTCTATTGTGTGATTATTTTATTTAATTTTATTAATCACGATGTTCAATATTATGTTAAATCTCAAATTAATCATTCATCATGGAAAAAATATAGTTTGGAACCACCCATCACACACTTATGCTATGCCAATAACCTACATTACATAACCTTTGTGTTCGTCGGGTGTATGGTTTTATCGCACTCTCATCATTTGTTTTCCACATTTTATTTTTTATTTTATTTTCATTTTTACTTTCTTTTTTCCTTAATTCCTCTATACAGGCCTGCAACACCTCCCATTTCATGCGGTTTCAAAAAAAGATCCATGAAATCAACTTGTTTTGACCCGTTTAAATTGGAAAATCCTTAATGGTGTGAATTTAAACACTCTATAATAAACTTTTGATTTAATTTCAAATTAACATGTGGTTTTAATTTTTTTTGGTTTTGGAAATGTTGTACATGTATATGGGTTTGAAATAGATGAACCATACTTTTTTTGATTCCATTAAGTTTGAGTAATCCCAAAAACTCCCTTGAGTGAGACAGAGAGGCCTTTGTCGATCTGATTTAGGGTTTTCTCCAATTCCAGGTGTAGTTCCTCTTCCCATGTAAATTTCTCCTAAGGATGAAGATAGGTTAATTTTTGTTATTATTTATTTTGAGTCCATAATTTCTTTGTTCATAAATTCCAGGAAAGATTAATTTTTTTAAAAATTACACAGGGATAATTTATAAAATTATCAATGGGTAATTATATGAAATTATTAGAAGATAATAATAAATAATTGTCCAAATATAATTACACCAAATTATAAAAGTATAATTTATAAGAATTATCAAAATATTATTATGTGAAAATATTTAATGGATAAATAAAATAAATTATCAAATGATAATTAAATTGAATTATCAAGGATAATTTATAAAAAATTATCACAAGATAATTATTTTGGAATTATTAATGGATAATTATCAAGAATTATCAAATGATTATTACATTGAATTATCAAGTATAATTTATAAAAAATATCAGAATATAATTATAGAAAAATAGTCAAAGGATAATTATCAATAATTATCAAACTATATTTATACTAAGTTATCACAGGGTAATCTATATGAAATTATCATAAGATAATTCTAAATTGATAATAATATTGAATAATCAAAAAGGTAATTTATGAAAATTATTAAAGGATGTCCTTGAAAATTTATGAAAGGAAAATTTTATAAAATTATCAAATAATTATAATGAAAAATTAAGACATATATTCTCATATTAATTTGGGTTTATATAATCAAATTTTATTTTCTAATTATTCTTGAGAAGAAAATTTTTAGCGCATGCGTTTTCCTAAAATGATAATTTAGAAATAATCCAGGAGAGATAAATTATCATCACACATGATATTTTATTTATTTTTGAAATAAAATAGCCTTTTTTGGCTTTAGGAACATTTGATGTACCTCGATCATTTATGTGACAACAACTATGATAATCAGGCCCCGGAGTAGGTGTTCTTGACTTTTAAGGATTCCACTTTAGCTTTCAAACCACACATGGTGGTTTATCCTTATTGTTGACATCAATGAATTTGAGGTATAAATTTCCTTAAATATCGATGCTCTTGTACACAATTTTTGACATAGTTTGATTCATGTTTTTGTGTCGTTCTGTTCTCTATGGATAGAAATTACTTTTGGGTGAGTGTGTTTTTGTGCTACCCATATATGATCTATGTTCTATGAGAATTTTTTAAATAGTTACCTTCCATGTTTGATTTGATTCATATGATGTTGTTTTGGTAATATGTTTCTCATGATTCCATGCTATGTATACCATGTTTTACCTGGCTTTGTATTATTCTACATTTGGATGTTTTGTGGTTGGAATATGAGACAAGTGACCACTGTGATATGATTACCCCTTTGAGGGGGAGTTCACATTATTTGATATGATGATGAAAATGGAACATGATAACCTTGTGGGATGATGTTGGTTGACAATAAATAGTGTAAAGTTGCTGAGTTTGGGTGTATAAGTGATCTATCCTGAACCTGATAATTTTATGTGAGATTTAGTAGATTTGGAACATTGCAACATAGCTATTGTATGATCCTTGGATATAGCCCAGTGAGGGTGAAACATGTAAAATTTGGGTGTCTTGTGCATGATTTAATTTCTATTTATACATTGGTATGGGATAAAGAGATAAGTGTGTTTTGTTTAAAGATTAATCAATATCAAAGGAGAAGTTGTTTAAAATTTTCATAACTTGATTCAACCCCACTCTCAGCGTATTTGACCTAGTGGGCCTAACTATTGGTATCAAATTGAAAGGAAAAAATTTAATGAATCCCCATTAGTATAAGAAATGGAGGTGGTAAATCACAAAGTGGTTCTGATCTTTGGTGTAAACAATTTTGAACTATAGAATAATTGAATTCCACAATACTTCCAATTATTAGGAATGAATTTATTTACAACAACTATGCATGAAATATTAGCTAATATTGATAGTGGTGCTTTATCATAAGATGAACAAAGATAATTGGATGCATATTCTAGGGGACTAAATGCTTTAGGGGGATCCCTATAAAATGAAATATATATAAAGGTGATGTCATGAAAGTCACCACATGATATGTGGGAAAGTCTGTTGAGTATGTCTTAGGGCGACTCAAATGTCAGAGAAAAAAAGCTACAGGTTCTATGGAACAAATATGAGGATCTCATAATTCACCTGAATGAGTCTGTTGATACATTCTTTAACCAGGTAAATATTTTTGTGGAATACATCCATGGTCTTAGAGAAATTATTGAAGACATAAATATTGTAAAGTGCATCCTAATAAAACTACCACCTCAGTTTTATACAAAAGTTCCTGTTTTAGAGGATAAAGATATGAAGGAGCTGACACTGGATAGATTTTATAGTACTCCTATTGCATAAGAAATGAGAAATTATGATAATGATTTTTTGTAAAAATGTAAGTCTAAAGATGTGGTGTTTAGGGCCATGAAGAAGCTAACCATTGAAGATGGTTAGGAAGATGAAGAGATAGATGAGGTGATTTAATTACTTTCTAAGAATCTCTGAAGAGGAAAAGGAATGTTCGATGTGAATCTACCTATTGAATGATTTCAATGTGGAAAGGCTGGATATCTTATAGCATACTGCCCCGAGAGGTTTCCAAAAGATTAATAGGATGAAGTTAATATTATAGAAAATCATTCTTCAGCCTATGTGAAATGCAATAAAAATTTAAAGGCAAACTTATTTAGAAATAATGGAATGATTTTGAATGAAAATTATAATTTGGAATAATCTAAGGTAGAAGATTCATAAGACTGTAAGGATCATGTAGTGAATTATATGGTGGATGTTATTGAAAATTCCCAAATGAGGGATGAAGTTGACAGTGAAGAAGGATAATTCAAATGAAGAGTTGATATTAAATTTTAATTGGAATATTTTCTTGAGAAAATAGATATTTAGAGATCCAAAATGAATAAATCCAACAAAGTGGTTCATGATGAAAAAATCTATAGGGAGAAACAGAAATAATATACATCTGAGCTAAAAGAATAAATTAAAAAACTAAATTCTTCAATGCGAGAGAGCTCAGATAAGGTTGTTGAGTACAAGATAAAAATTTAAGAAAAAAAAATAGAAATCAATAGTTTGATGCAAACTGGAGTAGATCAAATCAAATGTATCTAAGAACATGAATAGGAGGTCATCGGTCTATAATGAAATGTTAAATATAAAGAAAAACTATTGACTATTAGTACGATATCAAGAAAGAAGATCATTCAAGAAACTAAAAAGATGCAGGTGGAGCATAATGGTGTAGAATAACAAAAGAAACAATAAAATCAAATTGACAAGTTTGGTGTGAGGGTTGATAAAAAACAATGAGGTGTGATGATTAATGGTAGTCCACAAGAACTTACACGAAATTGAATATTTATTTGAGTATGAAGAAGAGTTGAAATGTCCAAAAAACTCAAGGGACAACCAATGGTGTATAAGTGACACATAGGAATGCACCTCGCATAAGGTTTTATTTTTGAAGAGTGATAGGACACTCAAAAAATCTATGTTCCATATTTAGGATACACCGAAGGGAACAAGAACAACAATGGAAGTCAAACAGAGTGAAATACTCTAGAATATATCTCAAGGTTCATTGTTTATATTGTAGATAATTTTGACACATGTCCAGTAACTACACATCAACCATGAAGTGGAATTTTCTGAATTAGAACGAAATTGATCACTAGTATCAATTCAGTGAACCATCAAGCGAGATAAAAATGAAAAATTGGGTTGAGGTGTTTCAAGATGATGTTGGTCTATCCTACACTGAGGAAGATAAATATTTTCAATCCATAATGGGTATGAAATAAAAAATATATAGATATATTAGAAAAGAGATGAGATAGTAGTGGTTGAAGAGATTACTTTTAAAGCATCTGATCACACTAGAATAAGGATTATTGATAGTGGATTCACTTCTCATATAATAGTAAATAATTATTTTGTTACTAGAATAATGTATGATAAGGAAGGTATCATGATCTTTGGTAATGATGAATGTATGAAGATTATTGTCTTAGGGAAATCTATGTTTGGCGGAAAAAGATATGAGATATGTAGATTTCATGGTTTCTAGAAGTATTAGTCACAAGTTACTATGTGTTGGTCAAATATGTGACTCTGGATGTTCCATAAGTTTTTCAAAGAATTCATGTATCATTATGAAAAAATATGGCACATTAGTTTTGGTAAATCATACCAAGGAAATATTTACCTTGTAAATGGAGAAAAAATAAGTTTTTTCTATCCAAGGATAAGAAAATAAGCCATGGAATAAATATCTTGGAAACATGATCTAAACTTACTTGGAAGATCTAGTGAAATATGATGTTGTTCAAGACCTCCCAATATTATCTTGTTTTCAAACTCATAAGTGTGATGCTTGTCAACAAGTGATGATCATTCAAATTATATAAAAGGTAAAAGATAAAAGGTCAAAAAAAGTTCTTTATCTGGTGCATATTGATGTGTGAAACCATATTTCAACAAGATTTATTTATGGGAGGAGATATTATGTTCTCTTCATTGATGATTTTTAAATAATGGAATGGGTTTCAATCATCACCCACAAAAATGAGGCATTCAGTTTCATAAAAGGCTATCAAAGAGAAGTTGATAAGATTTTGGGTGAGACAATCTAGAAGATCCAAACAGATAATGGAATAGATTTCACAAATTTCTATGTGGAGGATTATCTCAAGAAACACAGGATATGAAACCACATTTAAACTATAAGAAATCCACAATATAATGGAATAGTTGAGAGAAGAAATAAGACCATCAACAACATGTATAAAACAATGCTCATTGAGAAAGAACTTCGAGAGAATTTTTGGAATGAAGTAGTCCTGAAATTTATCTATATATAAAATAGATTGTTTTTGTGTCCAACAGAGGAAAAGACTCCATATGAGGTTTGGTATGGAAGGAAACCAACATTGAAGTACATTCGAGTATTCAGAAGTAAGTGTTTCATTCTCAATAAGGAGAAACATAGGTTGTTTTAATCCCATGGGGATAAAGGGATATATCGTGGATACTCAAAGAAAAGAAAATCATATAAATTCATTAATAAGTAGATACTAAAGTTAGTTGAAAGATGTGATGTAACTATTGTCGAGAATGATCAGAATATTCATGGAATACATGATCAGACTAAGGAGGACAGTGATGAAGAGAATAGAAGATCAGGGGATGTTCCAGTTTGAGAGGTTGATTCATATGAAAAATTAGATAATGAGAAGGGTGAGAATAAATTATTATTGTCTTAGAAAATAATAATAAAATTTGAAATTTATAGACATAACATAATTGGTGATCAGGCAATTCCAGTGTAGAAAAGGTAGATGAAGACTCTATAAGAATCATCATACTTAACATAGGTAGAGCCTAAATGTTTTTATGAATGGGATGTAGATACGATTTGGATTCAGGCTATGAATGAAGAGCTTGACCAAATTGAGAAGCATCATATGTGTGAGCCTATTTTGAGGCCAACAGATAATAATATCATTGCGACTAAATGGGACTTTCCCAATAAGATCAACAGAGATGATGTAGTGATTCAAAATTAATAAGGAGTTGTGTGAAAAGGGTAGTCCAAGATAGTTGGTATTGAAGTTGATGAGACATTTTCACCTTTTGTGAGGCTATAGAAAATCAGGTTATTCTTGGCCATAGTAGTGCAAAAAAGTTTCATAGTTTTCCATATAAAGTTCAAACCAACATTTCTGAAAGGGGTTCTAGAAGAAGAAGTGTATATTGATCATCCAGATGGCTTTCTCATTCATAAATATGAGAAAAAAAATGTGTTAGCTGGATAAAGAATTGTATGGATTGAAGAAATCTTCAAGAACGTGGTATTCAGGACTAGATTAGTTTTTAAGAATCATAGTTTTCAGTTTGGAGGAGTAGATTACAATCTCTATGTTAAAAATGAATGTAATCAAATGATGATGGTGTTGGTTTATATTGATGACATAATTATTGGTGGAAAAAATGAAGATATATGCAATTATTTTGTAGAATTCCTGAAAAGTGAGATTGAAATGTCAATGATTAGAGACCTAAAGTTTTCCCTTGTTTTACAGGTGGCATAAGGAAGGAATAAAACATTCACTTATCAATATAAATATTCAAATGAGGTTTTTAGATGATTTAACATGGATAATTACAAGGAGATGAAAACTCTGATCGCTACCTAGATGAAACTATCATGAGATGATGAAGGCAAAGTGGTTAATGTCACAAAATATAGGTAGATCATTGGAATTCTGTTTTACTTAATAGTGACATGACTAAATATCATTTTTTCCACATGTCAGGCAACACATTATCAAATAAATCCCAAGTAATCCACTATCTTGCATTGAAAAAGAATACTTCGTTATATCAAGGGCACAATGGATTTCAATTTTATGTACCTTGAGAAATCCCAACAATAGTTATTGGGATACACAAATAAAGATTGGGATGAATCATATGATGATAGAAAATCAACGTCAGGTGGTGCATTCTATCTTGGAAGACTGTGTATTTATTGGATAAGAAAGAAACAAGATTTCATTTCACTAATCACTACAAAATCGGAATATATTATAGCCACTCAATATTTCAAGCAATTATTATAGATGAATCAGCAACATGATGATATGAGAGTTTTTGTGAAGTCTCCAATCAAAATCCATTGTGATAATTCAAGTGCTAAAAATATTACACAAGATCATGTCCATCATATAAGGACAAATCACATTGAAATAAATTATCATTTTATTAAAGAAAAGGTGGAGAAAGGGATTATGAAGTTGGAGTTTGTTCTTATAGAACTACAAGTTTCATACATTCTGATAAAGGACTTACCCAAAGAAGTGTTTTAAAGTAATCTACTAGCTCTGAGAGATTATTTGACTCCCCACACATGAAAATGTGTGGATATGGGACCCCCTCTCCTTGAGGTATGATGTGTTTTTCCTTAATGAACTGATCTGTGTTCTTTACCTGGTTGCAGACCATAATGAAGTGACCTTAGGGTTCTATGATAAAGTGACCTTCTGGTTTGTTGACAAAGGGGGAGAAATAATGGATGTCAAATGGGAGAAACTTTCTTATTCAATACATGAGTATTAGCTAATAGGTGGAGCAGCAAGATAGGGGGAGATGTGAGATAGGGGTAGTTTTAAATTCAATGATGCTTAAGGTGATTGATCAAAGGTTATATACTATGATAAATATAATTTATGATGAAAGTAGTTGAGTGGTTTTAGAATGAAGTTATTCATTGATGAACTTTTAATTAAAATATTGTTTATCATGACAAACATTGCTCATGTGGGCTTAGAGTGTGTGTTGAGTAATTGTTTGATCGAAATTTGAATCGAAGTAAGAGAATGGTGATAGAAGATGGTATAATATTTAACAAGGTATAAAAATGTGAAGAGTTGTCAAAAAACCAAAAGAGGGATATTGTTAGGAAAAAATCTCTTAAGGTAACATTGAATAATTTTTGGGTTGACTATGTTTGTTAACAAAAAAAGTTTCAATGGATTGATGTGGATTTATAGAGATATTGTTGAAAAAATATGTTGAAAAAGAACCACATAAAAGGAATGGACACTCTGGAGGTGGTACAAAAATATCGTATATAAGGTGGCTCTGTTTCCCAGTGTTTTCCAAATGTTTGGGTCCAAAAATTGAATAATGAAGAAAAGTGTTTTTGTAGAAGGATTTTGCGTGAAAATTTCTAGGAGGTTTGGAAAGTTGCATTAAATCCATTGTTCAAGGTTATTACATTAAAATATGGTGAGGGAAAGATATGAACGCAAGTTATGTTTTTGTAAGAAAGGTGAGTTTGTGCGAATGAGACCTGTGAAAATGAAACTTGCACGCTTGATGAATGTTTCAAGAGTTGTGAGTTGGGTTGGAAAAATGACTATAAATAGGTGGATACCCCCTCATTTGAGTATGCTCAACACTTAGAGGAAATCATAGATCTGGATAATGCACGTATTAAGTTGCGTGCAAGAAGGAATTTTCATGCAAGTAGTGAGTTGCACGTAAGAGTTTCATGCCAGAAGGGAATTTCACAAAATAAAGGAGTTACATGTTCGAAGGGAGTTGCACACAAGTAGTGAGTTGCATGAAAGTTTTTTTATTGTTAAAAAAGAACATGTTACACACAAGGAATTAAAGTAGCACATAAGACACCCAAGAGTTGAGTAGAAGTTTGAAGTTTCCCAGTACACCTACGGTAAGGTAGTATTCATTGATTTCATGAAATAGGAACTTCAAGAGAGAATTTATATATAATTGAGGATACATGATTTCATCAAAATAAAGATAACTACAAGTATATAAACTGTGATTGGATTTTTTTCAAGAGTAGTGTCCAAAGGAAGAGGAAGATGATGATCCATTCCACCAGAAGTGAACCAGAGAAAGAGGCATAGGGAGTGACCCTTGGGGAAGTAGTAATCTGACCATAAACATTGTAAAGGAAGTGAGCCTGGGCATATAGGTGATCTTTCCCAAACCATTTAATTTAAAGCGAGCTTTAGTAGATTTGGTACATTGGCACGTCACCTTTGTATAATCCTTATATGTAACCTAGTGAGGTTGAACCTAGTAAAATTTCCATTTCCTACGCATGGTTTAATTTATGTTCATACATTACTATGAGGGAAAGATAGAAGTATTTTTTTTTTACAATGAAACAAGATCCAAAGGGGAATTAGTTTTAATATTTCATCCCTAATTAACCCCCTCTCAAGGTATTTGACCTAGTAGGGCTAACAATAATATATATTAAATTATCATAGTTATAGTCAAAAAATAATGTTTGTTTATATACATTAATTAAATAATGAATACATATGATTAATATAAATATGATATATTAATATATATTTTTTAATAATTCAAATATATATATATTGTTTAAAAAAATATTTATAAAATTATAAATAAATAAATAATTATTTAAATAATTATAAAATTATAAAAAAAAATAAAAAAATATTTAAATAATTATAAAATTATAAAAAATATATTTATTATATTTGTAATTATATATATTTATCTATTAATAAATATATATAATTATATAAATATATATAATTATATAAATATATATAATTATTAAAATATATTTATAATTATATGCAAATATTTATAAATATATGTATTTATAATTATAATTATAAATAAATATATATTGAAATACGTATAAAATTATAATAAATATATTTAAATAATAAATATATTTATTATATTTATAATTATAGACACCTATATATTAATAAATATATATAATTATATATATAAATATATATATAAATATATATAAATATATTAATATATTTATAATTATATACAAATATTTATAAATATATTTATTTATAATTATAAATATAAAGAAATGTATAAACATATTTTTAAATAATAAATATATTTATTATAATTATAATTATATTTATTTGTATATTAATATATTAATATATATATATATACAATTATATAGTTTTCCATGAGGAATTTGACAGTTATCATGGAACTGCAAGAACTGGGTCTCATGGAGAGGTAGATGAATCATCAAACATTGACGATTGTGATGACACTTGATAAGATCCAAAGTAGTGGAAATGAGGCAGACACTCGAGAGGTCGTGGTGGCCCTCAAGGAAGGGGTGACATACATAAAATAAGAAAATCATTGAATGATTTTTTGTTTTTTGGTGGTATTTTCTTTTCCACTTTGCAACATTGCAACCCCTTTTTTCCTTATTATTGTACTTTTTCAATAATAAATTTCTTGATACCATGGACTCTCCATGGATTGGGTTGTTCGAGGTTATAATTATATACACATATATATAATTATATAAATAAACCCAAACAGCATGAATCGTGGGTTATAGCCTATGGTTCCATAATTTTTTAAAGATAAAAGTCATAAAATATAGAGGAAGATGAGGAGTCAAGAAAGTGTCAATCCACTACAAAATAATTAAGTTAATCATCTATGGAATAAGACACCACCCCTGCCTCTTAGATGACGGCCCCTGCATATTTTTAGATGATTTCAGGCCTCATCAACAACATGGGTCTCAATATAATCATCTTGTGGGGTTGGGTCCTCATGAGTCTAAGTATCCTGCTCTCTAGCCAGATCAATGCGCTTCAGTCCTTTTGTATCCGCACAAATATCCCAATAATTTTTTTTAAATTCCTTACAAAACACAGCCTTGACTTTAGACCTATTGAAAATATCCACCAGGATAAATTTATTATTACTAGAATCAAATAGATCCACAACCGAAGCCCCTCAACCATCTTCTATATCTCTCATTGGTGATCCCTCCTTCCTGGAGGCATAAGGAAAATAAGCAGTACGAGAGCCACTTTCTTTTGGATGATCCAGATTGGGCGATTCTTCCATCTTAATAAGAGGGTAACCACCTTCTAAATCCACAATGAACTTGTTTTCTCAAGCTACTTGACTTCAATTAGCTCTAATGTTCACTTAACTTCTTTTTTCCATCCTCAAGGGGCCTGATTCTTATGATTGTCTTTACTACCACCCAGGATGTTCTGATCCTGCACAATTCCAGAAATAGGAATTACCTGAAGGAATTATAGAAATTAAGACACCTTCAAGTCGAACATTAAAGAGTAATCATCAGTTCTCTTTTTAGGAACTCTATTAACAAAGGCTTTGTTATCATTGTTTGAGAAGGTCGAGACCATTTTCATTATACCCTTCAAATTATTTTAAAGAATCAAGTAATATTCCTACCATAATTGTCGATCAAATTTCTTTTCAGCTTCTTCCTCATAGTTTGATTGGTCATCAGTAGATGAATTATCATTAGGTATCATTCCAACTCCCTTATTAAGGGCCTATTTAATATAAAATTTAGCATGGTGATCTTCATTCACTTCAGAAATATCAACCAATGAACAAGTCCTCAAGAACATATGGGAAGAATCCACGCCTATATGCTTAGAAATTCCATTAGGTCTGCTAAACTAAAACCCAGGGGACCCACTTATCTTCTTGAACCAATAATTTATCCCCAGTATTGTCAGACCAAACAAAACTTTCACCCTAGGCCTTACCTGATTGCTACTTATTCTCCGTTTTATCATTTCCTCTGCCTTTATAGTGATAGGTCATGTATAGATGTCCCTTGGAACCATTGGTTTTTTAGGAAGGGGTCCTTTGACATATGTCTTGTGAGTGCCAAACAGAGTTTCAAATATCATATACTTTAGGAGGTTTCTCATGCTCCTAACTCAATATAATTCCACCAGAAGGTCTTGATATCATAACCCTATTAATAACGGTGATGCTAAAATCCACTTTGATAAGAATTCTAGAAAAATTCCCAAAATGTACCTGTTTTGTTTCTTTATCCATGGATATGGGGATTCTAATTGTAGAGGCAATATCATGGAGTATCTTTAGAGGCCATAAAATCCAGTTGAGTCTATGGAACTTAATCCATACCTACAAAAAAGTGTTCCTTGCTCGTAATAGATTAATGTTAATGGACCACTTCTGAAGGTGGAGTGAACTAGGATTCAATAATAGAAATCATTTTCATCATGCTCGATTACTAGCCTCATTTGAGGGGGAAATATAGTGAGAAAATCTTTAGACAATAGATATGCACCTCCAATATGAGAATCCCCAAATAAAAGAAATTATACATACCAATTCCTCCATCCTCCATAGTTTTTATCCTCTGGTGAGAAAAAGATGTCCAATGAGGGAATTTTTTACCCATGAAAGACTCTTAAAATAACCACTGGATTAGTATCAACATGTTCCATTGAACATTTCTTGAGAATCCTACACATAGATAAGTTTTAGAGAAAAATAAATAATCTTTGACCACCAGTGTCTCTCTAATCATAACTTTGTATAATCGCAACCAAGGATACAAATTCATCACCATGTCTTGAATAATATTTAGAGGATTGAGGACTATATTAGGAAGGTCCTTTAAATAATTGATTAAATACCAAGTAGTGTGTAATTTCCATTTCCATTAGATAACCCTAGTCAGTGATTCCATGGCATCGCTTGTCTTGATCCCGAACCATAATCTATTCTCATATATAATTATATATAATTATTTTAATATATTTATATTTATGTACAAATATTTATAAATATATTTATTTATAATTATAATTATACATTTATATTTAAATAATTAAAAAATTATAATAAATCTATTTATTTTATTTATAATTATATTTACTTATATATTTTTCTAAAAGGTTTGGCAGCTCATGTCGAGAAAAACCTGTAAGACTTTTTTGAGAGGATTTCAGTGGGAAAAGATTGCCTAATTTTGTGGAATGTTTTACCAAAAGGATAGAGGCCTTGGAAGTTAGATGATTTGGTTTTTATGGATTCATGCATATGAGGATTTTCGGATTGGAGGTGTGTATCACTTGGTAAGGGTTTTTTCACTACCTCTTCTCCTCTAATTAATGTAGGCATCATGCATAGAGTTTCATATCTATATTCTTGAAACCAGTATGGATTCATCATCCTGGATGGTCCTCATAATTCAATGTATCGTAGGTATGGATTTTTTTTGAAGTATGGTTTCATCTAAAAAACCTCAATTGGGTCCTTTGTTACCAGAGGATTTTTTATGATATTGCTACTGTAATTGGATCACCCATTCGTCTTGATAATGAAACCAAGAAGCTACGATTTGGACACTTTTATAGGATGTTAGTAGAGGTTAACATAATCTCCACCATCATATTGATGTGGAATATGAGAAGAAACCCTCTTTCTATGAGTTTTTCATGGTTGTTGGTCACTTAACGAATTCATAGTGAAGGAAGATTTATTGTGAGAATTGAGGGATGAAGGTTCATCATGTCACTAATTTCCACAAGAAGGAAGTGAAGGATGTTGTGATTGCGGTAGAGTCTCATGAAAAAGAAACTTTTAGGAACCTTTGATGGGAAATAAAGGGATGTTGAATGTGATACCCTCAGTTGGGTAGAACAGTGGACCCTCCAATTGTGATGATCTAGTAGATGTAGAAACAGTGAGGATGGAGCATGGTAATTTGAATCTGATGGGTATATAAGAATCCAACTATTTTATGGATGTGTTACCCCCCAATTCGGAAGGGGATGTGGTGGGAGATGCTGCTACTGACCAACTCCCTGATGGGCCTGAAAAGATGATTGGAGGTGACTCTGATAGTGAGTGTTATTCAAAATATTTTGTTGATTCTATGATTATACATGAGATCTAATTGCTTTTAGAAGGTGGAAACATTGGAAAGATAATGAAAAAAATAAGTTCACTGACATTAGAAAAATATATTGATATTTTACCAAGTGAAAAATATGTGGTAACACCCAAAGGAAAGAATACAGTAATAGATTATAAGGGTTTACAAATGGCTCCCTCTTGAGGATATAGACACTGTTTATCAATCAGTTTTCATTTATACAGTGGTGGATAATTTGGATGTTGAGAAGGATATTTCTTAAGGAATTTGGCATAAAAAATACAGAGATGGGATCAATATCAAAAAGGTTGTGTCCAAGGTAGAAGACGATATGATTAGGCTACCGCATGAGGATGTGGTCGAAAGAGTCATCTCACTCTGGAATAGAAAAAGCTCAGGGAGATGTATTTATATGGACAGAGAAGCTGAGAAATATTTTTAAATATATGTATTATTATTTATAATTAGATATAAATAAATAAATATTTATATAATTATAAAATTACATTAAAAATATTCAAATAATAAATATATTTATTATAATTTTATAAATAGATATTTATATATGAATACATATATATAATTATATATATATATATATGAAAAGATAGGGACAAAAGCCTTTTATTGAAAGATAAAAAACTGGTGGATGGTGTTATACATAGCCTCTTCCCTTATCAAAATTAGTCAAGGTATACTTTTTTTCTTCTAATATTATCGCCCAAATCATTTTCTTCATCCCAAACATCACTCCTGTTGATACATCCATTCCCACAACCCCAACCTCTACTTTTAAGATGACAACCTCTCCTTTATGTCATTTATTGCTACCAAAGTGCTTCAAGATTAGTGTCTTCCAAGTCTGTATTCCCAACATCTGATGGGGATTCCATTCTTTTAGATATATCATCTAGTAAAAATTCATTACTTTCTTTTTCTACAAATGTTTTCACCTTCTCTGTTAGATATCCACCATCATTCACATTATTAAGAGAATCAAGCCCTACATAGGGATTGTGCATAATAACTTGGGATTTGATTGCTACATTAAGTGGTTCTTGAACATTAGTTATCAAACACTCTAAATTTACTGGGTATCAATACACTCCTCAGTCAACTACACAAATCCCTGAAGAATCACTATGAACAAGTTTCAAATTTTTAATCGTACCAGGAGAATCAACATTAAATTTTGGTTTTCCATTATGTTCCCTAACAGTAATCTTATTATATTACATAATATTTTGATCAATAGAGTCCTAAAAGTAAGTTTCATTAGGACATTGATCACCCATTGAATTTTTAACTAGTATAACATCTCCATCCATTATTTCTTTTCTGGGATGAAAAGTGTTAGCATAAATGACCCTAATATCCTCCAAAGCATTGATGGAGGACCCAATAGATGCATTAGACATATATTTGTAAGAAGGTATGTCTTTATCACCCATATATTTATCCAATTGTTTATCAACATCTTCAGGAGGGATATTTTAATAATCAATGTGGATGGAGTCTTCCTCAGTAATGTCATCCCAAGTTCTACACTTCACCTACTCATTTGGACCCAAAGTAGAAGGCTATATATCATCAGTTATTAACACTTCCTTACCCTTATAATTAGAAACCATGTTATGAAAATCATTATTCCCTATGTTTCCATCATAAAAAGAAGGATATAAAACCTTATCCTCCCCATTCAGTATACTACCAACCCTTGCTATCTTCCTCCTCCTACACTCTAGCACCACATGCCCTTTCAATTTACAAAAATCACTATAGGTGTCTTACCTGAATCTTTACTTTTCATTACCAATGGATTTACAATCACTAAAAATAGATATAATTTCATAGGTTGAATGGTTAATTCAATGTTAAAATCAATAGTGGTCATAGTCATGTTATCAATAGGGGGTTAATTGAGGTCTATTTCCTCCAAGAAATGCATAAAATACCCATAACATGCTTCCTCTGTTGCACTATCCAATTTGAGTGAAGTTCGAATCCTTGATGAAACGTCAAATAAGATTCTAGGATGCCCCAAGATCTATCTTAGACCATAAATCTGAACCCAAACTTGGATCCTTGTGCTTCACGATGTAAAAAGATTGAAACTTGGATTCCAATTTTAAAGACAATGCATACCTGGATTGAGAATGATTGGCCTGATCTCACAAGACATAAACATAAAATGTTTCAATGGGAATAATTTATGGAAATATACACACCCAATGGGAATACACTTACAATCATGTAATCCCCATGAGACAGAGAGCTTTCGAATCAAATCTTTATCTTTCCATGCTTTTTGTTCCGAAGGAAGGACTATTCGTTCAATAATTGAAAGCTCATAGATCTTGAACCTATCAAGGATTAAATTATGATTAAAACAATTGAAATTCAATTTTTTGTATTTAAAATTCCTTTTAGAATCCCAATCATTTCCAGAATAAAAATATCTATAGGTGTCACTCGGATCAAAACCTTGAGGAGTAGAAAATGTCCCCACTTTTAGATTCCTCAGATGATGAATTGAGTGAGGTAAAACCAAAGATTATTCTAATACAACCTTATGTGAGTTGAATATTCCTTGAATAATAAATGACTCAACCATTGTAGCATGATCTGAAAATTCAATAAAGGAAAAACACTAATATCCAACGAGAGAGCTAGAGAAGAACTCCTGTAGACCTTCCATCTCCAAATATATTTATAATTATAATTATAAATATATAAATATATTTTTAAATAATTATAAAATTATAACAAATATATTTTATTATATTTATAATTTTATAAGTATATATAACAATATAAATATATATAATTATATAAATTTGTTTATAAATATATACAAATCTTAATAAATATGTATAATTTTTTAAATATATTAATTTATATTTATAATTATAAATAAAAAAATAAATTATTAAAATTAGATATTTATCATTACATAAAAGTGATTATAAAGTGTAGTTTTAGCAGCGCTTACTATTTTAACACTCATAGTACTACTCTTTATTGGAATTTTTTAGAAATTGATGAAAAACAATACTTACTCAAGCTTATAAAAGAAATAATAACAAAGTCTCCTATCTCATGATTTCAAGATCTCATGGTACCCTACTACATACACTACACTTGATCTTCATCAAATTTCTCAACGAATTTATCCTCTCCAAATCTAATGTATGTACCGATTTATTTTGTTAGCACCACCCAATTTATTTCCAGACCGCAAGTTGCACTGATGAATATTCCTTATGTTTTTATGTGCTATGTATCCATGTAATTCACCCCTTCACCACATCACATGACCCATCATGGCTTCCACAACACTTGGTTAAATGGATTACATTCTTCTTTTCTCATAAGTCAAACCACCACCTAAATACTCAATTACCACCTCCAAATTTAATTTTTTCATTGTCTCTTCGATTTTGGAATGTATTTTCACCCTTGAATGATATAAAAAATGTTGGAGGGTGGTCTTGGTTTATGTTTATTCCATGATACATTATAAGGACAATAGAAATTGAGGGATAAAGATCAATTGTACAGAGAAACCTATTTATACGAGTTTTATATTTAATTGATTATTTTATATTTTAATCTATATTTTTATAGTAGAGACAAGTTTTGATTCTTACCTATATACATGGTAATTTTTTTATTAATCCCCATAAATATTTATGTTCTCTCCTTCATTATTTATAGATTTAGCAACATTTTGTGTTTAATGATCACTTTTTTTTAATTCTTGATGTTTATCTTGTTCAAACACTGTGAATCAAAGTTGGTTTTTTTTCATTCTGGTATGTTTGAAAAAAAAATGTTATATTGTTGATTATTCCATACTGTTTCGATACTCAAATTGAAAATGAAAATTGACTATATTTTAATTTATAATTCAATTTTTTAGAAGAATAATATTCATTATTATGTTTTCTAGTTTTGAATAATTCACAATCATTTTACTTAGTGACATTAACACTTATTTTTGTGATTCAATCATGGTGATAATTTTATTATTCATGTTTATTGGAACCATTAATTGAATTTTGTTCATTATATTTTTTTTCAGTGTTGAAAATATTTTAACAAATATAATAATTTTTTTTTTATTTGTGAGACTATTATTATATTCAATAGTGGTATTTTCTAATATGAAAATGATTATAAAATAATATATATTTTAAATTTTTATATTACCTCATATATATATATATATGTAAATTGTTATACATATTATACTGTATTATATTTGAGTTAAGTTTCTCAACAGGTGTTGACTATTGTTAATAGTTTGAAATATTGGTTCAAAATGGAAAGGTATTAGTTTTCAAAATAGTGAGTGAGATTTCTAAGGTAGTTTGAAAACTAATTCAGTGTTTTATTTTCGAACAATTTTTTTTAACGTGTGATGTTTTTGTTAAAAAGTGATATTAAATAAAGGGTAACATATTTTTTAGCAGGTAAAATTATTTTTAAAAACTAAAAAAAAGACCCAATGATTTATTATGATAATTTTCATCGGTTTTTTAAAATGTAAATGTGTTTTTAAGGGTAAATTATTGGTATTATAATTAATAAATGGGATTTCTATGATGTTTTAGAATGAGTATGATATTTTGGATTTTGATGATAATCCTAATAATGGATCTTTTAAATTTCACATTGAATTTAAAATGTAGTTATGCGATTTGAAATTAAAGTGAATAGATTAAGTGGTTTTTTTGTAGTGTAGTATGATCTATCTTCAATGTTTGATCCATATAAACTAACTGATTTTCATTTCCTTTTCAAACACTCCGTAAAATATGTTTTATAAATTTGAGTGTTATCTATGTTTATAAATGCAATTGGATGAGTGGTATAAATATTTATAAATCCATACATGTGTAAGGAAAAAGGGTTGTTTGTATATTTAAAAGATTATATTAACATTCATAGACCCCCTAGTTACACATAATCTCGCATACCACATACTATATATTGATAGTAGCACCATTAAAATGGCATGCCACTAACTCCATCCACCCCATTGAATATCCATCATGACCCCAATCCCAAAACCTTGGATTAATAGGAAGCTAAAGACTAGTGAAATTTAGTCCTTATACCAAAATACTGTTCCTTTTCATGGAGTAATTAAAGGATTACTTTGAATGATGAATCTATAATGACAGTCTCAACATAAGTGAATGTAAGACCATCCAGCTAAGACTTTTAATGATCACACCAACCAAGGATCCCCATATAGGGATATGACTACTGAAGCAATTTTTTCAACTTTAATAGAAAAACTAAAACATTTTGTCCTGTTATTCTCTAACTACATATCCAATGAAAATATAGATTAAGGATACAACTATCATCCTCACCAACTTCATCTCCTGAATAGTTATTATTGCATTTTCTTTTCTGAGACTCATGCCCCATCTGTTCTGGACAAGTACTTATATTGATTAAACTACCCTAAGTAGTAGTCATCCCATACTCAGTAATAGTGATTATTATGGATGAATTTGGAGGATAAAACATACCACTAGTAGAGTAATTATTTTCATATATTCAATTACCCACTTCTGTCACAACATACTAAATTTATTTGAAACATTCAAATATTGGGTTCCATTTATTTGAAAGGTCCACTTTTGTGTATTTATTTTTTAAAATATTTATATTATCGAATGAAATAGTATGGATATGAATAAAAAATGGATGGATTAAAATCATATGAAAAAAGAGTATGAATACAAGGTGAAATAGTTTATCATTTTTTCAAAAGATAATGTATATAACCCTTCTCAAATTCTTTTTCTGTGTATAAATTATTGTTATTCAAGACTAATTTCTCCAGAGGAATTATAAAAAAACTAGATTTATCACAGATTAGATCAAATTTATTAATGTTGGAATAAACATGGGAAAAAAGTTAATGTAGCTATTTATAGGGATAACACTGCATTTTATGGATCATTTAATATGATTATAAGTGTGGAAAATGAAGAAGACCATATTGGGGATTTGATTTCAAATGTGAATGATGATTAATATTGTACTGAGGAAATGATAATGATTGTTGAATATGAACTTCATGATTGTCTAAATTTTTTAGAAGTTAATAATTTGTGAAAAGATGTCATTGTATGATGGTTATACTAAATATACATCATTTTTATCCTTAATGAAGATGTATAATTTACAAACTTTCAACAGATGGAGTGATTCTAGTTTTATTGAACTACTTGATTTATTGAATGATATGATACTTGAAGAAAATGAGCTTCCTATAAGAACATACGATGCTGAATGAGTACTATGTTCAGTGAGTATGATCTCTAAAAGAATACATGCCGATCCAAATGATTGAATAATGTTTTACAAGGATCAAAATTCCCTTAAAGAATTCCCAAAGTTTGGTTTTTCTAGTTAAATAAAGGATGGATCGGGTCCTATGAAAGTTGTATGGTACTTTATAATCATTCCAAGGTTTAGGTGCCTATATTAAAGTGAGGATACTACAAGGAATTTTCTTGATAATCATTCATCGAGACTATGTTTCTAGTAAATCACATATTTCTACCCTGAAAAAATAAGTACCGATCTTGGATGATATCATTAGATGAGAGTTCGTAAGAACATACAGCCCCAAATCCACTAAAAGGTGATCAAATTTTTGAGAATTTAGAATACATGGACACTATTTTTGGTAAATTTTTTTGAAAAAAATTTGAAAATCGGTTAGAAAAGTTATCGGTTTTTTTTTGAATTACCATACTAGAATTATTTGTATGATAGGAATTTTCTTGATTTATGCTTGTTGAAAAAAAATGTATGTGATAGTTTCATTAGAACATTACTAAATCCACCCATAAAAATAAAGGATATAATTAAGGCTTGTTTGGATATGATTTACATGGGAATACAAGAATATTTGGCACCAATGAAAGGTAAAATATAGAATCTTATTCCTCTAGTTTCGTACAATCTTTCTAGGAAGAAGATACATCATCTTTACAGCTTCTTTAATGATGTAAAGGCTCTAGATGGTACTCCTTGAATATCAAGAATATCATGTCAATGAATGATTTAATCTTAAAGGGTATAAAATCACATGACTTTCATGTTTTGATGCGAGATTTAACACCTGTATCTTTATGTTTCATTTTTCCTAAGCAATTTTTTCATACATTGACTAATATTTTTTTATTTTTCCATAATATATGTAGAAAATTTATATACTAGATAAAATAACCAACTATGGAAAATGAAATTTTCATCCTATTATGTGAATTGGCAATTTTCTTCCCATCGGTATTATTTGATATGATGGTTCTCTTGATTGCTCACTTGGTAAGAGAGATTTAACTATGTGGTCCTATATATTACATATGGGAGTACCCCATTGAATTTTATATGAATATTTTTAAAGGGTATATCAAAAATAGGATTCCATGAGAAGGTTGTATTATAGAGTGACATATTGTTTAGGAATCCATTGAATTTTAAACCGACTACCTTTTAGTGTGGAAATAATTGGTCAGCTGAAATTTTCTCACACTAGGCAACTTATGAGTAAAGGAATTTCTAGAATGAATTTTGACACAATCAATATTAAATATTGGATTCAGGACCACCTTTATGTTTTTTCATGATAGTTTAGAGGTTTTACCATATGTTTAATCCCATGAATATATTATTAGTCATATGAATCCATAAAGGAATTAAATTTTGATATCAAATACACATAATAAATATTTTATATGATCGTTTTGAGACCAAATTTTTAAGGAGTCAACTAAAAAGCCTAATTCAATTTTAGAATGACTTTAATGGATAGATAGAGGAACAATTTTATATTTATTATCTTATAATGGTTATTTAATTAATGGTTACACATTCAATAAAAATGAAAATGATGAATTAAGTTCTATATAAGGAGTGGAGTTACAATTATGGATAAAGTGATGGATTTATCTGGTACTGTTGAAATTTTTTTAGTTACATGGATGTAAAGGTGTTAAATGGAAATTCATTAAAAAAAATATATAGAAATAAGAGAGAAAAATTCCAAAGGTTGTATCCTTCACTAAAGGAACCTTCATGTAGCTACCCCTATGCAGTGTCGGTCTGTAGGGTACCAATGCATCCATTAGTGATGTACAAGCCCAAAGTCCCATATTTTCCAATACATAGGACCTTGGGGATCCACATGTAAGACAATAAAAAATACCAAAGAAATATTGATTCTATCATTTCCCTAATACTTCTCCCGATCCCTCATAAACCTTCCAGGTGTCTCTCCGGAACCTAAGATAATAGGTAATTAAGGGGGGTAGTGGAACCAAATTTCTCCCAAGGTCTGAAATACATAATACCTATTTCAGGAACCCTTTACCATATGGTTGATGTTCACTATAATGAGGTCCCCTTCTATAATTAGGGACATATGAAATATAATTCTAGGAACAACTGTAGAAACCCTTGAAGCCTTGAGAAAATCCTTACTGAAGTGTTGTTTCTTAGGTGGGTCGTTGCCTAAAGTACCTTCATATCATGCAGGACTACCTATACGAATCACTTCTAGTCCGTGCAGGAATACCCCATGTGAGACCCCTTTGGCTCTCCCAGCATCCACTCTAAATGATACACCCCTCAAAACCACTTCTAATCCACCAATGGAAGGGATACTATTCATTTGGATATTTCCTCCAAGAGAAATTAAATTGATACATCCACCAGTGCCTCCAGATTGGAAAGACCATAGAAGGAGGCACATTAGCATGTCTCTTATTTGGGTATGCATTCCTTCATTTAGATGTGTACCACACTTGTCTGACCTGATAGGTAGGGTCCTTTGGGTGTATGTGAGTATGAATCCCCTTGGTTAGGAGGACCTTAAACCTGGGGGAAGTGTCAAGGATCCCTCTATCTTAGATACTAGGGCTAGGACCACGGCCTCCCCTAGTCATATCTAAGATCCAGCATCTAAAGTTCCAAGTGGGGAGGGTTAGGATCACACTTTATCTTTCCCTTTGACAAGGATTGAGATCATCCCCTCTTCTTCATGAACTAATTTGAGGTCATCCATCCTAGATTAACCCCTGACCTTTATTCCAGGATCCATCATACTTCATTCCTTCCTCCTCCATACCCTTGTGTCATCCATATGGGTAGTCTGACATGACTACCATGGATACAAAAACAATGGGGGATATAGGAACTATAAATCCCTTTCTCTATCCCTTTGGGTATACGGTACAATGATAGGAGGGAGGTGACATAGCCTTCTCTCTTTCCCGATCCCTTTGGATTTTGTCCATGTCCACCAGTGGAAAAATTAGATTGTGTGGTTTCTACAAATCTACCTATACCTATCATTTATCACATTTACAATGAATCACATGGATTTTTAGGTTAGTGGTGATAATAAAATACACATAATCCCAAACTTATGGGCCTCTTATTCGGTATAATTCCCAATAATAACCAGGTTTCTTGGGCATCATTCCAAGTGTAAGTCCCAACCAAAAAAGGAATCCGATACAGAAATAATACCCAACTTAATCCTATAAAATGTATGTACTCCCCTATAATACAAACCTTTGAGGACCTCCATAGGTGCAGGTCCTCATAGATGAACTACATGGTATTTGATTCCCATACATGTGGGATATGTAGAAAGCCTCCCTATGGTTCAAATACAAGACCCCAAATTAGCCCTAAATCTCTATGGGTCACAATCCCAGTAGAGACTTAATCATAATGGTAGTCATATCCTTCCTAGGTTACCTGGTCCGCTTCAGCATAAACCCCACAACAAACATTGACTAGTCACCTTCTTCCTAGTTTTCATTAATGTATGACGTTAAACTACCCGGTTTAGTCCTCATCACATGACCTTAAAAAGTATGATTTGTACCATTATGTGGAATAGAACAACATGGGTTATAATTCCATTCATAAGAATACAAAAGAAGCCCATCTAATGGGTCTGATGATAACATCAAAACAAATCCTGTCTCCCTAGATGACGATTCACTCTAGAGAGGCCCACGTCATGGCTCAAAACCAACGTCATGATAATGAACAACAAAAGAATATTTGATCAATACATAATAGGTTAACATTGATAGAGAAACTTGGATACATACAAACATCTCCAATAATGAATATCCTCAGATACATACAGATGATTCAAAATTCCACACATGCTAATAATTGAATGTTAATCCAAGGGTGACCCAAGTCATTCTTGGGAATTAATTAAGGATTCACAAACATATCATAAATATATAAGGGAGTCCCAAATTAGGAAATAATTCCCCCCAAAAGTCTTTGATAAACCTGACATCCTATCATCTCAACCAATGTAATTTCTTATGTATCATTGGACAAACTTCCTAGA
This sequence comes from Viscum album, assembly GCA_963277665.1. Taxonomy (NCBI): domain Eukaryota; kingdom Viridiplantae; phylum Streptophyta; class Magnoliopsida; order Santalales; family Viscaceae; genus Viscum; species Viscum album. The sequence goes on from OY728144.1 coordinate 212,758,545, forward strand.
GACTGACTGCCTTTAGAAATAAATTACCTCATGGATATAAAACTGTTGGTAATTTCATGATACTTGAAAAAAATCCTATTTTAATATGTTTAGAAATATTGGAATAGAATTTAATGATTGAACAAAACTGAACCCCAATGAATCAATTATCAAGTTCAACCACATTTTCATCAGAAACAAAAACAATGAAGTTGACTTGAATCCTTAACCAAGATGATGGATTCACCCATATATCAAGCCCCTATCTATATCAAAATAAAATAGGGCCAGAAAAGACAATCAATCATATATATGTTCATTTAATTAGATGTTTCTTTGATGGATTTTTCTTGTTTGTGTCTATCACCTAACTTCCAGGCACTTCCATTAGGTTCTCCATTCAATCCAAATAGAGTCATTCCAACTCTCACAGATTCATTCCACAACTACTGTTAATGTTTTGTCTTTTACAAGGAAGATGATGCCTTCACCAACCAAGAATCTTCAACATTAGGTCTCAAATTCACTAGTCCGTGGGTATCTCCAAAATGGTACAATCCACACCCTAGAGGCTGACTGACATTCCCCCTGGATTGAAATGCCCCACTGGTCATCCTACTAGTAGTGACTAGTGGTCCATATGTATACAACACCAAATTCAATATTCAACCATTTTAAGAACTTATCCCTTGAACCCAAAAACGGTTCCCTCCCTTATCTTAAGGAGGTGGATCAAGAGGCCACAAAAAACATCATCCAAAAGACACAAGGGCCCTTCCAAAGGGATCCTGCCAGCAATTTATTCCACCAACAACACCTGATAGTGAACCCTAAGCATGTTGAGGGTTCCACCTATGTAATTTAGGCCCACTTCATCTAGACCTGAGTATTCATGAAGAACCATCAAGGACGACAGCTTACCAATGCAGGGTTACACATCTGTCCCCTCTAGAGAATCCTACCAATCAAATTTTATGGTAAACTATGAGAGACCACATAAAACTACCCACCTTAATTCATATAGCTAACAGACTCACCTGGAATCATCCAATTAACATCACCATTTAAATGTAGTGGAACATAATGAGTAGTAACATACACCGGGCTACACCAATAAATCATGCTAACAGACTCATATGTTAGTGTCTGAAGAAGCTCATCGGTCAAATTCTGTAGAAAACCGAGAGAGGGAACACACACTATCCAACATTTATCAATCCTTACAATAGAATAATATAACAACACCAAGATAATTTAATAAAAAAGACTTCATGATTAATAAAGGCATACCTAAATCTATACCCCACACTTGAGTACTATTAGTATTTACTAGAAGGAAGTGGAGTATATAAGTAGAAAAAATCCATTATCTAGAAACAGAATTGGTATATATCCCCATTCAAGTCATTGAAGTCACCGTGAACATCCTGAAAATGTTAGAAGTTAAGATGAAAAAATATTACCACATCCTATAGACCTACCAAGAAATTATAATGGAGAAAACAGTAGTGATATAGGGATAGACACACAGATTCATCCCCATTAGTGGGGTGGTTCATTTATTTGTCACACCAAAGAAGAAACATACCTCTTCTCCCATAAAAGAGGGGCATGGGAAAATCTCTCCCATGATATACAGACAAATGGATTGGGAAAATACACTCGTTCTAATAGAATGTAATCAGCATATTATAATGGATACTCTATGGGGGAAAACCCTTTCCAAATTTCCTGGATCCTGTTAGCAAATTTTGGAAACAACATGGGAGATAGTCAAGAAATATTCTATATCTAAAAACCGCTTTCCCCATCAAGTGTCCCTAGTTTCTTAAAATAAGGCATAAAAAGAAGCCTCACTAGAGATAACTAGAAATTGAAGAGATGATTTATGATCCTACTCTACTTAATACTGTAGTTCTTGAATCCCTCAAATATTTATCTATGATAGTTCACAATCCTACTATCCCATTACCAAATTATGGGAGTGGTAATAGTATTTCTGAAGGTCCTCCCTAAACAATTCACTATGAAGTATTGCTTCATGTCCATGATTTAATCGACTTTGAGATCCCATCTCCCAATGAGAGTCATGATCACCCTCTAAATGTCTAGATGATCAAAGAGAAATATGGTCTTCCCTATAATGTAATCCACCATGGTAGTCCTCCCCATGATGGAATTATTTTAAAAAGTTATCTCCACATTAGTGTATCAATTCATCAAGAGAGGCCCCCCATGGTAATGTAGTGATGAGAAATCCCTCCTACCATGAGAAAATGGGAAAACATGGCCATTCATGTCTGATGATTTTCCATAAAAAAGTGAAATTCTTTCTCTGTTGGAAGATATACCAGGGTGATTTTCACTCTCTGAACCACCCTTGGACCACTTATCTTCCAACATAATAGAGGAATTACCCACCAATATCAATTCTTATGATAAAGCGAAAGGAAAGCATCCACTTTGGTCAGACCAGGTTGAAGAACCTTTGGAAAAATACAGATAAGACATGCCAAACATGAGGAAACAAAATTCTAAAGAAAACATACCAGTCATGTTTTGGCATTTATCGACCCCTCAATACTTCATTCTAGTGGTTTTCTCAGAAGATTGAGTGAACTGCATATGCCACAACATATGAAACACTCTTCATAACATGAGTGGAAATTTATTAACCTACAAAGAGAATAAATATCATGTAAATATAATTCAAGGTATGAAACACTAAATTGACTTATTGTACTCCTAGATGCATGAAATCCAAATCTTGAGAAACAACAAGGATCCCTTTAATGTTCATCCCTCAGTGTGATAAAGATATTGTGATAGATGATTGAAGATTCCTCCTAGTGTCCATATCATTGGATGGCGTGAACATGGAGGATTTCATTTCATTATGCTCTCCAACTAGCAAAGCCTGTCAAATGTGGTATCATGCAATGCAATAACTTCAGGCCAGCTTATAAAAATGTAATCGCTTCACAACTGATTATATGATCAACAAAATGATTCTTAAAATGACTCTCATAGACATCGACCCAGAAGAGATCTGGATATTTAGATAAACTTTCGTCAAGAATATGAAAATATTGAGTAAGACTCCCACTTAGGGGAAGTCAACTATCATATAGCGCAAATATTTGAAATAATAAAATAATCTTTCATATTTGGTGATTCTAGCGGATACCAAATGATAAATCCATCCCATGTTTGAATAAAACTTCATAAAATTTGAATAGAAGCCACAAAAGCAGAATCCATGACAATCTAGGAGGAGCTCCATCCCTCGACAAAAGGGGATTTTTTAGCACAACCATTGAGGAAAATTTTTTTGTCTTGAAGAGTTGTGATAGTGGAATTGGAACAAAACCAACCCACAAGTATGGGGGTGTTTTCACTTCAACAACCTCTCCTTAGAGAAATTTAGGATTATCCCAATTAGGGGGAATAATCCAGAATAAATCCTCACAATTTTTCCCATCCCATGATTTGATATTCTCATTAGAAACATCTATGACTTAATTTTCTAGATATTCCCTTTGGATTAATGTCCACCAAACAGCTCCCATAAAATTAGTGAAGGATATTAAAAGGCCCTATGGAGGGTGTAGAAAACTTTTGTCTTACAAAGACACTAATAAAATGACAAAAATGAATTATGAGTTATTGAATGTAATTAACACTACCCCTATAGACCCAATGGAACATGAGGTGAACTTGAAGCTAGATTAAGAGGAGGATGTTTAAGTTCATAATATGGTACACTCTAAAATTATTAAAGGAAGTGGGAATACCTAGAACCAGATAATTTCCCTAAATTTGAGAATCTCATCAATTTCTCTCCCACTAACTCCTCAGAGAGAACCCAACAAAGAAAAGGAAAAAGGTAAGTTTGTGCCTCACCTACTCCATGAAAAAGTGGGACCCCTCACACTTGAGGAAATATTTTATCAACAAGAGGAAGAGAAGAAATAATGTAATAGATTTAGTGCAGAACTAGTCCAAGGTAGCCTTCCTATTGGATATGTTCTATAAGAATATCCTCAAGTTTCACTCTCAACCGATGTACCTCAACAAAGAGAGTTTGACACAATGAACAAAAAGGATCTAGAAAATCCACTCAACATGGGATACAAAATAAAAATATACCTAGATCCTATGATATCAAATCATGATTTCCCTTCACTGGGTATAAATCCAAAAAGGTTCTAGGAGCATCCTTACCAGCCTACCCCTATAGACTACCCATTATAAATACTCTTAAGTGTCACCACATATGGTCCCTTCGCCTACTGCCCCTATTCAATCTCCTTATCATATATACATTTCTCAAGATATCATGAATAATTTTGAGTCACTAATGGCTCAATTATGATCCATGGAGGAATGTTGTGCGCCATTGCAACTAGGGAAGAAGTCGTACCCCTAATGGGTTGATTCAACTCTTCCATCCTCAAACTATGAAAATCCAACATTTTGAATTTTGAACAGCTCTAGGATCCGAGAGTACCACTTGATACATTTATTGTCCCACAGTGACATTAGGATGAGAACCAATAAACAATAATAGGTAGTGAGACTCAGGTGCTTAATTTATTCAGTACAGGGACCAACCTTTGTGTGGTACACTAGGTTTCCAGATTGATTAATTACATAGTGGGAAGATCTCTGTCAGAAGTTTCTATTCCAATTTTTCTGCACTTTACATCAGAAAATATTCCTTGAACTATAAAACTAAAAATATCTCAACAATGAGAGGTTATTGGATTTAATTACTCAGTGAAAAGTATTGACATACTCCTCAAACCTATAACATCCCAAATAAGACTCCTTGCCCATATATAGAGTGAAACTTCATGACGATTTGGACACACCAATAATCCATATAAAATACATATGAGGGTTTCATGACCTCTTATATATTTATCAAAGAGTGTAAAACTCTATCACATATAACAAGGCTAAGGATAGAGAAATTCCATCATCTCAGGCAAATATAATTGAGAAATTAGAGGGCTCTACTATTACACTTAAGCATAATCCGTGCACCTACTACTGCTCCAATACATGGACCATATCATGTTGCTCCACCTAGTAAACATAAGTAATGAAACATTCTTCATCATGATTATAAAAGATAACATTGGAAAAAAATTGAAGATATTTTAAAAAAGGTATATTCATTTTTAAATGACTAAGTCCCTAGATACATTATTTTTGCATTAGAGAACAACTTGATAAAGTTTCCAAATACCAAGAATCCCAATTGGGACGAAGAATAAGATCTCCCAAACTATTTCCCCTTCCATCGAGCATTGGGGACCAACATACATGAATGCATAATTTTCAAAGACATCTTACAAAAGTTGGTGGACTCTAGGAATGTGAAGCTAGGGAATCCACCGATGCAGGTGGAATGTGTTTATGATACTGATTCAGAGGAGAAGAATGAATGGAAGGAAGTTACTCACCTGGGTATGAAGAATTTCAGTGACTCGATGGTAAAAATAATAGAGTCATGCTATCCTCTGAGCACAGTTGAAATAGTCAACTATGCCCTTGATGCTTCTACTACAACATAGCCAACTACATCGATAGCTCAGTCCTATAAAATCCAGTCTTCCAAAAACTGACACAACCAGAAGGGTAAGGATAAAACGTAAGAATATGATCATATTCTAAATTCGAATATGTATTTAAATTTAGAGGACTTCATACTTCTAGTTCCAGATGCACGAGCACCACCCCACCAAACATTACAATAAGGTTTAACATGTTAGAAGGGATCTTCATCAGACAAGGAGTTGATCTTTAGTACCATTAATGCTATTAAGATAATGGATCCATTCTCACATAATTAGTATGACTACGAACCATAATTCCCTATATTTTATTGGGTAACTGGGGGGGAGAGGTCATAATATTTGAGGATACATGGGAATATGCAGTCATTCCAAGAGTCACTACTCTAACCGCATCACTTATCAAACCCTCTACATGACTGAAACTCAGGGGATAGATCTCTATTGATCTTATTATGAGAAAGAAAGTTTCCCCACACATGTCATATTTTATTCAAACATGATCATCCTATAACATCATCAAGTGGACATGTTATCACCTAATAAACCTTGACATGAAGGCAGGCCCAGACAAACTAATCCTTCAAGAGCTGAAACACCTCCAGTTTCTATTCTAAGGGATGATCCATGCACATAAAGTAATCTAGTTCCTAAAGAACTTGTAAAAGAGAGTCCCCATGCCAGTAAGCATAGAAATTTGGGCCAGAAGTATTATGTTTTGAAGAAACTAGCCCTGGTTCTGGATAAATTTTCAATAATGGATGCCTTGATGCTATCAAATTACGTATGAGAGACACTCATAGAGGCCTTGTCACTCCATAAAGAGTTTGAAGTTGAATTCACAACCATCGAAGTATATAGTGTAGAGAATGATCCTACATTATGACACATGGCCAATTATTTCACAGAACATGATGGGGATTCCAACATTCAGGGACAAGTTAACCCTTTTATATATATCTGTAAGTATAAATTACATTTATACCTGATGAGTCTTATTAGAAAATGTCTTAGGAATCAACCTCATTATAGTCCAGACACTTCATCAAATGGATTTCAATGAATCTAACTTTCCCCCTTCACTTTAATATTTTAGGGTTATGAAAAGAATGAGAAAAAGACTCATGAAAAAATCTAACTCAATACTCAGTTTGGGTATCTTGTGGATGACTTATAATTCATGGTTGTTTAGAAATATATGACCTTCAAAGATATGCTAGGAAGACCTTGGCTACATCAACATGCGACTATCCTCTCGTCATAACACCAGTGCCTCAAAGATGTTATCAGTGGTAAAATTTAGACATTCCATGTGGAAAAAACCCCATTTATTTTTTTTGAATCACAATAAATTGATGTAGGATTATACCATAGGGAAGGAAAGTAGTTCGTTTCTGATGATTTCACTCAAATCAATTCCCTGGATGGTTTGAAGACGGTCCAGGATAACCCTTTTAAGAAGCTAGGGGTATAGTATATTATTACCATAAATCAAATCTAAGAGGTGGGTACAAATTTGAGTGCACTTTCAATGACTTATGTGACATAACTCATAAAAAATGACCCTGAAAATGCTTGATAATTTGTCAACTCTACCAGCAGTAATGAAGGTCCAGATGAAAATGTCTTTATTCTGTCCTCTGAGCTTTGAAAAATCCTTATTATGTTAGTTTCACTATGAGAAGTCTTCATATAAATGGTGGAAAATTAAGATACTCATTCTCAGACCCTTGTATCCCCTTTGGATCTCCAAAAAGGCCTCACTCCACCAATCGATATATAAATAGTTCTTTCCTCTTCATAATCCCCAAATATCGAATCCTCCCCTAACTCTAAGATAATTGCTACATCACTTACTTCCAAAGTAAAGGTGTAAGAAGTAAATAATGATTGAGAGGAAGAGGAATAAGGTCTTATTAATTCCCCTCCATCATTTAAGAAAGGTTTATCCACCATTATTAATGAGCTCAGGGAAATAAACATGGCCCCAAAAGAAGATCCACAACCCACTTTGATTAGTGCGGCCATGACTTTTTAAGAATAAGAAGTATATACCTCCTTACTAAAGAAAAACCAGGATGTGTTCACATGTAATTATATAGAGATCAAAATACATGATCTTGAGGTGGCCACCCACCATGTGGGATTTCTATAAGACCACCACAGATACAATCATGCAACTAGAAGGACACACCCAACTCACGCCTCCAAAATTGAGGCCGAAGTGGAAAAAATCATCAACTTCATCCAGGAATTTTATCATCCAATATGGATAACCAATATCATCTTATAAAATAAGAAAAATGGTAAAATTAAGGTTGACATTGACTTTAGAGATCTCAACTGGAACTGCCCGAAAGATGAATTCTCACTTCCGATCCGAGAGCCACTATTTGATGCAGCAATTGGTTATCAAGAACTATACTTTATGGATGGATATTAAAGGTACAACCAAATTTTCATGGATCTAAAAGACAAATAATCCACTTCCTTCAAGGCCCCCCTAGGTATTATAATACCATTAATTAATTCCATTTGGCTTGAGGAATGCTGGTGCCACATACCAACGTGATATGAATCGTATCTTCAAAACATTCCTGGGGAAGTTTTTATAATGCTACATTAGTGATCTAGTGGTTAAGTACCAATAACATTATAACCACCCAGATGATATTGAGATTATCTTCCATAATCTATGACGACATATATTGAAAATAAACTCCTTAAAATGTGCTTTTGGGGTAACCTTGGGAAAGTTTATTGGCTTCATTTTACACCATTATGGCATTAAATCAAACCTAAGAAGACAGAGGATATCCTTAGCATGTCACCTCTTCAAAATCTTAAAATGTTGATAGGAATTCAAAGACACTTGGGATAAATTTGCAACTTTATAGAAAACCTTGTAGGATAGTTTTTTTCATTCAAAAAATTGATGATGAAAGGGGTCACATATTAGTGGACTGATGACTTTCAAGAAGCATTCAACAATATTAAGAAATATCTCTTGATCCCACCAGTATTAATGATACTCATTGAGGGGAATCAAGTCATTATATATGTGATATACCTAGAGTGATTACTAGGATCCTTCATCATGAAAAATAATGATGACCATAATGACAAAATAATATATTATCTCAGAAAAATAATGCTCTATGTTGAGACTCATTATTTAGATATTGAGAAGAGATTCGTGGAGTTAATATTTGCAATTCAAAAAATAGAGGCATTACTTGAATCACCATGAGGTCCATTTAGTCTGTCACAATAACCCAATCAAATATATCCTCGACATTCCTATGTTTACAGGTCTATTTTCAAGTGGTAACTTATCTTTTAAAAATTTTATATACAGTTTTTACCTCAGAAGGGAGTAAAAATTCATGCTTTTCCAGATTTTCTTGTAGAACAACCATCTACAGAAACAAAGTTATTAAATAATGAATTTCTAGATGAATAGATATTTTCAATTCAAGGTGACCCCAAAATGTGGGATATGTATTTTGATGGTGCATCTAGGATCCCAACAGAGAAGAGAATGGAAGACCCTAAACTCAACAATGTCAACTTAGATATCATCCTCATTTCCCTAGCGAAGGTAGTTTTACTTTGATCCTTCCTGTTTTTGGAAAACTATGAAAATAATTATGTAGAATACTAGGACCTCATTGTAGGCCTTGAACTGGTACTCTAAATACCAGTTTTCCATTTTTAGGTGAAAGGTTATTCAGATTTATTAATCAAATATATCAATGGAGATTATGAAATCAAAAAGAGGAGCTTATTCCCCTTCTTGAAAATGTCTAAGAGTTTATGGTAGAATTAACCTTAGATAAAACATTGAATCACATACCACGATCAGAAAATTCCCAGGAAGATGCATTGAAGAATGTAGCTATAGCTCTGGTGGATCCATACCAAGATGAAATGACCATCAACGTTGGCTATTTCCAAAATGGTCTCACCTTTTGTTCTAATCAGAATGGAAGTGATCAATAAAATCAATTGAATACCTATACCATATTGTTATACAACTATGTGGATGATTAACATCTTAGAATTACTCCAAAATTGAGTACTCCCATTAGATAGAGCTGGGAAAGAGGAAATCTGGTGGTGAGAAACCAACTTCACTCTTTATGATGGTCCAAATCACTAGACGGTCCTCTATGAAAGAGGCTTTGATGGAGTCCTTCTCAAATGTGTTTATGGATAAGTGACTGTTGTTATCATAAAATAATTACAAATGGGATCTTGTGGAACCAACTAGTCAGGATACAAGATTTCTAACCAAATCCTAAAGCATGGATACTTTTGGCCTTCAATGATGTAGGATTTCACCAAGTTCACCAAGAAATATCATTCATGCTAAGTGAATTAGAAATTCATCCATCAAGCCCTAGAGTTTCTATATAAAGATAAATATTTATGGCCATTTTCCATATGGGTAATGGATTTTGTGGGACCATACCCTCCAGATATGGCCAAAAAGTTCAAATACATATTAACTGCTATCGATTTCTTATCCAAATGGGTTGAGGAAATACACCTCAAAAAAGTTGGGTCCGAAATCATTGTACACTTTGTGAAAGGAAACATCATTATCATATTTAATGTTCCTCATACAATATTTATGGAAAATGGAACCAATTTATATTATAAATAGGTGAAAATATATATTAGGAGTACAATATCAAATCCAATCATTCATCTTACAATCATGCAGCAGCTAATGGGAAGATAGAGGTATTCAATAAGACCATATCACATATACTTAAGAATATAGTGGAAAAAGATAAAAAGTCTTTTCCGAAAATATAATTTATTCCCTATGGGTTTACCATACTACAATCCATACTACCACACAGGCGACCCCATACTCACTAGTATATGGAACAAAAGTAGTCCTTCACATTGTGGTTCAATTTCTATCACTCTTTATTTCCATCTGTGACTGGATATCAATGGATGATCAATCCAAAATAAAATTTAATGAATTGGGGTGACTGGATGAGGAAATATTGCATACCCTACATCACTTGGAGGTCCATAAAAATCATATTCCATGAGATTTTAACAAGAAGGTTTTCCTCCACTTATTCCTCTAAGGATAACTAGTATTGGTCCATAGATCTCTAAAGATATCAGAAAAGAAGTCCCAAAATCTTGAACCGAACTAGGAGGGACCTTACTCCATACACAATGTCATATCCAATAGATCTTATTCCTTGATCTCAGGGGATGGAGATCTCATTATGATCCCAACCCATGAAAGTTTCCTAAAGAAATATTTTATGTAATAACACGATGCTCATATCAGCTGAAAGACATTAAAATTTAGAGTTTTTAATTATCACATGAACTTAAATGAAGTGACAATAATCATAGTTGAAAGATGTTAAACTAAAAAACAGTATTGAGTATAATATTTTAAACTGTAAACTATGTATCATATCATCCTATGTATATGATTTTAAACTGCATACTTCATGTCCTTGTTGCATGATGTAAAACTTTTCAACATGTTGATCCATGTTTAGGAAGATCACAATATTTTGTGAAAGTAACTCAACACATATTTATTCATGAATTACATGTACATAGTGATTCTTGGGCCTCCCATCCTAATTTCATCCATGAAAAAATATCCCCCTTTTCCTTTGTACGAATGAGACCTACACAAGGAACATTTCTAGAACTATGTATGGATTGATTTTCTTTATAATGAGATACGTAGTGACACATAGAACTAATGTTGTAGTCCTAACCATACTTTTGGGAAATATCAAATCCACATTTTCCATACATTAAAACATGATTTACTTGGGAAAATATTTTTAAGAACTATATGTGGATTGATTCTTGCTCCAAAAAGATATGTAGTGACACCCAGTTCTTATCCCCTAGTCCTACCAAAATATTCCTTTCCATGTCAGGTGACCCAAGTCCTTAACACAATATAGTAAATTAAATGGATCGAATCCTCATTTCACGAGGATAAAATGAAATATAGTTTTACAAAATATGTGTGGCTTGATTCACATGTTAATGGGATACATTGTGAAGCCAAGATTTCTATTCTTGGGATCATCCACATCATTTCCCATCTTTCATATCAGGTTATCTTTGTCCTCATAACATGATGTTAAAATTCAAAGGATTTAAAAACATTGTATGGATTGATTCTCATTATAATATGATATTTAGAGATTCCTGGATCATACCTCATGGCTCAGCCACCACAGAACCTAAATTCCCCCATCCTTCACTTATGTTTCCTTTATTTCATGGAAGAAAATTTAAAAAATCCTTGTTTCTCACACCCATAATATTTCACATGATCTTAGGAGTTTTTTTAAATAAGTTTCATGTATGAGTAAGGCATATGAATTCACATCAGCGTTATCATGTTCATGGCTAAAGATCTTAAAGTCACACCCGATGTCACTTCCGTATGACTTTAAACTACATGGATTTTTCAATAACTGGGCATATCTTGATGCTCATCCTAATGAGATATATAGTGATGTATGAATCTTCAATCATGGACCCAAATATAAAAAAATATGGGAAATACCTATACTATCCTATGTGTGACTCATATCTACATAAGAAGATCCAGTATGGGGTCTCACCCCATGTGTAATAAAAAATTTCAAATTTTCATTTTCTCTACACATGAATTTAACCAATATGGGGGATCTATTTTAGAACTACACATGGATTTATTATTTCTCCAATAAGATACCTAATGATGCACAGGTCCTATACCCTAGTCTCTAATTACTATTCCCTTTTCATTTTGAGTCACCTTTCTCTTTACCACATGACATTAAACTGCATGGATAATGTCCTCACTGCCTGACATTAAACTACATGGTACTTTAATAACTACATGTGGCTTGATTCTCATTATATTAAGATATATAGTGAAACCTAGGGCTCATATCCTAACACCATCCATGGTGTAAAAAAAATTTCCTACTCTCCTTCATACAAACAAATATTTATACAGGAGATCTTAATTCCAGTTCCCTCATTCAAGGGTCCTCCAAGGAAATAGAGATGTCATATCCTATATATGAGATAGATATATGCAAGGAACTCTACAATTCATGGATAATATCATTCAAAGCAATTCCTTACTTCTTAAACATATCCTTTCCATAGTTTATACTCCTAATGTCAGACACTTTTAGATCTTCATAATCTTTATCTTGCTACTGATGATAGAATGTATGATACATATGGAATCCTTTTCCCAACTATGTAGTGACACACCCTAGTTGGATTTGTATAAGTCCAAATCATAATGGGCCTGTGATCTAGAGGATTCCACAGTTTCATTATTCTATAACACACACCTATTGTCTTTTCTTAAAGTCACCAAAATATTGTGTTTATCAACTAGCAGTAACTTCACCCTCAGGGGAAGAATCTTTTGTCTCCATAATATTTAACGAAATTGTGTTGGGACCTAATATTTTAATTTGATCCACGGTCATACCTCAAATACTTGTCCCATATCATTTCTCCATATCTCAGAACCCCGGAGATCATGATTTTCAATTTTATCCATTTATGTCCCGAGTATGCTAGAGTGACATTGGTTCGATCGGCCACATATTAGCTATTATTTATATATTTCTATGGTTATATTCATTTGAAAAAAACTATAGCTGCCATATTTATTGAGTTTGGGTTAGAACTATGTAAGAAACATTTTCCCCTATTCTTGGGTAATTTTGACCTGGAATGCTCCTCCAATATTCTTGTACTTTCCATACACACACCAAACTTTCCATCCAGGGAAATACAAATATCTACAAAAATCCTTCAACAATTAGTAATATAATGTCATAATTAACAAGGATTCCTTTTAATTAATATGTTGTAACCCACCCAAGTAATATTTTCATAAGTCTCCCACAAATTTTCAAGGCTTTTCATCCAAATAATTCCATCATTTGACTATGTAGTAACACACCACAATTGGATTTACATAATGCTTCCCAAAAAATACGTTTTTTAACCAGTGGTAATGTCTTCCTTAGGATACAACTCCTCTATCACCATAATCTCTTTTCACCATACCACTATTTGAATTTAGATATTCCTAGAGTACATCTTACACTTTTCTTCCTTCACACCTAAATATGATAGCACATTCCTATAAAAATTATCAAGAATGAGATAATCATTAATATTTCGGTCAAAGCTAATGAAATTAAATTAATTACCCCAATTTCCTCACTATATGAAATTACAATTCATAACACATAATCCTAGCAACAATACGTTAAACTACAGAAAATGTTTCCCACTATAAAATATAAAATGTTTTAACATAATTTCATAGTCACTATATGTAAAAATGTAAAACAAATTACTCACCTTAATACATTAAACTCCATGGTCAATGTCCTGGTCAGATAAAATTAAACTAAATGATGCTTCAACCCTTTTTAGGAAGAGACCCCCCGACATTGGTCATTTAACAAAATTTACCCTCCTTAGTCAAGACAAATTCATGTAGGAGAAGTAACCCATTCATAAACAAGTACAATACAAATATTCCCTCCATTATCAAGAATATTCCCTAGGAAAACTACCCATCTTTATTTTAAGAAATATGAATACCCAAAAACCTAATTTGGTCTTTAGAAATAGACTGTTGAAATTCCTAAGAACTCCATTGCCTGACTATGTTGTAACATGCCCTAATTGGATTTTAAAAAGTATCCCACATAAAGGGAATATTAATCAAGGGATGGAACTATTTGACTATGTTGTAATATGCCCCAATTTTATTTTTATAAAGTCATCCATAATACGTGTTTTTCAACCAGCGGTAACTTCATTCTTATGAGATACCACCTCTATTCCCATAACCCCTAAAAATATTTTGATGGAAACCACTTTTCAAATTCGGTTTACAACCATCCCTCACATTCTTGTCTTGTATTTTGTTTTAGATCAATAAACCAAACAATCATGAATCAAATTTCCCCTTCAGGTATCTATAGAATGTCATAACATTTTTGGACCACAATACTTGTTTGGGCCATCATTTCAAAAATTATAGTCAAAGATGTTCGACATAAAAAACCAGTCTCATTAGTCCGGTTTGAAATACTTTAAACCACATACAGAAAGAGACATAGTTATCACCAGGTTGAAAACCCACAAAGGACACTCTGCACAAAAGTTGAGCTTTAGCTGACTAGACATGCGATATACATGGTCTAGGAAAAAGACAAATGGTGAAAATAAAAATGAAAAAAACTTGTTAAACTAAAAACCCACAAAGGGAGGCCTGAGAGAAATCGAAGCCTCACCTATTAAGTATTAATTATATTTTAATTAGGAATAAATTTGTGAGATGAAAGAAAATGTGCAATGTTTTTAGGGTTTCCCATATAACCCTAGTAATATTAGAACTACACTCGCTAGGTCGCATGGATTAGGAAAATATTAGAGCATCTCTCCATCCCTATCACCATGGTTATGACTCAGTGACACAAAGATGTCTTGCTATGAAAATATTCTTCAATATTATGATATTATCACATAAGGAAAATAGGGATGAAGACATAGATGATTTAAAACAAACTATTTTCATTTATGAGGTAAAATAAGAATTAGAGGAGCACCCCACTTTTACATCTTGGGACACCCCATAGGAAGTTTTCAGGTGGGACCTTTCCCCTTCAGATCTATGAAATCACTCATCCAAGCTTCAAGATGGATATCCCCCCTTAGGTGGGGGTCATACTTCTTAATGTCCCAAGCCATCTTCAACTACTCATGTGCTAGAACAAGTGTCTTTTCGGCATCATACCATGTTTCTCTCAGTGGAATGAACTCGTCGTACATCTCTCCAAGGATCAGATCCCCGAAGATCATGTGGACACCCTATAAGCTGATACCAAATTCTCTATGCATTAGGTTGAAATAATTCATTTGTGGGATCCATTTTCTTAGTTGTTCAGGGATGAATTTAAAGTTTTTGTATACATTTTTCTGGGAAACCTAGAAAACATCATAGATTTAAACTTCTTTAATCTCGATTTCAAATTCCGCAACAGTCGGACACACCCAGTATGTCTACATCCACATGGGCATAACACCCCCTCTCAGAAGGATATCTAAGTGTTCCCTATAACCCATTAAATGATCTATCTTGGAATAATGGAGGATGAGTGGGTAATAATTTGTAATTAATTTAGGTTTTTGTGGCTTCAAATACAAAGCACATTGGCAGTGATGCATAACACATTCCATCGATAATGTTCCAACATTATTGTACTCTCCCACTCGTGAGACACTATCAGTAGTGAAGTTCTTATAGTCTTGAAACTAAGAAAAAGAAGTGAAATTATTAGACTTCAGTACAAATAACACGATCATATTACTATTTCCATAAAATAAAAGATTTTTACTCTCAAGTTACTCACAATGATACTTATTTAGATTCCCTTCCAAATATGGTAGAATAGTATCATGTGTAGCATATTATTTATGCCCAATATCTTTTACCATCACTTCAATGTGCTTTATAGATAATTCATCAGAAACAATAACCTTCTGAGTGGCCATTGTACCTTTAAATAAGTATCAATATTTTCATTGGAAACAAGTATTTCTTTCAATAAAGTTGTAGAAATTTAGAAATTTGGAAGAGGGATGAGATTGAATTGGGTATCTATGAAAGTGAACTCGCACGGGTCCCACGACCAAGTGGCCTTTTTCATGAATCTTTCCCAGAAGTATGTATCATCTAGGTAGGCGCATAACTTGTCTGTGTAAATGATGTTTCAACAATATAATATTAAGAGGAAAATATGCACAAAACACTAGCGTGGTGGGACCAGAGGTACAAAAGCATGAGGAATGTCTGATGAGGCTAGTGAATCTACATATAAATGAAAGAGACACTATGAATGACCCTCGTGCATTCCCTGTATACATGACCAACCCACATATGTGACTGCATGGGTCACCTATAGAAATGACACCCATGAACCACATGACCTTTTTATCCCTTTACATTAGTTTTAGGCCCTCTTCTTTTGATTAGATCCAACACTAGTGGAGGGATTTTTTTGACACTATATCTAGTCACATGGATGAAAAGGTTTTAAAGGGAAATACCGTAAGTTGATGAAAGGAGGAAGGGATAAAAATGATAAAGGCAACATCCATCACCAAAATAACCTTCATGTAGGTACCTCCAAGCAGCGTTGGCATGTAGGGTGCCTGCACATCTAGTTGTGTTGTGCAGGCCTAGATAGCTGGGTCACCTAGTGGAATCACATACGATACCTGCATAGTAGCCTACATGACACACCTACGCTATCTAATACCTTCTCCTAGGGTCAAATATTTTCCTATAAATAGAACCCTCAGGCTCCTCATTTAAGATGATAGAAAATCCTAAAGAACTATTGAGGATTTGTTCTCCCTAGTAGTTTACCCAATCCCTCACAAACCTTCCAAATAGACCTCAAAAACTTAATATAAGAGGTAATTAAGGGGGTAGTCGAACCAAATTACTCATATATTTGAAATAAATAATACCCACATGAAAAAACCTTTTCTCCCATAGTTTAGGAACCTTAACTCAAGGTCCCATTCCTTAATCAGGGACCTATGAAAGATACTTCTAGGAACATCTGGGGAGACGATTGAAGCCTTGAGGAAAGCCTCTCTCATGTGTTGTTTACAATGTGGTCCGTCATCCAATGTACCTTAGATGAAACATGCCTACCTGCATGAATCACTACCAAAACACATTGGTATTCCCTACATGAGACCCCCTTGTCTCTCCTATCCTCTACCCTGCATGAGCCTTCTCTCAAGCCCTCTTCCAAGCCACCAATATTAGGTCTCCTCTTAATATAGATCCATCATTTGAGAGAGACCAAATTGAGGCCTCCACCAAAGCCTATATATTGGAAAGAACATGGAAGCATTCATATCATCATGTCTCCTATTTGGGTATGCATTCCTTTAGTCCAAGGTTTCCTTCACTTGTATTACCTGATTGGTAGAGTCTTAAGGGTGCTTGTGGGTATTCATCCACTTGATCATGAGTTCCTTGATCCTAAGGGTGGTATCAAGAATCCCCCAGTCACATATACTAGGGTTAGGACCATGTACATCTCTAGTTGTCTCTATGACATGGGGCCTCCAATTTCAGGTGGGGAGGGTGAGGATCACACTTTCTCATTCCCTTTGACATGTTATTATATCCTCCACTTTTTCCAAGAAATAAAATTTAGGGAATCCCTCCAGGAGTAATCCCTGAACCGTTCTTGTAGGACCTCTCCTACTACATTCCTTCTTCCTCCATGCCCATGAGTTGTGTCTTGATGGGTTTTTAGAGGTTGACAGAGATCCCACCATGGGACGTTTCCTTCATGCCCTAAAAGATGGCATATGTTCAAGTCCCTACCCTACAAGAGGGGAGGGACCACCATCATCCTTTTCAAAGACCCAACCTCTATCCTTTATTCCATTTTTGAATCCTGATTTTCTTCTTTAATTTCATCAAATTTCTCTATGACCTAAAGTTTGTAATCTTGTCAATTGATTTTTGATACTCTCTCTTGACTTTGGATTTTTCCAAGGCCTCATGACTTCTTAACTAGACATTGGTTTCTCAATTTATGAAATGAAACATATTCATAAATTTGTTAGGAATATTTATCTTTGAATCTTAGGGTTTAAATGAGTGATCAACAGTTGGTCTTTTAGATAACCGATATGTTATGATTTGGTTTTCATATTAGGAGGATCTGATCATGGAATGGTCTAGCACGCCCCATGTTGGCAATAGTCTTTGATTATTCCTGTTCTGATGGTCTTATTACTTTCATATTCACAGGTATCCATCCATGATGGTGATTTGGGTATGATTTCCCCTACTCCCCCTTCCATTTCAAAACCCCTCAATCCTTCATATGATAGGGAACTTAGTGGGTCAGTACTTGTGTTTGGATAGAAGAACCAAGCTAGTTTTTCAAACTGTCTCTCCATGAATCTATGTTGAGGTTGATATTGCACTGAATCCAATTGAGTATGAGTGGTTATCAGTTAGAGAATAACACTGATATAAACAAATTAGTCTATTTTGAGTAGTGGGTCTATTATTGTTCCTCGTTCATGTGCCTTGGTCATCAGTTGTAAATTTTTAGGAATGTGATTTTGAACTGGGATCAAAAGGAAATCAATGAGGGACTATATTCTTGAAACAACAATCATGTGATTTATGCATTCTTGAAGGATCTAAATAAACAACAAAACTCTTCTTCTTTGGAAGAAGCCGGTCGATTGGACTTAGGAGAGGCGACCCCTATTCAAAAAATAAGTGACTCTGAGAGAGATGAAACCCAAGGTTGTAGATGTGTTCATTAGGTTGAAACATGATTTGGTTGTTCTAGGATCAATTGTTCAGACTCTCATGGGGTCAGAGGGAACCGATGTGGTAACTGCCGGCTCCTACGCAGAGGTTGTGCGGCCTGGAAGTGGAGACTTCCCTAAAGGGGAGCAACAACTAGCTTAAATGGATGTTTAAATGGGATTAAAGGGCTAGATTAACTACTTAAAGTGTCCTAATGGATGGAATAAGGTTTAAAAAGGGTCTACAACATGTAAGATCTTATCTAATTTAAATTATTTTAATCATTTCTATGTGTTGGATGTTGTAAATCATGTTCTGGATCAAAGTGAGCCTACTATATCTTTAGAATATGGTCAATATCTGTCTGAAGCTAAGTCCAGTGATGAAGAGTTTGGATACCTTTGTGATGTTTGGGTAGGGGACAAACTCCATAGAGGACTTCATAGTCCGAGGATGAATAAAGGGAGGAAATTAGGAAGGGACTTATGGAACTACATCCTTGATAAAGGGAACAATGATAAAGGCCCAAAAAGTTTTTATTTCCTCCCCAAACCTATGGTGACTAGATCTGCATCTATGTTTAGGTCCAAGTAAAAGGATCATGTCTACATTCCCAATGTGAAGGAACCTAGAGGTGGAGTTTCTAAGGGAAATGTTATTCCTAGTGGGGTGATGGGAGACCCCATCTGGATATAGAGAAACTCATTGGTTGATAATTTTTCTATTAGAGAGACTCCTAATAGGTTGTATGATCTGAATGGAGAAGCAGGGGTCCCATTGGAGGATTATAATTCAAATAAGGTAGGCACAAACTGTTATATTTACTTAGTGATAATTATTCATTCAAAGTATGAAATGTTGGAGTAGTTCCTTTTGATTAATTCCACACAGGAAGAGGATGACATGATTATGGAGAGACGACATTTGAGGGATACTTATAATGAGTATACTACATGGATTGAAAATCAGAACCTAATATTGATAAGAGGATTCAATTAATGAAAGATGAGTAAAGAAGAATACATCCAAGCTTGGGAAAAGATGGCGTACCACTATGAATACCTTATAAAGGTTGATCTAGAACTTTAGGTAACCAATATTTCCTAGAAATTATTTATATAGAGTAGTTCAAATATGATCAATTTATATTTCAATAATTTTTCAGTTTCCTTTAGTGCATGCTCTTTTTGAACCTTGTGGATTCTCAAATTTTCCTTAAAAGTGTTTGGATAATAAAAAAGTTAATTTTTAGTTACTGTCCAAATGGGTAGATCGATGTGACTACCGTGGATACCAAAAAAATGAGGGGATATGGGTACTTCAAACCCATTTCTCTCTCCCTTTGGGTCTAGGGAATAATGATGGGAGGGAGGTTCCATAGCCTAAACTTTTTAACTCTCTTTTTTCGGCATCCACTAGTGGACAAAGAATATTTTTTGGTTTCTCCGGATCTACTACCCCCACTTATTTCTCACACCGAGCATGACTCACATGGTCTTAGTGGTTAGTGGTGATCATGAAATCCACATGATCCCAAACCTATGGGCCTTATATTCGGTATAATCCCCAATCATAACCAATTTTCTAGGATTCATTCCGAGTTTTAGTCCCAACCAAACAAGGGAATCCTTTTCAGGAAAAATCCCTAACTTAATCCTCTCAAAGGTTCATACTCACCTATGAGACGAACCTTTAGTGGACCTCCATAGGCGTGGATCCTCACAACCAAACTACATGGTATTTGATTCCATTCTAAATGGGATACATTGGAAGCCTCACTAAGGTTCAAACCAACACCACAAATAAACCCTAATTCTCTCTCCAACACATTACCAATAGCGTATTACTCAACTTCGGAGTCCACCTCCTTCCCAAGTTCCCTAGGACGCTTTTCTATAATCCCCAAACCAAAAATTGACTTGGAAAATTTCTCTTATACATCCTTTCTATATGATGTTAAATGGCATACTTTAGTCCTCATATCATGACCTTAAAAGGCATGATGTGTCCCATTATGCGACCCCAAACTATGTGGGTTTTGATTCATTTCATATGGATTCATTGGAAGCCCAAATTATGGGCCTGATCCCAACATCAAAACAACTCCCATCTACCTAGATGCTGATTCACTCTAGATCTCCCCACCACGTGGATCAAAACCGACATCGTAAGAATAAATGATAAAAGGATATCAAATCAGTGCACAAGAGGGTTCCATTTATGGAAACCCCTAGATACATACATATATGTCCATTTATGAAGAACCATAGATATGTTAAGATGATTCTAAATTCTATATGTGGCAATAATTTTTTATTAATAGAAGGGTGACCCATGTCATGCTTGAGAGTTAATGAAGGATTAGAAAACAATACTTAAATATAAAAGAGTGTCTTGGAGTAGGAAACAATCCCCCCAAATTGGTGTGATGAGCCCAAAATCCCATCCTCCCGAACAATGTGAGCTCTTAAGTATCATTGGAAAAAATTCTCAATGATCACCTTCCTTTGGAAAGAAGGTCCATTATGGATATAGAACCATTTCATGTTTATTACTCTATGAAAAACCCTCATTGAAAATCATTCAGAAATATTGGGCCCAAAGAGAATGATTTCACAAAACTCATCCCACTATAATCAACCATTGAGTGGAACCAAATTTTCATCAGAAACTGGTACCAAGAATATGAATACAATTTTTGTGAATATTTCAGACTTTGGCATCATAAAACAAATATGGTAGTTGGATTATACAACATTCTATGTGATAATTTTTAATGAATTTGAATTGATAATAGGAGTGATGTTAAACTAGATGAATTGGGATTCATGAAAATGGATTTCAGTAAGGAAGGGTCCTAAGATGAACTGTTTATAATGGAATCATAGGTGGGACAAGTATATTATGTTACATATCCCAAAAACCAAAAGTGGTCAATTGTTTTTTTATATACCAAAACCACTGAAGGGATTTATTAGAATTAAATTGAGGGTAACCCTTTCATTGGGAACTTATAATCACTTCATAGTGGTCCCAATGTAGATGAGGTCTTGTATGTTAGAGGAGATCATAATGGAGTAATTTGGATACTCGATAGAGGGGTCAAATCCCATCAACGGTAAAAAAATAGATTTCAATAACCAGGTTGTATGTTTTTTGTAATAGAAATTGTGTTACCTCATATTAATATATGTTCACTAATGTATTTACATAAACTAAATTAAATTTTCAAAAACTTCTATATATGATTACTTTTTTATATGTTGATGCTCCCAATCCTAAGGAACAACG
Source organism: Viscum album (assembly GCA_963277665.1). Lineage (NCBI taxonomy): Eukaryota > Viridiplantae > Streptophyta > Magnoliopsida > Santalales > Viscaceae > Viscum > Viscum album. The sequence goes on from OY728144.1 coordinate 212,780,805, forward strand.
GGTTTCTCATCATAAAGGTGCTCGCAATGCAGAAGAACAACAAACTTATGTACATGTAGATGATACCAATCTATAGGAATAACATATTGATGATGCTAAATTTGAGGAAATGGTAGGTGGAGAACAACTGATGTCAAAGAAAAAACCACAGCTTTGTAGAGTGATAGTGTTAGAATTAAATCTTAAGGAGAGAAAAAAGTCATCAAATTCATGGTTGGATGGAATGCATGCGGGCAGGATGTTAACACTAACATGGCCATGTTTAATAGTTTCATTAGGCTCACCACTTGGAAGAAAATTTTGATTGATATGGATTCATGGAACAATGTTGTATCCATGATTAATACACTGATTTTAAGGGCTATTAGGGAAAAATTATGATTTAATTTCATTATTCTAGTACAAAACCAAATAACGAAACATTGACTTACTATTCATTATCTCTTATAGAGTGAATTTATAGTAGATGAATCCTGAAATAAATTTGTATTAATTTTTTCTATAAATTATCACAAATTATTTCATATAATTATAATGAAGTTTTATCTCAATTTTTTTGTATGGAAAATTAACCCGCATCCACTACAAGAGTATTTTCACCTAATAGGCCAAGAAACATGAGATGCATTTACTGGACTTCATGAGGAGAAACGTTTTCAAGTACATTGTGTCTAGTAGTATATTGTTTGAAAATATTTGTATTAATCACTTTGATTAAGAGTTGATAATTTATGAAATAGAAACTGAGTGTTGAAAAAAAGCTACGGGTAGCAGAACCAATGTACCCCTAGTTTAAGGAAAAGATGGGGTACACCTCACTTGAAAAAAAATTGTACATATTTTAAATCTAATTTAATAATTTTATGTGATATGAAAAAACAACATAATTATGTTTCATTAATTACATATAGATTAAGTAATAAAAAACTAAATAAAATTCTATATCATTTCATGTTCTATGGAAGGAGGACTATGTAAATAAAAAAAGAGATACTAAAAGATGAAAACACATTAAAAGTGTGGGAAACTTGTGTAAGTATGAAATAATAATAAAAAATATTTAAATTCGTATTACATAACAACTATTACTTATTTTCCTATATTTTTATCTCTAAATTAGACACAGGAATCATTATCACCAATACTATCATGAACCAACCCGGGTCGACCCTGAACCGGTCGCCCGAGCCAGTCTGCGACATGGCCTAAGAGGCGTTCCTAATCCTCCCAGGCTGGCGACAAGCACCAGGGCATCAACAGAGGCTTGGGAACAATTTCACCCAGTAAAAATAAATAAATAATGTAGCAGAATTAGAACAGAGTAGTGCAAAATAAATAAACAGAGTAAAGTAACTAAACAAGAATAAAAGAAAATAAAACTAACTGAAAGAGACAACCACTATCCCTCGTGTGACCTCGTGGGTTACTCCCCAACTCACGACCAAACGTCTCCCAAGGCGAACGCACCTAATCTGTTGCCTACACAAACACTAAAAATTGAAAAGAACTATAGGAATGAGTATTAAAACTCAGTAGGCTAGCCTGATATCTATTTCCAATGCACTACCTTTAAAATAAATGGGACATCATTTCAAGATTGAACTACAATTTATAAAAGTAAGGTTTTATACATGTTACTCAAAAACAAAGTACAAGTCATTGCCCCTATTCATTTCTCAAAAACCCAAGTCATTATTTTAGTGAGACATCAGAATTTTTCAAAGGGGAAGTGATGTTTACATTTTCAATTTGCACAAAAAGTATAAAACTGTTTTCTTTGAAAACCATCTTCATAAACCACTTTAAAACCACACATCACTTTGTAGTAAAAATAGTACACATGAAAACGCTACAGTAGTTTCATAGTTAGGGAAATGAAAATAAATTATATACAAGAATCATATTCATCACAACAAGTAATTGAAATCCAACAGACATGGGTGAACCTAGGAGATCAAGAATACATCAGAAGACACCAATACATGAGAAATCATCCTTGTTGACATGTCACACACGATGAAATCAAAATGCCCAATATGATCGACCATCCTTTCTCAGGCAGGTCGATGGCACATCCCATAGTAATAAACCCAATATATCCACCTTCTATGGGCCACTGGTTAGCACCACAACCTACCAATGCAGCAATCATTCTTAGAATATTCTCTCAATATGCCAGATTCCCATGTCTCAAGTGTTTGGAAAGGGGGTGAGCCAACTGATGCCAACCGAGCATCCAATCACATATATATATATATATAAAGCACAACAGGCATCACCCCGAGCCACTCTATGAGACCACCTCTTGCCTTTAAACTACTCATGTACCTGGTAGCCTCTAAGCACGGCCTCCCAAACAATCAATTGCAACCAAGTCATGAGAGTTATCCTAGGAGGGTTTTTATCAAAACATTTTCATCATTTTCCATAATGTTCCAAATAGGCATGAAATACATTTCACAATCACTACTTTAAAAAGAACCCAAACGCTTGATTAAGCTTCAGAAGAAATAATTTAACATTAAAACCAAAACTATAACTGAAATTCCGTGAATTATGTTTAAAATCCAAACTGACATTCTTTCACTACTAGGTGTCTGTTCGTCAAGAAAACTTTTCAAGTGTCATGTATAAAATAAATGTCTCTTTTTACACCAAATAATCATTTAAAAATTAATTGTATTATATTATCTCACATTTATTAAAATTAATAAAATATTTAATCTGAACAAATAGTGTGTGCAAATTGTAGAAAATAACATAACTTAAATTTTAAAAAGCAGTGCAATGTGAACCTACATCGACTCGCAGTCCAAACACAATAGGACGTCATGCATCACACAGATGTACAAACAAGCGCAAGCCGGCAACCGTAGTATCGCGGGTCTTCCTCGCCGATACACTCCAACAACCGCACAACTACAATGCATAACCACAGACTTAGAACAAATCAAATGAACCAATGGTACAAACACCACCTCGACATGCTTTCAAAACACAGCTCACACCACCAAAATCAGAATGCACACCACTTGTATAGTTAAAATAAAAAATTACACAACTTAATATAAAACCCACATCTCAAAATCTATTTTTAAACCCAGTGCACCTCAAAAATATTTCCGAAAAATAATTCACACCACATATAATATTTAGTAAACTAGTTAAAAGTTTATAATACAATTTTAAATAACAATGCAAGGATTTTATGTCAAAATGCAGCCAAATTTCAGCGCAACTAGAACCAACACACTACCAAAGAGGTACCTAGGACTCGTATAAACAAAAGACCCTAAATTGGATGACATGAGATAAAGTAGTAGGTGCGAAAACCTTACCAGAAACATCGGTGGCATAGGGAAGAGAGACCATCTACCTCGCCTTTGGCGGCGGATGCCGGACCATGGACCAACAGGTCTCAATACGTCAATCACATACTCTAGACATTGTGCAAAAAGCATGAAACACAAACTGAGATGTCAATGTTTAGTGAAATGGAAGAAAACACCAAAAATAAAGAAAATATACCAAAGGAAAAAATATTGTTGGCAGGCTGGTCGGTCAAGCAGGAGGCTAGAAGAGGCTGGCTGAAGAATGGGCCATCGAGCGGAGGGAGGTGGCCAGAAGCCAATTAGACTGGGAGGGTCGCGCCGGACAGGGGAGAAGTGAGGCCCGTTGTGCAAAAGGCACGAACGAAGCAAGGAGACGGTGAGGCTGGAGGTGCGGTAGGGCGTGGCCGACGGGAGAGGTGGACCCAGGTGCATGAGTTGGACAAGGAGACGGGGTCGACAAGGACTAGTAGGCCGCTGTCAGGAGGGGGGAGGCAGCTGTTGGCTAGGATCCAAATATGGCGGAGGCTGGGTGTGCAGGGAGGCGAGTTATTGGTGCGCGGTGCAATGGGAGGCAGACTGTAGGAGGGTAGCACGGGGTACTGAGTGAGGGATGTAGCGGGGAGGAGGGAGTTGGACGACAGAGGGGAGGGCGCGACCTCACTAGATTGGGGAAGAGAAGGTGGCCACCGGGAGGGGAAGGCGTCGCAAAGAGTAGAATGGGGAAGTGGGGGGGTGGGTAGCCCGCGATGGGAAACATGAAATTTGGGGGGGGGAGCATGGTAGATTAGGGTTTTGGCTATTTTTTTATTTTTAATATTATTATATTAATAATAACAGTAGTATTAGTAGTAATAATAATAATAATAGTACTAATAATAATAATAATAAATTGATAATAATTATAATAATAATAATAATACCAACAATCTTAATAATATAAATAATAATAATAAAATTTTTAATAACATAATAATAATTTTAATAATAATTTTATTCATTTTCTTTTAAATAATGACAATATTAATAAAAACTATATAATAATTATAACTATAACAATTTCAATGATAATAATATTATTAACAATTTTTAATAATAAAAATATTTTTATCTACTCAATAATATCATTATTATTGTGATTTAAACATTGAACTTATTTTATTTACATCAAACTTTATATATTTTAAACATACAACATTTGTGCAGGCACTTGGACCGATCACGTGGTCACTGTCAACCATGCGATGTCCGCAAACCAGTCTGACACCCACCAAAACTATTAAAGGATAAAAATTTTAGACTGGCGCTCAACTTGCGCCTTGATGAAGCTAACTGAAGTCAAGAAATAATAAAATAAAATAATAATAAAAATGGTCATGGTGTGACAATTCTCCCCATCACAAAACTTTTTGCCTCCAGAAAGTCACCAAGTCAACAGTTAACATAACTCTAGTTCATACCCAGACAGAACCGAGGAAAAACCATGAATCCTGGAATGACCTTACCCTCCATAGGTGATACCCGACCAATTCAAGAGAAAATTGAAGCCCGAGGTTGAGGGGAGAACACAGGAGGGTTCTCCCCACCACAAGAATTTACTAATATGGAAACCATGAAACCCGATCATACCACCCCAAAGGGGGCCAACACGGGAATTCCCAAACTGAACCCATTAAATTTCTCCACATGGACTGAACAACACTCCTAGACTTAAATAGAAATCTTGCTACGAAACGACCCAACACCACGAGGATATGAAATTAACTCAACACCTCTCACACCACACGAATACAATCCTCACCGCAAATAGAGACTATGTAATTCCTTGCTCAAACTCAGAAAGGACCCCAAAACACCACAAATTAATTTCAAAAAACCAAACATCCCCCCTAACAAAAAAAATTGAGACCAAACTCAAAATTAGAACGACCTGTTTATTCGCGGGCCCAACACCCTTCAAAGAAATCTGAATGACTTGAAAACACACTGAGAACAGATAATACAGCTTAGACTGTTGTAGAACAAGTTCATCACATCACCACAACTATGATGAACATACAATGGTGACAAGAACAAAATAAGGAAACTTTGGATATTTCCCTCCAAAAGCTGAAAACATTACTCGCACCGAGGTTCCACACACCCTTGGAAACTCCTGACTGTGCGCGAGCTTCACCCCGAGACCTGTGGTTGGGGCCCTAATGGATGAAGCATCTCCTACCTCATAGTCAGACATTTGCATCCTCCAGTCTCCAACCCCCTCCCAAACGTCTCTCCCTTCTGAACTCTCCCCGGTGACCCAAGCATTCTCATAGTAGTAAGACATTGTATTAATGTGAAAAAGCGGCTTAGAATGCCTGAACCGGCTACAATAGTGGCATGCAAGAGAATGGTCCGACGAACTGGAAGTCGGCACTAGCAAACAAGATTCTTCAGAAATAGATTCATCTGGCGCACGCCGCTTGAAAAATGGAAAACCTTCGCAAAAACTGAACACCACTAACTACACCCTGAACTCCAACGACAAATAGACATCTCATCCTTACTAGACTACAACTGGACCCTCAAATAACTCTGGGATGGTAAAAACCTTAACTACCCTGGGAGTTCCCAACAACCCAAAGACATGCTATCTTTATGAATTATACAACTGCCTCTAACAGACTTCGATTACCTCGATAAGCAGGCAACACACAAAAAAAACTGAGAACTGAGTGTAACTCATTAACAAATTTTGGAGGCTTTCTATGCAGCATACTCATGACAACACGAAAAACACCATCAAAACTGGCATCAAGCCAAAACACAATCAAGGCAACAACAAAAGCCAAAGGAAATAGGCCCATAAGCAAAACATATAAAACACAAAGATAAATCACTTTTACAAGTTTTTATTTCATTAAAATTTTAAAAACTCACCTATGGCATCTTATGAACCGTTACATGTGAATTTATTCAATCCTGCTCACATAATCTAAAAACATGTGCCCCACACACTTTCCATACAAACCCATGCACGTGTGACCCTCCATAAAGAGTTCCAAGGTTCAAACACTTCCTTTCCACACCAAATCCAAACACATACCAAGTTCTTCCAAACGAAAACAATTTCCCTTTAAAAACCCTCTTTACTAATTTCAAAAACCATTTGGAAGAAACATATATTTTCCATTTTGAAATCACATTAATTTTCATCACACACTCACATCGAACAAGTTCAAAACAAAACAAAACCAACTATAAACCATCAGAAAGAGGAACTAGTGTTTCTCCCTAACCCGACGACATGGTGGTGAGTCATGCCCCAAGTAAGACATAACACTAAGAGGACCTTAAACTGAGCTCTTGGACTCCACATGGGTCACCACCCCACGTGAGGCCGCAACATGAACCGATTAGCCCCCATTTTCATCCCTAAATCAAAAGAATCCAAAGGCAAATGACTCAAATCCCGGACTAACCCTGGTAACACAGGTCTCATCATGAGTGGTAGTGATCAGGAACCGACACGTAACCTTCCTTCTGAGCCCCGACAGTCCAAATATCCATTTACCGGACAATCCAAATAACAGAGGGTGCTCTGAAAAGCGTGGTTCGTTAAGGGCTGACCTCCTCTGATAACATTTTGTCACAAACCAACTCGGGTTGACCCTAAACCAGTCGCCCGAGCCGGTCTGCGACATGGCCCTAGAGGCATTCCTGATCCTCCCGGGCTGGCGACAAGTTCCAGGGCATCAACAAAGGCTGTGGGAATGATTTCTAACAGTAAAAATAAATAAATAAAGCAGCAAAAATAGAATAGAGCAGTGAAAAATACATAAATAGAGTAAAGTAACTAAAAAAGAAAATAAGAAAATAAAACTAACCAAATGAGATAACCACTATCCCTGTGTGACCTCGCGGGTCACTCTCCAAATAACGACCAAACGTCGCCCAAGGAGAATGCACCTAAGCTGTAGCCTACAAAAACACTAAAAATAGAAAAGAACTATAGGCATGAGTATTAAAACTCAGTAGGTTAGCCCAATATCAATTCCCAATGCACTACCTTTAAAATAAAAGAGACATCATTTCATGTTTGAACTACAATTTATAAAAGTAAGGTTTTCTACATGTTACTCAAAAACAAAGTACAATTCATTGCCCCTATTAGTTTCTAAAAAACCCATGTCATTCTTTCAGCGAGACATTAGCATTTTTCAAAGGGGAAGTGATGTTTACATTTTCAGTTTGCACAAAAAGTATAAGACTCCTTTCTTTGAAAAGTGTCTTCATAAACCACTTTAAAACCACACATCACTTTCTAGTAAAAACACTACACATGAAAACGCTACATTAGTTACACAGTCAGGGCAATAAAAAGAAAATATATACAAGAAACATATTCATCACAGCAAGTAATTGAAAGCCAACAGACATGGGTGAACCTAGGAGATCAAGAATAAACCAGAAGACACCAATACATGAGAAATCATCCTCGTTGACATGTCACACACGATGAAATAAAAACACCCAATACGCTAGACCATACTTTCTCAGGCAGGTCGAGGGAAAATCCCATAGTAATAAACCAAATATATCCACCTACTAGGGGTCACCGGTCAGCAACATAACCTACCAATGCAGCAATCATTCTTAGAATATTCTCTCAATATGCCAGATTCCCATGTCTCAAGTGTTTTGAAAGGGGGTGAGCCAACCGATGCCAGTCGGGCATCCAATCATATATACATATAAAGCAAAACATGCATCACCCCGAGCCACTCAATGGGACAACCTCTTGCATTTAAACTACTCACGTACCCGAGAGCCTCTAAGCGTGGCCTCCCAAAGAATCAATTGCAACCAAGGTAGGAGATTTATCCTAGGAGTGTTTTTATCAAAACATTTTCATCGGTTTCCATAAAATGCCAAACGGGAATAAAATACATTTCACAATCAACACTTTAAAAACAACCAAAATGTTTATTCAAGCTTCAGAAGAAATCATTTATCATTAAAACCAGAACTATAATTGAAATTCCGTGAATTATGTTTAAAATCCAAACTGACATTCTTTCACTACTAGGAGTATGGTCACAAGAAAACATTTCAAGAGTCCTGTATAAAATAAACGACTCTTTTTACACAAAATAATCATTTAAAAATTAATTGTCTTATATTATCTCACATTTATTAAAATTAATAAAATATTTAATCTGAACAAATAGTGTGTGCAAACAGCAGGAAATAATGTAACTTAAATTTTAAAAAGCAGTGTAATGGGAACCTACCTCTGCTCACATTCCAAACACAACAGCACGTCATTCCTCGCACAGACGCACAATCATGCGCAAGATGAAGACCGTAGTATCGCGGATCTTCCTCGCCGACATGCTTCAACAGTTGCACAACTAAAATGCATAAACATAGACTCAAAACAAATCAAACGAACTAATGGTGCAAACACCACCTCTACAAGCTTTCAAAACACAACTCGCACCACCAAAATCAGGATTCACACCACTTGCATAGTGAAAATAACAAATTACACAAATTAACCAAATACCTACATGTCAAAATAAATTTTTAAACCCAGTGCACATCAAAAATATTTTCGAAACATAATTCATACCACATATAATATTTAATTAACCACTTAAAAGTTTATCATACAATTTTAAATAAAACTACAAGGATTTTACATCAAAACTCACCCAAATTTCAGCACAACTAGAACCAACACACAACCAAAGAGGTACCTAGGACTCTCATAAACAAAAGACCATAAATTGGATGATGCAAAACAATTTAGTAGGTGCGAAAGAATCATCAAAATAGAGAAGAGAGCCCATCCGCCTCACCTTTGGTGGTGGATTCCGGACCATGGACCAACGAGTCTCGATATGTCAATCACATACTCTAGACATTGTGAAAAAAGAATGAAACACAAAATTATATGTCAAAGTTTAGTGAAATTGAAGAGAAAACAAAAAATATAGAAAATATACCGAAGGAAAAAAAAATTCGGCATGCTGGTCGGTCAAGAAGGATGCCGGAGGAGGCTGGCCGGAGCATGGGACATCGAGCGGAGGGTGGTGGCCAGAAGCCGATTGGATAGGGAGGGTCGCGCCATACAGAGGAGGGGTGAGGCTGGTTGCACGGAAGGTGCGACTGAGGCAAGGAGCTGGTGAGGATGGTGGTGCGGTAGGGAGAGGCCGATGGGATAGGAGGACCTGGGCGCATGAGTTGGATAGGGATATGGGGTCGGCAAGGACCAGAAGGACACATTCAGGAGAGGGGCGAAGGCACTTGTCGGCTGGGATCCGAATGGTGGGGAGGCCGGGTGTGTAGGGAGGCAAGCTGTTGGTGGGTGGTGCGATTGGAGGAAGACTGCAAGAGGGTAGCGTGGGGTCCCAAGCGTGGGATGTAGTTGGGAGGCGGGAGCTAGACCATAGAGGGGAGGGTCCGACCTCACTAGATCGGGGAAGAGGAGGAGGCCACCGGGAGGGGTAGGCAGTGCAAAGAGCAGAACAGGGAAAGGGGTAGCCCACAACGGGAAACATGGAATTGGGGGGGGTAGATTTGGGTTTTGGCTATTTTTTTTAATATTATTATATTGATAATAATAGTAGTAATAATAATAATAATAATAATAAATTTATAATAATGATAATAATAATAATACAAACAGACTTAATAATAATAATAATACAAATCATAATAATAAAAATTTTAATAACATAATAATAATTATAGTCATAATTTTATTCATTTTATTTTAAATAGGGAAAATATTAATTAAAAATATAAAATAATTATATCTATAACAATTTCAATGATAATAATATTATTAACAATTTTTAATAATAAACATATTTTTATCTACGCAATAATATCATTATTATTACGATTTTAACATTTAACTTATTTAATTTACATAAAAAATTATTTATTTTAAACATTAAACATTTGTGCGGGAACTTGGGCCGATCGCATGTTCACCATCAACTATGCGATGTCCGCGCACCGGTCTGACACCCACCAAAACTATTAAATGATAAAAATTTTAAACCAGCGCTCAACTTCCACTTTGATGAAGCTAACTGGAGTGAAGAAATAATAAAATAAAATAATAATAAAAAGGGTTGGGGTGTGATATATAATAGAAGAACAACTACTTTCAGTAGCCTTGAAGTGGCCAGAATAGTATGGTCATGCCAGAGGTGTGGGTTTTGGGGTGACACACCAGACATATTTTTAGACAATAAATGAACAGGGGGATAAAGATAAAAAATGAAAAAGATATAGGAATGATTAGGTACTCTTGAATCAAAATTTAATTAGAAGTCATAATTGCTATAAAATGTCATGGTAAGGAAGGAAAGAGAAGAAACAACCCAAGAACAACCACTTCATGAAGATCCCCCACCCCGACCAGCTTTATGGTCTATTCCACTCAAAGTGTTGTCTTAGATATGGTAATAAATATTCTGATAATTTTTTTTTGTGAAATTTAAATTTGGTAGACATTGATACCTTTCCTATACAGATATTCTAATGGGTGAAAATGATTGTGATTTGTATCTATCAATTCCCATGCATTTCCTTATTATGAGGTTTACCATGTTAAATACCCTTGAAGATATTATACACAATAGAAGAATTCAAATATGTCATGTGAGGGTGGGAATTATCATCGCTCATGAGTTGAGTTATGAGAAACGTGTTCCATAGATGATGTACATATTCATACGGTTGAGAAAACTATTTTAACATTTGTATTATGTACATTAGATCATGTAAAAAACAAGTTGAGAATGAGGTACTCATTTCTAATTTATTTTTCAGGAAAAACCTTTAACACCTTTGGAAAAATGTCTGAACCAATTAATGTAATTATAGATGGACAAAGGGAAGGTGGTGAAATAAAAGTTCAAATAAATAATATCTAAAGGATCAACTGATGAATTGAAAATATCTCCATAATGTACCTTTTCTCTACCCATTCAATATCCTCATTTACTAATATTGAATGATCACACAGATATATGGTTACAGAGTGTTAGTAACATCCTAGTTGGTTTTGAAGAAAAATTGAGTAGAGAGGCCACTATAGACTATATTTATCTTGATAATTTAAATGAAATCATTAAGTGTGACTGTCTAGGAGTCTAAATTGTTAATATATACATGAGATGTGTTTTTATTATTTTTTTCCAATAACTGATCTACTTTGTTAATTATGAATAAAAACAATTCATATTTTTTGCTGTCATCTATATCAATATGATATAAAGGTATTAACTTCTGAGCATAAATATGGACTAATTAGTCCTCAAATCACTTCTATATAACTATACTCATTGGATTCAGATCAAATTGAAGAAATAGTGGAAAAATTACCATAATATTTAAAAGAAAATTTATCGATTATAGACTCATATTATTACAAACAGTTCTGGTGTAAAACTCTATAATTATTTATATAAATTATATTTTTATTCCATTTATTACTTATTACCTTTTTAGGAAACATTGGATACTCATTACAGTCAATATGGATAATCAAAAAATTTATTTTTTGGACTCACTACAAGGATAACCAATAAACTGACCACACATGATGTTGTTTTTGAATTTATAATACAGTATATGAAATGTTTTAGAAATAAAATTTAAGTTATATATTTTATATTTTCTTTTAATGAGAGTTCTATTATGATAGGGTGGTGTTTAGATACCATCAAAATCATAGAATGAGAAAAATCCATTCATACAAGGAGATTATCGACATCTAAAAGTGGATAAGTATTAGGGTTTATATAAAAACATTTCACTATAAAAACAATATAAAAACAAATTACATATTTTGTTCAATGTTTTTAAAATGATCAAAACAAACCAATGGAAAATATTATGGTTATTATGTTTGAAAATTTATGAAACATATCATATACCATCAACAAACTAGAATCCCCAATGTGATATTTCCAATGATAATTACAATTTCATTTAAAATATTTATTAATACTTTTTGAATTTATATTTTTATAGTAAAAATATGACTTTAAAAAGTATTCATATTAACAAGATAAAAGATATTTGTTTAGAAAAAACTAGCAAGCATACTTGGTGTTAGAATGTACACATATATCATGATTACATTATTATCTACTACTTATTTTGATGATTTTAGAAACATTTTATATACTTTTTTAGTAAATTTATTTAATATTTTTATCAGATACTTAATTTATTAATTTTCACAGATATTATTATGAAATATCTATTTCAACAAGTATGATTCAATAATGGACAATGACCATTCACTAAATAAGGACGATGCACTCATGATGATGAAATTTTCATTTTATTCTACAATGAATTCAATATATTGGGTTATCAAACAAAAATATTGCTAGATAATCTATAATGTTGAATGAATTATTGGATTAAAAGACATGGTGGAATCAACCATACCTCAATGAGATACATAGTGAACCCAATACCACTAAAATTGTCTGGTTTTAGTTTAAAATTGATTTTTTATCAATATATTGTAACATATTTAAGTTTAATTTATTTCATTATAGCATCAATAACATAAGAATTGTTTTATTATATTGGTGGATTCTTTTTCTCATATTGGGGTGGATTTTTAAAGATTCTTGTTTTCATGATTGATTGGGATTTGAGTCTGAAATTGGGATAATAACAATAAGGAAATGGGTAAATCGGGCATGCCTAAATTTGATACACAATGTTCTTATTATCACTAAGACTGTATGTTTTATTTTTTAATTTACATTTTAGTTTAGAACACACATTACATACTCAAAACTAAGAAAGAAAATTCAAATTGTTTTGATACTTTAATAAAATTATTCATAATTAATTTTTTATGTGTAGGAATCAGTCACACCTCAATCGGACATAGGGTGTGACCATCATAACTCCAAGTGTTTCTTTTTATTTAAAATTGACATTTTACTAAAAAAACAAAATTGATATAATCAAAAATGAAAAAACACATTCATATTGTTTAGATACATTAGTAAAATAATCAATAAGTCATTTTTGTCATGTAGTTATCATCTTCCACTAAATCTAATACACAGTGTGCTCAATATCTCTCAAAGTGGCTATTATTAGTCTAAAAATTGTATATTAGTTAAAAATGTGTGTCACTCAATAAAAACCATGAAACCTTTTTCATATTTTCTAGATAATTTAGTAAAATTATTCATAATTCATTTGGGTCATGTAGATAGCAGTCTCACATAAAACAGACAAATTATGTGACTGGTAGGACTCAAAGTTTCCATTATTAATTTAAAATAGATATTATAGTTTAAAACATGTGTAACTCACTAAAAAATGATAAAACACACTCTGATTATGTTGATAATTTGAGAAAATGATTCATAAGTCATTTGTGACATATAGGTATCAGTCTCACATCAAACCGATACAAAATGTGACCGGAATGACTCAAAGTGCATGTTTTCAGTTTGAAATGACATTTTACTAAAAAAAGTTACATACAAAAAACTGAAAAAATAGACTTGTATTGTTATAGTACATTAGGAAAACTATCCATAAATTATTTTTGACATGTAGGATTCATCCACACCTAAATTTGACCCATGGTGTGACCGGTATGACTCCATGTGTGTTTTTTATTTAAAATTGATATTAATTTTAGTAAAAAGGAAAAGTGGCATACTCAAAACGAGTAAAAGTATTTTTTTGAAACATTAGGAAAATGTTCCATTAGTAATTTTTGACATGTAGGAATCATCCACACATCAATTCGATACACAATGTTCCTTATTTGAATCAAAGTGTCTGTTTTCAGTTTAAGATTTACATTTTAGTTCAAAACATGTGTCACTAATTGAAAAAAGAAAGAAAACATGATCCTATTGTCTTGATAATTTATGAAAACAATTCATAATTCATTTTTACTGTGTATGAATCATTCTTAGGTCAAACCAACCAATGATGTGACCTGTATGACTCAAAGTTCTTTTTTTTAGTTTAAAATGAAATTTTAGCAAAAAACAAAAGTGACATACTCAAAAAAATAACACACATTAATATTGTTTTTATACATTAATAATATGATATATCGATATTTTATTACATTTAAGAATCATCTAAACCTCAATCTGACACATTGTGTAACCAGTATGACTCTAGTTGTGTATTATTATTTTAAATTGACATTAATTTTAGTAAAAAGTAAAAGTGACATACTAAAAACTTATCAAATGAATTTTTATTGTTTTATACTTTAGTGAAATTATTCATAAGTCATTTTTGATTTATAGGAATTAGACTGACATCAATATGATATACGGTGTGCCCATTATGACTCAAAGTGGATGTTATCTATCAAAAATTGACATTTTAGTTCAATATATGTATCCCTCACTAAAAACCAAGAAAAATCACCCATATTGTCTTGATAATTTAGGAAAATGATTTATAATCCATTTTTTATGTTTAGGAGTCATTCCCATGTCAAAACAACACATGATTTGATGGGTATGACTCAAAGTGAGTGCTTTCAGTTTAAAATGACATTTACAAAAAAGAAAAGTTACATACTCAAATTTGAGAAAACCAACATTCATATTGTTTTGATACTTTCTGACAATGATCCATAAGTCATTTTTGATGTGTAGGAATCAACCATACCTCAATCTGATACATGTTGTACACAGTATGAGTCAAATTTTGTGGTTTTAGTTTAAAATCAACATTTTATTAATGCATTGTTTCATATTTATGTTTAATTTATTTCTTTATAGTATTTATAACAAATGATGATTTTTCTTATATAGCTAAATTATTTTTCTCAAGTGTGGTGGTTGTTTCAGCAACTGATACCATGATCATGATTTTTTGAGAGGGCTCGAGTTCCAAAGGAAATGAAACTATGATGTTTTCGAATTTATGTGATAGTAATTTCAAATGTAATTTGACAAATAAATTTTGAAATGTATATAATATAGTAATTTTTTTAAGTATTTGTGATTTAATTTTTATTTCAATTAAAATTATGAATTTTCTATATGTAGGTTTTTTCTATATATAGGTTACTGATGGAGTGCGATGTAATTTAAATAGAACATTATAGTAGTATGACCTTTATCAATACTATTTTTAGCACTAAAAAGGCCCCCCTTTATCACAGCTAATGAAAGCATGGATAAATAGTGACAATTATTAGCGATTTTTGATTACTGATAAAGGGTTCCCCCCTTTAATGTTTCTTAGGAAATTTTTTTTAGCACTATTAATTATTGTTTTGTGAACCGTTAAAGGGCCGAACTGTGGTAGTGTGTTCCAACACTTGATGCCTTACAGATTCCAAGTATCCCATTGACTCGATGCCTTGTGGATTCTGAGTAGAATTTTAACTCGATACCTTGTGGATTTTGAGTGAAATTTTGACATCGTTTAGGCTATTACAACCCATTTGAAACTTTTGACCATCATTATGGAATAGAGCCAAAGTCAGTACAATCAGGTGTTTGTGGAGGCTTGGTTATATTATGACCGCTTGGTTTTGGATTTTGTGTTATTAATATTTAAATAATTTACTATTATCCTAGTATACACCAGTTATTCTTTATCACACTTGGATAAGGATACATTGATGGTGTCATACCATGTCTTGTACTCACACCCTACTCAGAAATTTTAGTGAACTTATAGATTTCGTGATTCAATACCTGGTGAAGGAAAATGGACCTATGGTGGATGACTAAGAAAAGTAGTATAGAGAATCTATCGGACCATAATGGACTGAAAATGACTATTGTTTACTTTATTTATTTATATTCACCTTTTTAATCTAGGTTTTCTTCCAAATTTTTGGATTCTATTTACTTATATGATGTGAAATCCATTCATTAGTTTCTTCTTGTTTATTTTGGTTATTTATTAAATTTTTTATTATTTATTATTGATTCTATCGTACGATACTTAGGGTATAGTCTCCCCACATATGGACTCTGACCCTTGACACTAATCGTAAGAATATTTAATATGGGGAGGCATGCATGAGGCCATGTGAAATTCATGCTCAAACTCCATGGTTTAGGTCAAGGTGTTATAGTATCACATCCTTCGGTAGAGAAGAAGTTGGAAAAAAACCATAGCATGATAATTTATGACTAAAGACCTAGAGTATGGAAATTTTTAAAGTTATAATATAATTCCAGAATATTTTAGTAGTTAGTCTCTCATTTAAGAATATAATAAACCTAGTATGATCAAGTATCATTTGATATAAGAGTAAGTGTATAGTGGGATCATTGACACATGTTATCATGAACTCCCATACTTTTAAGAAGGGAAATCGAATTCCAATATTTATTTTTAATTTTATGGTATATAAAATATCATGTATTTTAAATTGTTTAAATTTTCAGGATATAGTTTAGTTGAGCATTGAAATTCGATTAATATTTTTCTTCATAATTTGGAAGATATGATATTAATTTATTTAAAATACCATTGTCATTAATTATATATCAAAAAAAATATAATAAATATTTATTTTTATAAATGGTACCTACCAAAAATACGAAAATAGATATATGTATAGTTTGAATTAGATGATGATAATTTATAAATAATTAAGGTGACATTGACATATAGAAAATATAAAAAATGTATTAAAATTTTGGAAAATTCTCACCCATGGGAGATTCCATGTACACCCTTGGGTCTTTTGTTTTTAGTGACATTGGGGGCCATTTTGTTTTGCACCTCAACCATATATTAGCTGAAATAGGACATTAAAATACTAATATATGTATTAAAAATCTAGGAGATAGAAATATGAGATTTCATGGATTTTGAAACTTCATTAAATCTTTTACATGTCATGCCTAGGTTTCCACCCAATTTTTTTAAAAAAAATTAAAAATCTATATGATGTTATGAGACAGTTTTAAATGGATGACATAATTATGATAATAATGATGAATCCTCAATTCCCAAATAATTTCCCTCATAATGACAATCCTTCCAGCTAATATGATGTTATTTAGTTAATTGGTGAAAACATTGGGGCTTTAAATTTTGATCTTTTATCAACTTCTTAGCTCTCTAATATTTTAATTTTTATTTGTCATCTAAATCATCATATCAAAATTTGATGCTCACTTCCTCAACTATGTGTTTTTCCTAAGATCAGTATTTCACCTACGGTTTCAAAATTCTTCACAATTTTGATCAGTGTTCAATAGATTTCATAAACGGTTATTATCAGGATCACATTCTTCACATTATGAATCATGATTACACTATCATTATCCCTATCATCGATATAATATGGTCCGTACATGGAAAATGTGTGTATTAGTTTCTATATCACATATATTTTTTCTCACATTAATTTTATTAGAATAATATATAATTAAATTAATATTTTATTGTGGGAAAAATAACATCCTCTTGAAGAGCTTTAATAATCAAGGATGAAAAATTTCCCTCCATTACCTAAAGAGAATGTGTCTAGTTAATATTCGACATAGATGATGTGAAGGAAAATATAATTAATAAAACGAAAAAACAACACCACTTGAAGTGGTCAAAAAATGAACATTTCACACCTACCATATGCAGATCCAATGTTTGAAAATTAGTAATGAACATCATGTTCTCTGATCATACCATAAACCATGAAATTATATATCTGTTATTCCTTGTTCACCCTAAAGGTTTCATGTTTAATTATGATGTATAAATACACATGATGGAGATGATATTTGTATTGAATATTTTTAAATATAAAATTGTTTTATTTATTTTCCCTTTCATATTATTTCTTATAAAATTTCAAAGCTATTTTAAATTTTAATGATGAATAATAATAAATATTATATATATATATATATATCCATCCCTTGAAGTGGATGAAATTGATGAAATTATTGAAGTGAATATTCTTTCTATTATCTTGAGTATACTATGAAATCCTAACAAATAATCTTACAATGTTCCCTGAAGTGAATGTGAATATTTACTTAAAATGACTTATTTCATTCCCTGAAGTGAATAAAAATATACATGATTTTATTTTTAATCATGTTTGAAGTAAATATGATATTTTTTTATAATCATTATGAGCTATTTGTTTATTATAGAAAATAAAATAATAATAATATAACCGGTAGAAGTGGTTTGATGAAAATTAATATTTATAGAGAACAATGAATTTTATTAATATCTTTAAAATAATACATCCCTGAAGGATGATATTAAAATAGCATCCTTTGACAACATATTGAAGGGTATCTCCATTTATTAATTATTGTTCCTGTAGTAGAAATATCAAGGGGAAAATTATTATTTATCAATTGATAATGAATTACCAATATCAACTCAAGTAATTCATTTGATTTTATCCCCTGAAGTGGATACTATTATTCATCTAGTTCAAACATGGGACGATTTAATTACATATTTTTGATAGTCCTATGTATTTTTTGAAAATAATTTTACCACCCGAAGTGGTTAAAACAATGACTTCATAATCAATAAAAATCAGTATTTTATACAAGATGATCATTTTTTATAAATAATTAATTATCATTCATGGATCGTGAAATTAAATGAATGAATTCATTCCCTAACATGAATGTAGTATTAATTAATTTAGTTAATTCAATAAATAGAATGAAATTATTCATGAAAAAAATGATTTGATTTGTGCTAATCATACTTATAATTTTATAAAAAATATTTGAGATTTGATAAAGTTTGATAAAATGATTTCATGATAAAATAAGGAATTATTCAAACTTCATCAACTCTCAGATATTTCATAATGAAATATGTCATCAATTTTAGAAAATTATTTGAGAGTTTAGATGTTTTTCAAAACATCTTAATAATATGTTGAATATAATGATTCATACAAACAATGGGATGATAAATTCAAATTTTTATTCTTCCTTATATTGATATGGATAAATAGAATATATATTATTTGGTTTACCCCATAATTTATCATATTGGGTGAAACTTTCACAATTTTGAATATGCTTCAGGAATTTCAAACCCTACTAGAATTCATATATTAATATCCAAATATACAAGGAATAAAATTTCTTATAATATGATCATTAGTATTCAATAGTTTTGTTATTTCAGATAAATTATCAAAATGTTTTTTTGTCTGACATATCATGAGTTATTTTAATATTTTTGACCAATTATTTTGATTTTGACATCTGTCAAAATTCATTAGCATTAGTGATTTTTGAAAAGCATTTAAAAGTTCAAATATATTATCAAAACCATTGAAAGAGAACTCATAATTTTCTCTGGTACTAGTGTCACTTCAGGGAAAATATCTAGAAATATATAATTTTTTTATATATTTTTTCCATCATCAAGGGAAAATGTATGTATTGATTTCTACTCTTGGTGAACCATGATTTTATATATTCATTTCAACCCTTGTTCTAGTGTGTATAATCAAACCAATGGTTTTTAAAACTTTACATTCATGTTAGTGTTGTGAGAATCTTGTCAATGGCTATCCATGGTCATTTATTATATAACATGTGATACTCAATATTTTTTTCAATCAACATGAAAACCAGGTAATACATAATCACTAACAAAAAATAACAAATGTGATCATTTAGTGGATGCATCTTTCATATAGTATTTTAATGGATCACATGGAATGTGGGAGAACCCATATATACTTCATAATTTGTTCTTCATAAATTTAAAGGAAATTAATTTCTAGAAATAGATACTAAGGATTTAAATAATTTACATAAAAAAGGGTACCTCATAGTAAATTATTATACATGGTAATTATTAATAACCTAATTAGAATGAATTTATTAATAATTTATTTTACATGAATCCATTAAATATTATACTTATTCTCCATTAAGGGATGTGTAATGTCTTATGAAAAAAATATTATCATGTATACTCGAATCAATATATTTCATTATAGTTGATCCCGGATGGAATAAACCATCTTGTTATGTATGTAATGTTCTGGGATCTGCAAACCTTTTGTTTACCATTATTGATTTGATTTTATATAAAAAATTATTTATAATCACTTTTTAGGAATTCTTATTACATATCAAGGTATATATTTTATCCAATTTATCCATATGATATTAATTTTCCTGAATACCATTGATATATCTCATCAAGACTTCAGGTATAACAAATAATGAAGAATTTATACTACCACATAGGATTATTTGTTCTCTTCTGGAGACATTGATTATTTTTATGTACTGGTAAATATAATTACATGAGCATATAATAACTCATAAAAAGTTATTTTTAGGAATTTAATAAAAATAATATTTATAATGATTTTTCTTCAAGATCGAAACATATAAGATCTTTATGATCTTCCATTTTTTATACTCATATTTGTCACTATAAGTTCAACTTATATTGGTATATTAATTCATAATATAATTATAATGGGTTAGGCTCATCACCAATAGGATTATTGAATATTTTGGAGCTTCTAGACCAAATATTATTTTACAATACAGATAATTCTGAGTGGATCCCCCATTAATTTTAAAGATTGTGAATGTAGTAATGAGAACCAATGTGGAAGAATCATCTAGATTCACAACACACACCTCATCACCATCCAAAATAACAACAACATTAACTTTACCAAATGAAGGATAAATCATTAGATAAAAAATTATCAAATATCAAATCAATGACTTATTGTATCATGAAATTATGTAGAATGTTCTTGAATTTTGAATTAATCATCCTGAAGATGAAATATTAGATTTTTGAATGAATTTACACATATATATTAAATCTATTACTTATATGAATGATATATTTCATACTTAAGGGGTTGATGAATAACATACTTATCCCATAAAAATAAAATATAAATAAAAAATTTATTTATCTCTAAAGGATGTATATTTACATGTGTATAAGTACCTTTTAAATAATAAGAAATCATATTACACTCCAAGGTGATGTTATTCTATATTCATTGAAATATAAAGGGTATAAATTATTATCATTATAAAATTTAAAACCAAAATTTTTGATTATGAATTTGTCCATGAATTTATATAATATGATAATGATGACCATTATAAGAGGTTGGTGTTAATGTTGTACTCTTTTTCCCTTAGTAATGTTTTTTCCATTATGTTTTCTTGATAAGGTTTTTAATAAGGAAATACTTTGGGAACATGATGTTATAGTACTATTTTTCTCTAATCAAGGGGATTTTACCTAAAGGGGTTTTTCTTGATGAGGGTTTTAATGAGGTAATCATCTATCATAACAGATATCGAAGGTAATGTTATAAATTATTATGTATGTCTACAATTAATTTAAATAGTTTTTCTTCCCCAAAATTTATAATATTCAATGAGACAATTCATTATTACCTATGGTATTCCTACCATACCTCAAATACATAATTAAATAGTAATATTAATTGATGTCCTGAAGACATAACTAAATGGTATAATCAGGGGGATTTTTGAGTAATTCACTCATTTTCCCTTCATTAGGTTTTTTCCACTCCGTTTTCCTACTATGTTTTTTAATGCGGAATCATGAAATGGAATTTCTTTACTTTAGCTTCACTTATTTTTCCAACATGTTTTTTAAGTGGATACTATATAATATTCCATTATATTATGACATACAAGGGGGAGTGTGATGAAACAATATTAAATTGATATTATAATTAAGATAATAATGATGAATCCTAAATTCCCAGTAAATTTTCCTCATAATGGAAAAGATTCTATATTCTCCGACTATTGGATTTATAGCCATTGGATTAGATATTGTAGGGATTAATCACAAATTTTGTATCGAATCCCATTTAATCTATATATATGGTGATATTTTAATGAAATGGTGAGAAAATTTGGGTTTAAATTATTTTCTTTTTTCTACTTTTTATCTCTCTTATATTATTATTTCTATTAGTCGTCGCTATTATCATACGAAAAATCGACGCTCACTTCATCAATGATTTTATTTTCCTACCATCAGTCATACATTTAAAATTTCAAAATTCTTCATGGTTTCAATAAAAATTAGATCAATTTCACAACATATGAATATATAAGGCTGTTGGATTTAAGACCATACATTCGGTAAAATAATGTCAAAATTTAAAAGATAAATAAATTTATTTTGGGATCACTATAAAATCATGAAATTACACAATGCGAAAATATTCCATTTTGGACTTAAAATAAACTACTATAGACTTAGTATCATCAAGTGTTACCTTCTATCTGTGCTAAAAAAGTGTTGATAAAGGATGACTTTTTTCAGTTAAAAAAATGTTGATAAAAAACCACCATTTTTCACCATTCTATTTTAGCACTAAAAAGGACTCCCTTTACCATTGAATCTTTTATATTTGATAAATGACACACTTTATCCGTGTTTTTTAAATTTTGATAAAAGGAAACATTTTTTATTGTTGTTAAAATCAACCATTATTAGTGATATTTAAGCACTGATAATTTAACCGTCATAAAAAAATTAAAAAAAATAAAAATAACATTTTAATATAAACATATATTTATATTCTTATATATATATATATATTCACAAATATGATTGATATAATTCTAAATATGCATATAAACTTAATATGAAATATATTTAGTGAAATATGGTTTATAAAATAATTAAAAAAGTGTTGATAAAGGGGGGAACTTTATCAACGCTAGTAAAAAAGTACTAATAAAGGGGGTTCTTTCTCAGTCCCTGTAAAAAAGAACAGATAAAGGTGAGGGTGGGGGGTTATCATCGCTTTTTTAGATTAATTGATAATGACCCCCCTTATCAGTACTTCTTTACTAGTGTTGCTAAAGGGGATATTTCAAAAAAAATATATTTCTTTAAATATAATATATTAATATATAAAAATATTTATGTTGAAATAAATATAATTTATATATTTTAAATATTTTTTAGATAAGTTTAAATAGGAATTTACAGTTAATATATACGATACTCTGTAAAAATGGATTATAAAATTAAAAAAATATTATTAATTAATAATTTTCTATTAATTATCAAGTAATAGTTTTTCAATAATAGTTGGATGATATAAAAATTAAATAAGTTAATAAACTGTGTAAGAGAAGTTGAAAACATGACTTGATCTTGAAACAAACATAACTTTTGATCTGGGTGACCATTTGATCTCTACCACATATCAAATCAAAGCATGAGACAATATCTATAAACTATTAATTGGGGGGGGGCGCTAGTCACATTTTTCAAGCCTAAAAGGCCAAAATGCTTCCAAAATCAAGTTGTTAGTCGGGGTATCCTAATTTTTTAACATTCTATGGAATTTCAGCCTCGTTTAAGGGTCTATTTTTTACTATTTTCAGTGGGGACTAAATTTTATTCCCAGGGATTATATTCTTATAGATATTATGGTTTTTAAATTTTATCATTTTTCATAATGTAGGTTTATTTATAACAAAATATATGAATATTTTATAATATTTACGTATAATATATCACTAATATAAATACCTATATCAACATATTTGCATAAAAATGTATTTTCAAATATATATAAATAAATATTTTGTTAATCATTTTATTTAAATTCCAAACAATATCCATTTTATTTACATTATATAGATGCATTAATATGTATAATTAGTATTTTTATATACATATGTGTGTGTATTAATAAATAAATATATATATATATATATTATAATATATATAAATGAATATTAATATATAATATATTTAAATGAATATAATTGTATATATATAACACATTTATATATATATATATAAAAGTAATCAAATATATAGCAAAACATGCATGACATAGTGGTAATGAGAATCCAATCGCAAAAGGTAAGTCTTGAGATCAAATCACAGAACACATAGGTATTTGTTGTAGCCTTCAAGCACTGAGGAAGTGGGGGAGTAATGAAAGTTGGGAAGTGGGAAGGATTGAGAAGGGGGGTCTATAACCACTGATAATGGGGATGTTGGGGGCAAGTGAAAATTGTTTTTTTCAAAATTTTTAATAGCACTATCTTTAGAATTGTTAAAATGTGACCTTTAATAGCACTAAAAAGTGTCATTAAAGGCACCCTTTAACAGTGCTAAAATAGCTATTAAAGACACCCTTTAGTATTGCTAAAAAAAGTTCTGTTAAAGGGTGCCTTTATGAGTGATTTTTTACCATTCCTAAAGTGTTCCTCTAACATTTTATTTAGTGCTGCTAAAGGTCGACCTTTAACTACGGTCTCTTTATCAATGATTTTTTAGCACTGATAAAACCCTTTTACCAGCACTAATAAAGCCCTGATTTATAGTAGTGTATTTACAAATTAATATATATATATATATATAGATACATACATATTCTTATATATTTATATAAATAAATTAATTGTATAAATAAATATTAAACCATTTTAACATGTATAATAGTTTATAAAATATATAAAACATATTGAAATGAACATTTGTTATTGATTATATTTAAAATAAAAATTTATCTATTTTATTTACCTCATAGAAACATATGAATATATATATAGCTATATAAATGTATTTATAATACTTATATATAAATATATGTGTGTGTATATTAATAAAATGATATATATATATATATCAATATAATATAATATATGTAAATGAATATTAATATATAATCTATTTAAATAAATATAAATATATATCACACACACACACACACTGACATATGTATATATATATAAAAACACACGCACACACATATATTTTCAAAATATATTTAAAAATAATTATATTAATACATATAAATATATAGATAAAAATTGTATGTATATATATATATCATGAAATATATATGAAAACAAGACAAAGCAGTGGTAAGAAATTTAGTTTTGTAAATGAAGGTCGCATGTTTGATTCTAGGTGAACACAGGTGAGAAGTTTGGGTAACAATAGTCTAGAACTGATAAGGGGGTCGGGGGGAGCATTAAAAAAGTGGGGTTCGAGGGAATCATGTGTGATCAGGAGCAACGGTTTGTGGGAAAGCATTGAAAAATGATGAGGAAAGTGCTGGAAGGGGGGCATGAGAAAAATAGCCCAAAAAATATTTTTCTAGTATTATCAACACTTTTTTAGCATTTATAGACACACTCTTTATTAATGCTGAAAAAAATCAATAAAGGCCCCTTTTATCTGGGCTAAAAATAGAAGTTGATAAATAGGTTCTTTGTGAGTTCTTTTATATCACTGATAAAAGTGACTAGCTTTTCAAGGCACTCCACACATTATGGTTTTAATCTATGATAAAATCCATTTTTATCACTTTTAAATGAACAATATGTATTAGTGATCTGAGATAGATATCATATTCGGTCCAAATGGAATGAAAATATTTTAAGGATATATTATTTGTGATAGACTATATATTTTTCCAAGATGAGTAACCATTAATATATTTGGGATTGTTATAAATCCATCATAGATATGTCGATTTGCATACCCCCATTTTTTATCTAGGATAAAACAAATTCCATCCCAAATAATTCATCCCACAGAAGTTGTTTTATAGGATATATTACAAATCCATCCCATTTTTACATTAAAATATAAACAACGTTCTATATATATATTAATGTTATAATATATATAATTATATATGTTTGTATATTATTTTCAATATTTAATGTATTAGTATATATTACTGATATAAGATAATATTATAATTTATATTATAATATAAAACATTTTATCATTATTATTTCTTTTTGAAAGTATTTTCTAGGACACCTAAGGTATCCTATGGTTATTATGGTCATTCTTTTTAGCTGGTTTTGATTCAAAACTTTCAAAAAATCATATTTTCTTATTTTGTAGGCTTAGGTCTTTATTAGATGATGGTTGATATAATAACACAAACATAACTATCACATAATTATAGGTCATTCTAAGAATATAAAAACACTAACATTCCTAAGACATTTAGGTTTAGAGTTTTAGGGGATTAAGAAACTCATTATATACAAATACCCATAATTCCACTTAGTGTACATTTTTTCCACAAATACAAATTCATTAAGTGATGCACTTGTTTAATTTTAGATAAATTACTATAATTTTATCTTTACCTTTTTTTATTATTCCTACTCATCCTTAAACTATATCAAAATTATTTAATAATGTATGATGTGTGTATAAATCTTGTTGCGAGGTATAAAAAGAAACAAAACTTATGTGTCCATTTAAATATATGAAAACTCATCAATTTTTTTTTAAAAATAATAATCTTTTAGGATTTAAAAGATCACAAAATTATATTAAGTCATGAAACAAATATCTTTTCTTAATGAGTTCGATAAAAAAAACTCAGAGGAAAGCATAAAAGAAATAAAATTTACATGAAGTTTTCTTGGGACATTATAATCACTTGTAATCACCCTTACAATCACCCATAGTGGAATAATTAAATCGGTATGTTCTATACGAAAACTAAATCATTACCCAATGTAATTTAGGGGGCTATTTAATACCCCATGTCCACACAGGTGTGAACATTTCTGATGGAATCTGAATTTTCAATTACTAGAAGGGTTGAATTTTTATTATAAATTCAGAATGGAATTATGATAATTTTAATGTCTTAAAGTGATGATTGTTTGATGTGTAATGAGTCATGGAGGGTGCCTTAGAGGATTTAGTTTAGTTTTTATAGTTTTATAGGATTATGTTTAGGGATCACAGTTTAGGGTGCACAATTAAGGGAAACTGTGTGACACCCTAAACCTATGGGTTTTTTTAGTTCAATTCATTTTGATAATGAAATTCATGAACAATTAGATTAAATTTAAGGGAAACAATGTGAGGTTATAGTGGAAATTGTTCAAGTGTTATTAAGGGGTTGTAGAGCCACCGATATTGTATGGTAAACCATGAAGCCATATTGTGCATGGTGGATGGATTGAGATAAAATTATCAATATGTTTAGTGAACAGTTTGTCAGTCCAGGTAGCCAAACAATGTGTCTTGTTAAATATGGTAAATGACTAAAATACCTTTATTGGTTTTTTCCATTCCCCTCCCCCTTTCTTCTTTGGGCGTGCATGGGCCAGAGGGTATACCTTCCCCTTCCTCCCCTTCCAACCCCTTGATACTAGGGTGTTTTAGGAGGTTATTAGGTGATTCAATGTATTTTTCATCTTTAATTGGTCCCCTTATATATCCTCCTCCCTTGTATAATTTTAGTTTCGTGGTTTAGGGATTCCATTCCAATCCCACTAGATATGGTGGAATCAACCATTCTTCATGGGGATTTTTTATGTATTGTGAAGTGGGGATCCCTTCATCACACATCTTACCATAATCACAGGTCATTTGGATAGAGGTAAGTTACTTCTTTGATTTTTATTGTATTTTAAATCAATTTAAATTAAAATAAGTATTGAACTAAAATTTTTGGGGTTATTGCTCTGCTTTTGTAGGGGACATCTCGAGACGATGTCTTCCTATGGTCACTTATCATTCAAATGAGGTATGTCACAATTTAGAATTTCTTAAGGTTCTTTAATTTTAGTTTTTTATTAAATTAATAATGTATATTTTTCAAATGATATTGATTCATCATAGATTGAAGTTCGGTGTACCCCATGGTTCTTTGGTGATCGGTTTGTCACGGTTTCGGTGTGATGGGGTCGACCAGTAAGCATTTAGGATTTTATGAATGTTTAAATTTTAATGTAAATTTTGGTTTAAATTATTTTAGTTAATTTATGAATTATAATATGTTTATAATTAATTAATTTTTTAGTTTGTTTTTGAGATAGGGCCTCGAGTCTTTTGGATGATGACATGAGGGTTTGGCGATCCATGATAAGAGTTACTGAGATTTTTTTGAAAAGATGATTCACTTCAGAATGAGGTAGGTGGTCCTTATGTATCAACCATTTGGTATTATAAATTTAGTAATATTTATGAGGTTGGTGTGACCCCATCACTTTAGGGAGTGAGACTCATTAAAATTTTCTATGTTTGATAAAATGTAAATCCAAATATTAAATTGCATAAGGTGTCAAGGGCCCCAACGGACCCTCGTTTACCAAATGGATATCTCTTTTGCTAATGGTTAAGTCTTTAAATTGAA
The DNA here is from genome assembly GCA_963277665.1 of Viscum album. Lineage (NCBI taxonomy): Eukaryota > Viridiplantae > Streptophyta > Magnoliopsida > Santalales > Viscaceae > Viscum > Viscum album. The sequence continues at coordinate 212,809,299 of OY728144.1, forward strand.
CTATATGACTCCAAATTCATAGTATAGGGGTTTTCCATGAAAGGTACTCTTTTGAGACTGGCATACAATTCTGGTGTTTATGATTACCTAGGACGCCTTGGAAAGGGGATGGGATTAAGGACATTTCACTAGTGTGACTTACCTTAGGGTCCAAGAGGTCCTTAATGAGACCTAAGGGGACCCTTATAGGTTACCCTATGACATGTGATCATATATATTAGGTTAACATGGGAATGGGTACATATATTATTAGGTGTCATATTAGAACTCATATTAAGATGTGTGACTGAGGGGTTGTGGACGGTGGTGATAGGTTTAGGCATTCAGAGAACCCCCACCTTATGTTTATTATTTTACTTATTTAGTTTGGATGAATTTATTCATTCCTAGACGTGGTTCTTTTGAGAAAAAAATATGGAAATGACAAGATACGACTTTTTTATTAGTGATTCCTAGAGGTACTTATTGGGATTAAGTTTTTCATCCTTATATGAGATTGGTGTGATACAAATTGGACATGATGTTGTTTTAATGGATTCCTAGATGTGCTTCCTAGGACTCAATTGATGAAAAATATAATAATTTCTAAGACATTAGGATTAAACCTTTGGACTATATGGGAATCCCTTTATGCAATGGGTCCTTATGATGCCTTATATTTCTAGGATCCATCCATTTAGGCTTTTGGATTTTATTCTGATTAATATTATTTTATTGGAGTTCTTGGTTTACCCCAGAAGTTTCCTAAAATTTGAGCCAGTGAAACTATATGTATCTATTAGGGATTCCCATGATTCTTGGGATCTGATCATTTTTCATTGTGACATGGATAATATTCTAATTCGATGACTTCCTAGGATCCTGTAGAATTGGATTCAAGCCATTTATCATATCTATGAGTCTTGATAGATTATTAGGTTGCATGGGATCTAGTTGTTGAGCTATTTATGATAAGTTGTTTGGTTGGTTGAGCTTGAGCTTCAAGTATTCCTAGGTTACACCCAAGGATTTGGTTTTTATATAGTTGGAACGATATCTAGACATTCTTAGAGAAACCACGACATAAACTGAAGCATGAATGATTGATCTGGGTCATGAGCCTAAGGATCAACACTATTTTTCAGTACTGATGTGGCTCTTAAAAAAACTATTTTTCAAATATTTTTAATTAATTTATTATATTTTTAATAATTATTTTTTCACTTTTTTAAAATATATTAGTACTTTTTTAATTTTATAATTAAATTTAATAATTAATTAATTTTTATAATTAATTATGTATTTTTATTCTTTAAAATAATTAATTTAGTTTTACTAATTCTTCTAGTCTAATAAATTATTGATTAGTTTAGTGTTTTAATCCACTTAGTTTATAATAATATGTCATTCTTATTATTTAATCAATTAATCTATGTATTTATATTTAATTAAATAATTATTTAACTCATCTTTTAATCTTTTAAGTTTTTCTTTTTTAAGATTTTATTAATTTCAATAATTAATTTTATCTTGTAACTTTTTAATAATTTCTTTTTATGAAATTTTCCAATTGTTTTAAGTAATCTTATATCATTCATCAGAATGTAGAACATAGAAACTCAATTATTGAATATGTGGGGAGGAGCATGGGCTGCCTGGAAGCTTCCCCAAGATGCCCCATACCCCCTTGTGTGCAGCGCACGAGAAGATTAAAATAAAAATATAATAATAATAATAAAATTAATGATTGAAAATAATAAAAACATAATAAAAATGAAACTAAATTAATAATTGTAATTTTAAATTAATAATTTAATAAAATTAAATTAAATTAATCATTAATAATAAAATAATATAAAATATAAAACTAATTAAATAAAATATATTTAACTAAAATAATAATAAAAATTCATAATCAAATTAAAATAAATACTTTAATAATCAATTTTAGTATAATTTAATTTTTTTAAAATTTAATTATATTAATTAAACTAATTAATTAATGCAATTAATATAATTTAAAAAAATGTTATAATATTATTAAATAATTATTAAATCTTAATAATTTATCTCAACTATAGAATATAAAATTAATGAATAAACAACTATAATAAAAATATTTATTTAAATTAACAAATAATTTTAAAAATTAAAAATTATAATTTATTAACTTTAATAATGTAATTAAATTTTTTAATAATATTAACTAATAAATACTATTTATCTAATCCTTGCATTAATCTAATAATTATATTTACTGTTTAATAGAGTTAATATTTATTAACTCTTATTTATTACGTCAAATTGTTTAACACATTTTCTGTTCTATTTTGAAGATTCATGCAGGTATCCAGAATGATGTTCAGGTTCATTTTACCTACCTGGAGAGAAGTTAGTTACACGATTAAGGATAGACTGATGTGGGATGCACGAAAAGGTGCATGTGTGCATTAAAACAGTGAAGAACACTTGAAGTTGGTGGGAAACATGGGGTGACATGCAACACATGATAGAGGTTTTAGTAACAAAGCAGCCATGGGAATTGGGAGAGAGACCATTCACTCACGACACTTTCTAGAGAGTAGAGCCCAACCTTTGAGAAGATCCTGTAGATTACTTGGAAAACCTCTTGGTGGAGCAGAAGCAAGAACAGTGTCGTACCTTTGATGTTCGTAGGGGAGTTTTCTCACTCCTGTGTTTCTTCTCAATTTCATTTACTGTAATAGAATGATTTCAATTTATTTAATAGAGATGATTGAAGGTTAAATATTTCATCTTGGGAGTTCTAAATTTTGCTGGTTCATCATTTAATGTTCTACATTGTTTTTCTTTTTACAAAATTAGAATCATTCAGCGAGATTGATTCTAATTATACTCTAATTTTCCGAACCTTGCATTTTAAAATTCAATAAAAACAAAATCAATCAGAGAGATTGAAATTGAATACATTTATCAACACTTTAATTGTCATTTATCATATGAATTTTATGGAGAATTTAATTCCAATTGCTTCCTTTTTCAATTTCCTCAGTAGTTTGATTAATTCTAGAGTGGAAAACTTTTAGAATTAACCTTTTGTCTGTTGAACCTCTTGGTGGGGAGATTCAACAAATTTTAATCAATGTGTGACCCAATTAGGAGCATTGCAGATGTTATATTTTAATACCAGTATATTAAGAATTCTCGAGCACTTTTCCTGAATTGTTTATTTCAGTTCTTGTTTCACTGTCTTATCACTATTAAGTTGATATTCATCATAGTTTAGTAAGACATAGTTCTTTAGAAAAAAAACTATAATACTTAATATAAAAAAATAATGTTTACCCCACTGCTGACAATAGAGGGGTGTTTGAAAAAGTTTTAATAAAAACTGGTAGTTCCACCTTCCCTGTGGGTCTATACAACAGTTAGTAGGAAAAAAAAAATTAAACTTTGACCAGATTCCACAACAGTTTCGTTAAGTTTTTTGTGTCGTTTATGGGGAATTAATGAGCCATTACTTTTCTAAAAATCTTAAAAAAATCACATAAAAAAATATAGACAAAAAAAATTGATAAATTAAAAAAAAAAATCTACTTTCACTTACTGTTGAATTACTACTGCTTTTTATACTAATGAGTTATTTTTTAATATTTTTTTGGTGAATTTCATCTTTTATCACATATTTCATCAACAATAGGTCTAGTAATGATTGATTAGATCCCTTGAACATGGAATTGGATAAACATATCACATCTCTTAAGAAGAAAACAAAAATCTGAAATGGGGAATTTAGATAATAGGGTTTCTACACCGAATGAATTCCAAAACCATCATGAACCCTTAGAAAATTAAATTCCTAGGATTAGGGAATTCCAAATCCCTCAATTTTCAAGTAATCCCTCTTCAATCCGACATTCACCTAGAGCCCGAATCTATGAGCTGAAACAGTCCGACATTTTACTATTACCTGCATTTAATGGGATCTCTATTGAGGACTCTGTTTCCTTAATTGGAGACTTCTATAATACTTTTTAGTAGTAACATCTTATAGGAATTATAGAAATCAGCTTATAATGAGATTCGTTCCCTTTTTCCTTAAATGGAATTCTAAGAACTGGTTTTTGGGCCTATATGAGAACATTTTTGAAAATTGGGACCAAGTTTATAATTTTTTTATAATTAAATTCTATCCCTAAATACCTAAGGGTTTATTGAGAACAAAGGTCACTATATTTTAACAAGAGGATAAATAATCTTTCCGTGAAGATTGGGATAGATTCATGGAAATTCTTAGGTAGTGTCCTCATTATCAACTCTCATCCCACCTTCTCATGGATACCTTCTATGAAGGGTTGTGCTCCTCTGGTCAGAACCTAGTTGATCAAGATACTGGGGGTAACTATAATGATAAAAATGATGAATAAATAATACAAATATTTAATAATCTTTCTTTAAATTCACTACATAAAAAATCAATAAAAACAAGAGTCAATTGAAATGTTAATTTTAACTCTAGTTCAATGAATGAAACTCAATCACAAAATGCTGAAATCACCAACCAACATCAATCTTTAAATAACCAGAATTCAAAACAAAATTTTAATCATTTGGGTTATCAAAACAATAAAAAATCTTTAAGGGAACAGTGTGCCCAGTGTGGAATTTTTGGGCATACTGAATTTTTCCCCTAATTTTGACATTCCAACACTATAAGAAAACTATAACATTGTTAATTGTTGCCTTAGAATTCCTCCTAAAGAAGATCCATTTTAAAAAAACTAAAAACAATGCTATAGGAATCATCCATATTTTTCATGTAAAGATCATAGAATGATAAAACAAACAACTACCCCTAATTATCTGAACTAACCAAGAAACGTTTTTCAAAATCAACAATGGGGTGAGTCTTCTAATTCACAAGGAAATCATGATAATAAAATATCTTCAAAGTTAGATCAAATTTTGAATAAAATGAGTTCCCAAGAAGAAAAATTCATGAATCAAGTAAATAAACAACAAAATCAATATGAGTAAGATAAAATAAAAAATGATGCAAGAATGTAGAACATGTAAACTCAATTATTCCAAATAACTAGAGACTTTACATCTAAGGATAAAGGAAGATTTCTTAGTACAACTGAACTTAATCATGGTGAGAAAGCTATGGTTATTTTCAATAGAAGTGGGATTAACACTCAAAATATTTCGGAAAAGAGACTATAAGGATGCCAAAAATGAAAAATTGTGTGAATATAGAAATACAAATCTGCTTTGAACCCAATCTAAAAATCAAGAGAAACCTGTTGTAAATAAAGAGAATCTTAATTTTTCACCTGAAAATAATACTGAAAATTCTTCCAAAAATCAAAATAATAATGTATAAGAAAAATTTTCTGAAGTGGTTAGGGATATGCCTACTGTCCTAAGATACTTTTCCCACCCATCCCTTTACCAGAAAACTAAAACCTCAAAGTAAAACCAAGGATGAAATTCTTCAGTTCCTTGGACTCTTGTCCAAAGTCCATGTAAGAATTCCATTCATTCAAGATTTAATTAAAATCCCTTATTACATTAAATCTATTAAGAAAATTGTTTCAAATAAAAATACTCTTGATGAATTTTATACCTACAGCCTCACTAAAGAGTGCAGTGTTGTGCTCCAAAAGAAAATCCCACCCAAACTTAAAGACCCAGGTATCTTTGTCATCCCTTGTGACCCAGGAAATATAGATTAGCTCAACTGACTTTGTGAATTAAGTGATAGTATTAACATGCTCCCATAATCACTGTTCCAATAGTTAAGATTATGTGATCTTCAACCCACCACATTTATGCTTTATTTGGATGACCATTCTTTCACTCATCCTGTGGGGAGGCTAGATGACTTTCTAGCTGGGGTTGGGAAACTGTTTCTTCCTGCATTATTTCTAGTCTTAGATATGGATTGTGATAAGGTGGTGACCATAATATTGGTTAGGCCCTTTTTTCCACTAGTGGTACTATAATTTATGTGTCTAAAGGTCAACTTATCTTTAAAATTTTAGTACAACAAGAAGAGTTTAATGTGTTTAAAAATGTTAACTGACCTAGATTTTCGGAAAACTGATCAATGGTAGAGTCTTGGAAAATGAAAACTCAACTAGAAACTTAGAAGATTCTGAAAATCAATCCTCTATTTAAGAAATTAATTTGGAAGATAAAAATACTGATTTTCATATCTCACAAGTTAAAAATTCTACTCAAATAGAGAATCTGGAAAATTTTACAGATATGGACAACTGTCTAATTTTTGTTGTAGGAGATTCCTATGTTGCTAAACTTATGAGATTGTTTAGGGAATTTGAAGGTGTTTTTGTTAAAACCAACATTTTTTATCACTTTGATTATTTTTAGGGAGTGGTTTTGAGAGAACATGATGATTCTTCTTTACTAAATCTGTTAAATTTAAATCTGAAAAATCTGGACAGCGAGTTATCCACTGTGTAAAGAATCATAATATATTCTGAATCTGAGCTAGAAATTGGATATATTTCATCTATTCATACTCCTTATAAAACATATATTGAATATATTGGTCCTACTTGGACCAAGATTCTTCCTTTAAGTGTAAAACCAAAAATTATGTAACTGAAACCGCTCCCTTCTCATTTGAAATATTCATTATTGGGTGAAAATTCCACTCTGCCTGTTATAATCTTTGCTGAGCTGAATGATAATCAAGAAGAGATATTTCTGAATGATCATAAAAATTTCAAATCTTCTATAGGCTATACCATAGATAATATAAAGGTTACTAGTCCATCTTTCTGTAGGCATAAAATTCCTATAGAGCTGGACCATAATCCTTGGGTAGAGTGTCAAAGAAGATTGATTCCAAATATAAAATAGGTTGTTCGAGAAGAAGTATTTAAACTGTCGGATACTAGAGTAATTTATTGTATTTATGATAGCACTTGGGTCTATCCGGTCTAAGTTGTCCCTAGAAAGGGTGGTTTCACTATTGTTAAAAATGAAAAGAATGAAGAAATTCAAGTTTGGAAAGCCACAAAATGGAGAGTCTTTATTGATTATCAAAAGCTTAATGTAACCACTAGGAAATACCGTTTTCCAATGCCATTTCTTGATCCAATACTTTAGAGGATTGCTGGGAATGAATTTTTCTATTTTCTAGATGGGTACTCTGGTTATAATTAGATTCTTGTTACTCTAGAGGACCAGAAGTATACTACTTTCACATTCCCCATTGGTACATTTTACTACTAGTGGATGCCCTTTGGGTTGTGTGGAGCCCTAGCTACCTTTCAAAGGTGCATGATGGAAATTTTTTCTGATATTATTGAGAGGATCATTGAGGTGTTAATGGATGATTTCTCCATTGTGGGTATTATGTTGGATAAATGTTTAGAAAATTTGGAATTAGTTTTAGAGAGATTCATATAGGCCAATTTAGTGTTTAACAAGGAAAATTGTCAATTTATGGTCACTGATGGTATTGTTCTAGGAGATAAAGTGTCAAAGAGTGGTCTAGAAGTTGATACTGAAAAGATAGAATTCATTCAAAAACTCCCACCTCCTAAAAATGTAAAAGGTATTATAATTTTCTTAAGTTTTTTTGGTATTTACTGGAGTTTTATCAATGAATTTTCTAAAATAACTAATCCCTTGTGTTCTCTGTTAGTTAAGGATTCACCTTTCAATTTTGATGAAATCTATTTTAAATCTTTTAATCGGCATAAGGAAGAACTCACTACATCACCGATCATCACTTTAGCTGATTGGAAACGTCCTTTTTTAACTTATGTTTGATGCTACTAATATGGGTATTGGAGCTATCCTAGGACAGAAGAGAGATAAAAAGCTACATGTGGCTTATTATGCTAGTAGGTTTATAGATGAGGCTCAAAGAAACTATACCACTACTGAGAATGAGTTGTTAGCTATTGTGTTTTCTCTAGAATAGTTTAAAAACTACCTCTTAGGCTAAAAAGTCATAATTTTCACTTACCATTATGCCCTTAAGTACTTCCTATCTAAGAATGAAACCAAACCCATGCTGATTATATGGATTTTGTTGTTACGTGAATTTGACATAGAAATTTGGGATAAAGTGGGAGATGAATATTTAGTCATCTATCACCTATCTAGGATTCCCCAAAATCATTTTTGAGATCCAAGGGAGATCAATTATTTCTTTTTTAATGAAAAAATACTCACTGTGTCAATCAGGCAGTCTGCATGGTATGCATATTTTCCAATTTCCTGGCAGTATGAGTCTTTCCAAAAAAAATTTCCAATAAATAACGAATAAAATTCATCACTAATCTTAAGTATTACCTTTGGGATGAACTCTTATTTTTTAAGAGTTTTTCTGATGGGATTATTATGAGGTGTATACATGAGGAAGATATGCTTCCAATTCTGGAGAGTTATCACTCCTCACCTTGGGGAGGTCACCATGGAGGTGAAAGGATGGATCAGAAAGTCCTTCAGTCTGGTTTTTATTGGCCCACCTTATTCAGAGATGCTTGGAATTTTTTTTAGGTTTTGATAGGTTCCAGATATTAGGAAATGTTGGTAGGAAATAAGAGTTACCCTAAAATGGTATTCTAGAAGTTGAAATTTTTGATGTTTGGGGTTTAGATTTCATGGGTTCATTTCCATCATCTCATGGGAATTAATATGTTATTGTTGTTGATGATTATGTTTCCAAGTGGTTTGAGGCAGTTTCACTGGAAAAAAATTAGGCCAACTCTGTAATCAATAAGGTGATTCAAAAAAATTATTATTTATTTTTGGAACCTAGGTGAAGGTCAATGTATAATGTTCCTGTCATCAAGTTCTTAATTCCACAGACTTTTATTTTATTATCACTCTTGAATTTAGATCTTAGTGTGACATCCGGACCTGGGTACCACTAAATAGTTCCCTAGCCCATTGGCCACATGCCATTAAGCATGCCTCCCCGTATGCCAGAGGGTGACAACTAGTAGCGAGGTTCTGGTAAGTCAGTCTTAGGGAGATTATACCCTATTTTATCAAAATAAAACACTAACGAAAGAAAAAATAATAATAACCAAGTGCGGAAGCATATAAATAACCAGAACAATTCCATGTCATATGATATTAAAAACAAGAAAATACAATACTCAACTGAAAGGTAAAATATTCTATGACAATGTGAATTTCAAGTGTCTGTAGTGAAACTAAAATTAAAGAAACAACTACTCCAAAGTGGGCCTCGAACCATGTAAAGCTCCCTATCCCATGCTCCAATACCAACAACAACCTATCCCAGGGACTTTCCCTTATCCTGTATTGCAATAAAAAGGTCTACTCAGGTTCTGATCAGGCAGCTCGAGTAGGGCATGAGTACAACTCAGTTGGCCACCACTAATGGTGTCAAAAAAAAGTCCAGTCAAAAGATAGTGTATGTGGTTTTTTGAATCAATAAATACAATGCATAATTAAATAGTTATCATAATTTCATTTAATCTTTAATCATCACATTAGGCCCAGTTTAAATTCATGTTTCCCATTTTAATCATAATTCATTATCATCATTCATTTGGCGTTGAACATCTTGTCAAGAACCCCAAATATCATTTAGTGTAGGTCACCATGCCTAACACTCCATATCTCATTCGGTGTAGGTCGTCATTCCTAGCACCCAAAAATCTCAAGCTTGGATAACTATTGGGGAGGAATGCCATGTTCATGTACCAACTTCTAATCGGTCTAGAACGCTATGTCTAGCACCAAAAAAATCTCATCCATTTAATCATTATTTAATTAAAAATAATTAGCCACGTCATTCTATTACTAATCCAACAATTAGTTAAACATTTAAAAGTACATTAGTTAACTCAACAATTAACTAAGCACATAACCCATTAATTAATTCATCAATTATTTAATTAATCTACATAATTATCATTCCATAGTTAATTCATCATAATTAATTATCCATATCAAATATCAACTTGTGATAATTAATTCTCACAATTAATTATATTTTGTCAACATCATGGAACATAATTAATTCTCACAATTAATTATCTTACATATCCAATAATCATTTCATAATTAATCTCCCGAAGTTATTTATCTTAACAAACTCAATTAAATATCACAATTACAATATATTAACTCATAACAAATATCCAAAACAAATATCTATCTGGGAAACCCCCCTTCATTTTTTCTATGATTTAATTATCACTTAATCACCATGACAATAAAAAGTCAACTCCACATTCCAAATTACTCCAATTTAGGAAATCAATTATCAATGAAAACTAGAAATTCCATAAACTCACATTCACATATCATTACTCTGTCCAGATTGTACCTGAATGTCCAAAAAGTGCTTCACTGACCCACATTGCATTTAAGCAGCCAACTTGACCCTCCTCCCAGCTGGAGTCTCAAAATGTTCAAGTATCATCTCTATGGATTCAATCCAAAATTAATCTCCTTTAGGTCCACCATCTCTAGTAAAAGTAGGAGGGTGCTGCATCTGAAACTCCCTTGACAACTTAGGAATTATTTTTGGAATCCTTCTTGGGTATCTCTATATGAATTGCATGAAATGAGAAAATTTCTCTTGTAACTTATCCCCTTCCTCTTCATTTTTCACCAATGGTGCCACAAGTTCCCTATATGGAAGTTCGTTCTAGGACATACCCCTCAGTCTCCCTCTCAAGAAGCGTCGTGGAGGCATATCTCTACAAATCCAAACACACATGATAGGTCTCACAATGCAACCATATAACACTTACATAATAGGAGAAACTAACAGAAAATATTTCAACATGTCCTTTACCACTTTTCTCACCACACTATCAACACTGAGGCCTTATCACTACCCTTAACCATCCTACTCTAATGCCACGGTTAACAAGGGTGCATACCTTCTCTTTAATTAATTCAACCACTATTTAATTATATTATCTCAAATAAATTAATTAAACAATAAATTTATTAATCATACTCATTTAATAAACCAAGCTTCTCATTAGACACACATTTATTCTCATTTTGCATCATTATTTTAATCTCACAACAAGGAAAAATAGTTCAAGTTCAACAACTTTCCCATAACCCACTTTCCCTTGAGTTCCTAGAATGATGCATGTCACAACAACCCTGAGTTCCTAGAATGATGCATAGAGACTCAACTATCATGCCTCTTCAAGCCACAAATCAAAATTCAACAATTTCGGAAACAAATATAACATCACCCTACAAGTGCATCACCCAAGGTGAAAAAATATCCAATTGTAACAACAAACAACAATCACAACAATCCAACCCCGATTACTCAAAATTTCCCCCGTACAAGGGTTTACAACTCCCATGAATGAGCTCATTACCAAGACTCGACTCTTCCTAGTATCTGGTCTACCTTTCCAAAAACAGTAAGAAAAAAGAAGAATAGAAAAAGAAAACTCCTCTAAAACCACTTCATGACGTCCAGACCTGGGTGCCACTAAATGGTCCCCTAAGTCGGTTGGCCACATGCCCTCAAGCACACCTCCCCATATTTCAGAGGGTTCCCACTAGTAGCAAGGGTCTCGTAATTTAGTTTTGGGGAGACTATACCCTCTTTTATCAGAATAAAACACCAACTGAAGAAAAAAATAATAACCAAGTTTGGAAGCTTATAAAAAACTAGAACAATGCAATATCATATGATATTCAAAAAAAGAAAATAAAATACTCAACTAAAAGGTAAAACATTCTATGAAAATGATAATTTCAATTGAATATAGTGAAACTAAAAGTTAAGACACAATAACTACAAAGTGGGTCCCGAACCACATCCAGTTCCATCTCTCGTGATCTAATCCCAACAACAACCTATCCTAGGTCCTTTCCTTTATCCTGCACTACAACAACAAAGTACACTTAGGTTCCAATTAGGCGGATCGAGTAGGGTGTGAGTAAAACTCACTATCCCACCACCAACAGTGTCTAAAACAAGTCAAGTTAGAAGATAGTGTGTGCAGTTTTTTGAATCAATAAATACAATGCTTAATTAAATAGTTATCATAATGTCATTTAATATTTAATCATTAGATTTTGCCCAATTTCAATTCATGTTTCCCATTTTAATCATCATTCATTATTATCATTTATTTGGTGTTGAACATCATGTCAAGCACCCCAAATTTCATTCAGTGTAGGTCACTATGCCTAACACTCAATATCTCATTCGGTGTAGGTCGTCATGCCTAGCACCCCAAAATATCATGCTTGGATAACTATTGGGTAGGAACTCTATGTCCAAGTCCCAACTTCTAATTGGTCTATAACTCCTTGTCTAGAACCACAAAAATCTCATCCATTTAATAATTCTTTAATTAAAAATAATTACCCACATCATTTTATTAAAAATCCAATGATTAGTTAAACATTTAAAAGGCCATTAGTTGACTCAACAATTAACTAAGCACATAAACAATTAATTAATTCATCAATTAATTAATCAATAAACATAATTCTCATTCCATAATTAGTTATCCATATCAAATCTCAACTTGTCATAATTAATTCTCACAATTAATTATCTTTGATCAACATCATGGAACATAATTAATTCTCACAATTAATTATCTTACATATCCAAACATCATTTCATAATTAATATCCCACAATTAATTATCTTAACACAATCAATTCAATATATAAATTAAAATATCCTAACTCATAAAAAATCTATAAAACAAATATCTATTTGGGAAACCCCCCTTCATTTGTTTTGTGATTTAATTATCACTTAATCACCAAGGAAATCACAAGTCAATTCCACATTCCAAATTAATCCAATTTAGGAAATCAATTATCAAGGAAAACTATAAATTCTATAAAATCACATTCACATATCAAATCTATGACTATGTGAGTTGGATTTAGACCACCTACCTTGGTTTATTGATGGATTTTAGCCCAATAGAAAATGCCCAAAATCATAGCTGTATAAAGACGTCGATCAAGCTCCAGATCTAATTCCCTAAACCCAAAATTAAGATCAAAAGAATGAAGATATATCAAATATAGATCTAGATCCAAAATCCTAGATCTTGACCTCATCCAATAGTTTTATATCCATGTAAACGGTGGATATCTTCCATGAAAATAAAAAGGATAAATAAGGGAATGAACGGGAGAAGCAATGAGATGAAATATACTTACCGAGAAGAGAGAATATCTTCAATCCAGGCATTCTATCTAAAAGAAAGATGCTATAATAACCTTGTAATCTCTCTGGAAGAATATGGGATCAAATAGGATTTTTCAATCCTAATCTAAGGTCGAAATATGGGAGTCTTGGGGGGATGAGTAGTTTTAAAAATAATTTTCAGATGATTAATCTCATGCGTACAGTTTTCTGGGTAGAGGCTCATAGTTAGGGAAAACTGGGAACCAACCATGTAGACCTCTATGTCCAGGTTTCATGGTTGGCCTGGTTTATTCACATGATTTTTCAAACCAAGCACAAACTGTGCAAACCGCTCTATTTAGATTTGTATAGTTGTCACGGTTTAGCCGCATGGTTTTTCAAACTGTGCGCAAACCATGCACATACCATTGTCCATTAGTTTTTCATAAAATTTATCCCAAATGCACTCCAAGACACTACTCTAAAACAAAGGTACTTAATAACCTCAATAATTACATTAAAACGCGCCTGAGATGACTCCAGAAAAGGCAGAGATCTTAAAATCTACCCACCTTATAACATCTTATCCTCGAGCTACACTTCCAAACTTTTCTAAGATTACAAGCTAAAAAAATGTGTCCTTGAGCACTCATGTCTGCTTCACGTTCCCAAGTTTCCTCTTGAATAGTTCCATGTTTCCATAACACATGAACTAACGACACAATCTTTCCACATAACACTTTCCCATTGTGACCCAACACACGTATTGGATGCTCCTCAAAGGAAACATCTATCTCAAAGTCAACCTATTCCACATCAATAACCTGGGAAGGGTCAGGGTGATACTGTTGTAGTTGTGAAACATTGAAAACATCATGCATAGCACTGAATTTCTGTAGAAGGGATAATCGGTATGCCTCCGACCCAATTCTATCAATTACCTCAAAAGGTCCTACAAAATTGGGCACCAACATTACCTACCTCTATATCCTGTGGTGACCCAATCTAGGAGACACCCAAAGGAAAAAAATGTTCATCCTCTGTAAACTCTAGGGTTCATCTCCATCTATCCGCATACGACTTCGGCCTACTCTGAGCTGTAGCCATACGTTTCCAAATCAACTGCACCTGCTCCGATGTCTCCTGAACGAGACTTGGCCCCAACAGCTCTGACTCACCTACCTCTAACAAATATAGAGGTGATCTACAAGGTCTAAAATAAAATGACTCATTTTGTTCCATTTGTATTGTTTCTTGATAATTGTTGCTATAGGTGAACTCCACTAAAGCCAAGTGATTCTCTTATGAACCACCAAATTCAAGAATACATGCCCGCATCATATCCTCTAACACCTAAATAGTACACTTTGGATGCCCATATGTCTGTGGGTGGAAGGACATAATTAAAAAAAACCTATGTTCCATGAATATTTTGTATGCCCCGCCAGAAGCATGAAGTAATGTTCGAATCGCGATCTCAAACAATAATCTGTTACACCCCATGAAAATGAACTATCTCTCATACATATTGTTCTCCCAACTATTCTACTATGAAGGTTTCCTTGATAGGAAAGAAATGTGATACCCTCATTAGTTTATCCAAAATGACCCTAATAGAATCCTTGTTCCTAAGAGTCTTTGGAATTCCTACCACAAAATCCATAGTCACATCATCCCACTTCCATTTTGGAATAGGCAACGACTGCAATAGGCCTCCAGGTTGTTGATGATCTGCCTTCACCTACTGACATGTAAAACATCTTGTAACAAACCCTAATATCTCATTTTTCATGCCTTCACACCAATACTGTTATCATTGGTCATGGTACATTTTTTTAACCCCAAGATGCACCACCAACTTTGAGGCATGAAATTATCGCATGAGTTCCTCTTGCATACTCGTAGGCACAACAACCCAATTTTTCACATAGATGATATCATCCCCATATATTATATAGTCTGAAGGTATCTCAACACCTTCAAGGATTTACCTTAAGACTAAACACTATGGATCCTCATACTTCCTATCCCTAATCCATCTCATGAGTATAGACTCTACTGATACAGAAAACAAAGTCTTCCTCTCCCGACTCTCCTAAACTACCACAGGCATTTATGTCAGTAAGGTCATCATATTCCACTCCACACTCGATTCATGTAGCAACTCAGTCTGAGTTGTCTTGATCAAGGTATCAACCACACTATTCCATTTTCCAGGTGTATATTCCAGTTCAAAATCAAAGGACTAGATATACTCTACCCATCTTCAATGTCGAAGAATCAAGTAACACTGTGAAAAGATATAATTCAAGCTTTTGTGATCCGTAAAAACTGTAAACTTTTCACCCAAAATATAGTTCCACCAACACTAAAGAGCATAAAACACTACTTCTAATTTGAGGTTGTTCGTAGGGTAATTTCATTCATGTGGCCTCAACTGTTGAGACCCATAAGAAATGGATCAATCTCCTTGCATCAACACAACTTCAAGTTTGATCCTTGAAGCATCAAAATACACCGTGTACTACTCACCTGACTCAGGTAAGATCAAAATTGGTGTCGATGTCATGTTCTTCTTCAACTCCTAAAAAGCATTCTCACAAAATTCTGTCCAATCAAACTTTATACCTTTCTTTTTCAAACCAAAAAGCGGTGCTTCTAATTGGGAAAAGTGTTCAATGAACCTTCTGTAATAACCATCTAATCTAAAAAAGTTTCAGTTATAAAAAAAATCTTGGGTTTCTTCCACAAAACCACTTCCTGAACTTTTTTTGGGTCTACTACAACACATTCTTCTGAGATGATGTTCCCAAAAAAGTGTTGCATGTCAGTCCAAAACTGAAATTTAGATAGCTTGGTATATAGCTGATGCTCTCTTAGTGTACCCAAGCCAATGTCAAGATGTTGGGAATGATTGTCATGATTCTTGGAGTACACTAATATATCATCCACAAACACCACCACAAACTAATCTAAGTACGGATGAAAGATCCTCTTCATCAAGGCCATAAATTCTATTGGAGAGCTTATCAACCCAAACATCCTTAAGACAAACTCATAAAGGCCATGCCTACTTTTGAAAGTAGTTATTGGTATATCATAAGTCTGAAACCTCATCTGATGATACCTGGATCTCATATCGATCTTTGAGAACACACAAGCCCCTTTTACGGGTCAAACAGATCATCGATACTTGGAATAGGATATCGGTTCTTCATAGTCATTTTATTCAATTTTCAGTAATCGACACACAAGAATAAACTCCCATCATCCTTCTTTGAAAACAAGATAGGTGATCCCCAAGGCAACGTACTTGGATGGATAAACCCTTTATCATCCAACTCCTCCAACTGATTTTTGAGCTCTTGAATCTTAGTCAGTGCCATTTTGTAAGGTGGAATAGATACTAGCTCATCCCCCGACATGATCTCAATAGTGAATTCCACATCTATCTATGGTGTAAACCATAAAACGTACTCAAGAAAGACATCCTGAAATAGTTATACTACAGGTGGAAGGATGTCTTGCCTACCACTCCCATCATCCAGCAAAAGACTTTCAACTTGAGCTGTGAGATCTCCCAGTTGCTGAGTAATTGGCCCATCGCAACCTGCATGGATATCCCATTCTCCACGATCAACATACTGGTCATCCTAAGGAGATACAAAGGTCACTCTCATGTGGTAACAATCTATGTGGGTGTTTCCGATGCTTTCGTCGGGGCGCGCGCATCTGTCTGTGGAGGACGCGCTGCTTGTTGCCCCGCATTCCCGCTTTACAAAGGCGGGCGGCATTCATTCCTTGTTCAGGTACTTCTGCTCCTTGATCAAAATGGGATGATGGGATGTCGGTTCTTCCTTCCGTGGATTTCTCCTCGGAACTCGTCACCTAGTCCGGGTCTCCCTCATAGATTTAATACGTTGTTCGTGAATCTCATTCCCGGTGCCATATCTTCATGGACGCCGGTTAATTACACTACTTCCGTCAAGACTTTCCATAGGGTCTTAACATGGTAGTGACCTTCGGTCAGAGTAGACGGAAACATCAGGCATGTCAGGGCATCTCTGGGTGCATGGACATTAGGGAACCTGTATTCTTCCTCATAAGAGGGCATCTCAAGGGTGCATAACCCGAGGCGTGCATCTGAGGTTTTCCTCAGCTTCCGGTGTTTAACATAGGGTATTCCGCGAGTTTAACGTCTTACGGAGATGGTTACGCCAAAGGCGTGTCATCCGAGGTTTTCCTCAGGCATCTCATGTTTATCACGATGTAGGTCGCCAGTTTAACATCATGCAGAGAAGGTTACGCCAAAGGCGTGTCATCCGAGGTTTTCCTCAGGCATCTCATGTTTTTCACGAGGTGGGCCGCGAGTTTAACGTCTTGTGGAGACAGAATAAGGGTGATCAGAACATCCCATGGAGACAGATCAGATTGGTATATCCCTATGAGGAAACACCTGGAAGGTTTACCAAGGGGATGGATCAGAACGCCCAATGAGGACAGATCTGAGGTGGTGCGCCCCATGGAGGGGAGATGTCACACCGTAATGGCTGATCTGAACACCATGGATTACCATTGGTTGGGATTGAACCTCTTGGAGGTTTCCTACGTACCCTGTGTAGAGGAAAGGGATCAAAACCCACGTAGTTCGAAAGGGGTGATGAATCGGGGTGTACGCAGAGGACAACGACCCTGAGATATGATGGGGCTTACACGTGGAAAGCGGCCCATGCGCTTCTAGGAGCAGCAAGTAGGTGGATGGCATGATCCCACCGGGATGTGGAGGCCCGGGTGAGAATCAGGACGGTTGATGGATGGATGAATGAAGTGGAGGGGGAGTGAAATGGGACCATCGCAGGGCCGACGGTGAAGTTGGGATTGAGCCTTGAAGATGCTTCCTACGTTTCCCCGTGGAAGGGAATCAAAGTCCATGTAGTTCGGGGAGGTGCCGGTGAACTGACGTGAAGGTGGACCTTGGCCCGATGAGCATCGTCAACGTACCGACGTGAATGTGGACCTTGGTCCGATGGGTGGTGGGCTTGAACCTATGGATGGCTTCCTACGTACCATGCCTTGACACGGATCAAAGACCTCGTAGTTCAAAGTTGATGGAATACAGTTTAACATCCTACGGGATGATAGTGAACCCTGACGTGAATAAACGACGGGCGGTGGATGTCGGCGAACCGATGTAAGTGAAGGACCTTGGTCTGATGGGAGCTGGGATTGAACCTCGTAGAGGTTTCCTACGTACCATGCCTTGACATGAATCAAAGTCCTCGTAGTTCGGATTAGTCACAACGGCTTGCCGTCGGACTGGAATTGTAGTTTAACGCCGTGCTGGACGTAGATAGAACACGACGTGAATTGGATGATGGGTGGGCTTGAACCTCATGGAGGCTACCTACGTACCAAGCATTGACATGGATCAAAGACCTCGTAGTTCATATGGGGCTTTGTCGGTGGACCAACGTGAAAGTGGACCTTTGGTCTAATGAGTGGTGGGCTTGAACCTCTGGAAGGCTTCCTACGTACCATGCCTTGACATGGATCAAAGACCTCATAGTTCATATGGATGGGTCGCAACGGCTTACCACTGGACCAGAATGCAGTTTAACGTCATGCTGGACGGGGGTGAGACCCGACGTGAAATGACGGGTGGGATTGAACCTCATAGAGGCTTCCTACGTACCATGCCTTGACTTGGATCAAAGACCTCGTAGTTCTTCTGATGACGGCTTACCGCCGATTGGGGGTTTCAACGGCTTACCTCTAGAATGGGTCATAACGGCTTACCGCTGGATTAGGATGTGAACGTCTTACCGTTAAATGGGTTCGCAACGGCTTACCATTGGATTGGGTCACAACGGCCTACCGCTGGATAGGGATGTCAACGGCTTACCATTGAATGGGGGTCGCAACGGCTTACCGCTAATTGGGATCACAACAGTGGATGGGGCATTACGCGAGGAAGCTGCCCGGGTGTGCCGCTAAGGAGCGGCACTCATGGATGGGGCTTACGCAAGGATGCTGCCCGGGTGCCGCTATGGAGCGGCAATGGTGATTGGGGCTTATGCAAGAAGCTGCCCGGGTGCCGCTATGGAGAGGCATTAGTGAATGGGGCTTACGCTGGGAAGCTACCTGGGTGTCGCTAAGGAGCGGCACAGGTGAATGGGGCTTATGCAAGAAGCTGCCCGGGGGTCGCTAAGGAGCGGCACTGGTGAATGGGGCTTATGCAAGGAGCTGCCCGGGTGTCTCTAAGGAGCGGCACTGGTGAATGGGGCTTACGCTAGGAAGCTGCCCGGGTGTCGCTAAGGAGCGACACTGGTGAATGAGGCTTATGCAAGAAGTTGCCCAGGTGTCGCTAAGGAGCGACACTGGTGAATGGGGCTTATGGAAGGAACTTCCCAGGTGTCGCTAAGGAGCGGCACTGGTGAATGGGGCTTACACTAGGAAGCTGCCCGGGTGCCGCTATAGAGCGGCACTGGTGAATGGGGCTTATGCTAGGAAGCTGCCCGGATGCCGCTAAGGAGCGGCAATCATGGATGGGGCTTACGCTAGGAAGCTGCCCGGATGCCGCTAAGGAGCGGCAATTGTGGATGGGGATTACGCTAGGAAGCTGTCCGTGTGCCGCTATAGAGCGACAACGGTGAATGGGGCTTACGCTAGGAAGCTGCACGGATGCCGCTAAGGAGCGGCAATCGTGGATGGGGCTTACACTAGGAAGCTGCCCGGGTGCCGCTATAGAGCGACACTGGTGAATGGGGATTACGCTAGGAAGCTGCCCGGATGCCGCTAAGGAGCGGCAATCATGGATGGGGCTTACGCTAGGAAGCTGCCCGGGTGCCGCTATAGAGCGGCACTGGTGAATGGGGCTTACGCTAGGAAGCTACCCGGGTGCCGCTATAGAGCGGCACTGGTGAATGGGGCTTACGCTAGGAAGCTACCCGGATGCCGCTAAGGAGTGGCAATCGTGGATGGGGCTTACGCTAGGAAGCTGCCCGGATACCGCTAAGGAGCGGCAATCGTGGATGGGTCTTACGCTAGGAAGCTGCCCGGGTGCCGCTATAGAGCGGCACTGGTGAATGGGGCTTACGCTAGGAAGCTACCCGGGTGCCGCTATAGAGCGGCACTGGTGAATGGGGATTACGCTAGGATGCTGCCCGGATGCCGCTTAGGAGCGGTAATCATGGATGGGGCTTACTCTAGGAAGCTGCCCGGATACTGCTAAGGAGCGGAAATCGTGGATGGGGCATACGCTAGGAAGCTGCCCGGGTGCCGCTATAGAGCGACACTGGTGAATGGGGCTTACGCTAGGAAGCTGCCCGAGTGCCGCTATAGAGCGGCAACGGTGAATGGGGCTTACGCTAGGAAGCTGCCCGTAATGTCTTCCTCATGTCAGGCCATCAGAGCATCCTAAATCACTGATGAATTGAGGCCTTTACCTATGCACTAGTGCACAAGAGGGATAATGCCAAGGGGCATTGGAATCATGCCACTGCAGTCATGGCATTGAGCATCTTACGCTTGGAGCATAAGGCATCTCATGTTTGGAACAAGAGGCATCCTACGTTAGGAATATAGGGAGAATACTACAGTTTATAGTCTTGTAGGTAGGACTGTTGGCATCTCATGCTAGGAGCATAAGGCATCTCTCGTATAGGGCAAGAGGCATCCTATCATTTGTTAGATAGGGTGTACTACAATTTATAGTCATGTAGATAGGACTATTGGCTTCTTATACTAGGAGCATAAGGCATCTCATGTTTGGAACAAGAGGCATCCTACGTTAGGAACATAGGGAGAATACTACAGTTTAAAGTCTTGTAGGTAGGACTATTGGCATCTCATGCTTGTAGCATAAGGCATCTCTTGTATAGGGCAAGAGGCATCCTATGTTTGGGACATAGGGATTACTACAGTTTATAGTCATGTAGATAATACTATTGGCAAGAAGATTCCTAGAAGTGGTTGGTGTTGGGACTTACGCAAGGGCTGCCCTTTCTGGTTCATCCTGGCATAGGAGCCAAGTTATTGGGTTTGGAGGAGTTACCTGAGGGATGGTTCGACTCAACGTACCCGGGGAATGGATGATGATAATCTCAACTCACGACATGGAATGAAACCAAGAGGATATGTCAACTCAAGGTGTTTCATGGTGTGTGGAGGAGTATCTCAAATCATGGTGTTCCATAGGTGGAAGGTGGGAGCGCATAAGGGCGCAATGGAAAATCCCAGCATCCCGGCCTGAAATGTTCGCGGTGCGACTCTCCATTTTTCATGGGGGTCTGTGACGGTTGCGAAGGGACCGGCGGGCGCGAAGGTGGGATCCTCGCGAAGTAGCTTCACAGAGAAAAGGTCTCGCGAAGTAGCTTCACAGAGTAATGGTCTCGCGAAGTAGCTTCGCGGAGCAATGGTCTCGCGAAGTAGCTTGGCGGAGCAATGGTCTCGCGAATTAGCTTCGCGGAGCAAAGGTCTCGTGAAGTAGCTTCCCGGAGCAAAGGTCTCGCGAAGTAGGTTCGCGGAGCAAAGGTGTCTCGCGGAGCTTGGTCTCGCGGAGCAGCATCACGGAGCATGGGCTCACGGAGCAAAGGGCTCTCGTGGAGCTTGGTCTCATGGAGCAGCAACGCGAAGGAAGCTGCTCGCGGAGCATGGCTTCGCGGAGCCGCAATGCGGAGCTCCACTCGGCCGCCCAAGGGGAGAAGTGGTCGTGGCCGTCCTCCTGGAGAATGGGGTGAGCTGGGTATTTATAGGCAGAGGTGCCGTGAAGCAGAACTCCCGCGCCACCTCAGGAGAATCCCGGCGCGCTCGCGAACGCCAAATTCGTTCGCGGAGAGGTACCGCCTCCGGAGCTTCGCGGCGGGCTCGCGAACGTCAAATGCGTTCGCGGAGAGTTACTGCCTCCGGAGCATCGCGGGACCACGCTGCACAGGTGCTTCGCATCGGTGCTTCGCATTAGTGCTTCGTGAGGGGTCTTTGCGGCGCATCGCAAACGTCAAACAGGTTCGCGGAGCCTCTCGCCTCATAGCTTCGCGGCGGCGCTCCGCGATCACGGAGGGGGGCTTCGCGAATGGGCTTCGTGAACCAGATTTCCAGCCCAACTTCAAGCTTCCATAACTCCTAATTCGTAACTCCGTTCAGGCCCTACGACCGACCAAATCGAAGATTGCGAAATGGAATACGATCTTGAATCATGTATGGAAGCATTTGGAAAATTTTGGGGACGCGTTTTCCGGGGTCTACAGTGGGCTTGGTATGTGACTATCCATTCCATACCCATAATCTGGTCAAAGCCCATTATATCAAGGAAATAGATATCCCAAAGAAAAAAATTCTCTCAGATCTCTAGAGAACATCCCTTGATAAAAAAGATATCCATAGACCGTGTTCCCAATGGTGTATTGATATTCATTACCCCGCTTATGGATTCCACCTCTAGGCTCAAAATATTAACAATATTTATTGATATAAAGGAATTAGAGGAACCAGTATCAAACAATGAACTAGATAATGTAGAAGCAACTAGAATAGTACCTCTCACTATCGATGGACCATCCTCTCTCTCCACAAGTGTAGGTTTCACTGCATGTAACTGTACTACCCCTCTTCTCTGTGGTGTCTTCTGACTCCCCTGAGTAGCACCACTCTACTAATACGGGTTCTCATACCCTGAAGCACCATGTCCACTACCTCTACCACCTCTTCCAATAGAAATCTAGATTTCGTACGTATATGATGTAGAAGAACCCCTTCCTAGACTATGACTCTGATTAGCTACTCCCTTAGCACCATCTTGTCGCTGCATCCTGAGAACTATGGTAGGTTCCCCATATTTCCAGAAAATCAGCACTCCACCAGTGGTCGAGAACAATGTGTATGATAGTGGCCTTTCCTACCACACTGGTGGAAAAGTACATGAGAATGATTTGGTGCAACTATTCCTCCTAACTATCCACCTTGCATCCCACTGTCCTAACTAAGGTTCTCATAACGATGGTTCTTGCTCTCAAAAGGGACACTCCCTGGTCTTCCAGTGATAGCTACCTATCCAGTACTGGAAGCCTCCTTCAGGTTCCCCTCTGAAATGAGAGTCTGATTAACCACTTCTAAGAATTTCTTTAGCCTAAATATATTTACCTAGGACTAAATTTCACACATAAGTCAATTCTAAAATTGTTTAGCTGAAGAAGCCTCATCTTCCACCAAAGATGGAGCAAAATGCTATAAATCTATGAATCATTCAGCGTAATCCATTACAGACATGTTTACTTGGGTCAGATGCATAATGTCTAAAGCCTTCTCTTGTCTTAGCATCTCTGGATAGAATTTCTCCAAGAACATCTCTAGAAGGTCCTTCCAAAACATATCATCAGTATATCTAGATTGTACATGAATGTCCACCTAGCGCTTTTCTAACCCAAATATCATATAAAAATCCAACATGACCCTCCTTCTAGTCAGAGTCTCCAAATGTTCAAGTATCTTCTCTATGGATTCAATCCATAATTCAGCTCCCTCAAGTCCACCCTCTCTAGTAAAAGTAGGAGGGTGATGTAGTTGAACCTTCCTTGTCAACTCAGACATGCTTCTTAGATATCGTCCTATGTTTCTCTCCCATAATTTCATGAAATAAGAAAAGTTCTCTCATAACTTCTCCCCTTACTCCTCATCTTTCACCAATGTCACCTCATGTTCCCTATATGAAAGTTCATTCCAGGCCACACCCCTCAGTCTCCCTATCATGAAGCTTCATGGAGGAATATCTCTACAAATCCAAACACACATCTTAGGTCTCATAATTCAACCTTATAACACATACAAAAGAGGAGAATCTAACAAAAAAAATTTCAACATGTTCTTTCCCCCCCTTTTAATTCCTCACAATCAACAATGAGGCCTTATCACTACCCTTAACCATTATAATCCTAGGTCTTGGTTGACAGGGGTACATACCTTCTAATTAATTAATTCAACCATTAATTAATCACAGTATCAAAAATTAATTAATTGAACAATAAATTAATTAATCATACTCAGTTCATCAACCAAGGTTCTCATTAGACACCCATTTATTCTAATTTTCCATCATTATTTCAATCTCACAACAAGGAAAAACAATTCAAGTTTAAAAACATTCCCATAACTCATTTTCCCATGAGTACCTAGAATAATGCATGTCACAACAACCCTGAGTGCCATGAATGATGCATTAAGCCTCAACTATCATACCTCTTCAAGCCATGAATCAAAATTCTACAATTTTCAAAACAAATATCACATAACCTGATAAGTGCATCAACCAATGTGAAATAATATCCAACTGTAATAATAAACAACAATCCTAGAAATACCACCCTGAGTACTCAGATTTTACCCTGTAAATGGATTGGAAAATCCCATACATGAGCTCATTTCCAAGCCTCAACTCTTCCTAGTCTCCTGTCTACCTTTCCCAAAATAGTAATACAAAAGAAGAAGAAAAAAAAGAAAACTCTTCTAAAACCACTTCGTGACGTCTCGACCTGGGTGACACTAAATGGTTCCCCGAGATAGTTGGAAACATGCCCTCAAGTGCACCTACCCATATGCCAGAGGGTGCCGACTAGAAGTGAGGGTTTGGTATGTTAGTCTTTGGGAGACTATACCCTCTTTTATCAGAATAAAACACCAACGTAAGAAAACAATAATAACCAAGTGTGTAATCATAAAAAAACTAGAACAATGCAATGTAATATGATATTAAAAAAAATAAAATACTAAACTAAATGTTAAAACATACTATGACAATAAAAATGTCATGTATCTACAGTGAAAGTAAATGTAAAGACAAAACGACTCTAAAGAGGGTCCTGAACCACGTCTGGTTCTGTCTCCCATGGTCCAATCCCAATAGAAACTTATTCCAGGGCCTTACCCTTATCCTATACTACAACAAAAAAGTCTAATCAGGTGCCGATTAGGGGGCTTGAATAGGGTGTGAGTACAACTTAGTGGGCTACCACTAACTATTTCTAAAACAAGTCCAGTCAAAAGATAGTGTAGGCAATTTTATGAAGCAATAAATACAATGCATAATTAAACAGTTATCTCATTGTTATTTAATATTTAATCATCACATTAGGCCCAATTCCGATTTATGCTTCCCATTTGAATCATCATTCATTATTATCCTTTATTTTGTGTTGAAGATCATATCAGGAACCCCAAATCTCATTCAATGTAGGTCTCCATTCCTAACACTCCATATCTCATTCAGTGTAAGGGGTCATACCTAGCACCCAAAAATCTCAAGCTTGGATAACTATTGGGGAGGAACACTATGTCTAAGTCCCAACACCTAATCGTTCTAGAACACCATGTCTAGCAACAAAAAAAATCTCTACCATTTAATTATTATTTAATTCACAAGAATTAGCCACATAATTACATTACTAATCCAATGATAAGTTAAACATTTAAAATGACATTAGTTAACCCAAAAATTAATTAATCACAGAACCAATTAATTAATTCATCAATTAATTAATCAATCAACACAATTCTCATTCCATAATTTATCTTCATAATTAATTATCCTTATCAAATCTCAACTTGTCATATTTTATTCTGAAAATTAATTATATTTGATCACCATCATGGAACATAATTAATTCTCACAATTAATAATCTTACATAGCCAAACTGTTGGAGTTGGTGTCCTAGAACCAACTACTTTTTACTTTATTCATTATTAAATACCTTATCACATTTTGATTGTTCTTCTATGTGACAATGCATGTGATAATTTCCTAAGGATAGTTGTTGTATTAAAGGGACATAATGGATCCCTACTATGATGAGAACCCAGAAGTGCCATAACACTGTTCTTGAATATATGTTCTATGGATGGATGATGTTATTTTAGGGACACAAATAATTTAGGCCATTAGGGGTGAGGACTCATAATACTTTGAGGCACCTTATCATGGTGTGTTCCCTTGGTAATATATAGGAGGATATTATGAAAACGAGACCTGCCAGTAGGGAATCCACATTTCATAGTGTCATTGGATGTTTCTATCTGCAGACATGTGTATTGGTCCTTAGACTTTAATATTATTATTAATGGGTATTACAACATACTAACTTAGATGTTTTGATGAAAATTTTGATGAAACATTGTTTGCAGTGAGGTAGGATATGTTTGGTGCTTCACGGGTAATACTGTATTAATAGATAATCCGAGAAAGGATTTTTCCCTTCTATTCCATAATAGAAGTGGATATCTCAGGCCCTTTGATGGAATTGATATAGCATAAATAAATATATGGATAGGGTGAGGAATGGTAAAGTTCAATTCCAGGAAGTCAAATAAATAATAATAGAGCACATGGGTTGATGGCACTAGCCTGCAACCCACTTGATTTGAGATATCGAGACAATGGGATTACATTACACGGTAAGCGTTCGTAGGAGGTGACACATCATTGCAACATTAACATCTTTCTCTATGGGTGTCTTGGAGTGTTTCTATATGGTATCCTTGGACTTTAGGTAGTCTCCGCCTAATTCCACAGAGAAAGAGACCTATACGGTCACACACTAAGTGTGTCCAAGTATCTCAGTTAAATATTAATTTATCAAGTTGAATAAATATTATTCCTGATTATAGTTTAATAACTATTCATGGATGCCTGATGAAATTTATTTTTCCACAAGATATTAGAGAGAATATATTTTGGGAAAAATAATATATTTATTAACGAGTAATGCAGTAATATTTATTTTATAAATAAATAGCCATTATTCAAGGTCTAATAAATCTGGTGGAGGAAATAAATAGAATGAAAAAACAAAAGTACACTCCATGTATATTAATATACATGCCGTGTATTTTTTTCTGGGAATTTATGAGAAATAATATTATTTATTTAATTAAATAATATTAGGTGTTATTTTATGGGCACATGTCAAGTAATAATAGTAGTCAACTGTTATTATTAGACATGGGGTATTCCTAAGAATTAAATGAAATGAATAAATGCTTTCAGGTAATTAATTCATTTTATTATTCTATGTAATTAAAATCCCCATTATATAATTCTCATTAGCCTAGCCATTTTTGGGGGTTATGCACAATGGATTTGGAAAAGCTCTCAAGCCAAGAGAGAATTATTTTTCCACCAAGAACACTCTCAAGCTACGAGAGAGAGATCCACCTCTATCGGATCAAGGCGATCGAAGGTGGAAATAGCAAGAAAAGACTCTTCCACGCTAGCACCTATAGATCCCTTCAGCGACGTCTAGAGATATGTGGAGCACGTGTGGATCAATGTTAGAGGAATCCTACACTTGGATTCTATGATGCAATGATAGATCACTTCAGATTGTGACTGGAAACATCAACATAGAGAGAATTCAATCAAGGTAATTCATGAATTTTAATTAAATTAATTATAACCAACATATGATGATCCTATCTATGGTTTCAGGACTCCCTTCTTTTCTTTTGTTCTTTGTTCTATTCTAAAGATATGGCATTTTATTATCATGACAGATCACAGCTTGATCGTTGTTAACGAAACAATTAATGATTGGTACACCCACCCACACGCTTCCACTGCACCTGGAACCTACACAAACATCATTTCATAATTAATATTGCCCAATTAATTATCCTAACACAATAAATTAAATATCTCAATTATAATATCTCAACCCATAAAAAATCTCCAAAACAAATATCTATTTGGGAAACCCCCCTTCATTTGTTCCATGATTCAATTATCACTTAATCACCATAGCAATCAGAAGTCAATTCCACATTCCTAATTACTCTAATTTAGGAAATAAATTATCAATGAAAACTATAAATTCCATAAACTGACATTAACATATCAAATACACGACTATGGGTGTTCGATTTAGACCACCTACCTCAGTTTATTGATGGATGTTAACCCAATGGAAAATCCCCAAAATTTGAGAGGCACAACATCATCGATCTAGCTCCGGATCTAAATCAATAAACCCAAAATTAAGATGAAAGGCATTAATATCTTTCAAATCTAGATCTAGATCCATAGTTATAGATCCAGATCTCAGCCCATAGGTTTAGATCTATGGAAAAGGATGAGATATTACATGAAAAGATCAAGGATATATAGAGGAATGAATGGGAGATGCAACAGGATGAAATCCACTTTCTGGGAAGAGATAAGATCTTCAATCCAGGATTTCGATCTCAAAGAACGATGTTCGAATAAACGTAGAATCCCTTCGTAAGTCTCTGAGATCACCTAGAACTTGTCAAGCCCGATCCAGGGTTGAAATATGGGAATCATGGGTGTTCGGGTGGTTTAAAGAAGTATTTTCAGATAATTAATCCTGCACGAACGGTTTCCTAGGTAGGGGTGCACGGTTAGGGAAAACTGTGTGCCAAATATTCTGACCACTCAGTCCAGGTTTTCATGGTTGGAAGGGTTTAGTTGCATGGTTTGTCAAACCATGCACAAACCATGCAAACCTCTTTATCCATGTTTTCATGTTAGGCATAGTTTAGTCACACGGTTTGTCAAAACGCGCACAAACCGTGCATAGCCCACTGTCTGTTAGCTTTTATTAAACGTTTTCCCAAACACACACCAAGCCACTTCTCCAAAACAAAGGCACTTAAAAACCTCAAAAGTACCTGAAAGCATGCTCTAAATGACTCTAGAAAAGCTTGGGATATTACACATACATTGGAATGGAGTAAGTCATTTGGAATATTCATGTACGAGGAATAACATCTTCATTGGTGGATGATTCATTGATCTTTTGATTAACCTTGTGTAATTGATTTTAGGCAAGACGTGATTTGAATATTTTATTTCAAAATCCTTTTCTCAATTTTGAGATCGTCTATTCTAAACTGCTAAACATGTTACTATTTGACCTAAATCATAAAACAAATATTTTTTTTTAAAATACAATAAAACATGAGATTTTTCAAGGAAAAACAATGTTTAAGTGTGGGGGAATTTTATATGGCTCTTAAAACGCCTAGTTTTCCATACTTTTTTAACTAATTTTTAATAATTTTAATAATTATTTCAAATTTTTGTTAAATATTCGTACTTTTGTAATTTTTTAATTAAATTTAATAATGAATCAATTTTTATAATTAATTATGTATTTTTAGTCTTCAAAATAATTAATTTAGTCTTAATAGTTCTTCTAGTCGAATAAATTATTGATTAGTTTAGTGGTTTAATCTCTTTACATTATAATAATATGTCATTATTATTATTTAATCATTTATTATAAGATAAAATAATATATCATGAGTCTCTCCCGCTGTGAGAGCATCCCTTCATAGGTCATCCTAGGGTTTGGCGGTTCTTGGGCGATTTGCAGCACCGAGGAGGCGGTAGCAGTCCTAGTTCTCTGAGATAGGCATTTGGGACGGTTATCCCAGATCCTCCCCAATTGTGCCTCCCCATCGGCATTGCCTTCTTCTCAGCATGCCTTCCATCTTCGGCGTTGTTACAGTCTTCTTCAATAGCGCATCCGATTTGGTGTGTTGGTGCTCTTCCTCGATTGTGGCCTCTCCTCGATGGCTTGTCCCCGATCTACGGCTCTCAGTTCTGATCTACTGCTTGAGGCTTCCGATCTACAACCTATAGTTTCCGATTGTGGCCTCTTCTCAACAATGTGTGGTTCCTGATCGACGGACTGAGTCCCCGTTCCTCTGCTAACGACCTTCGATCTGCAGATTCAGGTCTCCGATCTTCGTCTAGCTTATTCTGATCAACGGCTGTGGTTTCTAGTTGGCTTGTGACTAACGTTTGGATTCTGAACCTCAATTGGATTCTGTACGTTTCTTCTCGTGAAGGTCCATGTTAGCGGAGTTTTGGATTGGATTGCGAAGTTTCCGCTCGTGAAGGTCTTGTCCGCGAAGGACTTAGCCGCGAAGGGTTTGGAACGTGAATTGTTCGCACGTGAAGGTTTTGGATCGCGAAGTGTTTGCAGAACGAGGTGTTTGCTCATGAAGTGTTTCCTTGCGAAAGTCTTGGCCGTGAAGGACTTGGCCGTGAAGGGATTGGATCGCGAAGTGTTTTCTCCCGAAGGTATTGTATTGAATTGTTTGCATGCGAAGAGTTTTCTTGCGAAGTGTAAGATCGCGAAGTGTATGATCGCGAATGTTTGCACTCGAAGGTCTTGCTCGGTGGAGACTCTTGCACGTATAAGTTTTTCTTGAGGGGGATTTGCCTGCAGAGGTTGTTGCGTGCACGGGGTCATGAAGGTCTCAGTTCACAGGGTTTTGGTCCGCGCACTCCTTTGACCACAAAGTTTTTGCTCTCGGAGGACTCGCAAAGGGTTCTGTGGTGACTAGGGAAGTTATCAGTTTTAGTTAAATGGAGATGGACCTAATGAATCGCTGGTGGAACCTCTCTTAAACTGATAAAGAAAAATCGGTAATTGTTATATAGAAGAGTGAAGATGTGTTTATCTCATAATGACTGTCATTGCTTATTGTTGGAAAATTCCTAGCAAAAATGTCCTTCAATCAGGGAGCGCTAAAAAATACTCTGCAAAATATCTGGTGATTGGAGGACGGCATTGCTATAATAGAAGTGGAAGCGGGACTCCTAGTCTTTGAATTATTCAATGAAGGAGATAAATTAAAAGTCCTCAAAGGTCGACCATGGTCCTTTGACAACCAAATCATACTCATGGAGGACCTTAAAGGCGAAGAAAATTTCCAGTCAGTTAATCTGTCTTGCTCACTTTTCTAGATCCGAATTAGAGGAATCCCTTTTCATGGTAGAATAGAACATGTTATGCGTGAGATTGGAGGATGCATCAGTTCATTTGTGGAATGGGACCAGTTCGATCCAATTCACTGGGGACCCTTTGTGTGAATCAGAGCTTCGATGGATGTTGCACATCCTCTTATGAGAGCCATGTTTTTAACAATTGAGGACTCTGATGTCTAGATTTCTTTTGATTTTGAAAAGCTTCTTATTTTTTGTTTCTTTTGTGGATGCATAGGACACATAGAAAAGTCATGTGAGGCGAAGAAGGCAGATAGACATGGCAATGTCTTTTTGCAATACAATCCCTTTCTTCATGCAAAAACCTCTGGGGCAGCTTTTATTTCCAAAGTTGAAAAACAACAGGACCGTGAAAAACTTGCGAAGGCTCTTAATAAGAGGGCTGAACCAACTCATACTAATATAATCATGCTTAGGATGCCAAATATTTCTGATGACATCCATGTGGTTCAACAGGTAGAAGGAAAGAATCTGGACTGGCCACAGACCTCAGTCGAGCCGAGGGAACAAAACATGAGTCAGGGCAGGGGCCGACTGCCCCCCCAAGCCAGAAAAAAACTTTTTTGAAGACCATTTCCTCCCCATCTGCTAGGTTGCAACCAAAATACAAGGAACCACAAGACCCAAGCTCAGGGGTACAACAACTATGCAAGGACCCACCAGACCTAGTTCCCAGTTCAGATGACGTATCTCCCAGTGGTACCCCTCAGGCAGTTGATGACATGATGGGGATCACGTTGACAGGTACTATAGAACATCGGATGTGGAAAAGAATGATTAGTGGGGATAAGAGTGTGGATCCCACCAGTTCACAGCCCAGAGACCATAAACGATGCTTGGAGGCATCTCAGATGACTGAGAGCCTGCCAAAGAGGTGGAAAGTGGTACAGGACTGGTGGGTTTTCGAAGTTTCAGAGGCGGCGGTGGGTGTGTCCAAGCCCCGCCTAGGGAAATGAAAATATTATGTTGTAACTATCAGCGGCTTGGAAATCCACGAACAGTTCGCGTTCTCCATCACTGGAGTTCCAAATTTGACATAGTTTTTGTATCCGAAACTATGTTGGATTGCAAGGATGTGGGCCTTATGGGCCGAAATATTGGGTTCAAAAACTTCTTACCCATTGGATGACAGGGAAACTCTGGTGGACTTTGCCTCTTGTGGAAGGAGGACCTTGGGGTCAAGATCTCTAATTACTCAAGTAACCACATTGCTATGATGGTTGTTGGCCCAGGGACTCCTCCTTGGTCGTTTGTTGGGTTCTACGGGTGGCCGGGTGGGCAGGATAAACACAGATCATGGTCCCTTTTGAAGCGACTGTGGGACTCCCTCCATGGCTCTCTCCTGATAGGGGGTGGGGGGGATTTTAATGAGATCCTGTGTCCCCCTGAAAAAGAAGGGGGATGTGTGAGGAGTGGTGCTGCGATGAACGATTTTAGGATGACTATTTTTTCAAACTCTCTTCATGATCTTGGGTTTTCTGGCTCTTCATTTACCTGGCATCGGGGTAGGTCAATGGAGAACCACATGGCAGAAAGGATAGATAGATTTGTTTGGAATGATGGGTGGACCTATTTATTCCATGCCTTCTCTATCGTCCACCTGCCTCCCGTCTCCTCTGACCACTGCCCAATCATGCTGTCAACAGTCTCACAAGGGAAAAAGAGGGGACCTGAGCGAACCTTCCGCTTTAAAAGTTTGTGGATCCAAGATAGTGATTGTGAAAAGGTTCTTTAAGCGGCTTGGGAGGGATTGAATTGGTGCATCATGTCCAACTTCCGCACTGTTGTGTCTCGCCTTCAGAAGTGGATCTCAGCTAGGATTGGTAACTTTGACTGACGTATTAAGGAGGCAGAGAATTAATTAAAGAGACTCCACTAATCTCCTTGTCGTGACTCTATCCTTAGGAACATCTTTGTGGTAAAAAAGAATCTTAATACAGCTCTGAGAGAGAAAGATAGTTTTTGGTTCATTCGGGCACGGGTGTCCCGCATCAGAGATGGTGATCAGAACACCAACTTTTTTCACCAACAAGCGTCTTCAAGGAGAAGGAAGAATCATATTGCTCATCTGGAGGACTCCACTGGAAGAGTTTCACAATTTATAAATGACATTCACACCATTATTCTGAACTTTTTCAGCAACCTCTATTCAGCAGAAAGTATTAGCACACCCTCATGCCTGATTGGATGGATCCCAAAGTTGGTTACAGAAGACATGAATCGGTACCTGGAAAGCGATTTGTCTGAGGAGGACGTGCTTGGGGTCCTGCATCTTATTCACTCTACCAAGGCACCAGGGCCTGATATGTTTCATGCTCTGTTATTTAAATGACTTTGGCATATAGTAGGGCCCGATTTGGTGGCCCTAATGAAGGAGGTGTGGGATGGAAGAGCTTCTCTTGAATCCCGGAATGAAAATCTTATTACTCTTATCCCCAAATCCCAGTGCCCTCAGAAAATCTCAGAGTTTCGTCCAATCAGTCTGTGTAATGTGATTTACAAAATTTTCTCCAAAATCATGCTGGCCAGACATAGGAATTTTCTCCCACTGCTTGTCTCAGATAACCAAAGTGCTTTCGTTCCAAAGATATCTATTACGGACAATCTTGTCGTTGCCTTATAATTATTCCACTCTATAAAAAATTGCTCCTCATCCAAGCGTTGAACCATGGAAATGAAACTTGATATGATGAAATCTTATGAAAGAGTTGAATGGCCTTTTCTTGAACTTGTTCTATCGAGGATGGGATTTGGGATGAAATGGATCTCTAATGTCATGAATTGTGTTACATATGTATCCTACATAATCAACATTAATGGGGTCCCTTCAGTGAGATTTAAACCGTCAAGAGGCTTGAGACAAGGGGACCCCCTACCACCTTACCTCTTCATTCTGGTGGAAGATGTCTTTTCTCATCTCATCCTGAAGGCAGAAGATAAAGGAGTTATCCATGGTGCTACGGTATGTAGAAATGGACCCTATCTCTCATCCCTTCTTTTCAGATGATAGACTCCACTTCATGCGTGCTACCCCACAAGAGTGCATTGCAGTGCTGAATATCATAAATCTGTATGAAAAGGCCTCTGGGAAATGTCTTAATGCTTCGAAATTAGAGTTATCTGTCAGTAAAGGCGTCCCAGAAGCTAAGAGAGAGGAGTTGCAGCGAATGTGTGGGTTTCCGCTGGTTGATAAGCATCCTAAGTACCTGGGCCTCCTAACCCTGGTGGGTAGATCGAAGAATCAAGTTTTCGGTGTGATTGTGGATAGGGTGGATAATATGTTTTGTCTGTGGTCTAGTAGAAAGCTTTCAAAGGTGAGAAAGGAAGTTCTCATGAAGTTAGTGGCCCAAGCAATCCCTTCTTATGCTATGTCACTGTTTAAATTCCCAGAAACTCTCATTGATCAACTCCACTCCCGGTTGGCCAATTTTTTGTGGGGATCCCATGAGAAAAAAAATAATTACCATTGGATGTCTTGGGAAAAGTTGTGTGTTTCAAAATTCCATGGTGGCCTCGGCTTCCGAACTCATAAATGGTTTAACGAGGCACTTTTGGCGAAGAAAGGATGACACCTTATTTCCCACCCAAATTTCCTATTATCAAAGGTGATGTGAGCTAAGTACTTCCCTCATTCTGAATTCTTGCATGCCCAGCTGGGGCCACGACCGAGTTTTATGTGGTGGAGCATTTGGGGAGAAAAATCTCTCTTTGATTTGGGCTGCGTGTGGAGAATTGCTGATGGACATAATATTAACATTTGGAATGATCCCTGGCTGGCAGAGGGTGCTAATCATAAGGTTTCCTCACCGGTTATTCTTGGATTCGAAGATGCAAGGGTACATGACCTGCTCGATGAATCGCTTGAGGAGTGGGATCAGGTGAAGCTTTGTTGTTGGTTTAATGAGGTGGATCATTAGCTCATCCTGGGTATCCCTCTCACACCATGATTGGGTATTGACCAGATTTTCAGGACTGGGGAACCTCATGAGAGATATTCTATTTGTTCGGGTTACAAAATTTGGGTTCAAGGTTTTTCCCCGGTCTTTATCGATAGTTGGTGGAAGTTCCTATGGTCCCTCACTGCTCCCCCTAAGGGGAATTCTTTTGGTGGCAGGTCTGTGCTGGGGTTCATCCAAACCATGACTTTCTGGTGCAGCGGCATTTGGTAGAGGACGACACTTGTCCTTTGTGCCTCCATGATGTGGAATCCCCTCTGCATGCAATTCTTTCCTATAAGGGGGTGGAAGGGGTGTGGAAGGTTTGGAGGCCGGATTTTGGTACTTTCTTTGATCCTTTAATATGGTTGGTCACAAACCTTACTAAATGGGTGTCTTCTCTATAACCAAGAGTGGTAGGGCTGATATGCACAATTTCATGGTTGGTTTGGACTCGATGGAATGAATGCATTTTCTAGATGAAGGTGACCCCTGATCAAGTATGGGTGGATCATGCTATGGAGTGGATGAATGGTTGGAAGAAAAGCGATGCAGGGTATTATTTGAGCCACACTCGATGAGCGACTCCTTTTTGGTCTCTCCCCTGAGGGTTTCTTCAAGATTAATACTGATTTTGCCGTCTCTACTAATTCAACGGTTGGTATTGGGATCATTTCTCATAACAGTTTGGTCCAAATTGTGGAAGCCCAGTGTAGGGTAGTGCCTAACTCATGGAGCCCTGTGGTGGCAGAGTCCTCGGCCATCCTCCAGGGGATTCTTTTTTCCCGTTCAAAATTTTGGCCTAATATTTTGGTGGAATCAGATTACCTTGAAGTGGTGAATGCTCTCTTAACAAAAGATGAGGATTTCCAGCCTTATGGCCTCATCTTGAGGAAGATCTGGTCCCTGACTGATGGATTCGACTCATGCAAATTTTCTTTCATCAAAAGAGTTGATAATTCAATGGCCCATCGTTTGGCTCGTTTTGGGAAACATTGGGGTGATCATTGTTGGGTGAACTCGTTCCCTGATTGGATTTTTAATTATGGCTTCATTGATCAGTAATTTATCTTTTCCTTAAAAAAATCAATTAATCTATGTTTTAATATTTAATTAAATAACTATTTAACTCAACTTTTAATCTTCTAGGTTTGCCTTTTTTGAAATTTTATTAATTTCATTAATTAATTTAATCTCATTTATTTCTAATAATTTCTTTTTATGAAAATTTCCAATTGTTTTAAGTGATCTTCTAATTTTTTTTAAAATTTAATTATATATTTTAAGTCTTTTAATTTATTAGTTTTCTTTTACTTACATTACTTTTTGTTCTTTAAATTTTACTCATAAGTTGTTTTTGATTTTCCTTATAATTATATTTAGTTTCTTTTTAATAATTAATTAATTATTTGTTTAAAATTTAATGAATTAAATTAATATTTACTAACTCTTTAATCTTTTATGTTTTGTTTACTTAATTTAATTAAACATTATGAACTCATTTTTTAATTCCAGTGTAATCACTTTGGTTTTTTAATATTATATTAAATTTGAATTTCGAATTCAATTTTTAATTCCATTTTTAAATGTTTTAACTATTATGTTTAATTTTAATTAGTATTTAGTTTTAGTTAATTAATTAATTTTAATGATAATAACTATATAATAGTTTTATTTTTGTTAAACATCATTATTTTTTAAATTTAATTATGTTTTTAATTTTTCGAATCATTTCTTTTGTTAATTTTTTTCACTGTCCAGCTGCACTTCATAGATATTTCCTTCTCCTCCCTTCTACTCGAACCCCTGTCCACTATCCACCATCACACACTAACTTTTCTCAAGCTGAGTCTGAAGTCAGAGTTGCATCGTGAGGATGGGCTGCCATATCTGGAGGATTCGAACCATGCCGTTGTAGGGGAAGCCAGATCCACCGCATTGCAGAGGCCACCCCTGGAGATTGATCCGCCAAGAAGAAGAAGTCCGCTGCTAGAATTTGATCTGCCGAGAAGAAGAGGGTTCACTGGATCTGGAGGATTCGAACGATGCTTCTGCTTTGGGGAGTCACCGCGAACCGAGGCCGAGGTAAGGAGGAACCATGCCGCCGTCAATGGAGTTCGCTGCTAGCCACGTGGGGAGGAGCTCGGGCCGTTGTGGAAGCTTCTCCGAGAAGCTCGAGACCCCCCCTCCTATGTAGCGCTGGAGAAGATTGGGTGGGGGAGACAAACAAAAGAAAAGAAAATGTGCATATGTGCGGTGCAACAATGAAGAACACTTATTGTTGGTGGAAAACATGGGGTACCATGCAGCACATGATTGGTAATTTTAGTAATAGAGGGAATTGGGATAGAGACCATCCACTCAAGATACTTCCTGGAGAGCAGACAATAATCATTGAGTAGATACTGGAGATTACTGGAGAACCTCTTGGTGGAGTAGAAGTCGAAGCATTATAGTACCTTTATTGTTCGTAGGGGATTTCTCTCTCTCCTATGTTTCTTCCCAATTTCATATACTCTAATTGAATGGTTTTAGTTTATGAAATAAAGATGATTGAAGGTTATAAATTTCATCTTAGAAGTTCTAAATTCTTCTGGTTCATCATTTAATGATCTACACCATTTTTCTTTTTACAAAATTAGAATCATTCAGCGAGATTGATTCTCATTATACATTAATCGTTCAGACCTCACATTTTAATGTTCAAAAAAAAAATTCCAAAATCGATCAGCAAGATTGAAATTGAATACATTTATCAAAGCTTTAATTGTCATTATCATAGGAATTTTATGGAGAATTTAATTCCAGTTGCTTCCTTTTTCAATTTATTAATAAATTCGATTAATTTTGGAGTGACGAACGTCGAGAATTAACCTTTTGTGTGTTGAAACTCTTGGCAAGGGATATTAAAAAACTTTTTCTCAAGGTGTTACTCAATTAAGTGTAGTGTTGATGTTATCTTTTAAAACTAGTAGATTAATAATTCCCGAGTTCTTTTATTGGATCATTTATTTCTGTTCTTGTTTCACTGACATAACACTATTACGCTATTAGTCATTATAGTTTAGTAAGACATAGGTATTTATAACAAAAATAAATAAAACTAGAAAAGTTAAAAATATAAAAAAATATAAAGTTTACCTCACTACTGACAATAGTGCATTGTTTGAAAAAGTTTTATAGGAAATTGTTAGTTCCACCTTCTCTGTGGGTTCGACCCTGCTCACCACTATACAATAGTTAGTAGGAAATTAAAAATAATTAATCTTTGACCGACTTCAATGATGGTCTGGTTAGTTACCAAGGTAGGCCTTGGTCCCCATGATTGGTTATGTTTAGCGCACTCATCATGATGATCTCAGAGACACCGCAACATTGGCCGAAGTAGGTAATATGATGGTTTTATATTTTTCTCGTAGTTTATCTATTTATTTAATCTAATCATGTTACATTCACATACACTGCATATAATTGTTATATATGGGACCATTTTGGTGGTTCCCTACCATGTTATGTACTCACACCTTGCTTAGGAATCTATGGAGCTTGGGAACCTGAGTAAATCTTTCACTTATTAAAGGAAAAAGTTGGATAGATGCCTGGTGTAATGTTATAGATCGAGCTAAAGTAGCTCGAGTGGGATTTGGAGACTAGGAATAATGTGAGGCTTGAAAATGTAGTTGTACATCTTTTGTTTTATTTTCTCTTTTATTCTATCTACACCTGTATATGTAACTGGCCCAATGTGTGGTCATTTGTATGTATGGAATGGATGTTCGGGCCTTTAATATATCAAATTAATTATTTATTCTTATTAACATTTATCTGCTTCAAAACATAGTTTATTTTTTGATGTATGATATTTAGTTATTTATCTATTACTGCACACTGTGATATGGGGAGTATAGCCTCACCATGGTACCTTCTGAGACCCTCACTGCTAGTTAGAAGCATATGTCATTCGAGGAGGCGCACTTGAGGTATTGTGGTGAATCAAGATGGAGCACCAGTCAAGTGGCCTCCAGGCTATGATGTTACAAAGGGTTATTAGAGTGTTGTTTTATTTTTTTCTTACTATTTGGGAATTGGTATACTAGATATTGAAGCATTATTAATATCCTATGATTGATATGGGGATGATGCATCGAGAAATTCTACATGTCACGAACCGAATCTGGTCGCCGCCAAAACCGACACCAAACCTGGCCCGCGACATGGCCCGAAGGGCATTCACGATCCCCACGGGCTGACACAAGTTCCCGGGTATCCAAAAATAAAATTTGGGAATGATTTACCCATGTTTATAAACTTAAAACAACAAGCGAATCCAATAAAACGAATCTGAATTTTTCAAACCAAACAATCTTTTACAAAAATTCGGAACCGAATTACATAGTTTAAAACAAGTCACAAAGACTATAACAAAGGTACAAAACCAAAAAGAAACAACCCATGAACCCTCATGGAAAGAGGCACCGCCCTCAAGCCATATCCACCAGACATCACCACCGAGAACCTGCTGGAAACCTGAACTACTGGAACTATAAACTCTACACAACCTGCAACATAAAAACAAAACCAAGTCTACTTACACCCAAAGGTGTAAGTAGGGTGCGAGCCAAATCCCAGTAGGATAACACCAATAATATATTCCATGTGATAAAAATTCAATGATGAAAATCATGCATTTTTTTCAAAAACATGTAATTTCTAGTTACAATTTCTAAAAGATACAACTTAAGAAAAATCAGTTTTCAAGTGGTATAATTTAAAGAATCAAAACTTTAAAAATAAATTCCGTAGCTACTAAATTTTAAATCCAAATATACCGTATGATGTCGGTAAGAATAAAGGATATAATGAGAACACTTAATAAGAAATTACCCCTAGGCACTAGCTAGTTGTGGGTCCCAGGTACCTCATATCTCGGTGAGAGTAACCATCAAAAATATCCATTCTCATGCACGAGACACTAGTAGGGAACATAACCATAACCTATTGGTCCCCAATCATCCCCATCATAGTTTAGTTAGAGTTGTAAGCATTAATCTTTCTAAGTGAAACTGAGGCCAAACCCCATAGATTCACTAGCATACTAGTAGAAGTCCATCCACCTAGATACCGGGTTTTCTCCTTGTGCTCAAACAAGTTTAAAAAGTCAAGAAATATACTTTTCACATGAAAATATCATTTACACATCAGAAATCCACCAAACATCCTACATGTATACCACAAAAGTCACAAAATTCCACTTTTCATTCAAATTGATTTTTAAATATGACTCACACCAATATAGCCCACAACACTTTTCACATTTCTTTAACACTTCCACGAACCCATTAATTTTTTTATAAAACCATTCCATGATATTTCAACTCACATAAAAATGCACTCAAATGTTACATAATACCCTTTTCATAACCAAAATCCATTTTGAACATCACACTCACACAAAACATCTCACATCACTTTCACGTCTCCTACACATTATAGTAAATCTTTCAATTTTTTTTTATAAATCATTTGCAAGATGGAACACATCAAAAAACAGCCCCTTTCACATTTAAAATGCACCATTTAAAAAAATACACACTCCAAAACAGTTTTCAAATATGGTTTCTCCTCTTACATAAATCATTATATAATTCAAATCTTTTATAAAACAGTTCCAAAGAGTACACCCAAAATTTTCTCATAAAACCCATTTCAAAACCGTATTTCAAGGACAAAACCTCACCAAACACTTCCAAAGTATAATTGGAATCCTTAGAGACATTTATAAAACCACTTTCAAGTGTTATAAAATCACCTTTAATAATTACATGAAAGATACAAATGAAAACACACATATTCATAAAATGCTCTCAAGAAGTATAACAAAGTTTTACACACCAAACCTATTCCAAAAACCCCCTTCCATGGCCCAAATGATTCTAAGGCATTATAAAAACAGAATTTTCAGCCCCTTTAAACAAAAAATAAATCGATATCATATTCTATAAAACTACCACTAAAGACACCACATGTGTTACATACGAAAATTTCACAACTTCAAAAAAAATGAAATTATAAAATTAAATGCTTAACCAAATACCTAAAGAACTATTTTTGCACCACACAAATCATATGGGGAAAATGAAAAATCAGTAAAACAAGAAAACTAAATCATCAAGGAATGGTTTACCATGGAATCACCAACCTTTTGAGTCGAAACCCTCAAATCTTGGTGCGAAACATCAAGTGAACCACCGCCGCACCACAAGGAAGTGAAGAGAAAAATAAAATCCCCAGATTTCACCCAAGAGACAATAATCTATATCCTAGGTACGAAACTTAGGTTCTGGACAATTTATAACTCAATAAAGGGTAAAATAAACCCTAAGGAAAGGGAAGTAATCAAAGAGGGAAACACATACCTGAATAAATATTGAATAAAATGACCAAAATACAACAGTATCTGAATTTGAAAACATTAAAAAATTAAATTTAGGTTCAAAAAATGATTAGGAGGTAATGTAGGAATTGTAATGGGGGAAAATAGTGATAAATGAAGGAGTTATGAAGGAATGAAGTTACCTCTTCAAATCTGGATGATTTGAGAACTCCTACAAAGGTCTGCCCTAATTCGCGATTCCCACGAGCTCCAAAGAGGGAGTAAATGTAATAGGGACGCTCCTAAGGATGTTAGATTCGAGTGAGAGGTGGAATCACTAAAACAGAGTACAAAATAAATATATTATTAATTAAATAAAATTCATTTTTGAAGCTGGATATGGGCTTCTGGGCAGGCCCAATCCCTTAAATAAAAACCCAAATCCACAATGATTATGGATTCCTAAATGGTCCAAATTAAAATGATGGTATTAATAGGTCAAAGGAGGAAAATTATTAATTAAAATGGATGAATTTTTTTTAAAAATTATGGAGTTATAAAGGAAACAAAACTTATTTTTAAATATGGAATTGGGCTTATAGTTTGGCCTAAATTTTAAAAACCCGCTATTTCCACCGAAATGAATTGGAAACCCCCAAAACAAAGAAATAATGGAAATTAAATGAAAAATACCTTTAAAAAAAGTTCATGGATATGAAACTATTCTGATATAAATTCCACATTACTAGGGATATGATATTAAAATTTTGGATTTTGATGTTATAGTTTTAGATAATTTTCACTTAGAGTGACTCACATGGATGTTTATGATTCTGGGTATATTATTGGTTTCTGGATCTTGGAATGTTAGTAAAAGACCAATGTTCAAGTACCATATTTGGTACTTAGGGTTCACATGATATACATGCTCTCTAGTGTGATAATTTTCCCTAACGACAGAGGATAAGTAGTTTAAAGTGTCAAAAATTTCTTATACAATGTTTTACTATATAATTACTTTGTTTAATTCTAATTAGCTAGGAAGAATTTAATTCATATTCTATATGATGGAAGGTCATTTGAATAAAAAATGAGATGCTTGATGATGACGGCGATGACACCATCCTTATGCATAGGAGGTGCAGTAACCCTGGTCAGTTAGTATGACACCATATTCCTAAAAATTAACCACTTTTAGGTTGAAAATATTTTATGTTCAGTTATTTAATGCATCAGGAAAAAAATATATATCATTTTTCTACGTAGCATGGAATGGAACTCTACTTAACTGAACTGGGTGACATGGTTCATGTGGCATGTCTCACCTAGGATTATGTTATATTTTATGTGTGTGTAAATGTCAGTTGATGAGGGCATGATTCTTAAGGGGGAATTCCTGGGTACAGATGCTCGGTGGGAATTAGTTCCCTAGTTGAAATATGGATGAAAAAGAGGTGCCTAATCAATTAGAATATAGGGCCATGGATTGGATATTGGTATAATGATATCATGATTTTCTGAGACAGGAATTTGAAGCTTCTTATTAGTTAAGACCTTGTGCGTTTTGGATTGGGCTAGGTGGGTGGACCTAGAGAAATTGGTTTATGATTCAAGGTTTATCCATTTGGAATATATTTTTCTTCATAGGAAACCCATGTTGGGGTTAAACTGGGCTTGAGAGTTCCGTATAAATGGAATGTCATGGGTAGATATTTTAGGTTTAGGACCAATGCATGGGAGGTGCTACCGAGTTATGAAAAAGGCATGGTTATGTATTGGGATTTCATGAGCTGTAGAACCAAAAGTGTACTTTTGGTTTGAGGTTTTTTTCAAGGGTAAAACTATTTGGGACCTAAAACTATTGGTTTTTGGATTTTTTAGATTCATGGTGAGATATCCTGTGTACGACCATTGTTGGAATATTGTCGAATGATAGGTAAGTGGGTGGTTGGGTTAAAGAACTGACATGATGAAGGGCATGGTTAGTGTTTATGGAATGTCACCATAGTTTCACTATATGAAACTCTTGAGAGTATGAGTTTGGTGATCTAGCTATGTGGTATGGTATTGATCACCCACTATGTTGGATGTGGTCAGAATGATATGTTTTGGATGTATGTAGTACCAATTTATGTAGGAATTGGTAAGTTTCCAGGTGCCTACCGAGGACCAATGGATATTTGTGACACATGTGAAATCATAGAACCCCAAGGTTTTAATGAAATTGAAGATGTACTTAAATGGTAGAGGAGAAATTATTTCTAGATCGAGTGTGATGGAATGACTGATCTAGGTGAATCTCGATTAGGTATTGATGGGATAGGTTGTGTGTGTCTTGGGATTTGCGACACACATGTACTAATAGAATATGTTAACATGGAGCTCAAGGAATGATATAAGGGAATATTTATTGTGGGTAGCCCATCATAGGCTGTTGAGGGTGTGACCTTTGATTCAGATGAATTTTAGTGGGTGCCAAGGATAGTGTTTCCATGAGTCAGGAATGAAAAATGATTGATGATTCATAATTGGTTCCTAAGTAAGAGCAAGATGGATATGTAAATTTATTACATAAGGTAATTTATTGAGCATGGGACTTGGAGGAACCAACCTTTTTCTTAAAGGGTAGTCAGCATGGTGGAACCGGTCTTTGGATAGAAGTTTTTTATTTAGATTTTAGTGAGTAAATAGACTTGGATTCAACAAGAATTCTCAGTAAATTTTGGGTGTACAATCACATGTGATATTAGATAGGGTTGGTGTGTTTGAATCATACTCAATGTGGGTTTAGTTGAACATGAGTGATATTTTAATCATATGGGAATTTACTTGTGTGGAAGGACACATTTATGGTTTTGGAAGATTAAGGATCCAACTGTGGAGTTACAATAGAAGTTGGATGTGGAATTCTGTGTGAATGTTTAAATAATCAAGGGGTGTATCATGAAGTAGGGGAACTAAGGATTGGGTGTTTGTAAATGCA
The DNA here is from genome assembly GCA_963277665.1 of Viscum album. Classification (NCBI taxonomy): domain Eukaryota; kingdom Viridiplantae; phylum Streptophyta; class Magnoliopsida; order Santalales; family Viscaceae; genus Viscum; species Viscum album. The sequence goes on from OY728144.1 coordinate 212,853,511, forward strand.
TCAGTGGTTGAGGATAATTCTATTTGAGAATGGTTGGATAGAGGAGTACCAATTGGGGTTTTGTGTTATATGGAATATAGTGAGTTAGAAACCAAGTCAAGTACATTGTATCAGGTGTAGCTAGTATGTTTTTTGGAATTGGCTAAGGATTTTCAAGAAAATATGATATAATTTGGTTTTGAAATTGGAAAATTGGAATTTAACCATTTTAGAATAGAATTAAGAACTGGAAGTAGTGTTATCATTAAGAAATGGGTTATTTGATTTCGGTACCATGCTGGGTGAATCATTTTAATGCGGGTTTGGAGTTTTGGTTGGTGATTCTGGTGGCGAGAAGCACCGTGTCTCAAAATTAGTCATTGTGTGTTGATTTCTATACCAAGGAGAACCGTAAGGAAAATAATTAATCAAATGAGGATGAATTAGTTTATCTAGTTCTTTGGGAGGTGTGGAGTTCCATCATGACACTTTAGGATGGGTCAAGCATTGGATCAGGAATTTGGGATTTCAATGTCTTAGGTTCAAAGTTGCACTATGAGAGAGCATTGAACATTTACAGGAGAAACATGACTATCTGAGTGGGAGTTGGAAACTAACATAGGTCAATTTGTACTTTTGTATTTCCACTGATACTTCTTTAGTATAAAAAGTGTTATTGTGGGGAGTTGTTAAGACACTATGACTATAAAAGTGGGAAAATTATTGATAGAAATTGAATTTTTAACTATTGGTTGGGTGTATTTTTTATCAATGATTCAAAATGGAATTCTAAGAGTTATAATGCCTTAAATTGATTCTTTTATACATGTAATAAAACTTAGGTGGTGTCTCAAGTGTTCAAGTGATCCTCATGGGTTTCTGGGTAGGTTTCAATAGTTTCATAGGACTATGCCCAAGGAGCACGATTTTGGGACCAAGGTTTAAGAGAATCGTGCAGTACCTAGAACCCCAGGGTGTTTTCTATTCAGTTTATTATAAGAACAAACTGAATGATAATTTAGATAATGTTCATGGTAAAATGATGTGGTTTTGTATAGGAAACCATGTTAGTGGTGTAGAGGGGTTACAAAACCACCCACATGGTTTGGAAATTGATTTGGAAAATTGTACAGCTAAATCATGCATGGTGGAGGGATTGAAATAGAACTATCCACATTATTGGTGCACTATTTGGAAAACCATGTGGTCAAACCATATAAACTGTTAAAAAGTTGTAAATGACTAAAACACCCTTGGGTTTTTATCCATCCCCCCTCTTCTTTCTTTGGGTGTGCATGGACTTGGGGGTCTCAATCACCTTTCCTCCTCTCCCAACTCCATGATCTTGTTGTGTTTTGAGGCAGTTCTTCTATGATTCAAGGTATGTTTCCTTTGATATTTTCACCATTCAATCTCCTCCTTCCTTATTTTCTAATTTTGGTTTCTCAATTTTGGGAGTTGGTGTTTATTCCTCTAGATCATTGTGGAATCCATCGTTCTTTATGGGTATTTAATGTGGCTCACAAATAAGGGATCCCTAGAAAAAATCTTCCCATTGTCTCACATCTTTTGGATGGAGGTAAGTCACTACCTTGATTTTTATAGGTTTTTGAGATAATTTAAATTAAAATTCCTATTAAATCTATGTCTTTTATTGGGAATTTTCTATAATTCTATAAGGGATGTCTTGATATAATGTCTTTATATGGTCACACCTCATTCCAATAAGGCACGTTACTATTTCTAAATTTCAATTGTTTTCATCCTTTATTTTTTAATTTAATAAATAAATAATTTGTGGTTATGTGTTAGGGATTTTCCCAGTTCAAGGTTGATATTATGACATGGGTCGTTGGTGTGTGGTTGGTTATTGTTCGGGTGCGATGAGACCGACTAGTGAGCTTCTAGGCATTTATACATATTTAAATTATAATATATATTTTGGTTTAAATTGTTGTATTTAATTAATGCATTATAATTTTATTATAAATAATAAATTTGGTGGTTTGGTTTTAATACATGGCCTCATGTCTTTTGGCTGATGGCCATATGGGTTTGGTAATCCTTGATGAGAGGTATGAAGATTTATTTAAAATAGGTTTCACCTTGAAAGAAGGTAGGTGGTACTTATGAATATTTCCCTTTGTATTATGCTTTTAATTATATGAATGTTGTAGGTGTGACCCTACCACTTTAGGTGGTGATACTCCCTAAATTTTTTTAATATGTTTAATAAAAAGTAAACCCTAATATTGAATTGCATAATGTGCGGAGGAACCTAATGGACCCTCATGTACTGACTGGATATCTTGGTCACTGATGAATGGGAATATAAATTTAACTATATGAATTAGGATTCTGGGACAATGTGTTGTCCATGAGAGACACCCTGTGTAGACTGGAATACATGTCAAGTGTTCAGGACAAACTAGGATGTATGGTAATGGTAATGGTCATAAGGCCATTTGCATAGTCTGTCTTGACTATGGGGCCAATGGGGCCTTAATGAGACCTATGCAAACCCTAGTAGGTTCCCCTATGAATTGTGACCCTATAGAAATGGTAGAATTGATAATAGGTAGAGATGGAACTAGGTGTCACCTTAGAACCCATACCAATGATGTGTGACTAATAGGATGTGGATGGAGGTGATTGGTTTTTCTATTAAAATAACTCCCAACATGTTTTTATGATTTTACTTATTTAAATTGAATTCAATTATTAATTCACAAATGTGCTTTTAGGGACCCAACCTATGGTCCTGATGAGATGTAATGATGCTATCGGAGATGCCCAGAGGTACTTCATGGGATCAAAATTTTAGGCTTTATGTAAGACTGGTGTGATATGACTTGGATGTGATGATGTCATCATGGATGCCCAGATGTGCTTCCTAAGATCTATCTATTGAGCCACAAAATAATATACAGGATTCCAAGATTCAAAATTGGGTTTATATTTTATTTCCTAGAATCCATGGGTCCCTTAGATGCCTAGTATGTCTAGGATACAACCTTTAGGCCTGGGGGGGGGGGGGTTTATTATGACTAATATTATAATCGTGTGATGCCTAGGTTAACATCAAGGTTCTGGATAGACAATCTTGTAAAGCTAAATGTATCTATTTAGTTTGTTAAATATTATTTGGATCTAACCATTTGGCATGGTGATATGGGGGATATTCTAATTCAATGATTTCATAGGATTCCAGAGAATCGGCCTTGATCTATATATTATATCAGGTGTTTTGAGTGATTCACATGATTCATGGGATTTTGATGTTGAGCTAATTATGATGAGATGTTTGGAAATTTGATAATGATCTTTATATATTCTCAGGTTACACCATATGATCCATTTTTAATATGGATTTCATGATATCATGATGTTCTAAGAAGCAACCCGACATCAGTGGAAGCATGTATGGTCGATCAGGGTCATGGACCAAAGTATTGACATTAATTGTTAATATAAGGGTTAGATTTACTACCATGATTGGGTATGGTTGGAATGACCATAATGATGTTCTCAGAGACACCCCCATACTATATGATGTTGGAAGTACGATGGTAATTTATTTTCCACACCGTTAATTTTTTTATTTTAGATAAACTTTTCAAATTCACATACACTGCATACACTGGTTATCTAAGGGACCATGTTGGTTGTACCCTATAGAGTTATGTACTCATTCCATGATCTGGTGTCCATGAAACTTGGTCACCCAATCATATCTTTCACTTCTTATATGAACAAGTTGATAAAGTCCTCGTATGATACAGTAGATCGAGCTGAGGTAGCTTAAGTGAGGTTTAGAGACAAAGAACGAGTTGAGGTTCGAATATGTAGTTGGGTCTCCAGTGATTTCATTTGTTTCTCTTATTTTATATATAATAGTATATTTAAGAATCCCAGTGGGTGACTAATTGTATGTATGACATGGACGTTGAGGAATTAACCGAATTTCATTTATTATTCAGTCTTGTTTATATTTATCTAATTATTCTTTCAATTTATTTTTTGATGTATGATATTTAGTAATTTAACCACTACTATGCACTCTAATCCATGGGGTATAGATTATACAAGATACCTCCATAGACCCCCAATGGAAATCAGTAGCCCATGGAGTTGGGGTGGTATGCCTGATTTATTATGGTGAACCGATATGGGGATCCTATTGAGTGGACTCCGAACTGGGACATTACATGATATATATCTTTGGGCCCACTTTTCATCATTTACAATGTCCATTAACCATAATCTGAATAGATTTAATTTCAACCCATAAGCATGAGCATTAATTTTAAATCAAGAAAAGGAAATAAATTTAAAATATTGATTTAACCAATTTATTATTAAGAGGAAAATGAAATGGAATTATAAAATATAGATTAATAATGTTAAATAATAATATTATAAAGGAAATTATTTTAAAACATTATAGAGATATTTGAGATAAAATCTTCAAAAAAATTTAACGTAAAGGTTTTAAAGAAACCCCTTACGATATGGTAATGTGTGAGATAAAGCTAATGAAATTTAAAACATGAAAAGGAAGTGTGATTCCCATGAATTGAATATAGAAAATGATAAATGGAATTCATAGGAGAGTATACACATCATATAAAAAAATTAAATGAAGAGATTGGAATATATCCTAATGAAAGGATATTTAGACAAAAAATCATTTTCCTCAAGTATTAACTCTCTTTATATCCCTCTAGATTCAAAAATAATAGAATTATATTAATTATTTAATTTATTTAATTTATTTATGTTTATTTTAATATTATTATTTTTTTCCATTTATTATCATGTATTATTCACTTATTATATTAATGTTTATTGAATTAGTCATTTTGAGTTTGTCTGGTATATAGTTCCAAAATAACTTTGGTATAATGGTAATGGTGAAAGATCCTTGTTCAATGGTTCCATAAGCTCTAGATGTTTCAAGTTATATGTATAGTTGTCATTATATAATAAAATGAGTTCAATAACATAAAAAATATTCCTTGATATACTTGTTTTAGACACATAAGAATAACATTGAATGTTTACTTTTAATATCATAATTATCCTGATTATTTTCTCATCAAATAATCATAAATAAGAACTTATATGAGTATTAATATTTTTTGAAAATATAAAATAAAATATTAAAAATATCCATGAAATGAATAATTCAAAAATAAATCATCAACATTCACTCAGGTATCATTAAATCACCACGGGGAAATGATGTTTTCTAAAAAGCATTTAAATGAAGTGAAAGATGAATAAATGTTTATGTTTAAAAAAAACTAGAAAATAATCATAATATTATTTTTAAAATTACCTTTAAATATAAAACATATTCTATAAAGGGTAATAGGAGAATATAAAATAAAATACATGGAAGTTGAATCCCATACTTGGATATAATGACTACTTATGCAAAGAGTTTTATGAAAGGGAATCTGTGATGTCTATCAATAATGTATTAAAAGGGTGTTAATAACATGTACATAAAATCATTTTAGAAAAATAAAATAATGTTTAAAACACTTTTAAGTCAAAACAATATTAAATAAGAAAGGAAAGAGTGACTTGAGAGCCATTACCTTGCTCTTCATGTCACCTCCTTTGGATTAATTTTAAATCATTTAGAGAAGAAACTTATGGCTAGACTGGAACGTTATAATTGTGGAAAGGGAATATTAAAAATGAATTTGGATTAAATATTGAGACAAAACCTAATTTTATATGTGTTATTGATTATGTAGGATGAGTTCTCTTTAACAAGAATTCCTTGACTACATTTTAACAAATATTCAATCTTTATGGGTTAACACTGTAAATTTTAAGTGAAAAGTTTCTCATAAATAGAAAATAGATGATATATTAGACAATTATACATCTCTAATTGACTCAAGATAATATTTCCATTAGATACTATTTAAAGATATTTTCATGGTTAATAATGTAAATTGGTGCTAAAAATATCTAGATAACTAATAAAATTTAAATATTTAAATTATTTCATAATTTTAACGTTTATACTAAAAAATAACACATCACTATAATTCATCTAAACCTGATCACATTAAATATTTTAAGACCATAATTTTTGACTTTTCTCGTGCTTGTACAAGGTTTGCATTGACATTTCATATGTGTTTTGGACTATTATTAAATTGAATAGGTTAAAAAATAAATTAATATTATAAATATAATTTATTATTCATCATTATTTTTATTTAAAACTTTTCATAAATTTTTTTACTATTTATATCATGATACAAATTTTATGATAAAAATATTGAATTTTCTTACCATTCTCAAGAATTGGAAAATAATTCTGATAATTAAATTCTTATATAATTTTAAAATTCATAAAAAATATGTAAAAATCAATGAATAATAATCATAATTATCTATAAAATTCAAAAAAGACTTATCCCATCTTAAATATTTTTTCTAAGACACCAATTTTTTTCAAATGTTGCGCAAGCACAACATGAACATCAATAAATATTTTCATATTTATCTTAAAATAAAAAATTAATTTATATATTCGAGTAATTTTTATACGATATTTTTCTTATATTATCACTTATGACACATTATATGGGTTCCTATATTTCCTAATATGATTTTAGAAAAAAATATAATAGTTAGAAGTTGAATTCAATTTAATCTTAAAGTCTTATTTATATATAATTTATATTCAAATGTATTTATCATATTTTAACCACAATGAATTAAAATATTTAATTTTAAGATAAATGATTTAAAACTTTTAAAAACATTAATAAAAAAAATATTATTTATAATACTATACCATGTTTTTAACAAAATAGTTAATATTCTCCACACTTAATATTTATTATCATACCATAATATTTCTGACTTTTTTTTGAATAAAACCAAAATATTAATTTTATATGATGATTAAACATATATTATAATTTTTATTTTTGAACAAATTATATATTTAGTAATGAATAATTATAAAATTAAAATTTCTTTAAACATTATAATAAAATATTGTTTCCAAGAAGAAATATTTTTTATTTCAAATGAAAAATGATATTCTTGTTTTATACCATGATAAAATTATTTATTAAGACTATGCATTAATAAATATCAATATAAATTCATATAATTAACATAAATATTAATTTATATGATCTATAATGATTAAATATTTATATAAATATATTAAAGATAATAAGCCAGGTTAAACAAATATACTTATCCATTATATGAAACATATTTTCTCACATGAAATAAACATAATTAATTTTCTAATATAAAATTAGTATCTAAATTAAAAAATTACATTTACCTACACATATATTTGGAATCTTACATATTTCTTAGGGATCATATAACGATTTCCCCAATGACCATATAATGGTAATGTATAATGACTACACAAATGGATATATGTTGCTACCTTCAATAGTAATATTTTCTTATATATAGCCTTACTTCTCAAAAAATCAAACACTATGTATTCTCATTTTATCCTAAATTTTTACTACTTTTCCATCTTTATATAATTATATTCTATTGGATTATTCTCATAGGTGGCCATGATGGTGAATACATTAATATTTTAGTCATCCAATTTAATTGTCTTTATTATCACATCATAATTTTATTGATCTTATAGAGTGTATTTTCCATTCATATGTAATGTTATATCATTAATAAAATAATTCGTGTTTATATTAATTTTATATTTCTATTCTACTCTAATTTTATTATTAAAAACATATAATTTATGAAAGGAAAACAAAGATTAAATATACAGGTTACCATATCCACACTTTAATGAAAGTACATCCTCTAAATTTAAACTCTATAAAAAACAAGTAAAATTATCATTAATAGGAAATATATCTTAGTGTTGAGAAAAATAAACTATTTATCCAAGAAAAACTCTAATATATTTATTCTTGTTCTTTTCTTCTGTTTGAAGAAAAGATCACTAACTCAATTTATCATTGTTTTTATTATTTAATCATCTTCTCCCTTTTTATAAGACATACTATATCAATGTTTTTCCTCCACCAAAAGTGAGGTTTTTATTCTATGATTTAATTTTCATAAAAAACCACTCATAAACCATTAAGTAATATTTTTTTTCTTATCACTTAATATCTCCTTCCTATAATAAAAAATTTAAAGAATTCCCTAAGATTCATGAATCCTAATCCTATCACGATTTTTATTTAAAAATATAAACTAAATAGTTATGTAAATTTATTCACATATTTTATATATCATTATTTTTTCCTTATATTCAATATCAATGGAAAATGACTTCACTAAGTATTTATGCTCATGATCATGTTGATATCATTATTGAAATTTTCTCATAGGACATTGTCTAAAATAATTCCTTATATCATTAAAATTAAAACATCTTAATATCAATTGAGCACCATCATAAGGCCTTAGTTAACCATTTTTCTAATTATTGGACAAATTATTATTTATTCAAAAAAATATCATGTCATATTTCCAAATTTCCCAGAATTATAACACTTATATAATCCCATAAGACACTCACTAGAATTATTTTGACCACATTTTAGGAATAAATGAAATTTTGTTCTCTTACTATTATGTTTTTTAAACTAGATAATTAAATAGGTTTCCTTATATATCAATTTTTTTCTTCGAGACTTTGAGTTTTATTAGAGTCAATAAACTCCATCTCAACCTTCTCTACATACTAAAAAACCTCCTCATACCATAAAAATTCATGAGTGGTTAACTCTATTTAAAAAAATATTTCAAACCTCTGTACAATCTATCAATGTTTTTTACCTGATTGGGGATAAAATTTGAATCATATCTTATTAATCAAGAAAATTTATTCTTAAAAAAACTAAGTCCTCCACCTTTTTCTCCATCTCTATAAATTACCACTTAATTATAAGTAGAAACACTTTATGAAAATATTTTTCATGAAAAATTTATTTAAAATAATTTAATTTTATAGTATCAATATCATTATTCTCCTTGGAATGCTTAATTATAAACCATCGCTGATCTAATTCACCTAAAAGAGGATAAACTACAGGTGTAAACTTTTGAAGTTCTAAATAAAAAAACTGAAATATATTCTCTAAATAACTTATCTATCATCCATCTATAATCGAGTATAAGGTTCCAAAAAATGTAAGAGGATATTAGCACATAAAATGATCCATTATTGACATAATCCTTTATAGAGAATTCGTTTTCACTCCTACATTAGTCCAAAAATTTCTAGCATGTTTTAGTTGAGTTAAAACAACCAAAAATTCATCAGCACCAACTTTAACTATTTTAGACTATTGATTTGTAAGGGTATTATCCTATTATTACCTTACCAATTTTTTCACCATTCTACTTACTGAAATTGGGTTCACATCAGATTCTTGAATGATTAGTAATTCTAAATTTTATCCTATGATCGATGTTGTGAAATCTTCACCATTATAACTGAAACCTATATTCCACTCGAGGATCCCATGTAATTTTAATTAAGCATGAAAAAATAAATTGAAAGTGTACGTTATTCATTTTTGATCAGAAACACATTTCTCTTACCATCGGTGATCATTTATCTAAGGAACCAAACCCTAAACTCTCTATACCATTAACACATGTTCCAAAAGCTTATTGATTAGTCATATTCATGCTCTAGGTTCTATATTTTAGAAATTGAGATATTTTCTATATCCCCATGATTGAGTGATCATCATAACATTTATTTGGAAGGGAGAACATGGATCAAGGTGATTCAATCTACCTCTTCTCTTTATAGAACATGATAGAGATCATGGAATGATATTGAATTTTAGTGGATTCATATTTCCCTTTAATTTGTATTAATAATATATATAGTTTCTTTATTTATTAAAATTTCACCTTGGAAATATGATAAATTTATAATCCTTAATTAATCCAAATTCAACATGTTTTATGTAGAGAATGCATAACAAAAATCATAAATATTCCATAATATACTTATAAAATCTCAAATATGTTATGTGATAAAATCTGAGTCATTAACTTGACTCAAACTCCTCAAATATTATATGGCCATTGAATATTAAATATTAAATATTCATCTGAAAAATATATTTCTTTATATTCAGTAAATAACACGTGATAATAACAATTAAATAAATTCATCATTTATTACTATAAAATCAAATAATTTTTAATTAATTTATTTCATTGGTATCATTTAAACATAGAAATCACTCAACCCTCACCATAGGGCTCACCATGTATTAAAACACAAATTCCTGAGAATTTACCATGATTTTTCATATGCTTTGTGTGTTATCCTCTAGGAACATGTCACAATAGAAGTGAGTGATACTCATAGACTAGAAGTAGAGTCTTGAAACCCTTCAAGGCACTAAATGAGATAAGTTTGAGTCATAATAATGACAACCTCCAACAAACACATGTTATATAATATAATCTCTTTAATTCATTATATCTCATAAATAACGACACACAATTCATTCCATCAAACATTATTTATTTATTTATTCATAGAACTATTGGATGAAAATACCTTCAATCACCATATCTATGGATTTAATAAAGTTACTACTATCCCAGTCAATCCAATCCAAAATATCTCTTCCTTTCTATATAGAAAAACTCAATCTTGATTATTCAACTAAGGTCATACCATCAATGCCACACTTAAATAAATCTAACATGAAAAAAAATAAATTCCACAGATTTATCTTGAATCAAATTTACATGATGAAATGGCACAAATTGATAATTATCTCAATTTGGGATACCAATACATGCTCTTATATATTGAAATAACCTATGACACTTGAAACATGTGGTGTTCATATAGGAGGATCTGCCCTCAAAATATCATCTTCTTGAGAGAACTATGTATTAACTTCATGAGAAGAAGTCCAAATACTTATGTTACCTCATAAAATAATAGTTAGACATTATCATTGTCTAGTATAAATTATGTACCTTGAATATAGGACATTTTTTTTTAGATTAATTTCATAATATCATAAGGTTCTCATTATAGTTGGGAATTTCTATAACCTGTTGATATAGAAATAAAATCTATATAAATTACTATATAAATAGTGGATATAGAATAATAATCACTATTATGGACAGTATAATTCATGAATAACTCTATGTATACATGATTTGGTAAGAAAATAGTAAAATTAATGTTGGGTCTAGGGAACCTAATTTTAAAACACTTCAACCTGAACTAGATACAGCTTGCTAAAATTCAACCTATTAGCTCTCATATGATAAATTCATACTTCTATTAATTTATGGATTTAGTTATAGGGACTAATATGTTTTTCCAACCTAGATACTCTACAATTTTCGAATTCACCTCCATGAGTAAGACTCCTCAGGAGATTTCATCCCTGAGTATATCTATTTTATCCCTTGTCATAATATTGATATCTTGGATAGTATATTTGGTAAAATTCATAGAACAGGAAAAATCATTATGTATTTTTTATTAGTCATTTTTTCATCAAAATCCACAACATAATTGATAATATAAATATGGATGACATAGGATTAAATGAACTATTTTAATCATTAACCTAGATAACCCTGATATAAAATAAATTTATCTATAAGAAGACTAGTCTGTATCCCCTTATAACTAGTTTAACTTCATCTCTAAGTACCATGTACATATCCTTCATAATTTATCATGTATAATTAGATAGTTCTAACTTCTTCCTGTATAGTTCCCCTAGAATAATCTGATAATTTCCTACCATAATGTATGTGTCGGAAATATCATATCTAGTACATAACATGGAATATATGATAGATCCATCATTAAAAACTATAGAGGTTTAATCAACATTATAATATCCTTTAATGTATCATACATAACTTCTAGGAGATATTAATTCCATGTGAATTAATCTATAATCATCTCTTGAATTCGTCCAATGTATATTTTTAAGTTCCTTGTCGGTATATTTATTTTTACTTGGTCTATGAAACACATAGATCAACCTTAGTATATCATATTCCATATAACATTTATTATTACTTTATTTTAATATTTGGAGAGTTTCTTTCAACCCATTATTAAATAATTATAAAAATAATTAACTTTTTTCCATATGTTATCAATATATTTTTTGTGAAAAAAAGGTTCTCCCTCTAACCTCTTATAGAACCTGGCATATTTTTGTTCAAGATTATTATTATACTATCATTATTAATTAAATAATCTATAAAGGGATCTATATAAATTGAATTATTTATGGTAATTATCATGAATCGGCCCACTGGGGCCTATGCAAGTACTACACCAAGCCATCCTCCAATAGGCCAGAGGCTGGAGACCAGCACCAAGTAGGTATATGACACACATGGGAGGAATTATCCTAATGTAAATGTGTATACACACCCAAAAATATCTCTATGAAAATGTTTAGGGATAAAATTAAGACAACTAAAAAATGCATGCATACATCTGTATCCCACAATGGAGTACAAAATTACAGGAAAGCTATAAAAATGGAATACAAGCCCACCAAAAGAAAAACTATAGAAAAGCATGACTTGCTCAGATGGAGGGGACTGTATCCAAAATCATAACCTTTATACTAATAAGTCTATCTATCCCTGATATATGCTACACTAACTCCCGATCCCCTAAGGAAGGTGCTAAAAAACCTGTTGTCTGCACAAGAGACAACAAGTGTGGACAGAGCCCATGCATGGGTGAGTATATAAATACCCAGTAGACCCCCAAAAACCCAATAAAAAAAGGTGTAACTGATAGTAATAAGTTAACTTGATCCAAGCTAGTGGGGACCCAAGTGATGGAGAAACTCCATCTTGACCACACCTTAGATATACACAACTATTCAACTCATCACCCCATGGTATGTCAAGTAAGAAAACACATATCGCAAGGTATCCCAAAATACACCCAGATATACTCAAAATAGACTCCCAAGTATCATGTGACTGACCATACAACCATCCATAGTAACCAAATTGTGGTTCCAAAAGAACAGTCATCTAGGAGTACTGCTCCATGATCCTAGCCATCCCAGATGGCATGAAAATGAGATAGATGTCACACAATAGGCATCTCTAAGATGATGTCACATCCCTTCCATCCTAGATGTCACTAAATAAAGATATGTAACTCTATCAATATTTATGAACTGATGGATCAACTTTACCATCCCTGGTGGTACCTATCCACGAGGGTTCACTCATCAGACAACGCCATAGAGATAGTCACCGAATGATAGATCTCCCAAAACTCAGGTAGGGGATCCCTTCCAGGATCTTTTAAGGACACTACAAACCCTAACTAGAACACTAAAAATATAAAAGGGTATCGTAGGACAACCAAAATCTACAAAAAATTGCTAAGTAGATGATCAATTCCCATATAGAGTTGGTCATGTTGATTATACATACTTCACCTAGGAAAGAATCACCCAATATCTCTGAATGAAACTAATTGAATTTATTTTATATACACACTCCATTAGAATACAACACTATCCCAAAGATAATATATAGATATATAGATAGAGGGTCTATGCCCATGGATCACTGGGGGCTCCATCCCTTACCAGAAACATCCTCTAGGATAGAGGATTAACACATAGGTAAATATTGGTTTCTCTGATTCCAAAAACCATATTAAGGGAAACATGAAAGGATGTGAGGATTATTCCAAGCCTCTTGGAGGGAAACACAATTCAAGACACCAAATTTTTAGTTGAAGAGGAATGATAAAACCAAATCCATATTATGTGATTACACCCATGCTTCACAAGCTCAATGATTCTAAATAGGGGTAAAAAACCTTTTTTGATGTTTTGATACCACAAACCATTAAGAGAATGGACCCAAGGGACTCACTCAAAACTTATGGTATAAGCATCGCTAGCTCAAGCGAACCAAACTACATCCCCTTGCGTCACAACTCAAAGGCCCAAACTATGGACACCATCACATCATAGATGAAAAAATTACTAAGGATAGGCTAGTCAAGGGCCTCCATACGAGTCTAGAAGAAGGCGATGTGTGAGGGGAAGAAGACCCCATGGGGAATACACAAAATGTACCTATAGTACATGGTGTATCTCTTAACATTGATACCTAGCTGTATCCTAGGAAGGTTCTCGTCATGTAAAAAAACGAAGTATATGATGTGTACCCCATGTCTCACTATGTGTGACCTCATTCGAAGATTTGGAAATGTACTTTATTATACATGGATAGTTGTTCATGTAACACCACATGACGTGTACCAATGGTACATGGCGCGTATATCCTCACCCGGGCCTCATCCCGTGTCCTTATCAGTTCCCGTGTAACTCAATCCATGTATGTGTGCCTGCCCATGTACTTTCACATGGCCATTCCCTTTAACATGACATGACTGGTCATGTCCATAGACCACATGACCTGGATCACTAAATGACATGTAACTCTTAAACATGATTTGTAGTCCAAATATTTCTTCTTCCACAAAATGTGAATAACAAACAGAGTGTTCCACTAAACTACACCCAGTGTGATCATATATTTCAGTTGGAAATATCCTTTGAGCCACTCGAAACCCCCGACTTGTCACCCGAAACCATAGATCAAACCCCATGGTGTCACTAGAATTTTCCTAATAGGTATAAAACCTTACAGAAACACTTAAAAACTGGGATGTGATTTAAATATCAAAAAATAACCTACCTTGTGGAGAAATGCCAAAGCTCCGGGTCTAAAAGAACGCCCAAAATGTAAGGATCCTCAACTTGGAGATGATCAATGTCAAAAAAAGATATCAACTCACCTCCTCATCTTGGTTCATCCATGGGTTACTATATTAGGTAGAGGAAAACCTATTCTCAATTATTCCATGTGAGTAGAAAAAACAGAGGTGGGTTATTCATTTAATTTCATTAAATGAATAAAACTCCAATCATTTCCCTTCCAATGCTCACCTATAATCGGGAACTCGATGTAAAAAAACATATGTTGTGCCTAGGATAAAACGCATATTCAAAAATCAACTGCATTCTCAAATTTTAAATTAGAGTATCTTCATGAGTGTTATTACAAATTTACCATAAACTTAGACATGCGTGTCAAAAAATATTTAATATTTTTCAAATGACTGTACTGAGGCACTCGAGTCCTTAACTACCATGTTGATTTAATTCCTGGCTTCAAAAATATTTCTAGAAATATTCCAAATTATTACATGAGAAAAGCATTGTTTCTACAGTCTCCTAACCTTAATTATTTTAATCCTTGAAAAGAAAAATTCATATATCGAGGAAGAAGAATGAGATGTCAATTGCATCTCTTATATTATCAAGCACTCCATAAGGTTTCTGTGATGTCACAAACACACACCTAGGGGAACAAAAAACCCACAAAGGCCACCCCACATAGTCAATGATATTCAAAATAGGTTGACATTGTTCACTAATAAGTCACATGTTTCCTCAGCTAAGATAGGTGAAAAAACACTAAGCACCACATTCCATCTACAGTCCTTGGTTACAGTGGTAAAAAACCTCACTAAGTTGACACAGATGCCGACGAACCCAATAGTTCTCATCCACCCCTAGATGAACTGTACCACGCCAACTTGAAAACCTGAATCATTTTTCTTGAAATCCAAATGATCTGATTATTTAGTGAAACAACCAATCTATTGGGTATATCACTAAGGGAAAGAGACTGCCTCAACACTCTGTCTCAACATGTGACTAGTGTCATTATCATACCTTAAAAGGATAACATACTATCCACATTTAGAAAACCCATAAAACCCATATAATTTTGATATCTGGTCACATAAGACCTTGAAAAAATGATCCAATTTTTTCATCCACATATTGCTTAAAGCACAAATTGGGAACAACTAAAAAATGAAGAAACACCGCACAAACATCAACCGCAAGGGTCAAATGTAAGCAGTTGACTTCTCCATCACCTCACTCACCAAACAAATGGAGAAATACATACAAAAACTAGATATAACCCTTCCAATGGTTTGTTGAGAATAAAACAAAAAAGGGTTAGGTATCCAGTCCAACAGTACAAAAAATACAAAACTACAAGAACCATCTTCTCCCATTTGGGAAATGAAGACATTTATTCATGTGTGTGGGTACTCCCTCCTCATAGTCACTAGATATAGGTAACATCATCCATTTATAGAAATAATAACCACCTTTTCCACTAAGGTTAATAACACATGTCTTCCCAAGTGAACACACTATATCTTACGAGCCCTCACAAAACCACTAATATCCCACAAAACCCTATAGAAACCCTATGAGTCAATAGTCAAACAAAAAGAGTTCCCATAGTGTCACAAGGTCTTAGAAAGGGGACACTCATAAGAAAAAGTGTCTCATGAATTTGGGGAAACTAAAACTGAGGCAATGTAGTCACATGTCATACCTAAAACCATACTCGAGCTCCCAGGTTAGAATCCCATTCTTCCCAAATAACATCCTTTACTAGACAACCTTTTCTATCCAACCAGAGCCTAACCGACAACTCAATACAACATTCTATTCTGAACATACAAGTTAGATGAAGTCTCCCACCCCACCATGACAATATCCTCTTTTGGCGGCACTGACTTTCCTGCACGATTTTGTATTGCATCATAAGAACACGTATTAGTGGGGGAAGCATCCAACTTTTTTGGGACTTTTAAGCCACATCATAAAACTACATGGAAAGATTCCATCAATTCCCCTCAAGACCCAAAAATAAACTCAAGAATGGAGTTTTGAGGAATGTGTATCGTATATATATTTAACAAAACTGATGAAAAATCAGAAATGATAAAGGGAATACCTCCAACCACTCTTGGATCATCTTGGTCAAAAACCTATGGAGACTGCAACTACCCATTTAACTTTATACTATTTCCTTGAACTTAGCTTGGACCACATGTGGGTGGTGGTGGCGGAAAAAGATCAAATCAAAAACCACCACTAGGTACTCCTATGCCACATCTGCCACCCTACAGATCTCGTTGAAACTACTTCCTCTACTGTGGCAGTCAAATGACCATCTATCTTCTAAAATATCAATGTTTAGGATTCCCCCCACATTAAATGTACAAAACTATCATAATAATAACAATGCATCATCCTCAAAGGACTGAGCTTCCCCTGAAAACTGCATGAATAACAGTGCCTCCTGCATCACCCGCCTACATCTGCGGGTCTTGATCCGCCAAAACCTCAGGAGAACCCTATCTTGGTAGCTCACAATTTGAACTTGATCCCAATGTATCATCATCAAACACCCGTAGAGCCATCCATGACTCAGTCTGACTAGCTGCATCCACCTGAACTTTCGAAGGTGTATCTACACATTTATCCTTGGGTGGATGCTCTTCCACCTATCCACTTGAAGGAAAAACAACCTTATGATGAGTACCATTCAAGGCTACCTCATAACTCATCGGGTCATAACCTCAACCTAGATAAGGAAAACCCAAAGTCTATCATCATCAAAGCATCTTGAATGATGAAAAGTTGCACCATAGTCCCTAAGTATATCAAGAGAGATATATCAAGAAGGATAGGGAAAACCAGAGCCTAGTCCTATATGATGCAAGTAAATTTGTTTCTTGAAACCATTTCTTGAATGATATGATTCAACAAGTAGGTCATCATAGTTAGAGTGAATTGATACATTAGTTGATGCACCAACACAAGATTCCAAAGCATGAAATCCAAACTTGAAACACCTAAAACACTATCACTATACTACCCAAATAATGCTCACATATAGACAATGCATAATCCTTTGATCCTTAGGATGAACCTCCTCTAATACCACTCTATAATGACTCAAACCATTGGGACTTGAACCACAACTACACCATACCTGCCTCCAACAATGTAGGGGATAATGACTGGTGATGAGTTGGAATATCAGACACATGAGAGGCAATAGCCTAAGATACCTATATGCACACACCCATAAAAATCTCTTGGAAATAGTACATAGATAAATTTAAAACTACTAAAAAAATCATGGATGCATCTATATCCCACAAATAGAGTAAAAACTCACAAGTAAGAAATAAATTGAAAAATAAAATCTCACAAAAAGAAAAAATCCAGAAAATTCCAACCTAATCAGGATGGAACTGTTTCTAAATGCACAACCAATATACTACTGAGTCTGTCTAGACTAGATCTATGATCCAACAACTCAAGGTCCCCAAGGAATATTCTAGAAAACCTATAGTCTAAAAAATTAACAACATGTGTGAGAAGATCCCATATTAGTGTGAGTATATTTTTTTTAAAAGGTTGAGATTGAAGCCTCATTTTATTATTAAATAAAAGACCTCTTTTTGACTGGGTAGAGGGAGACCCATTACATAGCCTGAAGGCATAAGGTCAAGTGGCCTGAAAACAAGGATTTAAAGTCCATTATTGGCCCAAAGGACCCTTCAGTGAACAATACTACTAGAGTACCTGGGCTACTACAGTACCTTCTACAGTACCACTGCTGGTACAGTTCCTGATATAGTGCCTCCACTGCTACAGTTTCACCACTATTACAGTTCATCCATTTCTATAGTACTTCTATAGTACTCAGAAATTCATCCCCACCAGGATTTGATCTTGGGTCTTTTGGATGCCAAGAAGAAGCCTATACCACTTGGGTATAGGCTCATTGGCATTATTGTGAGTATATAAATACCCAAAAGGTGCCCAAAAAACCCAAGACAAAAATAGAGTAACTGATAGGCATCTGTTAACTCGACCGAATCTAAAGGGAACCGAAGAAAGATAAAAACACTATCTTGAATACTCCCCATCTATACACAACTTGTCATATCATCAATCCCTGGTATGTCAAGTAAGGTGAAAAATAACATGAGGTCTCCCAAAATAATCCCAAATATACTCACAACTGACTTCCAAGTCTCATGGTTCCGACCAAACAACCGTCCACAACTACCAACACAAGGTTCCAATAGAATGACCATATAGGAGTACCAATCCACATGACTAGCCATCCCCAAAGCCACCCAAAAGAGATATGTCACAGATCAGGCATCTTGGAGCCTGTGTCACATCCCCACCATCCCAGATGGAACTCAACTGAGAGATGCCACTCTATCAGTAATGCTAAATTGATGTAACAACCTCACCATCTCTAGTGGTAACTATCCATGAGGGAACACTCATCAGATATTAACATAGAGAAAATTACCCCATGTACCAGTAGATGTCTCAAAACACAGGTATGGGATTTCTCTTAGGATCCAATGAGAGACACTATTAACCATAATTGGAACACCGATCACAAAAACATGTATCATAAAACAACCTATATCTGGAACACATTATAAATAATAGAATAAATTCCCATGTAGAGTTATTCATGTCAATTCTACACAATATTCCTTAGAAAGAATTACTATAAAAATTTGAAGGAAACTGAGTGAATTCATCTGAGATACACACTCCATCAGATTAAAACCCCATCCAAAATATCAGATCTTGATACACAGATAGAGGGTCTGCACCTAGGGCTTATTAGGGGATCTACCCCTACTAGAAACATCCTCATAGATAGAGGATTAATTCCTAGGTAAATATTGGTCATGATGATTCCAACAAACCTAACATGGGAAACATGAAATGACACAAGAATTTATCTGGGCCACTTGGAGGGATACATGCTCTCAGACGCTGAATCTATATTTGAAGTGGAATAATACAACTCACTCTATAATATGTGAGTACACCCAAGATGAATAAGCTTAAGGTAGCTAAAGAGGGGTCACAAACCTCTTCCATGGTCATGATAATCCAAACCCTTAGGATAAAGGACTAAGGGGAATCACTCAACCCTATTGGTCCAGGCATCACTAACCCAAGAGACCAACAAAACATCACCTTGTTTTGCATCTCAAAGGACCAAACTATGTCCACCATCACATCCTATGTAGAAAACTACTTAGGATAGGCTACTAATCAGCATCTATCTGAGTTTAGAAGAAGGATATGTGAGAGGGAATTAATAACTTAATGGGAAAACATGGCATGGATCCATAAAACACTATGTGTCTATCAACTCTATACCCTAGCCATGTAACCTTATGGTACTCATAGTGAAAACAAAGAAGTACATGGAGTGTAACCCATGTCAAATGGTGTGTAAAATCATCTGAATCTTTAGGAAAGTCCTTTCCCATATATGGTTGGTTGGTCATGTAACACAACATGGTGTGTACCCATGGTACATGGTGTGTTTCAACTTACATGAGCCCCAACCCATATCCTTAGACATGCCTCTGTAAATCAACCCATGTCTATGTGCCTACTCATATACATTAACATGATAGCATCCTTTAACATGAAAAGGCTATCCATGTCCCTTAGCCACATAACCTAGCTCAATACATAGTGTGTAACCCTCATATGAAGTGTTTAGTCTAAAAAGTTCATCTTCCCCGAATAGAAGTATCACATGGCATGTTCTACTGAACCACATGCCATGTTATCATAAATTCTAGTCTGGAATCTCTTTCGAGCCACCAAAACCCCCTGATTTCACACATGAAACCACAGATCGACCCCAAAGGGGTCCCTAGTAGTCATATAAGGACTATAAAAACACATCAAAAGGGGGTGTGGATGTAAATTTCATAAAACCTCATACCACATGGATGGATTTCAATGCTTCTAGTTAAATAAAATGCCCAAAAAACGATAATCCTTGATATGGTGAGTATAGACATAAAAAACAAAGATCAGAAGCACCTTGTTGACTTGGTTCATCCACGGGTTATCCGTCACCATGGGAGGAGACCATCCTCTACCTTATTTCATGCATGTAACACAAAAAGGTATGTGGTTATTCGTTTAATTTTATTAAATGAACAAACATTCGCTTAACGCCTCAACAAATTTCACCACCAACTGGGCACCCAATGTTGACAAATTGTATGTTGGGCCTAGGGTAAGACCTACATTATGAACTCAAATGATGTCTCAAATTTCTAAAATGATTCACCACTCAGGAGTTATATCACATTTAATGTAGAACTATGCATGCGTGTCAAAAAATATTTAATATTTTTCACTCGACTGCACTGAGGATCTTTGGGCCCTAGAATCCCATTCCGACTCAAATACTGGGTTCAAAAATACTCCTAGAAATATTCCAAAATATGAAATAGATTAACTTGAGTCATTATAGGTATTATTTTTTGTCACCAACTTTTTCTGGTTTTTTCATATAGACACCTTCCATGAAAGGTGTTCTTTATATCCAGTTCCCAATATCGTGATCAAATAATGTTTCTATGATAACTAAGATTTTTATGTATTTAAGCATGAATACTTGGTTTAAATAAACATTACTTATTAGTATGACAATTTTAAAACCCATTTATAGTTTCTCTTGAATACCTACCATTGAATTACATCAATTAGAGAAATCACCAAAATAATAAACTAATTTTGGTATTTGGAATCTATTTTTCTAAATTCATTTGAACTTTTCAATCATATCTAGATATAAATTACCAATACCTATAGGATAAATATTTATTAATCTCAATGAATAATACATCACCTTAACTTATTTATTATAAAACCCCCTCGTTTTGGTTCAAAATTTCCTATGTAGTATATTCCTTTAAAAGATTCTTTTTCTACAAGACCTTATAGAAATTATTCCTATGCCATCTTCCAATGGATGTCAAATATTTACTTTATCCAAGTAAATATTTCGACCATTATATATAATATATATGTGCACACTTTATCGAAATATAGTCTATCATTTGAAAATATTTTTCATATCTTGGGGATTTATGTAATATCATATATAAGATTTATAATAATCACTTAAAAATCACTTTTTTCTTTTCTTGATACAAGTTTATTTATTGAATTAGACTTAAAAAAATCATTAAATATAAACACATGTTAACATTATATAATTTATTTTCATCATAATATTACTCATATGATATCAATTTTTCATTAGAGTTGGCATATGGTTATGGTTTAACACCTCTATTTACAAAGAACTTATGGAAGATATAATGGAGGATTTTTCAAGTTTTATTTGATTAATAATTGATCATATATGTACTTATATCATAACTCTATTTTTTATAATGACATGTGAGATTGGTAATGAATGCACTCTATATTTTAATAATCATTGTATGCATTTGAGATTCATTGTCAATCCTCTTATTACTAATAGCATGTCTTTGATGTGTATAAAAAAATAAGTGTTTAAGAATAAATCATGTCTACATTTTAATGATAAATGTATTAATTTTAGACTCATAATTTATAATCCTTTTTCCAACATCATGGATTTTATGTCTACAAGGAAATGGAAGTTAACAATAACTCCAATATTCATTCTCATGATCAATCAATGAATCGTTAATATATTATTTAGATCATGGGGCCAAATTAAATCAAATATTCTAATAATTTATGTTATTTAATTGAAATTTAAATTCCTTAAATTTCATTAATGGATTATTATGATGAATATATATGTACCTCTAGATTCTCCATAGAAAAGTTCACATGGTCTAGCCAAACTATATATATAGGCTCTGTGGAAAACCTTTATTTCAAAAGGTTTCTTTGTATAAACCTTGATAAGTAAATACATAGATCATAATTAAGGTTTATAGATCTCCAATGAGTCTAAAAAAATATACTAGGTATATCCATGAAAACTAATTTCAGTTTTACTTGAAAAATAAGTGTCTTTAAAAAACCGGGTATTATTGAGTCTTTTATTTTATATTCATTAGTTATTGTTGATGATTAAAGTATTACTAAAATATTTATTTGGTATGAAACACCTTAAACAACATTCATTCAAAAATTAAATAATTTATTAATTTTTTTAACATAAACATGCATTAAATATTTTGGAAATACTCAAAATAGCTGAACAAGAATTAACACACTATGCAATTATAAGTTGTGTTCTTCCGACCATTTGATATAGGATTCTCCCTTTCTTAGCCACATAGAGAACACAACTTGATTTCCTATAATGTTTCTATACTCACAAGGTTTCATCATTTAAATACATATATGAGATAGGAATATTTTATTTAATATCCATGAAGTATATTAGATGTACTATCATTAGTTGATGAATTTACATGAAGTTAAATCATCTAATTACTTCTACTTCAATCCATAGTAATTTATCTTAAATAGGACTATCATTCCATATTTAAAGAAAACATCCTCATTTTTTATTCTCTTACTCTTTTCCTTTAAAGGATTCTATGAATGTGCCTTTAGTGTCACAATTTTTATAGGCCTTTGTTTTTCTTTCACCTTGTTCACTATAAGAAAAAAATATTAAACATTATTCAATTACTATCTACTTATCAAAAATTACCCAAATGTATCAAATCATTTTTTCCATAATATTCATTTTATAATCCTAAATGAAACTAGAGTAACTGGGTGATAAGGATGTAAGAACAATATATATTGAAATACTACGATACAACTTTGAATTTATACGTGTTTAGTGTAATCATTATCTCATCCGTTTATCGCTTCAATTTCTACTTGAAGAATTTTTAGAGATGAAAAAATATGAAAAACTAACCACATCCTGATTTTATTTTCATGAATCATTAGATGAAGATGATAGTATTATAATTCAAACATGAAATGCATCCTCCATGTGTTTACTATGATCTTCCTTTTCATCCTTGCTTCCTGGGTTGTATGAATAGGTAGTGGGGACTCCTACACATATATTTTCATTTCATATTATATTACATTGTGCTAGAGATTATTCTACTCATGGAGATTTATAACAGTTAATAAATTTTCTTCTTCCATAATTTATTATAGTGATTTTTTGGTATTATTATCCATTTTTCTAAAATCGAAAAGTTAGATGATAAGTTCTTTTATATGTATTACTGATTATTAGACATTATATATTTATGAATCTCAAATACCTACAACTATTTTATCAAATCATAGTATCTCTGAAATACTTGATTCAGAATACATATTGACTTGAGTATTATAGTGGAGAGGATCCTTAAAACATATCCTTATGTCTATGTTATGGATATGAACCAACTCAAAGACTATAAAGGTATACTTTTAGCTAGTAAAATGCATTTACTCATTACTTCAGGATCTATTGAGTGATGTCCCATATCCTGTAAAGAACAATATTGTATTAAAAATGCTGTGACTGTAAAACTGAGCCATTCTATCAGTAGATATTTCTATGATTCCAATTTTCATTAATTCGAATCAACACACTTATAATAATATTCCAGTAGTAAGAGACACCCTCAAATAGGGTTGACTAGCACCTAAAACATATGGTTTTTCTCAAATTTAAGCGATGAAAGGCATTTCTGGAATTAATATTTACTTTTATAGATTTAAATTATTCTTATAAAATTAAATATTTCTCTATTTTTTTATGATTACTCTATATTATCGCACTCACAAGTGAATTATGATTTAAATGTAAAAACATTCACCACATGAGTCGTATCATGAATGACTCAAGTTATACGACTTATCCCATCCAATGTGTCAGAATCCCATCTAGTGCATTTCAATAACTCACTATGAACTGTATCATTCTCATCATTCTCCTTTTACATCAATAATACTCATAGATAGGCAAGGAGATCATAGTAATACAAACAATAGATAATTTATTTTTATCTTGGTACACATACCCATATGCATGTAACAAGGATAAAGATGAATTACATATAATTATTTATTAAATAATTATTATAAATAAAGTCATTATAATAAATAAATTAATAAATAAAAACTAATATGAATTGGTTAGTTGAATCTTATGATTAGTCACCATGCATTAAACTCCCAAAAATAAATTAAATTATTGAACAATTATACTCAGGGGTAATTTTAAATGAATTAAAATAAATCAATACAATTTTAATTTAAAAAATACTTATTATATAGTCCCAAAAGTAATTTTAATAAAGTGTATGTTTTTAAAATATTTTTTTTTTATTTTTAGTCCCCATGGAGCTTCAAAAACACCACTGTAGGGGTTTTGGTTTAATAAAATTTTTATAAGAAGGACCCCCACCATCTGGCAAGGGAATTTGGAAAATGGGCTCACTATTTTTTATTTTGGGGTGGCCAAGGGTGAACGCGGGTAACTATAGTTCCAAGTATGAATATAATTTATATTTTTATCTTCTTATGTGACTATCCTTTGAAATTATTTATTTTTTTTGGTTTCTCCCATACCTACAAACATCAATAAATAGATATTAATTTTTATTTAAATTACACAAATCATTTGGTATATGTGGGTAGCCATGAATTATTTTTTCTGCTAGGTATCTGCACCCAGACCACCATGGATCACATGAAATCACCCCATGTTGCTGATCAATATATATATATATATATAAATACACATATGAAATATATATGTTCTAATTTTTGAAGCCTATAAAACCAATTTGAAAATTCAGATGGTTATAACTTAGCCATCCGATCATAGATCAAATCATGACCAGAACCATTAGGACCATTGTGATAACTTGTACATGAATTCATGAACAAATAATTTTAATTCAGAAATATTAGGGAAATAAATACTTTTTATATCACTCATTGGTACCAGGCATGATTTAAAAGAGTGAAAGTTAAGGGAAATTTATGCCATGATCAACATCATGAAATCACCGACAACTTAACAAGAACCCAGTTAATACAAAAGAATCCCATGTAATTATAATTAATCATAAAAAATTAAATCAAAACCTTGACTCATGTTTTTTATTATAAACATGTTTCAATCATCTTCAGTGATTGCTTCTTTGAAGGAACCAAACCTAAAACACTCTATACCATCCATATGTATCCCAAATGCTTCTCGATTGTCGATCCTCATACTTTGGGAGCTTTCATGGAGAAACATAGAGGTCTTTGATGTATCCACTATAACATAATCAAAAAAAATAAATTTTTAAAGGAGAACTTATATTAAAGAGATTGGATGAGAGGATAAATAATTTGAGTGGATGAATAGTTCACTCAAATATGGATTAATATATATATATTGGTTTAATTTTTTAATATTTTACTTTGGACCTTTAAAAAATAAAACCACATAAATCAATCCAAATGAAAAATTTATTACACAATGAATTCATTAAAGACATCATAAGTATGATATCACAAACTTTTAACATAAAAACCATGTTACTTGATAACATATGAGTCATTAACTCAACTCCCCTCTCCCAAAAATATTAACCAAAAGGTTCAAGAGGTAGGAGAACCTTATCCTAAAAATTTTTATGAGAAAAATAATGTAGAAAGAGAGAAATTAAAAGGAGGCATTACAAATATGATTATGAGAAATTCAATGTGAATCTTCTTCAACCAAAACATAACAAAAATCCAAGAGCACAAAGGACAAAATTTAACTGGCCTCCATAATTTCCCTCATAGGTAGAGCATTAGGAACCTAATTTTCTTCCTTCTTGACATGAGTAACATCAAGGAAAACATAATCTATAGGATGAAGGAAATAAATCCAAGATGTCTATATTGTCTTTGGAAAATTCCTATAATGATATTTATAAACCTTCACTATGACAATTAAGTTAGATTACAACGACAAATCACACCAACCATGATGGATATAATTCTCGACTGCCTTGATCATAGCCCAAAATTCATCGTTGATTTCATATCCATTTCTGATGAATTGATTAAAACAACCTTTAATGATACCTTGATGAGTAAGGAAGATACCACCATAACCTGAGGGTCCCATTGTACGTGAAGCCTCTCCATCATCATTTACTTTCATCCACCCCGAGATCAAGGATATCTATCTAATAGATCTAGAAACCAATGGTTTAATAACCTTACCACAGTCACCAATGGATCTCAAAATAACTAGATCATAAAAGTCATTATTCATAGAGATGGTTTTAATTTGGGATGAATCCATGAAATATTAAATATACCTTGAAAATAATATATTAAATATTCACCCAAAATTATTTTCCATTATATTCACCTAATAATTGATAAATATAATAAGTAAATAAATTGAACAGTTATTATTATAAAAACAATTAATATTGAATTTATTTATTTCTATGTGACAGTTTTAACATGAACATTTCCTAAACTACTTCGTGGGGCCCACCATATCCTAAATTTACAATTCTATATAATTGACCAAGCCTCTGAATATGATTTGTGTGTAACAAACTAAGAAATTATCTCAGTACCAGTGAGTGAGACTCACATCCTAAGAGAAAATTATAACAAATCATCAAGGCCCCAAATGGTTGAAGGTTTAGTCATAACGACAAAAAACTCCTATAAACACATGTCTGGTTATAATATCTTAATTTTTTGATATCTCAAAAAAAGAGAAACAATATTTATGTCCTCATCCTTTTTTTATCCATTCATGAACTTATAAGATGGAAATATATTTAATAACCATGGCCATGGATTTAATAAAGGTTTATCCACCCAAGTTAAGTACTCCCAAGATATCTCTTTTATTTATTGGTGAAAAATTCTTTATTAATCATTTAGAAAATTCCATACCATCCATGAAACACCCAACACTATACACCTTTACACAACATAAATTTCATAATTTTTATCTTGAATCTAAGCACATGATCAAATGTTACACATTTATAATGATCTCAATTCACGAGACCAATAAACATGTTCATAAATAGGAATAACCAATGACACCTAAAATATGTAGCGTTTATATTGGTGTATCATCCCTCATGATCCCCTCTATTTGAGAGAACTACGTAAGAACTTTATGAGAAGAGGTTCCAGTAATTATGAGCCCCCAATACCAGATAGTTTGATATAATCTGTGACTAGTTAGCCTGATGTATCTAGACCAAAGGATATATGTTTAAGATTAATGTCACAATTTCTTAAGGTTTTCATTATACCTAAAAACCACTATAACCTATTGATACAAAAAGTAATCTATGGACATTACAATGTAAATAGAGGACATAGAATAATAAACACTATTTTAGTGAGTTTATATCATTTAAAATTATTTGTATCCATGATATGGTAATTGAAAAGTACTGCTCGTGTAGGGTCTAGGGAACCCACTTTTACAAAACTATCGATGTGGAAAACAATTATTAAATCAACATAGATGAGATAAATAATTCAGAAACCCTTATAATGACAAAAAACTCTCTCATGATAATATAACCATATATAGTATTTTATCCTTGTGAAAACCTTTTTAGCATCCACAAATTGTCTTTCCTATAGTCCCTACACAACATCCTAACCCTAAATGTTATCTAAAACTTATGATGATATTAACTACAATATCCCAAACATAACTATCACTTAATTATAGTTAATTTTATAATATTATAAAATTATATTCCAAAATCTTTTATGTTTATAGTTTTAGAGGATTGGGAACCATTGAATAATAAACCCATACAACCACTTAGTGTACATTTTCCCATAATGAATGGTTATTTAAGTGACATGCTAAATGTTTCAAGATAAAACACCAGAACTGGAAATTTAATTTTTTTATTATACATAATCATCTTTAAAACCTATAAAAATATTTTAATAATATGAAATATATATGAAATTCTCTATAAGGGGTATAAAAATTAATGAAAACACATTATTCCATTGAAATACATGAAAAACCACTAGTTAGTTTCTTCAAAATAATATATTTTAGGTTTTATTAGATCATAAAATTATTTTAAATCATTAAATAAAATTTCTTAATTATTTCCATTAAAATAAACTGACAAGAATTTATAAGTGAAATAAAAAATATATAAATGTTTCTTGGGATATTATAATCCCTTGTAATCACAAGTAAAATTACCCATAATAGAATAACCTATTAGGTTACTTCCAAAATAATTTTTGTGGAGAATAAATAATTTTAAAATAAATTGGGGGTATATAATTTTGGGCCTATACAACATATTATACAATTTACAAGAACCATAACATGAATAATAAATATAAAAGATTTCATTTCAATTCATAAGAATAATCATTAATGTTAACCCAAGAAAAGAAAATGAAATTAACAAACTGGTTAATCATTTTTTATTGAGAGGAAAATAAAATATAATTATAGAAATAAGATGAATAAAGGTAAATTATAATATTATAAATCTATGTATTTAATAAAATTATAGATATTTGAATATAAAACTTAAAAACATTTTAAATTTAGGTTTTTAAAGAAACCCCTTACGACTTGGTAATGTATGACTTAAATCCAATGAAAGAGATAATAATAAAAGGAATTTTTATTTACATGAATTGAATATAAAAAACTATAAAATTAATTCATGGTGTAGTATATACATAATATAAAAAAATTAAACTAAATACATGGAAAATGTCTCAAAGAAAGAAAATTGAGATAAGAATCCCCTTACCTCGAGTCCTGGATAGCATCGTATGACCTCTAACATCTCGAATACTCAAAATAAATGAACTATTTACTTGATTTATAACTATTTCCTTTTTCATTTAATTATTTTTTATTTTCATTCATTTATTATCATGTATTATTCATTTATTAAATTAATTTATATTGCATAAATTGTTTTGTGGTTGTCTAATCCTTCATTCTTAAATAGTTTCGGTATAACGGTAATGATCAAAGATCCTTTTACACTGGTTTTAAAATCTCAAAAAGTGTAAATGTATACATTTTATTTTATTCTCAATGAAAATGAGTTTAATGTATTAATAGATACAAACTACTTCTTCCTTGGTAATATTGTCTTAGACACTTAAAAAATAACTTTGAATGTTTAAATTTAATATCACAAATACCATGATAATTTTTACATCCCATAATTATTAACAACAAATTATATTATTATTAATGTTATATTAAATCATAAAAATAATATAAAAGAATATAAATTAATGGATTAATTTAAAAATAAAATATCATCACTCACAAAGGAGGTGTAAAAGAACAACTGGTGACTGATGTTTTCTAAAATAAATTCAAATAAGTGAAATTATAACAAATGTTTTGACTTTATAAAAAAACTAGAATATAATTATAATATTTCTTTAAAATTGTTGTAAAAATTAACCCATATTTTGGAAAGTATAATAGGATAAGAGATATGAAAATACATGGGAGTTGAAATCGTACTTCAACACAGTAACAAATATGATGGGTTTGATGAATGGGAATGAGTGTTATATTATCAATAATATATTAATAGGACGTTCATAACATGGAAATAAGATCATTTTCTAAAAATAAGTTAATATTTAAAAGTGGTTTAAGGGGAAAGAATCCTAAATAAAATAGGAAAGAGGGACATGGGAACCCATTACATTCTCTTCAAGTCAGCTCATTTAGATTGAGTCTGATGACTTTATTAAAGGGAATTTTTTATAAAATAGAGTGTAGGATCCCGAATTTTCAGGAGGTATATTTCTATTTTAATTTTTGTCGATTTTTCTTTTGAAATAGTTAATGTAAGGCCTCTCACAAGTTGTGAATGTCCTGGGAATATCTTAGGGGTCCGAGACATGGAAGGGGGGGGGGACATACTATATAGGTCATATGGTTCTAAAAAAAATCAGTACTAACCATGATCCGTAACTGTGTTACCTAGAGGATGGTGGTGAATTGTTGAAAAACCTTGGGAGGGGAGTTTAGAAAACTTTTGGCCTTGGATAGAGCCAATTTTATGGCCTCCACACATTTGAAAAAACCATAGAGGCTCCCCAAAAAATCGTGCGACCCATAAATCTCTTATAAAGATGAGGCCACATAGTTGGCACACAGTTTAGAAAACCATACATCAAAAACATGTATCTCATTAAATGTGGTAAAATACCATTTCCCTCCAGAGCTTTATATTTTTTTCACTATATTTCATCCTAATTTCTTCTCCAGTAGTAATGGGTGCGAACCGGAAGCTCCCACCTCATTCAAGTATTAATCTCCTTTGATTCATAGGTGGTTGGAGTTCTTTTTAGTGTGAATAAAAGACTATGTTAAGTCTATAACTCCTGTTTATTATAATTTATGGTAGAATACTTGAGTGGTTGTTACTTTTCTTCCAATTCTCATAAAACATAATTTTTCTAGTGAATTCTATTCATATTTGTTTTAGATTTTTTTTTATTTTGAGTTAAGGGAAAATGTTTGGAAAGTGTTTATCTAAAATCTTGAGGTAGGTGTTCTACAATTTACTTCCCATAGAATTTATTATTATTCTTGTGTATGTGTTTTGAACATTTTTTCCATTTCACAGTGAAATTGATTTGTTGTTAGGGAATGAAAAATTAGGTGTCTAAATGTTGTGTGAGACTCTTTATGGATTCCATTGGATTTATTGATTATGGGTGGACTGGTTGTAAGGCTTACCATGGGGTGTTCAACTCACTTTATCTTGGAAATTTATTTATTAAATGATTGATTAGAGGGGTCATGAGTTTTTACTAGTAGTAATTGTTGTTTGTCATATGGGCATTCCACAATGGGTTGTTTTTCATAACTCAGAAAGTAAATATGTGTTTTTTAATAAATATAGAGTTAATTGGAAATTGGAAAAATGATTTCATTCATGTTATGAAATGGTTTTAAAGAACATTTGTGTGTTGATTTAAATTAATAAATTATTTAAGATTAGGATTGGTCCAAGGTTGAGTATGTGAGACCATGGAAATAAGTGAATGTTGTAATGGGATCACCCTTGATAAAAAGTTCAAGTATGTTGGTCCTTGAGAATTGTGGGAATTATAAAATGGTTATAGATGAGGTCATGAAGGTTCCGACCCATGGGTAAGGATGTTGTAAATGATGCTATTTATCCTTGATATAGTATTTCTAGACATGATTCTTGACATCCTTGACATGATGCGATGGACACAATTCTCCTTAATCATGGTTAGGGTATCAAAATGATGATCTAGGAACTAACGTTATTTGATACAGTAATGGTATTTAGTTCTATTATCTTTCGAATATTTTTATGAAATTATCACTGAATGATTTTTTGTTTACTTAATGTGTTTAACACCTATGATGGATAACTATGATTTCAAAACATTCATAATTTATTACCAATTTTATCATTTCTTTTATTATACTACATACATTATTATTATTATTAGAGTAGATATTGCATTAGATACTATTGGTGGTGGACTAATGAGTTATACTCACACCCTACTCAGTCTGCTATTGGGTACCCAAGTTGATTACATGGCTGCCAAATAGGATAATGGAAAAATCCATGTGATATGTGTATGACTTGGGATAGATCATGGATGATGGGACCTGACATGTTTTCAATACCTTATGTAGAGATCTTCTTGTTGTATTTTCTAGTTTTCCTTTTACACAAGAAACTATTATGACTTGACATGGTTATAACGTTGGATTATTTACACTTATGTAGTTTTGGTATTTGGATATATGAGGTTTAGTATTTCTTATTGTTTCATGATATTTTTTATTTGGATTTCCATTATTATCTACATCTTGTAAAGATTATATAGTCTCCCCATGTATCTCATTAGACCCTCACTACTAGTCATTAGGCTATGGTGTTTGGGTAGGTGTGCCTAAGACCATATGGTGGACCATATCAGGGAATCAGTTTAGTGGAACCTAGGTAGGGACATTAGAAAGTGGAATTAGATATGAGATCAAGTTATAGGTGAATATCTTCCATTTGAAGAAGTTTGGTGAGGTGGTTTTCTAGTTTCACATTTGAGAGGGGAACCTAAAAGAGTATTTTGGTGGTGGATAGATAGTTTTAATTGGGTGGTCTGGTGGTGTGTAGTTGGAAGTGTCATTATGAGAGATTTTACCAGGGAGATGGTGGATAATGTATCTAGAGGATATGATTAGACCATTAGGGGAGTGATTAGGTTCTTTTTCTATATGTATAGCCAACTTTGTCACAATATTGGATAGTCTCTTTGACTACTATTAGAGTTTAAATCTTGCGGAAGGAAGATACAGATACAGAGGTTCTCTAGGAACCCTTGACCAATGATTAGTGATGGAGGACCTTGGCCTATGAATAGAATTAGGTGGGGATATTCTACCCCATATCAGACTAGCAGTTAGAGTTATATGGGACAAAAAATTCATGGTAGAGTATATGGTGCTTCAATATAAGAGAATCTATATCCATAGGATAGAGAAACACAGGGGACTCATATAGCTATATAGGGAAAGGGATGGGTTTGTTTCATGTAGTTCAACATGCACCTATTGGTAGAAAGGCTAGAACATCGATTTTTTGAGATAAGATTATTGTAGTTTCTATAGATACTAATGCTTTAGTCGATACCAATTATTCTCACTCTTTTATATCTATTTGGTTTTTTAATGGTTTGGTTATGGATGCGGGGAATATATATTGGGTTATGTCGATCCAAACATTGTTAGGGATACAATCGAAGGGTATCCAATGATTCAAGAAGCGTATCATTGATATTGGTGGATATCATTTCTTTTTGTACATTATTGTGGTTTAGATTTCATGGTTTTTCCTGATATTGGGATTGTACTAGTTTTTTTTGTACCGAGATCACTTTGAATGTTACCATCGAATGATAATGTTCACATCTCCTGAGGGTGAAGTTTATGTTCATTATGTAGAATGGAACATCCATATAGGATGTGAAAGGTCGATCCATCAGATGTTTTGCGAGCCCACATCCCATGTGGATAGTCATATGCTTGACAATGGTTGAGTGGAATATAGAATCTTACTCCTATAGTGAACCTATTTCAGGATGTGATTTCAAAAATGTTTTATAGATTACAACTGATAGAGATGTTGAGTTCACAATTGAGATGACTCTAGGAGTTGAGGTTGTTTCCATTACAACTTATTGAATAAAACCAATAGAGATTCAAGTGATGTAGACTCAACTAGAAGAGTTGGAGGAGAAAGGGTTAATCTATCCAAGTATGTCACCTTGCTGATATCTGATTTTGTTTTCAAAGAATGCTAATGTAATGTTGTAATTATGTGTTAATTACCATATGTTTAACAAGATGGTGATTAAGAATTGGTATCCACTTCCACATCTAGATGATGTTTTTGACCATCTAACGGGTGACTACATATTCTCTAAGATTGATTTAATATTAGGGTATCATTAATTGAGGGTGAGGTGTTCTGATATACCAAAAATAGATTTTAAAATTAGGTATTATTTTTAGGAGTTATTTGTGATGATTTTTGGGATAATGAACACTCCTATTATGTTTATTAATTTGAAGAAACTAATATTACACCTATACTTTTATCATTTTGTGGACTTCCTCATGATAACAACTTAGTGTACTCCCATTCTCATAAAAATAATTCTAAACATAGTAAAATCATCATGAGTACACTAAAATATAATTTACTATATTCCATGATATCTAAGTGTAAAATATAAATGGAAATAGTGTTTTTATTGGGACACATCATCTCAAAGGAAGGTGTGTTTTTGGAACTCGATAAGGTTCATGAAATTGTTTCTTGGGATAATCCCAATAACAATTTTAATATAAAAATATTTTTCTCTTTGGTAAGTTATTATTAAATATTCATAAAAGACTTTTACAACTCAGTAGTGCTTCTCTTGGGTCTGACCAAGAAGGGTGTAATGTTTAAATAGGCTAAAGTATTTTAGCATTATTTCTACGAGATAAATAGGTGTTTGAAAACAAAACCAATTTCTACCATACACAAACAATGTGAAGAGAATACTATGAATTGTAACTCATACATTATTGTTCTTGGGGTAGTGTTGATATGGAGATATTGAGTTGTAGTGTATGGATCGTAATAGTTGAGGCCACATTAATAGAACTACCCTATGCATGATATTGAGTGATCTATGGTAGTTTATGCCATAATGTGTAGGTAGTATTACATTTTGGGTGAGAGGATTACTATTTATACTTACCATAAGTTCCTCAAATATATATTTTCCTAGTGTGATGTAAATATTATAAGTTTGAGATGGGTTGAGTATATGCAATCATTTTTTTCAGCTAGATTATATGTCTTAGATTGGAAATAGTGTTGCTGATGCCTTAATCAAGAAGATAAAGACTTAAGCAGCCAAAGTTCCATGTTATGATTGA
The DNA here is from genome assembly GCA_963277665.1 of Viscum album. Lineage (NCBI taxonomy): Eukaryota > Viridiplantae > Streptophyta > Magnoliopsida > Santalales > Viscaceae > Viscum > Viscum album. Next base: position 212,888,737 of record OY728144.1, read on the forward strand.
ATGATAATGGATTTATTTGATGAGACACTCATAGGTGTCTAAGAGGAGTGGTAGAATATGACCCTCTCATCCTTATCTATTGAACCCTATCTACTGAGTTAGATCAAGAAGAGTTAGTATGAGGATTTTGAATTTCTAGAATTGAGGGAAGGCATCATTGGTGGGGTAATACCCCCTGAATGACCACCAATGACAATGATATCATATATATTCATGTCCACATTATTATTCCTACTTTTATGCGTGAGGAGATGATGTGTAAATTCCATGCATCGATGTGGAAAGTGAACCATGGTTTGACCAAAATTTAGCGTGATCTTCATAGGCAGTATTTTTGGCTGAGTATAAAGAAGGATATCACATGTTTTGTTACATTATGCTATGTTAGTCAGTAGGTGAAGGCTGAGAATAATCAACCTACTGGTCTGTTGCAGCCATTTACTCTTCTGGAATGGAAGTGGGGTTGTGTTTCAGAGACTTTCAAAGTGGTTCTGCTGAGGATTCATCAAAATAGGGATACAATATTGGTAATTCTAGACTAGTTGAAAAAGGTAATAAATTTCTTACTAATTTAGGATACATTAATAGTTGAATAGTTAGGTGACCTATACATTCATGAGTTAATACATTTTCATAGAATTACGTAGACAATAGTTTCATATTGAGACCCGTATTTTACATCATTCCACTAGAAAGTCTTGTATAAGGTACTGGGTTGATATTTGTTTTTTAGTATGTTTTTTGTCCTACATAAATATGGGAAATTAGATCATATGATTCAGTTTTTAGAGGACATGATGAAACAATGAGTCCTAGATTTCAGTGGAAATTGGGAGAAGCACTAAAACTCATTGAGTTCAACTAAAAAGTTGTTTTTAGGTGAATATTCATTTTGAAACATATGAGGTTCCCTATGATAGGCCATATATATCACCATTGTATTAGATAGAAGTGGGAGAATTGGGGTTCTTGGGACTGAGTCACATGGAAGAGATGTTGGAGATTGTTCAATCGATCTAGAAGCATATGGATATAACATAAAGTAGAAATAATACATACACCGATTTCCATCATCAACCTCTTGATATTATAGTGGGTGACCAGGTGATTCTATGGGTATTACCGAGATTGGGTCACTGTCAGATTTAGAAGATGGTCAAATTGTCACCTAGGTATGTTGGGCCATATGAGATTGTTGAGAGGATCAGACCAGTGGCATATTGGATGTATTTTCCATAAAAGTATAGTTATGTGAATGACAATTTTCATGTGTAAAATATTTAGTATTATCACCATAACTCTTATCATATGACTAATGTTGATGATGATGATATTGAAGATTATGTGTCCTTTAAGGAGAAATAGATTCTTGTTATGGATCATAATGAGAATGTTTTATGGGGTATGACTGTACCATGGGTATAAGTGCTATAGAAGCATATCCATGTAAGGAAGAATCATGGGAGAGGGAAGCTGATATGTAGAACTAGTGGAGTAAACTTTTTATCTTGGAGGCTTAGTGATTCATGGGAGTGTAGCTCGAGGATGAGGCGTTATAAGGGGGAGGTTGTAAGATTCCTACTTTTCATAAAGTACATTTTTGTTTTAATTTTTTATGACTACCATTTTATAATGGTTAATGGAAGGCCTTCATAAATTTAGGATGGTCGTTGGAATATCCTTAGGGTTTAGGACGTGAAAAAGGGGGAAATGTGTCCATACTATATTTGGTGCATGATTCGCTAAAGATTAGTACTAACTGTGTTCCATGATCATGTGGCAAGGATGAATAAGGTTCACAGTTAAAAAATAATGCAATGGAAGAATAGAAACCATGAAAACCTGAAAGGATCCAATCACATGGACTCTGTAGGATTTTCCAAACCATTCATCCTTCGTAGAAAATTTTGTGACCCATGGCCTTATTAGATAGACAAGATTGCAATGTTGGCACACAGTTTTACAAACTGCGCTGCCAAACTTTATGCCTCATTTAATGTGAGGAAATACCATTTTCCCTCCTAAAAGTTATATGACATTCAACTTCTTTCCCCATCATTTCTTATCCAACATAAAAGGGTATGATCCAATACCTCCCATGTATTCCAAGGATCAATCTGCTTCATTTTCTAGGCAGTTGGAGTTCCATTTAGTGTGAATCAAAGCCTCAAGTAATTTTACAAGTTCAATTTCTCCTATTTTCTATAATAAGCCTTGAGTGGTTGTTCCTATGATTCTAAGAATCATAAAAAAAATTTTTTTCAAGGAATTCTTAGATTTTTTGTTATTGGCTATTTTATTTTAAATCATGGACTATGGTCTAGAGAGTGTTTGTCTATGAGAATAATTGATCTAGTCAACAAGTTATTTTTCATTTCCATGATTATTATTCATGTGTGTTTGGTTTATGAGTTTGTTCTGTTATGCTTCATAATTGATTCATTATTCATGAATAATAAATCTGGCGACTATTTGATGTTTTATAGCCTTTATAATCCCCATTGGGTTTGTTGATGATGCGTAGACCAAGCCTAAGGCCACCCATGTGGTGTAAAAATCCCTTTATCATGGAAATTGTTTAGTTAAATCATGAATTAGGGGGATCATGATTTTATTCGAATTATAATTTTTGTTTGGAATATTAACCTGAAAAAAGTTAATTTTGGTTTAACTTGGAAAATAAACATGTTCTATTTTGATAAAGAGAGAATTAATGTTAAATGGGAAGAAATAAGTTTATTCATGTTATAAAATTGATTCAAAGAACATTTAATAATTGAGTTAAATAAATAAATGGTATAATATTGGGATTAGGACAAAGATGATGGGTGTATGAGACCATGGCGATAAGTGAATTTTATAATGGGTCCTCTCATGATGAAATGGTAAAGTATATTGGATCTTGAGAATTGTGAAAATGATGAAATGGTTATAGATGATGTATATTATGGTTACAAACCTTGGGTAAGGATGATGGATATGATTCTATTTATCCTTGATATAGGATGGTTATACATGATGCTCGACATCCTTAACATGATGTGATGGATATGATGCTCCTTAATGTAGGCTAGGGTGCTGACATGGGGATTCAAGCACTAATATCATTTGACATGGTAATGGTATTTGGTTCAACACCCTTTGGATTATAATTATGAAATTAAAAATGAATGATTTATATTTTATTAATGTGTTTTACCCTATAAGATTGATAACTGATACCGTGATACATGAATTATTTATTACCCTATTTATTAGTTATTGTATTCTTCTATATACTCTATTGTAGTTATTAGACTGGATATTACTTTATACATCATTGGTGGTGACCTACTTATTTTTACTCATATGCTACGTTGGACACCATTAGTTTCCTGAGACGATTAAATAGTTATAGGTTAGTATAAGGGAAAAACCCCCATGATAGGTGATAGACATGGTATAGAGCATAGATAATGGGACCGTACATGTTTTAGGGACCTGTTGTGGAGATCTTATTAGGGACTTTATTTGTTTTTCCTTTGACACATGAGAATAGTATGACGTGGCATGTTTATGGTTTTGTTTTATTGTCACATACCCAGTTTTGGGATTTGGATTTGTGATGTTTGGTAATTTCTTATTGTTTTATGATATTTTTTTCATTGTTGTATTACTATTGTAAAGAGGGTATAGTATCCCCATGTATATTTTTATATTGTTATTGTTAGTCGGCTATAACAACCCAAAAATTTATTAAAAATTAATATATATATTATTACACATAATAAGACCCAAAAGATTGAGAGTTATAGTGTATTTGGGAAATTAGGTACATTACATAACAACTTAAAACCTGAAAAGAAACATATTTATAGAAAACATCTTTGACATGACCAAAACGTTCATTCATACTTAACACTGCATGGGATAACCTGAGGACATACATAAGAAAGGGGTGATCTATAAAGACCAGTAAGGGAATGAACAAGGCATAACATGAGGAAGAAAATACATTTTATACAATTGGAATATCAATGGAGTATAACAGGAACATGAATAACAAGGCATGATATACCATGATAATTATAAAATGTGAAATGTGGAAACAACTTAAAACATTGTATCATAAACATAGGTTAAGGATCAACCCACCAAGAAATCATGGGGGTTAAATTACCATAAAAGAATCAGGCTAACCCCTATCCCAACATGAATTATCAGGATACTAACCATTAACCAATGCATTGGAGAGCTATCAGGGCACACCCTTCATAATCATTTCATTCTCATGATAAGTTGTGCCAAATAGATCATATAACATGGATTTATTCAACATTATAATTTATTCAAAAAACATGGAATGTTTAAGTACATGTAAGTATAACTTAAAAAAATTATGTGCATAAAAATGAACAAAATTGATAGTAAATGAGTACGGTATTCACTACACAATTGGTTTGGCATGGAAGATTGTAGTGAAAATTCAGTATTATAATGGCGTCACTTAAAAATTCCGAAAATGGGTTAATGAGAGAAAAATGGGTCTCTCATCATTTTGAAATTAATTGGATAGTAATAGGGACATGGAAAGTTATTTTCACACATATATAATTATAAAAAGATGGCATATGATAAAAAATAATCTTGAATAAAAAGACAAGGGAATGGATTCTTATGAAATTTTGGCATGGTAATAGGTGTACATGGGAGATATTAATGAGAAAGAAATGGGTATATAACAATTTAGACATAATAATGGAAGTATGATGGTGGTGAAAAAACATACCTCATAATTAGTAATTGAAAATAAAAGGGCATAACAAGATAATGAATCAGGGATAAAGATGAGAAAGTAAAGATCTCTTACAAAATTTTGGCATGGTAACAAGTGTGCATAATGGTTAACAAGAGGTATAAATGAGTGTGAAAGTGGATATAATAATTTTTAAGAAAAATTTAAATTAATTAGGATATGTAATAACTTATCCCATCATAATAAAATGGAAATTAAAAGACAAAACATTAAAAAGAGTCCTTGATAAAAGAGGATAACGGAGGATGCAGTTCTATTACTTGAGTGTGTGAATCCAAAGGATTGGTAAGGGATTATTGAAAGCTTTTGGGTTACTTATAAAAAATATAGGGAGTTTATAGAATATTTATTCTATTTTCCAAGTAGTTTCAGGGAATAAAAATGAGTGCTTTGTTGGGTTTATATAGGAAAAGAGGGGGATTTCTTTATTATTTTGGGGTTGGACACTACATAATAAAATATTCAAAACCAAAAACCATACCATGGTTTCTAATAGTGTTTTATACCCAATGGGAGTGGTTTAAATTATTTTATAAGGAAATGATAAGAATATAATAAAATAATTCCCTTTCTTATGTGGAGGTGATTCACACTCTCAAAGAAATGATTTTAAAAGCTAAAAATGTATTATATGTCTTGGAGGATTCATTAAGGAATTTAAAAATAAATAATTTAAATATAATATTAAATTTTTTTAAATATAAAATAAATAATTTTCCATGTATACCTTTTATAGTATATATTATATCACTATTGGGATATTATGATGTCATAAAACACACCATATATTTATACGCTATTTAATTTTTTCCCAAAAATTCAGTTGTTTCAAAAAAGTATAAAAAAGTAACTATTAGATAAATTAAACACCTTGATTCCAAAAATAATATTCATTTTATCTAAATATTTTTCTTAATATTTTAATTTTCACTTTTAAAATAAAAAACTGGCATTTATTGAAAATGAAGGGTTTTTGACAATAACATTTTTTGAACCCTCATAAAAATTACATTTCATTTCATAAAAATTTTATGATAATTTTAATTCAATAAAAGTTATTTAAGGATAATATTTCCTTAAAATAATATATATTTGAAAAATACCTTAATTAATTAATTTAATTTTTATATTAACAAAAAATACAATTTGTGCTATATTGAATCAAAAATAAAATTCATATATAAAGTAACAATAATAGAATGAAAATATATTCATTATTATATAAAAAATAATATACATATTATTATTTCTAATATCTTTATATATATCCCTTTAATAAACAATAACACTCCCTAAGAGTAAGGTGCGTGATGGTGGGGCATTAATGGGACCATTTGTTGAATATGGGCTGGGATGTGATCTCGATGAGTTTGAACATCTCTCGTAAATGGTTTTTCTCAAACATTAGTTTTTGAATATCATATTGGGATTGGTTTAGGGAAAATAATCAAAATTATTTCTCCCTTGTAAGCTTTAATAAATTGGATTCATTGGGTACAATCCTTGAGGCAATCACTTCCTTTGTCTATGCCAAAAGGATTTGTTAAAAACCTATATTTATACTAATCACATGATTACTATTAAATGACTATATTATTAACAGTAAATATACTTAATTTTAATTTATATCCAATTGGACATAGTAAAAAAAAATATTTTCATGTTTTTTCTATAACCATAAATAGTTAATTAAATCAAGAAGGGGAATTTTATTCATAATAGTTCAGGTCATTACAATATTCCCCCATTTGGAAATGTCACCCTCAAAATTTTATTTTCCCACACTAAGGTAGATGAGGTTAAATATTCTTCATCACTGCCTTTGGTTCCCATGTTTCTTCTTAAAACTTTTGGTTTCACCAAAACACTTTGACCAAGGGCATTGTGTTATTTCATATAATATTTTCTCTACAATATAAGATCTTCACTAGCTGATCCAAATAAGAAAGGTCATTGTCCAATGGTACCACCTCTATATTTAGTACATGTGAGGGGTATTGTATGTAATTAATCTAGAGGTATAAATGTAATAAATCATGTACTTGAGATAGGTTCTATGGGAGTTCTAGTCGATAGGCCACTTATAAGGACCTGACCATACAACATTACATAATCATGAATTAAATGAATAATTCACATTGATGATCTTTTCAAGTTTAGAGTTTTAGAGAATTAGGACATAACTATTACATCTCAATGATTATAAGGTAGACACATCTACTCAGTTTCCATTTTTTTTTCATAAAATAAAAACTCCTGAACAAAAGTGTCATGTCTAGTTCCACGTTTTAAATAGCATGAAATTTCCTTGATCCCATCCTTGACCCTATTCCACTTTATGTCCTGTGAAAAAAATTTCAAAAAAAAGCTCAGTAAGGGTTATAAACAAGGAAAAAAAACATTAGATCATCAATATATACATAACATAATCCTTTTAACATAACTCATGAAATCATAAGATTTGTGAAATAAACATAGAAATCATAAATCATAAAGGAAACTTAAGGCATACATAACATTCTTCCATTGTAGCTATAACAGCTACATAGGGAGTCAAATTTGGAATACCCATCATAGTATATTCCCTAAATCACTTAGGAAAAACATTAACGTTTACCTCCATCACGTTACCCAATGCATTTGAGAGCTATCTCGGGCTCACCTGCCCTAGGTTTTTCACGGAACCACCCGTATACATAATGATGACCAAGAATCATAACATAAGCATAACACATAACGTAAAAATAATGGAAATATAAAATTTTCACATTTCAATCACAATATTTCATTTGAATATATTGACATAATCAATTCTTTATCAAACCATTTTCAAAACCATTTAAAACATTTAATAAAGAGATTTTTGATCCAAAGTGTCCCATAACACTTTGAAGCTTTTAAAGTAATTAACATTTTAAAAGAGTAATGTCCGTATAAATAAATCCTAAACCCATTTTTAAAACAATGTCATTAATTATAATGATTTAGAAGAATAAATATTTAAAACATTTAAAATGATAATTTAGTTAGAGTTTTTAATAAAATGAGAGACACTTGAATACAAATAATTGAGTAATAATATTTAATCAAAACATTATAATACCATGATAACAATGGTATTCATGATATAATATTCCAAAGTACAGTATATAAACAATAAAAAAGTTAATTGGAGCATAACAACAATGAAGTCTCATTAGAATGTAAATTGAGACGAAACCCCTTATAAAGATGGTATACTTAGATTAAGGATAAATCAATTACATAATTACATGTGAAAAATAATAATACACATAATATAATTTGATATTAAGTGTAAAAATATCATAGGTCATTCAAAAATATTCAAAGGACGACATATTCAAGAAGTACAAGTTTAACCCAAAGAATGGAAATTGGGTAAAGAACTTCACTTACAAAAATTCGACAGCCTAACGACATCACATTGAAATTAAAAAAATGAGTTGATGAGATAGAAAAGGGTATCTCATCACTTGGAAATAAAATTTACAGCAATATGTATATATAAGAACATATCCCAACATAATAAGTTGTAAATTAAAAGATCTAACAAAAAGAAGTCTTTTAAAAAGAGGAGGGTGAAAGGTTCCTTTACCGATTTGGGTAACATTCGAAACGTACACCCCATGAAAGAAGGATCATAAAATGAAGATTTAAATACCCATAAATTAAATTATATTACACAAATAATACAATCATGGGCAGTACATACACCACACAAAGAGAAATAGTGGAAAATGTAGCATGAATCTCATAGGAATAAAAAGTGAGATAAAAACCCCTTACCCCATTGTAATCAATCGAGTTGTATGAAAAAAAGATAATAAACAAAAAATGAATCACATAATACCATAAATATAAATGATAATATATATTAAATGGAAGTAAAAAATACATTGCATGCAATAAATAAGTGGTGAACAATGGAAATCCCACAGAATTAAAAGTGAGATGAGAAATCCCCCTACCTCATGTCCGACATGTCCTGTTCATTTATTTATATTCATGAACAATAAACATTGGTCAATTTATAATTTATTAAGGAATTATTTTAAATTTTATTATTCAATTCATATCACATATTATCATGTTATAATAATTAGTTAATTATGTGTGTTCATAGAATATGTTTTGTCGATGTTCAGTACATGAGTCAAGAATGAACTTGCTTAAAGATAATTGTCCATGTAGTTATAAGTACATCATCTACGGAATGGTGTTCATGATTTAAATATAACATAAATCCAGTATATATGTATTTAATAATATTCCATAATGTTTGGAGATAATAAATGAAATGTACCGTTCATGGAGACGATAGACTGTCGGTATGCATGAACGCTACTTTCATTTTTTGTCATATTAATGGATGTTAAAACTAAATTAGACATAGATATATTATAATTACAGTATAATATATATGTTATATAGGTAAAATAAGTTCATTAATTACATTATTTATAAATTCCATGTTTGGCATGAATGAGTCACATCATTTGAGGGGGCGGCTGTCCACACTTCCTCATATGAAATTATCACATTTTCACAACATGCAAAGCATAAAGGTATGATTTAAATATAAAATACAGAAGCATTGAGAGGAAATAAATATAATAAATATAATAAATATAATATATAAATATAGTGACATCTTAATGGCCACCATTAAAGGTGTTAAAATAAGATTGAACAATCATCGTTTCGTGAGGCAGTAATTTGTCACCCATAGAAATAGTATGTTCTTTAACCATTAGACGGAGGTCTGTGTAAGTGTAGGTAGAATAATTATCATAAACACATCCTTGTATATTGTGGATACTATTTTTATTATGGGATCAAATAATAAGAAGATATTGGTGAGTGAGGAATGAAAATAAAAGAATGAAACTTGAGAGAAGACATTACCTCTAAATCAGGTAACACTTTTTGATTTGAGCCAAAGGCTTCATTGGAAAGACTTATGCCCAACGTGAGGCTTGTAGGAGTAAGAGAGGGATTTGGAGAGATAATATTAGAAATTTTTGGACTATCCAAGGGTTTGAGAGGAGTGGGTAAGGGGGTATAGGTGGTGGCCTTTTATAAGAGGGAGGATGGTCACTTTTGGAAAGTCTTGAAATGTTACTTTATTATAAAATGGTTTTCGGATTTTAATGGTCCCACAATGATATATTTTGAGGATAAGGTGATAAGGGTTAGAAATCCACAAATGCAATAGGTTTTTTACAAGTTTAAGTCTTTGATTTTACCTTATCATCTCATTTTGTTTAAATCGTTCATTAATGAGGTAATCACTACATCATCATGGTGTCATAAATAAATTTATTTATTTAATGTCTAATAATTATAAAAAAATATCATGATATATGAAATGTTTTTATCATTCCAATGAATATTTATAGTCTAAGATATAATTTAGTTAAACAAAATTAAAATTGTTTTACTTAGGATATACAAACCTTTGTTATATTTCTATTCTTTTTAAAAAAGAATGTCATAAATGTCACCATCACACCTATGTGACTCCATGGGCCCTCAAGTTTGGTAAAATGCTTCCCATGGTCGTCCAGGACTCAAAAAATAGAATTGGGACACATGTTGGGGTCATTTTATATTATTATGATGTTGTTTTATTACCCTAAACTACCTGATTACTAATTAATCACGATAATTAAAGATAATTACCGTTGTTACTATTCACAATGTCTAAAAAAGAGTATTAATTAAATAATTTAGACCTAATGGTTCTAAATATGGAATCCATTTTATCAAATTACAAACAAAAAATTGTAGTAATTAATTTAAAAATAATTTTCGTTGTGAAAACCAAAGATGGGTTTTTAAGGAGTATAATTTATCAAAAGATTGACATGTTTTTACATCAAATTGAAAAGTGAAATTACTTCTAATGAAAAAAATTGTATTAAGTGATAAACACATAATTCAATTAAACTTTAAAACCAATTAGAAGTAAAATCTGACAATATAATTAAATTAGATTAAAAAGTAGTTTTAAAGTAAAATGCAGTATTCTTCACTATTCATTAAAAATGAAAATTTGTCAGAAGAATACCAAAAATTTATCCAAAGTAAATTTGATATTCCAAATTAAAAAATTATGCCCTTTTTAAAAAATTTATTACATAGAAGTTTCATTAATTAATTTTATAATTAATTATCACTGCCAAAACAAATAGAGTATTTTTAAGAAACAATTTCTATCAAATGATTGACACTTGTTTATATCCAATTTCAAAGTATAATTAATTCCAATTACCAACATTGAATTAAATGATAAAAATATATTTTAACTAAAATTTAAACCCAATTAAAAAGATAATCTAACCATATAAATATATTATATTAAAAAGAGGTTTTGAATTAAAATACAACATTTTCACTATTCATTAAAAAATGATCTTTATCTGAAAAATAACAAAAATTTAAACAAAGTAAATTTTGATGTCCCGATTCTAAAGAATGATTTAATTTTGTCAAATATAACATATAAAATTGAAAAAATTATTTTTAAAAAGTGTTCTCCATCAAAAGGTAGTTAATCAACCTTTTAAAGAATATTAGAAAATTTATGCTTAAAATTGGATTCATTCACATTTTAAGCCTCTATAATTTATTGGGTAATGGTAAAAACATTTATAAAAAATATATAATAATTTAATAGTTATTTCTGTTCATTCTCTCCAATACAACGTCTAGGCGTTAACTACCATTTAAAATAATAATATTATATTATTAGTGTGCAACATAAGATTTCAAAGAAACTCATTGTTGCGTATTGGGTACACCATCGAAAATAGCATTCCCTATAAAATAATATTAACATTTTATTCACAAATATTAATAAATATGAAAATGTCAAATTTTTTATTTACTTGGGATATACATCCTTCCCCCCTTTTGGGAATTGCATCCTCACAATTTTAAAATTGGGCTAAAAAACTTCATTGAAAGCTCCACATAGGAAAAGGAGTAAATTAAACTATCAATTTAAAATAGAAAAAGAAAATTACAAAGGTCACCTGAGACAACAGATACTAGGATTCCATGAAAACATGGATATAGAGGCGAAAACAAACCATCAAGTTCTGATGGAGAGTGATAGAAAATATGTATTAGAGAAAGTTAACCACCAGAAAATCACAAATTGTGATGGGTTAAGCGGTATTTGATTTCCCAGTAGGAAACATTAACAGAAAACGTTTTTGTTTTAAGTTACTTTTCATTGAGGAATTTATTTTTGAGCTTAACTAAATCACAAGGAAACATACTTACTTGTTACGTAGACTTTCATCTCTTACTATATTTCTTACACAAACTCATATTTTATCCAAAAAATGAGTATTTAGGATGACTTGTTCACATTAAGAGTGCTATAATCAACTTCTTGAGAATCACCATATACACAAATGATAAACTATATATTTCCAATGTCTTTAGACCTTATCCAAATCCAAAATTGTTAGTACAAGATTAGATAATCCCAAAAAGGGTAATTCTTTATAAAAAGAAAAACTACTCTTAATCTCCAAAATTCAACAAAAAGAACCCAAGGTTCAGGAAAGACCATTAAATAAATAGCTATCCATAAAATTCTTCAATGTAATCCAAACTAAGATTGAAACCCAAATCTCTGAAGGATTTAATCACATAGTTTTCCATGTTAAATCTTAACATCTATCTCCAAATAACATCAATTACTCTTAAAGTCTCATACTGAAAAGTAATTAACTTAATCACATATCCTCCATGATAGGTTAATCATTTCCATAGATATCCAAAAATCAACTTATTCCAGATTCATAAAATCATTTAACTAAAAAGAATTAGTCATACTAACTAGGGACTTCACGTAGTCCAGTGGTAGGCAATAAATACCAGTCACACTTTGGTTGTGGGTTCAATTCCCGCATCTTTGTCTGACGTGACAGGTTGTCACACGGTTTGCGTGTTGTCCCTTTTAAAAAACTACAGAATTTTATAACATTCCCAAAAAGAGATAAATTCATCAAAAATAAACATAACATATTTTAACAACAATGGTTATCTAATAACTCTCGTTTTACATCCCAAAATGTATTAACCGGTAATTACCTCAAATTCATGGATCAAATAAACCCAAATGGTTCTTTATAACTATATCCAAAAAAGAAAAGATAATTATTCCATGAATAAAATTTTCATATATCAAACGTCAGGGTTACACATTCTATAAAAAAGTATTCTAATGTAATCTCATCATCAAAAGAGACTTAATACTTTTAATCATTTCACCATCCTAAAGTCTTCCATAAATCTTGAATACCTTATATGTTTACTTCTTACTTATTCGACATTATTCATGATCCATTAACCATTCCTTTCCAACTTATTCTAAAATAATTCTTTCTTACAAACAAAATCATGAATCATATCCTAAGATTCAATAATAGGAAAACATATGTTAAGAAATAATCAATACCTTTCATTGGTCATTGTTAGTTTCATCATCCTCAATCGGAATGGTATTAGGTATTGGTAAAGGAATATTTATACGATCCTGGTGATCAAATTCCCGAAACTTCTTTGTTGGACATGGGTTTTCATAATGACCATGCACATCACATTTAGAACATTCAATTTATCCCTGAGAAAAAACTTATTTCCCTTTCCTAGAGTCAATAATATGCTTCCTTCTTCCATGGCAGGTTCTTGTTTTATGACCTTCATATCCACATCTTTAGTATCTTTCTATCCCTTTGAAACATTTTCTTATGTGTTTCTTTCCACATCTTTTACACATAGGTTTTTGAACATTCTTACCTTTATGATTATTACCTGAACATCCGTATAGATTTTTTTCTCGCATATATGATGCCTTATAAAAATAACTAAGGTGAAGGTGGTCAATCATGAATCTAGATAGTTAGTTGAGAGTAACCTTAAGAGGTCCCATTACATCTCCCATATCATTCAGTTTCTCATTCGGTAAACCATAACAGTTTTCTTCACATCCACTGTTACTTTGGTGCCTTCTAGATCCAACCATTTACTAAAACCAAAATGGTCAGTGTGAATATATCAGTAAAATCATCATATAATATCTTATGTGGAGGGTAAATAATAAGACATACTTATTCATGTTATCTTAAACTCATTCAATTTTTAAAAATAACTTTGAATCTTTCTAAAATCCTAACCATTATGGTAACGTCACATGTGTATAAAGAATACCCTAACCTCTAAAGTTATCTAAACCGACCTCTAATACCAACTATAAAGACCCAGCCTTAAAACATTAAATAATCATGAATTAAATGAATAATTCAAATTGAGGATCTTTTCAGGTGTAGAGTTTTAGGGAATTAGGACATAACTATTACATATCAATGATTACAAAGTAGACACATCTACTCAGTTTCCATTTTTTTCAAAAAATAAAAACTCTTGAACAAAAGAGTCATGTCTAGTTCTATGTTTTAGACAACATGACATTTCCCTAACCCTATCCTTGACCCTATTCCACTTTATGTCCTGTGAAAAACATTTCAAAAACATTGTATGGGCATAAAAATCTCATTAAGGGTTATAAAACAAGGAAATAAAACATTAGATCTTCAATATATACATAACATAATCTTTTTAACATACCTCATGAAATCATTAGATTTGTGAAATACACATAGATATCATAAATCATAAAGGTAATTTAAGGCATACAAAAAATACTTAAATTGTAGCTATCACAGCTACATAGGGAGTCACATTTGGAATACCCATCACAGTATATTCCCTAAATCTCTTTGGAGAAACATTAACATTTACGTCTGTCACGTTACCCAATGCATTAGAGAGCTATCTCAGTCTCACCCGCCTTAGGTTTTTCATGGAACCACCCATATACGTAACAATGGCCAAGAATCATAACATAATCATAACACATAATTAAGCATAAAGGAAAGATAACATTTCCACATTTCAATCACAATATTTAATTTCATGATATTGACATAATCAATTCTTTATCAAACCATTTTTAAAACCATTTAAAACATTTAATAAAGATATTTTTGAACAGAAGTATCCCATACCACTTTGAAGATTTTAAAGTAATTAACATTTTGAAACATTAATGTCCATATTAATAAATCCTAAAACCATTTTGAAAACATGAACATTAATTATAATGATTCAGAAGAATAAATCTTTAAAAAATTTAAAATGATATTTTAGTTAAAGAGTTTTTAACAAAATGAGAGACACCTTAATACAAATATTTGAGGAATAAAATTTAATCAAAACTTTAAAATATCTTGAAAATAAATGTATTCATGATATAATATTCTAACGGACAGTATATACTCTATATAAACGTGAATTGGTTCATAACAAAAATGAAGTCTCAATGGAATGTAAATTGAGACAAAACCCCTTATAAAGTTGGTATCCTTAGATTAAGGATAAATCAATTACATAATTATGTATGAAAAATAGAGATACACCCAATATAATTTGATATTAAGTTTAAAACAATAGGATTTCATTCACACAAATTCAAAGGATTACATAATCAAGAAGTACATGTTTAACCCAAAGAATTGAAATTGGGTAAAAAAGTTCCCTTACAAAAAATTTGACAGCCTAACGACGTCACTTTGAAATTCAGAAAATGAGTTGATGAGATATAAAAGGGTATCTCATAACTTGGACATAAAATTTACAGCAATAAGGATATATAAGAACATATCCCAACATAAGAAGTTGTAAATTAAAAGACCTAACAAAAATAAGTCTTTTAAAAAGAGGAGGGTGAAAGGTTCCCTTACTGATTTGGGTAACTTAGGAAACGTACACCCCATGAAAGAAGGATCATAAAATGAAGATGTAAATACCCATAATTTAAAGTATATTACAGAAAGAATACAATCATGGGAAGTACATTTACCACACAAAAGGAAATAGTGTCAAATTTAGCATGAATCTCATGGGAATAAAAAGTGCGATAAAAACCCCTTACCTCGTTGTAATCATTCGAGTCTTATGAACAACAGATAATAAAAACCAAATAAATCACATAACACCATGAATATAAATGATAATATATATGAAATGGAAGTACACAATACACCACATGAAATAAATAAATGTCAAACAATGGAAATCTCACGGAATTAAAAGTGAGAAAAGAAATCCCCTTACCTCAAGTCCGAATTGTCCTGTTCGTTTATTTATATTACTGAATAATAAATTTGTTCAATTTATAATTTTTTAGGTAATTCCATTAAATTTTATTATTCAATTCATATAACATATTATCATGTTATAATAATTAGTTAATTATTTGAGTTCATATCATACGTTTTGTCAATGTTCGGTACATGAGTAAAAAATGAACTTGCTTGAAGAGAATTGTCCATGTAGTTATAAGTACATAATCTCCGGAATGGTGTTCATGAATAAAATATCATATATATCCATTATATGTGTGTTTAATAATATTCCATAATGTTTGTAGATAAGAAATGAAATGTACCGTTCATGGAGACGGTAGGCCGTACGTACGCATGAAGACTACTTTCATTTTTTGTCATATTAATGGACTTTAAAACTAAATTATAAATAGATATATTATAATTAAAGTGTAATATATATGTTATATAGGTAAAATAGGTTCATTAATTACATTATTTATAAATTCTATGTTTGGCATGAGCAAAGTCACATCACTTGAGGGGGCGGTTGTCCACACATCCTCATATGAAATTATCGCATTTGCACAACATGAAAAGCATAGAGGTATGTTTTAATTATAAAATAGAGAATAATTTATAGGACATAAATATAATATATATCATATATAAATATAGTGGAATCATAATGGACACCATGAAATGTGTTAAAAGAAGATTGAACAATCGTCGTTTCATGAGGCAGTAATTCACCACCCACAAAAACAGTATGTTCTTTAGCCATTAGATGGTGGTGTGTGTATGTGTTGATATAATACTTATCATAATAACATACTAGTATATTGAGGATACTGGTGTTATTAGGGGATCAAATAATAAGAATATATTGGTGAGTGAAGAAGGAAAATAAAAGAATGAAACTTGAGAGAAGACATTACCTCTAAATCAGGTAACTCTTTTTAATTTGATCCAAAGGCTTCTTGGAAATAATTATTCCCAAAGTGAGGCTTCTAGGAGTAATAGAGGGATTTGGAGAGATAATATGAGTATTGGTTGGTCGATCCGAGGGCTTGAGAGGCGTGGGTAAGGGGGTAGAGGTGGGGGCCTTTTATAAGAGGGAGGAGGGTCACTTTTGTAAAGTCTTGAAATGTTACTTTATTATAAACTGGTTTTCAGATTTTAAAGGTCCCAAAATAATATATTTTAAGGATAAGTTGATAAGGGGTCTAAATACAACCATCCAATAGGTTTTTTACAAGTGTAATTCTTATATTTTACCTTATATTTCAATTTTATTAAAATCATTCATTAATGAGGTAATCACTGCATCATCATGGTATCATAAATAAATTTATTTATTTAATGTCTAAAAATTATAGAAAAAAATATCATGATTTAGGAAATTTTTTTAGATTTTTAATGATTATTTAATATCTAATAAATCATTTATTTAAACAAAATTAATTTTTTTTACTTAGGATATACAAACCTTTGTTATATTTCTCTTCTTTTTAAAAAGAATGTCATAAATGTCACTATCACACCCATGTGACTCCATTGGCCCTCAAGTTTTGAAAAAAGCTTCCCATGGTCGGAAATGACTCAAAAGAGAGAATTTGGACACATTTTGGGGTCATTTTATATTATTATGATATTATTTTATTACCCTTAACTACCCGATTACTAATTAATCATGATAATTAAAGATAATTATCGTCATTACTATTCATAATGTCAAAAAAAAAGAGTCATAATTACATAATTCGGGACTTATGATTCCAAATATGGAATCAATTTTATCAAATTAAAAATATAGAAATTTCAGTAATTAATTTAAAAACAATTCCCGTTTTCAAAACCAAAGACGAGTTTTTAAGAAGTAAAACTTATCAAAAGATTGACATGTTTTTACATCCAATTGAAAAGTGAAATTACATCAAATGAACAACATTGTATTAAGTGATAAAAAAATAATTCAATTACAATTTAAAAATAATTAAAAGGACAATCTATCTATATAATTAAATTAGATGAAAAATTAGTTTTGAAGTAAAATGCAGTATTTTTCACTATTCATTAAAAATGAACATTTGTCAGAAGAATACCAGAAATTTATCCAAAGTAAATTAGATATTACAAATTAAAAAATGATTTCCTTTTAAACAAATTCATAACATATAAGTTTCATTAATTAATTTTATAATGAATTCCCGCTGTCAAATCAAATAGCGTGTTTTTAAGAAACAATATCTATCAAAAGATTGACACTTGTTTATGTCCAATTTCAAAGTGAAATTCATTCCAATGAACACCATTGGATTAAATGGTAATAATATATTTTAACTACACTTTAAAAACAATTAAAAATATAATCTTACCATAGAAATAAATAATATTAAAAGGAGGTTTTGAATTAAAATACAACATTTTCAATATTCATTAAAAAAATAAACTTTATCGAAAAAATAACAAAAATTTACACAAAGTAAATTTTGATGCCCCGATTATAAATAAGGATTTTATTCTATCAAATATTATATATAAAATTAACAAAAATTAGTTTTAAAAAGGGTTTTCCATCAAAAGCGGTTAATCGACCTTTTAAAGAATACTAGAATATTTATGCTTAAAATTGGATTCATTCACATTTTAAGCCTCTATAATTTATTGGGTAATTTTTAAAATATTTAACAAATATATATAATCATTTTATAGTTATTTATATTCATTCCAACCATTACAACGGCTAGGCGTTAACTACCATTTAAAATAATAATATTATATTATTAGTGTACAACCTAAGATTTCAAAGAAACTTGTTGTTGCGTATTTGGTAAGCCATCAAAAATCGCATCCCCGTTAAATTAATATTAATATTATATTCAAAAATATTAATAAATATGAAAATTTAATATTCTTTATTTACCAAGGATGTTACATCCTTCCCCCCTTTTGGGAATTGCATCCTCGAAATTTTAAAATTGGGCTCAGAAACTTCATTGAAAGCCCCACATCAGAAAAGGTGTAAATTAAACTATCACTTTAAAAGAAAGAAATAAAATTACAAAGGTCACCTGAGATAATAGATACTAGGATTCAAGGAAAACATGGATATGGAAGAGAAAAAAAACCATCAAGTTCTGATGGAGAGTGATAGAAAATATTTGTAGGAGAAAGTTAACCACCCGAAAATCACAAACTTGTGATGGGTTAAACAATATTTGATTCCCCATTAGGAAAAGTTAACAGACAACATTTTTGTTTTAAGTTAATTTTCATTAAAGAATTTATTTATGAGCTTAACTAAATCACAAGTAAACATACTTATTTGTCATGTAGACTTTCATCTCTTACTAGATTTCTTACACAAACTCATATTTTCTGCAAAAGATGAGTATTTAGGATGTCTTTTTCACATTAAGAGTGCTATAATGAACTTCTTGAGGATCTCCTTATCCAAAAAAGATAAACTATATATTTCCCATGTCATTAGACCTTAACCAAAACCAAAATTGTTATTACAAGATTAGATAATCCCCAAAAGGATAATCCTTTATAAAAGGAAATACTACTCTTAATCTCCAAAATTCAACAAAAAGAACCCAAGGTTCAGGAAAGACCATTAAATAAACTGCTATCGATAAAATTTTTCAAAGTAATCCAAACTAATATTGAAACCCAAATCTTTGAAGGATTTAATCACATAGTATTCCAAGGTAAATATTAACATCTATCTCCAAATAAAATAAGTTACTCTTAATGTCTCATACTTAAAAGTAATTAACCTAATCACATATCCTCCGTGATATGTTAATAATTTCCATAGATAACCCAAAATCAACATATTACGGATTCATAAAATCATCTAACTAAAAATAATTAGTCATACTAACCAGGGACTTCACGTAGTCTAATTGTAGGTGATAAATACCAGTCGCACGTTGGTTGTGGGTTCGATTCCCGCAGCTTTGTCTGAGGCGACGGGTTGTCACACGGTTTTCCTGTTGTCCCTTTTCAAAAACTACATAATTTTATAACATTCTCCAAAAGAGGTAAATTCATAAAAAAAAACCTTAACATATTTTAACCATAAAGGTTATCTAATAAATTTTTTTTTCATCCCAAAATGTATTAACCGGTAATTACCTCAAATTCAAGGATCATATAAACCCAAATGGTTCTTTATAACTATATCTACAAAAGAAAATATAATTATTCCATGAATAAAATTTTCATATATCAAAATTCAGGGTTACACATTCTATAAAAAGTCTTCTAATGTAATCTCATCATCAAAAGAGCCTTAATACTTTTAATCATTTCACCATCCTAAAATCTTCCATAACTCTTGAATCCATTATATGATGACTTCTTACTCATTCAACATTTTTCATGATCCAATAACCATTCTATTCCAACTTATTCTGAAATACTTTTTTCTTACAAACAAAATCATGAAGCATATCCTAAGATTCAATAATAGGAAAGCACATGTTAAGAAATAATCCATACCTTTCATTGTTCATTGTAAGTTTCTTCATCCTCAATCAGAATGACATTAGGTTTTGATAAATGAATATTTTTACGATCCTGGTGATCCCATTCCCGAAACTTATTCATTGGACATGTGTTTTCATAATGAACATGCACACCACATTTAAAACATTCAATTGATCCCTCAGAAAGAACTTCGTTCCGTTTCCTAGAGTCAACTGTATGCTTCCTTTTTCCATGGTAGTTTCTTTCTTTATGACCTTACTTTCCACATCTATAGCTTCTTTCTATCCCTTTGAAACATTTTCCTATGTGTTTCTTTCCACATCATTGAAACATTGGTTTTTGAACATTCTCACCTTTATGATTATTACCTAAACTTCCATATGGATTTGTTTCTCACATATATAATGCCTTATAAAAATCACTAAGGTTCAGGTGGTTAATCATGACTCCAGATAGTTGGTTGAGAGTAACCACAAGAGTTATCATTGCAGCTCCCATATCATTCAGTTTCTCATTATGAAAACCATCACATTTTTCTTCACATCCACTGTTACTTTGGTGCCGGCTAGATCCAGTCATTTACTAAAACCAAAAAGGTCAGTGTGAGTATATCAATAAAATCATCATATAATATCTTATGAGGAGGGTAAATACTTAGATATACTTATTCATGTTATCTTAAACTCATTAAATTTATAAAAATAACTACTAATATTTCTAAAATACTAACCATTATAGTAATGTTGATTGTGCTAAAAGAATACCCTAAACTCTAAAGTTTTCTAAACTGACCTCTGATACCAACTATAAGCACCCGACCATAAAACATTACATAATCATGAATTAAATGAATAATTCATATTTAGGATATTTTCAGGTGTAGAGTTTTAGGGAATTAGGACATAACTATTACATCTAAATTATTACAATGTAGACACATCTACTCAATTTCCATTTTTTCTCAAAATAAAAACTCTTGAACAAAAGATTCATGTCTAGTTCCATGTTTTAGATAACATGACATTTCCTTGATCCCATACTTAACCCTATTCCACTTTATGTTTAGTGAGAAGAATTTCAAAAACTTGGGATGAGCATAAAAATCTCAGTAAGGGTTATAAAACAAGGAAACAAAAAATTAGATCCTCAATATATACATAACATAAGCGTTTTAACAAACCTCATGAAATGATAATATTTTTGAAATACACATAGAAATCATAAATCATAAAGGTAACTTAAGGCATACATAACATACTTACATTATAGCTATCACAGCTACAGAGGGAGTCACATTTGGAATACCCATCACAGTATATTCCCTAAATCCTTTAGGATAAACATTGACGTTTACCTCCGTCACATTACCCAATGCATTGGAGAGCTATATTTGGATCACCCGCCCTAGGTTTTTCACGGAACCACCGATATACGTAAAAATGGCCAAGAATCATAATATAATCATAACACATAGCTTACACATAAAGGAAAGATAAAATTTCCACATTTCAATCACAATATTGCATTTCAAGATATTGACATAATCAATGCTTTATCAAACCATTTTCAAAACCATTTAAAACATTTAATAAAGAGATTTTTGAACCAAAGTGTACCATACCACTTTAAATATTTTAAAGTAATTAAAATTTTAAAACATTAATGTCCATATAAATAAATCCTAAAACCATTTTTGAAAACAAGGACATTAATGAGAACGAATTATAAGAATAAATCATTAAAACATTTAAAATGATATTTTAGTTAAAGTGTTTTTAACAAAATGAGAGACTCTTGAATACAAGTAATTGAGGAATAAAATTTAATCAAAACATTATAATATAATGAGAATAGAGGTATTCATGATATAATATTCCAAAGGATAGTATACACACTATATAAAATTGAATTGGTGTATAACATCAATAAAGTCTCAATGGAATATAAATTGAGATGAAACCCCTTATAAACACTAAATGAATCACATAATACCATGAATATAAATGATAATATATATGAAATGGTAGTACTCAATACACCGAATTCAATAAATAAGTGGCGAACAATGGAAATATCACAGAATTAAAAGTGAGATAAGAAATCCCCTTACCTCAAGTCTGACTTGTCCTGTTCGTTTCTTTATATTCCTGAATAATAAACTTTTTTCAATTTATAATTGATTAAGGACTTTATTTAAAGTTTATTATTCAATTCAAATCACATATTATCATGTTATAATAATTAGTTAATTTTGTGAGTTCATATCATACGTTTTTTCGATGTTCGGTACATGAGTCAACAATGAACTTGTTTGAAGAGAATTGTCCATGTAGTTATATGTACATCATCTCCGAAAAGGTGTTCATGATTTCAATATCATATATATCTAGTATATATATATTTAATAATATTACATAATTTTTGGAGATATGAAATGAAATGTACCGTTCATGGAGACGGTAGGCCGTACGTACGCATGAACACTACTTTCATTTTTTGTCATATTAAAAGACTTTAAAACTAAATTAGACATAGATATATTATAAATCCAGTATAATATATATTTTATATCGGTAACATACGTTCATTAATTACATTATTTATAAATTCTATGTTTGGCATGAACAAGTCACACCACTTGAGGGGGCGGTTGTCCACACTACCTCATATGAAATTATCGCATTTGCACAACATGCAAAGCATAAAGGTATGTTTTAAATATAAAATACAGAAGAATTGAGAGTACATAAATATAATATATATAATATATAAATATAGTGACATCTTAATGGCCACCATGAAAGGTGTTAAAAGAAGATTGAACAATCATCGTTTCGTGAGGCAGTAATTCACCACCCACAAAAATAGTATGTTCTTTAACAATTAGATGGTGGTGTGTGTATGTGTAGGTATAATACTTATCATAACAAAATACTAGTATATTTAAGATACCGGGTTTATTATTTAATCAAATAATAACAATATATTGGTGGGTTAAGAAGGAAAATAAAAGAAAGAAACTCGAGAGAAGACATCACCTCTAAATTGGGTAACTCTTTTTGATTTGATACAAAGGTTTACTTTGAAAGACTTTTGCCCAAATTCAGGCTTCTAGGAGTAATATAGGGATGTGGAGAGATAATATGAGCAGATTTTGGTCGATCCAAGGGCTTAAGAGGTGTGGGTAAGGGGGTAGAGGTGGGGGTCTTTTATAAGAGGGAGGATGGTCACTTTTGTAAAGTCTTGAAATGTAACTTTATTATAGAATGGTTTTCGGATTTTAAAGGTCCCAAAATGAAATATTTTGAGGATAAGGTGATTAGGGTTCTAAATAAAACCATAATATAGGTTTTTGACAAGTGTAAGTCTTAGATTTTACCTTATCTTTAAATTTTATTTAAATCATTCATTAATGAGGTAATCCCTACATCATCATAGTGTCAAAAATAAATTTATTTATTTAATGTCTAAGAATTTTAAAAAAATATCAGGATAGTGGAAATATTTTTAGATTTATAATGAATATTTATAGTTTAAGTGATCATTTATGAAAACAAAACTAAAATTGTTTTACCTAGGATATACAAACCTTTGTTATATTTCTCATCTTTTTAAAAAGAATGTCATAAATGTTACTATCACACCCATGTGACTCAATGGACCCTCATGTTTGGTAAAAATATTCCCATGGTAGGCCATGAATCAAAAAAGTTAATTTGGACACATTTTCGGGTCATTTTATATTATTGTGATATTATTTTATTACCCTTAACTACCCAATTACTAATTAATCATGATAATTAAAGATAATTACCATCATTACTATTCATAATGTCCAAAAAAATTCTTAATTACATAATTCGGGCCTTATTATTCCAAATATGTAATCCAGTTTATCAAATTCCAAACATATAAATTTCAGTAATTAATTTAAAAATAATTCCCGTTGTCAAAACCAAAGACGAGTTTTTAAGAAGTAAAATTAATCAAAATTGACATGTTTTTACGTCCACTTGAAAAGTAAAATTACCTCTAATGAACAAAGTTGTATTAAGTGGTTAAAAAATAATTCAATTACACTTTAAAACTAATTTAAAGGACAATATAACTATATAATTAAATTATATGAAAAACAGTTCTGAAGTAAAATGCAGTATTTTTCACTATTCATTAAAAATGAACATTTGTCAAAAAAATACCAAATATTTAGCCAATGTAAATTTGATATTCAAAATTCAAAAATGATGTCCATTTTACCAAATTCATAACATATAATTTTCATTAATTAATTTTATAATTAATTCCCGCTATCAAAATAAATAGCGTGTTTTTACGAAACAATATATTTCAAAATATTGACACTTGTTTATGTCAAATTTTAAGATGAAATTATTTCCAATGACCACTATTGGATTAAATGGTAATAATATATTTTAACTACACTTTATACCCAATTATAAATATAATCTAACCATATAAATAAATTAGATTAAAAGGATGGTTTGAATTAAAATACATCATTTTCACTATTCATTAAAATTGAACTTTATTGGAAAAACAAAAAAAAATTCACAAAGTAAATTTTGATATGATGATTCTAAAGAAGAATGTTATTTTTTCAAATATGACATATTAAATTGTCAAAAATTAGTTTTAAAAAGGGTTCTCCATCAAAAGGCGGTAAATCGACCTTTTAAAGAATATTAGAATATTTATGCTTAAAATTGGATTCATTCGCATTTTAAGCCTCTATCATTTATTGGGTAATTGTTAAAATATTTAACAAAGATATACAATCATTTTGTAGTTTGTTCTATTCATTCCCTCCATTACAACTGCTAGGCGTTAACTACCATTTAAAATAATAATATTATACTATTAGTGTGTAATGTAAGATTTCAAATAAACTCATTGTTACATATTGGGTACACCATCGAACATAAAATTCACTATAAAGTAATATTAACATTTTATTCATAAATATTAGTAAATATGAAAATGTCACATTCTTTATTTACCTGGGATGTTACACCACTGCTCTGATGTGATCAAGGAGCTTAGAAGGGTAGATGTATTTTGGACTAATCTTTCCCTTCATCCAAAATATCATCATTCTCTTCCATTGAACAATATAGAGGAATACCATATCTCTAACATCAAACTCTATGCCACGTTGATGATTGTCAGCATAACTCATTTTTTGATTCTGGGTAGTCTTGATTTGCTACTGAATGGTATAAATCATATACACCATTTTCTAAACAATTTTAGGAGCAAGCATTTCATTCCCTAACATCATCACAACATGCCAGTGTTATTCACCTCTTCCCATAAAGGGAATCATAGGTACCCATTTGGATGTTTGGGTGTAAACTATTGTTTTAAGAGTACTGGACCAGGGGGAGATGTTTGCTTCATCCTCTTTTGAAGTCAATTGATCATTCCCTCAACATATCCTCAAGTGTTTGTATATTCTACTCATATTGGACATTAGTTTGAGGGTGATAGGTCTTACTAAAGTTCATCTCAATGTTTATATCATGCTGGAGAAATTTCCAAAACATAGAGGTGAATCTTGGAACTCAATAAGACACAATCAATAGTGGTACACTGTGCAGACTTACCACATATCTAATGTATATCCATGTTAGTTGATCCAGTAAGAAATCTTATAGAATCTCATTAAAGTGTGTAGTCTTTAAAAGGTGACCCAAAATAACCTATATATCATTGTTTCCCTTATATGTCTTTGGAAATCTCATGATAAAGCCCATGGTGATGTCTTTCCATTTCCATGTTGGTATGGTTAATGGTTTCATCATCACATTAGACATATTCTTTTCATCCTTAACTTGATTATATACTAGAAACTTTGATTTATAATCAATGTTATCCTTCTTCATGTTATCCCACCAATAGTTCCCTTCGAGATCTCGATACATCTTTGTGTTTCCTAGGTGAATTGAGAAAGTCGATCTATGTTCAAATTCCAATAGTTCCCTCTTTAACATTGTATTTTATTGAACACAATGTGTTGATCTAAATCTCAAAATAATTTCTTCAATTACATTTTAATCCAAGGATTTCCCTTTTATTATATTTTCCTCTTTCTTTTGAATTCACACAACATATTTTTGATAATCCTTTAACCTTTAAGGAAGATAAAGTTGAGAAATAATTTTTGAAAAGATTGATTATGTCTCTTTCATTATGATTCCCATGTACATCCTCTTCAAATCATATATGATCAGATATTTCTCAATTCTCATTGATGATAGAATTGAAGGATCCTTTCAACTTAGAGCATCTACCACTTTGTTATATTTCATAGGATGGTAGTGGATTGAGCAGTCATAATCTCTAATGAGACATAACCATCAACATTGTCACATATTCTTCTCTTTATATGTGAATATATATTTAATAATTTTTTGATCCGTATATATTTCACACTTCTCCCCAAATAGATAATGCCTCCAGATTTTCAAAATAAATATCACCATTGCCAACTTCAGATCATGTATGATATAGTTTTTCTCATGAATTTTAAATAGCCTTAAAGCATATGATTTGATATTGTCATTTTTCATCAACACAAAACCTAATCCCTTATTTGAACAATCACTAGAAACTATGAAATGTTCCCCAATTCTTTGTAGTGTGAGAATAGGGGAAGTGATAAACCTTTTTTTTTTCAACTCCATGATTCCTTATTCACATTCATTATTCTAATAAAATTTTACTCCCTTCCTAGTTATTCAAGTAAGAGGGTTTGAAAAACATGAGAAATTCTCATAAATTAGTGAAAATATCCAACTAACCCAAGTAATCTATTGATATCTATCAAAGATGTTGGCATAGGCCATCCCTAAATTTCTTTTTTATTTTAAGGATCCACAAATATACCATGTCTTATGATGATATTCCCCAAGAATGAGACTTCCTTCAACCAAAACTCACACTTTCTATAGTTTTTATAGCTTCTCCTTTTGTAGCGTCTTTAGCATAGTGTTCAGATTATCCTCACGATCCTCTTTGTAATTGGTATATATTAGAATTTCATCTATAAATATTGCCAATAATTTTTTTAGATAATATCTAAAGAATCTATTCATAATGTTCATGAATATTTCTAGAGAATTAAGGATTCGTAATGCAATCACTATGAACTCATAGTGCCCGTACCTCATTCAAAAAGCTATATTGGGGATATCCTCCATCATCAACCTAACTTGGTAATATTCGGATTGCAGATCCAACTTAGAGAAGTATTTTTATCCAGGTAGATGATCAAACAAGTCATTAATCTATGGAAAATGATTCTTTTTTATCGTGATCTTGTTGAGCTCATGATAATCAATGAAAAGGGTAAGTGAACCATCATTCTTCTTGATGGAGAGGACTGGTGCACCACATGGTGAAGCACTTGGGCATATGAATCCTTTTTCTAGATTCTGCTGTATTTTTTTCTTAAGTACATCAAGATCCACACAAACAATCCTATATGGAGTCTGGGATATTGAAATTTCCCAAGGTATAAATTAGATTGAAAATTCAACCTCTCAGCTAGAATGAAGACCATGCATATTTTCAGGAAACACATCAACATATTCCCTCATAGTAGGTATTTTTTCAAGGATTATCCTTTATTTATAGTCAATCATTAGTTCTATATATTCTTGATCATTGGGAAATAATATCCTTTCTTAAGATGATGATTCAAAAGAAGATTCATCTTCCTCATTTCACTTGTAAAGAATTATGGTCGATTCACTACATGAAGACTAATTTTCTTGTCACAAAAATTTATTTTGGCTCTATATAGGGAAGACAATCTGTTCCTAGAACTACATCAAATTAAATTGAAGGGACTATGAAAAGTTTTTCTAGGAAGTTCATTCCCTGAAAATTTATAGGGGGGAGTTATATACTTGGTATAAAATAATTTCTCCATTTAATATTTTCATTTACTTCTCTACTTTCATGATTTTTGGTGGTGTTTGAATAGTTATAATAAACATTCTTGATATGAAGGAATGTGTATAAATAGAATTAAATAGTATTTTTTCTATTCATGAATAAATAACTAGAATACCTCTCATTACTTCATTGTTGGGATTCAATTCAGTGGTAGTGATGGAAAAATATCACCCTTGTGGCCTTGGAGGTTGCCAGTTTCCTCTAAAAACAATTTTCTTAGTACACTAGTTCTCAAAGTGTCATGGTTATTTGAATTTTAAGCAATGAAAAATGCGTCCAGGGTTGACAAGAGAATTCCTTTCATCTATAACATTAGTGGTTTTCTCCTATCATAAATCATTGGTTAGGTTCCCTTATCTTCCACAACTAAATCATTTCCTTTTTCCCTATAGGCATTTACAAGGGTTATTCTTTCTGCTCCTTTGACAAGTGGGATGCTAAAATTTTTTATCAACATTTTATTTATCCATTAGACTGCCAGAATTAGGGGCACATCATAAAATTTCCTCATAGCTATCAAAGTCATGGATAAACAAGGATTTTTGTACACTAGGATTAATCCCACTAAAGAAGTAGTTATACTTGTATACGAGGGTAATGAAAAAACCAACGGTGTATCATGAAATTCTTGTGATTTTTTCCTCATACACCCTTTTAGATTCATCTTATTTTTTTGACTATAAGGAAATACCTTTCTATTTTAAGACATAGAGTGTCAGAAAAATATTTATCAAAGAACATTTTCCAGAATTATTTCTAGTAAAATGTTTTTATCTCTTCCACAGGCTTCATAATCTTGATCAGTGTCCAACATTGATCATCCTCTCCCTCCATATGATAAAAATCTAGATTAACCTTCTCACGTTCATAACATTGAATTATGGAGAAGATCTTATCGATGGATTTGATCCATTGTTCCACGATTAATGGATTAGATGATCCATTAAAAGTGGGTGGCCATTTTTCACTTGAATCTCTTGATTGTGAGTTGTTATATCTTAGGGGGGTTTGGGAGGTCCTCTTGATTTGGATTTATATTCATAACCTATGTTATCTGATAGATTATTTTGAAAAGGTTTGTGATTACTGCTCCCATCGGACTGGTTATCTCATTGGGGCAGTCATTACATTACGCATCGTATTGTTGTTATCTTGATTCGTCATATTACCGTCCATTATCTAGAATAAAAAAGGAAATTAGGGATTAGTATCTTAAATAATTAAACACGTAAAGGTGAATCTAATGAAATCAATGGTATAATTTATAAATTTCATTTACCGCCTTAATATACAATTTTTTAGGCTTCAATCTATGTTTTCCATGATCTATTTCCTATCATATATTCTGATGGATTTTTTTTGTTTCCTTAATAATGGTTCATAATGGGTTTTGTATTTACCAAATAATAACCCCTAGGAGTGTCAAAATAGGTGCGCAGTAAGGTCTATTTTTGTGTTCGAGTTTACCCTTAGTTAGGCCCGAAACATCTTGTCGGAGTTGTTACCCCTAGGTATATCTATTCCAGAACCATGTCCACTTATAGTATCCAGAAATAGAAGTATATTATTGATAAAAAATCACTATATACTTACCAAAATCTATTCATGTTTTCTTATACTTAGTTTTATCCATAAGGCATTCACTAGAGCTCTCTAATCCTAAGCCTTTTTCTAGAGTTTTCAAATCCCAATCCCAAAACTAACTAAACCAATCCTTTGATAACAACTATAACAACCCAAAACTTTATTAAACATTAATACATGTTTTATTACACTTAATAAGACCAATTAGATCGATAGGTCTAGTACCCTTGGGAAAATAGGTAAATGACATAACAACTTAAAACATGAAAAGAAACATCTTTATTGAGGACTACTTTGACAGGACCAAAACGTTCCTTCATAATGAACACTACATGGGATAACCTAAGGACATATATAAGAATGGGGTGAGATATAAAGAACAACAAGGGAATAAGAAATTAATAACATGAAGAATACAATACATGTTAGAAAATTTTCATATCAATGGATCATAAAATAAAAATGAATAATAAGTCATGACATAGCATGATAATGATATCTTGGGAAATATGGAAACAACTTTAAACACTACATGAGAATCATAGGTCAAGGATTAACCCACCAAGACATCATAGAGGAAAAATTACCATAAATGAATTAGGTAAACCCACTATCCCAACATGATATATTATGATACTAATCATTACCCAATTCATTGGAGCACTATCAGGGTGCACCCTTTAGATTCAGTTCATTCTCATACCTAAGTGTGCTACATAGATCATATAATAAGGATTCATTAAAAATCATAATTAATTCCACAATAAAGGAATATTTAATACATTCATTTAAGTCTCCAATAAAAAGGTATAAATTTATAAAAGTGAACAACATTTATAGGAAATGGGTATGGTACTCTCTACACAATTGGTTTGGTATGAAATATCGCAGTGAAAATTCGGCAGCATAACGACGTCACATAGAAATTCATAAAATGGGTTGATGGGAAAGAAATTGGTCCCTAATAATTTGGAAATGAATTTTATAGTAATAGGTACAATGAAGGACATGTCCTCATATATAGAATTATAAAAATAAGGCATATGATAATAAATAAGATTGATTAAAAAGATAAATGAAAGGATGATTATGATATTTTGGCATGGTAATGAGTGTACATGGGATTGATTAATGAGAGATAAATGGGTATATCATCATTTGAAAATAATAAGGGTAGTACGAGGGAGGTTATAAAACATATCCTGTCATTAATAATTGTAAATGAAATTTAATAACAAGATAACGAAACATGGATAAAGATGAGAAAGGAAAGAACCATTACAAAATTTTAGCACAGTAATTGGGGTGCATAGAAGTTCGTAGGAGGGATAAATGATATTGATAGGGGGTAACATCATTTATAATTAAAATTTATAGTAATGGGGATATACAATAACATATCCTAACATAATCAAATGGATATTAAAATACATAACATTAAAATGAGTGACCGATAAAAGAAAAGTGTGGAGGATGAAGTTCCCTTACTTTAGTGTGTGACTCCAATGTTTTGGGAAGGAATACTTTAATGTTTGGGGGGGCATTGTGCAGACTCTAGGAAGTAGAGGGGAGAGTTTGTTCATGTTAAAATGAGTTTTACTAAAGATAATTGTGATATTGGGTGGCTTTACATAGAAAAAGAGGGGGATTTATTTATTATTTTGATTTTGGACAATACATAATAAAATATTCAAAACCATAAACCATCACATGGTTTTCAACCATGGTTTTTCCCAATTGGGACTATTTTAAATTATTTTATAAGGCCAAGGTCTGAATATTAGCAAATAATTCCCCAGCTTATGTGGAGTTGAGTCACACTTACAAAGAAATGATTTAAAAATATTAAAATATATTATAAGTCTAGGAGGATTTATTAAATCTTTATAAAATAAATAAAATAAACATAAATTACTTTATTTTAAATGGAAAAAATATATTTTTCTTATTATAGCTTTTATATTATTCATTAAATCCCTATTGGTCCATTAAAATGTCATAAAACACATAGTATATTTATACGGTTTTAAATATTAACCAAAAAATTCAAGTGCCTTAGAATATTATAAAACATTCACCATTAGATAAATTTGAATTCATGATTCCAAAAATAATATTCTTTTTTTCTAATTTTTTTATAAATAATTTAATTCTCACTTTTCAAATAAAAACCAATATTTATTTAAAATGACTGGTTTTTGACAATAACATTTTTTTGAACCCTTATTAAAATTACATTTAAATTCATAAAAATTATATGATCATTAATATTTAAGAATATTTATTTAATTATAATAATTTATTAAAATTTTATATATTTCAAAAATCCATTAATTAATTAATTGAATTTGAATATTACCAAAAATACATTTTGTTCTTTATTGAATAAAAAATACATTTATAAATTAAAAAACAATATGATGAAAATATATTAATTATTATATAAAAATAATGTACATATTCTTATTTCTAGGGTCTTGATACATATCAATTTAATACACCATAATACACCCTAAGTGTAAGGTGCCTTATGATGGGGCTTTCATGGGGCTGTTTGGGGAACGTGGTTCGGGCCATGATCTTGAGGAGGTTGAAATTCTCACAGAAATGGTTTCACTGATGATTATGTTTTTGGATCTCAACTTGTGTGTGGTATAGGTAAAAGCCCAAGAATTCTATCATCTTTAGATGCTTAGATAAATGGGCATCATATGATAAAATCTTACTGGTTGAGGCCATCAATTCCTTTGTCTATGCCAAAAGTATTTGTTAAAACCCTATATTTATACTAGTCATGTGATCATGGTTCAATGACTATATTGTTAATAGTAAAGCTACTTAACAATCATTTAAATCCAATGGGATATAATAGAACAAAATAGTGAATGCGTTTTCTATAACTACAATACACTTAATTAAATCTAAAAATGGGAATTTTATTCATAATAGTTTGGGTCGTTACATCAACAACTACTGAAATTCAATGAGGCATGCCTGATGTCAAGTGGTTAACCAGATCAGGGCACCAGTTTACTGGCACCCAGGCCAGAACATTACACAGAGCCTTATAAAAGTGTACAGGTAATTTTATATAGGAATTTCATTATAATATTGGAATAAATGAGAAATTTTTATGTGTTCTAGAAAGGGTAGAAGGAGTCCCCCTTTTTAGAAAAAATATGATGAAATTTATTATTAAATACCATTTAAAGTCATATTTGAGTTAATCTTATAATTTGACTTTAATAATATATAGATATTTACCAAATTAAAATTTAAATATTTAAAACATTTCATAATTATCATGTTTATCCTCTAAAATTTTAAAACACCATAATTCTTCTAAACCTTATCAGTATACATTTTTTAAACCAATTTTTAACTTTTCTCTTACTTTCACAATCAATGCATCGATGCTATGTATGTGTTTTGGACAATTATCCTATTATTTAATTTTAACAATATGTAAATGAGATAAATATGTTTTATTATTATTCATTATTATCATGTAAAACCATTAATAAAATTATTTATTCCTATTTATATTATGATAACAC
This sequence comes from Viscum album, assembly GCA_963277665.1. Lineage (NCBI taxonomy): Eukaryota > Viridiplantae > Streptophyta > Magnoliopsida > Santalales > Viscaceae > Viscum > Viscum album. The sequence continues at coordinate 212,922,357 of OY728144.1, forward strand.
ATTTAATATAATTAGTTTCTCTTTTACTACTTTACGAAAGCACTTGGTATAAATTTGGATGATTAACTTGTTATATAATTTTAAAATTAATATATAAACATCCAAACTATTGAATAATAATAACATCTATCTCTCAATGTTAATAAAAGTCTTTTTGATAAAGAAATATATTCCTTAAATATAATATACATTTAATGAATTTAACCATATCATATTAGACGATAAGGTTGTCTCATAAATAATATTTTTTTCTTCACATGAAAGTCGTATTGTACAATTATCCATATCTTAATAAATGAAATACAATATGATGATACTATATTTTACTATTATCGTAGCTAAATGTTAAGTGTTTGTATTTAAGTGATCTTCCATGTTATTTATCTTTAAGTAAGTTTTTTATTGGATGAAACCAAAAATAGTTTCATTCATATAAGGAATGAATAACCGGATGAGGTATACTAATTATTTTTCAAATGCATGCATAAATTCATGTAATTATTTGGGTTTCCTAATGTATTTGTAAAGGTGCATTCCACCATATGATGGGGGTGATACCACTCATGCATTATTAGTCAAAAAATCCCTCAAACTCATAGATATATTCTTCTATACCAATTTCCATCTTGAGGCACTATCATGCCATGGGTGATCAGAGGATCCTACTTAATGTTTTAGAAATTTATAAAACACATTGATACCTCTAGAAGTGGGATTTAATTTGGATTATCTACTATGATATTAATCAATCATGGATGAATAGTTCTGCTATTATGATCTACTATTTGAGGTATAACTTATAACTTATTAATTTACAATACACATGATTTCATAGATTTACCATGCCATTTGATTTATTAAATCATGATTCAAATGATGTATTTGAATTTTAATTCCCTATAATATTCTATATCCTTAAATATGATTTAGAATTTAATTCTTCTTAATTGAGTAATGGATTATGATATGAGATAATATAGTTTGTGACTAAGTATAAATCTAATTGTTTTTATTAGTTATAGTGTAGTACTTTGGGATGTTGTATTCAATGATAGTGTTTTGTCGTGGATTTAGAAATGGTGAATCATATTGCTTTCTAGGATATTGATGTGAATCATAAAATATATTATGATATGTAAGTGTATTTTCCCTCGATATGTAAGGGTAAGTAAGATGTTGTGTAAAGGTACATTGATATTAAAGATTATTTACCTTTTCTGTAATGTGGAAAACATTTACATATTCCAATCATAGTATTCTATAACTGTGTTATCAATAATAAAATATATCTAATAATTCTTAATTATTTTACGGACCATAACTTATGAATCATTTTCTATGATTTCCCACATATCATCAAATATGTTTGGTGTAGAAAGATTTTTTTCATTGAAATTAAATTATGAATTGAATTATATAATTTATAGATTTTGTTTAAATTATTATAAACAAATTTTAAGATATTAATTAATTTATAAAAGTATTTATAAATTAATTAATTATAATGTTTTTATACCTATTAAATTCAATGTTTATAAAACATTTATTAATAAATATTCTATAATTTTAAGTGCTAATATTAAAATAATATCTAAATTATATGACATCCATGTAATTTATAAATAATGTTTTTGTTTATAAATTATAATGGAAACTCATAAAGTGTTTATATATTAAAAAATTAGAAAAAAATATAAAAGAGTTTACATTTATTTATGAATTGTTCATAATTAATTAATTTTAATTGTTCAAATTAAAGTATTTATTTTAGATTTCATTTAGACCACATAAAATGGAGTTTTGATGATTAATGTGATCAAGGATTAAATAGTGATAAGTATATGATATTTTTTTCAAAAGTATGCATTATTGAAATTGAAATATAAAATTTTTATATTTAATAAAATTTAATACATTTAATGTGAAGTATCATATAATGAATAATATGATATTGATTTTTTTCCAAATGTTTGTATTACTGGAATAATGGTGATCATCAAAGAAGGAAATTTATACTAGTGGGTATAAACCCCAATTTGTGAATAATGTGAAGCTTTCATAACCTAAATATAAAAAGAATTTTTAGAATGTGGGTAAGGAATGTTTATCCATATAGATAGAATATTTAAGGTTGTATGGGAAGTTGGAACAAGAATATAGATATTACAATTATTTGAAAAAAAGTATCAAAGGATTGATCCATTAGGATCAACCACAATCCTCTTCTTGAGGATTCTTGATATACCCCTTTCTCTATGAATTTAATGTATCTAATATCCACTAGATGTTGTGATGGACTAATGGGAGATACAATCCATGGGGTGTGTGTGTGATAAAAGTGTTCGAGTGCATAAGTTTAAAGGAGATGCATGAGAAGAGAATAATCTGAACAATTGTAATTATCATATGATATCAAATTCAACAAGTGGTGTTACAAAACAATTCTATTTTACTAATATGTATCTGAATATTCATTGAAATTTAAAAATGGTCAATGATATAGATGGACAATTTAGTGCTTTATATTGCATTGAATATATTACCATTGACATCATTTCCCTTTTTTGGTGTTATCTGCCCACCAAGAGAAGACAAATGAGGGAAAAGTAGTAACATTCATGTATTTCATGATTATCAATTTTATTCTAAATATTTCATATCAGATGACCATTTTTAGGATACCATGAACCTGTGAGAGAATATCAACAATGTTTCAACAAGAATATGGGAAACGTAGTTGATTGAAATGATGTAACTATAACAGAGAATGAACAGAATCATCAATAACACAGTGACCCATTGTCTGATGAAAGTGATAAGAGGATTAGAGAATAAATAGGGAGTATAAGTTCCAAATAATGATTTATAATAATATAATATTGATTAATATAATTATTTGAAATCTATATCAACAAAAAATTTGAATATCTGAGCTAAAATGGATAGCCCGAACGTCATTAGTGATCGGGTAACACAATTCAAACACAGAGATTGAAGTCGTTTTAACAATAATTTTTACTATCTCAGGTATTGCCTAAATGATTTGATATAGAATATGAATATGAGATCTAGGTTTAGGCTATGAATGTAGGGCTTTAAAAAATTGAGAAGAATCATATATGGTATATTTTTTTGGGGCCAACAGATAATAAAGTCATCGAGATTAAATGGATATTTCGCAATAAGATGAATGCAGATGACACAACGATTCAAAAAAAAATGATGACTAGTCGGAAAAGGGTACTTTTAGATAGAGGGTATCTGTATTAATGAATCATTTTTACATGTTTCAAGTCTATATATAATTAGATTATTCTTGTTCATAGTAGTGCAAATAATGTTCAAAGTTTCCACATGGATGTAAAGTCCAAATTTCTTAATGGGATTCTAGAAGAAGAAGTTTATATTGACTATCCAGATGATTTTCACATTCCTAAAGATAATATCAATTTCTGTTAGCATATGAAGACACTATATGCATTGAAGAAAGCACCAAGAGCATGGTATTCAAGGCTAGATTACTTTTTTAAGAATCTTAGTTTTCAACATTATTGAGTTGATTACAATATCTATGTCAACAATGATAGTAATAAAAAAATGATGGTCATAGTATATGTCGATGGAATAAAATTTATTGGATAATATAAATCATAGTACACTCATTTCACATATTTCATGAGAAGTGAATTTGAATTGTTAATGATTGGTGAACTAACATTTTTCCTTATTTTACATGTGAAATAAGGACATAATGGAACATTCATATCTAAATAAAAATATTCCAAGGAGGTTTTGATAAGATTTGGAATAGATAATTACAAGGAGATGAAGTCTCCAGTGGCTACCTAGATGAAGTTGTCACGGGATGATGAAAGAAATGCAGTTAATGTAACAGAATATAGAAAAATCATTGGTAGTTTATTGTACTTGACAATGAAAAGACATGACATTGTTTTTGCCACATGGCAAGAAGCATGATATTCTTGTAATCAAATAAAATCAAATTTCATTTATTGAAAATAATACTTTGGTATATTATGGGCATGGTGGATTTCAGTTTGATATACAATGAAAAATATTAGCAAGAGTTATTGGGATTTACAGATGTATATTTGACCAGATCAGCTGATCATAGAAAATCAATGTTAGGTGGTGTATTATATCTTGGTGAGCTTTATATTTCTTGGATAATAAAAAAACAAGATTAAATTTCATTTATCAGAATAAATTCTGAATATATTGCATCTACTCAATCTTGCTCATAATTTTTGGGGATGAATTCGCAGCTTGATGACATGGGAGTTAAAGTAAAGTCTCCAATTGAAATCTATTGTGATAATTCAAGTGTTATAAATATAAGAAAAAATCTAGTACATCACTCTAGGAAAAATGAAATTGAAATAAAATATCATTTTATCAAGGAGAAGGTGGATTAGAGTCTTGTGAAATTGGATTACGTGCCTACAAGACTACAGGCTACAGACATCCTAACAAAAACCTTACCCAAAGAATTATTTGAATGTCATCGAATAGATATTAGAGTCCAGTTGACTCCCCACACTTTAAAAAATGTGGATGTGGGACCCCCTATCGCTAATGTATGGTGTGTTTTCCCTAATATTTGAATCTGGGTTCTTTACCCTATTGGAGAGAAAAATAAAGTGACCTATGGGTTTTTTTGAAAAAGGGGGATAAAGTGTGAATTGCGGATATAAAAGGGGATAAAATATCTTAATCAATACAGGGGGAGAATCTGATAGAGTAGAGTCGTAATATAGAGTGAGTATTAAATCTGACAATGAAAAATGTGATATATCAAATGTTATATATCATGATAGAGGGGGTTTTTGATGAAAGTAGTTGAGTGGTTTTGGAATGAAGTGAATCATTACTGAATTTTACATTATACTATTATTTCTTATGTAGATCATGGCTCATGTAGGCTTAGAGTGTGTGTTTTGTAAATCATTGAATGGTATCTAAATTATATGAAATGAATATTTATAGATGATATAAAATCTTCAATGAGGTATCAAAATATAAAGGGTTATCAACAAACCCAAAGGGGGGGGGGGGTTGTTGGGAAAAAATAAATTAAGGTAACATAGAAGAATTTTTTAGGTTGATTGTATTTGTTGAAAAAGTGGGTTTCCAAGGTAATTTGTTGAGTTCAGAGAGATTGTTGACATGGTACATTGACAAAGATCCAAATCAAAGGAATCGATTCCCAAGAAGTTGTAAAGAAAATTGTGTTCATAAGGTGACACCGTTTCCTAGTGTTTACCAAATTTTTGGGGTCCTAAATTTAGAGTATGGTTTAAATCATGAAAGATAATTTTTTTGATTTCCTTATGAAAATATCAAAAATTCATGAGTTTCATAAATACTAGGCTTCCTTAAGGGTGTTTTGTGTTGGAAATAATAAGTTCATGGTGATCTCTGAGATTTTGATTAGCTTCATGAATGAAGAAGTTTCATTGAGATTTGCGAGATAGAGAGAATTTTAAATGAAATAAGGGAGAATTACGATATGGTGATGATGTGTCTGGAAGCTTATAGAATTGGTGGAAATGCCTATAAATTGTCCTCTATCCACTTTAGAAAAGAAGTGAGACTAAATGAATATATTAAGTCTCTAGATTTGAAAAGGAGGTTCATGAAGGTGGTCCTTTTGAAAATGTTGATGAAGGAATGTGGTTTACAAAGGTTATAAATGCAAACTGAATAGTGTGAGAATCTTGCATGTAAGGGATTTCGCAAAGGTTATAAAATGATGACTAATAGTTTGGATCTTTATAAAGGCTCGTTTATCATTGTGTAAGAGGTGTGATTCATAACGATTGGTTGAGCTTGGTGAAATAGGTATTCGTTTTAAAGATAATTTGATCTTCATAAAAGTGGGAGGTTTGCAAAGGTAGCGAGCATCACGAAAGTGTTGAAAATAGAATTTCCCAATACATCTCTAGTAAATTGGTATTCATCAGTGGGATGAAATTTGAAATTCAATAGAGTATCTCTCTATAACTGGGGATGTATTGATTAGTAATAATGATTGGAACTTCATGTCCATTAACTACAGGTGAATCCATTCCAAGAGTAGTGAGAAAAGAAATAGGAAGAAGGTGATCTTTTCCACCGGTAGTGAGCTATAGAAAAAAATAGAAGATACCCTCGGGAAATAAGTGAGATGAACCTAATAATTTTAACGGTAGTGATCCTATTCATAGAAGTTATCAATAACAAAAAACCCTTTTGGCAATAACCTTTAGTGGATTTGGTAAATTGGCACATTGTTATTGTATTCTCCTTGGATGTATCCCAGTGAGGGTGAACCAAGTAAAAACCTGTGTGTCTCTATGTTTAGTTTCCTCTATAAAATTCTAGGAATAATCATTATATAAATAAGGAATGAATGAGACAAATATTAACATTGAAGTGAAAACAATGTGACCCTTATAATAAAGAGGTCAACATCCAGGGAGGCAGAAATACATTTTAAAATAATATCCAAACCCTGATTGACCCCCCTCTTAGGGTATCTAGAACCTTTTGGATTTTACAGTATTTTTCACCAAGAACATGTCTTGATATGAGTATATAGCATGGATGGTTACACACTATGAAATTGGTTTACATGATGTGTAATGTTTAAAGATTTATTTTTTGTAAAAATGTAATCGGGTTTTGGCATATGTGGACTCCATGGATTACACAATGTGTAATGGGGTGACACACTTTGTAATTATCATAGGGGTGGATTTTTAGAGATCTTATGCAATTATTTTGGTGACCTCTACTCCATATGAATTGTTTCATTCAATTATTGGTCACCATTACATTTGGGTTACTTCTCTAAAGGTGTGTAATATTTATTTTTCTTCATTATATTTGATCTTGGTAGTGCCATTGGATTGTGTTATTAGATCCATTTATCCATGCGGAAAATTCTTCTTATTTCTTTATAGAGCCGTTGTGAGATCTTTTTACAAGGGAACATCCTTTATTGGTTTTGGTGCGATGGGTGTGTGTTCTTGAGATATGTTTTATTTCTTCCTCTCAGTTGACCATATTGTTAAAATGAATCAATTATAAGATTTTGAGATTGATTATAGGGCCTCAATTTTCATCACTGTATTATTATTGTAAGGGGATCCATTTTTCAAGCATGTACGTCATGTTTTTTAGGTATGTGGTTCTATATCTATCCTATGTTGGGTGAACTGCATTACTTTGGTTTTGTTAAATTATTTTATAAAGGAAATGGAATGATTGATTTGTTTTTGTGAAAACAGATTTTGATAAAATATGGTTGTCCCCTAGTTGTGGTAAATAGAAAGGTATTCTCAAAACATTTTCAAATGAATTTTTGAAATGGTTTTCAAAGCATGGTTTGGATGAAAGGTTTTGAAAAATAGAGTATATGGGAATCCTTGGGTACTTAAGTTGAAGGTGTAGTAAAAGGTATCATCTAGTTCCAGGGGGTTCATTAATGGGGTGTTACTCTACTCCCTTGGATTATAGTTCTAGGGAAATGTTAGACCTGTTGGAGGGTTAACTTTCTAGGGTGTTCTTCTCCTTTCTAGATTAGATGTATATATCTAGATGCTTGATGCACACATGATTGTATATTTTAAGTATGAGTGTCCTAGATATCCTAATATAGTGTGATCTTTGGAATGATTTTATCTATGATTTTGGAAAATTTGTTTTGGTTTGGATTGTACTATTTTAGTTTTACTTCCATATATTGTATATGAAATGGGATACCCACTTTGTTTTGATATGACAACGTTTTTGTATATGAACTGTTTTGAACTAATTTACCTACATTATTTAGAAATTTGGAAAAGGGAAAATCAAATTATTTTTCTATGCTTCTAATATAAAACTATTAAACTATATACCTTTACTTTTTTTCTTTAAAGTTGAGAATGATTAGATTGTTTTATAGAGACATGATATGAAACACCTAGGTGGGACCATAATAAGCCTGTTATCTCACACCCTGAACACCCATTCAGTAGTGCATAGAATTTATAATTCTATAAGATACGGGGAAAGGATATGAATCATAGTGAGGTGGTGAGTCTTTCTATTAGATGGGTTTGGGTAGCTTATGATGAGATGGTTGGAGTTTTCCCATGCTATCACATAGAGACTGTTGGAGTAGATTTTTTTGTTTTTTCGTTCTTTGCTGTTGGACTTGTGAGTAAGATATTTTTTTCTTCCTTTCATTTGTAGTATTGGGAATTTATTGCATTGAAAATAATCTATGAATATTTTTGATTTTGATTCTAACAAAAATCCTTGTTTTTTTCTAAATATACTATTTTAATCATTTTTTAAAAATATATTTCTTATTATCACTATCTTACATATGCATTAAAATATTTGATTAATTATTCTGTATGTGTTTGAAATTAATCTGGAAAAATGATTCATACCCTACATTTGTAAGTGGAATGTGTGGTTTGGGAACCATATATTTGGAATAAAAGGTATGGATCATCAGTGCTACAATTTTGGAAAATTATGGATAAAAAATATATAATTAGAAGAAACCCTATATTTGATGAAAAAATATAAGGTTCATTAATCCTACTTTTGTAATCAACCATACATTGTCAATCTTAATTTATAAAATTTTCATTATGTATAGAAACCCAACACTTGTATTGGTAAATGACAGAGTTCTGATGTTATGATATTTCCTATATTTTCTGCAATGGTCTCACCAGAAGTTAATATCTTTTTAAATCCATTTTATGACATATTCAAAGGATCATACTCAATAGATTAAATTATTCATATTTATTAGGGTTTTTATGAATCTATTTGAATGGATTTAAATTGAAATGATCACTATTCATTAGGAATAATTCATGGATCTATTCAAACTAAAAAACAAGACAAGTTTATCTTGTTAAATACCAAGATATATTTAAATCTAATTAAGTTTATTTTCAAATAGGATCACTTCAATGTTTTTATTTCTTGAATAATTTCATCTTTGAAGAAAAATATCAATTTCTTGTCAGGTTCTGCTGTATTAGTGGATAAGAATCTGTTTCTTCAAAAAACTAAATCTCTATTGTTTTATTGACGTATCACATGCATGGAATTTGTCAAGGTAGATTATCAACTTATCAGACTAATATGTGGATATTTTTGGTTCCCTATAATAAAACCAAATGGCCCTAAAAAATACTTAGTGTAAATGTATCAAATAACTTTACTCAGTTGTTAATGCCTTTTGATAAGATGACATATCTTGTGAAAATCATAAATCTTACTAAGAAGGTGCTGGTGTAGTGGAAAAGGGGACCATTTCTCCCTAAAAAACTATAAAATGGATTTTTCTTCTTATATATATCTTATTCTACTCAACTGACATAAAGAAGAGGATGCTACATATATGCATAAATCATAGAGGGATAAAAATTTGAATCTATCTATATTAGAAAAAAATACACAATTCAACACCCTCTTTTGTATCTTTGTATTATTCCAACCTAACAATTGGTATCAATAGACTACTTTTTGAAGAATAAATATAATCTCCATCATGCTCAAGTAAAATATTTATACAAATACATATGTTAATGACATAACATAAAGAAGGTATGTTAATGATCCATGCTCCATTATTTAATGGTGATAATTATGTATATTGGAAATATCTCATGATTATCTATTTGAAAAATATTGGATTCAATGTATACATGAAGATTGTCAATCCATATGAAATCCATTGAAAACTGGAAACTTGGGATATTACCAATGGAGATGAGTACGATATCAATTCAAGTGTGATGAATACTATTATATGTGGACATGGTTTAAATGAAAAAAATTGAGTATCTAAATGTTCTATAGAATATGAAATATGAAAAAATATTTCTTTTCCCTATGAAGGAATTGATAATGTTGGACAATAAATGTATACTACTGCTAAGATAAAATTTAATACGTACATAATGTGTGATGTTTAAAAAATATATCAGTTGAATGGAAGATTGTATCAAATAGTTAATGGTGTAGTTTCCTTAGGAACATAAATTTCATAAACATATTAGGAAATAAAAGAACTTAGAGACTTAACCTCTAAGTGGAATGTAACAACTACTATTATGAAACAATTCACACCAGTTATAACTTTTATAATGAAATAATTGATTGGTACATTGATGATGTATGAAGCAAAGATACAATATGAGACTAAAGATCACAATATGATATAAATGTAAAATAAACCCTTAATTTTATTTCTCAGAATAATGAAAATAAATCAAAAGAAGATGCTACATTCTCAAATGATTCAGAATTTTCAAATTCAGAAATGGAATTGGCTTAATTAGTGAGAAGATTGTGAAATTTTTCTGAGATGAAGATAGGCTTCAAGAATACCTTCAAGAAATATGGAGGAGGATCAAAATAAGTTTGATGCTATTAATTTAATATTATTATTCATATCAGAAATTATTTCTCATATTTAATGGAAGAATAGAGAATGATGGAGAATAAATAAATGAAATATCAGAAGGGAACTGATTATGAGAGAAATGAAAAGAAAGAAATATTATATATTTGGAGGGTATCTGAAGAAGAAATAAATATTCTAAATCCAACTCATAAAAATAAAAAAATATAAATTCAAATATGCACTTTATGTCAAAGTAAAAAGACAAAATATAATCATATTCTTCTCCTTCTTCTAATGATTATGAAATCTTCTCTAACAAAAAATAGGTTCTTACCGCTCCATGATTGAAGAAATATATGAATCTTTAGTAAGAAAGAATAAATCAATAAAAATCATTCAAAATTATGTACTAATATAAAATAATGCTATGTTAAAACAATATCAATAATTAAAAGAAAATTATAACAAATCAACTTCAAACTGTATTGTACATAAATATAGAATAAAATAATTATAAAATAAAGTCAAATAATTTAATTTTTGATGCAAGCATATTAACTAAAGAAGAAGAATATTTAAATTATATTCTTTCAAAAATGTTATCAAAAAGAAAAAATATGGAATATGAAGAAATGGGGAAAAATAAAAATTATAATTAAATTACACTGTACATTAGTTCTTAAAAAATAACATATCAAGAGTCACTTCTTTTTATTATTAAATTAATGGACATTACCCTAATGATTAGTATTTATGAAATCTATAGATTAATTTAATTAAAAAGTAATTTATTTCCAAAATTTTTTATGAATCATGGACTATAAATTTTGGGAAAATATAGAAAATATGGTTACCCAGATCTTTGCTTCCTAATACGGCTGTATATAAGAAAATATGGGTACCAAAAGAATGTTTTGTTAGTTTTTTTTGTGTGAAAAATAATAACTAAAATACTGTATAGTTTATATATATTGGATAATCAATACACATGAGTGTAAAATCATCCTATTTTTATACATTTGAATAATTGATTAATGGTATAGTTACCTTAAGAGATAATGATAAAGGAAAAATAGTTGGAGTTTCATTAGTTGGAGATCCAAAATAAATTTTTATTAACAAAGTTTTATATATTCAAGGGTTGAAGAAAAATATGATATGTATATATCAACTCTTTGATGATGAATTTTATTAATTTTTTTTTAATAAATCCTATACTGTTTTTATAGAAAAATTGATTAAATTTAAGGAACCAAGAACTGAAAATGTTTATACCATGGATATTAATTCCTTATATAAATAAAATGTTAATTTTTTATACCATGGATATTAATTCCTTACATAGCTTTTGAAACTGTTTTCACATATAATCATCTTAAATTTCTCCTATATTTGTTTATACCATCTAGAGTAGAATACATGGCGGTAAGATATTTTTTTTTATAGTTGAGGTATTTTTAATATTTACATGGGTTTATTATCTAAATCTTAAATGTTCGGGTTTCTATGATTTTGAAATATTTTGTAAAATTTCTCAAAATGAAAAATACTTTTAAAATAATTTCATTAATACATGATCATGGTGGTGAGTTTGAGAATAAAGAGTTTAAACATTTTTTCTTATATTTAGTATTAAACACACCTTCTCTATACCAAGAACACATCAACAAAATGGAATTATAGACAGAAGAAATAGAACTACCCAATAAATTTCAAGAACTATGTTAAATTAATATCGTATTCCCACATACTTTTGGGTATAAGATATAAATAAAACATTTCATATCATTAATAGAGTTTTAATAATTCCCCTTCTAAAAAAGATACCCTATGAAATATGGAATAACATAAAACCTAAGGTTAGCTACTTTAAAGTGTTTTGATACAAGATGTAAATCTTTAATACTATTGAAAAACATGGTAAGTTTAATCCAAAGGTTGACGAAGTAATATTTCTAGGATATCCTTAAACCTCAAAAGAATGTAGACTATCTAATAAAAAGTCAACGATTATTTAATAATCCATTCATGTGAATTTTAATTAAAATTACCCTTTTGATCACAAGAGAAATAAAACAAATGAATTTACTGATTCGTTGGACAACATGAGTCTTGAATCCCCTAAAAATGATTTCGAAAATAAATAAGATGAAATTCAGTCAAGTTCTATAGAACATAAAACTGATGAACCTAAAAGTGTCTCACCTAGACAACCTAGAACCATAAAGGATCATCCTTTAGAAACTATAATAAGAGGTATAGATATAAGTGTGAGAACTAGAATGAATGTAAGAATCCTAGATGAGTTCTCTACCTTTCTATCTCAATTAGAACCTAATACTATAGAAGAAGCATTAGAAGACGAAGGTTCACTAATAGCAATAAAAGAAGAACATAAAACATAACCAATTTAGTAGAAAAAAATTGATAATTATTTAAAAAATTATCTAATCATCTTGTAATAGGAAATAAATGGGTTTTTTAGAATTAAACAAGATGATAAAAGAACAATTACTAGAAAAAAATATTGATTAGTAGATAGAGGATATACTCAGGATGAAGGATTAGATTATGATGAAACCTTTTCACCTTTTACTATATTAGAATATATTTGAATCCTTGTAGGTTTTTCATAAAATATTAATTTCAAATTATATAATATGGATTTCAAATCATATTTTATAAATGGATATTTAATAGGGGAACTTTATATTGAACATCCAATTGGTTATGAAAATTATCATATACCAAATTCAGTTTTAAAACATATTAGATCATTTTATGGCCTTAAAAAGAACATATATCTTGGTATATTATGAATTTATCATTTTTTGGGTAGTCCATAGTTTCATGGTGAAGTAAGAAACTACATTTAGTTTCTCTATTAATAGCTGAGAAAAAATATATATCTGATGGCATTTGTTGTGCACATGTGTTGCAGATGAAACACACACTACTAGAATTTGTAATTAATTTTAATAATATTTATATTTAATGTGACAATAAAAGTGAAATAAATATTTTGAAAAATCATATGATTCACTATAGAATTAATCATATTGATATAATGCATCATTTTCAAATAGATCATGTTCATAAAAAGTACATACCTTTAGAATTTAAAAATACTTAATATAAAAATGCTGATATTTTCACTAAACCACTCCCCACTACGAGTTTTGAATTTATTAAAGGGGAGATAGGTATATTTAGTTTTAAATTAAATTTTATTTATTTGTTTATTTAGTTTTTTATTAATTATCATTTCACTTTTGTTTGTTTATTTTTTTTAATAATTATTTATTTTGGATTTAATACTCTATTTGAAAACATGTATTTTTAAAATAAAAAAAATAATGATAAATATAAGTATTTCTCTTGATAAACCAAACCAACATAACCTATGTCCATTAAAAACTCTCTCTCACTCTTATTGTCAGTTATGAACCCTTTCAAATTCTAGTGTTGTCACTTTCCCTTTGAAACCCTATAATCTAAACCTAAATCATTTAGATTTTTTATAATAAAAAATACAAAGAGAACCGATGAAGGAAGATCAAGATAATTGAAGTGTCAATGTACTTTAGGAACTTTTAGAAATGTTATCCAAGGTAAGGTTGATGATTTCAAAAGGATATATCAGAAAAATATTCTATTAAAGCATTCTCCACAATTTCATGGGTTTGAATAAATTTTCAATGACTAAAATACATAGTTTTTGTTTGATATAAAAGAAAAAGAGTTTCATGAAAATGCTCGCTTTAGTTTTGGGAAACATATAGAAAATATTTGTTTTAAAGTGAAATGATATGTAATTTTAAATTTTTTCAATATAGATATAAATTTTGTTTAATTGTCCCCTTGAAGGAGTTTTTTCAACTTGATCTATAATCCATAAGAGATAAATAACATAAATATAAATATATTATTTATTTTCTCTTTGGATCGACTATAGTTAGAATAATGATTGTAAAGGATATTGAAGATGAAAAGTGTAACGTCCCGGTTCCAGAAGCCACCCAAAGGCTAACTGTACCCGGTTGGTTACATGGCCTCAAGCGCATTTCCCCGAACGCCAGAGGCTTCCGACTAGTAGCAAGGGCCTTGGGTGTGATAGTGGGGAAACTATGCCCTCATTGGTAGATTAACACATGAGAAAATAAACAAATATACAATAGAGGAAGTAGTAAAATATCCAAAAACAGTAAACAACAGAAGACTGAAATAATAACAACTGGAGCACATACATATAAAATGATTCATTTATATATGTATATGAAAACTTCCAAACAAGTCACAATGCAGGATACAAACAGTAGTAGACCAAATTAAAAAATAAATAGATAAAATAGTTCCTCGGCATCACAAGCCTAAGATTGGTCCCATTCTCTCCATCTCCACAACAAGTCAAGTACCTAAAGTAGAAGTGCACTTTCCCTTATCCATACCTGCATCAATATAATCTATTTGAGCCCAAAAGCATAGCCAAAACAAGGGGTGAGACTAAATCCCAGTATGCCACCACCCGAAAATCAATGCCTAACAGTCAGTGAATATATGGTAGGTAAAGTACAGAAAACAGTAAAAACGAATGTAATTAGCAGTAAACAATCCACAGTTTCAATATCAAGCAACAACAAACAAACAACTAAACACAAACAGGTAACCCTCTAGGAAGTACTCACAACCATCCCCTCTGGTCTTACCTAGGAAGTACAAGCATCCCACTGGGTAGTGCACTCATCCTAACCCCTCTAGTTCAGTCATAATAATTCATAAAGACTCTCTAAGGAAGCACACATAGTCAATTCCCATTATAGTCTAAGGTAGTCAAGGACACTCTGAGGAAGCTCAATCGGTCAATTCCCCTTGTATCCCCAAGGTCAAGGACTCTCTAAGGAATCTCACTTGGTCAATTCCCCTTATAACCCATGTTGTTAAAAGTAACTCAAAGACTCTCTGAGGAAGCTCACTCAGTCAATTCCCATATAGTCTAGTGTAACCAAGGTAATTCAAAGTAAAACAAAGACTCTTTGAGGAATCCAACACGGTCAATTCCACATATAGTATAAAGTAATCAAGGAATATCTATGGAAGCTCACTCAGTAAATTACGCTTATATCCCCAAGTGGGCCAAGGATCTCTAAAGAAGCTCACTCAGTCTATCCCCCTTATAGCCTAAAGTGCTCAAAGACTCTCTGAGGAAGCCCACTCGGTCAATTCCCCTTATAGTATACTACACCAGGTTCTCACAGACCTACGTAGGTCAAAAAGTATATCAATGCAATATGGCCAAATTAAACCTATAGAACAACATGGCTAACCAGTCTACAACATATCAAGCATGTCAGAATACAATGATTCCACCCTACATCACAAGGCATGGAAATATGCAAGGTGGCCAAATAGGCTAAACAGGACCCAACAGTCATAAACAGAACATGAAAGGTAAAAACATCCAAATAATATCAAAACAACCCTCTTAATATCTAATTAACCTCTACACAAGAATATAATTATGGCAGGAAATCAATAGGAGTAAAACAGTAAACACGTAATACCTCGTTCAAGGGTATTGATGTAATTTGCACATAATACTCAAAGACATTGAACGAAAAGGAAAAAACCACCTACATCGGTGTTAGGATATTGATATATGTGAACCTCAAGGCTTGAATCACCTTATAATGTCAAAGATCTACAAAATGCTGAAAACGATCAACCCATGATATCTCACGAGAGAAGAGAAATCAGAAGATGGTTCTCATAGAGAAGAGAGAACTCACCGATGTGATTCCAATGCAACCAATGGTGTTTGATTCATATGACGAACGCACGCTCAAGGTTTTGTCAGAGATCCATGGCCATACGGAGCTCCCGGTCGAACAAGACCTAAAAAAAGTGTGTTTTGGAAATTTGACGTGACCCCAGTGCATTTAATAAAAAAAGAAAGTACATGGCGTGTACTCACCTTTTCTATAATCCGTTTTAGGCGGCCTCCAAAGCACCCCCACATGACCCTATGTGTGGCCCCTACACAGCTAGCACACGGACTCCTGTGGCAAGGCTGTACACGGCATGTGCTCATAAATTACATGGCATGTACTTTGAAAATTTCTAGAAAAACCACTTTTCTCAAAAACGACCAGAAAAGGATAAAACTAACTAAAAATAAGATCTAGGTTATTATAAAAAGAAGTTAATGGTCATATTATTTCAGTATACGATACTTTTGTGAATTTCTAAGTTAGAGAAAATTCCCTATCCAGATATGTATATAATTTTTTTTTATTATAAGTGACATCAATTTTAATTTTAGCAGATATATTCTTTGATATATGAATCATTATTATCAAAAAGTGGTGAGGACTATTTTTTAATTATATGGAAGGATTTTATCTATAATTTGTTATAAAATAACAAGGTTCAAAATATCCAGATAAGCTTGATATTTAATCATATTAATTTTCATAATATCGGTACTCTAATAAAATTAGGTTTCTTTTCGGGTAATATAAAAGGAATGTTGCTTCTTATTGGTACTCATGATCAGTAAAAATATAATTCTAATTCTCAAGGGGAGAATTAAAAGTTGAAATCCGCTTGTTCAGTATGTATTCAAGGAGAAGAAATTATATAATCAATATTATAGAATGTTTTTTAAAAAATAAGATTAATAATTATGTAAGATTTCGTTGATCCAGATGTCTCCATAGATATTCATCAATATCTATAAGAATAGACAGGATAAGAAAACAATGAGACCCTTGACACATGACCTTGAAAAGAGAAAAACATGATGTTCAAGCTTAAAAAAATGAGTAATATAAACAACTAGCATGTTTAGGAGTGTCACCTAATTTATGGAAGAACAAGGTGAAAATAGAGAAGGGAAAGAAGCTCCTGTCACATAATATAATAGGGAAAATTCTAAAGGAGGTGATAAAGAACAACCATTGGTGGTTGAAATTACTGAAATAATTGAAAATAAAATATCCTCTACTACTTGAGTCAATATTATTAACCGAGGGAGGACTTATTAATGTGGAGCATAGCGTTGAATTTTACCCCGTCATCATGGCAGTGAAAACTATGCCAGTCCCTCCCCCACCGATAGGGGAGGTACCTTCTTTATCCTTCAAGGGAATGGAGTCTTCCTCCCCCATTTCCAAACCTGAGATGATTCCACCATTCCTACAATTCTCCCTACACCCTAGGGTCCCCTATTTATATGAAGGATTACCTAATCTTCCATTTTCACTGATGGAGTTTTATGAAGCTTTGGTATTTCTTAATCAGACTCTAATTTCCCTATTATCATAGACAAGGCCATCATTGGACACCTTGAATAGATTCATATTTGGTTTGTGGGGTCTACATGATATGTATACTCTTGGTTTTCTTGATAAAATGAAATTTATGACTCTCTTTTGACCAAAGGATGACCTGATCAAGGCATGGTTGTTCACGCTTCGTAGCTTTAACAGGTCCAGATTTTACCTCCATAGATGGACATATGGCTATCACATGAAGAGGGACTCCCCTTCATTTGTGATTTGGGTGAGTTTACCTAATCGTCCCATACCATTATAGAACCCTTTGATTATTATGGTTCTTGGGAATATTGTAGGTATGTACTTATGATCTGATATCCACGCCAATTTTGTGTTTCATTCTATTAATCTAAGAGTATATGTCAAATTCGATGATTCATGAAAGCCTTTTGATTTCATTTTGACTACAATTAGAGAGAAATACTTCTATAGGCAATAGGTGTTGTATGATTCTTGGGTAGAATTTTGTTTTTTCTGTACGTGATTAGGTCATTTTTCTATGGCCTGTATATGTAGGTCGAGATAGCATTAGTCTGGGAGTAGTTGTGTGGAAGGGTCCTCTAACTAGTGACAAGTGTGTGTCTATTGATCGATGAGGTAGTTTATGGTGAACCATGGGTAGGGTGGAGTCCTTTTCATAAGTTAGATGTAGAATTGGGAGGCAAGGGTGAGGGCTTTGACAGTGGGGATATGACTGATCTAGATGCATGTACAAAGTAACCTTCTCAAGGAGATGTTATCTCAATGCGAGGTAATCAGATAGAGGTCATCCTTTTGGATTTAAAAGAGGGAAAAGGATTGGAAGGCCCTATACTAACTACTAATATATCTACTGGCCTTCCAATTACTGAATCTATGAGGACAAGGACAGTAACTTTATAGGTTCCTAATGAGGTTGCAATAGAAATAGTAAATAATGGGG
Organism: Viscum album; assembly: GCA_963277665.1. NCBI lineage: Eukaryota > Viridiplantae > Streptophyta > Magnoliopsida > Santalales > Viscaceae > Viscum > Viscum album. The sequence goes on from OY728144.1 coordinate 212,941,036, forward strand.
AAGATATTGATAATAGGTAGGACGTAGATTAAAAAATTCAAAGGCATCTGCACACAATGAAAAATATGCTGGATGGGTGAAGTCAATAAGTGGGATGAGACTAGAAAGAGATAGTACAAATGTTATATTTTTCAATCATTTTTAGTGTCTTGAGTTTGATGACCCGAGATAAGATTTAAAAGGGTCCATGTCTCAAAAATCTTCTACTAATGAGGTATCTATCACACTAAAAACTTTTCTAGACCACCCTTATAGCATCCCTGAAGTTGAGGTGAATGAGGTTCATGTTGAACATGTTGATGGTGAGGACACTCTTATGGGGGAACCATAAGATAATGGCCTCAACTCGGATATTCAACTTTCTAATGATCATAAAGAGACTGATGGTATAGTTCATGAGTCAGAAGGTTCTTTAGTCAGGCCCTCCAAAGAAGGATGGAAGTGAATTTCTAAGGAGAGTAAGGATTAAGCCTCCTTGCCTCTTCCTATAGAGACAAAATCATCTAAGAATTTTAAATCTAATAATATTGAAAACTAGTGTAAGTTAGGTGTCTATCTTAAGCAATCCTTGGAATTTCTCATGATCTCAGAAGAATAAATGGTTGAACGTATTTTGCCTCACAATACTACTTAAGAATAAGCCACTAAAATGATGGGGATATTATTAAGGATGACTCTCAATGAGGAGAAATATTCCTGGATAGACAAGAAAGACCTAAGCTTTGTTTGGATATTTAATAATGGGATGATCATTCCAGAGGAGTATTTGAAATCCTAGGAAAAATGGTCTTTCAGTTGAAAGATCTTCTTATGGATGAACCAGACAGTCATGATAATGACATCTCTTAGAAATTATTTGTGGAGAATAATTCTGGTAGTCTTAAATTTCTCTTTAATGACTATTTTATTTTATTTTCTGTTTGATTTCATGGTTTCTCACCATTTCCTTAGATGTGTTTGAAATATATGAATTTAATTTTAAGTTAAAATTGGGTCTACTTCCATAAAATATTTAGATAAGAATTCTTATAAATATTCTAAGAAGACATAAGTTCTTAACACTGTATCATCTTCTTATAGTGAGAAAGATAAGGTTCGGTCTTTAACTATTGTTGAATTAGTTAAACCACCAGTAGTTCAAGAAGCAGAATCATGTAATTATATTAATTATAAAATTTATTTTTTATCAGGTTTAAATATTTGAAATAAGATAAATAATCCTGGAAAATTGAGTTAGAGGTTTTAAAAATTTCATGGAGAATTTGAAGAACTCCAAAATTCCAAGAGAATAATTGGAATCATTTTATGTTCAATAGAAAACTATCAGATAAAATTCTATTTCTAGATGAGATTTTGATGCCTTTAAAAGAGAAATAGTTGACTAGATTGGAAAGATGAAAGCATATTCATTTTAAAATATATATTTGGGATATTTAAAGAAATACTTTGGAAGTCATTTTAAATTGATAAAGAGTAGCTCTAGTTAATTCAATGCTTTAAATTCGTATCCTCCAACTTCTACAAATTTAATAAAAATATTGGAATTGATTACTACTTTTTTATCGAATTTGAATGATTTGATTCATAATATTCAGTCTAATTGAGCTCCTATAATTTTTTTGATAGACAATTAGAAGGATATTATTGAAAAATTAACATCTCATGATATGGTACAATACATCTTGTTAATCAGTTAAGTAAAATACTATCAATGTTTGTTCAGTCATAAAAAATGTTCATGATTTTTTGAAAGTAAATTTGGTTGAAACATTTAATGTGGGTATGAATTTGAAAATATTCATAAAAAGTGGGATGATATGTTTAATAATAATTTTAGGGGAATTATAGAAGAGTTAATCGATGTTTATCCGGCTGTTCGAGGTTCTCGGGATTTTGACACCTCATCTAACAAGAACCTTCACCCTCAACCAGATCTATCATTTTAAATTTCTCATTCAAATTATTATTGTAATAATAAACATCTATATATTTTTTTTTATCTTACATTTATATATGTTAGTTTATTATCATTTATGTCTATTTCTACTTCCATAAAAAATATCATTTTTTGTCATAGAATATCATATCATTCATTAAAAATTCTATGATACATTAAATGGGTTCCAAACCATTTTCTATTACATTATTTTTGATATCACAAAAGGGGGAGAAAATTGGGTAAGTAGAGCATTCTTTATAATTACTTATATAAGGAAAATGAGAATTTAAACATTTAATTTTTTTTATTTGGTTTGAAAAATATAAATTTTTACAATCCTTTATATTTCTTATTTAAATCATGGTTTATACAACTTTAAAATGATAATATATTTTTTCTATATATTTTTAAATATATTATTTTGTTTGTGTTTAAATTAACTATATTTTCTATATGTTATGTTATATGGGTTTTATGATCATTAAAATGGGGGGATTATTGGGCATGTATTCGCTCAACAATACTCTATAGATCTTATGGATTTTGATGCTAAAAAATACCCATGTTTGTTTTACTAATTAGAGTACTTTTAGTGTTATTTAGGAATATATTTCTTAACAATATTATTAATTTTTGGGTTAAAATACTTGATTATGTATTCTAGATGTGTTTTAAAGTAATTTAAAAACACTTCTCATACCCTACATTTTTAAGAAAAACAGATGGTTTTAGAGCAATATGTTTGGAATAAACCTCAGGGTTCATGAACACTAAATTTTTGGAAAATTGCAGATAAACAACCCTATGTTTATAAGAATCATTACATTTGAGGAACAAACATTTTGTTCATTAACCCTAATTATTTAATTAATCATACATTGTCAATTATACTTTTAATATTTATTGTTATGTAAAGAAACCTTATGTATGACTTTATCAAAAATAGTGTTATAAATTTATGATATTTTTCATGTTTTCTACAACGGTATTGACAAAAGTTAATATCTCTTTAAAGATATTTTATGATCTATTCAAAGGATCATATTAAACAAATTAAATCATTCCTATTTCTAAGGGAAGTTACAACTCACTTTTAATGGATTTAAATTCAAATGATAATGCTTCATCAAAGGGAATTATTGGAACTTTTAAACCCAAAAAAACAAGACAAGATTGACTTATTAAATACCAAGAGTGATATCATTTTACATAATATCAATTTACACTACGATATCATTAAATTATTTTTTCTCGAAGAATTTTATATTTGGAGAAAAAGATCCATTTTCTATTGGTTATTTCTGCAACTATGAACAAGAATTTGTTTCTATAATCAAATAAATCTCTATTGATTAATTGGAGTATCGATTTCTCGTACTGAGTCGTGGTGGAGTATCATCTTCTCAAACTAAGATGTAAATATTTCTGGTTCCCTATAATAGAACAAAAAGGCTCTAAAAACGTAATATAAAAGTATCCACTTATTTTACTTAGTTTTTATGTTGTTTCTTAAGAGGACCTATCCAGATAAAATCATCAAGCTCATAGAGAGAGTGTTTTTATAGTGGTCTTGGGGATATTTGTTCCATGAACCACTAAAAAAACCCCATGTTCTAGTTCCCTATTTTTTGTTGCTTAAATTAAGTATAGAAGGGAATTCTGCATATCTGCATACATCATAAAAGGGATTTTTTTTGAATCTATGTTAATTATTTAAAAGAAACAACTCAACCCATCTTGTGTATATTTTTATTAATCCAAACAAATAGTATCATTTCTCACACCATCTTTTAGTTATGTAATATATCTATATCTTTCACTGTTTTACTCTGTTATATATATATTACATGTTGCTGATTCATGTTGGGAAAAGTCAATAAATTTATTTTTTGTTGATTCTTGGGTTCTATACACCATCTCAGGGGGATCAAGAACTCCCTTCATGTATGTGGAAATTTGGGTTGGTACCAGTTCAAGAGGGTATTCGCATCGAGTTCTTTATAGTATGCATATTGTGAATTTTGATATGTGTGAGTATAAATGGATTTTTATTTGAGTTAGTAACATAAGCTATGAGTTGTGTAAATAGTTACACATCAAAATGGTTTGAATATATAATAATAGTGGAATGAATCTGATTCCAAACTAAATCATTATATGAATACATATATTAATGGTAACATGAGATAAGATAGTATGATTAAATCATCTTCAAAATTCTAAGTGTCTGAACCGCTACAAAGTGGAACTTTTATAATCATAGACCATTAAGTATAGGTGACCCTAACCAATAAGTTCGTTTGGATTATTTTCTATAAGGAAAGAATGTAATGATGTTACATTAATTCTTATGTTCTTAGTTCTTATCATTTTTTTGGGTTATGCATAGCTTGAAATCCATAAACATTAGGATACTAAATGAATCGAGTTGGGAGAATTTATATGATGGATTTGGGTAAAGTGTTATCTACTTAGTTATCTAAGAATCATAATTGATATATTTTAAAATAATTTTATTCCCAATATAGTCATGGATTATTTAAATGATACTCATTGAATTCATAATGAAATATTGATCTTGGATCACTAATGGATATGATGAGTTTTAAAGGGGTCATAATGTTTTTTAGGATGATATTTAATAAATGTACTTATTTTATGATTATAATGAATGCTAATTATATAGTAAATGTTTATTTAGTAGATAAAATACATTATCATTATTAAAATTGTCTATTATATTAATCATTGAAAATGATATTCTTAGTGTAAGTGACTCCTCAAGATGGTTGTAATGACCCAAACCGAGATTCGTGGATCTAGTTCCTTACTTTATTACATTGTCATAGATACAATAATCAAATCCCAAAGGATCAATAATTTTATTAGTCATGGAATCCATATTACATACATGAACCATAAATTACTACTTGAGACATAAAAAACAACATAGAATATCCCTTGATAACTTCATTGTTCTCCTAGATTAACCTTGCATGTCATTAATAATACACATCTTGGAATCCTGAAAAAAAACATAATAAAGGGGTGAGATCATATTATCAGTAAAGGTTTGTAATACTGCATAGGATATGAGTAAATATAGAATAAACAACATGGCATGGAACTAAAACACATGAATTTTAAATAATAAAATGAGCTATAGAACATAACCATAGATACTCTACTAGCCAAATAATCACACACAATATCAATAACTAATCTTATAATGAGGGAATGTATAATTTTGGATATTATAAATATACCATCAAGGATTTGGATAATACCTCATACATGAATGGATAAAAACCAAAACTATTTTGTCTCATAAGACCTACCGTTGATTGAAGGGTATATAGAAGGCACTTCCCATAACTTACTAACTCCAATTCATTCCTCATATGAATAGGGTAAAACATAACCAACATAAACATTCATATTAAAGTTAGTATAAAATTTTTTAATACATTAACCATAAACCTTGAATGATATTGAAATAGTACATCCACATTAAAACATATCATTAATCCTTCATTAAAATATGGTAAATTTTAGTATAATAAATCAAATTCAATTAAGCATAATATCCAACAAATGATCCTAACATAGATGAAATTAATATAATAAAACCATTAAATATTTCTCATAGAGGTTCACCTTTTTTATTTATTAATAATAAAAAAGTCAAACAATTTGAAAAGAAAACATTTCATTTGAAAATAAACTTGTAAGATTGTATGGTAATGTTTTAAAAAATAAGGCTTCATGGTGGTAGAAAAATCTACTTACGCCATATAAGTGAAAAATAAACATTTTTATGTATTTTTGTCGAAAAATTCATAAAGTAACTCACTTGGAAAATGAAAAAGATTCATTTAAAACAATTTTATAAATGTAAAACATGGTTAAAAGAATTAAAAAATTCATTGAATAATAGTAAACATATTTTAGAAAATATTTTTTTAAAAACATGGACATAGATAATAAATATACCCCAATAAATACTTACATATAAAAAATATCGGATAATAATGAGATTGTGAAATAACCCTTAATTTTAATATAATTTTAGGTGAATGTCCGTTAAACTCGTGTATAAGGGTTTAAATAATGTCAATAAATTATTCTATAAAAAAATTAATTAATGATATCATATATGATTTTATTATATCATTTTGTTAACAATATTCTTTTATTACCCATGTTTTGGGTGTTAACTAATTCATTTTCCTATGTATGTTTTGTCGTGTGAGTCTTGTCTATTATGTATACGATATATATATACCCTATATAATGATATTAAGTTAATAGATATTATCTTTACTCATTATTTATATTTTTACAATCATTCATAAATGGTTAACATGGAAAATTAATCTTATCACATCTTGGAGATGATAGGCTGTATGTATGCACGAGAGAGGATATCATTCTCTTAATGGATATAGGGTATGGAATAAGATTGTATTTTAACTATTTGGAATCAATATCTTGTCATATTGATTATATATTTACATTATATCCATAATTATAACCATCCAAATAAAGTAGTAATGAAAAATAGATTACACTATAACATGGAGATGATATACCATACATATGCACATGTGGTGATTTCATTTTTCTTAGGATGGATAAAAAGTAGAACATGTTTGTACCATAATCATTATATAATATAATAATATATATTATACTTTATTTATTACTTTAGAATGTAAATAACACATAAATAGGATGTAGAAGAAGAAATAATATTAAAGGAGTCAATAAAGATGATTACCTATTATTTAGAGAACCTCCTTTGGATCTCCTATTAAGGACACATGGTGTGGTCTTTTTAGAATACCGAGACCTTTATAACTTAGATATTATTTTTTAGGAGTAATGGGTAGGTTTCTTTTGATATATATGGATTAATGTGGTGTGAGGAGGGGAGAGAGGAGGTTCTTTTTTATTAGGGAGGGAAGAACCACTCTTATAATCCTTTAAAATATTTTATTAATATAAATTTATTTTCAAATTAAAATAGATACAAAGTGATTTATTTAAAATATAATATGTGGATAGGTATGAATACTCTAAACCAATAATTTTTATACCTGTTTATTTTCCAATACAGACCTTATCTATTGGGTTTAACCCTTAATTAAACCCTTTAACTCTTACCGTGACAACTAGGGTATTTTACTCTTTAGGGTTAATATAGTTACTATGAACTTTCAAACGAACCAAAAATGGATCATTGATGAAATAAGTAACATTATTATATTTTTTGGAAGAATTTTATTTTTTTATTAATTTTAATCATTTACTAAAATATTATTTATTTTAAAGTATCATTTATTTCAATTTTTATTCTATTAATTATTTAGTTTTAAAAAAATATCCTAAAAAATGATAACTTAGAACCAATACTTCTAATATATAAAAAATATATATATGTTATATATAAAATTCGTGTATGTCATTAATTATGTCAAATAAGATTTATTTTAATATTTTTAATATCATTTATTTGATACATCCATTGATTAACCAATTAATGCATCATTATTATGAAATAATTTCATTAAATTATATATTCTCAAAAGATTAAAAATAAATTATCATGATGAAAATAAATTTATTATATTTTAAATGAATATTTATATATTAAATTATCTTATGTATAAATCTATATTAAAAATGGTTTCGTTCTTAAAATATGAGTATGATATCTTTAACTTTTCTTTAAATAAAATTCAACATATGTATTATTCTCATCAAATTTACTTACAAATTGTATAGTTTCACCAGAAGGATTATTTTTTTGTATACCAACTCATCAAATAAAAATTGGAAAATTAGTTTAGGTAATTTTCAATTATTTATAATATTATTATTACCTTTAATTACCCAATTTACCCCTAACGATGGTAATTAAAATATAACTAAATTTAATACTCATAAGCCCAAAAATAAAAGCAAACTATTTACATAATTTGGACTCAGTGATTAAAATTTTGAAATCCATTTTTCAAAATTCAAATCACAATATTTTTAATAATTAATTTAAAATTAATCCCATTGACGAGGTGAGAAAACGAGTTATTGAAGATTAAACATGCAAAAGATTGAAACATTTTTATATTCGAATTCAATGAAAAATTGATCCTATGACCTCAATTGGATTAAATGATAAAAATTAAAGTAGTTATAATTTAGAAACATTTAATAATATAATTTAACAATTTGATTTTTTTATGGAAAAAGTTGTTTTCAATTAAAATTTAGTATTTTCACTATTCATAAATATGTTAAACTTACCAGAAAAATACCAAAATTTTAATCAAAGAAAATTTTTATATTAATATTTAAATTTTATTTTTTATTTCTTCAAATATAATATATAAAAGTGTAAAAAATTATATTTAAAATAGTTTCTCCTTTAAAAGGCATTAAAACTCTTTTTATAAAAAATATAAGTTTTTATAAAAATGTAGGATTTATGTTTAATATTGTGTTTTTTCTTATATTATATCTACAAAATCTATTATATGAATAGAAAAAGATATTTTATTGAGTATATAACATTTATATTTCATTAATATAATTATCTCATAATAATTAATTTAATTTATTTGGATAAAATAACTTTATGAGCATGAGAAATAGTTATTTATAAAAACGTTTTATATATAATTACTTGGTTCCTATATTCATTTATAATTAATTTATAGCTAATGAAATAAACCATATATTTTCATAAGATAGTTAATAATATTCTTAACTTCCAACTTAACGACTAGGTTATATTATATTTAATAATAATATTTAGTTGTTCAGTAAAACTCGAACTTGCATGTAATGAAAACAAACTCATTGTTGGGTGTAGAATAATCTTATCATGGTATTATGTACAACATAATCTATTTAGGAAATTGAATTTATTTTAGAATATGCATACTGTAAAATCATGGGGTGTTACACTAGTAACTTATGAAAATATTTAAAGAAGGAAAGATTTTTATATTAGAGAAATACCATCTAAAATAAACCAAGTGTTAAAGTAGCTCAAAAAAGTATTATTAAATCATATGAGATGTATTAAATAATTCACATGTCATTTTAAATTTTATATATATAAGTTGGTCAAATGAATCTTAGTATAATCCCATATATTCAATATGGTTGGTTATATAAATGACTTAGTGAGATTATAGGTTTACTTAAGGAGTATTATTGTCATGGAATTCATTTTTTTATGATTGATGGGAATATTTCATCAATTTAATGAGCTTTAAAAAACATTACCAGATATTCTTAAAGTTTTGATGATAATCGTACTGGGCATGTGGTGTCTTGATTCTTTTTCAGTAATGAATGGAAAATTGGTAAAGATTAAAAATGGAAGAATAAAAGTTAGTTGGAGATTCCAATAATGTTTATTAATGTAACCAACCACGATCATTTAAACCTAATGGTATTATAAAAATGGGGGAGTAAGTATTCTATAATATGATGTTTTTAGGATACCTGAAGGGGTTTTTGAATCACCACAAAATTTCCATGTTAGGTATTAGTGTTGTAGAAATCAATTATTCAATTTTTTGGGTATTTGATACCAAATATATACTTTACAAGTGTTTCAAATATATAAGAGTTTAAAATAAAGAGACATTTTAATAGAGCATATAGTTTAAAAATAAGTGATTATGCAATGTGTTTATATATAAAATATCTGAATTTAAATGTTTTTTTATCAAACTCTGATGTATATAAGTAAAGAAATTATATATTTTTCTCATTTATTTTATATGATAAGAGGATTTATTTGTTGATATTTTTTTATTATAGAAAATTTTAGATAATACATCTAGTTTGTTTCGTTATATTTTTTAACATGTTTTTGAGAAAAAGATAAGGATAAAAATGTTTTATATAGGACAAAAGTGTTTATCTAGATTTTTTTTACAATATAAGGTGTATTCCACAACTAACCATCAATATCATAATTTAAGGAATAATATTATTTTCAAGAAAAAAGATTTAAAAACATAAAATTTTATACATTATATGGAAAAAGTATTTTACTTGTCAAATATTCCAAACAAAACTAAATCTTTTTTATTTCCTAGAAAAACGAGTTTGTGTATCTTAGCATGATATTATAAGTAGAATATTATGTCTAATAGGATATAAAGAGTATGTTTATAATTATATTTGTTCAATGTTAAAAAATAAAATATTATACCTATAAAATTTAAAATTGAGTTTCAATTAATATCCTTAAAGAGTTTAGTGTATACAGTTAAAGAGAAATGTAAATAGTTACATTTAATTACTATGAAAAAGTGAATGTCACTCTATATTAAAGGAGTTTGGGATGAGTTGGTAAGTGATAATGGAAATAGTTACATTATTTTCCAAAATTTATAAAACAAAAGGTTTGATAAAATGGGTTTATATAACTATGATGATAAACATGGAAAGTGTTCTAAATAAACAAAAAAAATTGGCATCATAACATTTGATATTGGGGATATAGGAAGTTTTAATATGTTTATGGAGTTTAAAATTATGAATATGTTTCCTAAATCTTACAACCATACATATTAGACTACTTTATAGAAATTACTCATTAAACAGTTTTGTGGGAGAGTTTTATAAGGAATCCATATAGAAACTTAGTTGGGATTACATATTGATGTAATAAGTTATCAAAACATTATAATGTTCCATGAACATAAGGAAAATCTAGAAGTCCATCATATATGACATGTTAGAGAGGTTATTATGTATGGTTTTGTTATTTATTATTATATTAATTTAATAATATAATAATGTATGATGTTATACAAAAGGAAATATCAATTTTATCATTATTTCATATTGGATACACATATATTTATATTGATATAAATTTCGTAAAGTGTAATGATAATTGATATATCAAAGTATGAATTTGAGTAATCCTTAAAAAATATTTTCCATGGATTGTTATAGGTTATGATGAAATGTTATGGCTATCAAGAGAATGATTTTGGTATGGGGATACAACATATATTTATGAGGTATAGAAGAATTTTGTGCATTGGATGATCCAGGATGTATACTACCTGGAGTTTCATACACTATTTATTTGGTATACCAGGGGTTTATGAAAGATATTTAAAGTCAACACTATATTAATTTGGTGAGATACCTCGTATGATAACATTCATAAATCGATAATTTTCTTATGAAAAACTTGTGGCTTAGCTAGTTATGGGCGGTGGGGGGTGTGGTGGGGTGGTGGGGTATGTTTTTGATTATATCATCAGTTTTAGCTTAACTAAGAAGGTATTTTCCTATCATATAATGAGTATAAAATCCAATAATTTAATAATGATAGACCGAGGGAGTGTAAATCTATATGTATATAATTTATATCATGTACTTATTTATTTATATGATGTATACGTGATGTGCTAATCAATAAAGGTGAATGACATGTGATTTAATAATCAACCTATCCATATTGTAATGCCCCAAAATTTCCATAAATGTATTTTTAAATTATATGGGATTGTTTCAAGACCAAACACTTAGATGTCACCAGATTTCACATCCCTGTGATCCCAGAATAAATGTTTGAATTTTTTTGATATTTAAAATAGCATGCGTGTGTGGTTTTGGAAACTCACAAATGGGTGCTCATATTAAAAATATGAGAGAACCGTTGTGTCCATAATGAAGGATTTACCTATGGAAGGACCTACCCTCGACCGGTGTGGGTTGAGGGTAAATTTTTTGTTTGAGCGATTTAAAAAAAGAAATAATAAATTAAGAATGTTTATTTTATTCAAAATTATTTTTCTACAACTCAACGTCAAGTTGGATGTTTCATTTAATAAATGAAACATCCTAACAACATAATGAATTAGAATAATAGAATTGATGAAACATGATTTTTTAATTAATAGCATGACGTGGGATGTTGGATCACATGCACGATCTAGGTTTTTGTCTCTAAGTATTTGGAGGATTTGCATTGGAGAATGACGAACGATGATGAATGAAGAATCAACCACAACAGAAGAAATCATCATTTATTTCTTTATCATTTTTGGATCTTGGCATCAAAAACGGATTGTAGATCCAGGATCAAAAAATGATGACATTTGAATCTATTCTTCGTCGATGAACAATCCAATCCTAGGTAAGGGTTTGTGATTTCTATGTTGTTACCCTTCCCTCATTCTTATTTTCTAAATGAAAAATGCAGATCAAATTACTAAAAAGATGACCTGTGGATCAGTCATTCAAGAGGGATGGTATTTTTCATGTGGGGATTAAACCAAAGGGATTATATATTAGTCGTTGTTTGAATTCCTTCCCCTTTTTTCTAATGTGATGAACGAAGGCCAAACGAACAAAGACGATGTTCGTTTATTTGGGTATTATTTTTCATACTTATATCTATAATTTTTTTCTTCACTGAAGAACCCCTATGGTTGCGTCAGGATATTCCCAGGAGGTTATGAACATGGTCAGACCCTTTATTGATGGAAAAACGTCTTTTAGCACACGATAGTGGAGGCAGAGACCCAGGGATGGAAACGGTACTCCCGGATCGGAAAATGGACCACCAGAGCTAGTCCAGTGGTCAACGATAGAGGATACATGTGGGAGGTAGTGAAAACCTATAGGGTGAAACAGAGGATACTACATGCAGGCCTCATTATGAAGATGGGGGTTGTGGTCTAGCTAGACCGCATAGGCAACTCTCGACAACGGCTGCGGGTGTGACGAGACACCCACTGCATCCTTGTTGGACCACACTGGCCTTCTCAAGCGACCCAACCTTGGAATGGTGGACGGCGTTGGGCTGAGACGGTTCCTCGAGCTCTGCCTAGTGGTCTAGGCTAACCCGATGGGTTGGGTTGGTCTGACCGGGTCAGATGGGGCCCAAACTCAACATACCCCTTTTTACGAAAAAGCTCATATCTACTAAACTGTACGTCCGATTTACGAGCCGTTTAAGGTGTTGAGACACTCATGATAATGAATTAAGTTTTATGTACTCTAAGTAGGTTTTAATTGTGTTCAAAATATGAAATTCAGATTGAGGATTAGGATCTCCCAAAAGAAGTACACTATGAGCAGTAATCACGTGGAAAGCTTTGATGAAAAGACTATGACTATGGGACTAAGTGACTCAGTGGGTCTAGGTGAATCACTAGGTAAACAAGACATATACGGTCTAGGGGAATTATTTGGTCTAGGGGACTCAGTGGGTCTTAGTGACTCAGTGGGTCTAGGTCACTCAACAAGTCTATGTGACTCATCATCTCTAAATGATTCAGCATGTCTAAGTGACTCAGTGGTACTGGAAGTTATATGACTATGTTTGATAATCTTACTTTACATGATTTAGATTTATACCTGGGTGATCTGACAATACCTCGTTCCTACTTTTTAGTGGTATTTTATTTTTGGTCTTACCTTTATGGTTTGGGGTCCTCACTGAGTATTGTGTTACTCACCCCTGCGCGGGCTCCACCTGCACAAGTCGTGTATTGTACGAATGAACAATGCTTTGACAGAGATCTAGGTGGTCAAGGATAAAGTGGTACCCAGTGAGACCAGACATGCGAGGTGTACTCCTACATCTTTAGGAAACTACCCTTCACCAACCCTTTAGGAAGAGTTTATGTATATGGGTTTCAATTGACTTTGTACTCCCTTGTTTATCACTTTCTTTTTTGTTACATTTGTATACTAGCCCCTTTAGATTCGGTTTTGTACAGTTACTCTCAGTGGTATTCTTAGTGGTTTGTACTTGTGGTTTACTTAGTGTTTTACCTATCATCTTTGTGTGCATGCATATTGATACATAGTAAATTCCTCACATGTTTGTGATATTCCTACACGGTGCTAGTCACCAGCCCCTATCCTATTGGAGGCGGGCTTGGGGAGTGATGACACATACCCCTCTAGGATGGGTCATGATATAATGGTATAAGAGGGAAGGTTCGGTTAGACATTAGGATTGGGAGTCTATGATATTGGTTTTGAGAAATAGTGTTAAGTGTTTCGAGTTCGACTTTTAGTCCAGGGACTCCAGTGTTGGTGAGGCGGCCGACGTATCCATACACTAGGACTCAAAACACTTACTTTCTGACTTAGTAATGAGAAACACTGGTTTCATGAAAATAATGGTACGTGCATCATATATGATTTTGAGGGAATCCTGTTATCCTTCTTGATTTAACAGAGGATATGGGTGTACTATACATGCTGTGGTAAGGGGAACATGGCTAATGATTGCCCGAATCATCACACATACGAACAAATGATGGTCAAGGGACATCCTAGGTAGAGGTATAGGGTCAATAAAGGTGGTCTATAGTGTGGTGGACGTGGTAGGGACATAGGAAGAGCGATAGCCAGTGAGAAGAGGCTCGAGGTACTATGACCAATACCCCCATGTGGTCTGCCATGGGCTCAGGGAGCCGGTGGATAGAGGTAGGGCTAACTTCAGGAATGGAGGCATATGATCCCAACACTCCAGATATGATTATAATTATGATCTATGTCTTCTCCAACCTAGATTTTGTTCTTATAGACTTTGGTTCTGGTCACTCTTTCATTACCAACAACCTTGCATAGAGCCCATAGATTGTCATGGAGCCGTTGGCTCGACCATTTTTTTAGAGACTTATACGGGAGGGTATTAGACAATTATGAACTAGTTATGATAGTGCAATATTACTTTTATAGGTTAGAGATTCATCTTGGATCTACTATTAGTGAAGTCAGGGCCTTATGATTTCATTCTAGGTATGAACTGGTTATCCAAAGTTTATGCTTAGATTAATTGTTTTAGGCACAAATTGTAGTGTATCTATAGTGATGGGAAAAGGTTTTACTTTAACGAAAAAAGCGACTGTTTGCAGAATATGACATAATTTCTCTGAGGATGGTGCAACCGATCACTTACAAATTGTCTAGCCTCACCCTTGGTGTGGTGGATGAGAGGAGTCACCAATTTTCTGCAGTGGTGCATGAGTATGAGGACATCTTCCCCAAGGATGTTCTAGGATTACCTCCTTTTTGGAAGGATGAATTATGCATTAACCTATAACCCAGAATTCCATCGATATCCACACCAGCATATCATATGGCTCCCACTGAGCATCGTGAGTTGGGGGTATAACTATATGACCTATATAGGAAGGGCATCATGAGGCCCTGGTTTTGAACTTTGGCAGCCCCAATATCATTTTTCAAGAAGGAAGATGGTATTTTAAGGTTGTGTATGGACTAAAATCTCCTAAATCAGGTGAATATGAAGAGAAAATATCCACTTCTAAGAATTGATGACCTCTTAGACTAGCTGAAGGGAGCCATATGGTTCTAAAAAATAGACCCGAGGTCCGGTTATCATCAGATTCATGTGATGAATGAGGATGTATCTAAGATAATATTTTGCTTTTGGAATGGTCTCTGTGAGATCTTGGTGATGCAATTTGGTCTGACCAATGCCCTAGCAGTGTTCATGGGACTCATGAATAGGATATTCCATCCTTACCTTAACTAGTTCATTGTGGTCTTTATTGATGACATCCTGGTGTACTCGACCTCTAAGGAGGAGAAATCGACACCCATAAGGATGGTCTTGGATATACTCCATGAGAAATAGCTTTATGGGAATCTCTCGAAGTGTCAATTATGGATTCGAGAGGTCCACTTTCTGGGGCACATCATTTCAGAGGCTGGAGGTTCAGTTGATCCGGCAAAGACAGTGGTGATGATTTCTTGGGAGCCACCTTGGAGTGTCACTAGGGTGCATTGTTTCTGGGGGTTGTATGGATACTACCAGAGGTTTGTGTCTGAATTTTATAGGGTAGAATCACCCTTAACAGATTTTACATGGAAGGGACAACCCTTTTTGTGATGGAGAAGTTCCAATAGAATTTCCAGGAGTTGAGGAAGAGGATGTTGAGTGACCCTATTTTAAGGCTTCCAAAGGAGGGTGTTGGGTATGTAGTGTTCTTCAACGCTTTAGGGAAAGGACTAGGTTTTTTCCCGATTCATAGGAATGTGGTAATTGACTATGGTTCATGACAGTCGAGGAAGCATGAGTAGAACTACATGACCCAATATATTGAGCTAACATCATTGGTCTTTTCCTTGTAGAAGTGGTGACAATACTTGATGGCTGAGGGGTTTACCATCAACTCCGAACACAAAGGTCTCAGGTATATATTCTCCTAGAAGGAATGGAATGTGAGGGAGTATCTTTTTCTAGAGTTACTCCAAGACTATGACTACGATATAATATATACTTTTGGGAAGTGTAATGTGGTGGTGGATGCACTCAGCAAGAGATCTGGATTGCAGTTGATGAGTGAGGAATCAGATAAGTTATCCGCGATGTAGATATCTTTCATGGATGGTGATGGAGTAGTTTTACTATAGTCAGTGGTTATCACTCCCCAATATTACAATGAGTTGTGGAGGTAAAACTTCAAGATTTATACTGTGAGACCAGACGTTCTCAGTTATCCATAGAACAATCCCCTAATGGATATTCGATAGGTGGGGAGAACATCGTCATTTTTAGAGGTCGCACCATTGTACTAGTGGAACTGAGAGTGGAGATTCTAAAAGAGTTACACAGATCTCTCCTTAGAGGTACATCCAATAGGGTAAGATATGTAAAAGGATATCTAACTTTAGTAATGGTGGATGGGGATGAAGAAGGTAGTGGTAGAGTCATTTTTTGGAGCGTCACTTGTCAGCAAGTGAATGAAGAGCATCTAGTTCTAACAGGCTTGGATCAATCACTAAAGGTTCTAGAGTAGAAGTGTGATGGTATGTTTATGGAAATCATGGCATGTTTACCACACACATTGAGGGGGAACGATACCATATGGGTGATCATATACCAACTCACCACGTCAGCCCACTTCTTACCCATCTGAGAGAAGGGTTCGGTGGAGAGTATGGTGCACCTCTATGTTTAAGAGATATAATTGATTCTTGGGGTGACTTTGACTATTTTTTCAAACCATGATTCATGCTTCACTTCTTAGTTGTTGAAGGTATTATAGGTGGAGTTTTGGAATCAGCTGTGCTTGACCACAACAACTATTACCCAAATGGATGATCAGATGGAGAGGACTATCCATGTTTTAGTAGACATGCTTCATTATTTTATCATGGGCATCAGTCGTAGTTTGGAGGATCACCTACCACTGGTGGAGTTCACGTAAAACAACAACTACCACACAACCATTGGTATGGAACCATTCGAGGCACTGTATAGGAGACCATGAAAATCACTAATATGCTGGACATAACTAGGGGAGTCCACACTCATGGGTCCAGAGTTGGTATGAGAGACCACAGAGAAGGTGAAGATCATCCTTGAGAGGATGAGGATTGCATAGAGTAGGCATAAATCTTATGCAGATAGGAGATGAAGTCCTTTGGAGTTCAAGGATGGAGACCATGTGTTCCTTTAGTTCTCACCTCGACGGGGATTGTAGAGATTTGGTTGGGGTGGAAAGTTGCCTTTGAGGTTCATCAACCCTTTCCAAATTATGAGCATAGTTGGTGAGGTGGTGTATCACCAACCTCTACCACCATAGATGAATCAGGTGCATGATGTATTTCACATGTCACAGTTGAGGTGGAACGTTCGTGATCCAATGCACATCATCAACTATGGTGAGATAGATATTGAAGATAGGGAGACATTTATAGAGTTCCTGATGGAGATTGAGGATCGAAAAGAGTGGGTCCTTCATGGGTGGGTCCTTCATGAGTGGGTCCTTCATGGTGGTTCCTTCATGAGCGGGTCCTTTTTGAGAGGGTCCTTCATGTGCGAGTCCTCCATGAGTGGGTCCTTCATGAGTGGGTCCCAAATTCATGCTCAGAACCCCCATTTTTTTGTTTAGCCCTTTTTTTTCTTTCGAGGATGTCAATCCCTGAAGTGGTGATATTGTAATGTCATAGAAATATCAGGTAAATTTTTTAAGATATATGGGATTGTTTTGAGACCTTAATCTTATAAGGCACATGATTCCAAGGCCCGGTGAGTCCAAAATAATTGTTTGAATTTTTTTAGTTACATAAAATAGTGCGTGTGTGCAATTTTAAAACTCCCAAATGGGTGTCCGGATTAAAATTCTGAGGGCACCGTTGCATCCCTAATGAAGAATTTACGTAAGGACCAAACCTAGACCACTGTGGGTCGAGGGTAAAAGTTTTTTTGAGTGTTTTAAGAGAAATAAAATAAATAAAATAATGTTTATTTTATTCAATAAAATTTCGCTGCAATGCAATTTCAATCCGACTCATTCATTTCATAAATGAAACATGGTAACAGAAATGATGAAACACATTTCATCAATTAATAGTCTAACATAGGATTTAGATCATTTGAACGATAATGGTTTTTAGCTATGGGGCTATAGAGGAGTTTCTTTGGAAAATGATGAATGACGACGAACGATGAATCACCCAGAACATAAAACATATTCATTTATTTATTTCCCATCAGAGGATCTCACTATCGACAATGGATTGTATATCAAGGACAGACGAACGATAGCATGTGGCTCTGTTAGTTATCAACAAATGATCCAATAATAGGTAAGGGGTATTGATTTCTGTGTGGTTACACTTCCCCCATTATTCTTTTCTAAATGGAGAATGTGGACCAACTCACTAACAAGTTGACCCATGGATCATTCATTCATGCAAGATTGGAATTTTCATGTAGGGATTAAAGAATGGGGATTATATCATAGTTATTGTTCAAATGTCTTAAACTTTTTTCTAACATAATGAATGAAGCGAAAATGAACCAGGACTATATTCATTTCTTTGAGTTTTATTTATGATCCCTATCTCTCTACATGTGTTATTAGCCGACAGACCCCCGTCGTTGCGTCAGACTGTGGTTGGGAGGTTCTAAACATGGTTAGAGCCCCAGATCTATGAAGAAACGTCTTGGAGAACATTGAAGTGGAGGAAGAAACCCAGAGATATCATCAGTACTCCTAAAACAGAGAGTGGATCATCGGAGTGAGTCTGGTGGCCCATGGAAGAACTCGCTAATGCGTGCCATGGAAGAAGCAATAGGCGGGCCACATCATGCGGCTATAGGGCGTGGTCCAACTGGACCACAGATGCAACTTGCAGTGACCATCATGTTCTTGGTGGACCACACTTACCTGCATCAATGGGTCGGGCCAAGCGAGTCCCATCCCAATCATCCTGGTGGGTTTGGTCGGTAGGAACCCAGCCGGGTCAGGTCGGGTCAGTTCGGCCGGGTCAGACCGGGCCCGGACCCAACCGACCCCTTTTTACTTAATGTCTAATATCATCTAAACCATACATATGATTGATGATCTATTTAAGACACTGGTACCCTCACAAAGAGACAATACTTTTGAGATATTCTAATTGATTTTTCATGGAGGTTGACATATGAACATTGTCTTGAAGATTAGGATCTCCCAGAATAAGCATGCTATGAGCAGGAATCTTTTGGATCACTCTGAGGAGAAGACTATGACTAAAATAATAAGTGAATCAGTGGGTATAGGTTACTTAACAGGTATAATAGACTCAGTAGGTCTAGGCGACTCAGTGAGTCTAGGTGACTCAAAAATTCTAAGGGACTCTGCAGGTCTAGGCGACTTAGTGGGTCTGGGTGACTCAATGGGTCTACACAATTTAGCGGGTCTAAGTGACTCAGTGGTACTAGTTGTTATGTGAAAATGTCTGATACCCATGATTTACATGCTTTAGATTTATACCTAGGTGAGCTGAGAGTACCTCATGTATACTTTCCTTTTTGGTATTTTCTTTGTGGGCATAAATTTTTGGTTTGGGGTCCTTATTGAGTATTGTGTTACTCACCCCTACACGAGATCCACCCCCATGTGTCATTTCTTTTAAAGATGACTAGTGATTTCATAGAGACCTAGGTTGTCCAGGACTAGGTGTTTCCCTATGAGATCAGATAGTTAAGTCGTATTCCTCTAGATTCAGGAATCTACCCTTTACATACCCTTCAGGTAGGGATTCCGGTAGATGAGTTGTTAGTGACTTGTGTACTCACTTGTTTACACGTTTCCTTTTTGTAGGGATTTTATACTAGCCCCTTTAATTTAATTTTTGTACTATTACTCTCAATGGTTTTATTAGTTGTTTTAATGCATGGTTTACATAGTTTTTTCCTTTCGTCTTTGTGTGCGTGCATACAGGTACATAGGCAATGCCTCCCATGTTAGTGATATGACTACTCAGTTCTAATCACTATCCCATAGCCTATTGGAGTATGGCTTGGGGATTCATGACACACACCCCTCTGGCATGGGTTATGAAATAGTATATACTTGAAGAATAGAGAAAGTGTGAGTTCGATATATTGATTTATATACTCCAAGTCACATGGTCACAAGATGACTTAAATTAATGGAACATATTAGAATTAATTCTAGGATGTAATTAACCACATGGACATT
The DNA here is from genome assembly GCA_963277665.1 of Viscum album. NCBI lineage: Eukaryota > Viridiplantae > Streptophyta > Magnoliopsida > Santalales > Viscaceae > Viscum > Viscum album. The sequence goes on from OY728144.1 coordinate 212,961,484, forward strand.
GGAAAAAAGATACATGTGAATTAATGAGACCATTCCAAATCTCCTTTTAGCTTGAGTAACATTGATTATTTGTTAGAGGCTATTCATTTCCTTTGTTTATAGATCTAGTGATTCATATTTTTTATTGATCCTATAAAGGAAAAGGGGGGCCATGATTTGTGGATGATTCAACATATATTGAGTTTAACTTAGAGAGATACTGTAATTTTTTTAGAGTTTATACAAAATTATTTTGGATGTTTATTCACAAGTTAGTTCAAATTTTGGGGTACATTATAAGTTAATGATAACTTCCCAAAATTGTTTTAGAATATATTCCAAATTGATTTAGATTTAATTACACATGTTTTTATATATGATACAATATAAGGTTAAATTGCACAACGATTATGAGACATTATTGTAATTGGGGGATTGAAGTACATATGACTTAAATCCTTTATTTATTTTATGCATTTGGTCATATTGTATTGTTCAATAAGGGGATATCCTTAATAATATTTTATAATACTTCCCATGAAAACCATATTGTACAAGTATTGATATCGTAAGATATGATATACAATACCATTCCACTTTCTTCAATTGTTATGATATCCAAACATGAAGTCCAATCATTAGAGTGATATTTCATATTTTCTATTATTAAGTAGTCTATTTCATAAGATAAAAATCATGCGGGTTGCATTCATATAATGAATTAATAACATGAAAAGGAATTACTCATTTGTTTTATAATGCATGAGTAAATACATGTAGTTCTCCAGAGAGTCCCAAATTATATATAAATAAACAGAATAATATATAATGTGGGTAATCTCACTCATTCATTCTTGGATGAAACTCAATCAAGCCCATATCTCCCCTCAACTTCACCCTTTTCCTTATTTAGGTGCTAAAATATTGTGGGTACTGAGATGATCTAGTCTAAGTATTGAGAAATTCAGTAAAACCCATGTATACCTATGAAGGGTGGATTTCATTCAACTACCACTAATTTGATATTATTCATGCATAGATGAAGATTTATACAGTTATGATCAATAGTGTAAGTTATACATTATAGTTTCTTCGTTTAATGTATGTGTGATTTTATTTATCTAGCTTGGTATATCTTGGTTATGAGTTTCTATATTCCCTACACTATATTTAATGAGTGCCATTTGATCCTGAAACCCAACACCCCCTTTTTAAATATTACCTCTAAAGAAAAAATGTTATATTTTCCAATGTTTAATAAGTACTGCGTCAACATAAATAAATCATTTCTTATTGATCTTTACAAAAATATTAATTAATATTAATAGAATAATTTCTCTATAATATTAACAATTAATACATTATACATATTTTTTAATAATGTTTTATAACATTTTAGAAAAAAATAAAATATCAAATCCATATTTAAACGGAATTTGAAATCAAATGTATTGCTCATCATATAAATACATTAAATTAAAATATTTAATTAAAAAATAAATCCATTAAATATTTAAAAATAAAAATAAAAAAATAGAAATTATATTCTTTTCCATGATTTTTAACAAAAATAGTGAATATACACACTATTTACTATTTAGTATAATACCATATTATTTATAACCGTTTTTTCAATGAACATTGAAACTTTTTTTCTTTAATGGTGGATCAATATATATTCTTTAATTTATTCATATCATTATTTATTTATTAAATAATAAATTCTAAAATAATTACTCATTATATATTAGAAAAATACATTTCTTTGAACAAGAAAGATTTCCTTTTCAAATGAAAAATCATATTCTTATTTCATAGCAAACCATATTACTTTTTATGTATATTATAGTAATAAATATCAACACAAATTCAAATAATTAATATAAATATCCATTTATAAAATATATAATAATTAAATAATTCTTTAAATATATAAAAATAATAATAAATCAGGTTAATGATATATACTTAACCAATAAATAACATATATTTTCTTACATGAAATGAACATAATTACTAATCTAATTTAAAATGAGAATCTAATTAAACATATCAAATTTATGTAACCATATAATTTGTATCTTACCTTTTTCTTGGGATCATATAGTAGTAACCCTAATGGTTATACAATGGTGACCATTAATGGCTATTGCAACGGATATATATCTTCTATATTCAATTGTTATATTTTCCTATATATAATATTACTTCTCTAAATATCAAACAACCCATCCTCTAATTTCATCCTTAAAATTCTTATCATATTTGTTTTGGTTTTCCTTATTTTTATAATTATTTTTGATCAGATGATTATCATGGAGGATCATGATGAATCATACTTTGATCTTATTGTCCTTCAATTTACTTGTTTTAATAATCCAAATATACTCTATTGATATTATAGAATATATTAATCCTTATTTTTTAATTTTATATTATTAATAAAATTATGTTATTTTATTTTATTTTATACTAATGTTATATTCTAATTTTATTTTGAAAAAAAATTAATTTATAAAATGAATATACATACTAAAAATCCGATTTATTACTGTTAAACCTTTGTTTTTTATATTTGACCTACTAATGATAATAGTTGTATTTGTTGTCAATAAGAATGTATTAAATGAATGAAGAAGTCAAATATGTGTAGAGGAGGATGACCTTGGATGTTTAATGAATAATTTAATAATACTAAGAAGAACAACAGTTCCCAATCTGGGTATAAACATGTGATGGTTATTGAATTAGTCATAAGTCTAAGACATGTGCCAAGGGTACTTTGAAGATGGAAAATTGTTGACATATGATAAATTTTGATATATGGAAAAGTGATTTGAAAAATTCTTAAAATAAGTTTAATGTGTTGAAAAGAACTATAAAATCTTGGGAAGGAGATAATAAGGATGGGGATAGCCATAAAAACTATGAAGAATATTCATAGAATAATTTTTAGGAGGTTTATAGAATTATAATTAGTAATTTTATAGTCTGAGTATGATAATAAAATTTAGCCAAGTCTTAAATAAGATTCCCAAGTAGACTAGTACCTATGTAGGTTGAGTAGAAGGGAAACCCTACTAAAACATAGCCAAGGGAAGGAGCACATGTAAGGAAGATCATGCATGGGGTAGCACATATCAATAATTTAGATAAAAATAATGTGTATCCTCCCATGTGCAAGGAGACATGACATACCTTGAACGAGCACTGGCACCCATGATAAGTTCAATGGATGGTCTATGCAACGTTAGAAGTTATTTATCAGATATCACCAAAATCAAAAAATAATTTGGGATAGATACTTATAAATATAACATGTTAAATAAAAAAATAGTTCTTTGACATCACATTTAACCTCCACATGATGGGTTTTACTGTCCATGGGGTTTTTAATGAGAAGGAGTTTTCATGATGTTGTTTCATGTGAGGATGACTTGATGAATTTGACATTGAATATATATCCAACAATAATGAAGTATGATCGTGTAGCTAAGGGGATTAGAATGTGATTGAGTAGTGGTATGTAAAATATTGTGTAGTTTCACATATGATGGTCTTTTACAGTTGATCCACTAGCTGCATACCCCAAAGTTGATTCTCACATTCATTCCTTATGGTCAATCAATTGATTTCATTCCTCACATGGCTGATCCTTTGACCAAATCCCTTATGGTCAATCATTTGAGTTGATCCATGTGGTCTATAGTCCACACAATTAGTTCATATGAATTAAATTTAAAAAACAGAGGAATAGATCTAAAGATTATATTATTTTATCCATTTAAAATAAATTATCAAGTGGCCTAAATTTGTGTCATGATCCTAGAATTAATGATGAATCGAAATACAGATGTGTGTTGTGTTGTAAGATTTAGAAAATACTTCAACATCTATGAGATTTATACTACATGGGAATTATTGCATATGTGGATAGGTTTCTATATAAAAATTATGTTGAAGATGTAAATCATAAGTTCAGGATAAAATATTCAATAGAATAATATAGAAAAATATCTAGGTTTATATTTAGGTTGATGTAGAAGTAAACACATATAACATAAAATAACCAAATATCTCATGATGTAAAAATATAATAATAGATAATTGGAAGTTGAGATTTTTGGGAGTTTCAATGTTTAAAAATTATAAGGGTTATTTCTAATTATTCCTAGATAATGAATGTAAAATCATTTTTTTAATATACTAAAAATATAGGACCAAAAATGGTAAGATTCAAGGAGAGTTAAAAATATAAATGTTTTGTGGAGACTCAAAGAAAAATACCCATGCTAGAAAATGAATATAAATACGAGAATGAGGAATAAAGTTTTTATGTGAATTTGAAATTCTAATGCATATAATATGATTAAAAAATGAGATATTTTATTAGATATCATTACGCTTCATATTCATTGAATCTGAAAATAGTAATACGAAGAAGAAAATAGGGAGGATAATATCCCTATATATATTTTAGTTATCAAAGAAGAATAAAAATATTGATTTGATAAGGTAATTATTGTATTGTTTCAATTTAATATCTTGTTTTCTAGGCTCTTAATTAGTTATAAGGATACTATCCATGAATTCATGCTCCATTGGACAAATAGATCATCTTGAAGATCATTATGAGTGGATTATGTGCAAGGTATTATTCTTAAGTTAGAGTAGTCAAATTATATTAACATCATATCTTAAAATTTATGTTTTAACCTTAAATTCTTTTCTAAATATCTATTTCTACAAAAAAGTTAAGGAAAAACCTTAATGAATTGGTGGTACTTATATAAATAACACTATCATCTATAGGAGGCTAAATAACTACAGGGTGGTAATTTATATGGTAGGACTGAAGGAAGAATGTTGAAATTATCTTATATCAATTTTTTATAATATATTGTAAGAATATTTTTGAATTTGGGGATATATATTACCTCATTCTATTATAATCAATTTTTCATATTTTATTTATTACTCCAGGTCTTGAAGCTTGACCCATACCATGAAATTATAGGCTCTCACATTGAGGCCAAAAGTTATAAATTTTTATGTGATAATATTATAGTTCATTCTACATTTCATAGTAAGGTAAGTTTCAAGTTCACATCATTAGATCCATATTTATTGAACGAAATTGGGGTTGGATTTATATGAGGGGATAAAAAATGAATGAAAGTAAAATATCAATAATTTTTTTGCACAATAACTCACCCCAAATGTCCCTTCATGATCCATTAGAAACTATAAGAGGTATTTGAGCATATTAATGCCTATGATTGTATCATAATTATTCCCCATATTTTTATTTTCCAAATATCTATATAAAGTACATATTTAAAGATAATTTTTGATTTCTTCTGAGGGAGGACTCAGATTCCATCGCACTTAAAATTGAAGGATAAGTTTCAACCATAACCTCAAAAAACATGAGTTAGATAGTGAAAAATAGATTGAGAAAAATCTCAAAGATGGGAAAAAAGGATGAATCATAATTTTATACTGATCTATGTGATAATTTATAATATCAAAAATAAATTGATAATGATCCTTTTGATAAAGAAATTTCATGTTATGTAGAGTATGGAGAATATGATTCAATAAAAATAATTATAAATTTCCACTATCAATTTGAATGGTATGTGAATAATGTTCCTCATGAATCAGTTTAATATATAATTTTTTTCATGGTACTTCTTGGTGATAGTGCACAACTAGAAGAAAATATCAATAAATTAGAGATTAATTAAGTATAAAATTAAAAAAGTGTAATATTATCAAAAAACTAGTTTATGTCATGAGATAATATATGGATAATTTCAACAAAAATATTTCATTGATGGAATAAAAATTCCAATGTTATAACTATGAGAAATAATTAATAGAAACATTTCTTACAGAATTTATCCATTATTTTAAAAAGATATACAGAAATTATATTAATGGAAATGATACACAATTATAAATCTAATATAATAAGTTCAATGGGATTAATAATTATATATATAAAAAATAAAAAATCAATATTTTGAGAATATTTTGTGAGATTTGGAATTCATCTAGAGGTCATTTGAGGGTTAAAAAGGTTCCCACAACAAGATGTTATTTGAGATTTGGGTAAAACTAAAAAATATTGAAACTACTCATGTTATAACATTGAAAACTATTGATAAAAAAGATTCATCCACAAAATATTTAATAAATTATCTTTATACTCATAATAACAATAAATAAGTTGATACCATATAAATAAGAACACACTTCATGTTTGTTAAAAAGGCACCATCCATCTCGAAATAAAATTAATGTACTAATTCTGCTAAATAAAATTATGTGGTTTTCAATATATATATATATATATATAAAATTGATGATTAAAAGTGGTCATAAACCTATCACTATGTCTATTGTAGATATAATAATTATTGGATGATTTTATTTTCTAATAAAAGACCAAAATGTTGAGAACAAGGCCCATAAAAATAGGATTAATTTTTCTAAAAATTATAGACAATAATTAATCCAATTAAGAAAAATATGATTTATAAGATATTTATAATGATGTAATAGGTTTAGGAATAGATAATTAGATTTTTTTGGAATAATCTATCAACTAAAGAAGTTTAAAGATAGACTATAGTGAGGGAGAGAAATATTTATAATAAATGACATCCAGAGTTGAAGAAATTGTTTATAATAAGCATTTATATTATTATAATGAATTAATTTGGTATATACACTCATTTTGGTTATGATAAAGAAAAATATTCGTGTGAAAAAACGAAGTTTTAAAATAAAAAAATAAAAAAATAAAACCATAAAATATTATGCAGGAACATTAGGAAATTTTGGAAAACAATAATAGGAAAGATTGTTTAAAAAATTCCCTAAAATATAGAATTTGTTCTAAATTAAATGGGATAATCTATTTTTATTTTCTAAATAAAGGGAACACCATGGACACATAAAAACAATCCATGAATGCATATATTTTAATCACGAAAAAGGAAAGTATAAAATTAGTCTAATAAAACAAAAAGGTGCCAGTTCTTTGAAAAATACTCTCAAGAGAATATGTAGAGATTTATACTAGGCTGAGTCAGTTTCAAAATATATTTTGATTATTTGCCCATTTAATGCAGAAAAAGGTTAGAATAATGGAAGACAAAAAAGAAAGTGAAAGTTTATAATGAGAAGAATAAATACAATATGAATATCTTCAATTTTATGAGAGTTTTTTAATAAATGAAATCCCAAAAGTTCTTATAAATATGTGTGGAAGGTGTAAGTAATCTGGTTGCATTGAAAATAATAGTATAACTATGCTTTTATCCTAGTAATAAATATTAAAAATAAGTGATTAAAATAATAATGAACCAGTTAATAAAAGTAATTTATTATAAAATGATAATATGCCTAACATGCACAAGAACGAATACAGAATAAGAAAATATTCCATACAAATGAGAGTAAAGAAAATATTAAAGACCAATCATGTTAGTAAAAATGCTGTAGTAAAAAATGGAAATTTGTATGAGAAAATATTCTCAAAAGTTCTGTATACATTGATGAAAATAGTGTTCAAATTATTTTCTTAATTCTGTGTTGTATTTTATGCTCTTGAATATAGGTAATTGAAGACGATTATTAAAGGTGTGAGTGCTATCATAACAGGAAAACAATATAAAAACAAGGAAACAAGAATCACTATTCTAGAATTGATGAATGATTAAAGAGTTACATCATGGTATTTGATCAATATGAAGCATTTTAGAATTACCCCCTTAAAGATACTGACCTTGATTATGATTAGTTAGAGTGTATCCTAGAGATGAATAAAAGTTTTATGGATATTGATAATCCTTATTTAATAAAAAATAGATAACTATAATGTACATAATTTTTAATGTAGTTTTAAGATACTTTAAGGTAGTTAACCATGATGAAGGATTATGTTCCCTAACCAAGGGTGAGTTTATAAAATTTATGAGGCTACAAAATAAGATCTTATTTGGGTGAATATGAAATCTAGACAACACTTAGTGTTTTTGGTCATTAAGGTACTTCTATCACCTTCTAGTAAATTTTATTGGTTATATCAAAAATAGTTACAAAGGGGGAGTGTTGGATGATAAGGAAATAGAGTAAAATGAGGAATTATATAGGTTTGTTATGTTTTTGGTGAACTTTTTATATAGTTTATATATTTCTCATGAAAAATTTAATTATTAAACCCTAAAAAGATACTTTTGGGAAAGGTTTCACTTGAATGATCATTTAATGGGAAACATTGAATACCTTAGTTACTCAGAAGTATTTTCTACACTAGGTTTTCTTATTTAGACTTATAGTTTTGTAACCTCAGGTTCCTAGATAAGTGTACATGTGGTTCCAATCCGCATTCCATTATTTCAAGGTGAGTAGAAAAATAAGAAGTGGAAATAGAATCTGGTGGAAGATAAAATCCAACCCTTATCTTTATTTTTATTATTAATAATGGGGACAATTATCGGATGTCAAAACAAACATATTGGATTAAAATTTATTGATTGAATTTAAAAAAAAGTAGAATATTGAATGTCCCATGATAATGGTTGTATTAATTGTTAATAATATTGTGTTGGATAAAGGGTGAATACCCGTATGTTTAGAGGAGGAAGAGCTTCGATGTTTCTTGAATAATACAAGCATATTAAGAAGAACATGAGTTCCTAATTAAGGTATGAAGATGTGAATATTTTTTTATTTGTTATAATGTTTAAGATATATGACAATAGTGGTTTTTAGATGGTACATTTTTTATAATATTTAAAATTTAAAGAGTAAAAATAGGATTTGATGAAGACTTTGAGAATAAGTTTATTTTGTTACAAATAACTTTAAAATATTGGGAATGAGATTTTAAATATGGGGCTGATACTAGAAATTATAAATAATTCTTAATAAATAATATTTGAGTAGGATTATAGCATTAAATATATTAATTTTATATTTTGAGTATGTTAAAATACTTGTCCAGGCCTCAGCTAGGCAACCCAGTACTTGACCAAGCTATGCTTAAGGGTATCCCTTCTAAGAACCAGTTGAGAGGAGGAGGAAAAGTGTAGTTTATCATGAAAATTTTATCATATATTAATCATGAAGATGATAATGGTTCTTATCATTCAATGTGATGGGTTAAAAGATAGATACAGAGAAAGAATTTGAACCCATAAAGATATCATTGGCAAGTCGATGGAGCACACATAGTTATATAGTTATTCTCACCCAAAGCCAAAATTTATATGGGATGAATTTCCAAAATCACATATTGTTCACCCATTTTGAAAATCTCATGAATATTCACTGAATAAAATGACTCTGCTTCAATTATTTTTTCATCCTATGTGTGTTAGGTTTTCTCTATGAATGGGTTTCTATATGTGAAGGAGTTCATATGACATGTTTCCTTACTAGGATAACTGAGTGACTCCAAAATAAAAATGGATATCTAATTTTTTTGGGTTGATCAAGCTGATAAGAGGATAATAATTTGATAAAGTACTGGTCTTTAAATAACAATAAACATTCACACATGAGAACCTCTAATGAATGATTTGTAGACCATATGCCTCAAGGTTGAATCACACATTCCTGCCTCATGGTTGATCCATTGAACAAATGCCTTGTAAAATTGATAAATTAACTACATTCCACAAAAATGATCTTTGTTGTCAATACAAATGGTTATGTTTCCACATATTTACTTCAGATGGATTAATGAGAAATTAATTGTGGAAAAAATCTAAAAATACAATTTTATTGGGAATTGAAAGTCAAGCATCACAAGTCCATTATTTGTGATGTGATCCAAGAATTAATGAATAATGGGAATCCATGTGTGTTTTTTTGTAATAATTTTTTTAAAATAATTCTGTTCCCATGAGAGTCATATTGATTGAGAATTCATGCATGTGTTGATGTGTTTAATTATTTAAAATATTAGGAAATAATAATTCAGTAATTCATGATATTTTATTATAGAGGAAAATATTGAAAACTATCTGGGTATTGTTAAGTTCAAAAACAATGATACCCATGAAAATTAACAAATTCGAAGATCGAAAGATTTAAAAGTAAGACTATAGATAATTTAATTATAAGATTTTTGGGAGACTCTATGTTTTAATATTATAAGAGATACTTATGATCCTTTTGGTTTAATCAAAGGAAAATCATCCATTTTAATATGATGAAGATACTGTGTTTTAAATAGGGATATTTTAATGAGTAATGAATCAATAAGATATTTGGAGATTCAATAAAAGATAAAAATTCTTCATAGTGAATATGAATATCAGAAGAAGGAATAGAATTTTCGAATGTATCTGAAATTATGTTGCATATAATATGAGTCAAAAAAAGAGATAGAGTCTTAGATCATATCATGAAACATATTCTTTAAATATGAAATAAAGAATATGAAGAAAAGTGGGTAGCTGATACCCCGATATATCTTAATAGTATCAAAGAATAATAAATAGATCGAGTTTAGAAGGGACTGATTATGTTTCTATAATTAAAGATCTTACTATCCAAACCCTATATAAGGAGGAACTTGGTTGTGTTCATGCATTCATGATCTCATTAAAAAATAGATCATCCTGAAGAGATTGAGGGGAGGTTGATGTGCATGGTATAATTTTGAAGATATCTGATATTTAGAAGCATCTTATAAGTAGATATTATTCTTAATGTTCAGACACCCTATGGTTTTATAGGTATATGGTTTAATCAAATAGGGATGGTGAAACTTTAATGAACTAGTGGTGAAAGTATAAATAATACTATCATCTAGTAAAAGGCTGGAAAACTATAGGTAGTTAATTTTCATCGCTAAAAAACAAGGAATAACATTAACAATATCTAACATCAAACTTATGTAATATAGTATAAAAATATTATATTCTTTTAGGATTCATACTACCCTCATTATATTGTAATCACTATCCCATATTTTAGTTATTACTATAGGTACTGTAACTTTATCTGAACCTAGGAAGGAATAAACTCTCACATTGAGGCTAGACCCTGTAAATCTATTTGTGATGATATTATTGTTCATTCTATAGTTCATACCATGAAAAGGGTTGACAATGCATCATTAGATCCATATATATTTACCAGGATATTATTTTTATTTAAAAAAGGGGATATCCAATGAATGAAAAGTAAAAGCCGATAAAAGATGGGTACACTGATTCACCTTCTACCTCTAAGTGTCCCTACACAATCCACATAACAATAAAACATTCTTAATGACATTTTATACTTTTTATATCAAAATAACACAACTAGCTTCATAAAATATAATTTTTATATGCATCTTGGTTCTCTTTCCATTATGGTGAATGATATATATAATTTTTAGTAAAACATTACATTTTATGGAAAAAATATATAGTAGATTATTGAAATTCAAGGTATGATGTATATTTTACCCATATATTATCATTGTTATTGGTGGATAAATTTCATGATAAATAATACTATTTATTTTCACCATTGCATAAAAACATTGAGCTAATTTTGAATGTTGAAAGTGGGTTTCTATTCAAGATACAAAGCATGGGGTATTTTAATTAAGTTATTCTTTATAGAAGATAAACATAGGGTTTTTGATTATTGTACATGAATTCTTGAAAATCACCATCGAATAATTCATAAAGAAGTTGATGTTGTAAACCCAACAAATATTGACTTTAAAAAAATTATTTACTTGATTGATGACAAAGGAATTAACCTTTTAAAGTAAAATATGATGGTAATAAAGAGACTTGGTGATATCTTTATTGGATTTATATAGTGGGATAACTCAAATACAATAACTAGTGTTGGATAGATATAGTGAGGGTTTTTATTGTTGTTAATCATCCCCTTGTTTATGGATTGATACAAATGTGTGGAGGGGATAATCATTGGATTTGTTTTGAATATTCATATATTTCTCTTTTTTATACTGCTATGGAAATATTAGTCATGAAAATAATGACATTTTAGTTAACTTAGTTAATTTTACTCTTAAGATAGTTCTATAATTTGGAGCATAACTATGTTCTAAAAGTTCAATGCTTATAATTGTCAATATTTCAAAGAAAAATAAAGTCAGAGAAAATATTTAAGGGATCCAGACTACAATTCCATATCAATATCATGGGAGAGATAATGTGGTATATTTATAGATTATATTTAGTTTATATGTGTTTGTTGATATCAAGAATAATTCTAGAGAAATGGTGTGGTTGGGAGTTGGATATGGTCCTCCTGATATAATGATTATTAAAATTATATAAAATTATCCTAAAACATTTTTAAATTATTCATCATGAAATATTATATATTTTTTTTGACACTATGGTTAGGGTATACCCATATTGGACTAATGATTATAATAAAAACAATACTACTAGTAAGTCATCATAACCAGGTTCTTAGAAGAGTATGTCATGAAATTATAAGAGGATTAAAAAATGACAATGTGAAGGGGAAGAGAAGGATGGTGTAGGGGGTTTTTGTTGAGTTTATTTTACAAGGGGAACATTTAAACACCTAAGTGGACCATATGAAATCAAATGTTAATTTGGTAGAGTTTGTTGTTTTCTAGCTCCATTGGGGAAATAAAAACCATATGTTGGATTTACTAGGGGAATATAAATCTTAATATATATTGAATTCCCCTTTTTTAGAGTAATAATTATTTCATTTACAATGTTATTATGACTTAATCAATGTCCAATAGCATGGAATATTTTATATTGTAAGTACATATGGGTGTTTAGAATGTTTTTTATGGAATGGGTGGGACATGCCGGTAGTATTTCCATTATGTGGAAGATTGATAAACTTTTTACGATAAAAAATACTCCCAATACCATATTGGGGATACTTTATTAGAATATAGTCTGAGGGTTGGAACTTTATAGGGGTGTTTGGATAGCCTAATGGTGCTGAAAAGTAGAAAACATGGTATATTTAGTTGATTATTAGATGATTTTTTATGGTTATTTTATTTTAGGGTGAGGTTTCAATAAAATTCACTATGGTAAGTATAACATTTTTTTTTTCATTGGAACATTAGTTCAATAAATTATTTTTAGGATTATGTAGGTGAAATTAATTTAGACGATTTAAGTGACAAAGGGGATCCATTTTTATAGTGTAGTGGAAGAAACTATAGTATATAAATATATGAGTGTTTTGATATATTTTTGGAATCATCTGAGTGGACATCAATGTATCCCTATTTTAAAAATTTAAATTTAACTCCTATTACTTCAAACCACAATCCTATATTGGTGTTATTTAATATGGGTAAGGTTTTCTATCTAATAAATAGGTGTTTCATGTTTTCAATAATGTGGGTAAAAGGCTCATATTATAAAAATATTATCAAAACATTAGGGTATGATTATGGAAAAAATGTGTTTTATAAAATTCAAGTATTGAAATATGATCGTTAAAAGTGGGATGAGAGTCAATAATAAAATTTTGATAAGGATATCCCATGGAATAAGTGTGACTTACACTATCTTTTTAGTTGTCTGATGATCAGTGAGGTACTTGAGAGGATCCATCTTCTAGAAAATTATCTCAATTCCTTACTTCCATGTAAGGATAAATATTGGAATATTAATTATAATGTTTTCCATGTGATGTCGGGGTATATGAACAGAAATCTTTTTCATCAATGAGTATCGTCTAGAAAGATAAATAACATTATCTACAAAATTAATTTTACGGATTACTGTTTGGTTGATACTAGAGAGGACATTTAAAAACAATGACACATTTAAATAAGATAATTTTAATATTATATTGAATGGTTATATTCATTATAGTATAGGAGTGCTTATTTATACTTGTTGGTAAAAAGTCTAATGATAGTTTGATTAGTAATACTCTTGGGGATGAGGTTTAAAATTACATAAAGTGTAATGATTCTATAATGTATCACATATTTGATGGGATATATCTGATATTTTACAAAATTTCTTTACATGTAACAATAATTTATGTTTTCAATCTTATAAATCTGTTTTGGAGGGGTATTGATGTTTTTAATCCTTATAATGACGACCTTATAACATTGTTTCCAAAGGATTCAAGATTGAGTTTTATTTCGGAGTTTCAACTAATTAACCATTGTAATGAGATTTATGATTTCTTTTAAAATGCATTGGATAATAGATTGATGATTATTCCTCTATATTTCATTTTTGAAGTTCAAAGTGAATTTCTATGTTAGTGGTCGATTATGGATAGTGAAATGATATCCCATGAAGTGTTCCAATTTATGAATCCGAGATCAGCGGCTAGAAAATATTTAATTTATCTTAATCTTTTTAAGATAAAAGCATATATTAAAGTAGATTTGGGGTTTTGTGGTAAAAATTTGACGAAATATGAATTTTATGAGTTTTTTATTAGAAAATTATGATATGTTTCATGATTATTTCTTATAGGATCTATGTTAGTGATGAATTCCTTGAAATATTTTTTTATTCGTGAGGTTGGAGTATGGGTGATCATATTTCTCCTTATATTTTTATCATTTTGATGATGTATTATCTAAGATAATTTCTAATGTTATTGTAAAGGGGAAAATTAAAGGTTTTAAGGCCCATTTAAGTGGACCTGTTATTTTATATCTCACCTTTTTTATGATTTTTTATAATTATATGTGGAAAATCTATAGGAATGACATAATATTTCCTCAATCACTCAAAACTATTACAATTCATCAGAGAGAAAAGTTAACGTCTACAGGTTTGTGACATAGTTTAGTAAATTGGTCATTCAAGAATATAGAGATGAACGTTGTTTAATTATAAGTTTTCAATATGTTAGAAATAAAAATAAATATATTGGATTTGCAACTAATATTGAAATGTCTAAAAGTAGGTGTTCTATTCAATTGTGTTGACAACTTTTAATTACATTAATGGGTGGATGTGGAATGATTTTTCAAGGATATAAAAAGAAATTATATTAAAATATATAGTGCATTAAATTTTTATATATACTATATCTCTCTATAATTTTAAAAACTCTATAATAAATCTTTTTACTCCATGTTTGTAAATTTATGGAGGTTTTAGGATGATGCGATAAAGATGATCGATTTGTTCATATTGGATTGACTTTGATATTAAAAGGAGGATGGTGGTTTAAGATTCTAGAATATGAGAAATTTTATTATTGCTTTCCATGAAAAAATAGTGTTAGAGGTTTTTGGATTGACTAAATTATATTAATATGTATGTTTTAAGGGATAAATATTTCATATAGATTAATTTAATTTGTTTTATTTAGGAATTATGAACAAGTTTCGTAAAATTATAGTGTTTTGGGATATCAGGATATTTTGATGGATAATATTTTTTGATGAATTGAAAATACCCAATTAGTAAATATTTAGAGGGATATATAGATTTGAGGTACTCAGAGTAGTTTTATTAACTTATATATTACTCTTAATCTTAAATATATATTTTTTCATTGAACAATATAGGATTATTTGTTTAGGTTGGTGTGTTGAAAAGATTAATACTTTAGTTTATGAAATTTTTATTTTATGAAATTGAAAAAATCATTCTATTGAGCATCTTTATTCCTTAATAAAGGTCTTGGGATGGGCTCTTTTAGAGCAGCACTCAGGATGATATTTACTTAGTGAAGCTGGGTTATATCTACACCATGGGAAGATATGATATTTGTTTTGATATATACTAGAAGGGATTATTACCTAAAAGTTTTAACATAAGGTTGAATTGTTTTAGTGTAAATTAGGATCTAATCTACTACCATTAGAGATATTTTATAAAGAATGAATGCAATTTACATGATATTTTTTAGTCTATAATATTATTCTTAACTCAAATATTCATGTGATTTTTCATTATTGGGGTGTCCATTCAGTATGAGAGGTGTAGGGTAAGATGGTTTCTACCTGTTTAGATGAGGTTGTGTCCATTTTTGATGGGTTTTCTAGTGGGTCAAACACATTTGTATCCATAAGTTTTCATTTTTTACTATTATGTGTTTTATCAGGATATTGTGAAATTATTTAATTTTTAATAAAATGGTGTTTTATGATGATGTTTTTATTGAATACTCTATTATTTTTTTTGGTTTTTAGAGGATCTCTAGAGTTGATGGTATGAACTGATATTTTGTAGTTCATGTAGAAAGGTGGCCCGTAAGTGGGGGTTATTAAGGTTAATGTGGATGATGTAATTTTTGAATATGATCAAGTAGTAGTTGGTATTATTGGGTACCACCCATTAGGGAAAGTGTTGGTTTATATGCATTAAGGATTTATTATTTTAGGGAGTCTATTGGTTTCTAAAGTAGTTTTCATTTATGTCGGGATATGTTTTGTGAGTAAACTAGTGTAGTTCCATATTTTATTAGAGCTGTATCATTATTTATTTATTTATTTGATTCAATATTTATATAGTTTTTGACCTCATTGGGACTCATTATGAATGAAATTATCATTTTTATTCAGATTTTTATTTTCTTATTTCACTTTTTTAGGAGAACTAGTAATTTGGTTACACAAAATTTTATACGGTTATGTTTTTTGTATCATGTTTAAATTTTTCATAGTTGTTTACAATATATGAAAATGAATTTTTTATTTGATGATTTAAAATTTTAAATAATTTCCCCTAAAAAAACACTTGTTATAATTATTTATTAATATATATAATATAACTTTTATAATAATATAATGTATTTTATATTATAAATATATTTCATTATTAATAACTGACACTTCCTTCTATCATGGAACAAAATAGGATTCATCATTTTTAAAATGTAAAATATTATGAGTTAAATAACACATATTACAATAAGGTAAATTTACTAGGTTAAAAATATTTTTTGTTTAATAATGATTTCATCTCTGTATTCATTACTGAAACCCATTTATCTTTATGCCCCCTTTCCATTACATCACAAAAACAATTTCATTCTCACTTTACCAAGGATCATAAAATCCTTTGGTGAATAGCCAACATAATGAGTGTGATTCCAATATTATCTCTTAATTAAAACAATATATTCTTTAATATCCCATATAACTATATCATCATAAAGATTAAAGGAATTAAAAACCTTAAATTGAACACATTCCCCTTCAAAATTATTCCACACATAAATATTATCATAAAAATCCAAAACATAATAAAATTGTGAATTAAAAACTAGATCAAGAATAAAAAAACCATTATAATTTTATGATTTTATTTTCCCCATTTATCGATGATAGTTATGCTATGATCCACTATAATCTATTTAGTTCAATTTAACCACAAGATTAAAAAATTTGTATCCAAACTCATTTTGTTCATATGTAACAAAAAAACATTGTGAAGTGTTACAATCTAATTTGTATATTTCACCATTAAAAACAAAAAATAAACTTAATAACAAAAATAATGGTCAATATATTTAGTTTCTTTAACATATATATATATATGTCCATCATCCATATGAACTTGAAAATCAATTGTTAGTTGTAAGTTAGTAATATAATTAGAATTAAACAATACCTCCCTTTAAATGTAATCAATTTTTTTCATAGTGAAAAACTAAAAGTCATTAAATTAAATAAAATTTCATTATCATTAATACACCATTATGTTTAGGTGTCATTTAATATCAAATACGTTTTTTCTTATACTACTCATCAAATGGTGGACAATACTCACATAAATAATTGTAGTGAACAAATTTTGGTTCATAACCATATCTATCTCACAAAAAATATAAAACTAATTAAAACACTAAGCACATGAATTTTATAATTAGAAACATAAATAGAAAAATTCCATGAATAATCATCAACTAAATTCATAAAACAATTCGCATGAATTAGTGTAATGGGTTTCATTGGACTATAAAAATCAAAACATACCAATTCAAGTACCTTTGAGATTCTGTGTGGATGATAATTACCAAAACAATATATAATGTTTTTTCAAATAAATGATCAATATTTATTTAATTTTACACCTTTTAAACCTATGCTAAATTATTTCTTGAAAAAAACCATTTTAATTCACATTTATGCGAATGTGTACCATGGTTTTGAAACATTATATCACCCAAATAATATGTCATGTAAACAAATAGAAGAATTAGTCTAGTGAAAACCTAGCCAATTATTTCTCAAATCCAAAACAAAGAAATATTTTGAAATGTAATACTATATATTTTAAAATATATAATAAAATAAATAATAATAAAAAACTTTTATATAAATAAGTTTCAATAATACCTCTAAGGTAAGTAATTTGTTTCTTCTAAATCATCCTAATTGGAGTGCCATTCTACCAAAAAATATTCATCATGCCTATAAAACTGTTATATCCACAATTACCATTATTTTAATTCTCAAAATTACCTAATATATAGGATATAAAAAATTACTTCCTCTATGTTATATGAAAGAAGACACCAATGTCAATTACCTGAGATGTATCATTATAAGAAACATTGATATAATTTTCATCATAAACAATATTAAGATCTCCACTATAGTAGTAAAAATTGGACCATACCCAGAACCATTCATATTTTTATTTTTTTATCTCATTGTACCATAATATTTAATTTCATATAAAAACATTTTAATATACCTTTTCTCACCACAACAATGAAACTCAGACCTATTTTTTAAATCCTTTACTTTCTTCTTCCCATGCATTTACATCAATGACTCTATACCTAATTTATATTTTGAATTATGTCATATTATCTATAAACGAATGTTATATGGATGACCATAAATGTGAAAATTTATTTAATTATATATTCAAAATGATATATAAAATGAAATTCATATTCATAATAATATTAGGAGTAGCAAGGGGATGGATTAGGTATGAACTCATCACTGGGTGACGGGGTGGGGGGGGGTGAATTATTGTTGGTGACTTTTAAATCAATTTAATCATTTAATATTTTAATTTTTTGACTATATAACTTGTTAAGGTGAAAGGATCTCAAGTTTAATTTTATAACTGTCTCCTTTACATGAAACATATCCAAAAAACTCAAACACACACAAGGAAACACATAAGGAGAACAATCGTTTATAATTTTCACCTTTCATAATGAAAGGATAATCCTCTATGTGAAATGATAAAATATAGATCACACTACCCACTAGAAAATCTCTAGGATAATTACACTATTGTATCATGTAATTACTGATAATGCATCCCAATCAATTTTTTGGTGTATCCCTTACCTTTACAAAGATATTTCCAGAGATAAAATAAGATATTCTGACAAAAACTTTGAAATATACCTTATTATTTATGGGATAACTATTTTTTTTATTCTTATTAAATTTCATAAAAAATTAAACATTTAATTTTCTTATACACATTATCACATACAACCAATTCTTATTCTTATTCTTATGAAAAAGTGTTAGAATCTTTACTTCCTTTTGTGAAAACTATAATGAAAAACTCCATATTTTTTTGAACTTCCTCGAAAACATGGAATATTCAACTTCTTATTAGTCCTTTGTCTCATTATAGTTTAGTGAAACACAAAAAATTGGATATTTTCCTCTCTTTTCTTTAAATCATAGACATTGTTCAAGAATATAACATTTTTATCTCATTTTTTGATACTCATGAATATTTTTTTTGTACTATACAATATCAGATATAACTCACTCCTCAAAATTTATACAAAACATATAAAATCTATAAATTTATATAAAATAAAATTATTTTTCAGATTATCTATTTCACCTTCTATTTATTTAACCTATGAGTATCTTGGTTTGAATTAAAAACATTTTTAGTAATTCAAACTCCCAAAATCATTTGTTCATGGTTTTTTATCAGATATACAATACTTAACCTCTTTAAAAACATCCTTAAAATCTTGTTCCATAATTACATGAAATCCATGTTGATAAATAAAACTATTTCAGCCCTCTTATCCACCTTCAAAAATAAAAGTTTCTCTATTCTATCCATGAAACCCGCTTATTTTGAAGCAACAATTAAATATATATTCATATATTTATACATAAAATAGTTTTATCTCCGACCACCTTATTGAATAAACAAAGTGAAAAAAATTCTTATTCCTTATTTAATCTTGTCATTCTCCCACTTCTATCCATGACAATTTGTACAAAAATAAAACACAAATAATTATATATTCATGTATATTTTTGGATCATGGAAACTCAATTTGTGACATAAATCTACCCAAAATTTATTTTTTTCACTCTTCATAATTATTATAGAATCATGATAAACCAATATTGATATTTTTTTCCTAATAAAGAAAATCATAACTAGAATCATATCGATCAAATATTTCTTTAGAAGCTATTGTTGTTGAGATCACAGTATTTTCTTGTGACTTAAAATTAATAAAAATTACATGCTTCAAAAAGTTATATGAGATGCAATATAAGTCATACACAATGCTGAATTCACATGAAAACTTTCTGGAAGTCATATGAAAATTCCTTAAAGTCATACATGATTATAATTTATAAAAAAATTACTTCAAATTCAAAAAAAAAGGAATTTACAAACAAAAATATTTTAGAAGCCATACAAAATAACAAAATTCATTAAAAAATCCTCCAAAAGTCATAAAAAATGATCAAAGTCACATGATATCCACAACACTTCAAAATTTAATCTTTCACTCAAAAATATAGATATAACTCTGAATGATTCATCAAAAAATATAATGGATTTCACTTTAGAATTCTCAATGGGAATTACAATATTCAAATAAAATTTTCATTTAATATAATAAATATTTTTAATTTGTTAGAGAAATATCTCTTAATTTTTAATATATATAAATTAATATATGTAAAATTCAAAACAACCTTCCAAGATGTGTTATCTAATTAAGTACCTAATACAAAGTAACACAATACTTGATAACTTTTTCTTTAACAATAAGCTTGGTTAACCAATAGAATTCAAATATTATCTTATTCATACTAATTACAGCTATTATTAAAAAATTTGACATCATGCTCCATCAAAACACAATCCTCATTGACATTTAATAAATCACACATAAGGTTGAATTGGGAGTCTATCCATTTTAATTTGTTAGAAATAACCATATAAAATGATGTGTCAATATATACTCATTTAATTTTTATGAAAATAAATATCATTATTTTCATATGACTTTCTCCCATTTACTCATAAATTTTTTAATTTTACTTTTTTCTCCACATTTTGGAATGAGATAAAAATTCCATTAAAGAAAAGATGATATCATTCCATAATTTAGAAATATTCCGTCAGTCATTCCAATCTATGTCTCCTTGATCTATCATTGTTGTAGAAATTAATAGTGTTTGATTTATAAAACAAAGATATCTAATACCAAAAGAGTCTGATACCAAAAAATATTTCTTGTTGTGATAAATGATGATGGAATTGAAATAACAACTAAAATAAAAATTTCCCATCAAACTAATTTTTTTCTACACTAAATTAAATACACCAATCAAAATAATTTAGGTATAAAGGCATGATTTATTTTTTAACAAATAACTCTATTTATTGTTCATCTCCTGTTATATCTGTCATTTATTAAAATTAATTTCACCCTTAATGTTAGGGACTGATTTCAATTACTAAGGACAAGAGAGTAAGAACTCATACAATGTTAATGAAATGACTTCAAGGACATTCTGGAATATTTAGATTTACATGGAATAATAATTCTAGTATATTATTATTTATTACTGCTCACTTATCTCCCCCTTATGTTGACACTCAAATCAAATTAATGTGTCTTTCCAGATTTGAAAATGTATATAACTTCACTATGGATGATCTTATCATGATATTTTATTTAAAACACTATTTATAAAATCAATATGTTTTGGTTTATTATTTATATTTTATATATTTATTTTGATAAAAATTATTATCCTTAAGGTATTTACCTTATAACTTTCTTCACCTTCAATTCCCTCCATTTTAAGCACAATTATAGTGTACAAAGGTAAGGGAATAAGGTGTATTTTGTTATTTCACAATGTGAACTACAAGGTTCAGAAGATTTTATCATACATTATTCTCTATTGTTTATGATTTTCACATATATTTTTTATGTTTCATTAATCTTTTGGTAGCATATATCTCTTCATATATTTCATTTATTTTTGTGTGATACTCCTATTTTCTATATCTATAATGTCAAATGCACTCTCAAATGAAATTTTCATTCATTTTATCACTTATTATTATGCTAGAATCATTGTCAATAAAATTTTACCATTATTCACCACCTTATTACATATTTCACATATAAATTCTTAAAATCATGGGTTTTAATTTATCAAAAATATCTAAAGAAATTACGATTCTTTATGGGGAATATTTTATTTCCCTTCAGCACTTGATTTTTCATATTCTTCTTCTATATGCTTTAATCTGTCACAATAAGTTGGATAAATTAATACAAAATCTTATTATATATTAGAAATATATTTAAATCCACTATATTTAATCTGATTAATTAATTTCATATAATTATTAATTTTAGATGAATTACTCAATTTGTAATTCTTATAATTTTTTTAATGTGATTTTGTTTCCTTCTATTCTATAAGTACCTCTTAATGTTCTCTTGAATCATGTTGGGAACAATAAGGATTTAAAATTTATTAATATTATTTTCCATGAATAATTATTCTTTCTTTTATGGATTTATTTTCTCATTTTATTCTGATACATTCTACGATGAGGGAGATCCATTTATGTGATTCTTTTGATATTTATTATTAACTTTAATGTAGAAAATATCCATTATTCAATATATAAATTTTTTACTCCACCATAATTTCCCAATAATCATAAATATTCTTTTCTCCAATATGTGATGTTTAGAATTTCCAAATTTGGGAGAATGATATTTTTGGATCTTATCCTCTACTGGGTTTTTTTTTGAGGAACCAAAACTTATTGCCCTTCTTCCCAGTACCACCGATTTAATGGTATTCCTATCTCTGTTTATCTTCATCCTTACGTGTATAGTTTTTTTTCAATCCTCTGTTTTCTAGGAAACAAGATTAATAAAAATCATTATTTATAGATATGGTTGGTAAAAACCTATTTAATCCCCCTTAATAATGATAATTACATCTTTTGATGATATTATTTCCATATAATATAGGTTTTTAACATAAAAACATCCTTATAAATAATAGTGGAATCAACTCATTTCTCCTTAAATTATGAAGAAATGGCTTGAGTGGTCTCAAAATTTTCCACTTTAATCTCTAGTTCAATATACTTCTGGTTGAAATAGTATTTATTATTTTTAGAATCCTTAAATCTATATTCAATCGTCATATTGATTTTTTAATTTGATAATGATGAATCTTATCCTTTTCTTACACAAATTATTCAATCTCCTTGATCATTTTGGATTTAACATCTAACTGTGAATTCTTGATATCTATATCATTTTTCAAATTTTCATTTAATGGATGTTTTTATTTTAAAATAATTCAATGGCCTCATCCCACTCATTTATTTTACCGAGTCATAGTTCTAAAATTCGGGATCTATTTTATTCAAGAATCACATTTACAACTTTTTTAGATTTAATTTGTTTAGATAGATTTACACATGATAAAACTGTATCTACTAAATCATTATTTATTTTCTCAAACTACTCCTTGTGATGGGTGATCTCTTTATTATGTATTTCAATAATTCCATAATCCAAATATATATGTTATTTAGTAAAATAACCCATAAAAATATTTTAATGCATCAACATATATATTTTTCACCATATGATCACTCCCACTTTTTCTTGGATCTTCTTTAGGATATTATGAGTATGAATTTTTACATATTTCAAGATCACATAAATTCCTTGATCCTATTGGGTGGGAAAGGTCATCTAATACAATGGATTTAGACTGAACCACATGTTCTTCAATATCAATGATGGATTTTTATTCTATTGTTTAATAGAATTTATGAATTAAAACCTATTCTTATTTAGATAAAAGGGATAATTTCCTCGATATATTATTATATTTATTTCTAATATTCGTTATAGTATTTATAGAATTATAATTAAAACCTATAATAGATAATTCTTGACGAAAAATAAAATTCATTATAAATTCATAAATAGACCTTCAAATCAGGGAAATAAAAAAACATCAAAAATAGATAATCCAATCAGAGGTGAAACAATCTATAATAATAACTGAGGGACTATTAAAGGATGAACTTAACAAAAATGGGGGGGGGGGGTGAATCAATTTTACTAAATTTTAAATAAATTTATAATTTTTATCATTTCCTTATTTTAATATTATCATTATTTAAGTTGAATATATCTCAAATTATCTTATCTTACCATTGTATTTTCATGTAACACATCTAAACACACAAACAGATAGACAAAGAGAACAATAAGTTATAGGGTTCACCCTAAAATATTATATGATGATCTTTTATGCGATCTTATAAATCTAAATATCACACTACCTGTTTGTAAAAACTTATGAGTGTCATACTATTTTCTCCGAACGGTTTAGATTATACACACAACACACTTATTTAGAGATTCCCATAATTAGGTATATCCCACAACATTAAAATGATATAACATGGGTAAAAATATGGGATTATGACACCAATTTATAACTCTTCCATATAATTGATGTGATGCCCATTTTTTTACTTCTTAACATTCATAGTTGTAAGTCGCCCTATTCGTTTTATAGAAACAACAATAAATATGACCACTTATTCTCCTTCTATTGAACAAGTTAAAGACATATCACTTTATTATATAAAAACTGAAACATAAAACAAATTATTTGGTATTCATCATGGATAAATCTTCATCATCATCTTTTTATTCATCCTTATTTCTCCCCTTATTAATTCTTAATCTTCTACTTTTGTGAAACTTGAACTACACTGAATCTTTCCCAATTATGTTTATCGACATAAATACATTAAACAATAATATAACAGTATCGGGTCTTATTTGATCTTTGTGAATATAATTTTGGTGTTTTATAGTATCATAAATATTTCAATTTTTAATAATTATTCAACAATATACAGATTATATTTATATTTTGAAAAATAATAGTTTTAGGATTCTCTCTTTTACTTTATATTCACCATACATAATGAATAAATTGGTTCTAATTATAATGGTTTTAAATAATCTATAATTCTTGATTCATTATTCAAGGCTCATAGTCAAATCCACAAAACTTATCAAATTTAAAAAAAATAAATGAAAACCACTTCCATAAAACTATTAAATCTCGAGTCGATATGGAAAACATTTACGAATATTTTTACTCCTTAAAAACTATATTTTTCTCCACTATATCCACCAAAACCATAAATATTGGAGGCACATTTAAAAATATAATAATGTATTTATACATAACATAATGGTGTCCATGGATTCCTAATTCATGAAAAAAATATAATGAATTATTATTAGTTATTCAGTCTTTACATCATTCCTCTCCTCTCCATGAAAATTTATATACATTTAAAACACATATAATTATATATGCAGGTATCGATTTTGATAATGGAACCTTTATTTATAGAATAATTATCTAAAAAAGCTATTCTTGTTCCTTCTTAATAATTTTTCTAGAATAATGTTAAACTAATCAAGTTTTTTCCCCTTCATTATAGAAAACGTGAAACACTCAAGATTTAAACATTCTTTAAAATACATTATTTTGGAAATCTCAAAATTTTTGTATCTCAGGAAATTCATATGATATCTCAGGATTCAAAAATTTATGCATGCCGCATTAGAATCAATAAACCCAACAAAATTCATGTGATTTTTTTTTTGAATTCTTGCTAACAATCCTCAAAGTTATACAAATTTAGAAGTCAAACACAAATCACATCAAAGTCTTAAAAAATAGAAAACATTATTTCAAAATATTTCAAAAATAATGCTGAATAATAAAATTCATATATTATACATTGAAATTAAAATGAAATGACCAATGAAATATTAAATCCTTAATATTTTACCAAATTTTAGTGTTCAATCAACAAATCCAGACTTGAATCCAAAACATTCATCATAGAGATAAAGGATTTATCACTAGAGATTATTCATGGAACATAAAATAATCAGACAAGATTTTATATCTTTATATATGATTTTTTTAATATCAAATAGATTGACATCCTTAGTTTATATATATATATATATATATATATATATATATATAATGATAAGAAAACATCAAACCAACATTCAAAGATGTGTTTTCCAATTATGAAGCACCCAGTATAAGGAAACACAATTCATGATAATTTCTTCTTTATTAGTAGGGTTGTGTTCTCTAATTCACTTTAAAGCTCATATTATTCAATTAAATTACAATTATTCATCAATAATTTATGTCATGATCCCTCAATACTCAATTACTATTTAAAAAACATACATCACAAAGAATGTGGATTCAATAATTTCATACAGGTCTTATCCACCATTACAATAATTATATTATCTTCTTTGGAGTCTTGTTAGTCAAATTTTTGAATCCATAGTATCCCAACCTATCTAAAATGGCCACATGATTAGTGGGATTTCTAAAATATTTATCAATTTAATGAAAAGAATTTCCTCACCCCATATGTCACTTGATATGTTTGGATCCATGGTGTAGACTTGTTTAGGATGCTGAACAATATCTGGAAAGTATTAGGTCTGCTAAGGCCCTATCAAAAAACCTTTAGGATATAATTTCATGACCATAGGTACAAAAACGACCCCTCAACAATACATTAGGTGTTTCGAAGCTACTATTACAAATTTTACACGACATATCGATTCTTACCACCCGTATAACTTTGATGTTATATGATTTGGAGTAACAAAACATGACTTTGTTTTTCCAAGGAAACAAAAACCATTTAAAACATATTCATGATTGGGAGTAGTTTCCAACTAATTTATCAATTTTACTTGAAACAACCCTTTTCCACATGTGGGAATTGATAGTTTTGGCACCCCAATGTGTCTTTATTAAGGATGATGCACAATATGTATAATAAAACATTCCAGTTAAGGCTATGCTACGAAAACATAAAGGGAGTTCTAAATGACCTTAGGTTTAACAAGAAGAATATGTCAATACAACATGAAACTTTTTTAATTAATCCCAAAAAGTATTAGTCAAATAATTATTGAAAGAAATTATCTTAAAAGTGTCACCTATATAAGAAAAGTGATCAAAATAGAACTAAACTAACAAAAATAATTTTTAATTAAAGTACCACTTTTTTAAATAAAATTCATATATATTTTTAGTATAAATAAATTATTATTTTATCTTTTTATCACTATATCTATATTAAATATTATCTCCCAAAGTTCATTAATGAGATAAGTTAACCATATGATTTATTACATTATATTTGTTCAAATGGAGACTATATATGCATACAATTTCATGCATGAACTATAAGTGTTCTTTGAATTTTCCTTATGAATTTTAGTTTAAAAAAATTAGACGTTTACAATTTATTAATAAATTATTTTTCAACTTGAATAAAAATATGTGATATTTTTTATTATTAAAAAAAGATTCTCTGAGTCTAATTTGGATCCATATCAAAGAATAAAAAAAGAAAGAATATCTTAGAAAAATATTTGTGTTGATATAAAGAATAAAAACATAGAAAACCTATTAGAGTTTCTTCTTTCCCTGTTTAATACGGTTAAAAAATAATTAAAATAAGAAAAATAATTTTAAAAATATATACACACAAATATGTATTGATATGATAGATTTTTTAAACATAGAGAACCCTAAAATTGAGTTATTAAATCCATGACATGTAGTCTAGAGAATAATAAATCATATAAATCAATGATTAAACGGTAGAGACACCAAAAAATAAAAGTTATTAAAAAAAATATTCTTAATAAAATTTTAATGAAGATAAAAAATGGACTGAAAAACTATCCAATAAAGAATGAATTATTAGAAACAAGTGCACTGCAATGACCTGACCACACAAATATAACATAAACTTAAGAATAATAATGTGTTGTAAAAATTAAACGACCATTGGAATCATTAATTCATACTAGTACTAAAGTTTAAAAAATCATAATGATTCACTCAATTATAGAACCATTATGGTGTAATGTAGATGAAGTATGAGGTATCCCCCATGAGGATAAATGCAATAAGCTATAATTTTTTATACATCAATTATCAACCTTAATTAAGAACATAAGGAATATTATAATTCTATATTAATACCAATTTATAGATTCAGTCAAAAAAATTAATAAATCATGAAATAAGAAATTAAATCAAATGGTTTGTTTTATCTTGAAATATAATATCTCTTTATTAATAAACCTATTTAATTAATCGATTATAATGTTGATAAATTATAATTGATTTCAATATGATAAAATATACTAATTATATTTTAATTAATATAATTCCCTTAGCAAATAATTTAAATAAAAGTCTGTATATTAATGTTCAACCTTACATTAAAAAGATAAATCCATAATATTCATAATTTAAACCTATGAACAATCTTGGTTACAATACTTTAATAACTCTTTTTGTTGGAAAAATATTAAATAATGAAACTGTAATTAAATACCAAGATGATTCCTAATAAAAATACATATTTATAAATTAATGGGACAAAATAAATTAAGTACTCTTGTAGTTTCATTCCACCCTATTCCTCTTGATATTGACGATACTAGTGGTCACCACATTTCCTCAAACATTACTCCTTGTATGGATGATAGAGGCCTAAAAATGATAGTTAGTTTCTAGAGACATACCATGGGGAGACTATACCCTTATATATGAGTAAACATAGTGTAAATACAACAAAAAAATATCCTTAAAAATAATAATTAGAGAACAAAAAAGAGAATAAAACATAACGTTCTATAACATATGAAATATAGAAGCACCCAATCATATAGAATCATGGTCTTTAAAGAACACAATAGATAATCAACCATTGGGATGATCATATATACCAATAAAAAAAGAAAATAAATGTACACAGGGATATACTTCCAACCCCAATACATATCTCAAACTAAATCTCTAGACTCCATCTAATTTATCCCAGGAAAACATGCACCACTAGGCCTTCAAACAACCTAGAACTATGATGAGTGATGTCTATTCAGGTACCCAAGTTCTATATAAACCTAAGAAGAGTTTGATTAAAACTTTGTAGGGAATCACTAATGTGGTCCAGAATATAACTAGGAATTCAATGTATATACATGTGATATGCTTACCAAAATAAACAAACATAGTGAAAAGGTGGAAATAAAATAACCACAGTTGAACCTCATGTTTTAATGTGACACCCACTATCACTTTAACCTAATGTTTCCTATGATAAACTATATCTTAACACATTTAACCACCATGAGAGAATATATGAATCCCCATAACATGAGAAGCCCCTCGAGAGAAATATACACCTCCCCAAAGCATAATAGAACCACCTAATGTATAGAACCCCATCCATATAATATAATGATAATACCTTTAGGGGTTTCCTCCCTAAAAGGTAAATATACTACCCAGTGAGATTCATATCTATCGTCAAAACCATATAAACATATAATGGAGGGGTGACATCCCCTATCCAAAACTAGGTACTAGGCCTCTATCACCCTTAGTCAGTATCCCAACCCTAGAGCTTGAACCCTCTTGTCATTTTCAGCACACCCATATACACACAAATCTCATTAATCCCATATACATGAGGGGAATATACCTCCTAAATCCTTGAGTCTTACCATCCATATACCTCGACGGTACATTCCCCTAGAACCTCAGCCAACCAAATGGGTTGGTCAACTATCCGATCCCATCACGTGCCTCCCCGGTCAAACCCTAAATCACATGACCCAAGCATATCATATCATACATGATATAAGATCACTACTAATATTTCTAAGTCAAGATCCTGTCAATGATTCATGTTATACTATAATATCCACAATAATTTATATCGACTCCCATACTGTCCCTCTCGGGGGTCAACATGACATCAAGGAACCCAGAGTGGTCCCCCTGGTCACATCATATCCCAGACACCCTATTTGGATTCTTTGTTCTCTATCACATCCCTTGAGCCAAGACCATAACCCATAGTTCATAACATACCTCAACACTACTATGTCCATAACCCAAATTTATCATCCTCACAGTATGCGTCCATTGAGATCACTCTAGAGATATTTCACAATTCCTATTACCCATCCCAAGTCATCCTAGGTTAGTCTATGTACCGAACATATCATCAACATACCCAGGGTCTACCCACCTAGTCCTCATACAATAGTCGGAGAGGAATACTAACCCCACACTCATTTTAATTAGAACAAAGGATTTAAGGAATATAAAGTTCTCACACAAACTACTTATATAATCTTTCCCCATCTACCACACTTCCCAATAGGACGTATCTAAGTGTACATATTTGAGTCCAATATGAGTAGTTGAACCATTTAAATCACACAACATATCGTCTGTGTATCTCATGGAATATATATATATATATATATTCAATACCTCTAACATCAGATATAGAAGAATCAAGATAGTCCATAAGGGCCTATAATGGCTCTTAACACATACTTTTTATTCAAAAGAAAAATATTTTACTAAAACAATTTATTTAATTTTATAGGGTTAATCACCATCAATATAATGGCCACATAACACATGAATACATAAACAAACATTTATTTACTAAAGAGGTATTCTCAAGGGACGAACTACCAAAATCCTGAAGCAACTTACCTTCACAAGCAATGCTCAACCACATCCCATGAGACCCATCCAAGATCCAACATTAACCTGAGCTCCTATCCTATTCACCAACATAAAAAATTAATTATTAAAAATTATAATTAATTAATCAATTGTGTTATGACAATTTATAACTTATTTAAAAATTAATTCAATTATTCATAAATGTCTAATAACTCATTGATGCCCCTACCACACCATAAATAAAATAAACCGCCTACAAAAAGTTTACAACGTAATCTCAATTCCATTCTAAAAAAATACATTAAATACAAATTAAAAATAAAATAAAATTTAATTTTTTCAAATTTTAATTAAAACTCTTGAAAAAATTTATACGTATATGTAAACCTAACAAAATGTTGCATGGATATGTGAATTTATCCACTTGGGATTCTCTTATAGTTAACACACACTAAGGCCATATAGTATCCGGATGATTTGACCATGATTTGGTGAAATAATATTAATAAACCTAGTTCAAATTTTCTAAAATTAGTGACAATGAAGGAAGATCATGGTTGAAGAGATATGGAGGGAGAGAGCCACCTAGAATCCCCATAAAACTCAATAAAGAATGACCAAAACCTAGTGAAAAATTAAGATAGGATAAGGTGGTAAGAAACCCTTCGTGTTTGGTGGATGATGATAAAAAAAGAGGTGATAGTGGTATAAAACCAATAGGGAAAAAGAGGGTTTTACAAAAAATCTAAATCGTACAGAGAAGCACTATGAATTGAACTATGAATTTCACGCTTCCATGGTGTGCCTCTATAAAGTGGCCCAATGACCCCAAACATGACAAAAACCATGTAAATGGTCCTCCCTCATATCATTTAATATAGGGAATCCTCCCGTAGTACATTACATGCATGAGAATGTGGTGCTACACATGGTACATCAAAAACTACTTCTTGAGATGTTCAAATGATCAATATCCCAATTTGAAACCCAATTACCAAAATAAAATGAAATGATTATGAGTTTCCAAGAATTATTTTTGGATATTTTTTAAATTATTTGCAGGACTAGGTGCTGAGATAACAAGTGATTCTAAGTCCTGGTGTTCTCGGGATAACTGTTTGAAATATATTAAATATATTAAGTAGAAATCATTCACATTTTTCCTAAAAATCTAGAATGAATTATGAATAGGTACCATGTCATAAATACTAGGGAATTTTTGAGTTTAGAATATTGGTTTTACCCAAGGTGTGGCATAAGATTTGTCATTATAAGGTGTTTGTAGAAAATTCATCATGGTCACATATTGGATAATTTAGTTAAATAAAATATTTAATATTTAATTATCTGATGAAGTGACTGGAGAATCATGATTTAGAATATTATTAAAAAATTATAGGTTTATCCACATAACTCTGGAGCCATTAGAGAAACCTTAGAGAGAGCATTGGAGGATCTGTCTTAGATGAACGATAATCAGATCATATATCGGTGATCAACATACATCAGGATTTCGGTTCCCATGAACATCATTAACACTTTATTGTTCTCTATCAATGATCTAACAATCTTGAGGTAGGATATTGTTTTATTTGGATTCTTTACCCATTATTAATTTTTATGTTGAACACAATTAAATCAACCAACATATTCATCCGAAAATCATACATATTGGGGGATGGGTTTTAATGTAAGGATTTTATTGGGATAATTAATATGTTATTAATTTGTTATCTCTTTGTCTTTCATTATAATATAAATTAATCGAGGTCAACATGAACATCAATCAAGTATATTACTCATGAATTTTGATCTTATTTTCTCCCCTGGTTCTTTGTTCATCACAGACGTTCTCCATTTGGATCGTGGTTAGACATACCCCAATAAATTGATTGTTTGGAACTTGTTTCTTTGTACAATATTCGATATTTTAGATATGGGATTAGTGCGACCTGACAGTGGTGTGATGATAGATTTTTGGTGGATTTAAGTGTTTTATATACCAGATTTTATATTCTCCTATGTGAAATGATGAAAGATTTGTGAAATCATTTTCTTAGTGGATTTGATAGCTGGAACGTGTTTTTAGTTATCAACAAGGCTGAATTGACATGGATCCTTGGGTTTTTATTGAGACATGCAGCCAGATCGATGGTCAGAGGTGTGGGAAATGATGTGTGAACTAGAAATATGGATTTTTTAATTTTTATGCTATACTATGTGTAACATAAATCCAAATTACCTGTGGGATCCTCTCAGCAGCGTATAGGTTTTTCAGAGGTAGATAAGTATCATATGGCAGGCGACCTAGTAACATGGTGTGGGGTCCCCCTTGGTGAGATCAGAGTGTACCATATAGGGTACAAGAAAACAGGCTGGAGTACACATGAATGAGTGTAATGTGTACTATCACATGAAGATGGATTGGACTAGTGTATATGGGAATACCTATGTATTGGTATATGGGTATGTGACATGAGCATCTAAAATTCCATGTTCTATTACCTGTACATTGACATAACAGACAATACATCACGAAGGTAGGACCTGGGGTTGAAGGGACATAATGTGTACCCCTACTACAAGTTTTTTATTAATAAAAACATGGCTTGGGGGCCTATCCTCGGTATCTTGGACATGATTCGTTAGGGTGAGTTCCATAAATACCTTCCCTGAGGGTTAACATGGAACCACCTTCAATTCTTAGGAAAATATTCCCTTCAACATGAATTATTGGAAAGAGTTGTTCTAATCCTTCCATGAGGCCTAGAGTTAGATTCTATATTCATCTTCATGTCCTTGGTGAAGTTGTTGGTATCTTCAAGACCCACAATACATGATCACTGATCCTCTACACGAGCATCAATTTTCTAGGAAGAGTTTTATGTGGATCCTTTGAGATAGAATCCTAGGATGGTATTATGTTTGTGACATACCTTTATATTGTGTGTCTTATTGAGTATATATAGATGTTCTTGTTATAGGTGCTATAGACATATGCTTTTGTAGATCTGATTGTATTCTCCCATTGTATGATTTGTGGTTTTTGAGGTTTCCTATTGCGGATTGTGGTACACACCCCTTCATGGTATTCTCCCACAAGTGTCATGTCTTGTGCATATGATCAACCCTTTGATAGAGTCTTAGGTGGACTATGACTAGACAGTGCTTTTTGAGAGTAAAAAAACTGAGGTGTGTTCCTGTGGTATCTTGAGAGAAGTCCCCAATATTACTTTTAGGTTTGGCTTATTTTTAGACTCTTTGTGGTGGGATTGTATTTTCCCTATTTAATTTACTCAATTCATTTCATACTCTAGTTATGGGATTTAGATTTTTACATGATTGGTTGTTAAGTTGTTTTCTTTTCATTTCAGTATTTTATGTGCTTGGATATGTGTGTGTGTACATGTATTTATGATAATGCCTCTCATGTTAGTGATATGTCTACTTAGATCTAGTCTCCCCCCCCCTTTCCTATTATAGGTGGGATTGGGGAGTCCCAGTGTGGGTCCTTGTAGGGAGGGTCATAATAGAGTTTTTTATAGAAGTTTATTCTACATTAGGACGGGATTCTATGAGATTGGTTTGTGGAAACAGTGATAACTATTTCAAGATCATCTTTCAGGACACAGATTCCATTCTGGGTATAATGACCGACATGTCCATACACCAAGACTTTGATCACATGCTTCTTTAATCAGCACATGAGAAAATTTCTTATAGGGTAAACAATAGTACACACATAATATAGGAATGATTTTTGGTTTCCATGTCCTTCTTGATTCAGCTCTCCAGATATACTCATTGACCATGGTACACCATGTTTACTTTCAAGATTAATCCATGACATATGTCAGCATGAATTTATCTTAAGGATCACATGGATGATCCCCTCAGTGACGAGGCATCGATAATAGGACCACTTCCATAGGTACTAATTCCATGTGGTGCACCAGCCATACCACCTGCCATGGAGTTGCAGATGATAATTGTAGTACTAGAAGATGAGTTGTGCAGGCTGAGTGAACTTCATGAGTTTCAGTGACAATGACCCCTCAGTCTCCGAGGAGATCCTAAGACATAGGTTTTTGAGGACTATATTTAGGTAGTGACCCAAGTTTTCCATCTATCTTGGACACTAGTAGATCAGATAGTGTTACTAGAGGTTAGCCTTCTCTACGGATTAGTAGGATGATGGTGGGGATTAGTGACCCAATATTATGAAGAGGAAAATCTAGTATGGTCGAATATTGAGTGACTTTATAGAGAGGTGTTATCCCCATCTGTGTGGAGGGATGTACTTATCTATTAGATTCTATAACTCTAATACGGAATCCCAACAGTAGCTGAGTATTCATCGAGGTTTAAATACCCCTCTGGGTACTCGATGGATATTGTTTGTGATCAGTTCTTTAGGTATCAAACCATCATGTGAGGGCAGTGTAGAGACATCTAAACTATTTTTATACCTATATACATTCCTTCTTATACTGGGGTTCTAGAGAGAGAGTTTTTTGTTGATATTCTCTTAGTTGAGAAGTTACATTCATTAGTTGCTGGTAGTGGGTAGGTAAGAGCAGTGTCCTTGGAAACAAGTAGCCGTTGTCAATATTAGGACCTGTATGTGTGATAAATTTCAAGAGGTGTTACCAGGATAGAGGATCTATGGTTCATATCTTTGAGGATGAGTCTGGTCAGCCTAGAGTGAGGCACTTCTACTCACATGATAATAGGGGCATCTTTCGTGAGACTGTCTAAACCATCGTATAGCTGAAAAATATACCATAGATGGGCCACCAAGGAAAAGTAAGTGAAGGAGAAAGAAGGTTATTAAGGTTGAATTTGTGTTAAAATAGTTGGGAGAGTAGTAAGAGGTGCCATATTCTTTGACATGATTCCACCACCACCCCTAGGTGGTATATTCTTGGCTCAATGAGCTAGAGGATATAGTTGGGGACAAATGAAGGTGGTTGAAACATATGACCCAGAGGCTTATATAATGATAAAAGGTATTTTTTGTGTATTTTTACAATAGATTCAATAATTATAGACACAATTTCTAGTCATTCATTTCTTTACAGATATCTTGTTCGAGACCTAGAGGTTCCAGTTAAGCACTTAGCTAAACCCTTGCTCTTTCAGACTCACACTAGAGATGAATCTATAATCCCACAGATGTGTCAAAAATGTTGCCATAAACATGGATGTGGGAGTTCCAATTGGTATATCCTTTTAGTTTCGATCAGGTCTTACAACATTATATTAGGTATATACTCATTATCCACAATTCATGCCCATATTGACTGTTTGAGGTGGTAGATGCTATTTTTCCATAGTGATATATCTGGGTTCTCCTTTATCAGTGAAAAGGAAACCTAGGTACCACAGTATAGATTCATACATAGTATGGTGGAATATATTACTGATTATTTGGCTATAATGGACCTTGGTGTAGTGGATGATATGATTTTTATGTTCATTGGAGTGGTGGAAGAGTACTAGGATGTCTTCCCTAGGGATGTTCCAAGTTTACCTCCCTAATAGATAGACATATAAATTGATATAGACCATGGTAAGACACTAATATATGTGCAAGAATATTGGATGGTACCCTTAGATATTCTCATGATGAAGGTTAAAGTTGGAGTACTTTTTTATGAAGGGATTTGTTTGAGCCAATGGTTTACCCCGGACAAACCAGTTTTGTTGACCAAGATGGGGGGGGGGGGGTGGGAGAATGAGATTTTTTGTGTACTACTGGTGATAGAACTAAGTGAATGTGAAGAATAGGTATCCAATACAGAGTATTGATGATCTACTTGATTAGGTTAGAGGGGATAGATGGTTCTATGAAGAACAAGTGTCCCATTTTGATGTCTCTATAGTCACTATGAGTACATGGTGATGCCATTTTGCATGACGCACGCACCAGAAGTGTTCATGGGACTAATGAACCAAATATTTCAATCTTTCTCAGATTTTTTCATGGTAGTATTCATCAATTATATCCTCAGGTACTCAGTGTAAGAGGAGGAGCATGCGAGTAACTTGAGGACGGTTCAAGAAATACTCCGAGAGAACCTGATTTATTGAAGTCTCTTGAAGATCCATTTCTAGATTTATGTGGTCTATTTTTTGGGAAACATTATCTTAGTAGATAGAGAGTACGTGGACCCAACCACGGATGAGGAAGTATTCTCTTGGAATCCACATAGGATCATAATAGAGGTGCAGAGATTCCTTAGGTAGTTCATACATGATTTATCTAGAATATCATAACTAATTCTAGATTAGACCAGAAAGGGGTATCCATTTGTGTGTATAGAGATGAGTTAACTGGATTTTCAGACGTTGAGTGAGAGATTGATGAGTGATCCAATCTTTATATTTCCAAAGGAGGGTGTCGAGTATGTAGTGTTCTGTGATGCAGCAGGAATAGGTCTTGGATGTGTTCTGATGCTAAAGAAGGTGGTGATTTCCTATGGTTCAAATCAATTGAGACCACATGAGAAGAACTATGTGATCCCTGGTCTTGAGTTACCAATGATAATATTCACACTAAAAATGTTGTGACACTACTAGACGATAATGTAGTTTATCATAAAATCTAATATAAAAAGTCTCAACTATATCTTATCTCACAAGGAACCTAACATGAGATAGAGTTCATGGCTATAGTTCCTCTATGATTATGAATTCAAGATTGTGTTTACTTTTGAGAAGGGGAACATGGTATCAGATTCTGTTAGTAGGAGATCCTATTTCACAGTTTCTAAATGAGTCATCAAAACAGTTTTCCTCATTACAGTTATCCTTTGGGCATGGAGTTGGAGAAGATTACCTATAGTAGATGGTTTTCACCTCTCCACTATAATAGTCATTTAGGGAGTCTTACCTTGGGGACGCTGACTGTGAGACACTACGTACTTAGATATCCACTAGACATGCTCCTTATGGATTATCTGAAGGTGTGGATCATGTCCTTATTTTTATAGGATTTACAGTGGTACCGGTGATGTTGTGGGAGGATGTTTCAAAAAAGTTTCATACGTCTACCTTAGTGGTACACCTAGGTGGGGAAGAGATATACCAGGACCTCCAACACCAGTTTTAGTGGCTGTGGATAAAGAAGGGATTTGTAGATTTTGTATCTTAATGCCTTAATTGTCACTAAGTGAAGGCTGATCCCCAAATTCCAGTGAGTTTAGCTCAACCCTATGATATTCTAGATTGGATGTAGTATGGTATGTCTATTGAATTTATGGATGGATTACCATTTACATATATGTGATATGATGCTATTTGGGTGATCGTATACAAACTCACCAAGTCATCCACCTTCTTAGATATTTCATAGAAGAGTTTAGTTGAGAGTTTAGGACACCTCTATGTACAAGATATATTCTAACTCTATAGAGTTTCATTGATAATAATTTCTAAGAATGATTCTCAGTTAACACCCTAGTTTTGGAAGGGATTTCAGGAGGCATTTGGGACATATTTAAACTTGAGCATAGTGTTTCACCCCTAAACTGATGTCTAGACAGATCAGACCATTAATTTCATTGAGGACAAGTTTTATTCTTTCAGGTTAGTCTTTTTCCATAGTTGGGAGGATCACCTACCTCTGATGGAGTTTTCATAAACCAATAGTTACCATCCATAATATTTGTGGAACTATTCAAGGTTTTGTTCGGGCAACCCTACAGGTCACCACTTGGCTAGATTGACCCTAGAGGGTCAAAAATCATGGCACTAGAGTCGGTGTGAGAAACTACAAATAAGGTTCATATCATCCCAGTGTGGATGAGGAGTACATAATTCTGTCATAAGTCTTATGAAGAGTGACCACATAGGCCTTTGGAGTTCATGGAGGGATACCATATGTTCCTACAGGTTTCACCTCTACATGGATTACAGAGATTTGGTCAGGGTGGAAAGATATCTATAATATTTATTGTCCCTTTAAAAATAAAATTTAGAATTGGTGAGGTGGAATACATCTAAGCTCTACCATTATAGGTAGAACTAACACATGATGTATTTCACATGTTACAACTGAGGATGTACGTGCATGATCAATCACACATTATCGACTAAGGAAAGTAGGACATCGAGGATAGAGATACCTTTTTTGAGTACCTAGTAGATATTGAGGATCATCATGAGTTGATCCTTTGGGGGTGATATATTCCATTAGTGTGTATCTGGTTGTATAATGAGAATCTTCAAGATGGAAAATAGGAGTGGGAGGCTTAGATTCAATCTCAATACCCACATATCTTGGTATAGACACTTGTTTTGGATTTTGGGGGATTTCAATCCCCAATGTGGGGAGAATTTAATGACTCATATTTTCCATGTATTATTTATGAATATTGTATGGATTATTTTCTAGACCAAGAACTGAGAAAACATGTGATTTTAACCCCCAATGTTCCCAAAATGAATTTATGAAATATTTTAAATATACTAAGTATAATGCACAATATCTTTTCATGAAAAATCATAATAACTTCTAAATAGGGAACCATATTATTACTAAAAGGGAACCATTTATTTCAAACTTTGGGTTTAACCTAGAAGCGATATAACCATTGTTAGTATAGGGAGTTTGTAGAAAATTCATCGTCGGTGAAAAATGAGTAAATTAATTAAACAAATTATTTTATTTTTTATTCTAGGACAGAGAGTCTGATGAGTCAATAAGTATAATATTATGATAGAATTACATGGTTAACCACATATGTTTTGAGTGAGTGAAGAAACCTTAGAGTTAGAGTTAGAGGAAATCTCTTAGGCGAACGACAACCAGATCGTAGATCATTGATTGATATGAAATGAGATTCAGGATCTCAGTAAAAAAATGACATAAGATCTTTCTTTATAAATGATCAATCTATCTTGAGGTAGGATTCCGTTTGATTTGGTTTATTTTAC
Source organism: Viscum album (assembly GCA_963277665.1). Taxonomy (NCBI): domain Eukaryota; kingdom Viridiplantae; phylum Streptophyta; class Magnoliopsida; order Santalales; family Viscaceae; genus Viscum; species Viscum album. The sequence goes on from OY728144.1 coordinate 213,001,286, forward strand.
CATTTTTAATTTCAATGACGAACACAGATCAATAAAAAAATATATTGACTCACGAATCGTTCATATTGAAGGATGGGATTTATTATAGGGATTTTATTCGGGTAATTTATTTATGATTAATTTTTTATCTCTTATTTCTTTATTTTATTGAAAATGAATCATGGTTAACACAAACATCAATTGAGGTTAATTCCTTATAATGTTTATTGTGATTTTCTCCCCTAGTTCTTCATTCATCACATGTGTTCTTCATTTTCCTCATGGTTCAAAATACCCTGAGAAATCAATTATTGTAAAACCATTTCATGGTTTGATGTATTAATACTATAGATATTGGATTGATGCAACATGATGGTGGTGCGATGATGAATGCGCAGAAAATTAGAAGATTTTGGATACACGATTTCATATTCTTCAGTCGGTAATGAAGATTGATTTATAAATTCATTTTACGAAAGGATTTTATGGAAGAAACATTTTTTTTTCATCAGTGGTTAGGCTTTATTTATTTGGTTACTTGTTTTTCAAGTGATATGTGAAATGAGATCTAATTCCAGTGGTGTGGGAATAAATTCGTGAATTAGATTTCAGAATATGTAAATTTACACACTACGAGGCACGTAACTTGGAGCCACACATAGTGTGGGACCTTATCAGTGGTTTTTAGTATTTCTATTGGAATATAAGTGTCACTTTGTATGTATACTTCCCATATATGGTGTGGTCTTCCTTTGTGAGATTATAATGTACATAGGAGGGTACATGGACATGATCTAGAGTACACGGGATAAAGCACACTGTTTACTCTCACACTGACATAGATTGGACAGGTGTACATGGGAATACCTATGTACTAGTACACATGAATCCAAAATGCGATGAACTATTACAAGAACGAGGACACATGACATGGGTTTTTCAGACGCACAAGACCCAAGGTCAAAGGGACATGACATGTACCACGACTGTACACCGTGTGCTCCTAAAAACATGTCTTGGATCCATTTTCATATATATCTTGGATAGGTTTCATTAGGTTGTGTTCCCCGTATCCATTCTATATGGGTGATTAAGGAATCCCCTCCTACCCTTTGTAAGGAAAATCCCTTAAATATGTATTCTTGTATAGAGTTGTTGTAATACTTCCATGAGGACCAGGGTGAGATTCTCTATTAATATTGATTCCCTAAGATGAGTTCTTGGTATTGTAATTACCAAAATTACATAAGGAATGATTCTCTAGTTAGCGGGTTCATCCAGTTTTAGTTGTTGGTGTACCCCATGGTTTTGGGAGTGATCCTATTATATATGTCATATCTCTTCATACTTCCAGTATATACTTATAAATGGAAAGACCCAAAGAAAATTACCTCTCAGGTGAACATAATCAGTGTTATCAGACTAAGGAGTGTGTTCTTCCAGATAAGTACTATGTGGGACCTTCGATCTCAAATATCAGGTCAGCATTACAGTAGTGAATAAATGTTATAGTTTTTGTTTTATTGAGTATATTTGGATGTTCTTGTTATATGTCATATAGACATGTGGATATGTAGATATGGCTTTATTCTCATGTTGTATGATTTGAGGGTTTTTAGGTGTTATACTGGGTATTTTTTATACTCACCCCTATACCGACTTCACCCGTACATATCTTGTATTGTTCAGATGGTCAAAAATATTGATAGAGTCTTAGACCAACAATGAACAAATGGTGCTTAGGGAGACCAGATAGACTGAGGTGTAATCCTATGGCATCCTGAAAGTAGTCCATAATATTATTTTTAGGTTGGTAATGTATTCATACTCTATGTGATGGGCCTGTATTCGGCCTTTTATAAATTCATAGCTTCATGTCGTACTCTAGTTACTAGGTTTAGATGTATTCATACATGGTTTTTTAGTTTTTGTTTAATGTCAGCATTATATGGGTTTAGAGATGTGTGCATGTGTGTAGGTACTTGTGTAAAGGCCTCCCATTTTAGTTATATTCCTACTAGACACTAATCTCTAACACATGACCTATTTGAGATGATCCAAGGGAGTTGTATAACAGGACATATAGGGATGGGTTGCGACATAAACCATACTCCATAGTCAAATTCAAAATTTTTCCTCAACTAAAAAACCAAGATAATAAATTGGGTTATGCAACCTCCCCACTATATCATTCCTCATCCTTGATAATTCCCAACGGTCATTAACCACAAGTATCAACCAACCCAACGCACCAATTTATAATTAACTCTTTCTATTCCATCCCCAAATTCCAAAAAAAATATTCATAATGAACCACCCAACATGAGGGGAACTATTCAAAAAAACCCAAGACACCTCTCATAACTTAAGGTTGTTTGAGTTTAAATTTGATTTATTCTATCTAAGGGGGTTTGAGGTAAAAGTTACCAAGTTGAAAAGGGATTTCATAACACAATTTCTTTTTATTAATTTATATTACTTTCTCACTATCATTAATATTCTATGATTATGTGTATAATTCTTTTTTACTGTCTATTGATCATTTTCCTATTCTATATATGGATTTACAGTTGATAAAAATAATCTACTCAGTAATTGATTTTCACTACAACATTATAATCATTTCAATGGTTTAAATTACAGTCTCATTTTGTTCGGGATTGTTTACACTTAATTTTCCACCAGAGAATGTTATTTCATCCTTGTATAACAATCCATTTAATTTTATTCCCCTATGGTTATTCATTACCTTTATTAAGTGAAAGTACAATTTTCTACTATTTGGTAAACAAAATGTTTTACAAAATGTTTTATAGAAAACCCTATGTTATTTAAATATTTATCTATAGAATATGTTTTCTTCTAGAAACCATTCTTTACTAAAATGTTTTAAAAAATGTTTTTAAAGTGATTTTAAAGGCATTTTTACCCTTTTTTATTTTCCCTATGTTTTCAAAGAAATATTCATGTTTATTTCCAAATAAGGAATTTTTTTAACCTTTATCTTTGAAAAAGGAATGTTATTTTTACCTTGTAAGGATTTTATGGATATACCTTCCATAATTTATTTCAATATTATTCTTAATGTTTAAAAGGTTTCTTTTTAATTGTTTTTCAAAAGTGATTTCCAAATAAATCATTTTTCAATAGGTTATCTCATAATAAAAAGATAATTTCCCCAGGACTGTTTTTTAGGGATAATTTTATAGTATTTATATTCTTTAATGAAAATAACCATTATTTTTATTCCAATTGGGATATTTTGTATTGATATCATCTAGTTTCATCATATAGATGGTTATTTATTTATTTGTCTAAGGATTTTATTAACAATCAATTCTTTTATACATTTCTTAGTTCCCTTGAAATATGAAATCTCATATGATCATTGTGTTGATTTTGAGCGTAGAAGAAGCATGCGATGGGTGGTTCCCAACTTCACTTTTTTCCATAGTTGATGAGAAATATGAGATATATGCGTTGAAGAACACCATGAACAATATAATTGAATCAAATAAATAGAAATTGGGTAATTATACGAGAACTGAGATAGTGGATCATCACATATTATTTATAATTAATTTAATTAAATAAAGAATTACCTTTGTTTGAATTATTTCTTCTTTTATGAATCCAGTGATAGATATACATACCACCATATATTCATTATTGAAACCAAGTTTATATTTCCTCTAGAAGTGATCCACACATTTTCCATGATTCTCTAGACATTTCCAATGGAATATCTGGGAGCTAGCAAGAAATATCTTTGTGCTTTCATCATCTGTAGCAGATTTCTTAGAGAACTAATTCCAAATTGCTATCCTTGATTCAGTGGAGGAGGATTTCTCTCTGTACTATGGAGAATTATTAGAGAAGGGATATATCTAGGTTTGAGGGGATTCTCCAAATCTGTTGTGCACAACCAAGAAAAATAAATTGGTTTTTTTTCTAGAAAATAACATAATTGGGTATTTATATTTCTAGGGTTAAAATAATATAATTGCACATGTTTCCTTAATTAATTATTTAATCTTAGAAAAACACCACTTCAAATAATAAATAATAATTTCATTATTTTTATAAATGCGCCTAAATTGAGAATTATAATTAAATAATAAATAACTAAATAATATTCATTATTTATTATTTCTCACTGGACTATTAAACTTGATTTGAAATTCCTACATAATATTTATCGGGCATTGAATTAATGTTTATTTCTTTATCTAATAAATATTAGTACATTATTTGATAATAATAAATAAATATGATATTACCTAAAGAGAAAATAAATATTTGTTAAATATTCTGCTCACAATATATTCTCTTGAATAACTAGTTAAAGAATAAATGAGATCAAGCATACAAGAACAATTATTAAACCACATTTGGGAATAATATTTATTCAAAATGTTAAATAATATATTATTTAATTAAGATTTTGGATACACATAGTGTGTGACCCCTAGGCCTCTTCCTTAGTGAAATTAGGCAAACTGGCCTAAAGTCCATGGTTAGTGTCTCACAACGTACATAGGAGCCCATATAGAAAGAAGTTAATGTCAAAATGAAATATTACCTCATACATATTCTTACATTGTAACATAATCCCTTTATCACAATATCTCAAATCGAGCGGGTTTTATGCTAGTGCCATCAATCTCTATACTCAATTATCATTTTCTATGACATTACATAAATTGAACTATCCTATAGAACACCGTGTACATGGATTTATTTAGGCTATATCATTTCCATTAAAGGCACTATTATACTATCTTCTTCTAAAGAAAAAAACAGATAAATCATTTCTCTCATTTTCATTAATGTAATTTTTCTCATTACCCGTCCAACATATCCTACTTAACCATGAACATATGTCATCATTATTTTCATAAATACATAAAATTAAACAACTCATCATATTTATTAATAATAATAATCTTAATGTTTGAGGAACAATAAACATGCCTGCATATATGAACATCCAATGACAAGTATGAATGTACATTTACTACTGGTGGGTTACATTCTCATAATATCCTACCAGATATGACCAAGGGCATACACCATGAGAAGGTTCCTACAAATCTTATAATTCTCCACCTAGGATAGCCTATATAATTAATTCCCATAAAATGATATCATTCATTTATATAACATGAATTCAAGAATAGTTTCATATAATTTCGAGGTACACATCATAATAGCGAACTCCTATGACCTTTTAGGGTGAAAACTACTCTTCGGACATTATCACATACTATATCATGAAGGAGAATAATAAATATGTGATAATTCATTTATTAATATTTAAAAAATTGAATTTATGTTTATTATAATGTATATAGAAGTTGGTTCTAGGGAACTAACTCTAACAAACTCCCACTTTTACTAGAGCCATCTTCTAACAACCTTTAGTCTACTAGCTCTCACATGATAATCATTCTTCTACTAATATAGGACTTCATTCATGGGGTCCACCATGTTCCCTTCTATGGGTACTGTGATCACTTCAACTTCACACCTTTGATAAAGATCTGTCAAGAGGTGATACTTCAAAATTATAATCTCTATTTGTTGGTGTGGTCTTTTCTCTTTTGCAAGATCCTCCACTACTTATTATCACAATAAAATTTGGCAAGATCTATACTACTAGGTACCACATAATACTTATGAAAACAATTATGAATCAAAATATATTACTTGGATGAATCATAAGCCTCTATATACTTGGACTCATATGTAGAATTAATGAAAAGTAGATTATTTGAAATTTAAAGCTCATAGATCCTCTGTTGAGATAGAAAAAATATCCTGATTGTGAATTCAGATCATTCAGATCTGTCTGAAAACTAGAATCAGTATAACCTATGATGCCCAGCTCTTCATCTCCACCATACACCAAAAACATATCCTTAGTTATTCTTAGATACATATTGATAGCCTTAAAAACATTCTACTATTATTTTCTAGATCTTCTTGATATCTTCCTATGATACTTAGTGAATAGGAAACATCAAGTAGAGTACATAAAATAGAATACATGATTTATCAGATTGATAAAGTGTAAGGGTTATTACTCATTATACACTATTCATGTTGTTTCGAAGGACACATTTTCATAGAAAGATGTAAACCAAGTGGCATTGGAACCAATCCTCTATTAGATGTTTCTTTAATAAATCTAATTGTAATCTGGTCGACATATCTACTTTGATTATGTTCAATAATACTCCTAGATATATCATGAATGATCTTGATCCCTAGAATATAGGTTGCTTCACCTTAGTCCATTATGGAGAAACACTTGATTAACCAGTCATTAAATGATTGTAACCCTGGAATTTCATTTCTAATAAGTAATATTTCATCAAAATAAGATACTAGTATAATTGCCAAATTCCCACTAAACCTCTTTTAAAAACATGGATCACAATCTTTATTTATAAAACAAAATTCATTGATGGATTAATCAAATCATAGGTTCCATTACCTAGATGATTTTTTAATCCATAAATGTATATCATAAAAATGAAAATTATTTTGGCATCACCTGGATTCAAAAAACCTTATGGTTGTATCATATAGACATCTCTTTGAAGGTTTCTATTAAGGAATACAGTTTTGAAATCCAACTAACAAATCTTATAGTCATGATAATCTATTATAGAATGTAGAATTATAATGGAATTAAAAATGGAAAATGGTAAAAAGTGATCAACTTTGTTAATTCCTCAACTCTATTTAAACAATTTATCCACTAGCCATGATTTATAGGAATTTACATTACCTTCCATGTCTAGTTTAATATCTAATACCTGTATTCTTACAAAATTATTTACATCAACTGATGCATTGACCAGAGCCTAAACTTTTTTCATATACATGTAATCCATTACATATTTCATTACTTCTTCCCTTATTTCAGTTTCTGATCTCTCTACTGATTCCTTGTTGGAGAGAGGTTCATAATTTTTATCTAATAATGAATAATGATCTTCAGTGACTATAAAACCATATCTCTATAGTTATCTTACCTCTCTTACAGTGCTACACAGTACATGTGTTTCGGGAACTACTTCTTCCACAAGAACCTATAAAATTTGTTACTATACCAACTCACATGTATATTGAGCATCAACTTCATCAAGGTTAATATTTCCCGACTATCCATTTTGAAGATGTGATCCCCCTCAATAAATATGGCTTGTTTGGAAATAATCACATTCTTTTTCAAGGGGTTTTATAAAATTCCATTTTCCTCTTTAGTTTGTACTCATTTAAATGTTTATTCCATAGATTGTAATTCATATCCCCAAATGGATAATGTAATTTCTACATGACACAGCATCAACCTTACCATATCAATAGAGGTATGGTTCCTCCTTTCACTAACAACATTACACTATTGTATATATGGTGGAGTGAGTTGAGTTAGAATCCCAAACTCCAATAGAAAGTCTCTGAACTCTTGGTTAATATATTAACCACATTGATCCAACTGAATCTTCTTTATCTTCATACGAGGATTATTCTCTATTTCATTCTTTAATTCCTTGTATTTTTAAATAGAATCAGAATTATAACTCATCAGGTAGATATATCCATATCTACTCAAGTCATCCGTAAAACTTATGAAGTAATAATATCCACATCTAGTTTATAATGGAACTGGTCCCCACACATTAGTGTATACCAATCCTAGATGTTTTTTGTCCCTTTCACCCAGTCCACATACTTGTGGTTCATTCATTTACCTTATAAATATGCATGAAATATATCAAGTGGTTTCAGCTGAGAAGAGTCTAAATAACAATCTTGATAGAACTTTTTCAAATGATTCTTTTTTACATGACCATGATAGTGATTCCACATCTATGTGTGTTATGAGTCACGTGAACATGATCTATTATTTATTTCCAAAATATGGTTTTGGTAATTTAATACATATGGTCCATTATTTCAATGTTTCATAACATAAAATATGGTGTCTTTATAAAACAAATATATTTTATTTCCAAATATGACACTAAACCCATCTGTATCTAAACATGAAACAAAAATTATGTTCATGGTAATTGTAGGTAAATAATAAAATTCTCTTAAAACAAAAATCATTCTTATTGGCAATGAAAGGTGGTAGTCACCAATGGCTAGTGCATCTAGTCTCACCCCATTAAGAGCTCATAGTTCCTACTCTCCTCTAGATATCTTTCACAATGTACTTAGTTCCCTACATTTTGATACAAATGTGAACACCATAAGCCTTATCTAATACCAAATGTGTAGAAATTGAATGATTTCACTTCATAAAAACACACCTTTAGCGTCCCATTTCTTTTAGGTTTAGTTCTTATTCCAGTGGCTTGGCTTGCCACATGGAAAAAATACTACCTCATTTTCCTTACCCTGCCTCTGGAACTTCTTCTTATTTTAAGGATGGTTCTTTGGAGGATTAGATATTTTATAAGTATTGGGCCCTTTATCCTTGATAATCCGTTCCTTATTCACCATAAGGACCACATGTTTGTCACACCCCATGTACTTATCTACCTATCTAATTAAAGTAAGAAGTTATAAAATACTATTCTCAATATTTATCATATTATAATTTATAATAAAATCGGAGAATGTTGTTGGCAGTGATGAATGTATGAGATCTGTATGCAACTCGTCTATGAATTTAATCCCCAATATGTCCAGGATTTCAATGTAGCCGATAATCTTGACTATATGAGGCCCATATTGAATATGATCTCCAATATTATCTATGAAAAAATAATTGAAGATCTCATACCTCTCTTGTTATGCCTTCTCATTAAAGTGATACCAAATGTGAGATCGGGATTTGGGTATTGGCTATTTGTTAAGTAAATCGGGGTGGCAGTGTAGGGGTCTGAGGTTGGGATCGGGGAGCGGTGCCTCCAACCGAATGTGGTCTTAGAAAGGAAGATGAAATTATCTGGAATTTCTACTTTAGTTGCCTCTCAAATAGAAGTATATCCTAGTGCTGGTGATCTATTTCACAATGCATGTTGGGATGCTACAATAGAAAATTTCCAGTACATGGGCTGTGGTTTGGAGCAACCTGGATGTTCAGAGCTTCCAGAGCGTGTCTCTCAGACCAGTTCAACTTATGATGATACAGTGAAGTTCGGTCGAAGGGATAGTCTTTCTCCCAATAGGTTCACAGTGTTGGAAGGTGAAGAGAACCATGTGGTGGTGGGAGGGGATGTTGAAGAGGCTAATAGTGGAAAGACTAGTGCCTTGTGACTGGAGGGTTCAGAGGAGGAAAACGACTCGGACTTGGACTCTCCCGTCGAGCCAAAGGAAGTGGGAATTGATGAGGACTACATTAGATTCTCATAGAAGAAGGGTATAAACACCATCATTGACCCAAAAGGTTTCATACAACACTCTAGGAGGCCGCGAAAGAAGAAAGACTAATCTTTTCTACCTAGCCCTGCTGTTACCAGGTCCTCAAGTAATGGGCAGTGTCCTGAGAAGGCGTCCAAGCAGGCAAGGATAAATTCTATGAAGGAGTTTGAACCTCTTGCAGGGGAACCATTAACTACTGACCTGGAATATGCAAGGAAGGAGATGGTTGATTCAAACACTCCTCCAAGTGGAAGTGAAATAATGGAATGTTATGAGTGGGAAGAATTCCTTGATTGAAATGAAGAATTCTTGGATAAGAGCATGGACGTAATCACCACACAAGTGGAATTTGACAGGCTGGTTGGGAGGCGGTTCCCCACCAATCTTCCAAAGGAGAAGGTTGCACGGGGACATTAAAAACTTGGAATCCTGGCAAATGGATTCAGCCGGAAGAATATGACTATGGAAGAGATCATACAATCTTCGGATAAGATAGTTTACAGCTTTTAAAACCTCCTTAATGCAGATCGAGACGAGAAAGATCCCGACCTCCAATGGTCTCTTCTCAAAGTTAAGGATTCTAAAAGGATCAAACTGCAACTCTCTAATTTGGCTATTTCCTATCACGTTGTTTGAAGGATTCCTGTGGCTGGAATGCTTCTCACTTTTTGCTAAAGTGTTTTCCATAAACAAATATATTTGGAGATAACTCTTTATTACTTATATCATTTCTAGGAGAAACTGGTAAAGGTTCTTCCATCACAAACAAATTCATTTCATGGAGAAGGATGAAACATAACGACCTTTTCCACTCCTGTAAATTTGTGTAGGTGGGAAGGTTTTCCTTCTCATGTCTGGATCACAATGATTCATTTGATGTAATTTTATTGATGTTTCTAAAAAATAAGAGAAGTTGAATTTTTTTACTATATCTGATTAAATTTATAAAAATAAATAATATCATATTTATTAGTCTGACACTATTTTATAAAAACTCAATATAACACACCATTGGATTACGAATATCATGTTTTTTTGGATGTACTAGTATAATGGATCCATATTCCCCTTCACATTACCAAAAATTTGATTAGTGAAGAAATTAAAATGTTTTTTGGTAGGAATTCCAAATGCCAACTGTGATAACTCATAGTTCCAAGTTATATTGATTGGGCTACCTGTTCCAGAAATTAGTAATTTAGATTTCTGTCACCATGACTTTCAGTTACACCATTTGCTAATTTGGTAGTCAACCCTTGATGTGAACCATGATAAGTCAACCAAAAAACTCATGTTATAATTCCCTGATAATTGAAATCTCCCCAACATTTACTGATCAAGCACTTTGAACTATTGTTCAATTTTAACCAATGTAATAGAAGGATATACCGACATAATATTTTATTGAGGTATTTTATCCTTTTATGATTAAATTTCCAATAATTATTTTTACCAAATACTTTTTAATATTATTTGGGATTACTTAATTGATTAACCATGTCTTAGGTAATATTTACGCATAAGACAGTTTTTTTAGTTCAATATTATGTGCTTGTTAATCCATTAATTATTTGATCATGATAAGAAATCCATAATGAAATTACCACGAAACTGATAGAAATAAAATAACAATGTGGTATCATCATGATCACTTACTAGTGGTTAGTTTATCTAGCGGTGGATAAACTAACTTTTGACCTTGGGGAAAAACCTTGAACCAATTACAGTTCATCTGGAAACTTTTCACTTATCCACCTATGTATCTCCTCAGATTGGATTCTCCCAATCTCCAAACTTGAACTTCCTCCACTTTTCTAGGATCTCCATTCACTTTATATGACTTTTACTCACACGTAGGTTTGGGGGGAAATGAGTTCACATAAAAGAAACCATAAACATGAAATCCCTACATAATGAAATGATATAAGTCATGCATACGGACAATTTTATTTAATACTAAATTAAACAAAACCAATCACATACAAAAAGTTTTATTCTAGCTCATGATGATCCACATGCGTGCAATGAATTGTGCATTTTATAAAAATAACATTCAATTATTAATCATTCTAATTTAAGATAAAGCATGATCAAATCGATTAATTATTATATTTAATTAATGAATTGTTTTATATTAATTATAATCCAATTTTACTTGATATTCTAAACCATTATATTTTAAAAAATTTAAATAAATTAATTTAAAATTATCTTTGTACATAGATGTTCTTCGAAGGAAACATGGTGAATACCCATCCGATTCTACGCAACACGTATTATAACCACATACTATTTTAATCATGTGACATATGCAATAAAAAACATATCACGTAATTTTACAACATGTACTTCATAGATGATTACAAAAATTATAAGATTTTGTGGTCATGTGTTATGCTTAAATTCATGTACCATAACAACTTTTAATACAACCCGTACATGATATCTAGATTTGAACATTACATAGATATTAATAAAACATTTAACCATTTATATATATATATTAAAACATATCACATGGAGTGTACTATATTTATGACCACACACAAGTATATATCTAAAATATTACATAGTAAAATAAATAAATTTTAAATAAGTTTAACTTTGTATATGAACATGGAATGTCGATCTGATCTACATGGTGTGTACACCTATCACTGTCTATTTGAGACACATACCAAGGGACTAATCATCTAATACACGCCTCAAAATAATTTTATTACACAATGTTACCAATAGGACACCTACCATGTGAACTATATGTTACAAGCTCATTAGTCAGGTTGGCCGAGTTTGGAAAACTTGGACCATATGTGAGGAAGATGCACTACACGCTGTGTAAATTCGCTACACAGTGTGTATTCTGGATGACTATGCACCATTAAATGCTGTTAATCACAAGATATATTATGTTTTTAATTAATTCAACGATCAATACAGAATCTTGAATTGGGTTTTGAATAAATTTTGATGCATTAAACTATACTATACGGTGTGTAACTTTGGTTACATGATGTGTAGTCTTGTGTTGTCCAGTAAGAATCCTTGGAACCTCTAGAAGAGTCCCTTTATTTTTTAATCATAAAATTAATCTTCTTGATTAGATCGACGAGAAATGAATGAGGAAGAAACAAATCTCACAATTCAGAATAAAATAATGATTAATCATGAATTTAAAAATTAAATAAAAATTCATAAATAACCAATGATATTTGAATAATTTTATAATCTATTGGATACCATTTTTAGGTTCCCAGAATAGTGGATGTGTGCAATGGGTGGTTCCAAACATGGATTTTCTCAATAATTGATGATCAATCTAAGATATGTGTGAAAATGAATTCCATGATCAACAGAATTTATTCAAAGAAATAGAAAATTTATAATTACATCAGAACTGAGAGAGAGGATCCTCACATATTATTTATAAACAATTTAATTTAAAAAAGAATTACCTTTGTTTAAATTATTTCATTATTGATGATTCTGTTGAAAGATCTATATTCCGTCATCATTGTGTTGTAGAAACCATGTGTATATTTCCTTTAATTATGATACACACATGTTCTATGAATCTCTATATTTTTCTGAAGGAATATCTAGGTTCTAACACAAAAATTCCTTGCGATTTCATTGTCTTCATTTGATAGCTTTGAGAACCTCTTAGAATGTGTTATCCTTGATCTGGTGGAGGAGGATATATCTCCGTACTTTGGAGTGTTCTTAGAGAATAGATCTATCTAGGCTTGGGATAATTCTCTGAATCTATTGTGCACAACCAAGAAAAATTAATTTTTCCTATTGAGACAATAATATAATTGGGTATTTATATTGATAGGGTTAAAATAAAACAATTTCACAAGGTCCATAAATTATGGTTTTAATCCTAGAAAAACCCCATGTAAAATAATAATAACAACATCATTATTTCTGGACATACACAAAACATGGGAATTAAAATTAAATATTAGTTTAATAAATATTATTCAATATTTATTATTTTTCATCAGACCATTAAAATCAATTTTCCATTACTCCATAATATATATCGGGCTTTGAATTAATGTATATTTATTTATTAAATAAATATCTCTTCATTATTCTCTTATAAATATATAAATACTATATTTACTAATTATGAAATAAATATTTGTTAAATATTTCGCTCATAATACATTATTTTGAATAACTAGTGACATAATAAATGCGATCATGCATACATGAATAATTATTTAACCATATGTTGGAAAACTTTTTATTCTACCTATTAAATAATATATTATTTAACTGAGATTTTGGATTCACTTAGTGTGTGAACCTCTAGGTCTTTTTTTAGTGGAATTAGGTGAAATAGCACAAAGTCTAAGGTTAGCATTACTAAACTTGCTATGTCACCCATGGAGAAATAAGTTACTATCTAAATGACATATTTCTTCATATGGATTATTACTGTGTAATATAATACCTTTATCACAAAATCTAAAATTGATCTGGTTACTCTACAGTTCAATAAAACTATATGCTCGATTATCTATTTCTTTGACTTTCTTGAAATAGAAATTTCCTATATAACACCATGGGTATTGATTTATTTATGCTATATCATTTCCATTAATGGGTCTATGATATTAAATTATTTTAAGGAGCAGAAGGGATAAATCATTTCTATCTTTGTTAATTAATGCAATATTACTTATGACACACCCAACATATCCTACCTTACTACAAACAATGGTTGCCAATGTTTTTTTCAATACATTAAATTATGGGAATCTTAATATTAATTAATAATAATATTAAAGTTTAAGGACCAATACACACATCCAAAAATAGGAACATCCAATGAATAAATGTGTATTTCCTACTGACGGGTCTCATTCTCATAATATGCTACTTCATAATACCAAGAGAATACACCATGATAAGGTGCCTCAAAGTCCTATGAGTCTCCACCCTTGATAGCCTATATCATTTGTACCACTCAAATGATATCATCCTTCTATAGAACATATATTTATGAATAGTTTAGTAGCACTTATAATTTATCATCATAGTAGGGAAATGCTATAAACTTAATATTTTAAATAAAAACATAAAAATTAGTCTAGGGAAAAATTTCAATATTTTTAAGAAACCTATCATTTTTTAATGAATGGTTAAAAATACTAAATTTTACTTCAAAAATGCATTTTCATTTAATTTGTTTATAAGATTAAATTATAATTATAATTGGTTATAAAGTATAATGAGATCATATTTTTATCGATTAATACATTTAATATCATTGGAATTAATTTTACATTGAAATTAGATGTAAAAATATATAAACCCTTTGATCATATTTACTTTAAAAACCAGCATTGTCATTCCGGATGAAGGATAAATTTTAATTTAGTTTATGCCCCTAATTCCATTAGAATTTATAAAAATGGATTCCATATTTTTAATCATAATAATTTAAAATTTTTAATATGTCTAACTTTGTTTTTGACCAAATATATTAGTCACTGCGATTAAAATTAATTACAATGAATAAGGTTAAATTAAACTTACTAAGGGACTAACCCTTAAACTTAAGGCCCAAAATGATCTAGAAACTTATTCAAGAGATAATTTATGGACATATATAAACAATTTAAACTATTTTTTAATATTGTTCCATTAATGGATCCACTTTCAATATGAAAACCATGCATGAAATTCCTTTTTTTTAAAAGATACAAGAGTGTTACTCCTCATCCACTCAGAAAAGGCCTCCTCTCCACAAACTTCCTCACACCTCTCAAGACACTTTGTTTTGACCAATTTATTCACATAAATATCCTAAAAATACCTCCCCTCATCCTATAATCCTTACATTTTTAAGGAAGTGATCTAAGTAATCCTTTTGGTACAAACCAAAATTAGTTATCCGGTTAAGAGGTAACATCATTCCTTAAGATATTTGGTTGTATTTCCATTCTCTACTCACAAAACCCTCATTATTCCATTATTTTATAACAAAAATAGTATCCTAATTGTAATATGATTTAGTTTTTCTATGATTTTGATAGACACATACACACACTTCCATCGAGTGGGTAACAAACACATTGTTTCTGTGTACGAAGAACTACTCTCTCACGAAACAATGATTGTTCATTTTTTCCTTTACTGAATTTCTAGGTTGGATATTATAATAGAAATAATATTTATATATGATATATATGATACTTATTATGTATGTATACTTCTTTAATACATTTATAAGACATAAATTTAATTCTTTCCATTTTTTTAATATGATAACGTCGTTTGAGGAAGTGTAGACTACCACCCCCTCAAAGTGATGTGATTCGTTCTTACTATACATGGAACATATAAAGGATGTTTTTAATTAAATATATGTGACATAAAAAAATATGGTTTTCATGAAATATTTAACTTTATTTAAATTTAATTTATATCATTTTATTTATTTCCTTTTTCACACTTTAAAAGAGATAATGTCATTCGTGGACGTGTGGACTACTGCCTCCCCAACATGATGTGATTCCTTTATAAATAAAAATAAATAAATATATAAGTATATATGAATAAATACTATGTTATTTATAATATAATTAAAATTTTGTAAATATATAATTATACTTACTTACATTTGATAACGATCATTGAAAAAATGAAAATGTTACTCATGTGTGTGTACAACCTACCCTCTCCAGGATTTGATCACTCATTCATTTTACCTACCATATTTATTTATTATTTTTTATAGTATAATTTATGTATAAATATAATAATTATTCTATTATTATTATTCTATATATTTTATATAATGACCCCTTTGATCAAAGTTGATCCACCGAAGATGATTTTGATACATAAACCTAGTTTGATAAAAACAACCAACATAAACTTCATTAATTATGTAGTTTTATACAATATGGTAATAAGTGGAAAAACATTAATGATAAACATGAAAAAGGTTATCATGTATGTATATAATTAACATAATTTTAGTATACAGGATGTTAAAGGACATTCACCTGAAAATAAATTCTAGGTAATGGGTCTCGTCTCAATTTACATTCCACTAAGACTTATTTGTTGTTATACACATATTTTCAGTTATATTTTGTATATACTACAATTTTAATGTTATATCATGAAACTCTTTTTTATCATGATATTATCAGTTTACTTTAATGTTATTACCTCATGTATATTATAACTCATATGTTTCAAAGTGTTATTGGTCACATTGAAATGTTTAATGATTATTCTTCTGAAGAAAGTTTTTAATAAATATAATTATAATATCAAATTAATTTTTTGATTTTTAAAATTCTCTAGAACAATAAATTTATTTTTTTTCACCTAATTTCTTAAATATGGTGCACATGCTATTACTTTTTCATATAATATCCTGATTCATTCATTCTTCATGATACTTTGAGTTTCAATTTGAATTATTTCATATATGTGGATTTTAATTAAAAGTTACCAATTTTATTGAGCAAGTGTTGTTTTCAAAAATAATATATGCTATTATGATTATGGGAGATTGTTGATCATGAATTGTTTCAACAATACTCAATCTTTTTATGATGAGTTTTATACTCACAAATATCCTTGTTTGTAAATATAATGATTTTACTTTGAGTATATTTTAAGAAATTAATATTCTTTATATTTCTATTTTGGAATAATATTTAAGCATTTAATTAGTGTGGAATATTTGACAAAGTGTTCAGAAATGATTTTAGCATGTTATGGAAACAATGTTCATACCCTACGTTGAAGAGCGTAGCATAAGGACAAAATTTTACGTTTACTTTATGGGAGTTCAGAAAAGTATGGTAAAAGAACCTTATGTTTGGAATAAAACTTACATTTGTAATATTAGAAAATTTTGGAATAAGAAACTTATGTAAGTATGGAACCTTACGTTTTCTTCATATAAGTATGGATCATCAACCGTACTTTTATGATGAACCTTAAATTCTATGAAAAAGTATAGATCATGTATCTTACATTTTTCTAAAGAGGAAAGTATTGATAATATACCATAAATTTGAATGTTTAAGAGAAAAGTATGGATGATCAAACTTACATTTGAGATCAATATTAAATTTGATGAATGGATCATCAACCCTATGTTTAGCATCAGAGATTTAAAATATGACCTTATCATGCGACGATTTTTATGCGGAATATCAGGCTCATTTCAAGCCAGATTCAAAGCCCAATATTAAAGAACATATTTGAATGATTTAAATTTGTTTATTTGTGATTCAAAGTATCAATTTTAGTTAAGGATTTCATGCCAATTATTAAGTGAAGTTACGAATACTCTGTTATTTAAATATTTGAATATCACAATCCTTAAGGCTATTTTTGTGGATCTAAATTTGAAGGGAAAATGCTTATCTTTATTATATATATATATCTATGTTATTTTGAATTAAAAAATAAGAGAGATAAATCATTGTGAAAATATTAGAAGAACAAGCTCTCAACTTTTTCAACTACAATTTTTACAAAGTTATACGAGTCACACAGATCTGCTACTACCAAAATACATCAGACTCTATTTTTCTAAATAAAAGGAAAATCATTAAAGATTATTATTCTATATTGAAGATCCATCTAGAATATATTGTTGTAAATGTTTCTGAATTTATTTCAATATCTATTGGAAACTAGATCGACTTAGAACTACTCTTACCTGAAGAACATATTTTCTGAAGATGATGATCCTTCTACTATCAGTTGTGTGATTCAACAACTATGAAGAAAAAATGGAAAATATTTATTTGACAAAAAATATTTTCTTTTTGAGTAACCAGATTCTCATACTAAGATGTGTATTCGGTTTTGTACATAAATCAGAAGGCTTTGTTTTAGCTTTATCTTGTAAAGGTGTCAACTACCTGCATTTAATTGTGGACGGTATATTGATAAGAAGACCGGATAATGAAAATCACCAAGCTTGTGGAGTAGAGTGTTGGTGGAGTGGACTAGGGGAATTTTGTTCCCTGAACCACTATACATCCATGCATCCTTAAATCTCTTTATTTTTCACTGCATAAAAATTCTGTTAAAGTTAAGGGAAAGATTTGGAAACCATCACGATTCTAGATGAAATTGTAAAAGTAACAATTCAACCCCCTCTTGTGTGTATTTGGTATAACCCGATCCAAAAATTGATATTAGAGGTTGTGATTTCATTTGATAATTCTATAACAAGATAAATGTTTCAAAGGATTATACTCATAGATCTCAATAGATGATACACGTGATGGAATGTCAATGGTTTGAGCTCTGTACTTCAATGGAGAAAACTATGGATTTTGGAAGTTGTGGATGATAATTTATCTAAAAAATCATGGATACAAAGTCTAATAAACAATTCTTACTCCTTAAGAAATTATTGAGAAACCTAAAACATGTTGTGCAGCTACTGAAGTAGAGTGTAACATAAATTCAAAATCTAGGAATGCTATCATCTATGGTCTAGTACCAGATGAATTCAATCAAGTATCTCAATATCCTACTACATATGAGATGTGGTAGACAATTGCAATTTCCTACAAAGGAACTAACAATGTCAGAAAAATGAGATATGCTACAACAAAAATGTAATTTGATACTTCTAGAATGTTTTATGGTGAAAGTATCACTCAGATGAATGGAAGGATCACATTGATATTCAACAACATCACTACCTTGGGAGATCCTATC
Source organism: Viscum album (assembly GCA_963277665.1). Taxonomy (NCBI): domain Eukaryota; kingdom Viridiplantae; phylum Streptophyta; class Magnoliopsida; order Santalales; family Viscaceae; genus Viscum; species Viscum album. The sequence goes on from OY728144.1 coordinate 213,020,375, forward strand.
AAACAAGAAGATAAAGCCTTGAATGTTTTGAGAGTACTTCCACCCATATGGAATGGTATATCAGTATCCATTAGGAAATAAACACATGTTAAAAATCTAACAATGGGATAATTTATTGGAACCCTGATGATGTTTGAAGCTGAGATGGAAGATAAAGGTAATGAACATAAATTCTTGATTAAAATAGAAAATATTGCTTTGAAATTTGCATTTTAAAATAAGAGAAGAAAGATGAAATATGAAATAAAAAAGGAAAAAAGTTCTCACTCATATGATTTTGAAATGGAATTGGCATATATGGATAGGAAAATCAAAAAAAATTATAAGAAAAAGGATGGATTTAAAAAAATCCATCAAGAGAGATGAGAATAATCCAAAGGAAGTTATAAGGTATTAATGAAAAATGATGGGTCACATAAGACTTAACTGTCCTCAATGAAAAGGAGAAAAGAAAAATAATTTTTTCAAAAACAATGATTACTAGAAGAAAGAGAAAAGAGGAATGAGAGATACTTGGAGTGTTTCTAAAGACTCCATCAGGTCATAAAAGTCTCACTCAAAAAAGGAAGAATCAAATCTAAATGAAAATATGTGCTTTATGGCAGAAGGTGATGAGGAAGAAGATCACAGAAGTTGAACTGAAATATGGTATATGGACAGTGGCTGCGCCAGCAATATGAGTGGGAACTCATCAAACTTTAAAACATCAACTCAAAAGGATTAAGGGTTATTCACATTTGGTGACAATGCCAAAGGTAAAATAATTGGAATTGTAACCGTTGGAGATCCAGAAGAAGTATCAATCAATAAAGTACAATATGTACAAGGATTGAAACACAACTTGATAAGTATCTCTAAACTATGTGATGATGGTAATTTTGTTGATTTTTCCAACAACTTCTGTTCCATTTTTAAAGGTAAATTGCTTAAATTTTGAGCACCTATAACTAATAATGTTTATACTATGGACTTAAATTCCTTGTGTAAACAAAATGTAAATTGTTTAATTGTTAAGATAAATGAATATTTGATCTGACATAGAATACTTGGACATTTCAATATATTTTCATTACATAAGTTATCTAAGAAATAACTAGTTTTTTATTTACCTAGTCTTAAATTTGATAGTGACATATTTTGTGATGCATGTCAATTTGGAAAGAAGCACAAATCATTCTTCAAATCTATTAACAAAATTTCTATATCTAAACCTCTAGAACTTATCCACATGGATTTTTTGGACCTTCAAGAATATAATGTTTGGATGGTAAATTATATTTATATGTTTTAGTAGATGAATATTCTATATTTACTTGGATTAATTTTCTAAATTATAAAAATGAATCATTTATTATATTTTAATGTTTTTACAAAGCAATTCAAAAGGAATAATATTTTAAAATAATTTTATTAAGAAGTGATCATGGTGAAGAATTTGAGAATTTGGAATTCAATTACATTTTCTCAAAGTTAGGTATTAAAAACACCTTATCTACACCAAGAACACCTCAACAAAATTTGATTGTTGAAAGAAGAAATAGAGATATTCTGGAAATGGCTAGGACTATGTTAAATGAATATAATCTTCCTACCTATTTCTGAGAAGAATATATAAGTACAACCTTCTATATAATGAAAAGAGTTTTAATTAGAACTACTTTAAATATGATACCCTATGAACTCTGGAATAATAGAAAACTGAAATTAATGTACTTTAATGTTTTAGGATGTAAGGTTTACACGTTTATCTCCAAGGACAATCTTGTTAAATTTGATCCAAAATCTGATGAAGGAATTTTCTTAGGATATTATGAAACATCCAAATATTATAGAATTTTTAATAAAAAGTCACAGATTGTTGAAGAATTAGTTCATGTGAAATTTGTTGAATCTGATACCTTTAAGAGAAGGAAAGATAAAATTGATCAATTTGACTCTAATGATAAAATGTTATTTGATAACTTGAAAGATTATTTTCAAAAATATATAAATAAAATTCAGTCCAGTTAAGAAAAACATGACACTGATGAACCTAATAGTGTATTACCTAGAAAACATATAACCCTAAAGAATCACCCTTTAGAAAATGTTATTGGAGACCTAGATATTGAAATAAAAACTAGAAGACATATAGGAGATTTTGTAGAATTCTATACTTTTCAATTCCAATTAGAACCTAAGATATTAGAATAAGTCTTAATTGAGAAATTTTAATGATAACAATGAATGAGAAACAAAACTAGTTCAAGAGATATGATGTTTGGAATTTAGTTGAAAGACCAAAAAACATTCCAATTATAGGAACTATATGGGTTATTAGAAATAAATAAGATGATCAAGGAATAATAACGTGAAATAAAGCAATACTAGTAGCTAAAGGATATAATTAGGAAGAAGGTATTGATTATTATGAGACCATTGCACCTATAGCAAGATCAGAAGCCATTAGAATCCTTTTAGACAATACATCACATATGAACATTAAATTATTTCAGAGGGATGTTAAGTATGCCTTTTTAAATGGGTTTTTCATGGAGGAAGTTTATGTTTAGAAACCTCCTAGGTTTGAATATTCTCAAAAACTAGATTCCATTTTTAAACTTACTAAAGCTCTTTATGGCCTTAAACAAGCACCTAGATCTTGGTATTAATGATAAAGTTATTTTCTTTGGAAAAATGATTTTACTATTGGAGTGGAATATCCAAATTTTTTTAAGAATGATGTAAACTCTAATATTTCATTGGTTCAAATTTATGTTGATGATGTAATTTTTGGATCAACAAACAAAAAACTTTGGCATGAGTTGTAAAATTTAATGCAAAAAGAATTTGAAATGAGTATGATAGGAGAATTAAATTACTTTTTAGGACTTCAAAATTTTCAAAAATATTTTATCATATGGGTGTTAAGTATGCATTTTTAAATGTTTTTTTATTAGATGAAGTTTATGTTGAGAAACCTCCTAGTTTTGAAAATTCTCAAAAACTAGATTCTGCATTTAAACATACTAAATCTATTTATGTCCTTAAACAAGAACCTAGATCTTGGTATTAATGATTTTGTTCTTTTCTTTTGAAAAATGATTTTACTATTGGAATTGGAGATCCAACATTATTTAAGAAAGCTGTAAACTATAATATTTTATTGGTTCAAAGTTATGTTGATGATGTAATTTTTGAATCAACAAAAAAAATTGGCATGATTTTTCAAATTTAATGCAAAAATAATTTAAAATGAGTATGATAGGAAAATTAAATTACTTTTTAGGACTCCAAATTTTTCAAAAATATTTTGGAAATGTTTTGAATCAAATAAAGTACATTACTGATTTTTTGAAGAAATTTGGACTTGAAAACAGCAAGACATATACAACTCCTCTTTGTACTAATATAAAACTTGATTTGGATTAAATTGGAAAATCAGTTGACAAAAAGTTATATAGAGGTATGTTTGGTAGTTTATTATAGCTTACTACTAGTAGGATAGATATAATGTAATCAGTATGTATATGTGAAAGATATATATCAAATCATAAATAATCTCACTTAAGTATTGTCAAAAGAATTTTTAGATATTTAAAATGAACTATTTTTCATTATCTTCTATATCCAAGAAATTTTGTTTTTAATTTAATTTTATATTTTGATACTGACTTTCGATGTTGTAGATTGGATAGAAAAAAGTACCTTAGGAACCTATCACAATTTAGGAAAATCTTTAGTTTTATGGTCTAGTAAAAAACAACACTTACGTTTCTTGTCAACAACTGAGGAAAAATAAGTGTCTACAGGTAGTTATTGTGCACAAATGTTGTGGATGAAAAACACTCTTATGGAATTTGGACTGAATTTTAATAATACACCTATTTTATGTGATAATACAAGCAAAATAAATATTTCAAAAAATCGAATTAAAAATTCTAGGACTAATAATATTTATATGAGACATTATTTTCTAGAGATCATGTTCTTAAAAAGGATACATTCTTAGAATTTGTAAGTTCTAAAATTCAATTACCTGATATTTTTACTAAACCACTTCCCAGTGAAAATTGTAATTTTATTAAAGGGGAGCTAGGTTTATTTAATTTTAAATGAAATTTTAATTTTAATTTTACTTATTTGATTTTATTAATTCTTATTTTATTTTAATCTTCACCCATTATATAATTTAATTTTTTTAGAATAATTTAAAATTTCGTCTATATGGAAATAATTTTTTTCTACATACGTTTTTACATTATATTAAATAATTTATTGATTATTATGTATATAATGACACAAGAATCAAGGTTTTCTGAACACATTTCAAATTCCTATCCTATTCATCTTTATAAAACCTTTCAAAACACCAAAACCCTTACTGCATTTGTCTACATTTGACTGATCCTTTGAAACTCTAAACCTTCGATCCTTTAAAACATTGAGACAGAAATGTCCAAGACAATGATAATTGAGGAAGGAGAAGCTAATAATTCCAAGCATCAATGTTTGGTAGGAAGGAAGATCCTACTTGGAAAATTAATTTATTTGGAATGGATATACCAGACCAATCTAACGCTGAAGCATGATTTGGATTTTAAGAATCTAGAACAAATGTTTAATGATGAAAACACAGAATTTTTGTACAAGGTAGAGCTGTGAGATTTCATTAAATCTGTTCAGTTCAGTCCTGGAGACACAGAGTAATCCATAGTTGAAAAAATTGAAGAACAAGATTTTTCTATTTTGTCTATGGAAATAGATAGAATCTTAAACATCCCTTAAGATGGAGGTTATCACTTCGAATTGAAATCCGCTGGAGATAACGAATAGAAGTCAGAGGACATTATGTAATTTTAATTTGTTTCTATAAATATGAGAAAGATATTAGTCAAGGATCTAGAGTAAGATTACAAAATTCTTGTCAAATTTGTTCAAACAGGGATTTCCCCAAGGAATTTTGAAATGAGAAGATTTTATATCTTGATATGTATTTGATGTTTTTTTTTCTAAGTGAAATCAAGTTTAATTTTCCACATTATATGTCAAGGTATTTAAACCACTGCTATCAACCAGAGGCAAGAATGAACTTATATCCCAATGGGAGGTTCATTTCAAAATCATTATTTAAGTCTGATGTTGTGATATTAGTAGATGTCAGAGTGCAATACCATCACAGTAATATGTTAAATGCTGTAACTTTATGAAAAATAGGATTTTTTTTGGAGCATTGTGAAAGGAAAGATTATGCCTGTTGGTGTTAATGAAGATCAGTATTCTTCTCAAGGAGAGAAAACTGGGAAAACCAATGAAGGAATAACAGAATCAAGGACCAACGCTGTTTCAAAAACTTCACGAAGTATTTTATTTGAAGTAGTCATTGCACCTGATTATGAGGTTATTCAAGAGGGACTTCAAAGGAAAAGACATAGAGTGACTCAAGTTGGTGAGGAGAATGTTCAAACAAATTTCATTACAAATGGAGATATTTTAATCTATAGATTTGTAAGAGAAGCTGTTTCTCAGATTAAGGTGGTACCTTAAATTGAAGAGGAAGTTTTACCTCAGGCTAAGGTAGAGCCTAGAGATGTTGAAGTGGATAAAACTGAATCTATTCAAGAACAGTCTGTATAACCTTTTGAAGTTATCCAAGAATAAACATTTCAAGAAGAACCTATTTTAGAAAAATTAAATGAATATGCTCATGAGGAGAAACTACCTAATGAAAATGTGAATATAGGAGAGAGTATATATAAATTTCATACTAATGTTTTAAATGAAAAATGTTCTGTGGATGAGTTAGTTCATGACTCTGAGGAAAACTCGGTTGAGAAACCAATGTAGGATGATATTAATCAGAGATCTAATGATCAATTTTTTCCTTTAATTATTATAAATCAAGTTGATAATCAATCATAGGGTACCTCTAGTTTTGGGAATAATCATATGGAGGAGTTAATAAAAAAAATTAATTGAATTTAATCTTAAAATGATTCTTTGAGAAGATCATTAGAGAAGGAGAGACAGAAGTTTCAAAAGATGAAAGATAGTTTAGTTTTAAAAAGTGTAGTGGAGGTTTTTAAGAAGGAAATGTTATCCAAATTTGTAAAATTAAAATATGAAATTGCAATGAAATTAGATTTGGTAGAACTCAACACTTTCATGGAGAAAAAGTTGAAAACTATCAAGGGAATTCAAGAAAGTTCATCAAGTATTTCGCTTGATCTGATCATGAGATTCCAAAAAATTACAACTATAATGAGAAATATGAATGATAGGTTGTATGTATTATAATGTAATAGTGCTCCACTGTCTGTTCTATTGGATAACCAAAAATCATCTTGTTGAGCAGATTACATCAGATGAACTAGGAGTAAGAGAGTTACTGAACAGGTTCAAATGAAATCTAAATTAGTTCATGGAAAAGAAATAAAGATTTCATGAGTTTTTTCAGAGTCAATATGATTGAAGATATTCATTTGGATTAGGAAGTAAGTGATCTGATAATTCATTTTGGAGATGGACTGATGAAGAGGTTTATAATGAAGCTAGAAGAGCTAAAAAAGGTTGTTCAGAGGCGTTGAAACCCATTTTCAACTCTTTTAGCCCAACCTTTATTCCTATATCAATTATTATTTTGTACATATATTTTTAGTAAAATATTTTTTGAATCTCATTTTTATGTGTTTTTAATTCATTTTACTTTTCGATCTATGTATGAATACTAGAATCCAAATTCAATTATTGATAAATAGTTTATGATATAATTTAATTAAGTTTAGTGCTACGTTAAATGTGTTATATTCCTTATTCTATCATTCTTTTTAATATGACAAAATGGGTAGAATTTAGATAAACACGACATTTTATTTTAAGAAAATGGATAAATATTTTTCTCTGGGGGAGAAATTTGGATACAATAAAGCATTTTATATTTTTTATGTTTTACCATTATTGGAGAAATTTGGATAAAAACGAAATATTATTTTCTTTTTTGATTTTATAAGGGGGAGGGGGGGAATTTCTAAAATAAATTTTATTGAAATTTTTTAAAAATGTTTTCTTTATATATTGGAGAACTATGGATAATACTGTATTTATTTTTTGTTGAAATAATTCCCCTAAAATAAAATATAATTCAATCCTTGAAAAATTATAAATTATATGAAATTAATTGGATGGGTTATTTCATGGGTTTTATGATCATCATAAAGGGAGAGATTGCTGAGAAAGTTTTGTTTTCAACAATACTCTATATTTTTATGATTATGGGAGATTATTGAGAATGTATTGTTTCAACAACACTCTATCTTTTTTTGATTATTTTGGCTCACAAATACCATTGTTTGTCATTATAATTATTTTACTCTAAGTATATTTCAGTATATTAACATTATTTATATTTATATTTTGGAATAATATTAATGCGTTTAATCTGTGTGGAATATTTGACAACTATTTGGAAATAATTTTAGCATGTTATGGAAACACTGTTCATACCCTATGTTAAAGAGTGCAACATAAGGATAAATTATATGTTTACTTTATGAGAGTTCAGAAAAGTTTCATAAAATAACATTTCATTTACAAGGAACCTTATGTTATTAATATCATAAAATTATGGAAGAAGAACCTTACCTTTTCTTCCCAAAAGAATGGATCATCATCCTTTATTTTATGATGAACCTTACGTTCTATTGAAAATTATGGATCATGTATCTTAAATTTTTCTAAAGAGGAAAGTATGGATAATATACTATATGTCTGAAAGTTGAAGAGAAAAGTATTGATGATCAAACTTATGTTTTAGATCAATCTTACCTTGGTTGAATAGATCATATACCCTATGTTTAGAATCAGATATTTAAAATACTACTTTATCATGCAATAGTCTTTATGCAGAATATCAGGCTGATTTCAAGCTAGATTCAAAGCCAGATATTAAAGAAAATCTTTGACTAATTTAAATCTATGTATTTGTGATTTGAAGGATCAATTTAATAGGAGTATATCATGACTCTTACTAAGGGATGTTATAAATGATATGTTATTCAAACATTTGAATTTCACTATTCTAAAGGAGACATTTTTGGATCTAAATTTTAAAGGAAAACACGTCTTTATTATTTTTATATCTATGTAATTTTGAAATACAAAAAAAAGAGACGAATCATCATGAAATATATTAGAAGAAAAAGCTCTCAAGTTTTTCGACTACAAATTTTACCGAGTTATACGAGTCACACATTTCTACCGCTAACAAGATCTATCAGACATTGTTTTTCTAAGGAAATAGAAAGTGTTAAAGATTATTATTATACATTGAAGTTCTATCGTGAATCTATTGTTGTTAAAGTTTCTAATTTTATTTCAACATCTATTTGAAAACAGATTGACTCAGAACTGGTCTTACATAAAGAACCTATTTTCTAAAGAAGATGATCCATATACTATCAGTTGCGTGCTTCTGTAACTGTGAAGAACAACTGGAAAGTATTTTTAGATAAATAATCGTTTCATTTTGAGTAACCGGCCTTTCATTCTTTGTCATGTATTCAGTTTTGTTCCTGAACTAGAAGGATATGTTTTAACCTTATCATGTAAAGGTGTCAACTTCCTACACTCAGTTGTGGAAGGTCTATTGATAAGGGGACCAGATAGTGAAAATCCCCAAGCTTATGGAGAAGCTCAATGGTAGAGTGGACTAGGGGTCTTCTGTTCCCCGAACCACTATACATCCATGAATCCTTTAATTTGTTTTATCTTCCACTACATAAACATTCTGATAACGTTAAAGGACATATTTGGAAATCATCACGATTCACAAAGAAATTGTAAAAGTCGCAATTCACCCCCTCTTGTGCATATTTGGTATTACCCAATCCAATAAAGTGGAAAAGTTATTTTATAACCAAATTTCTTTTCATTGAGTTGTATTACATATTAATTGTCATTAATATTATGGGATTATGTGTATAATTACTTTTATAGCCTATTGATGTATTTCATCTTCTATATCGGGATTTACAGTAGATACACATAATAAATTCATTGATTGATTCTCACTACAATATTAAACTATATTCAAGTTTTTACTTTAAAATCACATTTTGTTTGGAAATGTTTACACTTTAATTTACATCAAAGAATTTTTTTTGATCATTGTCTAATAAACCATGATATTTTATTCTCATATTTTTATTCATGACCTTTATTAAGTTATACTACCATTTTACACTCTTTGGTAATCAAAATGTTTTACGATTGTTTTAGGAAAACTGAATTTATTTATCTCCCTAGTCAGTGAACCTGTTTACTTTTAAAAACCATGATTAATTAAAATGATTTAAAAAATTATTTTAACATTATTTTGTAAATAAATTTATACCCTATTTATCTTCTACCAATGTTTTCAAAGGAATATTATTATCGTTTTCCGAACAAGGAATGTTTTATAGCCTTTAAACATGAAAAATGATTGTTATTTATACCTTGTTTGTATTGTATGAATTTTTCTACCATCATTTCATTGACTCTTCCAAATCATGTTTAATGTGAATCTTTATAAATAATATATTTTCAAATTTTTTTTGAAGAAAAGTTTTTTCAAATGGGTTTTCATTATAAAATGTTATTTTCTTCAATAATGTTCTTAAAATATTATTTTATAGTATTTTTATTAATCAATGAAAACAACCGTTATTTTTACTCTACTTGGGATAAGATTTATTGAAACCATATTATTTATTCATATGGATGGTTTTTGATTTATTTGGACAAGGGTAGTATTAACATTCACTTATTTGATTCTTTTGTTAGTCTATTTGAAATATTCATTCTCCTATAATCATTAATTATTGATCTTCCCCTAAATTTTCCATTTCCATTATCATGTATATTAATATTTCATAAATGTATACCTATTTACACATGGTGTCTTCTTTTACAGTTATTTGATTATTTGGTGAAATATTGATTAATATATATTACTTATTCAATAATTATTTTTGATGAGGCATGTTGTTTATTAATTAAATTGATTACTCAATATGATGAATTTTTTCTCATGCAATGAGGGGTAGAACCTGGATGTTATATATCTACTCAATGAATCTATAGGTTAATAAGAGAAAAATTTGTTTTGTAAATTAAATGGGTTTAAATCTATATTATAAACTATCTGGAAGATGGATCTTGACAAAATAGGTTTTCATGTGCCTTATACATGATGTCTAATAATTATTAATTTCCTTAATTTTGATTCATTATTTATTATCCATGAAATCTTCACATGATAAAATATATGGATGCATTTCATTCATTTTTTATTGATTAAATGGAATGTGTTTTCATTTTATAACCTTTCCATATTGATTTTTTTTCTATTTAGTTATTTTAATGGAATATGTTATAATATATTAACTTTCCATTTTATTTATGAGTTTCCTCATCTATTGGTTGATTACATGGTATGTTTTCTCATTTATATTCCACATTATAATTATTTATCATATTTATTCATTATTTCTTCTTCTATATTTTTCCTGTATAGAGTATTTGAGGTCGCCCTTATTATTATTCATTCCCTTGGAATCCAAGAAGTCTACTAGGATGGATATAAAGGGTTATAATAGATGGAATAAACCTATCCTAAAATTTATTAATAAAAAAATTATGTTGTAATTAGTCTAGTCATTTTAAATAAAAGTATCATTTATGTATCTGGTTTACTAAGACTATTAAACTATTTAGTCCTTTGGGGATTTATACCTTGTAATTATGATAATGTAATTAGTAGTAGACACCGAATCCGGTCTATCTGGGGTCAAGTATCTATAGTTGGTATCAAAGGAAGTTTAGTAAATCATTGAGAACTAGATTTGGGAAATCATAGGTTAGGAAACATAACCCTAAGTGAATTTTTTTTATTAGTATAAAAGAATAACATAGAAGTTTTTTATGTTATAGATTTTGTGGTCTTTCATGGAAATTAATCCCTGTCTGGATACAACGACTGGATGGGGATCTGAAACAAATGTATCTAGAAATAGTAACTCCAATAAGGTGTTTTGATCCTAACTCGGGGTAACCTAGTAAATGACAACAAACCTTACTGTACAGAGTGTTTAACACTATTAAGGGATATACATAGAAAATTTCACATTTTTTTACAAACCATTATAATATATTTTAATAATGAATAACCTAGGTTCAACATAAGGTGTTTTAGATTAAAAACTAGGTGTCATGATTTACAAATCATAAAAAAGATATTATAGATAAACTCTAGAATAAGTAATGACCACTGTATAAATAAATGGATGTAGTATTTATATATTAGAGTTATATTGAAAACATTAGTTCACTGTCTATTTAGTAATTAAAATTATTTAAAGGACTTCCATTAGATTTATTTTAGAAATTATATTAATATGGTTTTAGAAAATTAAAAACCTATAATTTAGGTGGAAACCAATCATATTCAGCAAGGCCAGGGGACTTGAACCCATGAACGAAGGACTATGAGGGTATGACACTAACCACTGACCTACACAATGTCGTGGTTAATATTTCATTGTATTTAGTTGAACAATTTATCAAATAGATACTAATTATGAACCAATAGTGTAACTTTTAGGGTTTATAAATTAATGTATTAAAAATAGTAGTTTTTTAAAATAGTTAGAGACAAATTGTTTGAATTTGGACTCTTTTATGGGCCTTAAGATCCTTTAGAAATGTATTTTAATGCTTCATGCATCAAAATTAATTTTTTTATGAATTAGAAAACCAATATAAGAACTACCAAAGGATGAAATTGTGGTTATATAACTATATAAAGTAAGTAAAATTACTTATATCCTTAGTAAGTAAATTAATTACCCACAATTAGGAAGATTACATAGATATAAAATATTGTCCAAATGCCTTAATTTCTTTTGAATCGATGGTCTTATAAATCATTGTATATTTCAGGATCTGAGGCCCTCATCATTACATTTAACATTAAACTATTTTTGGTTGATGATATCAATAAATCCCTATAAATATTTACTCTTTTCATACAGGTACATAGCTCTATATTCCACTAATGATCTCATAAGTTGAGATATAGTTACAAAGTAGTCCATGTGATCATTATACTTCCCATTCCCTCTTTTATAGAAGATATATTATGAACCCTTATCATGATGTGGGATTGAAATATATGAAATATCAAACCAATATTGAGTTTAAATTTTTAGGATTCAATTTAATTAAGGTTGGTAGAATGTAACACCCTGAAATTCTAAAGTACAACTTGCATTCAATAGTCTTTATGACATGCAACACCAAGTGTAAAGAAAATATATTTACCTGATACATTACAATATTAAATAAATTTAATACACTCTAAATCTAGAAATGAACACAGTTGGACCCCTATTGTATCCACCTGCAATATAAAAAACGTGCATGGAATTATTTTCTCAAAATATTACAATAGTTACACTCCTACTCCACTATAAAGCCTCCTCTCTTCCCACTTTCTCACACCTATCAATCCACTTTGGCATAACCAATATCTTCCCAAATAGCTCCTAAACATTCCACATATCATTCTATAATCCTCAAATTGGTCAAGCATCAATCCAAGTAATCTTTTTCATAAAAACTATAAGTACTTACAAGATTAAGAGGTAACATCTTTCCTTATGTGTTTTATATTTATTTCCATTATCCACTCCTGAAACCCTAATTATTCCATTATTGTATAAAAAATAGTATACTCAATATACTAGGATGTTTTTATGTGATGTTGTTTACCTAAACATACACACACTTCCATCTAATGGTTAATGAATTTATTGTTTCTGTCTACGGTGAACTACTACGTCATGAAATGATGATTGTTCATTTTTTCCTTTACCAACATTCATGGTCATCCATTATGATGGACACTACATTTATATATCATATATATGATATTTTTATATATTTTTAAATATGTAATAATTTTATAATGTATACCATTAACACATTCCATTCTTTGTTAATATCATATCATCATATGAGGAAGTGTGGACAACCACCCCCTCAAATAAAAGTACTTCATTCAGACTATACGTGGAACACATAAATGATGGATTTAATTAAAAATATGTAAAATAAATAACTCTATATGATACTCATGAAATAAATACATTTATATAAATATAATATACATCATTTTCTATATTACCCTTTCACACAGTTTTAAAAAGATAACATCATTCATGGACGTGTGGACTACCGCCTCCCCGACATGATATGATTTTTTTTAATAAAAATAATACCATATATAAGAATATATGACTAAATAATATGTAATTCATGATATAATAATAATAATATATATATATATTTCTACTTACTTTATTTCCAAAACATTCATTGAAAAAATGGTAATGTTAGTCATGCATACGTACAACCTGTCGTCTCCATGATTGTAATGTTGTTTTATTTTTCATTATAATGTTTAATTGTTGGGTTTAAATGTAAAATTGATTTATAAATACATTTATTGTTTCATTATTATTATTCTAGGTATGTTTTATACTGACCAATTTGATCATATTTTACCCCTCCAATTTTGATTTTGACGCGTAAACTTAATTTCATCAAAACACTAGATGTAAACTTAATTGATTAAGTAGTTGAATATAACATGGTAATAAGTGATATAAAGCATTGATAAAAATGAATAATTCTATGAAGAAATTATATAATTAACATAAGTTTATTATTTATGATTCTAAAGTACATTCACTTGAAAGGAAAATCAAGGTAAAGGATTTCTTCAAAATTTACATTCAATTGAGACTTATTTGTTTTTTACGAACCTATTTTCTTTTATATTGTGTATATACTTCCATTTGAAAAGTTATATCATGTAATAATTTATTATAATGATATTATATGTTTCATTTATTGTTATTCCTTAATTTATATTATCACTCAAATGTTTCAAAGTGTTTTAGGACACTTTGGAATGTTTAAAGATTATTCCCCTTAATAACATTTTTAGTGATATATCTTTGTAATATCACTTCCTTTTGTGATTGTTAAATCTATTTTTAAATAATAAATTTATTATTGTGAAACTAATTTCATAAATATGGTTCAATAATTCATATTTTTCATATAATATCATGATTCATTCATTTTTCATGATACTGGGAGTTTTAATTTGAATTATTCCATCTAAGTGGGTTTGAGTTTAAAGTTACCAAGTGGAATCGATATTTCATAAACCAATTTATTTTTATTAAGTTATATTACTTCCAATATATCATTATAATTCAATGATTATGTGTATATAAAAAATGTTACTTTCTATTTATGTATTTTCTATTCTATATTTTGATTTACATTTGACACACATAATCAAATCATTGATTGATTCTCACTAAAACATTAAAATCTTTTCTAAGGTTTACTTTATCATATAATTTTATTCAAGATTATTTATTGTTAAATTCCCATCAGAGTAAATTATTTGGTCATTTCATAATAAACCCATTTTCTTCCCCTCTAGTTATTCATGACATTTATTGGGTGATAATACCATTTTTCAACTCTTTGTTACTCAAAATGTTTTATAAAATGTTTTTTTTTCAAAATGGAGACCTTTTTTCAATCTTTAGTCACAGATAATATTTTCTTCTAAAAACCATGATTCATTAAAATAGTTTCAATTTTTTAAAAATTATTTTGTAAAGACACATATCCATTTTAATTTTAATGATGTTTTTAAAATAATATTCTTATCACTTTCTAAAAAAATAATTTTTCAAACCATTAACCTTGAAAATAGAATGTTATTTTAACCTCATATGTATTTCTTTGAATCTTTCATTTAATGTTCATAATTCTAATTTGTAAAGAAAATATTTTCAAAAGATATTTTTAACGAAATGGCCTTTCAAAAGGTTTTTCCTAAAAAAATGATATTTTCCATAGGAATGTTTTTAAAAGATTATTTTATAGTATTTGATTTAATTAAAGATAATAACCTATTTTTTACTCCATTTGGGATATGTTGTATTGATAACATAGTATTTCTTTTCTAGATGGGTTTTGATATATTTTTCTAAGTGTTGTATTATAATTCACTTGATTAATTTTTCAGTCCCCTAGAAATATTTAATCACATTTGAACATTGAACAACACATTTCCCCTAAATTATCCATTTAATTTATCTTAGATATTACTTTTTACAAAACCATATAACTCTTTACATACGATGTATAATTTTATAGTTTTATGATTATTTGGGGAAATATTGATAAATACATGTCCTTAATTCAATCATGATATTTGATATTGAATATTTTTAATTAATAAAAAATTAATCGGTATAAAGAATGCATTAGACATGTAATAACAGGTGGAGCCTAGAAATTATATAGCTCCTCGATGAATCAATAGGTTTTCATGGGACAAATAAGTTGAGTAAATTAAATAGATTTCTATTCATAGAATATAATTTTTAGGGGATGGATATTGACTGTATAGGTTTTCAAGTGTTTGAGACATGACGTCCAATAATGAATATTTTCTGTCATTTTGATTCATTATTTAGTAGCCATGTTATTTTCAAATGATAAAATCTATGGATATATTTCATTCTCGGGTTTTTAAACAAATGTAATGTGTTTTTTAGATTCTAACCTTGTCATATTGAATTTTCATTATTTAATTATATAAATGTCATGTGTTTCCATTTATTACCTTGCCATATTATTTATGCACTTCATTTTTAGTTTTTTAGGGACATGGTATGTGTGTTAAATTATTTACTATGATATAATTATTTTTAAAATTTATTCATTATTTAATTCACTATATTTTCCCTTAATGAGCATTTGAGCTCACCTTTATTACGATTATTTCTAAAAGAATCCAAGATGTTCACAATGAAATATATATAAAGTTACATTGGATGGAATATATTTATGGTCAATATTATTTTGAAAAAGAATGTTGTAATTATTTTATTAATTTATAATATAAGTATAATTTATGTATCTGGTTTACCTATACTACTAAACACTTCATTAGTTCAGGGTTTGTGTCCGTATAATCATTATAGTGTAATCAGTGGAATACACCAACCTTTAGATATATGGGGCCAGGTCACTATATTTTGTATCAATGGAAGTTTAGAACCAACATTGGGATCTATATTTAGTAAAACATATATTAGAGAACATAACCATAAGGTATATTTTGAGGATAATTATGAAACAACAACCTATAATTTTGGTTAGTTAGAGATTATGTGTTCTTTCCAAGAAATGAATAACTATCTAGATATTATAAGTGGATGTGGTTCTGGATCAAACATACATAAAATTAATTACTCTATGGTGTTCCGAGCCTAACTCAGGGTGACTAGGTGCATGACAATGGGCCTTACTACACACCCAATTTAACAATTTTGGGCGTTATGATTAAAAAACTTCACATTTTTTTACAAACCATTATAATGTATTTTTACAATTGATAACCTTGGTTAAACCTAAGGTGTTTTATATTGAAAATAGTATGTAATGATTTAGAAATCCTAAAATTGATATTATGGATAAAATATAGACCACAGAAAAAACATTGTGTAAATAAATGGATGAAGTACAAATGTATTAGAGTTGGATTGATAACTTTAGTTAATATTATATTTAGTAATTAACCTTATTCAATGGATGCCTATTAGATTTATCTTTGGAAATTATATTAATATGCTTTTTGAAATGGAAAACCAGTAAGCCAGGTTGCAACAAATCATATTTGGAAAGGCCATGGGGCTTGAACCTATGACCATATGATGACTAGGTCTTGATTCCAACCACTAACCTATACAATTTCCTAGATAATATTTCATTGTTTTTTAGTTGAATAATTTGCAAAATAGATACTAATGAGGAAAATATAGTGTATCTTTTAGTGTTATGAAATTAATGTATTAACCATAGTAGTTTTTGAAAATATTTACAAACAAATAGCTGGACGTTTCACTCTTTTTGTGCCTTAGGATCCTTTAGAAACATATATTAATGCGTCAAGATTCAAAATTAATTTTTAAATTAATTATAGAACCAATGAAACAAAAACCAAAGGATGAAATTGGAATTTTATAAATATATCCTGTAAGTAAATTACCTTATATTCTTAGGTAGTAAATGAATTACCCAACATTAAGAAAACCACATAGAAATAATTTTTTTTAATAATACCTTAATTTCCATTTAATCGATGGTCATCTAAATCATTATAGATTTATACATTAGAGGTCCTCCACTTTATATTGATCATTAAATTGTTTTTATTGATAATATTATTAAATCCCATTAAATGTTTATGCTTGTCCTCTATGTATGTAACTATAACTGTGACTAATGTTCTTAATTATAGAGACCTAGTTACATGGTAGTCTATGTAACATTTTTATTCACCATTACCACTTTTATAGACGATGTTTTACAATTCCTTTTCATGATATTTGAGTTCAATGATGGAAATATCAAACCAATACTGAGTTTAAATTGTGAGGATGAAATTTAATTAAGGGTTGGAGAATGTATCACCACAAAATTCTGAACTACCACTTTGTATTCAATTGGGTTTAGGACATGAAACACCATGTGTAAAAAAGGATATATTAACATGATACATAATAATATTAAATAAATTTCATATATTTTTCAAATTTTAATGTATAAAATTCCAATTTATCTTAAATCTTATGTGAGAGAGAAATTACTTGATAGATTTAATTACCCATAAGAGTGACCTTCCTTGATAGCTTGCGTTACACACAAGAACGAGTTTCACAAAATAACAATGAATTAATAAAATATTACTATTTAAAATAATCTGATATAAAAAATCTTTTATGTTATTAGTTATTAATATCATTAAATATCTTTTGAAAATATATGGTTTATATAAGTATATAATGAATTCATTGGTTACAAATTATTATGAAATAAAAATAAGAACCAATTGGATATAAAAAGAGATATTATTATTTTTATACTTCCAAAGGTGTTTTTTAATAATAAACGTAATTAATTAAATGTAGATAATTATTTTAATGAAATATATAAATTATATATTCAATAAAATATTTTTAATATTCACCCCTTAGGTTTGATAGGCATAAGATAAGAACTAAACCAATTTCACACATAAAAACCAATATTTTTATAAAGTCAACTTGGACCCATTTTAATAGAGAACCCATTTTAAATATTATACATGAAAAATTAATTGATTTAATATTTCACAATAAAATTTATATTTTAAAATAAAAATAAAAAATAGTTTACTATGAATTTTTTTCTATTTATGGATATATATTTTTTCTTAATGAATGATTAAAAATGATGAATTTTATTTCAAAATGGATTTTTCATATAATATATTAATATGGTAAAATTATAATTCTAATTGGATTTAAAGTATAATATCATATTTTTAACAATTAATACAATTTATTTTATTTTAATTAATTACACTTTAAAATTGAATGTAAAAAACTTACTAAACTTCTAATAAATTTTACTTTAAAAATACGAATTGTCTTCCCGCCTGCATGATGAATTGTAAATTAATTTCTTCCACTTATGTGACTAGAATATTAAAAAATGGATTCCATATCTTGAATCAATGTAATTTATAATTTTTAATAATACAAACATTTTTTTAAAAAGGATGACTGAAAGTGATTAAAATTAATTATAATGATTTAGGCTAAATTAATCTTAATAAGGGAGTAAACATTAACCTTAAGGCCCAAAACTACCTATACGCTGTTTCAAAAGATATTTGATGGACATATATATACCCTATCCTCTCTTGGGTTGAAATGATACCATTATTTGGTATAGAGTTAATATAAAAAACATTCATGGAATTCCATTGTAAAAATATTACAAGAGTTCCACTCCTCATCCACTATAAAAATGTCATCCTCTTCTACAAATTCATTACTCCTCAAAAGACACTTTAGGTAAAACAATATATGAAAAAAATAGATCCTCAAAATCTCTCCCCTCATCCGATAATCCTTCCCTTTTTTAGAAATGAATCCATGGAATCCTGTTGGTACAAACCAAAAGTAGTTACTCAATTAAGAGGTAACGTATTTCTTTAAGCTTTATAGTTTTATTTCCATTAAACATTCCACAAACTCTCCTTGTTATATTATGATATAAATAACTAGCATCTTCAAAATACTAGGTTGTTTTTATACAGTTTTTTTTATCTAAAATTACACCCAAATCCATCAAATGGGAAAAGAACATACTGTACATAGGGAGAACTACAGCCTCACAAAATGATGATTGTTTATTTTTTCTTTCACCCAATTTCATGGTTGGATTTTACGATGGAAAATATATTTATAAATGATATTATGATACTTGTTATTTCATTATAAATTTGTAATAATTTTTTAATAAATTCCATTAAAATATTTCATTTTTCTTTAATACGATTACATAATTTGAGGATGTGTGGACTACCACCCCCTCAAAGTGATGTGATTTATTCTCACTATACATTGAATTTATTATGGAAGTATTTAATTAAAAATAAGTGAAAAAAACTACTATATGGTATTCATGAAATAATAAAATTTATATAAATATAACATATATCATTTTATTTATTATCATTTTACAGACTTTAATAGAGTTATCATCGCTTATGGACGTGTGGACTACCACCTCCCCAAAAAGATGTGATTATTTTTTACATGACAATAACTATATATATAAGTATATATGACTAAATAATATGGTATTTATTATAAAATTATTTTTATTTACATATATAATTATACTTACCATCTTTCAATAACAATCGTTGAAAAATGTGAAAATTACTCATGCGTACGTACGACCTACCATCTCCGTGATTGTAACATTGATTCATTTTTCCTAAACAGATAAAATTATTGGTTTTAAAAGTATAATTTTTGTATAAATATAATAATTATGTCAAGATTATTATTCTGGAGATGTTATATAATTACCCCTTTTATTTTAGTTGAGCTACCAAAGTTGATTTTGACACATAAAGCGAATTTGATCAAAACACCCGAGTTAATCTCAATTGATTAAGTCGATGTATACAAAATAGTAATAAGTGAAATAAAAATAATTATAAACATGAAAATGGTTTTCAAGAATGTATATAATTAATATGTGTGTATTATACAGGATGTTGAAGGACATTCACCCAAAATTAAATGTAAGGTAAGGGATTTCGTCTCAATTCACATTCTATTTAGACTTGTTTGTTGTCATGAGAATAGTTTATTTTATATGGTGTATATAGTACCATTTTAAATGTTATATCATGAAAATATTAATTCTCATGATATTCTAATTTTCATTTATTTTTATTCCTTCATGGATATTATGACTCATATGTTTAAAAGTGTTACGGGACACAATGGAATGTTAAAAGATTATTCTCTTCAATAACAGTTTTAATGACTATCTTTGTAATATCACTTCCATTCCTGATTGTTAACATTCAATTAAAATAATAAATTTATTGTTGTCATCGAAATTTATTATATGTTGAACATAGAACCACTTTGTCATATAATATCACAATTTATCCATTCATCATGGTACTTTAGGTTTCAATTTGAATTATTTCATCTTACGAAATTTGTGTTAAAAGTTTCCAAGTGGAAATGATATTTCATAACTCAATTTTCTTTCTTTGAGTTATATTACTTCTTCGTTGTCTTTATTACTCTATGATTATGTGTATAATTAAATAGCCTATTTATTTATTTATTTCCTCTTCTATATTTGGATTTATAGTTGATATACATAATCTACTCATTGGTTGATTCTCACTACAACACTATAATCTTGTCAATTGTTTACTTTACAATATCATTTTGTTCAGGATTATTTACACTTAAAATTCCATCAGCAGAAATTATTTGATTATTATATAATATACACTTTAATTTTCTTCCCCTTGGGTTATTCATGACCATTATTAAGTGATAATACCTTTTTTACAATCTACTGTACTCAAAATGATTTATAAAATGTTTTTATGAAAACTTAAATTTATTTCCCTATATAGTTGGAGATCCTATTTTATTATTAAAATCATTCATTATTAAAATGTTTTCACTTTTTTTAAAATGAATTGGTAAATATATTTTTACCGTTTATTTCTTTTACTATTGTTTTCTATGGAATTTTCTTTTCTCATTCCGAATGAGTCATTTTTCTAACCTTTAACCATCAAAATGGAATGTTCCTTTTACCTTTTACAGAGTGTATGGATTTACCTGCCATCATTTATTTGAAGCTTCCTTTGCATGTATAAAATATTTATTTTTAAATAAAATATTTTCAAAAGTGATTTTCAATGAAAAGGTTTTTCAAATGGGTTTTCATAATAAAAGTATATTTTCTTCAAGACTATTTTTAGAAGATTGTTTTATTATATTTCTATTCATCATTGATAAAAACACTTATTTTTACTCCACATGTAATATCATGTATTGATACTATCGTATTTATTCCTACAGATGGTTTTTGATTAATTTGGCCAAGGATAATATCAATATTCACTTCCATGATTAATTTTTCTATCCCCTTGAAATATTCAATCTTTTATGATCATTGAACATTGAATTTACGCTAAATTATCCATTTTATTTATCACGGATTTTACTATTTTATTATCTGTATACCTCTTTATATATCATGTATACTTTGAATTTTTTTATTATTTGGGGAAATATTGATAAATATGAATTCCTTATTCAATATGGATATTTGGTAAGGAATATTTTTTTTTATTAAATATATTACTCATTATAAAAAATTCTTTAGACATTAAATGATGAGTGGAACCTAGAATTTATATAGCTCCTAGATGCATCAATTAGTTCTCATGAGTCAAATAAGTTTCTCAAATTAAATGTGTTTCAATCCATAGTTTAAACTATTTGGAGAATGGATCTTAATACTGTAGGTTTTCATGTGTCTAATATGACGTCCAATAATTAATCATTGCCTTCATTTTGATTCATTATTTATTATACATGAGATTCTTGCGTGATAAAATCTATGGATGAATTTCATTGTGAATTTATTGGTTAAATGGAATGACTCTTATAATTATAACCTTTATATATTTATTTTTTCCTTGTCTAGTTATTTTAATGGCATGTGTTTCTATTTATTTCCTTTCCATATTGTTTATGCACTTTCATCTTAGTTTTTTGATTACATGGTATGTTTGTTCAATTATTTACCATACCATATTTATTTATCTCATTTATTCATTATTTATTTCACTATATTTTTCCCTTACTATGAATTTGAGATCATCCTTATTATATTTTGTTCTCCAAGAATCCATGAAGTATACTATAAATGATGTGCATGGATATACAAGATGGAATAATCTTTATCCTAGAAGTTATTTTGAAAGAAGATTATTTTGTAATTAGTGTAGTCATTTTTAATACAAGTCCCATTAATGCATCTGATTTACCAAGACTACTAAACTCTTTGGTCTTTTAGGCCACAATTCCTTGTAATCATTCTAATGTAATTAGTATTAGACACAGGATCTGGGATATATAGGTTCGGTTCACTAAACCATTAATTTTTTTATGAAACATATTCCTCTCCCTTGGGTTCTACCATGATAAAATGCTTATTGAACCCAATTTATTTTAAGAGTCATGCTAAAATGAAATTATTATGAAACCTGTCTCATCACCGAATTTTATGATATGATTAAATGATTATGATAAAAATTTCATTTCATGGTTTATAACATTATAAATTTTTATGATCATTTAGAAAACATATGTATGATTTAATTATGTGATGGGTGGGACCTATAAACCCCCAAATTATTACATAATGATTTATATCTAATGAGTTAAACATATCTATAATTGGAAATAATCCTTATATAGTAAGGTAATTTTTCCATTAGGATTGTTTGGGAGTGATCCCACTCAACTATAAGGAAAGGTACATGAATGGGGATGGTGTTATGTCTCTCCTAGTAGGTTTTTCCATTATAAATTTTCCTGATAAGTTTTGTAAACGAGCCTTGAATTAAATGGAATGGTTTTATATGATTTTGTGTATGGAACACAATCTATATAACATTCAAATGTTATGGTGTCATGACTCATGTTCAATGATTTTCTTATGATTTATGTCTTATGAACTCACAAAATTTGTTCCAATATTCATTTTTATGATCAATGTTATATGGGTATGTATTTTACAATGTTATGATCATGTTATCATACCCTTATGCTTATGTCAGGATTACATATCTTCTTTGATTTCCAATACTGATCATTTTAGATCACCCTATCTTATGTCCCCCCTCCATAGGTTATGATGAATGGTTTAATTTATGGTATTTTTATGAATAGAACTAACTGGGAAGATATTTAGGGGATATGTTGAAGATCTTTCACCAAGTTATAAGATTTTTAAATGTTTCTAGAGTCAGTAATCTATTACAGTCCTCACATGTGCATTTTTATATTGTAAAATATATTCATACAAAAGGATTAAATATCCATGAATGAGAAGCTTGTGTTTCTTTAAGTAAAGTATTTATAACCCTTAAATTGGTTAGTGATTTAGTTCATATTCCAATAAGTTTAATTATTTTTTTTATTTAAGTAATATATTAATAGTTTGTAGTTTTATTTGAGGAAAAAAGATAATGTTAATTTCTGGAATCATTTATATATTCATTAAATTTTTATGGAAATATTTTTTTTTAACTTATTTTCGGATAATATATGACCAATGTGTTAACTGATTAGTTTTTTGACATTGTGATATACTTTTGGGTATTAAAAATATGTGTTTTTTGGAATCATAGTCACTATATTTTTAATTTTTTAGTTAATAATTTTTTTTCAAAAATAAAATTTGAGGAGTTTTATGATTAAATAATTTTGGAATGAATTAACCTAAACAGTTGACATTATTGTTAATGATGTAAAAATCAATGAATTTATCGATATTTGAAAACTTATGGTATCAATTTTGGGTTTGGTTAATACATAAAGTTGTAAGGACATGTTTTTTATCCTTTTTTAGGATCATGTGATTTATTAGAAGTTTATATTAGTGGTTAAGGCATGAAATATTCACCACGAATACTCATCATCTTGATAAAATGATTAGATTGTATTAGAAATTGGTTATAAAATGAAATTATACTTTTCATGTAAGTATATTTACTTATGATTCTAATCTATATGGTAAAGTAGTTTAACAACTCTAAGAAAATGATATTAAAAAATATTGTGCTTTCCGATGAACTTTAAATTTGATGAATTGATGTTCTTTTAAAAAACTGTGGTTTATGGTGGTCTGATTGTGAACTTCCTTAAAATCACTATCTTTCTTGTGATTAGTGATCTAGGGAAATTAATTTTTCCCATATACTTATTTTCACTTCCCACTAATCTTCTTGTACTTAGGAACAATATATGTGTAATCCTAGATGACTTTGACAATTCCCTTTATCTCATTTCAAGATAAAATTTTATTGTCTCTTTTTGTGATGTAGGTTTCCACAAAATAATTTTCTAACAAATTTTTATTATTATTATCAATAATATGTTAAAACTGCTCAAAAAAGATTTATAGGGGGTATAATGTAACAACTTGTGATTTTAGAAAATATTTATCTTTAAATAATTTTATTTCTTCCTTGGATTGTGTTATATGTAACACTTAAATTTAATGAATGATGATACAATATAAAAATATAACTATTTATTATGACAGTTATAAGATTTCCACTAATTTGGGTTGTAAGGATATGATTAAATACTTATATATATATATATTCTCAATACAATTTTATTTATGAATTCATAGTAAATAATCATTCAATTTTTAGTAAATCACTTTATTATAAAAAATATGTTTTTCATAAAATGGGTTTTCTTATGAGTAAATATTATTATTAATTTAGGAATTCTTAGGAAATTTATTTTAATTTTTTTCCCTTTTTAATTTAGAATTTCCAAATTATCATAAGATTAATGTTTTAGAATTTTTTGAAAAGATTTATTTTTCAATGAATTGTGGACAATATTTATTTTTATAGAAAATAGACTTTTTCTTTTAAAGTATTTAAAAATTAATATATTATTTTGGGTAGTATTAAAATTTAATTTGTTTATTTTTATTTAAAATAATAAAAATATGGGTTTTTTAAATGGATTTTATACTTGAATTTAGTATAAAAATATATAACATTTAAAAAGGTCATTTTTTTTAAAAAGGATTCTACTAGTGTTATGAGTGTTTAATTTCAAATGATATTCTAAACATTAAGATTTTTTAATTTTTATAATATGATTCCATATATGTAATTAATTTTTTTGAATTTAGTAAATAGGTAAATTATATTTTTGGTCAATATAAATAACAAACCTTCTAATTTTTGTTTCCACTATAAATAGTAAAATGTGTAATTAAAGGTTAAAAATGAAATAATAAGGACTATCAAATTACTATAACACCAAAATAAATTTTATTTCATTCAGATATATTGAAAATAATAATCCAAAGTCTAAATTTATTACATTTGTTGGACACTTGGATTATACTATGACTTTTATAATATTTAATTGAAAGACAAATTACACATGTTATCCTCCTTGTTTTAATAATTAAATATGATTAACATGGGGTTATCTAGATGAAATTCATAACTAAAAATATTATTATGTGACAAGAATAATGTTTATTTATTAGGATAATATAATTTTAAATTTTATAGGACAAATAATTATATTATGTTCTTACACATCACTGACGTAGTTATTACCCAGTTAGTGGAAAAATAAAATAAATCAAATTAATCATAAATATATTATTATAATTTGAGATAATTAATGTCATTAATGAATTTTATCTATGAAAATAAAATTTTAGTGATGTATTAAAATATTTGGTTCAAATTTATATTTTTTCTTGATGTTATCAAAGTCAAAGTATTGAATAGCGTCGAAAATGGAAATAATTATATTTTATGAATATATTGTATTATAAAAATATTTTAAAATTATAAAAATATTACATAAGGAAAAAAGGGATAATATATGGTATAAAAATTCATACCCAATTTAATTATTTTCCATTTTGAATAATTTGTATATATAATAGTCTAATTATAATTTAATCCTTTGAGAAATTCCAAAAGTGACCCTCACCTCATTTTTAAATGAGCCCCTCCTCTAGAACCTTTTTAAACCACATTGAGAATCATAGAGTAACCATATCCAAAACAATTATCTTATAAACTTCAATATTCAATTTGTGGGGCTTCTTTTATTTCCAAAAGTTCAACCCTAGATACCTTTAGTGGTTATATAAAGGAGTCGTTTCGAAGAATTGGTAATGTCCCTAACTGATCACATTTTTTTTATTGTTCTCTACCTCCTGAAAATATATGTTATTTTTTATTAAAATAATATCTTTGGAATCCCCAATATGATTAAATGTTCTTATATATTTTACAATACCACTATACACTCTCTTTCCCATCAAACAAGGTGTGAATGTATTGCTCATGCATACGTACTGCTTATCATCTCCATGTAACGATACAAGTCATTTTTCATGTCCATATTTTATGGATGAATATTATGAAGTTTTTAATTTTAATATATTATATTTATAACAAAATTAAACTTACAAAATTATTATATAAAATATAATTCTCAACATCCTAAATATTGCAAAACTATAATATTTCTCATGTGTACGTGTAAACTACCACCTCAATGAAGTGATGTGATTCATTTTACTTTTTTATTTTACATGGATTATAAGGAGGGTGTACATTATGAATACATATTTCATGCATGATATCATAATATTTCTATAAAGATGATTCATTATTTTCCACTTTTTTTCCATTCATCAAAAATTGAATACATCGTTCATGTGTACATACGACCTACCATCTCGTTAAACAGTGCAATTCATTTTCTATCTCTATCATTATAGATGATTTAAAAAATATATATAATGAATATATATAATATAATAATCACGAATTTTTTTATATATGTAAAATAAATTTAAATGTATTATATTGGATGGTAAAGAACATTCAATGGAATGAGGACCTCTGTAAGGGATTTGAAACTCAATTTTATTTTTGTGAGACATAATATTTTTGCACTACATATTTCATATGTGTGGTTTATTTAATAAACATGAATTAATATTATGAATCTTATCATGAAAATTTTATGATATACATTTCTATCTATTTTTTTCTTTTAGGGGTCTTATGATTCAAATGAAAACAAATTCTTAACGACTTATTTCCGAATATCATCATTATTCAGGATTGTTTATGTATCCACTGAAGAATATTTGAATTTCATGTCAATTTTTTTAAATTTTTAATTCATAGTTTTTTAATATTATCCTATAGTTTTTTAAAATCATTTGTACCCATGTTTTATTTTTTTTAAAATATATTGAGATTAATATTTTCATTGTTATCTAAACAATGTACTTTGTAAATTTTCCAAAAAAATTGGGAATGATTGGTTTTTTAAATTATAAAAAATTAAGTTAATTTCCCATTGTCATGACATATTAATTCCAAGAAGCTTCCTTTAAATTTTTAAAATTCAATTTTCAAATATAATATATTCATTTATAAGAAATCATATTTTTAAAAAGGGGATTGATTTTAAAAATGGAAAATTTATTTATCTCAAGAACAATCCATTTGGTATTTAATAATATTTTTTCTATATAATATGAAATAAATTTATGAAAATTAATATTTACAAAGGATATGATCCAATGATAAAGTGGTTATTATTTTTTTGGTTGGTTTAGGTTTATGATTAACAGATTTTGATAAGACCCATTCCATTTTCCACAGGTTATACAATGAAGAAATGTTTATGAATATTTTTCTTTTCATGTGTTCTGAGATGAAGAATGTTTTTTATTGTTATAGAAATCATATGAATGATTTTATTTTTGTGAATTGTGGGACTTATATCTCCTTTAAATTTGTTGGGTAAATATAGATAACTCATGTGGTAAAAATGTTTTGTGTGAAACTAATTTCATGTTCATAATATTATGTGTTGATATGATTTTTATGTCCATATGTTTATGTGTAGACCTAGGTTTTTATTTCCATATGATTATGAATTTACCTAGATTTTATGTCCCTATGATCATCAATGGACTTATTTACTTTTCCATAAATTTATTCGAGGGCCTAATTTCATTTTGATAACATAGTGGGGAACCAGTTTCAATTTATGTATGGTCACAGTGATATATGTTTATTCCACAATTAATTTTATTATGTAAATTTTAGTCTCACATGGATTATATTCTTCGATCACATCATCATTCAGTATAATTAACTACTATTATTTATTCCACGACCCTAGTTTACGATCCGTGATATATTTGGTAGGAACATATTATGTTATGATATCATGACATTATTCTATCATTATTCTTGCATATGATCATAGATTGATATTTATCATATTTACCATTACTAAGAATTGAGATCACCATTTCTAATTTTTCTCTTACTATGTTATGAAGAAAGGTTTTATGTATGTAATGGCTATGAAAATCACTAAAGGGGAAGCTGTTTAAGGGATATGATGATGAAATTTCATGAAATAAGTGGATTTTGTAAATAGTATGCATGGAAAATAAATATATGTAGTCCTCAGACAGGTTTTTTATAATGTATTTAATATTCATCTATTAATATTTAATATTTCTTATGAAAATACTTGGATATTATTGTAAGAACCCATGTTTTTCCGGATGTTTGATTTGTGCAGAAATTTGAATTTTTGCTGTTGGATGCTTATGAGGGGTAAAATGGTCATTTCCCCTACCAACTGATCTCGGATAATTTTTCTGACAGCTCCGTTGATCCCGAAATAGGGATTTTACCCTAGGAATGGAGTCTGGAGGAAACTTGAGATGTTCAAATTTTGGCGGAATATTTAATATTTAATATTATATAATTAAATATTAAATTATTCTTGTAGGTTCTTTTGACAAGAAATTTTAAATGGAGCAACGGATTTAGATTCCATCTACGCCGTTGAGTCTGGAATATGGAGTTTATCATAGGGAAGGAATAAACTCATGTCGGGCACCAGGGCCCGCCTGGGCCCCGTTTTCTTCCTTCTATTCTCTTTGTTCCTCTTCTTTTCTTCTCTCTTCTTTCCTCCTCCTACTTGCGCACATCCCCTATCCCACCCCCTTTGTCCATGACCTATGGGAGAATTTGTAGATCGAGAAAACAGGAGATAAGGAAGGTGATAGTGGTACCGATTTGAATCCCTCGATGCGCTGAGTCGACGTGCGACATCCGGGAGCCGAGAAATCAACCGAATCATCGGCGGTTTCCACCCGAAGGTTGGGCCGTTTATTTTTTTCATAGATCCCCATTAAACATTTTTTTATGTATTTTAAGCCTTATATTTCTTGCTTGTGTCCTCTTACAGCTGGATCTAATGTTTCGGGGGCGAAAATGGGTGTTTCGGGTGTTTTCAGGGTTTTCCCGTCAGAAAACCGAGAATACACGGCGTGTATTCTAGCAGTACATGCCGTGTGTTCCTCCCGTTTGGGGAACACGATGTTTTCAAAAGTACACATAGTGTACTTTGAGTACACGCTGTGTAGTGGGTGGTCGTGTGGCTGGCCGTGTGGAGTAGAACACGAAAATAGTGGTTTTTAAGGACTACACGCCGTGTACTTTAAGTACACGCTGTGTAGTGGTACATGGGCATGTGTTCGGGTGAAAATGGACACGGAGTAACTTTTTTTGAACAGTGAACGCCATGTACAGTAATGTACACGCCAGGTATTATTACACAGGCAGGCCTTGTGCTCTGGCCAAGTACTCTGGCCATGTACTGCTTCAGTTTAGTATTTTTGAGATATCTTGGGCCCTGGAAGTCATAATTGGTTGTGTGAGTAGTCAATTCTGAGCGTTATTCTACATAGATCGCAATGGTGGAATCCTTTTGACTTTTAGAGGTCATTTGGAATAGTTTTTTAGGGTTTTTATCTAAATTTAGGGGTTCTTCCTCTACTTATCGAGTTCAGTTGTCACCTAAGAGTGAGACATGGTGTGGATGATAGGTTGGGTGTTCAGAACAACTTAGTTGAGAACTTTAATAGAAGATGAGATATGATATATCTTCTGTAACCCATGATTTAGAGGACATTTCCCTTGTGATATGTTCCCTTATGGCCTAAGAGGCTTTGAGACCAGGTACATCTAAGGATCCCCTAAGGGATGCCATTGCTTGTGTGCTGACCTAGGGAGTCCCTTGTAGGATCTCTCTATCGTTCTTCATTTGACAGGAACCATGTTACGGGATGCCAATGTTTTCCTTCCTTTGATGATCCCATGTTGGGTTCCTCCCTTACTCTTTGCTACAAATCCCGCGTAGGATGACTTCACTCGTGTTTACTTGGAGGATACCAAGTATGATGCCTCCTCTGTGTTTGACCTGAGGGACCCAGTGGGTGCCCGTTGTTTGACCAGCCCTGAGTTGTTATGTTGGGTTTGGGTAAAGATGGTGATCGGGTGTCACCTAAAACCGTGCCAAACTAGTAAACCCTTTGGTCTTTGGATGTATTGTTGGGTTGGGCATTCGGGACACCCACATAGTTTGTTTATATCTGACTTGGTTGCTGATGTTGTAGTGTTTACCAGATGTGCTTCCTAGTTGGTGGCCGCTGAGCCTGACGCGATGCATCTTTATTGTTTGTTTGGATTCCTACTTTTCCTTTTGTGCTTGAGTAGGTGGTTTGTTTCCTTATGTTGAATGTCTTTGAGTTTTTGTGCAGAAGTTCTGAATACCCATGCATTGGGTATCTTGGGTTAGGGTTTTGATCCTAATTTATTATCTGCCTTGCACTGATTGTATTCTTGTGGCTGTTAGATTAATAATGATTGCTTGTTACCATGTTTGAGGATATCCCCATGGATGTTTCCCTTGTTTTGGCTGTTTATCGCTGTTTGGCTTACGTTTCCTGTGCGGCAAACCTTGTTTCATTGCTTGCTTGCCTTGATATAGTTGGTTGCATGTATTGCCTGATGTTTATATGATTTTGATGCTTTGTATCTATTATCCAAGTAGTTTTTTGAACTTAATTAGGGCTGCTGACAGTCGATTACTCAAGACTAGACTGCTCAGGGCTGTGTGAACCTGGTGCAATAGACTAAAGAGGGAATTGACGATTAAGGTCTTCCCTAGAGAGTCTGTTATAAATTAGTTCATACGCATGACCTACAGGAATTGGAATTTGTGCTTCCCAAGAGTGTTCTTAGTTTACGCACATATCGAGACCACATGAGGAATTAGATGTAAGTTCCTATTCAGAGAGTCTGTAGCTATCGTTGCAAGACCACAGGGGAATTGACGGTGAGAGATTCCCAGAGTGTTTGTTCCTTTGTATGTTTACTTGACTATAGGGGTCTGCTAGTTTGAGCCACCCAGAGAGTCTATGCTTTAGCTAAACCAGAGGGGTGAGACTGTGTGTGTTTCCCAGAGGGTTGCTTGTGTTGCTAGGTAGGACAGGAGGGGATAGTCTGTGAGTACTTCCCATAGGGTTATCTGTTGTGTTAGTTGCTTGCTTGTGTTTGTTTGGTTGAACTAGAGGGGATAGGTTGTGAGTACTTCCCATATGGTTACTTATTTTTTTTTATCTTGTTCAGAGGCATATTTTCGATGTTGGATAAAGCAGGTACATGTCGATGGGATTATAAAACTAGATGTCGACTTAATGATACACGGCTAGAGTGGCATGATGTCCATCTCAATGACCTTACATAGGATGTTCAGATATTGGGCTTATGGTCCCATGGATCGGATGCTGATGTTGTTTCTTGATACTTGAATCACTTCATCATGAATATTCATATTTATGTATATGTGTATAGGTATGGGACTATACATGTGTATGTATATAGATATGGACATCCATGGTGGCACTTGCCCAGTTGACAGGGATTACACACCCTTAGTTCAACTGTGGTTGCACATTGGGATTACTTCCTTTTTGTTGTGTTCCAGCTAGGCTGAGCACATTGTTGTTGCATACACTTTTAGCAGCACAGTTATGGGTTGTTTGTCAGGGTGCCCTATTGAGATTATTTCTCACCCCTGCACGTGCACCTCGGTGCACCTGTAGACCTTATGTCTTCTTTTTTAGGTTGAGCACGAGTTTCATGGTGGATAGGGCTGAGGCCCATTGTTGCATGATCGGGTGGAGCTGCTCGAGTGGTTATACTGATCGGGATACTACAGTTCGAGTTTTCTGGAGATCAGGTACGTGGATCGGCTCAGAGTTAGTAGAAGATCCCTGTACTTTTACATTCAGTTTCTTTTTACTTGTATCTGTATGGTTGGCCCAGTGGGTCATCAGTGTTGCATTGTATTTCATAGATATTCGGGCTTTTACATCATTTTACTATTACATCTTGTTCTATTTCAGTTGTTTACTGCTTTCGCACTCTGTTTACTTTCTACTGTGTATGATACTTAGTTATTTCCACTATTTTCTTACTCTTGTATGAGGGCATAGTCTCCCAACTATCACACACTAGGCCCTCGCAGCTAGTCAGCAGCCTCTGGCGTACGGGGAGGCGCGCTTGAGGCCTTGTGGAGAACCGGCTCAGAGCACCAGTTTAATGGCTTCTGGGTCGGGACGTTACAAAATGGTATCAGAGGAGGTTTTCATTCTTGGTCTTTAATATTTGGGATATGGTAGATAAAAGTTTTAGTAATGTGTCAGAACCTGTGATGGATATCAGGATGGTGCGTCGCGAACACTTGTTTTGGTAAGAAGCCCTGGTTTCCAGGGTTTGTGATTGTTGTTTTGATTTTGCGATGTTATGGTTGTATATGATTTTCTCCTTGAGCGACTCACATGTTGTGTGGTGTTTTTATTTACTATGGATCTCTGGATTTTGGCCATTGGTAAGATACCGGGGATAGATTTTGACTCTTGGCTGGAAAAGGCAAGAGGCGTCTCATGCATCATACTTGGAATGTAGGATTCACAGCATATAGGCCAGCTAGTGTGTGTTTTTACTGATGACTGAGACCCTTGAGTCTTCTTACACACACTTCTTACTCTGATGGCCGGTTACATGGATCTTCATTAAGGCATTTTGATGGGGCAGATGACTCAGTCCTTTTGCATAGGTGGTGCAGTGACCCTAGTGGTCTATGTGGAACGTGATGCCTTTTTGTTTAACCCCTTATTGGGTGTGTTTCTCAGCACTATGGTTATCTAGTAGGATCGATAAGAAAGATGCCGATAGATGCCAAGACTTTTCTTGTAAACTGGACCTCCTTGTGGTGTTACTGTATACAGATACCCAATGGGTGTTAGCTCAGCTTGTCTTTTATATTTTGTTTATGACCTCCAAGGAGTCGTTCCTTCTGAGGATGCTCAGAGAGGATCAGGACCCTTGTAGGTTGTGTTTTGGTTTTGACCTTCTTGGGTTGTTGTGATCTTTTCCATCTTCTGAGTGGGTTTGGATCTTTTGGGCTAGGTGGTTAGGCCTTGTGACCCAGTTGTGAGGTTTTTTCTGTAGGGCTAGGTGGAGGACCTAGAAACCCTGTGTTTTGACCCGAACCATTTCGATCGTTGTCTGTTTAATTTCACGGAATCCAGGGTGATAAGATTGAATAGATTTTTCCAATGCCTTTTTGGCGGTGGTTGTTTTCACGACTGGTTTCGACGAGCAGGCTAGTTCGGGTGATTGGCCTGGTCGAACAATGTTTTTGATGTTGCTGTTGTAGAGGTGACCTTGTGAAATTCCGGGTTATCGTGAAATGGTTGAACCATGCTTGAATCATTGTCGGGTTTTTGTGGGATGTTAGTGTGGCTCGAAGGGAGCTAGATACGCCTTCGGTGAAATCTTAGTGTACTCCTGTAAGAGACTATCATGCGCTAACTTGATTCGTCTAGAGTATGCTGAAAGAGCTTCGACCCTACGTCGAGCTCCTTTTTCTTTCTAAATGTTCTTCCCTGTTGAGGGTGAAACCTGTTCTGTTTGTGCTCTCGAAGTGGTGTAAGGAAATCCAAATGGTGGGGAGTGCACCATTTTCCCTTTTGAGGATGGTTTTCCTTGTTTAGGGTAATCTTAGGTGTTTTCCAGTAGGCTTTTGAACTCAGAGTTTTCTTTTAAGATGACGACATGGGTGTTGCTATGGTGGGGAGTACGAGATTGGATGTAGTTAAAGATATTCTATGTAGAAGGTGGTTGATAAAGATAAGGTAGGTCATTGGACAGTCTAGATAGATTTTTTATGATGATGCTCGGGTTATAAGCATGGTTTTTGTTTCCTTCACTGGGATTCTCGGGGACGAGAAGGTTTATGGTGGGGAGTTTGTAAGAACCAGTGTTTTTCCGGATAGTCGTTTTGAGCAGAAATTTGAATTATCGTTGTTGGATGCTCATGAGGGGTAAAACGGTCATTTTACCCTACCAAGTGATCTCGGATAATTTTTCTGACAGCTTCTTTGATTTCTAAATAGGGTGTTTACCCTAGGACAGATGTTTGGAGGAAATCTGAGTTGTTCGAATTTTTGCGGAATATTTAATATTTAATATTATCTAATTAAATATTAATTTATTCGCGTAGGATCGTTTGAAAATAACATTTAAATGGAGTGTTGGATTGATATTCCATCTATTCCATTGAGTCCAGAATGGAGAGTTTAGCCTAGGGAAGGAATAAACTCATGTCGGACACTGGGGCCCGCCCGGGCCCCGTTTTCTTCCTTCTCTTTTATTCTTTCCTCTTCTTTTCTTATCTATTCTTTCCTCCTACTCCTTGAGAACATCCCCTACACCTCCCCCTTTGTCCATGACCTATGGGAGAATTTGGAGATCAAGAAAACGGGAGAGAAGGAAGGCGAGAGTGGTACCGATTCGAAGCCCTCGATGCACTGAGTCGGCGTGCGGCATCCAGGAGCCGCGAAATCATCCGAAACATCAGTGGTTTCCACCCAAAGGTAGGTCTGTTTATGTTTTCACCATATATCCCCATTAAAAATGTTGTTTTAAGTCTTTTAAGCCTTATATTTCTTTCTTGTGTCCTCTTACGACTGGATCTAATGTTTCGGGGGTGAAAACGGGTGTTTCGGGTGTTTTCAGGGTTTTCCCGTCGGAAAACCCAGAATACACGGTGTGTATTCCAGGGGTACATGCCGTGTGTTCTTCCTATTTGGGGAAGACAATGTTTTCTTAAGTACATTCCATGTAATTTGAGTACACGCCATGTAGTGGGTGGCCGTGTGGAGTAGAACACAGAAATAGTGGTTTTTAAGGACTATACGCCGTGTACTTTAAGTACACGCCGTATAGTGGTACATGGGTATGTGTTAAAGTGAAAACAGATACGACATAACTTTTTGTGAACAGTACACTCCATTTACAGTAAATTACATGCCGTGTACTCTTACACTGGTAGGCCTTGTGCTCTGTCCATGTACTTTGGCCATGTACTCTGGCCATGTACTGCTTCAGTTTAGTATTTTTGAGATATCTTGGGCTCTGGAAGTTAGAATTGGGCGTGTGAGTAGTTGATTATGAGAACTTTTCTACGTAGATCGAAATGGTTGAATAACTTTGACTTTTAGAGGTCATATAGAACGGGGTTTTTGGATTTCTATTTAAATGGAGGAGTTCTTCCTCCACTTTTCGAGTTTAGTTGCCACCTGAGAGTGAGACATGGTGTGGATGATAGGTTGGGTGTTCGGACCAACTTAGTTGAGACCTTTAATAAGACATGAGAAATGAGCTATCTTACTTAACCCATGATTTGTAGGACCTTTCCCTTGTGAGACGTTCCCTTCTGGAATATGAGGCTTTGTTACCAGGTACTTCTAAGGATCCCCTGAGGGATGCATTTACTTGTGTGCTGACCTAGGGAGTCCCCTGTAGGATCTCTCTTTCGTTCTACCTTTGACTGGAACCATGTTATGGGATGCCTATGTTGTCCTTCCTTTGAGGATCACATGTCAGGTTCCTCCCTTACTCTTTGCTACGGATCCTGCGTAGGATGCATTCACTTGTGTTTACCTAGAGGATCCTTTGTATGATGCCTCCTCTGTGTTTGACCTGAGGGACCCAGTGGGTTCCCATTGTTTGACCGACCCTGAGTTGTTATATTGGGTTTGGGTAGAGATGGTGATCGGGTGTCACCTAGAACCGTGCCAAACTATCAATCCCTTTGTTCTTTGGATGTATTATTGGGTTTGGCATTCGGGCCACCCACATAGTTTGTTTATATCTGACTTGGTTGCTGATGTTTTAGTGTTTACCAGAGGTGCTTCCTGGTTGGTGGCCACTGAGCCTGACGTGATGTATATTTCTTGTTTGTTTGGATTCCTACTTTTCCTTGTGTTCCTTAGTAGGTGGTTTGTTGCCTTACGTTAAATTTCTTTGAGTTTTTGTGCAGAAGTTCTAGATACCCATGCATCGGGTATCTCGGGTTAGGGTTTTGATCCTTCTTTTTTATCTGCCTTTCACTACTTGTATTCTTGTGGCTGTTAGATGAATAATTATTGCTTATTAGCATGTTTGAGGATCACCCCATGGGTGTTTCCCTTATTTTGGCTATTTATCGCTGTTTGGCTTAGGTTGCCTGTGAGGCATACCTTGTTGCATTGCTTGCTTGCCTTGATATAGTTGATTGCATGTATTGCCTGCTGTTTATATGCTTTTGATGATTTTTAGCTATTAGAGAAGTAGTTTTTTGAACTTACTTAGGGATGCTGACAGTCGACTACGCACGACTGGACTCCTCAGGGCTGTGTGAACCTGGTGCAGTAGACTAAAGAGGGAATTGACGACTAAGGGATTCCCTAGAGAGTCTGTTATAAATTAGTTCGTATGCAGGACCTACAGGAATTGGACTTTGTGCGTCCCAAGAGTGTCCTTAGTTTACGCACGTATCGAGACCACATGAGGAATTAGACGTAAGTTCTTCCTTATATATTCTGTAGCTATCGTTCAAGACTACATGGGAATTGATGGTGAGAGATTCCCAGAGTGTCTGTGCATTTGTATGTTTACTTGACTATAGGGGTCTGCTAGTTTGAGCCACCTAGAGAGTCTATGCTTTAGCTAAAACAGAGGCGTGAGACTATGTGTGCTGCCCAGAGGGTTTCTTGTGTTGCTAGGTAGGACCAGAGGGGATAGTCTATGAGTACTTCCCCGAGGGTTACCTATTGTGTTAGTTTCTTGCTTGTGTTTGTTTGGTTGAACTAGAGGGGATAGGCTGTGAGTAATTCCCATTGGGTTACTTGTTTTTGTTTATCTTGTTCAGAGGCATATTTCCGGCATTGGACGAAGTAGGAACATTTCGATGGGATTATAAACCTAGAGATCTACTTAATGATACACGGCTTGAGTGGCATGATGTCCAGCTCAATGCCCTTACACAGGATGTCTGGAGATTGGGCATATGGTCCCAAGGATCGGATGCTGATGTTGTTTCTTGTTACGTGAATCACTTCATCATGAATATTCATATTTATGTATATGGGTATAGGTATGGGACTATACATGTGTATGTATATAGATATGGACATCTATGGTGGAACTTGCCTAGTTGGCAGGGATTACACACCATGAGTTCAACTGTGGTTGCACATTGGGTTTACTTCCTTTTTGTTGTGTTCTAGCTAGGCTGAGCACATTTTTATTGCATACACTTTTAGCAGCACAGTTATGGGTTTTTTTTTAGGGTGCCCTATTGAGATTATTTCTCACCTCTGAACGTGCACCTTTGTTTACGTGTACACCTTATGTCTTCTTTTCAGGTTGAACACGAGTTGCATGGTGGATAGGGTGGAGGCCCAGTGTTGTATGATCGAGTGGAGCTGCTCGAGTGGTTCTACTAATCGGGCTACTGCAGTTCGATTTGTCTAGAGATCGGGTACGTGGATCAGCTCAGAGTTAGTAGCAGAGCCCTGTACTTTTACTTTCAGTTTCTTTGTACTTGTATAAATATGGTCGGCCCAGTGGTTGACAAGTGTTGTATTGCATAGC
The DNA here is from genome assembly GCA_963277665.1 of Viscum album. NCBI lineage: Eukaryota > Viridiplantae > Streptophyta > Magnoliopsida > Santalales > Viscaceae > Viscum > Viscum album. The sequence continues at coordinate 213,058,536 of OY728144.1, forward strand.
TGTTCGTCTTTTACAACATTTTACTATTACATCTTGTTCTATTTCAGTTGTTTACTGCTTCCGCACTCTATTTAATTTCCACTATGTATGATACTTAGTTATTTTCGCTGTTTTATTACTCTGGTATGAGGGAATAGTCTCCCCACTATCACACCCTAGGCCCTCGCTGCAAGTAGGCAGCCTTTGGCATCCGGGGAGGCGCGCTTGAGGCCTTGTGGCGAACCGACTAGGAGCATCCGTTTAGTGGCTTCCGGGTCAGGACATTATAATTATAACAGACCCACCAATACTTTGTTCATAATGTAATATACCGTCATCATAAATAATTAACAAGAACCGTAACATAATCCTAAAACATAAAATCTTGTAGTTTTTAATATGAAAAGAATAAAAATATTATTTTCACCAGAAATATACATTGTGGAACATTGAAGTAAATATTCCATTTTAAAATCCTTTTTGAAAATAACATTAAAAAATTGAAGGAGGGTTTTTCTTTGATGAAAAGATGAATTCCTATAAAGGAAGATAAAAATCAAATAATGGTAATGCCATTGAGAAAATGCCTTGATGAAATATATTTTAAATTATATAATTCCTTTATTCCAATTTTTTAAAACTATCAATATAAAACATGTAAAAATATTTATTTTGAAATCCTTTAATTGAAATTAAATTAATTTCTTGTCGAACGTTTTGATGATATTCGGTTGGTATGTCTATAATGACTTCAATTGGTTGACTATAGGTGAATAGTTCACTATTTATTCATCTTAATAATAAAATTAATGACATAATTATAATCATTATAAATAAATTATTATCATAAAATTGACCATGAATTATGGTTCTGAATAAAAACCATGGTTTAATCATAGGGAAAGTAGTCTATACGTATGCATGAGTAAAATTTCCTCTTTTTTAAAAGTTAATTTTGGAAAGGAGGTAATTTTAATTTTACCTTTCCAAAATTATTATATTATGATAAATATAATTTTATGTCATTAAATATAATTATATATATTATACATGTAATCTGGTAATGAAAAATATAGCACATCGCTTCATTGAGGTGGTCATCCACATGTATGCAAGAAGGATGTTATCACTCCTTAGTGAATGAAAAGTTAATAAAATATATGATTGTTGGGTCCAAATTCTGAAAATATCCCTAATGTCAATATTTGGGTTAACCAAGGGTGCATTCCAAATCAGCAAGAAATCCCAAGAAGCCGAAGGTAGGTTTACGTAGGATTTCAAATGTGTGTGCATGGTGGAAAGCATCGCGCTAGACTATTCTTCACCCAATATAATGTCAAATGAGCCTTTTCACATGCACTAGACATGGGACGAAGGGGAAGATGTGTGGTAGTCCTTTTCCATGACTATAATCTTTCATGCCATCACAAATTCATTTCCTTATATATAGAAGTGCACCCCCTTTTACTGGGTGATCCTCTAGAAGTCCAAACGCATCTCTTATGCACATACGAAACCTATTTAGAAACATTGATCAAACCATTAGTCCCTCAATGTATAATGTTTTTCATGACAGGTTCTCTTGGGGGTCTTCCTTCATTTAGTCTTACTATGGTTTGACCCTTTCCCTTCACAATGAACCAAAGGGAAGGGCACACAAAAGATTCCTCTTTCAGAAACCTCTTACATTATGCAAAACCTGACATGCACTCTACCCATCTCATTCGGCACAAAACACTCCAAACACGTCTACATCATATCCTTGAATATATATTGGTTGCCTATACATCAAATCATTGTGTATGAGCCCCTCTTGTGTGTGAAACTCATATCTTGTGCACACCTCCTTCGTGCTGCCCTCCAGGATTATGTGTATTGATTTCTGGGTCCCTCGCGGGGCATTCTTTATTGCATTGTGATATAATTTATTTTCATCATACATATGCTAATATCTATTTATTCTCATCATAGATATTCTAATGTGGACCTTGTGGGTTTTAACACATCCACACCCTATCCTTCTAGAATTGGTGAACCCTTCCTGTACTAAAGGGTTGATGAATGATAATTATTTATGTCCAATAGATGAGGAGTGAGACCCCCCATATCTGTGATGTAGGATACTAAACTTCCTAGAACCAACATACTCAACACATGATGTTAAACTGTGTTCTTACCGTATTTGGAAATCCCAGTATGTCTCTGTGTATGACTCACATGGAATTACAACCTTTACATATGATCATAGAGAGGATGAGAACTAGAAACCTCTCACTTCCAACACTCTCAATCCTCCATCCCTATCCCTTTAGGATTTTTTTTCCATTAGAACCTCGGGTAGTTTCCATGCATATGTGCCAACCCACCATTCATAGGATTATCTTTGTATGAATGACATGGAACATGCTCTTTCTCACAAATAATGAGATTCTCTCCTTATAGAATTCCATCCTACTTTGAAATCATCCAATGGTAAGCCCCACACCACCCCTCATTGGCACAACTTTCATGACATGAGTGTTAGGTCTACTGTTTCCTATTGTTTCTCACACCAAGAATGAATAAAGTGGGATTATATGTTGGAAAAAATTATTATATCTATCTCTTTATATGGTCCTCTCTTACGAGAAAGCACCATACATCATTCCCCTATCATTAGGGGTACTCCTATGCATAATCCCTAACAATATGTCCCATTTTGAACGGGACTCCACATTGTTGTATGACCCAATTCCAATTTTAAAACTATGTGGACATAGATTCAACACAATTTGGGATAATTATGAACCCTCATTGAGGTTTAATCTATATACATCATCAATTCCATCAATTTATCCATTTCTACTCACAATCCATCATGATTTTACTCAGGCCGCCACATCCCTGTGATATCATGTCATCCATATGGGTCATTCCAACAAGTATTCCCAATCCATAATTAATAATCCATAGATGCATATGGGTAGCTCCCATGCATAATACCCATCCATATCATTACTTATCCCAACTGAACAAGAGATCTCCCACATGTAAGCCCCATCCACACAATCACTGCTTCCAATAGAACCCAAGCCCCTATGTGTAAGCCCCGCACAATTCAACACAATCCAATTAATAGAAATTATATTATAAAGGGAAACACCGAATCATAGAACCAATTCCATACAATAAACTACATGGGTTTGGATCCCTAACTCCTAGGAAAGGTACATAGGATTCCTCCATGAGGTTCAATCCTAGCCAGCAATAATCCTTGGTATCCCCATCATAGGTTTTCACCTCTCAGATCCACACTCAATGGTGTCGTGGTAATATTTCATAGTCTAAAACCTTATATTTTTGAGACATAGCCTCAAGGGTCCTCGTCTATATGCTTTCTAATCCATCCATAATGTAAACCATCTAGGTGTTCTCTCCCAAGGAAACACCTCTCTGATCCTCCTCCAAAAGGCATTCTGGTTAGCCTCTCTCGATCTCTACAAGATGATAAACTCATGGCCTACCTTGTACTAAACATTAGAGACCTGAGGAAAACATTAGAAGAAATGTGTCTTCCATAATATACCTCACGACATACAGAAGATGCCTTCGGTTACGTGCCATTGAGTATCCTTCTTTTGTGAAAGAATATAGGTGACCAATGATCCTGCATCTAGACAATCCAGAACGATGCCCAACATGATTACTCCAATAACTGATGGTTTCCACCCTATCAAGAACCCTTGAAACATGTATATGTATGTAACATAATTAACCGTAATCATCAATGAGACGAAACCTTGAATGAGCTTCACAAACAACATCTTAATCTATGAGGGAGACCTAGACAAGATGATGAATTCCATGGATGGATCCATTGAATGAAAAACATACACCCCATCGTCCCAATTCGATCAAGGAGAATCCATAAACCAGAATGGTATGACGAATTCCCACCTCTAGAAAGTGGGAATGCATGGTACAATGCAGTTGTTAGTGTCACAAAAATACATGTAGTGGACGTGCCATGACTAAAGTGTCAGAAACAAAAATGGTGACCCCAATATGAAGATTTTATTCTTATACCAAGGGGAACATCTAAATGTCTAATTAGTTCAAAAATTTATCATGTGAATAGATACAAAAATAAGGAACTAGGTTCCACTAATTTAATAGTGGGTCCATAGTGTAACTCCCCAGTAGTAGGTGTAGTTTAACATTGGGCATCCCAGTTTGCGACAACGTCATCGTGGATCTCTCTATCCAACCATGAAAGATTGGATGATGTTGAGGATTTAAAATTTCATTCCTGATACTTAAACTGGTAGCTTAATGTTTCTTCTTTGAAAGACCCATGATGTAAAAACCTATTCACCAAATTCCCACTAACATAAGGAAAGAGACTTGTCGATGTAGAAATACCACATGACCCAACCTCCACCATGATGTCCATTACACCATCAGTTATCGGGATCCCATGACCCATCTCACACTCTAGAATCATTCAATCGAATTGATAGAAACCCACATGGGATGATATTTTTAGGGGGGAGTCATTCCCACAAGTGTTATGGATCTCCAGGACCTTTACACCTTTATGTATCGTCATCACAACCCCCAAGGGCAATGTGGGGATCCACTTCTCCCCACTCCAACGATGAACCACTTTAGGAGACTATCCCCTACGTGCTCCTTTGACTTGATCCCATTACCCAGTATGTAGGGGATTTTATGGTCAACCAAAAAGTGACAACCACCTATGATTTGGAAAGGAGGTCACCCACCTATCCATGTCACTGCATCAATGACCGGTCCTCATAGATGAGGAATAGGTGGATCATTCCCTTTCTCTTCTATACATAATCCAACACACCTAAGACCAATGTTTGGCCCATGCTCAGGAGGATTCCCATTTGGGGGAATCATCTTTCACATCTCTTGTAGATCCTTCACCCCCAGTGTAATTGTCTAAATACCTTCCACAAATAAATATTGGCCTCTCAATTTCCATTTGGAATTGATCCCTCAGTCAGCTCATATGCAGTTTGGGATGACTCTCTTAGTCGCTAGAATCCCCAATAGCCGCTACGAGCCATACCATAACGATGAGACTCAGTATAGAGCCCCACCCTTTATAGTCAGCATCTAGAATGGATTTTCTCCCTACTATCACACCCAACATGGAGGTCCTCAACATATTCTTATTTCCATCAAAGGAAAAGGTCCTCCCAACCTAGTTGAAGTAAAGCATGAAGGTCATCCCTATGATTATTGTTCCCCTAATGGATGTACTCCAGATTTCTTTGACCAGAAATGAAAATATCCTCCTCACATCATTACCATATCTAGCAGAGATTTTCATCGCTTCAGATTTCACCACAGTGAAGGTCCTCTCTACTTCATCTATGATTTGTACAAAGGTCCTCCTCAGGCCCTCAACACCAATCAACATAGAATTCCTCCCCGTGCCACAAAAAACCATAGTATAGGTCCTCCAATTTATCATAGATATCCTACCTACACATCCATAAAATGGTATGGAGTTCCTCCACATAATCATGTATCCCATCATTGAGGTCCTCCTCATGTCCTTGATGACCACAATAGAGTTCCTTTCTACTAATTCAGCAATCCAAGCAATATTCCTCCCTGCTTCGATGACAACAACTGATACAGATGTCATCTCCATTTCCCATGAAATAATATTAGAGGTCCTCCCCATGAATTCAACCCACAACACAAAGATCCTCCTCATGTTGAAAAAATTTCCTACCCTATCGAACCGTCCATAAGTAGAAGGGAGAACTGTCTCTACTAAAGGGATAAATCTAGGAAGTTCTAGTTCACTGTCAATCCCACCCACTTCTAATATTATAAAATCAAGTTTGAATATGTAATAGAGCCTTCCCACTAGTCCTATGCATCAGAGTCTATGTAAAGGGACTAGTAAGTGAGATTCTTCATCCCAGAAGGTGAGGTTTACAATATCCCCGAATCTCTTCACCATAATTTTCAGGAGGGGGAATACTTTAATCACTTCTAGGGTCACACAGTGAAATCATCTCTTTCACCCCCCAAATTTATTTTCTACCTCTACAAGTGATTACGGGGAATATTTATTTGATTTTATAGACCATGATCATCCAATGGACCCAACGATGACCTCCACTATGCTCGTATGTGAGGCTGTAGTTTTCACCCCATCCTATATGGATGTGATGTTGTATTCAACACTGCATATGAGAGAAAACCAAACGTGAAATGATCAGTCCGTTCATGTAGGATCTCTCCACCGGCTATTCCACTACCATAGTGGTCCAAAACAATTTAATTTTTGGATTCTCAACCATCTCTAATTCGATATTGTGGAAGCTAAGATATGGGTCTCACTTTCTAGAAGGGGTGTATTTTGGACACACTGACCATTGATCAACTATAAATGGTTTTCTAGCCGAATGTGGTTCTTGACTAGGAAAGTCTAGAGAACCTAATTTAGGATGATATTTTGTTCTCTCACTAGACCATCTGAGTGATTCTTTTTCACTTATATGAACATAAGTTGGTCTAGCCACAGATTTTAGATCACTCTGACGAGATTATCCAACAATTCCATATGGTTTATTTGGCACCACATTCATTGGAACAACATCTTAAGTCACTTGGTTTACACCAGAAACTTTAATGCAGATACATTCAAAACTTCACAGTGTTCTGTAGAATCATTTTCGAAGAGTTTACACATGTTAATATTCATTCTAGGTAATAGAAAATCACTCTATTCTTTAGTTCTATCAAGTAGTAAACTAATTCTCTTGGTGTCATCGAAGGCATCCTTGGTTTCTTCATAGTAAACATGGAAAACAAATGATACCCAAAGATGGGGTAATAAACACAATATCTGACAAAGATAACCATCCTACTAGGGTATCAGAGTATGTATACCCAACATGTGTTCTTAATTTATAGAATAGGAAGAACCTAATCATAGGGGATCCTAATGAATATTTCCCCATTGGTTGGAATCTCAACAAGGTTAAAGGATATCTCAAGGAATCAAATATTCCTAATACCATGTTAAGGAAAGATAATTATCCTAAATTCACCACTTTGAGATATAAGATCTAATATTAACATTGGATCATTGATGAACTCTATTCGGAATGACGCCCAAACTATGGTGATCCACAACTTGACCATATTTCTCTTCCATTGGGGAAGTAGGGGAAACCATAGGTCATCCTTTACTATTTCTACAAGTGGATCCAGTTGATCCATATCACCTATATAGGTATGGAAACCAACCTTGGTATGTGTCGCCTATTTAGTTCGATCTTCATGAGAATCTCCCTCGGGACCCGGATACGACCTTTCCACAAGTCGCTCTCCATGTCAATCTGTAAGCTACCGTGAAGGTCGATCCAGGAGCCCTTGAGACTACCTATGGAATTGATGAGATTTTAAAATATATAGTGTTTTGGTATCCTTAGATTCAAAGGAATCCCTACTTGGATGATCTAATATATTCTCTCACTGCTCGTATTAAAGCATTGTATTTGCGACGGGTGGAGATGCTACATGATGGAAAGTCATATCTGGAATGGGTGGATGACATGAAAGCACCCCCATATTTTGGAATCTAATATTCTTCATCATCAATGAGATGATGAGCTACTAAAACAACAAGATTACATTATCTCTATGTGCAGACTTATGATAAGAACCCCATAGAAATAGTGAGTTGTAATTCTCTAATGTTTTGTTCATACATTGGAAGGGTATGAGTTATTGTGGTACAACCTATGAACTATTGGGTTCATCTTTGATTGGATGGACCTTCTCATGTGGTTTCTCTACCAGTTTAGTTACACTACATGTAAGATGAGTATTATCAACCCCTTCAAGTGAAAATGATTCCATATGAATGAGTGATTATTTTATTTCCAATAAGAAGTGCCTCATGTAGTCGCTTAACACACCACTAACTTAGGAGAAACTATTGAAAATGTGCATCGAGAACATCAAGACTGTATTAGTCCCCACATTCATCACTCTAAATTTACCATGTATATTATATGATTTCTCTAACAAGGTTTAGTCCATAGTGGAATCCCTACAGTAGGCTAAGCAGGCATGTGTTTTCCCTCCTCCATCCCTTACAAGAAGAACCACCAAGACTGAGACTACTGCCATAGTGTAGGTAAAAGCGTCAGAGCTACAAGAGTTTTTTCTAGTAGAGTCTCGCCAGGAAATTACTTGTAGAAGATAAAAACCTTCTCAACCATTGAATTATCAACCTCATAACTGGTAAGAACCTCCTTAGTAGGAACCACCACCCAAATGAGAGGTTATGGTTCTGTATTCTCATCTGCCAACACCCCCTCATCTGAAAAAAGATCCTAGTGTTACCCATCTAGAAAAGAGAAACATAAAATAATCCTTCCAAGAGGCCTACCATCCAAGTTATTTCCATATTTCTATAGAAAAATGGATCCTGAAGCTGCCCGAGTGGAGAAATCCCCATAAGGTCAACCATAATGATCACCTCGACCACTGTCCTTATCATAGGACACTTTAACATATCATCAAGTTGTGTGATATGTTCTTGGAATGGCTCCAAGAGCAGGTGGGAAACTATGTGATTAGGCTGGGTAAACTACCGGCATAGGTTTCACACAACTTTCCTAAATCTGACAGTTACAGTGGGGGTTCTAGTGAATGGAATCAAGTGTCTAGCCATGGGACTCCGATTTATGATGTCATGTCACCTCTATGTGAAATCTTTTGCAACCAAAACAACATCTTTCCATGTCTAGGACGACTCAAACCTCCAGAAGTCACTCCACCTACTTACGTTGGTTCTTATTAATCCACATATCATCCATTTACATCTTATAAGATAAAAAATTGATTAAACAATAGAAATATAACGTCCCCTGGTAGTGCTGAAGACGTCTCATATTCATGGTGATATCCTTCCTGTAGATATTGGAATCACACCCAGAGAAAATCTAGTATTGAAAGAATATTCTAATGATGATCTGGAATGTGTGTATGAAAATACCCTTGAATTGGTGGATCCATAAATAATCTATGATGATGAGGATGTTTGGGAAAGTCTTCCAAATATCCCCGTCCAATGCTGTCAAAGATGAATTTTAGGATATAAAAGCCTCCATAATTCCTAATCTAGTGCTTCCAGCTAGGCTATGATTTCCATCAAGACTAAAAAGAAGGCATTGTGTAGAGCCCAATAGGAACAATCCTTCCATCCCTCTATACCAAATTTAATTCCACTAGTGACCATGCTCATTGATCAAGAAAAACGTCCATGGTTATGTCAAGACTAGATATGTTCAAAAAGGACTCTATTAGATGATATTAGGTTGATGATTATTCTAGGAAATGTTTCTAATATGTAGCAGGATGTTTATAGGTTCAAGTGGAATATAGTGGTTCATCTAGTAGTGACCGTCATACTTACCACTTAAAGTTACCACTAATGGTCATAAATGTGCCCCTGGCATGAATTTATGATGCACTAAAGAACATCTATAGTATTCCCAACAGTATATTGATCCTTGGGTCTCTATATATATTAGAAGTGATGCAAGAAACCCATAATAGAATCCTTAAAAATCCCCATGTAGTTTGAAATAGAGGTTTTTGAAGTCGAGACTATCTATGTAGAGGGAGTTGAGATGTCATAATGCTAGTATTTCATCTATCTCTATGAAGAAGATGAGAGTTCTATTTACTGGGGCACATCAACCCACTGAATATAACCATCTTGTTCAATGGCGTGCATGTTCATCAATTCTTCATTTACATAGGTTATGGGATCAATGTGATCATGACCTAGACACTTTACAGGCTGACCCTCACTATAGCCGATTAGAGCCTCTGTGTCCTAAAGAATCAAGGTTATTATAAGTCCGAATAGAGAACATGTGTAAGGATCCATTTGAATAACCAATTCAGTACTTTTTTTCCATTCACTATGATCATTTTTGTCTCATAGAACACCACTTAAAATGAATCCCCTCCTTGTATCACCAATTCCTCAAATACGTTTTCAATGGTAGAGTGGGCATTGTCAAAGGTGATGATTCTCCTTTTGATTCTTGAAAATCCTACTAAATAAATGAAACTTATTACTACAGTGAGGATAAGAATGCTCAGACAAATGAGGTTGAGAACACCTCACAACCATCCCAAAGGAAGATTTGGATGACATATTTGTCCTCCTAATTCACTGATTGGAAGTTACTATTCCAGACTTGGAGAGATGATATGTTATTTAAAAGAAGAAATGGAACCATTCCCCTAGGATCAAGGTGTCTCGAACCAGGCTAGGTACCCTTGTATCCTAATAACCGATCTGGCCCTGATATATCCCAAATGGCGTTCTCGATGACCATGAGCCAACAACTATCACAAAACATCATAAAACATTCAAGTGGGAATGATTTTTCTATAATACATAGCGGACGTAAGATAAGAAAGTTACTATGCATATAAAAAAAACAGCATAGGGAGAATGTACCAGAATACAAGGAGAAAAAAATCCAAATGAACTACAAAAAAAGTACCTCAAATAATGAAAATATCCCCATGGTCTCTATGGAAACAACTCACCTCGTCCAAATCTCAAAATCTAGATACACATCCAATAGATCCATTTCCTTTTCAATATCCTACAAGGAGGAAGTCCACAAACACCTAAAGGAAAAAGTTGGGTGTGAGCCTAATCATAGTAGGAAACCACCAAAGATTCTATAATAGATCAATTATAGAGATTATACAAATAAAAGCTTTCCATTTTCAGAATAAACGTGTTTGGAAATTCAAAATCATTTTTAATCAAAAAATTATATACATTTTTTAATTGATGAGAAATAAATTTAAAGCACGGGATTTACTTTAGAAGAGATCGAATATTTATAAAACAATTGGTTAAATAAAATAGTAACATAAAATAGTTTATGTAAATCTAAGAAAGGCATGTAAAGTAGTATTACAAAATTGGAATACATTTATATCTCAAATATAAGTAAAAAAGTGAGCAACTTGTTCATATTCCATGTTGGTATGATAGTACTAACTAAATATAGGATTCCACACTCTCTAAGTGATCTCAGAAAAATGAGTATACTTGTGCCCCCCTAACACATTCCATAGGTGACTCATTATCCTCCCATCGAGGATGTGACCCACCAAAAGTATTTTTTAGAAGGTATTAATAGCATAGAGTGTATCCAAATAACTCACCAAATACTTAAGGATTTCATGTGATCTTACATAATGGGAAATTTATTTTCAGAATTATTAATATAAATTTTAATCCCATTCTTCCATTTAAGAAATTAAAATCTCATTCCATTTAAAATGAAAATGGGTTTCAGTAAAAAAGCATGCACTTTACATAAGATAAAACCACTAGGATATTATCAAATCCTGTATAATCCATTTTCAAAATCATTAAATACATTCAAAATCAATCAAGTCATTTTCAAAATTCATTTGTCACAATTAAATTCAATAAATTAATTGAAAAAATTTCCATCTAATCTACATATTAAATTGGACAATTTCCATAAACACACCCCAATTCAATGGAATTAGGGTTTCCCCAAATTTCCATTCCAAAACCATTTCAAATATCCCTATTCAATAGAAAAGGGGGTTTATCAATTTTATGGAATGAATGTTTGATCAATTAAATTTAATCAAAAATTTAAATAAATGAATAAATTTAGGAATGTTCAATTTGGAAATTTAGGATGGAACCACCTACCTCTTCCTGAAACTAAGAACTCAAAATTACACTAATCAATGAAGAATAAGGTGTATAAGACATCAAAAATCAACCTTGAAGAAATATCCAACACCATAGGGAAATGATATATCAATTTTAGGATGATCCATTTCAATCCTGAAAGAGGATAAATATAGATAGATGAAGAACGATGAAGAAGGCTTACCCATATATCAACTGCCAAGTCAATGATGATAGAACACCAAATGAATGGATATGATAGGGTTTTAAGGCTAAAAAGATCTTGGGGAAGTCTTTGGATCGAGTGAGAGGATGCTAGATAAGAGGATGAGAGAAAACCCAAGTGTACTATTACTTTTATAGTAAATTATTAGGGTATTACATGATGAGTAATATATTACACGCCACAAAATCATTAAGTAACATTTTTTCGGGAAGAAAAAATGTTAACATGTATTATATGATGACATAAAAGTCAATGGAGTGACCTGCAACTTTTTTATGACATGTATACCTGGTTCACGATGTGAAAACATTCACGATGTGAATAAATATTTCATGCCTTGTACCCTGCGACAACATACACATCATGCAACGTCGGGTCATGATGTGTAATTCTAGGTATGTTTACAAAAATACCATTTTAATAGTTGGAAAATCCATAAAATGCTATACTTTTCCATTGTAGGTATCATAAAAATCAAAACTCAACCCTTAATTAAAAAAGGAATAAAACATCAAGGTTTATGATGTACCCATCCGAACAGTAACAAGATGTTTCAACCTCCCCACCATAATAACTTAATTTCCGCAGGAATCTTATAAATATTCTTCCATGAAAAAAATATGATTCCACTGGTCTCTCATTAGTGCCTCGTGTTCCCATGCCATAATACTATCATAATCATGCTTCCATAGCACCTAAACCAAAGGTATCATACTCCCAAAACGTTCTTTAGTCTTAGAATCAACTATTAACTGGTCGTTCAGTCAAAGATAAATCACATTCCATCTCAAGATTAATCCAGCTAAAAACATGATATGAATCAAAGTGATACTTTTTAGTTTCGATACATGGAATAAATTATATATCGATTCCATATGTGGTGGAAGTGATAAACGGTAAGAAACATTCCCTCATAGAACAACTACCTCAATAGATCCTAAAAAACAAGGAGAAATATTTTCTTTTCTCCCAAGACATCGATGACCCAACTGGGGTGAAGCTTTCATGAACACCATATCACCAACTAAAAAATCCAAATGTGAACGTTGTTGATCAAAATAAGACTTATATTGGCTCTTCAATGTCAAAATTCTTTGAATAATTAGGTGAATCTTAGTTTTTGTTTCCTGCAGCAAGCTTGGTCTAACTAATGAACATTCACCAACCTTTGACCAACACAACAGAGACATACAAGGTTTACCATAAAAGGGTTGGAAGGGATCTGTCTTGACCACAGAAAGGTAATTGTTGTTATAAGAGAACCCTACCATCCCAAAGTTATCATCCCAAGACTTTTCGAAGTTGAGAACACATTCTCAGAGCATATACTCAAGAATCAGTATTACTCTCTCTATCTGAATAGCTGACTACGGATGGTAGGTCATGGTCAAATGAACCTAAGATCCTAGTGCCTCATGGAGGTCTCTCGAAAAAGAATAAGTAAACCAAGGATCTCTATCAGAGTCTATAATATGGAACTCTATGAAAATGAACAATCTCTTTCACATAGAGACTTCCCAACTACTCAAATTTGGTTGTATCACGAATGGGTATATTGTGAGATGACATAGTGATCCATTAGATCACAAAACATTTACCATTTTTCATTCTCTAGGTATATGGAAACTCTAAAAAAATTCATAGAGATCTCATCCCACTTCCAAGTAGGGGAAAGAAGTGGCTTAGGTAAACATAATGGTTTTTGGTTCTCATATTTCACATGTTGGCATGTATAGTAATGAGATACAAACTTAGTAATGCCTCTCCTTATCCAAGAATACTATAAATTACTCCACATATCAAAGAACATTTTTTGGTTCCTAGGTGCACTGGCAATTGGGAATTATGAAAATACCCCATTGAAGCCTTACCTGCTACTAATGGTGTAACAATGCGATTTAGATATCATAGAACACCATCTTTGGAGAACAACCACTGGGAAATGGTCTCCCCACCATAAAGATAGTCCCTAACACTACAAAAATCATCATCAAGATGTTGATCTTGAATAATGATCTCGAGAAGATCATATTTCAATTAAATACTGGATAATGAAACCTTAGCACCTTTATCCTAACTCTATTAGGAAACTGTGTAAAGAATACCCTGAAATTCAACACATCCAAAGATTCTTTCACAGGATGGGTTGGATGTTTCCCACTAAATTCATCTTCAATGAAATTAACTTTCCCAAGGGTATAGGCGATGTCAAATTCAAAATATCGCAGGTATTCCACCCAATGCCTTTGATGAAGATATAAATACTTTTGTATGAAGATATAACTAAGGATTTTGTGGTCAGAAAAAACGGTAAACCTTTCTCTATAAAGACAAGGAATCTAGATATTTAGTTTGTGAATCATAGATGTAGGTTCAAGATTGTGGGTTGGATTATTTTTATAATGTGGCCTAAGCTAGAAAGATCCATAAGAAACCAAATGGTCTCACTGATTATGAACACAACCCAATCCTGAACTTGATGCATCACAAAGGACCACATATAAATGGACTCTAGAAGAGTCAACACTAGAAAAATAGTCAAAATAATTTTCATCTAAACTAATTAACTCTTACATTTACCATCCCAAACAAACTTCACCCCATTTTGATTTTAAGTAGTCATCAGAGAAGCCTAATTTGAGAATTTATTAATTAACAATTGCTTGTATCTGGATAAGCCAAAGAAGCATTGAATTTTAAATACATTTCATGATCTATACCATGTCATAACTGCCTTCACATTTTATGGACCAACTAATTTACCTAGTTTTGACACCACATCTCCCAAAAATTTCAATTATTCAATCCATAAATCACACTTTGAAATCTTGGATTAGAGTGATTGAATTATCAATAGTCTCAAAACTATTATTAGATGATGTAGATGATCCTTCTCATATATAGAGTAAATTGGTATTTCATTAAAAAATACCGCAAAACATTTATCATGATTCTCATGGAAAATTATATTTATTAAATCCATGAAAACCGAAGGATAATTTGTCAAGAAAAAGGAAAAAAAACAAGGTATTCAAAATAACTGAAACTTCTCTGAAATAAAGTTTTCTGAATGTTAGTTTCATTTATCCTTATCTTTTGGTAAACAGATCAATGGTAAATTTTTTAATACAACGTTTCACCTTTCAACCGATCAAACAAACCATCAATCTATGTCAATGGATATATGTTCTTTATCATGACTTGATTGATATTTAGGTAATCAACACATAAGAGAAGATAACCATATTCCTTCTTAAAAAATAGAACCAGTGTTTCCCAAGGTGATACAATCACGAACATAAATCCTTTATAAAGATGATAATACCACTATGACATCAAATATTTAATTTAGCTGATTCCATGAAGTAAGAGGGAATTGAAATCGATTGAGTACTTGATATTGGTTCAATGAAAAACTAGACTTCGATAAAATGTGGAAAACCATAGAAATCAGAAGGAAACATATCCGGAAACTTGAAGACAATTGGATGAAGATTTACACTCACTGTATCTGGCTCCAAATAAAAATCAAATGCTAATATCACTTTCCCCAACTCTGGAGAAGAAGGTTTGGTTCTTCTCGACCACATGTCCCATTCTTCTTGAAATACAATAGATGTACCAATGTGTGTAGTAAGGCTACCCATAGAGTATAAAAATAAATTTGAGAATTATTGGAAATGATCCAATACATCACAAATATGAATTGAAGATAATTTATATTGAGAACAAGAAAAACCTATCTAGATCGATGTATGATAGAGATAATGCACAAGTAGGACTACGAATACCCTTCTCTCTATTTGTAGCAACAGGTGTAGTAATATCCAAATCACAAGATGGTTTCTCCATATAAATATTAGGAAAATTTAAAATATGGGTCGAAATAAACAAATGTGAATCACCAGTATTAAATAGATATGTATCTAATGATGAATCTATTGAAATGGTACCTCTCACAGTCACTGGACTTGTGCCTTCTTCCTATATAGACTCTTCCACTATGTGAAGAATCTTCACTATGGATGCCTATGGATGTATCCCTTTTTTACATGGTGAATCTAGTTTCCCCATAATTATAATAGGAGTTTATGATCTTATTACACTACCTAGAATATGGAAATGATGGCGGAATCTCTATAAGTTCCCTGAACATCAACAGGAGCTACTGTAATGAATTTCACATTTATGATTAAAATTCCCATTATTTTAATTCCTAATGAATAAATAAACACATAATATCATTTAGTTCTATTATATACAGTTGGATTGAAATGACCATTATGTATCCATACCATTGATAATATAGCTATTGAACAATGATCACATGAATAGTATAAATACTGGGTTTTTAAAAATTCTTTTAACATAGAAAAAGCTAGTAATGGTCTGAAATTGTAGGATCGTACCCTATGAAGACCAATTATTGGGGATTCCAAGGGAGATAATGTTTTTTGTATTTTCCCTAGACTATGCCTGAGTTGATATCTAACAACTTAAGCATATGTTTATGGGAGAAGATCAAGCTCATCAAGATCACAACACAAACCATGTTCTCCAAATGACCCCATAAACACTCCACCATCGCACACCTAACTCTTAGGTCATACATTAGTGTAATAAAGGGATATGTATATAAACCCTATAAATATAATTATGGACATTATTTTTGTATAGAATAATGAATATACATTCATTCAATTATTATTACATTCTAAATAATTTATAATGCACAAATAGTATTTTAGGATAATATATGAATTCAATTTAAAAAACTAATTTCATAAATTAATGTATTTTTTAAATAAATAATATTTTAATAAAATATTTTTATTTAATTAATTTTATCAAATTTATATGATTAAATAATTATTATGAATTCAAATTCTATTTTTATTAAAGTTTTAAAACTATTTTTGTCAAAACCCATCAATTTTCAATAAAGATTGGTTTTTATTTAAAAGAAAAAATTCACATATTTAGAAAATTATTTATATCAAATGTGTATTATTTTTGGAATTCGTATGTTAAAATTATCCAATGGTGAATTTTTCATAATTTTCTGTGCCAGTCAATGTTTTGGGTAAAAATTAAATACCATATAAATATGTAATGTGTTTGATGTCGTCATAATGAATCAATAGTGATGTAATAAAATAATATAAAAGGTATATTTGACCAAATATATGTTTTACCTATAAAATAATGTAATTTTTGATTTGTTTTATTTATTTTAGAAAGCCTTAGTGAATCCTCTAAGAAGTATTAAATATTTTATTATTTGAAAATAATTTCATTGAGTGTGTGACTTACCTACACATAAGATAGGGAAATATTTTATTATGTTATATCCTTGTAATTATAAAATAATCTATAAGACTACCATTTTCCTGAAACCATGTTAAAAAACTATGGTATGGGTTGTGATTTTGAATATTTTATTATGTAGTGTCCAAAACCAAAATAATAAAGAAATCCCCATCCTTTCCTATATAAACCCAACCAATCTACCATTTATTTTCACTAATTTTTTTTGGAGATCTACCAACCTATTAACCATTATCCCTAGAGTCCTCCCATGGGACCCCAAGCTCCCAATAAGCCTATCCCAAGACATTAGGATCACACATCTTGGTAATGGATGCTCTTATTCCTCTCTTCCTATCAATTGAATAAATTTGTTTGAAATTAGTCTTTTTAATTTCAGTTGGTTATATTTTCATTCATTTATAACCTATTAATTAATGTACATTTTATGTTATTTCAATGAGGTATCATTTATCCTCAGCCATTTGAACCCATAACTAAACCGTTACTATGTAGATATTTCATAATGGATTTCACTCTTCTCATTTCCATTAATGCTACTATTTAACATTGTGCTTCTTAAGTTCAATATTTATATGTTTTTTATGATGTTTAATGTACCCCACACTATCCATTTGATTTATATATGATTATATATTCCTTTAACTATCATCAAAACTCCCTATTATTCTTTTTGTACACCCGTAACTATGCCTAAATTTCGTAAGGGATCTTCCACCCTCCTCTTTTATCAAGAATTATTTCCTTATTATGGATTTTAATTTATTTTATACTTATATTCGGATATATTAATAAATATACTCATTCATTCCCATTTTATGTATAAATTATTATATCCCCTTTCAATCTCATTTAACATTCTTATAAACCCTTATGTACACTTGTTACCATGCCAAATCTTTGTAAGGGATCCTCACATTCCTTCCCTTATCTTTTCTTAAAAATTTATTTATGTTGTTATAACATTTTATTTTCAATTAAAAATTATGTGGTATGATTTTTCACCTCCCCCATGCTTCCCCCCTTATGTTTGAATGATGAGATACCCCTTTCTTTATCATTAATTCCTTTCGTGTACACCAGTTACCATGTTGAAATTCCGTAAAGGATTTCTCTCTTCCAATTTCCATTCATGAATTTATTCTATATTATGCATGTAAATTCCACTCATATGTTGGTATATTATGTTCCATGATCCCCTTACTATATATTTCATTATATATTATGAAAACCCCATTTCTCTCTCATCACCCCAACTTATGAATTTCCATATTACGCCATTATGCTTCCAAAATTTCACTGTGATTTTCGAAGCCAAAATCTTCACATATTGAATACCATACCCATTTATCTATAAATAGTATTAACCTTTATAACCATATACTTATTGAATGGTAAATACATGTATGTATTCCAAATTCTTTGATCGTGGAATAAATTATTATGTTGAAAGAATCCATGTATTACTATCTATGTGGAACACTTAAGGATGAGTTGGAATGAATATGAAAGGCGTGTCCTGATAGCACTCCAATGCATTGGGTAATGTTTTGTATCATGATAATTCATGAAAGGATAGTGTTTTAATTGATACCTATTAGGAAATTTTTCCACCATTTTTGGACGGGGGTTTACGTGATTCCTTTATATTAATGATGTTGTGTTTTATGTTGTTTCCACATTTCCATGTTATGATAATCATACTATATCATACTTGTAAGTTCATGTTTCTCTTGTACTCCATTGAGATGCATATTTCCTATTATGTATTTTATTCCTCATGTTATACATTGTTTAATACCTTAGTGGTATTTATAGCTCACAATTTTCGTATGTATGTCCTCAGGTTATCCCATGCAATGCTAAGTATAACGGAATGTGATGGTTATGTAAAAGAGGTTTTCAATAAATATGTGGTATTTTATGTCTTAAGTTGTTATGTAATGTTCCTAAGAACCAAATACACTATACCTATCGATCATTCAGGTTGTATTAATTGTATCTTTAATTAATAAATCATGTTAAAGTGTGTAATAAATAACATGGTCCTTATAGTTGGTATCATAGGAAAGGTTTTGTTATTCTTGGGATTAGGATTAGAAAACTCTAGTGAAATACTTAGGGATAATACTATATATAGGAAATGAATCCATAAATTTTTATGAATAAAGAGTAAGTGTATTATCATGTAAATACCACCCTGTCTAGGTATAAAAAATTAGAGGTTGATTTGGCACATCTGTATTAAGGGGTAAAACCAGAAAGCACTTCATTAGGGTAGACTCGAACAGTAAAGTATGAATGATAATGGTCCTTTCTGCATGCTTGGTTTGACACTCCTACAGGATATTATTTGGTAAATTCATAACCTTAGTATGATCCATTATTAAAGGAACAAAAAATACCATATTAATATACATTAGGATGTTTGGAGGTAGAGTTACCCTCATCTGTTTTAGCGTGGGAAAAGAAAATTTTGAGGGAGAAATTTCTTAAGGGGGAAGGTTGTAATGACCCAAACATTTATGAATAAAATTTCATTCATTTCCTATTGAATATAGAAAAAATAATATCTCATTTTTATTATTATAACCAATTGTATTTAAATGACTGTTAAGTATCCCTACCATTGATAATATAGTCATTGGATAGTGGTCACATGAATAATATAAATATAAGGTTTTAACAAATCCTTTTTAGAAAAACAAAGGAAGTGACGACCTCAACAAGTAGGATCTTACCCATATTAATCCCATTTATGAGATATTATAAGGGAGATTGCATTTTTGGGGTTTTCTATAGACAAAGGTCATGCTAAAATTCGACAACTTATGCCTGAGAGAAACTGTTTATGGGATAAGTTCAAGCTTATCAATATGACGACACCAACTATCTTCACTGAACAACCCCATGAATTCCCCACCATCACACACAAAAATGTTATGGAATACACTGGTTTAATAAAGATATTTGTATTAAGACCCTATAAATATGATTATGTAAAATATTTTTCTATAAAACAATGAATATACATTCATTTAATTATCGTTACTTTGTAAATAATATTTAAAACGTAAATAGTATTTTTTTGGATAATATTCAAGTTAAATCAAGAAAAATATTTTCATAAATTACTGTACTTTCTAAATAAATAATATTATAATAAAATATTAT
Organism: Viscum album; assembly: GCA_963277665.1. Taxonomy (NCBI): domain Eukaryota; kingdom Viridiplantae; phylum Streptophyta; class Magnoliopsida; order Santalales; family Viscaceae; genus Viscum; species Viscum album. The sequence continues at coordinate 213,078,998 of OY728144.1, forward strand.
TATTTAAATACATTTATCGAATATAAATGATCACAAATTTTTTTTGAATCTAAATGTAATTTTTTATTAATGTTTGAAAAATGTTTTTGTTAAAACCCAGACAATTTTCAATAAATATTGGTTTTTGTTTTGAAAGTAAAAAATAAAATATTTAGAAAATTATTTTGATCAAATGAATATTATTTTTAGAATTAGGGCATCAAAATTATCCAGCGGTGAATTTTTCATGATTTTCTTGTGAGAGTCGAATATTTGGGTAAAAATAAAATACCATATAAAAATATATTTTGTTTTATGACATCATATTGACTCAATAGTGATATAATAATATAATATAAAATATAAATTCATACAATTATTTCTTTTACCTTTAAATAATGAAAATTTTTAATTGTTTTATTTTATTTATAAAGCCTTAGGGAATCCTCCAAGACTTGTTAAATATTTTAACATTTTAAAATAATTTCATTGAGAGTGTTACTCACCACCACATATGAAAGGGAAATATTTAATTAATATCGATCCTTGGACTTATTAAATAATTTATACCACTCCCATTTTCCAGAAATCATGGGAAAACAATGGATTGGTTTGTGGTTTTGAATATTTTATTGTGTAGTGTCCAAAACCAAAATAATAAAGAAATTCCCCTCATGTCCTATATAAACCCACCCAATAACCAATTTATCATCACTAGAACCATTTGGATATTTACCACCCTCTGAAAAATACTCTCTATAGTCCTCCCAAGGTTCACCAAGACCCCATGAAGCATCTCCCAATCCATTGGGATCACATATACAAGAAAATGATCATCTCCTTCCTATCTTCCATTCAATTCAAGAACCATGTTTGAAATTAGTCTTTTTAATATCAATTGGTTATATTAACATCATTTTATTATTAGTTACCTACTTTAAATTTTATTTTCTTTCATTGAGGGATCATTTATCCTCCCCCATTTTTACCCATACCTAAGCCGTTACAATGTTGAAATTCAATAAGGGATTTCACTCTTCTCATTTCCATTCAAGATACTCTTCTACATTATGATTCTTATGTTCCGTATTTATATGTTGTATTATGATGTTACATGACCCTAGTACAATCCATTTGATGTATATATTATGATATATTCCTTTCTCTCTCATCAACACCCCTTTTGATTCCTTAAGCACACCCGTTACAATGCCTAAATTTAATAAGGGATCTTCCACCCTCATCCTTTATCTATAATTCTTTTTTATGTTAGATCTTTTATTTTATTTTATTATTATGTGGGAATGTGTTACAAAGTATCCTCCTTAATTAAAAATTTATTTATAATTTATGATATCCCCTTTCACTCTAATTTACCCTACATATTGACCATTATGTATACTCATTACCATGTAGAATTTTCGTATGGGATCCTCACATTCCTTATTTTCTCTTTTTTGTCCAAGTCTCTTTATGATTTTATACCCATTTAATTTCAATTAAAAATATTGGGTTATTATTTTTAACCTCCCCATACTTCTATCATTATGCATTAATTATGAGATTCCCATTTCACTCTCATTAATTCCTTTCGTATACACTTGTTACCATGATGAAATTCCATAAGGAATTTCTCTCTTCTTATTTCCATTCAAGAATTTCTTTTATATTATGAATAAAAATTCCATTTCATATGTTGGGATATTATGATCTATTATTCCTTTACTGCCTATTTCATGTATAAATGATGAGATACCCATTTATTTGTAATCAAACCAACTTATGAATTTCTATATGATGCCGTTTTTCTTTCAAAATTTCACCATGAGTTTCTAAGCCAAAATCATGGTGTCATGAATAACATTACCATTTATCAATAAGGGTAATCAATTTTATAAACATATACTTATTTAATGGTACTTAAATGTATGTATTCCACATTAAATGATCATGGAATAAATGATGATGTTGAAATAATCCATGTTATATGATTAATGTGACATATTTAAGAATGAGATTAAAATGAATATGAAGGGTGAGCCCTGATAGCACTCTGATGCATTGGGTAATAATTGGTATCATGATATGTCATTTTGGGACAAGGGTTTACCCGATTCCTATTAGTACATTTTCTACTATGTTGGGACTGGGTTTACCTGATTACTTTATGTTAATGATGTTGTGTTTTAAGTTGTGACACATTTCCATGTTAGGATAATCATGCTACATGAATCGTTTATGTTCATGTTTCTTTTGTGATCCATTGATATGACTATTTCGTATCATATATTGTATTCTTCATGTTATTCCTTGTTTACTCCCTTAATGGGCTTTATAGGTCACACTTTTCTTATGTATGTTCTCAAGTTATCCCATGAAATTCTAATTACAAAGAAATGTTGTGGTCATGTAAAAGAAAATTTCAGTAAAGATGTTGTATTTTATGTATTAAGTTGTCATTTAATGTTACTAAGACCTATATACACTATACCTCTTAGGAGGTTTGGATTTAACCATACATTGAGATCTTCTGTGATAATCATCACGATTCTACTTTTCATTGAAGGAACCAATACTACCACTGGGAGGAAAAGAAACTCCCGATAACCCGGACATTCCATCCAAGTCTATCTCAATCATCATCGCACTTTCCGACACATCAGCAGAACTGGGCATCTTTATTAAGAAAACCCGATAATGGATATCTAATCTAAGTCCCAACTCGAACCACCAATACATTATCCTCCCATTAGACACAACCTCAGCAGAAAATGCCACCAACTCAGCAATGTGATTTGAATACTCAGTCACCATTTTTCCAGCCTACTAAAGCTTGAAAAACTCAAAAGCCTTAGCCAAAAACATTGAATATAGATAGAAATATTCATTTAAAATAACCTTTAAGTCCCTCTACTATAATCACTCATTCTTCCCTACTGTTACCATAATGTCCCTCATCTCTTACTTGGTCCTTCTAGAAATAAGGTGGCATACTTTACCTTGATCATGTCTGGTGTTTCCAAGAACCCAAACATACATTATATCATGATTAACCATTCATTAGAATATTGATGATTTGTGGACCCTTCTAAAACTAGTGGCTTCAAACAATAGAACTGTTGAGAATTATTTTGAAGAACGTCCCCCCTAAGGATACACAACTAGATCTGGAGGAGAAACTAGAGGTGGTGCCCGTCTGAGAGCTTGGAAAATTCACAAAATCACCTTAACTAGATTCTAATATATCACATGATTTTCTTGGTGAGGTTAAACAATATAATCTTAATATATTTTATTCACATTCATTCATAGAGGCATGAAGGTACACAACATCAGCAGATAGAAGGAATAAATTAGATTGTGATCAAATATAAAAATAAGGGAAATTAATCCTAATATATTGAACAACCATATTTGGATTCCACTCTATCTAAATAATAATAGGGAATAGACTAGAACTAATCCATAAGAAATTCTTCCCTAACCACCCCATGTGATTTAGGTTTCATTGTGGTGATAGATATCTGTGAACTCAATCGTAACTACCTCCCATGTCTCGAAAAAATTTCAAAAACACATACTCACTTCACAACAAAATCTCAATAGCCTCATCTAAAAACAACATTTTCAGGAAGCAACCTAAGTACCATCGTAACCCGATAATTTACCCATCCTTGACTTTGACCGAAGGGCATTCTACTTCCCCATCAGACGACGACTATCACCTATCATCATACAAGATGCAAGTGGGAATGATTTTTTTACAAGACATAGCGAATATAAGACAATGAATTCATTATTCATATAAAAAAACTCTATTTGGGGTAATGTACTAGAATAGAAAGAGGCATAAAAATCACAATACACTAAAAACAAAGTTAAAAAATAGAGAAAAACTCACCAAGATCCCTAATTACAAAACTCACCAAGTCCAAATCTCATTAGCCGTGTCCAACTCCAAGATATCTCTTCCCATTGCTCGAACCTGGATGGAGAAAGTCTAGAAACACCCAAAGGAAAAATTAGGGAGTGAGACTCATCCCAGTAGGATACCACCAAGGATTCCATAACAGATTCCAAATAGAGATCATCCATAGAAAATATTTTAATTTTTAAAATAAGCAGGTTTATAAATTCAAATGAATATTTAAACTAATCATTATATAAATTTCAAAATAATTGTAAATACTTTTAAATCATAGTATTTACATTAAATTATATGGAATATTTATAAAACAATGGATTAAATAAAATATATAAATATAATAGTTTATGTAAATATAGAAAAGGAATGTGTTGAATTTTTTCAACATTGGCATACATTTATATCTCAAATATAAAAAAATAAGCAAGTAACATGGTCATTAACATAGTAGGTATGAAAATATTAACCAAATATAGGATTACACACTCTCTAATTGATCATAAAAAATGATTATATTGGCTTCCCCATAACATGGTCCATATTTGACTTGTCAACCTACTATCGGGGATGTGACCCACTTATGTTATGTTTTAGAACATTGTAATAGCATAGAGTGTATCCAAATAACTAAACATATACCTAAGGATTTCATTTGATCATAAATGATGTGAAATTTATTTTAAGACTACATTAAATTAAATTAAATTCCATTATTCAATTTCTAAACTTCCAATTTATTTCCATTAAAAAAAACTGGTTTTAATAGAATCTATTCACTTTCCATAAGATAAAACCACTAGGATTCAATTAAATCAGTTTAAGGCATTTTCAAAAGTTCGAAATCCATTCAAAACATATTCCATCCTTTTAAAAATTAATTTTTGACAATTAATCCAGACAATTTAATTGAAAAAATTTCCAAAAAATCCACATTTTAATTAAAAAATTTAAATCTTCAAATTTCCATAAACACACCCCAAATAAATGGAATTGGATATTTTCCTAAATTTCCCTGGCAAAACCATTATAAATATCCCAATTCAATGGAATAATGTTTTTATCAATTTAATTAAATGCAAGTTTGAGTAGTTGAATTTCAATAAACAATTGAAATAAATCTTTCAATTTTGAAATAATAAATTTTGAATTTTGGGATGGATCCACCTACCTCTTCTTAAAATCAAAACTCACATCGACACCTGTCAATGTGAAAAATGGTGTAGAATTAATAAAAATGAAACCTAGAAGCAATATCCAACAACACAAGTAAAAAATATCTCAATTTTAGGATGATCCATTGAAATCCTAAAAGAGGAGGAAGAGATATAGATAAAGAACAATGAAGAACACTTAGCTGAATATATCCTACCAAGTAAATCATGATTTAATGACAATAGAATAGATCCATTAGGGTTGGAAGGCTCTAAAAACTCATGGGGAAGGCTTTGGGTCATGTGAGGGAAAACCTGGGAAAATGATGACTGAAAATCAAAGCATAACACTTCTTTTATAGGAGCCTGCCAGGGTAATACATGACATGTAATATATTACACACAGTGATGTAATTATGTAATGTATATGTGGGAATAAAACATGTCTCAAATTATTAATGGCCAACGTAGGAGTCAATGGAGTGACCTGTCATAATTTTACGACATACAATCACGGTTAATGATGTGAAAACCTTCACGGTGTGAATTCCAATTTCATAAATTGTACCCCATGACAACGCACATGTCTTGTAACCCTAGTTCATGAAGTGTAATTCCCTAGTATTTTACAAAACACCCAGTTTAACATTGAAAAATACAACAAGTTTTAGAATTATCCATTATAGGTATCCCCCAAATCCAAACTCAACCCTTACCCCAAAAAAGGGAAACCATGATGATGTTTAAGATGTACACATCAGAATGATAACAGGCTGTTATAGAGGAATGAATGAAGAATACCTCATATTCCTACACATTTTAGGATTAGGTGATACTAGAACCCCCTACTCCTATCATGTGTTGAGATTTTCACCCCATGGATATAGTTATTAAACAGACCTTATTTTTTCTCCAAGGTGGGTTAAACAATAAGAAACTAACCCACAACCATTTATTTGACCTTAATCATTGACCTCTTGGTTTAAGGTATGATGGAATCAACAATAAAACTCTATCTCCATGATTTCAATAGTGCAGGAATCTCTCAATGGTGATTCCACCATGACCCAAGTGGACACCATTGTTCATATGAAATTAGTTAGCCTAAAAGAATCACCTCTTCTCAATGATCACCCAACCACAAACAATAGAGAGGATTCATAGGATACTAATCCTGCATTTGAAGAAGAAAAAACCACCACCTTCAATGACTTGGTGTAGGTGAATCTTGGAAGTGAGAATGATCTGAGGAAAATGATGAACAGTCCAACCATGCTTAAAGAGGAACAATAATAGATTGTGGATTTCTTGATGCAGCATTTAACATGTTTTCTTGGAGGTAAGGTGATATTCTAGGACTATTCCCTTAGGTAACCTTCCACTGTCCTAGTCCCCCTTTAGTCCTTTATGGGTCCAGCAGCCTCCTTGGATGATGCATCTGTCCCATTATTTTTTTGTTGAGTCCAAGGATAATAAGGCTATCAAATCCAGCTTCATTAAGGATGTTTTTTTACCCTAAGTGGTGAGCTAAAACCATACCAAACTGGGGGAAGAATGGGAATATCAGAGTCTGTATCGACATCCACGATCTCAACCACCACTGTTTGAAGGATGGCTTTCCCAACCCAGTGATAGAGCTATTGATCCATGCCATGGTTAGCTTCCAAGATCACTCATTCATGGATGGGTATTATGGCTAAAACCAAATACAAATATCCCCTGAGGATAAGAATTATACCACCTTCAATGTGCTGTAAATAATATTTTTTTATGCGGTGATTCCTTTCTATCTAAAGATTGAAGGAACTACCTATTTGTAGGTTTTTCACTGCATCTTCAAGATAATTATTGGGATGGTAGTAGAATACTACAAGGATGATTTAGTATTGAAATCCTAATAATTTCAGGTCTTTACCAAATATCTTATAAAAGTGTTTAGCTTCATCCGTTCCCAATAGTTGATGATGACCCCCTTAAAAAGTACTTTTGGGGTAACATCTTGAAATTTCCTCTATCATTTTCAGATTCAGTGGCACCAAGATCGACTCAAATAATACCAAATCCATCAGCCCAATTGTTCCTCCAAGAAAGCTTAGGGAAATCCAATGTATCTATTGAAACTTAGCCTATATACATTTATTAATCACAAATTTCGATGAAAAGTGTAATCCCTTATCCAGGATCATGATGAAAGGTATCATCCACTAGTGGGAAGAATAGTTAGAGATCATATTTGAGGAGATCAGGTAATATGTGATACATCCTCAAGTTCTGATGCTACCCATCATAGGGGGGAGAGTTTTCCTCTATGTGAGAACCCTAGAATAATCCCTCAGTGCCCTGGTCAATCAAAGGAACAATGACAGTATTATGAACAATTTATACTATCTTAGTAGCAAGCTCATCAACATAGTGGCCGAATATTCCCCTTTCAAGAAGAGCTTCCTCATGCTAGTTTTTTGTAGTGTAGAAGTTGAAACTTTATTTTAAGCATCACGATATATAGCTAGTGTCCAACATGTATCTTCTAAATTATATTCTCAGGCGACTAATTTTGATAGTTTGTAAACCATTTTAGAAGGAAATTATTCAAAAGGTCAATATCAGGTTCATTTTGTAGAAGGAAATCAAGGGTCAAGCACTGGCATAATTCTTGGCCGCTCATCTAGACCTTTAGGAAGCACCTTTAAATATTGATTTCCAAAATTGGACCATCCTCTAATTAGATCACAACATGACATGTTATAATATTTATTTCATCTTTTCCTCCCAGATTCCAACCGATAGAAGTACCAATTAACCCAATATTAATAGAGTGGGTTTGGGAATCATCTTCATCACCCAAATATAAGATGTCATTTCGTATTTGTTCTTTCTATGAAAAGGATACATAAACAAGAAGGTAGAGTATCAATCACTCATTACTAGTCTTTATGCATCAATAGATGTTGGTAACCCCTAATTTCATGTGAAAGGAGACTTTGAGATAGTCATTAATAATATCAAGGGTGATTACATCGTTAGGGAGCTAGAGCTTGTTCCCCTGCTCAAGAATGCTCATCAGCTGATTGCCCAGTTCCCTTCTCAGCTAGAGGTGACTATTGCTTCACATTCACATAATGGTTGAGATGATTCCTTGGATAGTATACTTACTGGTCCCTTAGTTCTTTACTAGGATGATCTATTTTTTCATGTTCCACATAGAAGATTCGTCACCCCTTCCAGTTTATATGATGATGAAAACTAGAATGTAAAACATCAAAAAATTGTGCTTCCATATAGAGACCTCCATACCCCTAAAGATGAAGAAATATCTAATTGGATGAATCCCTTTTTTGAGTATCTCTATAAAAAAAACGCTCCCACCAGACAGAGTAGAACATGAGAAAACCTGTCGATGTGTAGCATAGTTCACCCTCCATAGTGGACCCACCCTTGAGAGGAATCTCTAAAAATGTGGGTTTCATAAAATTACCCTCTTTTCATCCAAGGAGGGGGGATCCCCCATGTTATATAGGTAGATTATACCAGATCCTATGGATATTACCAGAAATGGTTTAAGTTCCCCAATTAGATTCAAAAGCTGTGCTACTTCTATCCCACCATTGTTCATGTAGAGATTCGAAGCTTGACGTACATGGACATTACATTACTTTTTAGGAATACTTAATACATAATAAAAAAAGACACACAAGTACCATAATAGTTTAGTGTCTTTGGAAACTCAGAATATAAACAACTAGCCATGTTGAAATATCTTCAACATCTCCCATAACGATCTTCCCCTTTTTGTTTCCTTACCTAAAACCTTTCTTTATTTCCTAGGGAAAATAAAACATAAAAAGGGTGAGCTGAAATTCTCAGTAAGGGCAAACATATAGATCATAAAACAATCCATAAATATTTGAAAGCAAAAACATAAACATGTAATCTAAATATTAAAACCTTGAGCAAAGACATAAATATTGGAAGCACGTAAGGCATATAACATAATGGAACATCAATCAAGATAAAATAGAATGGGAATAAAAAATGTAATTGTGGCCACCATTCAACACTTGTTATGATTTCCATAGTAGCCAAGACATTGCTGCCAAGACCATCTTATGGACAAAGTCCCTTTTTGAATCGAGTTCACTCCTCGTTTCAGTCCTGTAACACTGAACCAGATTAACTTACCGTTCCAGACATGTCTATCTCATTAGATATAAATCTTTACCCAATGCATTGTAGGGAGATATAGGTCCCACCCATCTCATAATGAAATCATTATTACTTGTGCCACAAAATAAACATACATCATTCATATAAACCCAATAAATAAAATGGGTTCCATAAACATCATCCCATCATCACATAATCTATATAAAAGAAATGGATATAATTTCATAATAAGAGAAGTGAAACTATGTAAATAATAGAGACATTATACTTGAAACATACACATATGAAATAATGTCTTCTTAGATGAAAAATTTATTTGATAAAACACTTGAAATGAATTCTTGAGGAAAATATCATTTTTTCTTTAAAATCATTTTCTTTTCACAAAATGTCGTGAAATTTTAAAAGAAAATGATTTTTTTGAAAATATTCATGAAATAATTTTTAGTAAGCTTCATGAAAACAAGGCTTTATAAAACCGTAAAAATCCTTTCATGCCGTATACGTTAAAAAAACATTCTTCTCGTACTTTTGTCGAAAAAGTCAAAAAGTACCCTATAGGGTAAATAAAAGAAAGATTCCTTCCATAACATTGGGTAAAAGTCAAAATGAGTAAAAAGGACTTTAAAAATACATGAAACCATTTTTAGGAAACATGGACATTGATGATAACAATAAACCCAGTAAATACTTACGAATAAACAATCTCAGATAAGAACGAGATTGGAATAGTTATCCCTTACCTTATGTCCGATATGCTTCGTATGTATCCGAAACTGATGTATAATGATTTAAATAATGTCATTTACTTATTAAAGAATCATATTCATTGTTATTATATCATATATGTTTCATTTATGACTTTATATTACCCGTTCTTTTGTAAATTCCATGTTAAAGAGTGTTTTGTGTAAAATCGTTTCATTTGTCGTCCGTGTTTTGACTTGTAATTATTCATATGATTACTTAGATCATGATAACGTAATTCCAGAATATAAAATATGATTTATATATAATATATATTTAGAATATACATATATATAATAGATCGATAAATGGAAAGAAATACACTGTTCATGGAGACGGTAGGCCGTACGTACGCATAAACGTTGTTTTCGTTTCCTTATTGATTTGAATGGAATTAAGTAGATGAAATAAATAAATATATATACATAAATCCAGTAGCTTTATAATGTCATATATTTCATTATTATTTCTTATATATACTTTATAATCATTCTTAAATTGTTAACATGGAGAATGAATGTCATCGTGTCATGGAGACGGTAGTCCGTACGTACGCACGAGCGATGATATCGTTTGTTGACGCTCCATTCGTCATAGAATCTAAAGATCGGAAAAGGGTAATATCGGAGCATAAAGTGATTCATCCTTTGAAGAAACATCAGAAATCGACAAAGGTATGAACAAGGAGTACATTGCCCATAGGTCGCACAAGTTCCCTCATGGTCGCGCAAGTACACTTGCGCGACGCCTAGTGGACGTGCAAGTACTTGCGCGCTGCCTAGTGGTCGTGCAAGTCTACTTGTGCGACGGTCTTGGTGGCGCAAGTGACTTGCGCGACCTAAGTGATAACCGCCCGGTAACCGCCCGAGGGCTTCTCCTGCCTATAAATAGACCCATGTGGGCCCCCCATTTGGGAAGATCTTTTTCCAGAAACTCGGATCGAAGCTCCCGACGCCCAAGTCTCTTCTCAAAGCTTCTGGAACACTTCTAAGGTAATTTCTTACCTAGAACGGAAGATCTAAAGAGAGGAAGGAAGGCCTAAGTGTTGAAACTCATCAACACTTGCGCACCGCCTTATTCCTTCAATAGAATTTGCGTGTCCCTTTTCTGGAAGAACCTCAAGGGGATTTTAAAGGGTTTAAAAAGGAGTCGCTCAAGTATTTCAATTCCGATTGAAAATCACGCAAGTACATCATGTGTCGCGCAGGTATACCTGCGCGACCAATACTTGCGCACCCACGCAAGACTTGCGCGCCTTTCAAGACGTGCGCGCCCCTATCTTTCTGGGTGCCCATCTTGCCCATTTTACCCCTCTTAAGCCATTTCACCTTTCCTATTCAAGATTCAGTCTTCAAGATACTCTTCAAAGTCATTTATGACATAATTTCTTGATTTGAATTCCTTATCTGAAAGTAATTCAGTGGAATACCTCTCAAAATATAGTGATTTATACATCTTTATGTCACTAAAGATTGAGAGTTCTTTCATTCAACCTCATCCTTTAAGATGATAGAATCCTTAACCTGGGTCTCCTTTTCAGGAATAATCCCCAGTTACAAGTCCTTTAATTTTGGGCATCCTCCTCAGGAGTAAGCCCCAAACCTTAGTTCCCAAACATGGGCATCCTCGTCAGGAGTAACCCCCAAACCTTAGTTCCCAAACATAGGCATCCTCCTCAAGAGTAAGCCCCAAAACTTAGTTCCCAAACATGTGCATCCTCCTCAGGAGTAAGCCCCAAACCTTAGTTCCCAAACATGGGCATCCTCCTCAGGAGTAAGCCCCAAACCTTAGTTCCCAAACATGGGCATCATCCTCAGGAGTAAGCCCCAAACCTTAGTTCCCAAACATGGGCATCCTCCTCAGGAGTAAGCCCCAATCACAATCCTTTAATATGGGAATCCTTCTTAGGAGTAAGACCCAATTTCAATTATGGGGATCCTCCTCAGGAGTAAGCCCCAAACCTTAATCCCTTAATCTTGGGCTTCCTTTTTAGGAGTAATCCTCAAGTCATAATCCTGGGCTTCCTTTTCAGGAGTAAGCCCCCAAGTCCCCTAACCTGGGCCTCCTTCTTAGGAGTAAGTCCCAGTCATAATATTGGGAATCCTCTTCAAGAGTGAACCCAAATTTCTCTTAACCAGTCCTAAAATTATGTTTGATATGGGGTTCCTTCTCAGGAGTAAAACCCAATTATCAATCCTTTCCTAATTTGGGTTTCCTTTTCAGGAATAAGTCCCAAGTTAGAGTATTCAAATCTCCATAAAGCACATATACCTTTATGGACCCTATTCCTAGATTTTCTTCCTAAAAGTAAATCCTTAACCTTCATCTATCTGGCCAGTCATACATACAGAAGCCCCAAACAATTTCTTATGATTGCGTCTTTTATGGCATAATTGTCTAATTTTTACCAATACCTCTTGTTTCTCACACCGAGCATGACTCACGTGAGCTTAGAGTGTAAAACTAATTATGACATTCTTCTTTGAGCCATCAATCATAAACATCATACTCCATTACTCGAACTACGTGGGTTCTGATTCCTTTTCCAAAACAAAGGATACGTAGGTAGCCCATTTATGGTTTCGATCCCAACTTTGAAATAATCCTTGTCCTTCTGAATGACGATAAACTTCAAGTGCCCCACTGAGTGGCTTTAAAACCAGCCTGGTCATCATAATGACCAAGAGACTTTTATATAAATATTTTGAAGGATACCATTGACCAAGAATCTCTAAATAAATACAGACAATTCTCTATTGATGAAGAACCTCGAATACATATAAAATATTATCTAAATTTCTTGCATATTTAATCATTGATTAAAGGAAATCTCACTTTATACTTGGTAATGTAATAAGGATTCACGAACATAACTTAAATCTATAAAGAGAGTCCCGGAGTAGACAATAATTCCCCTAAAAAAGGTGTGATGAGTCGGACCTCCCATCCTCTCGACCAATGCAAATTCCTAAGCCTCATTAGTCCACAAATTAGTGAGCACATACCATTGGAAAGTAGGTCCAAACGGATGTGGAATCATTGGATGCTTCGGGTTCTACGAACAAACCCGTTAGAAACCGATCAGAATGTTTGAATCTCCCGTCCAGGAGGTCATCCCCGAATTCCATGCGAAACAAAAAATGGTGAACCCGACGTGAATCCTTAGCCAAGTTAAAGTGATGTTCTTCTTATTTGTTAGTCCCCTTGGTCCAACAAATCAATCATTGATATGTGATTATCCAAAAGATGCAGTGGCTAGATTCATCTTGATTATGTCTGTTATATGGAACAGGCACTCTTTTCTCAAGATCTTCTGCAAAATGGATTTTCTTAAATTCACCCCTGTGAATACTGCTGCTGTGAACACCTCTACTGTGAGGTCTGCTACTGTGAAAACCAATGCTGCTACTCCTGCTGGAACGTCGTCCGCTCTGAGGATGACATCACCAACTCAACGTCTTCAACACTGGGTTTCTAATGCACTGGATAAGGAGTACCGTCGCAACGGTACTATCCCAACCATGGAGGCCGCTCGTCAAGCCCTCAAAGTTAACAACCCTACCTGGTCGTCCGGACAATGGTGGCCAGCGATCAGGAAGCAGGCGGTGCTGACTACCGTCTCCAACCGTTTCGGGTCGTTATCCCCGGAACGCAATTTCCATTCACTCCCTTACTCTGAGGAAGTGAATGAGCAGGTCCCGCAAGACCTTAATTCAAAAAGACAGGATTCCTTCTCGAGGGCTCCCATCAACAATCGCCGCCAGACTTGCGCGGTAGTGCGCCCTCAACATGATGAGGGTACCGACTCCAGGAATTCAGCTCAGGTTCCTCGAACCCGATCAGGCAAGATGAACCGGCAGAGACGGAATCCGGTTAACAATAGGCAGGTTGTCATCACTGCCATCTCCGGAGAAGTCCACAAACCTAACTTGGTGGAAAATAACGAGCAGGCACAATCACCTGTTCGTTTTAATTCCGCTGTCCAGCAGACTCGTCTGGCAGCATCAAGCCAATCCCGCCAGGCAATTCCGGCGGAGTACCATAGGCAGGAACATACACCTGCTTATGCATCATCAGTTAGTCAGTAGACTCGCCTGACTACATATGATGGAGTCCACCAACCTAACTTGGTGGATAAAAATGAGCAGGCATACACACCTGTCCGTTTTAATTCCGCTGTCCAGCAGACTCGTCTGGCAGCATCAAGCCAATCCTGCCAGGCAATTCCGGCGGAGTACCATAGGCAGGAACATACACCTGCTTATACATCATCAGTTAGTTAGCAGACTCGCCTGACTACATATGATGGATCTCGTCAACCGCGTTTGGCGAGGTGTAATCAGTAGGCACATACACCTGCTAATACTAATCAAGCCTACCAATAGTCTCGCTTGGTAGCGCACGGAGAAGTTAGTCGGAAAGCCCTGACGACAAACAGGAGGCAGAATCAACTCTCTGCCTCCACACTTGAGTACTGTCAGGATTCACTGACAGGAAAAGGAGGACAAGAGCAGGCACATACACCTACTCCAATCCCGGAATTGACGTATATCCCCGTTCCGGCGGCTGAAGTCACCAAACATATTTTGTCAATGGTAAAATAGCAGAAGCAAATTCCTGCTCATATTCTGGATGATTGCCAGGATATCATAACAGCTTCAGCATCATCTCAGGGACAGAAACATAAATCTATCCCTAGCAGTGGAGTGACACATCAACGATTCACTCCGGAACAGACACACGCATCTTTTCCAGTCCAAGAGGGTTATGGGGCATACTCCCCCATATCATACGGACAACCAAGTCAGGCACATACACCTGATTTGTGTGGAGATCGTCAGCCTAACCTGAACATCTTTCCTGACCAGGTACATACACTTGCTCAGAGTAACCACTTTCGTCAACAAGTGGTTTCTAAAGTGAGTAAGAAGGCATCTAAGAAAAATATCCGCCCAGCACAGTCAGGAGATCAAAGGCCAATCTGCAACAAGGCCTTGCTCGATGCTGGAGTTCTTGAAGCCCTCAGAAATTTATCTGTCAGAATTCAAGATTCTACTCCCTCAGTTCCCAATAACGGGAACATTAATTCTGAAGGTCTTCAACAGACACTTCCTCATGAAGGCTTGCTTCATGAAAATTCGGTCAATCTTGAAGTTTCTTCTTCAGATGAGAACCAAAGGAACCCTCTGTGTGGTCAGAAGACCAAGGAGCAAGAGATCTCATCTTTTGCTGTAACCCATTATGGTGGTCCTCCCCATGATGATGAACTTCGCTGCGAAAGTCCACTCCGCAGTAGTGATTCACATTGCCTGGAAAATACTCCAGTGGATAATGTAGTGCCGAGAAAGCCCTCTTATCATGAGGCACTTGCAAATGCGAAACCAGTCATGTCTGATGCTTTATCGCTAACAAGTGAAATACTTTATCAATCAGAAGATAGCCCAGGGTGTAGGTAATTCTCCAAACCACCCCTAAGTCATGCATCTTCTAGTTTGATTAATGATCTCTCTACCAATCTTGTTGAATCCGATGAAGCAACAAGGAAAACCCAACTCTGGTCAAAAAAGGTAGAAGAATCTTCATTTAATGATAAAGAGGAAATGCTGAACATGAGGAAAAAACTGGCAAAAGGTGAAGTACCAGTCATGTTTTGGCCTTTGGCTGACTCCCAGTATGACATTCCAAAGATGTTGACAGATGATGGAATCCATGATATTTGTCTCAACATTTGGAAAACACTTTGTCAATTAAAGAAGAAGGTATTATCTTATGATGAATATGAAAATCATCTTAAGATAATAGAAGGGCTACAACGTCAGATTGATTTGGAATCTCTATCAGTCTCTCGGTATCCGAAGGCTGAAAAGCAACAAAGAACCCTTCAACGTTCATGCCTTGGCGCACTAAGAAAATTGCGTCAGTTAATTGCCAATGCTCCATCTGATGTTCATATCAGAGGATGTTGTGTTCACGGAGCACTACATTTTACAGTGCTTTCCATTCAGCAAAGCCCGCCGAAAATGGTCTCATGCAATGTTATTGCCCATGGCCGGACACAGTCAATGGGCTTTGTTCATAATCAAAAGCTTGCTCAAGAACAGGCTTTAACTAGTTCCTATCAAAATCAAGTATATAGAGAACAAGTTGTTGAATTGCTCCTACATAAAGCAGGCAAGAATATTGCACAAGCCTCTCGTCTGGAGCAAACACGTCATCAAATGAAAGAAGTTTCGGAAATCATCCAACGGTCTGTTGAACCAGGTGATAAAAGTGGATACAGGTTAATGCATCCAGCTAATTTCCGAACTAAGCTTCGCAAGTTCAAGAGAGATTTTAAGAAGATCTCAGACATAGCATGTCAAGAGACACCCCAGCTTGTCAGACTGGGGACTTGTCGAACCCAACCCTCAGAGCCAACAAATGGGATTCGAGGAGTTGAGCGGAAGCAGCAAGAACATCCCCAGTACACCAGACTGGGGACTTTTTCAAATCCTCAATCCCTCCCTTAAAGAAAGTCAGTATTCTCTCGATTAGGGAATAAGCCTCAAGAGGAACGAAGAGCCAACCTATCAGGAGATTCTCTCCAAGTGACGATTCTCCAAGAAGTTCCTGAGGGATCAAGTCAACGGAATGCCATGTCTCATCATGGACATGGAAGAAAACAATATCATAGAAATGCTGATAGAAAGAATTCCATGCAATATGCATCCATTAATGTCATCAATACCGTTGATGCTGATTCACCAGATGAGGCTCAATCAGAGGGATCAGACGAAGAGGTTCCTGCTCAAGAAGTTGCGCACACAGACTTAAATGAAGAAGGTGTGCGCACACGTAATCAAAGGCTTACCCAAAATCTGGGTATTCCTTCAAGTAACCCACTTCCCCCTCTCCGAAAAGGATCCAATAAGGGGAAAGGAAAGAATCAGGTTACTTATCACCCTTCCTCTGAAGGAGGTCAATCTCTCTCATTAGAGCAAAGTTTTGCACAATAGGAGGAAGAAATGAAAGAATTAAGAAGGTTGAATGCAGAACTACTTCAGAGTAGTCTTCTTCTTAAGAGTGCTGAAGTCCGAAAGCCGAAGGAATTTGTTGTAACTACTGAGATGGATCAGGAATATCCTCCTTTATCAGTACACCCTCAGAGGTCTAATCCTACGGGTCAAATGCAACAACGGTTGGTAGCACTACCATCAGTTGCAACACCAACCACCACGTTTGTCCAAGCTCCATTCATTGCACCTACCCAAAACCAAGTTCAACTTGATGTTTCTCAAAAGTTAATAACTATTATTGAGTCATTAACAGCTCGGTTAGAAACTATGGAAGGGAAACAGGCGCAAGTTCAACCTGAAAAGAAAGTTTACCCTGAATGGGTAGATTCAATTTCTCCTCCATCCAGTTTTGGAAACCCTGTTTTCCCTACTTTCAATGGATCAGGCGACCCTGAACAACATTTGATGCATTACGTGTCTTGTTGTGATCCTATGATGGGAACTCCAGAGCATCAAGAAGCAGTGAAACTCAGATGCTTCGTGCGAACCTTGCAAGGACCAGCTTTTGTCTGGTATACAAGCTTGCAATCCCGATCAATCATCGGATGGGAGGATCTTTGTCAAAAATTCCTTCTTCAGTTTAGCTCAACTTTGCCAAAAACGACAGTTTTCGACCTTACAAACTGCAAGCAAAGGGAGAATGAAAGAGTATTTGATTTCATTGCTCGTTGGAAGGGATTAACGTATTCCCTGAGTTTAGCACTCCCTCAGGAGGAATTGTTGCCAATTTGTGTGGAAACTTTGCGTGACGAATTACACACGCCATTGATCCCTGTGAAATACACAGGAGGGTTTCGAGACCTTACTTCAATCGCTCAACAGATTGAAGATTCCCTTATACAGGCTAAGGTTAAATCTCGTATAATTCCATCAGCTCCAGGAAGGAGAATGGGTAAAGAGGAAACTGCTACAGTTATGCTTAAACAAGCACCTGTACCTATTTCTACTTCAAAACCTTCATCTTCTCGAAGGGCTCCACCTCCTGAACGCCAACAACAAAGGCTGTTTCGTCCAAATGATCAAAAAGATCAACGACGAAAACAATTTGAGGATTTGAAGAGTAAAACATACTCTTTCCGAAGTGAGCAAGTTCCTGGTTACTTCATTTCAGCACTGGAAAATAATTTGGTTCAATTACCAGTTCCCAAGAGGCCAAACAAGGAAGGAGATGAAGACCGTCCCAATTATTGTCCCTTTCATCAAATGTTGGGGCATCCCATCCAGGAGTGTTTTGTCTTTAAAGACCTCCTGCAAAAGATGGTCGACTTGGGACAAGTCAAATTGAAGGGTACTGCAGCTCATGTAGCATGTATTACCGCTACAGATCCAGAGGAAGGAGGCGAGTGGCAGGAAGTCAAAAGCAAAACTGCGAAAAAATATGATGATTGGATGATCAGAAAGACAATCAATCGGACCCATTCCATTTTGCGAACACAATTGAAGAATCCAATTGTGTCTCCTACAAAAGCTACAGTAAAGCCTCCATCAAAAGACAAATCCTCAAAAGGGCAGCGCAATTCAAAGAAGAAAGAAGAATCAGAAGAAGATGAGTATGTATCAAAGCCTAAATTGTCTTTGACTATGGCAGATTTCATGCCATCTACTTCAAAGCAACAGGCACCGCCCCATCAAACGGCACAGCCTAAACAGGCTAACCAGGCAGAGTCTTTATCAGACGAAGAGTTATAATTTGGTTCTGTTAATATGATTCAATTAACAGATCCATATTCCAGTCTTGATAAGCCTGAATTCCCTGTATCAAATAAGGGAATCCGAGGAAGTTCTAGAGGTTTAGGATATAGGGGAAGACGTGGATCTTTCCGAATCCACTACTCCAATTCTACCCCTGCTAGCACTGTGTATGCAGCAGAAACTCGTGGTAGAGCTCTTCAGCGAGCTCAAAAAGAACAAGAAAGTTCTTCTGCCAATGGTCAACTCATTTTTGGCACAGTTATTTTGGAAGACCGATTAAAGGTTTCATCTTCTTTATCTCAGCGAGTAAATGGATCTAATCAATCTAATTTTCCAAAACCAAGGATGTTGCCAACTTCAATACAAGATGCATCAGCTTCCAAAGCATCTGCTTCCAAGGTACCTGCTAAACCGCATATTCCTATTGGGAAACGCAGACCTCTAGATCAAAAGTATGATATATTGAAACACTTGGCCCAAGTAGAAGCCAAGTTATCAATTTTGGATGCTTTGAATCTGTCAAAAGATCTTCGGGAAGCACTCATCGAAGCTTTGTCAAGTCCTCAGGAGTTTGAAGCTGAAATTGCTACAGCTGAAATCTATCACATAGAGAATAATCCTGCAGAATGCCATGCAGTGATATCTTTTACTGATAAAGATGAAGATGATGTTGTGCATGGGCACATAAAACCTTTGTACTTATCTGGAAAATTCAATGGTGTAGATATTCGAAGAGTTTTCATTGACAATGGTTCAGGAGTCAACCTCATGCCCATTCGTACACTTCGTCGATTGGGCCTCAAGGAATCTGATTTATCTCCTTCTACCAAGATGTTACAAGGATTTGATAAAAATGAACAAGAACCACTGGGAGATGTTACACTCAGAACTCACTTTGGAGATCTTGTATCCAATTCGGATTTCATGATTGTTGATCAAGACTCAGCTTTCAATATATTACTTGGAAGACCCTGGCTACATCAGCATGCAGCTATTCCTTCATCATACCATCAATGTCTCAAATACTGTTTCGATGGTCAAGTTGGAACATTGTATGGTGATAAGGCCCCATTCAAGACATGTGAGTCTCAATACATTGAGGCGGAATTTTATCACATGAAGGGAAGAGAAAAATCTACAATGAAGGAAATTACCAAAGTCAATGCTCCATATGGTTTGGAGAAAATTCCAATAAATCCATTTACACATGTGAGTACAGATTATGTGTTACCTATCAGTCAAATTAACAAAATAGGCCTAAATCAAAATACTCTTATGGAAAGATCCATAATGTCAATTACGGCGATCGAGCCAGACAACATGGGAGAAATTGGTAACCTACCAAGCAGTGATGAAAGCATAAGTGGTGACGTTTTCATTTCATCTGCTGAAGTCCAACAAGTCTATACTTCGCTAATCAGGCCATAAGAAGTTATAGAAACACCATAGGTGAATAATGATGTCGATTCTCAATCCATCATCTCCTCTTTATTTCCCAAAGAAGACCCTTTATCATCAATAGGGTCGGAAATGGAAGCTTCTTCTTCAAAATGTGAAAAATTTGACATCTCTTATGATCATGAGAATTTCGTTTTTTCATCTACTTTGAAAGTAGAAACGGAAGAAATAACACATGATGAAGAGGAAGAGGAAGATCTTAGAGATGCTCCTCCAGCATTTGAAGAGGGTATCTCTACCACTGTGGATGAACTCAGAGAAGTAAATATGGGTACAGAGAACGATCCACGCCCCACTTTAATTAGTGCGGCCATGACCCTTGAAGAGAAAGAGATGTATATTTCTTTTCTAAAGCAAAATAAAGATATTTTTGCTTGGAATTATACAGAAATTCCTGGGCTTGATCCTGATGTTGCTACTCATCATTTGGGTTTACCAAAAGAACATCGGGGTTTTAAGCAAGCCGCGAGAAGAACACACCCAACCTATGCTTCCAAAATCGAAGCTGAAGTGGATAAGCTGATCAAAGACAACTTCGTCAGAGAAGTTCAATACCCCAAGTGGTTGGCTAATATTGTCCCTGTGAAGAAGAAGAACGGACAAATTAGGGTTTGCATCGATTTCAGATATCTTAATCGGTATTGTCCTAAATATGATTTCCCAGTTCCGATTACAGAACTCTTAATTGATGCGACGACTGGCTATGAAGTAATTTCTTTCATGGATGGATATTCCGGATATAATCAGATCCGAATGGCCCCATAAGATGAGGAATATACAGCCTTCAGAGCTCCTCAAGGTGTGTTTTGTTATCGGGTGATGCCCTTTGGTTTAAAGAATGTAGGTGCAACATATCAACGCGCCATGCATCATATCTTCACACCTTTTTTTAGGGAAGTTTGTTGAATGCTATGTAGATGATTTGGTGGTTAAATCCAAACAACGTTTTGATCACTTGGCTGATTTGGAAGTCATATTCCACAAGCTTCGACAACATAATTTGAAGATGAACCCCTTAAAATGTGCTTTTGGGATAACCTCAGGAAATTTCTCGTCTTT
Organism: Viscum album; assembly: GCA_963277665.1. Lineage (NCBI taxonomy): Eukaryota > Viridiplantae > Streptophyta > Magnoliopsida > Santalales > Viscaceae > Viscum > Viscum album. The sequence continues at coordinate 213,100,228 of OY728144.1, forward strand.
GTTGTACGCCATCGTGGTATTGAAGTCGATCCTGAGAAAACCAAATCAATCCTTGGTATGTCACCTCCTCAGAATTTGAAAGAATTAAGAGGAATTCAAGGACACTTATCCTATATTCGGCGTTTCATCGCCAATTTGGCAGGAAAAAGTTTACCCTTTACCAAATTATTGAAGAAAGGAGTCATTTACCAGTGGACTGAAGAATGTCAAGAAGCATTTGATATTCTCAAGAAATACCTCTTGAGTCCACCAGTACTCATGCCACCTGTTGAGGGTAGACCGCTTATCCTCTATGTAACAGCTTTAGAGCGATCATTGGATTCCTTTCTCGCTCAAAAGAATGATGCTGGGAATGAAAATAGTCTCTACTATCTCAGTAGAACTATTCTTGAAGCAGAAACCCGGTATTCGAGTATTGAAAAGTGCTGCCTAGCATTAGTCTTTGCAGTTCAGAAACTGAGACACTACCTGCAACATCACGAGGTCCAATTGGTATCTCGTAATAATCCGCTCAAATTCATCCTTAGTCGTCCAATGCTTACAGGACGTCTGGCAAGGTGGGCGGTTATTCTACAACAGTTCGACATTCAGTATGTGTCTCAAAAGGCAATTAAGGGCCACGCTCTGGCTGATTTCCTGGCTGAACATCCTTCAATGGAAGACACGTATTCAGATATCGAACTCCCTGATGAGGAAGTTTTCTTTATTCAAGAGAGTCCTCGAACATGGGAAATGTATTTTGATGGTGCTTCTAGAAGTCCAACAGGGAAGAAAATGGAAAATCCTAAATTCAACAAAGTTGGTTTAGGAATTGTGCTCATTTCTCCAGATAAGGCAGTGTTACCTTATTCCTTTTTGTTGTGGGAAGGTGGTACCAATAATGAAGCTGAATACCAAGCTCTCATTACAGGCTTGGAGTTAGCGCTTCAAGCACAAGTGAATCACTTAAAGGTGAAAGGTGATTCAGACCTAGTAATCAAACAAGTCAATGGGGATTATGCCATCAGAAAAGAAGAATTAATCCCTTTGTATGATTACGTCAGAGAGTTAATGTCGTAATTCCCTTCAGAACCGACATTTTCTTATGTCCCAAGATCAAAAAATGCTCAAGCTGATGCATTGGCTAATATAGCCACAGCTTTAGCAGATCCAAATCGGGACGAGACAACCATCAGTATTGCCCACCGTCGTGCAATTTCACCTTATGTTCAAGTCATAACAGAGGAAATTAATGAAATTAGTCCCATTCCTGAACCGTATGGTCATACTACAGGATGGATGTCACCTATCCGGGAATACCTTCAAAATGGAACACTTCCACCTGATAGAGCCGAGAAGGAACAAATCCGGCGACGTGTGGTCAATTTTAATCTTTATGATAGCCCAAACCACCTCGAGAAAATTCTCTACAAACGTGGTTTTGATGGAGTTCTCTTCAGATGTATTGATGGTGAAGAGACAATGGCTGTCATAAAAGAAGTGCATGCAGGAGTCTGTGGTGCCCACCAGTCTGGACATAGACTGTCTGATCAAATTCGAAGGCTTGGATACTTTTGGCCTTCAATGATACAAGATTGTGTTAATTTCACAAAGAAGTGTCATTCATGCCAAGTATATGCCAACTTCATTCATCAACCTCCAGAGTTGCTTCATACAGATAAATACTCGTGGCCATTTTCCACATGGGGAATGGATGTGGTGGGACCTTACCCTTCAGCTACGGCCAAGCCGTTTAAGTACATTCTTACTGCTACTGATTTCTTTTCCAAATGGGTAGAGGCAGTACCTCTCAAAGAAGCCAGTTCTAAATGCATTGTTAGCTTCATCAAGTCTAACATCATTTCTAGATTTGGTGTCCCTCATACCATATTGACGGACAACGACACCAATTTATGTTCTTCTGAGGTGAAGAAATTGTATCAAGAATACAACATTAAGTCCAACCATTCATCTCGGTATCATGCGGCGGCTAATGGCCAGATAAAAGCCTTCAACAAGACTCTTTCAAATATAATGAAAAAGATGGTGGATAAAGATAAGAGGTCATGGCCTGATAAACTCTTTCATGCTTTATGGGCTTATCGGACTACCACTCGCAATGCAACGCGGTCAACTCCATATTCATTGGTATATGGAACAGAAGCAGTCTTGCCAATTGAAGTTCAATTGACCTCACTCAGAATAGCCATTTGTGATCAGTTATCTACAGATGAGCAATCCCAAAAGCGGTTGAATGAATTGGAACAGTTATATGAGAAACGATTGTGCACTTTGCACCACTTGGAAATCTATCAGAATCGAATAGCACGAGCTTTTAACAAAAAAGTTCTTCTTCGTTCATTCATTCAGGGAGAATTGGTATTGGTTCTCAAAACACCAATGATACTAGGAAAGAAGCCTCCCAAGCTTGAACCAAAATGGGAAGGACCTTACTCAATACATAAGGTCTACTCCAATGGAGCTTATTCATTAATCTAAATGGATGGAAAACTCATCACGACTCCAACCAATGCCAGATTTCTGAAGAAATATTTTGTATAAACACAAAATATGGTCCTCAGAACCAAGACTCTTATAATTGGTTCATATAGCAATGGTCCAGTATGACCTTAAACTACAACTTCGTCCAACATGACGTTAAAATGTGTCACCTTCAATGTCCCCGCAACATGACACTAAACTGTGCAGCACCAGTTCGTCCTTGCTATATGACATTAAACTATACAGCAACGGTCCAGTATGACCTTAAACTGCAACTATGTCCTACATGACACTAAACTGTATTTTGTCCTATCTACATAACATTAAACTGTACAGAAGTTCCATATTTTGTCCGAGATGACATTGAACTATATTTTTTCCGAAATGAAATTAAACTATATTATGTCCTAGAAACATGATATTAAACTGTGTGGCACTTTCATCGTCCAGCATGACGATAAACTGTAAAAAGTCCCCAGAACTGATATCCTCATATTGGTTCACCAGTTCGTCCTTGCTATATGACGTTAAACTATACAGCAATGGTCCAGTACGACCTTAAACTGTAACTTCGTCCAACATGACGTTAAACTGTAGGAAAGTACATTTTTTGTCCAACATGACATTAAACTGTAGAAAAGAAGATGTCCCTGCAACATGACACTAAACTGTGCAGCACCAGTTCCTCCTTGCTATATGACGTTAAACTATACAACAATAGTCCAGTATGACTTTAAACTGCAACTTCGTCCCACACGACATTAAACTGTGAAAAAGTTCCCTAAACCGTCCAGCATGACCTTAAACTGCACCATCCACGGTCCATGCATATGACCTTAAACTATTCCCATTTTCGTCCAACATGACATAAATGGTGTGTTATTTTGTCCTTACTGCATGACATTAAACTGCACAGTCCCCCTTTCGTCCAATATGACGTTAAACTATTTTATCCCCATCGTCCTAACTACATGATGCTAAACTGTACAGAAAATCCTTGATATGTCCTACATGACATTATGCTGTATTTTGTCCCTGCTACATGACACTAAACTGTGCAGCACCAATAGTCCTAAACTGCAAGACTTTAAACTACATAGTCCCTTTATATGTCCTACATGGCATTAAACTGTGCATCGTTAAGGTTATTGTTACCTCTTGTTTCTCACACCGAGTATGACTCACATGAGCTTAGAGAAAACATCAACCATAACACTCCCTTTGGGCCACTAAGCATGTGTATGTCCCAACAACATTTTATTTTATTTTATTAGATCATTGTCCCCAAAAACAACTTGATCATTAATTCATTCTTTAATTGAACTACACGGACTTTGATCCTTGCCCTCCAGGCTGGGTATGTAGGCAACCTCCCAGGGTTCAAGCCCAAAAACAATCACTTCACAATCGGTTCACCACAATCTCATATGATGTTGATTTGTGAAACCGCCCCTGGAATCAATATTTTTACATTGATTCACTTTCGTCCTTGTTATACGACGTTAAACTATACAACACTTTTGTCCAGTACGAAAATAAACTACAATATTCTTTGATCTCATCACTTGAGAGAGAACTATTATTGACATTGATTTTTCAATCATGTTTCATTTCAAAAAAGACTACAAGCATACATGGTAATTCCTAAATTTTTTATCTCAGGTTAAACCATCATTGCACTAAAGTCCCCTGTCACCCTTCACATGTACGAACCAAATTTGTACAAAGGGCATTTATAGAACTACGTGGGCTTGATTCCCATCCTTATGGGATACGTAGGAACGTTCGAGTATCCCTCGAATCCAGCCCCAAGTCTTTTGGGCCTAACCCCAAATTTCACTTTCAGTCCCTTGGCTAAAAAAATCCTCATGAAAAAACACACTGAGTATTCATTATTATGGTCCGAATTCTATGACCCTAAACTAAGATTTATCATACTTTCGTCCTGCACGACGTTAAACTGCATTTCAAGAACTACGTATGGCTTGATTCTCATTCTTATGAGATACGTAGTGAAGTACAAGTTTCAATTCAGGACCCAGCCACAACATGATTATGGTTTTCATTGACCTATGTATCTCTATATACATTGGACAATACCCATATTTATGTGTTATAATCCTAACCTTAAATATTTTCAGATATTCATAACCCTTTTCACGACTTCTAATCACAAAAATGTCAAACTTCTGAGAATTTTTTTTCCTGACTATGCAGCACGTGCCCATAGGTGGCCTTGCATAAACAGTCCACATAACATACTTGTCAGCCGAAAGATACTATTTATTTGACCATGCAGCAAATGCCCTTAGGTGGCCCTGCATATTTCAACCCCCTAACGGGTTTTGTTAAATAATAGTAACTTCATTCTTGGGAAGAATGCCTCTTTTGTCCTTATTTGTCTTAAACGACAGTATGTAGGGATCCGCAAAAAATAGCCATCCTTAACATATTTGTCCCATATCCTTTTTCATGATCTGAAAGTATTCAAGTCTATGGTTTATTCTTCTTCCCTACGTTTGGGTCAGATCTTCGTAGGAGTGATATTCATCCAATTCTTCGATATTCTTGTTCAGAAATATCTTCTGCATATTCAAGTACCTCTTTCCATACAACAAACTATATACTTTAGAAAATTTGAATCTCCATAAACTTTCACTGGCTTTTAGCACTAGGAAAGTAAATTTTTGGGAGTTCTTTTGCCTGACTATGCAGCACGTGCCCATAGGTGGCCTTGCATAAACAGTCCACATAACAGACTTGTCAGCCGAAAGATGCTATTTATTTAACCATGAACCAATGCCCTTAGGTGGCCCTGCATATTTCAACCCCCTAACGGGTTTTGTTAAAAAATAGTAACTTCATTCTTGGAAACTACTTCTTCTAATGCCTTTTAGCTCTTTTTCATATCATTTCTCAGATTCAAATATTCTTAAGCCATAGTTTACATTTTTTCCCTCATACTTGAGTATGGTAGTATGTTTTTAGATGAAATTTCAAGGAATTGTGTCAATTCTAATCCATTTCGGTCAAAGCTATTTCGACCTTAAACATTAGCCCCTTTATATCCGACATGCATGACTTTAAACTGCCCACAAAAGGCAAATGAGCTCTAAATAAAAGTCAAGTTCCAGCACACTTGCGCGCTGCCCTCTGTGCCCTGAAGACTTTCGCGCCCCCTTTTCCTTTGAAGGTATTAAATTTCCTCAGAGTCAAATCCTCATTTCTTTCCGGATCCAACTCTGAGGGGGCACTTTTGTTGACGCTCCTTTCGTCACGGAATCTAAAGATCAGAAAATGGTAATATCGGAGCATAAAGTGATTCATCCTTTTAAGAAACATCAAAAATCGACAAAGGGATGAACAAGGAGTACATTGCCCATAGGTCGCACAAGTTCCCTCATGGTCGCGCAAGTACACTTGCGCGACGCCTAGTGGACGGGCAAGTACTTGCGCGCTGCCTAGTGGTCGTGCAAGTATACTTGCGCGACGGTCTTGGTAGCGCAAGTGACTTGCGCGACCTAAGTGATAACCACCCGGTAACCGCCCAGGGTCTTCTCCTGCCTATAAATAGACCCTGTGGGCCCCCCATTCGGGAAGATCTTTTTCCAGAAACTCGGATCGAAGCTCCTGACGCCCAAGTCTCTTCTCAAAGCTTCCGGAACACTTCTAAGGTAATTTCTTACCTATAACGGAAGATCTAAAGAGAGGAAGGAAGGCCTAAGTGTTGAAACTCATCAACACTTGCGCGCCGCCTTATTCCTTCAATAGAATTTGCGCGTCCCTTTTCTGGAAGAACCTCAAGGGGATTTTAAAGGGTTTAAAAAGGAGTCGCTCAAGTATTTAAATTCCGATTGAAAATCGTGCAAGTACATCATGTGTCGCGCAGGTATACCTGCGCGACCAATACTTGCGCGCCCACGCAAGAATTGCGCGCCTTTCAAGACTTGCGCTCCCCTATCTTTATGGGTGCCCATCTTGCCCATTTTACCCCTCTTAAGCCATTTCACCTTTCCTATTCAAGATTCAGTCTTCAAGATACTCTTCAAAGTCATTTATGACATAATTTCTTGATTTGACTTCCTTATCTGAAAGGAATTCAGTGGAATACCTCTAAAAACCTAGTGATTTATACATCTTTATGTCACTAAATATTGAGAGTTCTTTCATTCAACCTCATTCTTTAAGATGAGATAATCCTTAACCTGGGTCTCCTTTTGAGGAATAATCCCCAGTTATAAGTCCTTTAATTTTGGGCATCCTCCTCAGGAGTAAACCCCAAACCTTAGTTCCCAAACATGGGCATCCTCCTCAGGAGTAAGCCCCAAACCTTAGTTCCCAAACATGGGCATCCTCCTCTAGAGTAAGCCCCAAACCTTAGTTCCCAAACATGGGAATCCTCCTCAGGAGTAATCCCCAAACCTGAGTTCCCAAACATGGGCATCCTCCTCAGGAGTAAGCCCCAAACCTTAATCCCTTAATCTTGGGCTTCCATTTTAGGAGTAAGCCTCAAGTCATTATCCTGGGCTTCCTTTTCAAGAGTAAGCCCCCAAGTCCCCTAACCTGGGCCTCCTTCTTAGGAGTAAGTCCCAGTCATAATATTGGGCATCCTCTTCAAGAGTGAACCCCAAATTTCTCTTAACCAGTCCTAAAATTACATTTGATATGGGGTTCCTTCTCAGGAGTAAAACCCAATTATCAATCCTCTCCTAATTTGGGTTTCCTTTTCAGGAATAAGTCCCAAGTTAGAGTATTCAAATCTCCATAAAGAACATATAACTTTATGGACCCTGTTCTTGGATTTTCTTCCTAAAAGTAAATACTAAACCTTCATCTATCTGGGCAGTCATACATACATAAGCCCCAAACAATTTCTTATGATTGCGTCTTTTATGGAATAATTGTCTAATTTTTACCAATACCTCTTGTTTCTCACACCGAGCATGACTCACGTGAGCTTAGAGTGTAAAATTAATTATGACATTCTTCTTTGAGCCATCAATCATAAACATCATACTCCATTACTCGAACTACGTGGGTTCTGATTCCTTTTCCAAAACAAAGGATACGTAGGTAGCCCATTTATGGGTTCGATCGCAACTTTGAAACAATCCTTGTCCTTCTGAATGACGATAAACTTCAAGTGCCCCACTGAGTGGCTTTAAAACCATCCTGGTCATCATAATGACCAAGAGACTTTTATATAAATATTTTGAAGGATACCATTGACCAAGAATCTCTAAATAAATACAGACGATTCTCTATTGATGAAGAACCTCGAATACATATAAAAGATTCTCTAAATTTATTTCATATTTAATCATTGATTAAAAGAAATCTCACTTTATACATGGTAATGTAATAAGGATTCACGAACATAACTTAAATCTATAAAGAGAGTCCCGGAGTAGACAATAATTCCCCTCAAAAAGGTGTGATGAGTCCGACCTCCCATCCTCTCGACCAATGTAAATTCCTAAGCCTCATTAGTCCACAAATTAGTGAGCACCTACCTTTGGAAAGTAGGTCCAAACGGATGTGGAATCATTGGATGTTTTCGGTTCTACGAACAAACCCGTTAGAAACCGATCGGAATGTTTGAATCTCCCGTCCAGGAGGTCATCCCCGAATTCCGTGCGAAACATCGTTCCCATAATTATTTAATTGAATTGGATAGGATGATACAATATATCATAATCTGTATGATGTTATAATAACTATGTATAGGTATTATTTACACCATTATACCCATCCAAGTAAGGTGGTGTTGGAAAAAGAGATTACACCACGGTGTGGAGACGGTATTCCGTACGTACGCACGCGCGGTGATTTGGTTTTCCGTAGGATGGATAGATGGTGAAATAGGGTTGTTTCATACATATAATAACATATAAGTATATGAGTGATAATTATGTTATTACTTCATAATGAAACAACTAAATAAGAAAAATTATAAGAAGAAATCAAGTTGAATGAATCGGTAACGGACATTACCTCTTCTTTGAAGTGCCTCTTTGAGACCTCCTCTTAGGGAACTAAACATGGTCTTGGAAAAAGACCAGGACCTCTATGATGTTTCTAGGGAAGTGGAGAAGAGAATTTGGAAGGGTTCGGCCAATATTTAAGGCTCAAATAGGTGTGAGGAAGGGATGGAGGAGGTGCCCTTTTATAAGGGAAGAGAGGGGCACCTTTAGAAATCTTAAAAATATTAATTTATAATAAATCTAAACCCACTTAAAAACCACTAAAAATGACTCATATTATAATTTTAGATAATATAGGGTTGTAATATCATCAAACAATTAAATTTAGACATGTTTTGAGTTTATTTTAAACTTTATCATTTTGATCTATACTTATTTAATCTATTTAAATTTATTTGTGGTAATAAAATTTTAAATTTTAAATGGTTAACAACAATCACTTATATGTTGTTAATTTTCCATAATTGGATAATTTATAATATTTTCTACTATATAAATTTCAATTTATAATTTTGAAATATTTTTGTGATTTTTAAACAATTTAATAATATGTTATTTGTATAAAATAACAATGCTGTCAATTTTGGCACTATTCATTTATTTGAATTTAAATAAAATATATACAGAAGATATGTTCGAAATAAAAGCTTTAATAGATTCATAAAAATTCATATGTATCTAGAAAATTAGATGAGCACATTAAATAGTTCATATAATATTTAGTTTATTATTTTTAAAACCATTTATTTGATTTATCTCTTAATAAAATAATTACTACATCATTTTTGTATAATTATTTAATATACTTATTTGTTGCATAAAATTTAAAACTAAAATCATTAGATTTAGATAAATCTATTAAATTTCACAATAATACTTTTACTATAATTTATCATCTTAAAATCACAATATTTAAAATGTTATATTTATTAAATTATGAAGGTGACAACTTTGGCATCATTTAAAATAAAATAATATAAGTGTCATAATCTATTTAATAAGGCTCCAAACGGTCAAATATTCGACCATTGGATGATTATGGTTTACATTTACATGAACAATAATCTTTGATCATGGTTTTGTGCCTTTTATGGTCACTATTAGTTTAATAAAAACTATATTATGGATTTTTCACTACATAAACAATTTTCTGCATCACTATTGTGTCACAATTAATGATAATTATTTAATCCATAATAATTATAAATAAATTCATATGATGTATATAATTTAATTAGATTTCTGGAGACTATTTATTTTTGAAGTTTCATTAAGTTTATCACTAAATTAAAATTAATATACTTATAAGATTTAAGAGAGTGACATGTTGTCACTTTCTTTGGTTTTAATAATAATTAAGTTATTTTCATGGAAAAAAGTCCATTAAATGATTCTAATCCGACCCTTAGGTGATATGGATCGACATTTAGTCATCCAATAGTATTTATATAGGTGTTAGGGTAATTTTATAATATCATATTTACCCTTAATTACCCGATTTACCTTTAACTATGCTAAATAAATTTTACCGTAGTTACTATTCGTAATGACAAAAAACAATTAGTCTATTAACATAATTTGGACCCACTGATTCGAAATATGGAATCCATTTTTCCAAATTCAATAAAAAAAGTTCCAGAAATTAAATTAAAATTAATCCCGTTGTCCAAAAAATGGGTTTTTGTTTAAAACATTGCAAAAGATTGAATTGATTTAACCTACGAATTCAAGGTAAAATCAATGCTAATGACATAAATTATATTAAATGGTAAAAATATATTCTATTTATACTTTAAAACCATTCAATATTATAATTTAACTATATAAATTATTACGATGAAAAAAGTTTTTTTTAATTAAAATATAGTGTTTTTTACTATTCATTGAAATATGAATGTTATCAAAAAAATATCAAAACATTATCCAATGTAAATTTTTATATCATGATTCAAAAGAATAAGTTTATTTTGTAAAATTTAACTTATAAAATTCTCAAAAATTATATTTAAAATGGGTGCACCATCAAAAGGTGGCAAAACTACATTTTTTGAAAAATACATATTTTACCCAAAAAAATTTATTATGTTTTCATAAAATATTCTAGAAAATGTGTAAGATGAATAATAACATTAAAAAATTCAAAATTTAGTTAATACTGTTCATAACGGCTAGTTTATAATAAAATTATAACCATATATCATTGTTTAGTGAAACCCGGTATTGCGTACTACACGCTACAAAGGAAGGTTGTGATTGCGTGTAATGAAATCCAAGTTAGGGTTGCGTGTTGTGCAAGACTCCATTGTTGTTGCGTATAACAAAATCCAACCATATTTCATCTATACATTGAATATATATATATACACTCAATGTTGTGTAGAATGACTATTATCAAATGAACTTGAAATTGTTTATAACACGATCCAAGAATTGTGTTGCGTATACTGCAAGCTAATACGGTGTTGCGTATAGCACAAGATAACCATGGTGTAACATAAAACACATGACATCAAATAAATTAAAAAGAATACTTATCATAAAATCTCGGGGTGTTACATTCTACCCCCCTTAAAATGAATTTCGTCCTTGAAATTCGTCAAGGTTATACATGGTTTACTATTCAAAAGTTTCTTTAATAGAAACCCACATCGTAAAAAGGAATACCAAAACTTATCTTTAAGAACTAACTTATGAAACATAATGGTTACCCAAATTAACTAATCACTGGGTTTCCACGTAGGAGAACATATGTGAAAATTTGGATATGGAAGAGAAATCTTATCGTCAAGTTATGATGAAGAGTGCTAGAGAACATGGCTATAAAATAGCCAACAATCACAAATCCCTAGATTTATGACGATCCAAGGTACCATCTGATTCATCGGATATAAGTTCACTAGGACAAAATTTTTTGTTTTCAGGATCATTTCTCTAATGTTGAATAATTTTAGAATCAAAAGAAATACTTACTTGATTTTTGTACAATCTCACCGTTGTTTGTGTCTTGAACAATTTCTATTTCATCTATTAATGAAATGAAGTTGAATTTTTCATTCATGAAGTGTTAGTAGATCATGTGATAGAATGATGAGTCATTCCATATGTTTTAAACAAAAGGTTAGAAAAAGTTATCAAATATACATAAGTCCATCTACGGTGTTTTTAATCGTATACAATTCATAAAATGAACTTATACTTCATATATCATACCGCTTAATAAAGTAAAACTAGTTTCTACTAACCAGGGACTTTCTGTAGGCCAGTGGTAGGCGATAATGGCCAGTCGCACTTTGGTTGTGGGTTCGATTCCAGCAACCTTGTCCTACGCGACGGGTTGTCGCCCGTCCTGCAGGTTATCCTTTTTCTAAAAAAATACTATTATAACAAAAAGTTATATCCTTAAACAATACTATCCATTCCAATCTTTAGGCTTATCCAAAATACTTCTTTCCAAACTCATTTTATAAAGAGAAAGATTACTAAAAATGTCATATAACAAGCACGTGAATAAAATCATTTATCCCTCATATATCTTGTTGGTCACATTCCAGTCATGTGAATACATTAATCATGTATTCTTTTGAAAAATGAATACCCATTGAATCTTAGTGAAAACAAGAGTGCTGTCAAAAGTTAACTCTTTCCATATACCAAAATCCTCATAATTCTATATACTCAAACCATGATATCACTTAGTCGTTACAACAATCATGAGCTCATGAATACTGTCAAACATTACATTTTCTCCTTATCCCTTCAATATTCGCATATCATCTACTTTCAAAAATATTTGAATCACTTTTCTTGGTTACCAGTACAATAAAATTATTGAAAACCATAATTGACTAATACAAAAATATTCTAACACACCATAAAAGTACCTCAACAAAATTATTCTTGTATACCAATACATAAACACTTAAATACATCCTCTTCAATGATTTTCCTAGAATAAGTCCTTCCTTGATTTTAGAAGATACATTTTAGGTCAGGGCATTGAGTTGGGTAATGCCCATGTTCTCTACAAATAAGTCATTGAACACCATAACAGTCTGTCACTCTATGACTCTTTTCTCCACAGAGACAACATATATCCCTCCATTTCAGGTATTCCTCAAGGATCTTTTTCCCTTCTTTAGAAATCTCAATCTTCCCTTCTCTATGCTCCTCACTATGCTAACATGCATAAAATTCCATCTTCCACTTATTTGATAACTTAGTAATACCACTAAATTTCACCTTGTTAATCATATATCATGATGACTAATTTGGCATAATCACAATATCTTTCTCTCTAGCATTACGCAATTTCGTTGCTCATAGTCACCAATTTTTCCATTGGATTCAATGTTAACCGAATTCCTTCTGGTTCCCTCCATTGACTAAAACATAAAAAGAATTCTGTAAGAGGAAAAAATCATTCTAGGGAAAAAAACATAGTAAAGTGGGAGTACCCTCAATATCTAACATCTTAGGTTAAATTCTAATATCGTTATCGTAGTTCTAGGACTATATCCTATACGTATACTTATCCTTAGGGACATCCCTAGACAGACTTTAGAAATATTTCTAAGGATCTCACTAACGTTTTTGCATCCTAGTTTCCAAAGGTTGACTAAACCTTTCCTCTGATACCAACTGTAGAGACCCGAATCTTGACGTATATGGACATTACATTAATTTTGCGGAATACTTAATACATAACAAAAAAAAAGACACAGAAGGACTGTAATAGTTTAGTGTCTTTGGAAACTCGGAATATAAACAACTATCCAGGTTAAAAGATCTTCAACATCTCCCATAATGATCTTCCCATTTTTTTCCATAACTAATACCTTTATTTATTTCCTAGGGAAAATAAAACATAAAAAGGGTGAGCTCAAATGCTCAATAAGGGCAAACATAGAGAACATAAAACAATCCATAAATATTTGAAAGCAAAAACTTGAACATGAAATCTAAATTTTAAAACCTTGAGCAAAGACATAAATCTTGGAAGTACGTAAGGCATATAACATAAAGGAACATCAATCAAGATAAAATAGCATGGGAATAAAACATGTAATTTTGGAAACCATTCATCACTTGTTATGATTTCCATAGTAGCCAAGGCATTGCTTCCAAGACCGTCTTAGTGGACAAAGTCCCTTTCTGAATCGAGTTCACTCCTATTTTTAGTCCTGTAACACTGAACCAGATTAACTTACCATTCCAGCCATGTCTATCTTGTGAGATATAAATCTTTACCCAATGCATTGGAGAGAGATATAGGTCCCACACATCTCATAATGAAATCATTCTTACATGTTCCACAAAATAAACATACATCATTCATAAAAACCAAATAAATAAAATGGGTTCCATAAACATTATCCCATTATCACATAATCCATATCAATGAAATGGATATAATTTCATAATAAGTGAAGTGAAACCATATAAATCATAGAGACATTATACTTGAAACATACACATATGAAATAATGTCATCTTAGATGAAAAATGGTTTTGATAAAACACATGAAATGAATTCTTGAGGAAACTATCATTTTTTCTTCAAAATGATTTTCTTTTCACAACATGTCATGAAATTTTAAAATAAAATTATTTTGTTGAAAATAGTCATGAAATATTTTGGAGGAAGCTTCATGAAAACAAGGCTTTATAAAATCGTAAAAATCCTTTCATTCCATATATGTTAAAAAAACATTCTTCTTGTACTTTTGTCGAAAAAGTAAAAAAGTACCTTGTAGGGTAAATAAAAGAAATATTCCTTCCATACCATTGGATAAAAGTAAAAATGGGTAAAAAGGACTTTAAACATAAATGAAACCATTTTTTGGAAACATGGACATGGATGATAAAAATAACCTCAGTAAATACTTACGAACAAACAATCTCAGATAAGAACGAGATTGGAATAGTTATCCCTTACCTTATGTCTGATATGCTTCGTATGTATCTGAACCTCCTGTATAATGATTTAAATAATGTCATTTACTTATTAAAGAATCATATTGATTGTTATGATATCATATATGGTTCACTTATGACTTTATATTACCCGTTCTTTTGTAAATTCCATGTTAAAGAGTGTTTTGGGTAAAATCGTTTCATTTGTCGTCCCTGTTTTGACTTGTAATTTTTCATATGATTACTTAGATCATGATAACGTAATTCCAGAATATAAAATATTATTTATATATAATATATATTCAGAATATAAATATATATAATAGATCGATAAATGAAAAGAAATACACCGTTCATGGAGAAGGTAGGCCGTATGTACGCATGAACGTTGTTTTCGTTTCCTTATTGAGTTGAATGGAATTAAGTAGATGATATAAATATATATATATATATACATAAATCCAGTAGCTTTATAATGTCATATATTTCATTATTATTGCTTATATATACATTATAATTATTATTAAATGTTTAACACGGAGAATGAATCTCATCGTGTCGTGGAGATGGTAGTCCGTACGTACGCACGAGCGATGATATGATTCCCATAATTATTGAATTGAATTGGATAGGATGATACAATATATAATAATCATTATTATGTTATAATAACTATTTATAGTTATTCTTTACACCATTATACCCATCCACGTATGGTGGTGTTGGAAAAACAGATTACACCACGGTGTGGAGACGGTATTCCGTACGTACGCACGCGCGGTGATTTGGTTTTCTGTATGATGGATAGATTGTAAAATAGGGTTTTTTCATACCTATAATAACATATCATTATATTAGTGATACTTATGTTATTACTTCATAATGAAACAACTAAATAAGAAGAAGAAGTAGAAGAAGAAATAAAGTTGAAAGAATCGGTAACGGACATTACCTCTTCTTTGAAGCGCCTCTTTGAGACCTCCTCTTAGGGAACTAAAATTGGTCTTTGAAGAAGACCAGACCCTATAGTATATTTCTATGGAAGTGTAGAAGATAATTTGGCCGGTTTTGGATGATCTTGAAGGCTCAAATTGGTGTGAGGAAGGGAGGGAGGAGGTTCCCTTTTATAATGGAGGAGAGGGGCACCTTTGGAAATCTTAAAAATATTAATTTATAATAAATCTAACCCCACTTAAAAACCGACAAAAATGACTCATATTCAAATATAATATGAGATAGGGTTGTAATATAATCAACAAATCAAATTTAGACATGTTTTGAGTTTATTTTAAACCTTATCACTTTGATTTATCCTTATTTAATATATTTAATTTTATTTGTGGTAATAAAATTTTAAATTTTAAATGGTTAAAAATAATCACATATATGTTGTAAATTTTCAATAATTGGATACATTATAATATTTTAGACTATATAAATTTCAATTTATAATTTTTAAATATTTTTGTGATTTTTAAACAATTTAATAATATGTTATTTTTATAAAATAACAATAGTGTCAATTTTGACACTATTCATTTATTTGAATTTAAATAAACTATATACAGAATATATGTTCAAAATAAAAGATTTAATAGATTCCTAAAACTTCATATGTATCTAGAAAATTAGTGGATCACATTAAATAGTTAATATAATATTTAGTTTATTATTTTTAAAAACATTTAGTTGGTTTATCTCTTAATAAAATAATTACTACATCATTTTTGTATAATTATTTAATGTACTTATTTGTTGCATAAAAATTAAAAATAAAATCATATGATGAATCTAAATCTATTAACTTTCACAATAATACTTTTACTCTAATTTATCATCTTAAAATTAAAATATATAAATTGTTATATTTATTAAATTATGAAGGTGAAAACTTTGGCATCATTTAAAATAAAATAATATAAGTGTCATAATCACTTTTATAAGGCTCCAAACGGTCAAATATTCGACCATTGGATTCATATGGTTTACATTTATATTAATAATAAACTTTGGTCAGGGTTTTGTGCCTTTTATGGTAACTATTAGTTTAATAAAAACTATATTCTTGATTTTTCACTTGATAAACAATTTTCTGCATCACTATTGTGTCACAATTAATGGTAATTATTTAATCCATAAAAATTATAAATAAATTTATATGATGTAGATAATTTCATTATCATTCTGGAGAATATTCAGGTTCTATGTTTCATGATGTTTATCACTAAATTAAAATTAATATACTTATAAGATTTAATAGAGTGACATGTAGTCACTTTTTTTGGTTTTAATAATAATTATTTTATTTTCATGGAAAAAAGTCCATTAAATGATTCTAATCCAACCCTTAGGTGATATGGGTCGACTTTTAGTCATCCAATAGTATTTTTACAGTTGTTTGGGTAATTTTATAATCTTATATTTACCCTTAATTACCCGATTTACCATTAACTGTGGTAAATAAATTTTACCGTAGTTACTATGCATAATTACCAAAAATAAAAAGTAGCCTATTAACATAATTTGGACCCACTGATTCCAAATATTGAATCCATTTTTCCATATTCAATACAAAAAAGTTTCAAAAATGTAATTAAAATTCATCCCGTTGTCGAAAGAAAACGGGTTTTTATTTAAAACATTGCAAAAGGTTGAATTGATTTAACCTACTAATTCAAGGAAAAATCAATGATAATTAAATAAATTATATTAAACGGTAAAAATATATTATATTTATACTTTAAAACCATTAAATATTATAATTTAACTATATAAATTATTACGATGAAAAAAGTTGTTTTTAATTAAAATATAGCGTGTTTTTACTAATCATTAAAATATGAAAGTTATCAAAAAAAATATAAAAACATTATCCAATGTAAATTTTTATATCATGATTAAAAAGAATATATTTATTTTGTAAAATTTAACTTATAAACTTCTCAAAAATTATATTTAAAATGGGTGCGCCATCAAAAGGTGCAAAACTGCATTTTTTTAAATATACTTATTTTACCCAAAAAAATTTATTTTGGTCTCCTACCATATTCTATAAAATGTGTAAGATGAATAACAATGTTATAAAATTCAAAATTTAGTTAATACTATTCATAACGGCTATTTTATAATAATATTATAACTGTATATAGTTGTTTAGTGAAACACGGTATTGCGTACTACACACGCTACCGATGAAGGTTGCGATTACTTCTAATGAAATCCATGTTAGTGTTGCGTGTTGTGCAAGACTCCTTTGTTGTTGTGTATAACAAAATCCAACCATATTTCATTTATACATTGAATAAATATATATATATATATACACTCAATGTTGTGTAGAATGACTATTATCAAACGAACTAGAAATTGTGTATAACACGATCCAAGAATTGTGTTGCGTATACTGCAAGCTAATACGGTGTTGCGTATAGCACAAGATAATCATTGTGTAGAATAAAACATATGACATAAAATAAATTAAAAAGAATACTTATCATAAAATCTCGGGGTGTTACAGTTCATGACTATATAAAGTTATCCAAGAGTTTCCACACATGTCAGAACCATTCCAAATTTGTACATCGACCACCAGAGACCTTTCATACTACAAAGTATTCTTATCCATTTATGGTATGGGGACTTGACATTCACAGACCCCCTCCACCAATGAAATATCACCTGTACATGTTCATTATGACTAAAAAATATTTAGTTTTCAAGTGGGAAGAAGTAGTTCCTCCCAAGGAAGTCCAATCCAGACAGATCGTTGAAATCAAGAGATCCAAAATCATTTATCATTTCAGATCCCCTCATTTTATTCTCACTAAAAATGAAACAGGGTTCCGATCGTCTGAGCTGAAGAGGTTGTACGCCAATTACAACATCTGTTCCCACCACACATCTTACTACCATGCACAAGATATTGATAGATTGAGGTGTTAAAAAAACCATCTACAACATTTAGTATTAGATGGTGGGATAGAAAAATAAATGTTTTCTAGAAAAGTTCCTCAACACTCTCTGGTATTATTAAACAATTATCCAAAATTCCACCTAGGTGAATACATATTCCCTGATGTATTTTATAGAGGTAGTCCTACACATCCAAATCCAGTTTCATTAACTCTAAATAGTTGTGTATGATAAAAAGACATCATAAAAGATAGAAAAGGTCTCTCTATATGAACTCAAATCCCTTAATTAATATTTTCTTCGATCCCTACACACTGTAGAGAGGCACCATAACATGATAACTATAATATTTAATAAGAATATTAGCCTCCATTGTTTCTTTCAAAGTAATGCAATGTTGGATCTCTAAACAACGATGATACTATGAAGGAATCAACTACTGTTTTAACCTAAGTGGTAAGGGATGTATATAATTCATAAGGTCTATCCCAATGGAACATACTCTTTGGTCACCATGGATTGTGATGTCATCACTCTCCCGACCAATTCCACTTTCCTTAAGAATTAATTCACATGAATGTGGTCTCCAGTTCGAGTTGCATGATTTTAAAATTTGTGGAAACTTTACTCTTTACCATATAGTGTTAAAATGTGTCTTTATCATCTTAGATTCATGATGTTAAACTACATAGCACCGATGGTACCTTTCTCTGGACCATAAAATGTGCATACCCACGTCCCAAACCCATAACATTAAATAGGGTACCCAAGTCCAAGCATCGTGAATCTAAAATATGTGTAGGTTTTCCTTGAGGACGTGTCACGTGGCATTATTCACCATCATCCGTCATTAAAATTAGGTTTTTACTAATCTACTACACATATAACTCCTCTCAGATACCCCTACCCCATAGTACAAACATCATGAAATTAAAATGTGTGAGAATTCTTGGACAAAATATGTTGTGTGGTGCTGCGTCTCCTTGGCCCTCATTCACATTAGGATTCATCATGATGTCACACTACAAATTTCAACTTTAGAAACATAATCCCATGGTATTAATTCTATTACCTAAAACTAAGACTCATGATGTCCTAGTAACATGACGATAAACTATATAAGAACAATCTTCCTAGCCAAGTGATGAAACTTTTCACATCACCATGATGTTATCATTTGAGTGGATATCGCCCATAACATTGGTCATCTTCTAGGACATATTATAGAACTACATAGGTCTTGATTTCCATACTTTTGGGATATGTTATAACACCTAAATATCTTGTCCTTGGGAAGAACCATACATCTTATTTTTTACCCTTGGGCCTGAGTTTCATTTTGGGGTACGTGTTGTGAATTATATTCTTTTGGGTCCTCATTAACATTGTCATATAACATCCACATTGTGCACTTCCACCTTAGAACACCCCTTATATAATCCTAAATAAATGGCATTGAACTGACCAGATCAGTCTTGTGACATGACCTTAAACTACAACATCATCTCCTTTGGCATCAGTCTTTTACAATGCAATATTCAAGAATACCACTGATTGTGAATCATGTTAATACAAAATATGTAGTAACACCAAGATTCTATATACTTATCCAAACAATCCAACCCCCATGACCCATATCAATACATGAGTTATACCTATGGAGGTATATCACATTAAACAACTATGTATTACTTGATTACAATCGTTATGAGATATATCAGGACACAGAGATATAAAATTTCAGGCCGATCCATGTCGCTTTATTTCTTTAACATTGATTCATGTTCATCCTCATTACACGATGATAAACTTCATGGGATATCAAGAACCATGTTCTTATTGATTCCCATTCTCATGGTATACATAACAACACCTAGAGATATAATATTCCATCGAATCATTAGATCCATAGTACTTTTGGCCCCTTGGCCTCAACATAGTCCACTTTGCACAAAATTAAACAATTTATGGGATGTTTCTGGAATCTGTAGTGTGGTGTTGGGTCCTCTTAAATTCATTCACATCATGTTTGTTACTATGAAACACTAAATAAATGTATATTTGAGACGTTACCTATCAGGGTCCAAGTTCTATGACCTTAAACTAGATTCTCAAATCCAGGAATCATGACACTAATTTTGCACGAGCCTCTTTTAAGACGTGTTTTTTTGGTGATTTTACTTTACATTCCACATTCATATAGGGTCTATTAATGTACCATAAAAAAAACCCATTTGAGATAGCATTCTCATTGTGAAAAATGCATGACCTTAAACTAAGAGCTATTATACTCAATTAAAAATGATAAAATGTAACCATACTGTAAGAGATTTCAGGATGCCCTATGATAATAATGGGATACCTCAGTCCCTCAAAAGAGAGGAGTATCCCTACCATTTTCGGTTGTCTTCCACACTATTTTTGAGAACTAGGTATGGTTTGATTAACATTTTTATGGGGAATGTAACAACACCCATACATTTCTTCTTTGGGCCCAGTCGCAGCTCCTTAATCTCTTCATCCCCTTTTCCTTGATCATGGTCTAAGATATATGAACCTAAAATATATACAATTCATCTTAACCGGTACATATGATTTGTGGCCTCCTTTTTCCTCATTAACATAAATTTTTATCTATCACAATACAAATATTCACCCTCAAAATTAATGTCTCCAAAGTCTATTCTATTTTACTTTAAACTATTTTTACCGTCCACACAATAAGAAATTAAACTGATTGAAAAGACTAGGTTTGGTTTCCATTATCTGTTACCTTCTTATTTGAAACATTGATGCTTTCTTGTTATATGATTCCATCCACCTTCACATCTAGAAATACCCCCTAATTTTGATGGTCTAAGGACACCTTTGACTCTCCTTCAATCCTGGGAGAACACCCTAATGGATTTATGGTAACAAATTGGAGATCTTCTATTTTCAAACATGGTCAACAGTTGAATTTTCAATTTTTTCACCCTGTTCTTGGAATGTAAGGTAGTGCTACATGTGTTGGGAAAATATTCATCAATATTTTCTTATATATCATTTACCCTTGTGGTCCAAATTTTTAAAGTATCGACATACTTATTTTTCAATCCCTATTCTCTTTTGCAAGTCAGAAGTTCCATATACCATTCCTTATTTCAAGTATCTGGCTTGGATGACACAATCTTATGAATTTGGTAATGTTTGAATTGGAATGCTCCTCACAGTTTGAAATTTATGAAATTAATTTATTATCATGTATCCTAGAAATCAAGACATTAAACTAAATTATAATACCTAGGAATGCGTGGTGTGGCATGTTGGTCCTCCTTGGTCATCATTCAGGTCGGGTAGTTAATCCATCACACTGTAGACATTAGTTTTGGATATCATCATCACAGTCAAAGGATTATGACCTTAATCTTTTTTCAACCTCTATAGTCAGTATATAATGACTTTAAATTTCATGCTTGACCCTTGTAGTATAATCCCTTCCAAATTTCAAATATTTCATGATCCAGGTTCCCACTAACTATTTCGTCAAGAAGAACCCCTAACTGTGATGTTTTCATTAAATTTTCACTTACCTCTCATCCTGGGCCAACACCCTATTGGATTTTCGGTAACAAACAGTGGGTCCTGTGTTTCAAATTTGGTAAACAATGGAGACTACGATCATTTTCCCCTTCTTGATTGGTATTGTAACGATCCCCATGTTTTCAACATGGTCAAAGACTGAAAAATAATTTCCAATCACCCTATTTAGTGGTCTAAAATATATCAACTTAAACTAAGAGCCCCAATATAGTATTTTCCCTTCTGCAAATCACATATGCCTCATATCCGTCTGTTTCTTACTTATTATGTTGCATGAAATCCCCCTCTGGATAATTGAAATTAGGTTTAATTCTATCCTACCAAACAATTATGCAAGGAATAAATATTTTTAAGGTACATGGAAAAGGAAATTAATCCATGTGCATCATCATAGTCAAATGATGTTTAACTATGGGACACATCCTCATCACTCGATGGTAAACTATTCCATGCATAATCCTCCCCGTACGATGTTAAACTAAAATTTCATCATCCCCTTTTCAAAGGGTTAAAATTGAAAGTAATCCAGGGACCGCACCCAAGAGGTCATTTTTGGAATATGGGATTGATCATTGTTCAAACCAATGTTCATACACCAATGTTCTCTAAGCCATGGTGGTGTAAATATTAGAGTGTTAGTAGTCATTCGAAAATTACATACCTCCACCCCTACTCTTCATGTTCCCTTCATTTGGATCCTCATCTTCTTTCATGTATTAAGGGACCCCTAATGTCCTAGTTATGATTATTTGGATCACCTACCATCCTGGTCCAATGCTATATAAGAAATAAGTTTAAATATTGAGTTAGGTTCAATGTTTAGAGCATGGTTAGTGTACAAAACTCATTTTTTAATACCGATTTCAAGATATTTGTACACATAATATTTTAAAAAGATGATCAGAAATCATTTTATAATGGAATTATATCCTAACCTTGTTTCTAATTTTGGGATTCATGATTCTCACTCATCATTCCCCTTTGTTTTGATCGACTCTAACACCCATGGAGTTATCCCATTCATGTACTAGTAAACATTGGGAAAGAATGTTGGATGCTGAAGAAACATATTGTACATCCATATCATCTATTAACCTAAATACTCTTGGGGTCCCCCCAACAATATCAAACACCATGTGTTCGATATTTATCTGAAACTCTCATACAATTTGAACAGTAATATGATCAACCCTGATTTCTCAAACCAGGCATAAAACACTTGAGATAAGGAATTGGTCATTAGTTTCTCACAAATAAGATTCAAGTGAGATAATTTAAGAAAGTAAAGATATTATTTCATACACACAATAAAATCGGTAAATGTTTTATTAGTTTGGGTGAAATCAACCCTATTACCCCACTTCAACAATCATCTGCTTCAGCTCCGAAATCTCCTGGCATCTAGTCCCCAGGAATTGATGCCTCCTCACAAGATTTTATTCCTCAGCATTGGCCGATAGATGAATCTCATCAACTATTTAATGTTCTTGAGGTACACATCCTAGATATAAAAAATATGATATGTCACCTACTTCATTGGGTCCTCAGTATCTCCATTTGAGCCTTCAGTTTTCCAATGATTTATGATTGTGTTATGAGGAATGCTTTACGCTCACATTATGAATAATCTGGATTATGGATCTCCTGGATGTGTTCTTGATGCTTTAATATTATTAAAAACTTCTCTTGAGACCATTAAACTTCCAGATACTGTATCACCTCTTATATGTTCATAGATATACATTCACAGATGAGAACATATAGGTTTCGAGCATCTGCCCTTCCAATGCATAGATTATCCAGCCAATGTTGGAGTGACTCCATCCATATTACCATATTTGTTTTATGAATTAGATCAATGAAACACTAAATGAAACTCCACATCCTTCATCAGATGATATGGTTTTATTTGGTTGCATTAGGGTCAGAGTCATCTAGTTCATCCAGATTGAAAGGTTCATACTCTAGAAAGAAAAGAAGGAATATAGTAGTAGGATCATACTCTAATATACTCTAAAAGGTTTTAAGATCCATATCATGTGGGATATCATCTTCCATTTCTTCTTCATTGGTATCCTAAACACTTCTATATTCGAGTTAATCACCACCAGTGGAATAACTCTCAGCAGAAGCTGCATATTTGTATGAGAATATCATATATGGATTGGTTTGAATGACTCACTCCTCATGAATGATCACATCCATCAAAAGGTGACACATAGATTCCCCACCCCTTCATCTTGTTGGTTTCATAGTCTTCCACATACTTCATGGATCAAAGAATCTCAATCAGTCCACACAGTCTTTGACAAGGATGAATTTGTGAGATCGAAGACATAGATGAGCTAAGTGAAATCAAGTCAAGTTCATTGGTCACTCTAGGGACTACCATCAAAGTTGATCCTTCACCACTTGGTTTTTCAATGACTGGAACTAGCCCTAATTATGATTGAGTGAGAGCATTGTAGGATAGACACATTCCATGGAAGCCTTTTTATAGAAGGATTGTTCAAGATTTTTTTACCCAGAGAAGAAATTTTGATGATGATTCTTATGGTAAGTTCCACTTTAGCAGGTGTCATCAAGGAAATACATGGAAGTGGCCTCACATAGATTTCAGTAAGGACATGGGGTTCTGATCTTGCCACACTGGCCTCCCTAGTTGGTCCACCTTTAGCCACATCAGGTTCTGCTGGCTCACCATTTGTGTTGGCCTTATTTTCATTCCTTAGTTCATGGTACTCTGAACCTACTGGAACATTTTCTCTCTATGCTAAGGGGACTATATTCGCATCATCTAGTTTATTCTGTTCAGAATGAGTTTCGGTTATAATATCTGTTTGTAGAAAATATAAATCATGTAGAGTGATTGAATAAGTTGATGTAGTATGGAGGTTATCAACAAACTCTTCTTCAGAGCCTACAATATCCCCACTATCATGTGGACACTATTGATGAGCACCTATTCCTTGGTACTCCCCATATTATTCTTCTTCCCCATATTCTCCATCATCCTCTTCTTTCTATTCTAACTATATTTATTATTACTATTATAATTTTTATTCTATATATTCTTTCTCTTATTTCTCTTCACTATCATCCACATGTGATGTTTCCTCTTTATTTGATTCTTGTCTGATTATCACATTAACTAGGTTGTGAGGTTCCTCATATTTCTCACTTTTTCATGCATAAAAATCCATAACTATCATATATGTGTGATGCCGAGGAAATTTCACCTTTTCCTCCACCTGAATGTGCCCAAATTCTAGAAGTATGAACCCTTATTTGTTTACCTTCTACCACATGTATTCTGGAAACATCCTCTATCAAAGTTTCTCCAAGAAGACTAAAGGGTCTGGAAAATGGAATAAGTAGTTTTCTACAAGAGATAAACTATCTTTTTCTTAGGCACTTAATTGACTGATCCTCAAGGCCTATTTTAATACCACCCCTCTTTAGAAGGTGGAGGTGAGACTATACTTTGTAATGTCCCCACTACTATGGTTCTATATCAAGCCACCCAGTGGTTTGGCTTGCCTCATGGATCTCCCATTGGGTGGAAGCCCATTTTCCTTCCCACTACTCTGGATCCATGCTTAGTGATTTCATATCGACAATACATCTTCTTAATGATTTCCTCTATGTATGTATCCCCCAAGTGCATAGCATATTCTATATATAGGACAACATAGACACTCATAGGTTGCAGAACGATTGTATCACCAAGACCATCGGTTGTCATCATGTTCCAATGATTGAAGGCGATGCAAGGGTTTCATTCTTCACGAACCCATTTATGTATTTTATTCACCACTTATAAAGGCATAAAAAATTCCTTGAATAAAATGATTACATTTATGGTTCAAAAAGGATATTTACCTCGATTTGATCAACTTACACACCTCTCCTGAAACTCTATAAGTACTCCCTCGACTCCCATTATCCTTGTTGGTTATCCACCATATGGACAACTAGAGTATGGAAGGGGTGGATGTTGAATATACAATAGCTGCCAATACGAAGCATGATAACTTCGTGATGGAGAGTTAGTGGCCGACCCCTAGCAATGTTTAGAATGGATGGCTATATAACAACACCTAGAGGATGAATGGAGTTCTTGAAATCTTATCCACAAAGGTGGGTTAAAATCTATCCAGGAAACATCTATAATGGTCGGAAGACCCTCCTAGGCATGCTTCCCCTTAAGACGCATCATAGAAAAATGTAAATTATTTCAAAGATAGGAACTCAGAGGTTGATCATGTTGTTAGATTTTATGAATCATTCCATCACCTGAGTCCTTGGGCGGACCCTCCTTCTTGTTTCCCTCACCAGAAACATACAACCACTCAAGAATGAAGTAAGGAATGTGTCATATTAAACCTATGTTTCTTATGTCCCATCAATCATGTACCCCCATTTTTGATACTATCCCAACCCCATGACCACCCAATATGATCTTACCTTTCCCCTTAACGACACATTTAGAAAATTCTTCCCTCGACCTGACATATTGAGCATCTCATCCTTCTTGTTAAATAGGTGAAAAAACATTAATAAGGTGATTTACATTTGGACATAATTGATATTAATCTTATATATCTCTACCTCTAAAATTTTCCTTATTATGATTGGGGCTTTCCCAAGATTTGTCCATTCCTTTGGTGGTGCATGGAACTCGTTATTTTGAAATCCCTCTAGTTAAAGTTTTCCAATACGATGGACATCCCACAAGATGTGCCAAACTCACTTTTGTGGTGGTGGAACATGTTTGTATCAGAAGAACACTGGTTGTATATATCTAGCACCATATCTTACTAATATTATAAATGGAATTCAGATGTGAACATGACTTCATACAACCCAATGTTTTTCATATCTTCTCCAAACACCTCGCATGTGTATCATGCCCTACACACTCATGGACATTCTCTTGTAAACTTTTCTATAGGCCTGAATTACTATTCCTTCTACCATCCCACAAATTCACTCCTTATGCTGCTCTATAAGGGGTAAAATAGTGGGAAGGGTAAATATATACCATTAGTTATCTTCTTTTAATCATCCTGGTACTTGAGTTCAAGATGTAGATAATCCTATCCCAATGTTACCTTATGTGATGACCATAAAAATTAATTTTGTATCTCTGAATACTCACTTCAACCATGAACCGAGATTTATGTGAATAAATTACATAATCTAGGATGACTACATCATTTGGTATTTTGATGTTCCGCAGTTGAATTATTTCACTAAGAAGATGATAATGGTCGGCAGTCCCAACAAGTGGTGGTAATTCTAAAAAGGAAATTTCAGGGAAGAAATTGGTGGATGTACATAAGGTAGAAACCAAGTTTTGATATTTTTCCATAGGATTTAGAGACATCTACGCAAGACAGAGAAATATACTATCAAATCGAATGTCAAGGTATGATTCATAATCCCCCATGTAAAATGGAATGGATCGAGTCCTCCGCCTGTGAGTAAGGTAACATGTACAATCGGCCTCAGGTTTTATGTGAACCTTTATAGATGCACCCATATCTTTCCTATTTCCCTCAGAACCTGACATCCTGGTCCCCTTTCATCTCAAAATACAAGAGTGGAAATTATTTTGCATCATATTCCATAGAGAGACATAAAAACCATAATTTGGTAATCCAAGGGTACCTTACAACTCAAAGGGAAATATTGAGAAGACCAATGGAGTTGTTTATAAGATTTTAAGTGTGTGGAAATGGTGTAAAGTCACACACCTGACCCTTATATACCCAATGAGATGTAAAATGATACTTTATGTGCATGCTCAGTACAATTTGGAGGGGAATTTATACAGAATACCTCTTACCATAACATAATATTATGTGACACCATGGAAGAATTTATATATATACATATAAGTGAATCACATTATTCCTAGAGATCCTATAGATGTTTTAACTTCACTCTTTTGTAAAAATACACATCTTTTGCAACATCACACAAGCCAAAGAAAACTCAAGGCACTATATTTTTCCTGACAGGTTCCCTAGGTGTCCACATTAGTGTGGTCTCATTATGGTTTAACCCTCTCCCTTCTCACTTGAATATAAGGGATTTGTTAAAAATATGAAACAGTTTTATGCACCTCATTCCTTATGCACATATCATATTTTGGCCTACCAATATCCTTTTTCAAAAACACTTCTAAACATTGTTTCACCCCTTCTTTGAAGCTCAATGGGTTGCCTTTTCATTAATGAAACATGTCTAATCCCCTCTTGCACTCATCCCTCATCTATTTCATGCACCTTTTATGTGAATCCCTCCCTGATTATGCATATTGATTTCTCAGTACCTCTCAAGGTTTAACTCATTGCATTTCCAAACATTTTTCTTTTTAGCATAGGTACACTAATAGATTTTTCTTTTTAGTATAGATATACTAATTTAGACCTTGGGAGTGACCACTCCTCTAAACCCTAGCCTTCTGTAATTTTTGATGCCTTATAATCCCCATGGGTTGATGAATGATATTTATGTATGTACAAGGGATGAGGAGTGAGTCCCCCATATTTGAGATGTAGGAAATTAAACTACCTAGCACCAACATCTTCAAAACAAGACATTAAACTATGATATAATGTTGTGCGGAAACCCCAAGATGTATTTGTGTACTAATCACGTGGAATTACATCCTCCACACTAGATTAAAGAGTGGATCGACATATGGAAACTCCCACTTCCCAGATTCTCAATCTACTACCCCTCTCCCCACGGTCTTGGTTTCCATGATCACCTCATGAAGTTTCCATATGTAATCCTCAGAACACCCTTGATAGGATGATCTGCGTATGACTGACATGGAACATGTTATTCCTCTCATGGAATGTGATCGTTCTCTCATATAATTCCATCATCCTTAAGAAGATACCTTGCATAAGGCCCATAAAATCCCTCATCAGTGTGTCTTTCATGACATAAACATCAGGTCTACTACTGACTCTTATTTCTCACATCGAGCATGACTTACATGCGATTAATGGTAAGAAACAACAAGGAAATACATCACCATATCTGGGATTCTCCAACGTGTAAGCACAAATCATCATGCCCCTATCATCTGGGCCACAATTACTTGCAATCACCAACCACATGTCCCATTTCTACAGGGCCTCCTCATTGGTTTAATATCCAATTCCCTACATATAACAATGTGGAAATTGGTCCCCACCTAACTGTGATACGTAGGAAACCACTATTAGGTTAAATATTGACACTTACTCCCTTACATCCATTTCACCCCTCTACCAACAATCCATACTATTTTTACCAGGGTTAACACATCTCTATGAGATTATTCTATCCATATGGGTTGTTACTATACATAAGACCCATCAATCATTTTTACTCTATAGAGGCCCCTAGGGAGCTCCCACACGCAATCCCCATCCACCCCACCATGACTCCCAACATCACCAGGGAAGCTCCCATGATTAATCCCCATCCACACCATCACTGATCCTAGCATAACTCAGGTATCCCGGATGTGTAATTGCCACCGAATCCAACACAATCCAAACAAGAACAATAATCTTGTGAAGGTAAGATCCAATGCATAATTCCCACTTTATCCATTGTGCTATTTGGGTTTTGATCCATGACTCCTTGGAATGGTACATAGGATGCCTCCATGAGGTTCAATGCTATCCAATGGTAATCCTTGGTATCCCACTCATAGGGGTGATCCTATCTAATCCACCTTTAGTAGTGTATAAATATGACTTACTTGTGTAAAAACATCCCTTTATGAGACAAATAATCTTGTTTCAACCTTTATAGGCATTCCGATCTATCCATTTAGTAACCTCTAGATTCTCCCTTCTAAAGACACACCTCTCTGAATAGCCTCTAGAAGGAATTATATTTATCCTATCATTATCATTATGTGACATTAAAATCATGAACTACATCGTATAAACACGGGATGCCTAAGGAAATCCTCAGAAGACTTGCCTATGGAACCAGATATCTTGTGACCAACAGAAGATGCCCTGTGTTCCAAGCCTTTCATAATTACTCTTATGAGGAAGAATACAAGTGACCAATGTTCCATCATACCAACATGCCAAAATGAGGCCCAACATGATTAACCCTCTAACCAAATGTTTTTACCCTATAAAGACCCATTGGATTGTTCATATAGAAGAAGAATAATTATCCAATGTCTACAAATAGATGGAACCATTAATGAGCTTCACAAACCATGTCTTAATATAAGAAGAAGACCCAAAATAGGAAAAGAATTCCAAGGGGGAATCCATGGAAGGAGGAATATACAAAACATCATCCCATTTCAATCACGTATGAGACATCCACAAGAAATTAATGAATGCAGCCGGCCTTTGGAAAGCATAAATATGGTGTATAATGTAGTCGTCAGCATCACATCAATGTTCGAGGTGACCATGCCCTTACAAAAGCAGTAGAAACTATGATATATTACATTTATTTAGTTATAAATATGTCATGAATATATATATATATATATAAATTAAATTCTCCGTTGTAACCAAGTGGGAGAGGCGATGATGGAAAATTAATGAGATCGGTTTGTGAGTAAGGAGTATGTCATACACAGAAAAAACGGTTTTGTTTCCCACTTTTAAGTAAAAGGATATTGATGTGGGTTATTAATTTAAAATAGTAACATAAAAATATATAGTAGATACTTATTTTTTTATAAAATTGTTTTTAATATGTTTTGAATGAGGTAGAAGAATAAATAATTCAAAAATGATATGATAAGAACTAAACCTCTTCTTCGGAAAACACCTTTTGGTTTTCTTGAAAATCACTCCTAGGATGTCTTTATGTTTCAAAAAAGGATTATATTATGTGTTTTGTGATGTAAGTAAGGTATTGAGGCTATTTTAGGACAAACCATGTTTCTTTTTTATGAGTCATGAATGGGGAGAGTATGTGCCCTTTTAAAAGTGTGAGTGAACACATTTGGAATTTCTTGATTTATTAAATTTGTATAAATTAATTTTAAAATATATATTATTCCAAACTGATTTAAATAAAATAAATAATGAGTATTTTTTTGAATCATGTCTTCGAAAAATTCTAGTTTAAAATTTATGTGATTTTTACCCTAATTATTTTATTTTAACACCCCATTAACCCTTTTAACGGTTAATATAATAACAATATATTTTTATATTTAGTGATCAATATAGTTAATATAATAGTAAAAAATTGCATAAATAGATAATGAATTATATTATAAACCATATACCATTAACTGGGATGAATATAATATCTTTAGTAATTTTTAGTCATTTAATAAAATATTACTTATTATTATATATCATTAATGTGAATTTTGGAACTATTAATTTAATTAGAATATGACGTCAATGTTACAGAATTGTAATTATAATATAATCCTTAAAAAAGTACATAACATTTTATATTTATCTAAAAAATTCATTTCAAAAAACAATTCATTCAGTTAAAATAATTTTAAATATTTTTAAAATGATTTATTTTTTTCTAATAATTGAATAACAACTATGATAAAATTGAGTAAGAAAATAAAGTAAATATTCCATCGCTAAATAAATATAAATAAAAAAATTTGTAAAAATTTAATCTACATTTTAATTGAATATTTATAACTGAAAAAATACTCTATTTATCCACATGTCAAAAATATTGAGATAATAAAAAAAAGAGATTGACATTTTTGAACATATGAAAAATAATATAAATGTAAAAATTATGTCAAATGGAAAATGGTCAAAAATTAGTATATTTTATTTTTATGTATGAGACATACTCATAAAATAAAATATATCCAAGTCTTATGACCACTTTTTTCCTTACAAAATCATCTTTACCTTAAGTATCTAATTTACCCTTTACTATAGTTAAAAAAATTATTATGGTTTATATTCACAATGTAAAAAAATAAATTGGAACTACTAAAAACATTTATACCATCTAATTATAAAAATGGAATTTTTTTAAAATGAAATTCAATAATGTTTCATAATCCAATTTAATATCAATCTTCTAAAAGATTATGAAAAAGGTGTTTCAAACAAATTAATTTCATGTATAAAGACTTTTAAAACCAAATTGATGCATAAAATTATTTACAAATTCAATAAATGTATTTGTTAATAAATATAACCTAATTATTTTTTAATATAGTTCAGTAATATAATTTTATATTGTAAAAAGTTTATAATAAAATACAGTTTTTAATAAATATCAGTATTTCACTATTCATTAAAAAATTCATCTTTTTAGAAACATATCGTAATTTTATCGTAACATAATTTTGAAACATTCATTTCAAAAATGAACTTATTTTTCCTATTCAAAATCTATTAGTTTAAATTAACCTTTTAAATAATACCATATAATGCATGAAAACCCATATTGGTTAAAAATAAATGTTTTTCATTTTTAAAAAATAATTGACATAATATTCGTATATTAATTAAAAAATTATTAATATAAATAATTAATATTAATAATACCTGAAATTTACTTATCTAGACCTTACCTGGGTTGTAACAAAAATAATCTTAATCATACTGACTAACAATCCTGTGAACATAGCTAGAAGCAATCATACTCACACATCAAAATGTGAACATATATATGTCAATCATGTCTGATATTATCATCACCATTTTATGATATATATATAGATATATAACATTTAAAATTATATTAGAGAGTTATACCTGAACGAACTATATTATAATCATAATCTATTCATATGTTTTCTACAAAATGATGATAACACATACCATTTCATCTTTGCATAACCCATGGAAAATAAAACAGGAATAATGGATATTTCAAAATCGTAAAAAAAAATCCAATTAAATTTTTTTGATATAATTATTGGATAATTTCCCAATTTAAGAATAAGTAATTTATATGGATGTTTTCTTAGATGAAAATACCATTAAAACATCACTGAAACATTTCTTGTAGATAATACAATTTTTTTAAAAAATCTTGTATTTAAAATCTAAAACTATTGGAAATATATGTTATTTTTTATAAAAAACCTATAAATATATAATCAAGGATTCAATGTAGAATTTAGCTATTATAATAGGAAAAGGTGTTTGTTATATACATGTTATAAAAAATATTGTATTCACATCTTTGGTAAAAATATCCTTGTTCTGAAAATGAGTTGAATATTCCCTTAAACAGTTTCTTTGTAGGTAAAATATGATTAAAAATGAATATAAATAATTATTTTAAATTTTCAAAACAATAATGAGAACATATTAATGAAAACATTAACATGATAGAAAATATTCCAAAACAAAGATAAAATAATGTTGACTATTTTTAAAAACATTCTTGTAATCGATTTATTTACAAAAATAGTGAAAAATGGAAGTAAATAAATGAGAATACTATAGGAAAATAGTGTAGAAGAATATATATGGGTTTTCAAGAATAAATATTATATAATTTTCCTTGATCCAACATTAACATAAATATTCTGAAAAATAAATGAGATTTGAACATATATCATCACCTCCTAGATAATCCCTGAATTGATACCTCATAAAAGAGAGATACTTAGATAATCTTTTAATACCCATGATTTTTGAAATAAACATTATAAAAGTAATTAGTGGGAATTATATTCACTAAAAAATTAAAAAAGTGGTTAATATGAATTATTTTTCACAGAAATTAGAGTTTGGTGATAAACTATACATCAAATATCTTCTCACTTCGAAAATGATCAAAAATAAAATATAATAAATGAAAATTTATTATAAATATATTAATGAATATTATTTATATATTTAACACAATATACAATTTAATTTTAAAAACATATCACCTATTTAATAAGAATTCTTTATTAAAAGTTCTTTTTTCGGGTGAACACAGTTACATTTTTCATGCTTGTTTCTAATCTCTAGTTTAAGTCCTTATACATTAATCTGTATTCCATGTTATTTAAAATTTTAATAAATTCATATGTATCATATTTAATCATAATTTGTTTTATGAAAAATCATTTTCATCAGATCTTGGAAATAGTAGTCAATACATACAAATGAGTAAGGTTTCTACTTGTCGACAGATAATATGATAGAAAGAAAACAAATTGACATCTAAAGAATAATAATCATATAATAAATTATATATATATTATTTAAATTAAGATTTATGAATATTCTTTTAAAGAATAAATGAAAAATGAAATGCATCACTATGTGGAGGATGTAGAAAAAACATTCGCATGAACGATATTATAATTTTCCAATAGAAGGGAAGGTTCGAAAGTAAATGGAAAATTATTATTATATAATATATATTATGTCACAAATATCATATATAAATAATAAATATATCATAATAATCAACCATGAATGGTGGTTATGAGAAACCAAATACTTCAGTTCATAAGGCACTATTCCAAATATACAAACAACTAATATTTTCATTTCCATAATGATGGAAAGAGTGATAAATAATGTTATTAAATTATCAAATTCACATATTAGTATATGGTATATTCTGATTTTATTAGATTTTAATGGTTATTATATACATTAATTTTGGATAAGAAGAATTAATATGACAACTCTTGGATATAATGATTATGTTCTCTTTGAATTACCTCATTTCGCAAACATGTTAAGACATCTAGGTTGGTATTTTGGGGAGATAAAAAAGAAACATAAAAGTGGGTAGGAATGTTGGAAAGTGATATGTGGATAGATTGTTCAATCTATATGTCTCAATAAATGTATGTAAAAGAGTAGGGGTGGTATCCATATATTGGATAGGGAAGAATAACCCATGGAATTACCTCCATATAAATTTTTTTAATATCAAAGGAAATGAATCAAGATGACACGTGAACCAATTTGGGGGCCTAAAATAATGTAAGAACCTTATTTCACCCTTAATTATTTTAACCCCCTTATTGTGGAAGATATTTCAATCTTTGGAATAAAGTAATGTTTTTAGTGTAAGAAATTAGAGAAACAAGGAAATCCACAACTTTGTTCCCCTCCCTCTAGGTGTGGAGGATTCTCACCTAGCGATTAATAAACCACCGAAACCTTCTAAGAGTATATGAGATTAACTAGGGAATACTTCCAATATATTTCAGTTATTCATAGAGTACATGAGAATATATTTCCACTAA
Organism: Viscum album; assembly: GCA_963277665.1. Taxonomy (NCBI): domain Eukaryota; kingdom Viridiplantae; phylum Streptophyta; class Magnoliopsida; order Santalales; family Viscaceae; genus Viscum; species Viscum album. Next base: position 213,135,298 of record OY728144.1, read on the forward strand.
TTATAGGGTAACGCTCTTCGGATGACAAACCAGGAAAAACAGAGGGGGGTTGAGGCTTCTACATGGAGAGAGTGGCCATGTATGAAGGAAGCACTGAACACCATAATTAGAGATCCATTTGATTCCGGTACAACACTACCTCTACTAGCCATACCTGATATGTACAATCCAACAATATTAAATTTAATAACAAAAGAATGGGGTTCCAGCAAATCCAATGACTTTGTCCACCATAGGTTCTGGGGTGGGGGCAGTGAGACACTTGCACAAAGAGGCTTGAGAGTGGGCGTCTCATCTTAGTTCATCAGAAATACATAGTAACACCAAGAGTCTATATCCTCATACAACCACTCCAATCACCATTACCCTATATATACATGAATCAGACCTATATAGGTAGATCAATTTCAATAAATCTGTATGGCTTGATTCTTATCCTTATTCGATACATAGAGACACCCAGATATTCAACTTCAATCCCATCCATGTCCCTTTATTTCTTTAACATCGGTTTAAATTCATCATTAATTCATGAAAATAAACTAAATGGGATCCCAAGAACTATTTTATTCTTGATTCCCATCCTCATGGGATAATAGATATGACTAGAGATATCATATTCCATCCCACCTTTTCATCTATAGTTCTTTTGGCCCCCAAGCCTCAAAATAGTCCACTTTACACAAAACTAAATTATATGTGGGATTTTTTTGGAATATGTAGTGTTGTGTTTGGTATACATAGACTCATTCACAACATGTTTGTTATAATATCACACTAAAAAAATCCTATTATAGAGGTTCCCCATTAGGGTCCAAGATCTATGACCTTTAACTATATGCTGAAATATAGTAATCATGACTCTAAATTATGCTCGAGCCTCTTCCATGACGTTTTTTTGGTGCTGGTCCTTCATGATCTTCATTCACATAGGTTCTATTTAGGAACCATGAAAAAAACACCAATTTGAGATACCATTCTTATCATCCAAATTGTATGAACATAAACTAAGAGATTTTATACTCAATTCATGATGATATAATGAAATTATACTATAAGAGAGTTCATGATTCCCTATGATAATAATGGGATACCTCAGTCCATCACTAGAGAGGATTATCTCTATCAGTGTTGGTTGTCTTCCACAATATTTTTGAAAAATCTGTATGGCTTGATTCCCATCTCCATGGGACATATGGCAACACCCATACATTTCGTCTTTGGGCCCAGTCACAGCTCCTTATGTTATTAATCCCATTTTCCTTGTTCATGGTCTAAGATATATAACCCTAAAATATATGCAGTTCATCTTTAAGGGTACATATGGTTTGTGGTCTTCCTTATTCCTCATTCACATTTATTTTTATCTCTCACAATACACATATTCACCCTTGGAATGAACATTTCTAAATTCTATGCTATACGAAATTAGACGATTTTTGAGAATCCAAAAAATAAGACATTAAACCAATTGAAAACAATAGGTTTGATTCTCATTATCTGTTACATTCTCATTAAACACTTTAAGGCTTTCTTGGTCTGGGATTCCATGCTCCTTCACCTCCAAAAAGACCCCCTAATGGTGATGGTCTAGTGCCACATTTGGCTCACCATCTATCTTGGGTCACCTTCTATCTTGGGTCAACACTTTAAGGCTTTCTTGTTCTGGGCTTCCATGCTCCTTCACCCCCAGAATGACCCCCTAATGGTGATGGTCTAGTTCCACCTTTGGCTCAACTTTTTGAGAATCCACACAATAAGACATTAAACTAATTGAAAATAATAGGTTTGATTCTCATTATCTGTTACATTCTCATTCAAAACATTAAGGCTTTCTTGGTCGGGGATTCCATGATCCTTCACCTCCAGAAAGACTGCATAATGGTGATGGTCTAGTGCCACATTTGGCTCACCTTCTATCTTGGGTCAACACCCTAATGGATTTATGGTAACAAATTTGAGATCTTGTGTTTTCAAACATGTTCTACAGTTGAATTTTCAATTTTTTCACTCTGTTAATGGAAATTTAGGTAGTGATACATGCATTGGGAACATGGTCATAAATCTATCCTTATTTATCATTTACCCTTGTGGTCGAAATGTTGAAATTATCATTATACTTACTTTCTATTCCCTATGCTCTCCCGCAAGTCAGAAGTTCCATATACCATTCCTTATTTCCCAAATATGTCATGAATGACAAAAACCTAGGAATATGGTAATGTTTGTGCTAACATAGTCCTCATGGTTTTAACTTTATGAAATTAATTTAGAATCCTTCACCCAAGAAATAAGGACATTAAACTACATGAAAATCCTTAGGAATGCTTAGTGTGGCATGTTGGGCCTCTTTGGTCATCATTCAGGGCTGGTTGTTAATCCATCACACTGCACACATCGATTTTGGATATCATCATCGTGGTCCAAGGATAATGAAATTAAACTATTTTCAACATCTGTAGTCACTATATAATGACGTCAAATTTCTTGCATGACTAGAGTGGTATAATCCATTCTAAATTTCTAATATTTCATGGTCCAGGTTCGTACTGAATATTTCATCAAAAGGACCCCCTAACAGTGATGTTTTAATGGAAATTTCTTCTTACCTCTCCTCTTGGGCCAACACCCTAATGGATTTTTGGTAACAAACCATGGGGCCTGTGTTTCAAATTTGTTCAACGATCGACCCCAAGTTCATCTCCCCCTTATCGATTGGTATGGTAATGGTCCCCATGTTTTAGACATGGTCAATGATTAAAAATTACTTGCCAATCACCCCTTTTATGGTCGAAAATATATGAACTTGAACTAAGAGCCTCACTATAGTGTTTTCCCTTCTCCATATCTCATAAGTCTCATGTCCGTCTTTTTCTTACTTCCCATGTGGCATGAAAGCCCCCTTTGGATAATTCACATTAGGTTTAATTCTAACCTACCACATTATTATACCGGGAATAGACGTTTCTAGTGTCTATTAAGAATGACATTAAACCCTTTGCATCATCCTATTCATATGATGTTAAACTATGGGACATGTCCTGATCAGTCGATGTTAAACTATTCCATACATCACCCTCACAGTATGGCATTATACTACATTTTCATCATCCCCATTTTAAAGGTGTAAAATTGAAAGTCATCATAGGACCTCACTACAGAGGTCCTTTCTCTTATATGGGATTGATATTTGTTCATACCAATGTGACAACACCAATGTTCTCTAAGCCATGGTGGCATAAATCCTCGATTGTTAATATTCATTAAAAAAATTACATACCTCTAATCCCACTATTCAAGTTCCCCTCATTTGGATACTTATCCTCTTTCATGTATTAATGGACCCCTTAAAGGCCTATTTATACTTCTTGGATCACCTACCATCCTGGGCCAATTCTACAGAAGGCATAAGTTGATATTTTGAGTTAGGTTCCATGTTTCAAACATAGTCAGTGGAAGAAACTCATTTATTTAACTCCATTTAAAGATAGTGGTACATATAATATTTTCTTAACATGATTATAAGTTCTTTTATAATGTCATTCCATCCAACCATTATTTCTAATTTTGGGAATCATGATTCTCACTCATCATTCCCCTTTGTTTAGATCGACTCTAACGCCCATAGAGTTATCTGGTTCATTTACTAGCACACATTAGGAATGGATGTTGGTTTCTAGAGATCCATTTTCTCCATCCATAGCCAGTCTTAACCTGAAAAATCATGGAGTCTAGTCAACAATATCAAACCCCCAATTTTTGATAGATATTTGAAACTCTTATACAATGTGAATTATAATATGATCATCCCTCGTTTCCCACACCAAGAATAAACCACATGAAATTAGAAATTGGTCATTAGTTTTATCCAAAAAAATATTGATGTGAGATAATTTAATCAAGTAAAGATATTATTTTAAACACAAAATAAATTCCATGAATGTGTTATGAGTTTGGGTGAAATCACCCCTATTTCTTCTTTTCATCAGTCATCCACTTATGGTCTGAAATCCACTGAAATCGGGTCCCGAGGATTTGCTTCCTCCTACTAATATTTTCTTCCTCATTATTGGAAGCCCAATGAATCTCATATACTATTTAATATTTTGAGAGGTACACAACTAAGATATCAGAAATATGAGAAGTCACCCACTTCATTGGGTCCTCATCCTCCTCTAGTAGATCATTCACTTTTCCAAGAATTTAAGATTGTGTTATGAGGAAGGTTGTACGCTCACATACCTTTTAATATAGATTATCAATATCCTGGTTGAACTCTTTATGTTTTCATGTTATACCAAACTTATCTTGAGACCATTCAACTTCCAAATATTTTTTCACCTCCCACATCTTCTCAACAAGACATTCAGAAACCACTACATATAGGTTTCGAGAATCCACACCATCCAATGCACAGATTGTGCAACCAATGTTGGAGTGACTCCATCCAGACTACATTTTTTGGTTTATGAATCAGATCAGTGAAACAATAAATTAATCTCTACACCCATCATCAGAGGATATGGTTTTACTTGGATGAATCTGGCTTAGAGTCATCTTTTTCATTAGGATTGAAAGATTCATACATTGGAAAAGAAATAAACAGCGTAGTAGGAGGATATTCCTCTAGTATTTTTGAAATGGACTAGGATCCATATTATGTGGAATATCATATTCACTTTCTTCTTCATTGGTAGCCTCACCACTGCTAGCTTTGAGTTCATCCCCACCAGTGGAATCATTCTCATCAGATGCTGCCTATGTTTCTGGGAATATCAGTGATGGATAGGTTTGAATGACCCACTCCTCGTGAATGGGAGAATCCATTAGAAGGTGACCCATAGATGCCCCATCCCTATCATCTCATTGGGTTCACAACCTTCTAAGTACTTCATGTATCAAATAATCTCAGTTAGTCCTATTAGTCTATGATAACGATGAATTAGTGAGATTGAAAACATACAAGAGATAAGTGAAATCATGTCATGCTCATAGGTCACTCTAAGGACTACCATAAAAGGAGATCCTTCACCACATGATTTGTAGATGACTAGAACAAATAATAATTGTTTTTGATTTATTGAAACATAGGATAGACACATTCTAAGGAATCATAATTATGGAATTATAGTTTAGTATTTTCTCTTACGTAGAGAAGGATATTTGATGATGGTGCTTATGGTAAGTTTTACATCAGCAGGTGAAATTGTGGCAATACTAGAAAGTGTCCCCCAATAGATGTCAGTATGGACCTATGGTTATGATCTTTCCACACTGGCCTCCCTAGTTGTTCCACCTCTAGCCATCTTAGCTTCGGCTGTTTCACCACCTATGTTGGCCTTAGTTGCATTGCCAAGGTCATTCTACTATGAACCCATAGACACATTCTCACTCTCTGATGAGGGAACCTCATTCTTATCACCAAGTTGCTCTATTCAGGTTTAATTTCAGTTATAGGATATATGAGAAGAAAATATAAATCATTGAGAATGATTGAGTAAGTTGATCTTGTAGAGTTGTAGTCCGCAAAATCTTATTTAGAGTCTGTAATATCACCACTATCTTGAAAACTCTATTGGTGAGCTCCTCTTCCTTGGTACTTCCCATATTCTTCTTCTTATCCATTATCTCTATAATACTCTTCTTTCTATTCTAACTTAATTTATTTTTAATTTTGTTATTTTTATTAGTCTATATATTGGTCCTCTTCTTTGTCTTCACTTTCATCCAAAAGAGATGTTTTCTCTCTATCTGATTCTTGTCTGAGTATCACATTAACTAGGTTGTTAGGTTCCTCACATTTCTCACTTTGGCAATCATAGACATCCATAACAATCATGTTTGTGTGATGCCAATGAAATCTAACCTTTTCATCCACCTTAATGTGCCCGAATTCTAGAATCATGATCCCTTATTGCTTCACCTTCTCTAACATGATTTCAAGAAACAACCGTTGTCAACCATTATCTAAGGAGAGTAAAGGGTCTGGAAAATGACATAAGAAGTTAGATAAAAGAGATACATCATCTTTTTTCCCAGGAACTTCATTGATTGGTCCTCAAGGAAACATTCCGGACTACTCCTCTTTAGATGGTGAAGGATTAACTACACTCTATGATGTCCCCACCATTGTGGTTCTATCTCATGCCACCCTAGTTTGTTGACTTGCCTCATGGATATCACATTGGGTGGAAGCCCATCTGCCTTCCCATTTCTCTGGCACCATGCTTAGTGCATTTGTCTCAAAAATACATCTTCTCAAGATTTACTCCCAGTATGTCTCTACCTAGTGATTAACATATTTTTATGATAGGACAACATTGAAATCCATATGTTATTACACAATTGTATCGCCAAGACCATCAGTTTTCATCATGAACCAATGATTGAAGAGGATGCATGCATGTCACTCTTCACAAACTGGTTGCGCCCAAATTTACCCTACTGGTAAAAGCGGTCGTTGAAGTACAAGTAGGGATCGAATCCACAAGGACCGAAGAAGTAACCTTGAGACGCTATGATTTGGTGCGGGATGGGCTTTGAAGTAGCCAACTTTGGGTTCAATTTTGGATGGTTTAAATATAACTAAGAAACCTACGTGAATTCAATTTAATGAAAATGGGTTGATCTAGGATTATGCTCGGGGTGGATTGAATGAATTTTACTTCTTTAAACAATTTTGGTTTTATTAATTCGTGACGAATCCATTCTTCAAAAATAACACTACCTTCATCATTTTCTGGTTTGGTGCTTACTAAACACAATTACTAATCCCTTATAAACATAGAGAACCAAATTCATGATCTCTCCAAGGTATATGGTCATTTAGTAATGGAATTTATTTTGCTCAAACATAGTAAAGATGAAGAGTAGAAATAACTAAAGAATGGATGTCTTAAATTAATTATCCAATTAACAACAATTCGTTCATAAAATAACATTCAATCCAGCCTTTACATCCTCCTAAGATCAACCCATTAAGGGTTTATCCCTCCATTGATGGTATACTCTCAATGGTGGGCGGAATATGGCTAACAAGAATTGGATTGAAGAAATTAAAACCGCGGGAATAACGAGCACTCCTTCGTGTGTGTGAATGAAATTCACACCTATGTGTGAACTAATTCACAACAACACAGAGATATCACTGTGATTTGTGATTATAATGTTTTAATAAATGAAATGGAAAATATAGAAGAGAAATAAGTTGATTAAGAACATAAAGATACAAAAAAGACTTACATGGAAATGGAAAACATTACAAAGGAAATTTGGAAGCAAAACATTACAATGAAACAAAGCATCCAAGATGATAAGAAAATTTTCCACACCCATTCCCTTCATCACTATCTACTTATATAGGCATATTAGGAGCCTTAGGTACATCCCCCAACAATTAATTCACCCCCCAACAATTAATAGAGTCAAAAAGAGGGTGAATAATCAAAAGAAAATTGACGTTTTGAATTTGACCCGGAAAACTGTCCAGATTCGTCCACCACATTGACGTGTGAATTAGAAATTTAAGAAGGCCTAATAATGAGGGTCTATAGAAGAGAAATATCTTCATCCATCTGTCCTATATGAGATGTAAAAATTTCAGGAAATTTCGCTCAGCCGTTTGGACGTTATAGTCGAAATGGTGGGACAGATTGTTGAGCATTAATGTCATGTCCACCATTTAAATCTCAACTTCAGATCCATTTATCATCATGATAACTTCAGAATTAGCTCCAGACACAGTTGAATAAAATTATACTCATATTTTTATATTTCTAATGTATAAATTTGAGCTTCATTGGGCTTGGTTTCTTGGCCCCACATTTGTTTGATGGGCCTTAGACCCATTAAGCTTTTTCCAGCATGTTTCCGCCTTCAGGCGCAAACTTCTCCATCTTCCTTTGGTATTCATCCATCGGACCTAAAAGATAAAATGTTCCAAACAAAGTGATTAATCATATCCCAAAATTTCAAATTAAAATGACGAATATTGTAATTTCCACAAGCAAATTATTGAGTGGGCCCAAATTGACATTTTAAGCATGAATTGCTCAATGATGGGAAATGAAGTTCAATTTCTGAATTGGACTAAAATTGATGTTTATGAACTTTTAAAAACATTAATATTAAGATATTAACAATGAATATTATCCACTTTCAGTGACTAATCACACCTCCCAACTTGATTTTTTCTAGTCCCGAGCAAAATAAATTACAAATATGAAATTCAAATCCCCCTTTCCAAAAACATTTAAATACAAATTACTAACCCAAATATCTAATACCAAAAAAAAATTATGAAAACCCATCAAAATCATTTAAAACAAGCTAGGTCCATAAGCATATCCCAAGCCCAAGCCCATTCCTTTGTTCAAATTCATCATCACATTTCATCCAATTCCAATTAAGCATGATAAAGTGTTGTGCATCATAAAAGATATGTGGCCCATTTTATTGTTCAAGGGAAAAAAATGGAAGCGCTAGGTGGGAATCACATTAAACCTTAAGATGAGTATCCATTTTTTTTTATATTTTTTTAACCACAATAGATATGAAAAGACTAACTCTGGGAAAGACAACTATGGAGTCACGATCCCCAAGTGCCGGACGCCACGCATTTTATCAATTTCATGCTCTACAATAGAGATATATAGCCTAACTCTGGGCAAGACAAATACAGAGTCACGATCCCCAAGTGCCGGACGCCACGCATTTGGAAAAAACATTGCTCTATGTGGTCATTATTATTTTTTTCAATTTTTTTTTGTTTTTGTTTTTTTTTTGTTTTTTTTGGATACTCAAATTAAACTAAAAGTGACCCCAGAACCCTATGCTATAATGAAAGGGACCCAAGAACTCAAATTTACACCCACAATCCAAAAGACGTGCATTGTGGCATTTTTATTAAGAGGATGAAAATGTAAACTTTGAAAAATCACATCGGACAACCGCACTTTCCAAAAACTATGATCATGAACTTAAACTTGCATTAAAATTAGAATCAAGGCATGCAAAATTTATTTGATATCCAATTTTAGAGTTTGCAATGTGTCTTTATCATGTTTATGGTTAATGGATTTTTTTTTCATGCATGTTCTTATTCAAAATAAAAATCATTTTTATCCCCCCCCCCCCAACTTAGAATAACACTGTCCCCAGTGTTTAAAGAAAAGAGAAGTTAGAAGGGGGTAGGAGAGGAGTTCAATGAAGAAATTTAAAATGAAAATCATGGAATGAAGTCACCTGGTGGTTGATGATAATAGTGCATGCCATAGTCTCCCTTCAATCCTGGATTTGAGTCTCAGCGGCTTGGATGGTGGTGAATGGATTTTCCTTATGGATTTCAACATGTCCTTTTATTTTTTTTAACCTATAAAAAAAATAAAACAAAACAAAATAAACTAATGATACATTGTCTTCTTTATATTTTCTGGGTAAGGTATTACTCAGAGATCACACCACGTGACACGGATGAATATGGCGCTCCCCTTTCATACCCATCCTTACTCATAAAAGAAGAACATGTCAACAGCTTATGGTAATTTATTATATGAAAAATAAAATGATTCAAAATGATTGGAAATAAGAAAACCATGGGTTGCCTCCCATGCAGCGCTTTTTTTTAACGTCGTTGGCTCGACTTTTCCCCCCCAACTTATCCAATTCCAACTTTCAGCATTTTAATTAACCCATATTTTTCCACTTAAACTTGATTGAGATTGATTGTTTTTTTAGAATCTTTTCCTTGTATAAATCCATGTTATAAAATAAATCTGAAGAACCAAGGAATGTCAGAAATGGTTGATCTAGTTGCATTTTTTGTCTTTCCTAAGACGTCAAGGTTTAATCTAACATTATTTATTTCATGAGAAGAATGAATGAATAAATTATGGTCATGGGTATCACCTATGATGTAATTCTTGTTTGGGGAATGAAGGATGATGATTTTGAGTTTTGGTTGATTGCAATTTCCTAATGAAGATTGGCAATTTGAATGAAAGTCGGTTTCTTCCCCAAATTTTTTAGAAAGAATTGGTTCCGTTTGAAAATATGATTCATCCCCAAAAGTGTCTGTTTGAATTTCAGGAGTGTGTATGGACTCAATGTTTGGTATTTCTCCAAATGTTTCAGTGATTGATGATTCTAAAAAATCATTTTTGGTGTAATATTCTGGAAATTCAATCCTTGAAGAATAATTTCCCTCTTGTGAATTCATGAAATCAATTTCATCCTGATTTAAATACTCATTAACAATTCCTTCATGTTCTTTATCTTGAATTTCAACATTACCTGACCAAATCTCATCATTATCCAACTCTGTATTCCAAGATTTTAAAGTGGGTTCTTTACTAAATTCATATGAGTTATGTGGGAAACAAGATTCTTCTATAAGTGAAGTGGAAAGGACATCCTGAGTGGGAATGGGTTCTTCATAAGTCTCAATGCTTTGTAGTTCTTGTCTAAAACTTGATACCTCTGAATTCATTTTTTCCATTTGTTCACACAATTTTTGAAGAATTGTTTCAGGATTAGTATTGATAGATGTTTCGACATCATGGACTTCCTCATTATTCATCTTTTAAATAATTCTTGATAGGTATGGAGATTGATCTTTTAAACCTTCATCGTTACAAATTTCATTCATGTTATCAGGTATTGGGTATTCATTCAAAGGTTGATTAAAAAAGGTTGGTGATTCCCAATGTGGATTTTCAAACTGATTCCATCCTGAGTTTGTGAATGTATATTGTTGATGATACTCCATTGGAGTTGAATGAAATTTGGATTTGGATTTTTTTGGGCACACGAAAATAGAAAGGGGAAAAGAAAAGATAAATATAGGTGAGAAAAGAGAAGTTAGGTGAGAATAGAAGGTGGGTGTCTAGGAAAATTTACTTGGGTCCCCGGCAACGGCGCCAAAATTTGGTTGCGCCCAAATTTACCCTACTGGTAAAAGCGGTCGTTGAAGTACAAGTAGGGATCGAATCCACAGGGACCGAAGAAGTAACCTTGAGACTCTATGATTTGGTGCGGGATGGGCTTTGAAGTAGCCAACTTTGGGTTCGATTTTGGATGGTTTAAATAACACTAAGAAACCTACGTGAATTCAATTTAATGAAAATGGGTTGATCTAGGATTATGCTTGGGGTGGATTGAATGAATTTTACTTCTTTAAACAATTTTGGTTTTATTAATTCGTGATGAATCCATTCTTCAAAAATAATACTACCTTCATCATTTTCTGGTTTGGTGCTTACTAAACACAATTACTAATCCCTTATACACTTAGAGAACCAAATTCATGATCTCTCCGAGGTATATGGTCATTTAGTAATGGAATTTATTTTTCTCAAACACAGTAAAGATGAAGAGTAGAAATAACTAAAGAATGGATGTCTTAAATTAAGTATCCAATTAACAACAATTCGTTCATAAAATAACATTCAATCCAGCCTTTGCATCCTCCTAAGATCAACCCATTAAGGGTTTAGCCCTCCATTGATGGTATACTCTCAATGGTTGGCGGAAGATGGCTAACAAGAATTGGATTGAAGAAATTAAAACTGCAGAAATAACGAGCACTCCTCCGTGTGTGTGAATGAAATTCACACCTATGTGTGAACTAATTCACAACAACACAGATATATCACTGTGATTTATGATTATAAAGTTTTAATAAATGAAATAAAAAATATAGAAGAGAAAGAAGTTGATTAAGAACATAAAGTTACAAAAAAGACTTACATGGAAATGGAAAACATTACAAAGGAAATTTGGAAGCAAAACATTACAATGAAACAAAGCATCCAAGATGATAAGAAAATTTTCCACACCCATTACCTTCACCAATATATCCTTATATAGGAATATTAAGAGCCTTAGGTACATCCCCCAACAATTAATTCACCCCCCAATAATTAATAGAGTCAAAAAGAGGGTGAATAATCAAAAGAAAATTGACGTTTTGAATTTGACCCGGAAAACTGTCCAGATTCGTCCACCACATTGACGTGTGAATTCTAAATTGAAGAACGACGAATCCGGAGGGTCTGTAGAAGAGATATATCTTCATCCATCTGTCCTCTATGGGCTGTAAAACGTTCAGGAAAGTTCGCGTAGCTGTTTGGAAGTTATAGTCGAAATGGTGGGACAGATGTTTGAGCATTAATGTCATGTCCACCATTTAAATCTCAACTTCAGATCCATTTATCATCATGATAACTTCAGAATTAGCTCCATCCACAGTTTAATAAAATTCTCCTCATAGTTTTATCTTTCTACTTTATAAATTTGAGCTTCATTGGGCTTGGTTTCTGGGCCCCACATTTGTTTGATGGGCCTTAGTCCCATTATGCTTTTTCCAGCATGTTTCTGCCTTCAGGCGCAAAATTCTCCATCTTCCTTTGGGATTCATCCATTGGACCTAAAAGATAAAATGTTCCAAACAAAGTGATAAATAATATCCCAAAATTTCAAATTAAAATGATGAATATTGTAATTTCCACAAGCAAAGTATTGCGTGGGCCCAAATTGACATTTTAAGCATGAATTGCACAATGATGGGAAATGAAGTTCAATTTCTGAATTGGACTAAAATTGATGTTTATGAACTTTTAAACACATTAATATTAAGATCTTAACAATGAATATTAGCCACTTTCAGTGACTAATCACAAACCCATTTATTTATTTTCCTCACCACCAACTATTTGAGTTTTGATACCTTCTTCTTATGAAATGTACACAGGATAACTCCATGAGTTTCAATGTTATCCAATGGTAAACCTTGGTACCTCACTCATAGTGGTGATAATATCTAATCAACACTTAGTGGTGTATAGATCAACATTAATGGTGTAAAAAATTCCCTTTATGAGACAAAAAATTCAGGGTTAGCCTCCATAGGTGTTCTGATCCATCCATTCAGTAACCTTCTTGATGCTCCCTCCTAAGGAAACACCTCTCTAATTGGCCTCCAAAAGGAATTATATTTATTCTCTCTCTATCTCCACATGACAATAAACCGACGACCTACCTCATATTAAACATGGGATGCCTTAGGAAATCCTGAGAAGACCTGCCTATGGCATAAGATACATCATGATAGACATAGGATGCCTCGTGTTCCACACCCTTCATAGGTACTCTTAAGGGGAACAATACATGTGACCAATGTTACATCAAGAAGATATTCCAAAATGAAGCCCAACATGATTACTCCCCTAACCAATGGTTTCTACCCTATCAAGACCCCTTGGAATTACTAGATAGAAGATTCATAATTACCGAATATCCACAAATAAATGGCACTATGAATGAACTTCACGAACCACATCTTAATCTTTGAAGAAGACCCAATTGAGGTGAATAATTACAAGGAGGAATCCATGGAAGGAGGAATCTATATCCCATCAGCCCATTTGAATTAGGTATGAGACATCCCCAAGAAACTAATGAATGCAGCCTGCCTTTGGAAGGTGGAAATTTGGTTTACAATGTAGTCTCCATCGTCACATCAATATGCAAGGTGACCACACACCGGTGAAAGTAGCATAAATAATGATATATCACATATATTTAATTATAAATATGGTATGAATATATATATATATATATATATTAAATCCACCTGTATAACCAGGCAGGATTAACGGTGATGCGAAATGAATGACATCGGTTTGTGAAGCAGGAGGCCATCATACATAGAAACGATGAGTTTGTTTCCCATTTTAATAGAAAATGATATTGATGTGGGCTATTGAATTAAAATAGTAAGATACAAATATTTTAGAGCTAATTATTTTTATTATATAATTGTTTTTAATATGTTTTGAAGTTTATAGAATGATAAACAATTCAAAAATGATATGTTAAGAACTAAACATAATCCTTGAAAAAACCATTTTGTTTTCTCAAAAATAACTCCTAGGATGTATTTATGTTCCAAAAAAGAAATATAGTATGTTTTCGTGGGATTTTAGTAATTGATTTAGGCTATTTGGGGACAAAAAATGTTTCATTTTTATGTGTTTATAATGGGGAGTGTATGTTACCTTTTTAAAGTGAGAGAAAACACATTTTGAATTTCTTGATGTATTAAATTGGTATTAATTATTTTTAAAATTTAATTGATTCAAAATTGATGTAATTAAAAGAAATGATGAGTATGTTTTGAAATCATCTCTTCCAATAATTTTAGTTTAATATTTATGTGATTTTTACCTTAATTGTGTTTATTCTAACACCCCATTAACCCTTTTGATAGTTGATATAATAACAATGTCCCTTTACATTTGGTGATCAATATAGATAATATATAACGAAAAAATACTCATAAATGGACAATGGATTATATGATAAACAATATACCATTAATTGGGATGAATATAATATCATTATAAATTGTTTTTCATTTAATAAAATATTACTTATTATAAAATATCATTAATGTGAATTTTGGGACAATTAATTTAATTGGAATTTGAAATAAATGTTACAACAATGTAATTATAATATAATCCTTTAAAAATTCTCCAAAATGTTATATTTATCTAAAAAATTCTATTAACAATACAATTCATTCAATTAACATTATATTAAATATTTTTTAAATTATATTTTTTTATTTTTCTAATAATTGAATAACAACTGTAATAAAATTGAGCAAGAACATAAAGTAAATATTCTATCACTAAAAATAAGAAATAAATAAAAAATGAAAAAATTTTGATTTGTATTTTAAGTGAATATTTATAACCAAAAAATACTCTATTTATCCACATGTCAAAAATTTAGAGATGATAAAACAAAAAGATTGACATTTTTGAACTCTACTTATATAAAATAATATAAATTTCAACATTCTATAAAATAGAAAAAGGTCAAAAATTATAATATTTTATGATTATTTATGATACATACTCATAATAAAAAATAATTTCATGTATTATGGCCATTTGTTTTCTTTATAATATTATTTTTTACCTTAAGTATCTGATTTACCCTTTACTGTAGTTAAAAAAACTATTAAGGTTGATATTCATATTGAAAAAAAATAAAACAGAACTACTAAACATAATTATATAAACCAATTCTATAAATGGAATTAATTTTTTAAAATTAAATTCATTAATGTTTCATAATTTAATTTAATAATAAGCTTCCAAAACATGAATAAAATGGTGTTTTAGACAAATGAATTTCATGTATAAAAAACATTTTAACACCAAATTGATGCATAACGTTTTTTCAAAAGGCCATAAATGGTCTTTTTTAATAAATATATTCTAATTATATTTAATATATTTCAAGAATACGATTTTACATTGTAAATAGTATAAAATAAAATAAAGGTTAAAAAATAGTATTTTCACCATTCATGAAATAATTAATCTTTTTAGAGACATCTCATAGTTTCATCCAAACATAATTTTGAAATTTTAAATTGAAAATTGATTATATTTTTTATATTAAAAATCTATTTTTTTAAATTAATCTTTTAAATAATTCCATATAATGTATGAAAACCCATATTGGTTAGAAATAAATGTTTTTCATTTTTAATAAATAATCCTCATAATATTATAATATTAATTATAAAATTATAAATATAAATAATTAAAATTAGTAATACATGAAAATTATTCATCTTGACATAACCTGGTTTGTAACATAACTTCTCTAAATCACACCCACTAAAAATTCTATGAGAAGAGTTAGTAGCGATCATACTCACACATCAATATGTGAACATATATATGTCTATCATGTCAAATATTATCATCATCATTTTATGATATATATATATATATATATATATAACAAAAAAATTATATTATATATTTATACCTTAATCAATTATATCATAATCACAATCCACACATATATTTTCTAGAAAAAGATGAAAGCATATACCATTTCATCATAACATAACCCATGGAAAATAAAATTGGATTAATGAATATTTCATAATCGTAAAAAAATATATAGATTAAAAATAAGGATGAAATTATTGGATAATCTACTAATGGAATAATAAATAGTTTAAATGAATTTTTTCTTAGATCATAATGTAATTAAAACACTATTAAAACATTTAATTTGATAAATAACTTTTTTGGTAAGAAATATTGTATTTAAAATCTAAAACTATTAGAAATATATAAGTTTTTTTGAACAAAACCCTAAAAACATATAATTTAAGATTCAATGTAAAAAACATCCATGATAATGGTAAAAGTTGTTCATTATGTACATATTAAAATAAATATTTTATTCAAACCTTTGGTAAAAAGATCCTTGTTATGTAAATGAATATAATATTCCATCGACAAATTTCTTAGTAAGTAAAATATGAATAAAAATGAATGTAAAAAATTATTATAATATTTTAAAAAAATCATGAGAACATCATAATAAAAATATTAACATTTAAGAAACAAATTCCAAAGAAAGATAAAATAATTTTGACTTTTTTTAAAAATCTTTTCGTAATCAATTTATATAACAAATAGTGAAAAATAGAAGGAAATAAATGAAAAACCCATAAAAACCTGTGGAGAATCATATATATGGGGTTTCAAGAATAAATATTATATAATTTCATTCATTTTAATCCTAACACATAAAGTCTGGAAAATAAATCAGATTTGAATATAAATCCTCACCACTTAGATAATCACTGAATTGATACTGCATAAAAGAGAGATAAATAGATGAAATTCTAAATACCCATAATTTTCAAACTAAAAATAATAAAAGGAATTAATTGGAAGTATATTCACCACAAAATATTTAAAAGTGGTTTATATGAATTATTTCTCATAGAAATTAGAGTCAGGTGAGACAAATATACATCAAGTATGTTCCCACATCGAACGTGTTCAAAACTAAAATATAATAAATGTAAATTTATTATAAATATATTCTAGAACCATATTAGTATATGTCAATAAATATATGACTTACTTTTAATAACATATCACTGGTTCAATATCAATTCTTTATTAAAAGTACTCTTTTCGGGTGATAACAGTTACATTTCTCATGCATGTTTCTATTCAGTCGTTTTGGTAATTATACATTCATCCTACTTACATATTCTCCAAAATTTTAATAAAGTAATATGTATCATATTTTATCATTAATTTCTTTGATGAAAAATTATTTACATCACATCATGGAAATAATAGTCTATACATAAAGATGAGTAAGGCTTCCACTTTTCAATGGATAAAACTATAGAAATAAAATTAAGAATTCACATATAAAGAATAATAATTATATCATAAATTATATATTTATTATTTAAATTTATTTTAATTAATATTCATGTAAATAATAACTTAAAAATAAAATGCATCACTATGTGGATAATGTATAATAAACATATGCATGAACGGTATTATAAATTTCCCATAGAATGGAAGGGTCAAAAGTAAATGAAAAATTATTATTAGAAAATAATAATTATTTAATTAATATATTATTTAAAAAATAAATCTATCATAATAACTAACCATGTATGGTTGTTATGAGAAACCAAATACTTTAGTACATGACGTAGTATTCCACATGTACACAAAACTAATATTTTCATTTCTATTATAATTTAAAGGGAGATAATTAATGTTATTAAATTTAAAAAGTTAAATATTAGCGTATGGTATATACTGATTTTATTATATTTTAATGGTTAAGATATAAATTATGTTTGTATAAGAAGTAATATGAAAATGCATGGCTATAACCATTACTTCCTCATTGAATTACCTCATTTAGAATACAAGTTAAGAAATCTAGGTTGGTATTTTGGTGAGATAAAGACAAACATTGAAATGGGGAGGATTATTGGAATGTGATATATGGAAATATTATTCAATCTATATGTCTCAATAAATTTAATTAAGAGAGGAGCAGTGGTGTCTTTATATAGTAGAAGAAAGGAGAACCCATGGAATTACCTCCAAATAAATATTTTTAATATCAAAGGAAAAGAAAAGGGCTGACACGTGAACCAATTAGGGAGGCCTAAAATAATGTAAGACACGTTCATCCCCCTAATGATTTATACACCCTCTAGTGGAAGATATTGGAATACATGGAATAAAGTCATATTTTTAGCGTGAGACGAAATAGAAGAAAGGATATATAAAACATTGTCACCCTCCCTCCAGGTGTAGAGTATTCTCACCTGAATATTAATAAACCACTGACACATAAAAAGAGTATATGAAATAGACTAAGGAATCCTTACAATTTATTTCACTGATTTATAAGGGATTAGATAATAAATTTACACTGATTCTATGGTAACGTCAATCTGATTACAAACTAGAAGGAATGTGAGGTCGGGTGATGCTTCCACATAGAGAGAGTGGCCCTGGATGAAGGAAGCACTGAAAACCAAAATGGGAGAGACATTTGATTCTTATACCACACCACCTCCACTAGCCATCCCTGAGATGTAGGATCTTTCAATATTTAGTTTAATAACTAAATAATGTTTGTGCTAGAAAATCCAATGACCTTGTCCCCCACATGTTCTGGGGGGAGCAATACACCTACAAAAAGAGGAATGAGAGTGGGAATCTCATCCTATTTAATCAGAAGTTTAATCATGCCATGTAAAAAAAATATGTTGAAGAAATCTTGTGATTTATCTTGATTCCAAACCTCCTCGAAACAAGTAGAGTTTCTTTCCCTCCAAATATAATAGTATATTGTAAGAAAAACATAATCTCTGTCATTAATTTCAGTACCTATATCATATATACCACGAAAAAATTACTCAAAAAAATTGTGGTGCATGAGATCTGGATAAGAAAAGCCTACAAAGTCTCTGAAGTATCTCCAAATTGTAAAGGCCTACTAACTTTCAAAAAAGATGCGATTAAGAGTTTTTAGTTTTTATTTTATCACCCCATGAGAATCTTAAGGCCAAGTGAATTCCCATGCATTGGATTTTCTCATTAGTAGTTAATGATTGGTTCATAATTCTCCATAATAGAAAATTTTACTTAGTTGTAATATCCTTCTTCTAAAGCATATACCCCCACTCATCAACACTTTCAGATGGATAAACAACTTTGTGATAATCCTTCATAGAAAGTGATCCAGAAGTGGAAGCTGTGAAAATCTATTTATCTTGATTCATATTGGTCTAAATTGAGTTTTATTGGTTTTCTGATGTGGGTTAAGAATAGTGTCACTGAAATTTGGATGATTTTAGCCTCTCAGATTGATGAATTTAGTGATGGGAATATAGAAAAACCAATGATAGAGCCAACCCAATTATGTAACCAGAAAGAAATTTAACCCCTTTCCCTGATACAACATCAATTATCCTAAATCACCTGAATATATTGTAAGACCACATTCCAAATAGTGGAAAACTTCCCACATTGATGCCATGTCTCTTCACCATGTTTGATCTTCATTTGACTCCCCCAAAGATATTATTCTATCATATATTTCCAAGAAATCATTTCATGCATGCTTCTCATGGTGTCCCCTATAATCTTCACGCCTATCCCTATATCATTAAGTGGGTTTCCATCCTATTTATGGAAGCCTATGTGTTTTTTCCTTCAGATTTTGAAACCCATAAAAACGAGGAAAAAATACTATCAATGTTCTATGTCTCCTGCATAAAGATCATAACAAAAAAATAATTAATCCACTAAGATGGAGTCTAAGACGTTATTAATAAGGGTGATTATATCATTGAAACATAGATACCTATTTTTACAATTTGAAATTCTTCCCATGATCCTTCCAAGAAGCTGATCACAATGTTAGATTTGATGCCTCATTGGAGAGATATGGGCACCCAAATATTCCTTTAGGAACATATGACATTGCATGTTCAATTGAGTAGATATGGAGCAAGAAGGAGAGAATATATGATATTGTAAATAATATCCCACTAAAATTGATGAATATAATATTTTTATTAACTTTAATTAATATAATAAAATTTATTTAATATAAGATATAGTGATTTCATTTTTAGTACTATTCAAATAACTAACTTTAATAATATAGTAAGATAGTAATTATTTTGAATATATATTTTTAACACAATAGAAATAAATTATATTAGTAAAAAGGATTCATGATGCACCATTACACGTCTAAATAAATTTTACTTTATATGTTTTTAAAATCATTTACATTTTTTTCTACTTATTGAATAATAACTATGTGTGAATTCCATAATAAATCACATTATATATTTCTTTTTTAGTGTTTAAGGGCGGTGTATGATTCCAAAAAGGGACAATTGACCCATAAATGGAGAATATATGTTATTATAAAAAACAACCCACTAAATTTGAGGAATATAATATATTTATTAATTTTAAATAATATTAAAAAAATTATTTTATATAAGGTAGAGTAGTGTCATTTTTAGTACTATTAAATTAGGTACCTTTAAAAATATAACAAGATACTATATTATTTTGAATATAAAATTTTAACACCACACTAATAAATTATATTAATAAAAAATATTAATGATACACCCCTAAAAATACATATAAATTTTACTTTGTATGTTTTTAAAGTCATTTTCATGATTTTCTACACCTTTCATAGGAACTATGTATGAATATCATAAACATTTAAGATAATTATATATTCATTTATAATTTAAATTAAACCACCCTAAAAAATATATTTTTAATTAAAATTATCCTTTGTAACCAATCATGAATTTTTATCCATTTATCACATATTAGAGATTTTAAAACCAAGCAAGTGACATTTAAGAATTATACCTTACATAAAATAACATAAAGGTATTTATCAAAGAAAAATGGTACCAAAATTCCTTTCTTAATATATTAATAGGTGACATTACTCCACTCATGTAAAATATTAAAATAAAGTTTTTGGGTGAATTAAAATACTTTTTAGAATACTTTAAACCCAAAATTACAAAACATACCCATTGATGTATTGATAAATTTTACCATGGAAACTATTCTTTATGACCAAATGTAAATTTTACATATTAAAATAATTTATAAATTATGATTACAATTATAAAATCCATTTTATCATATTCAATTCCTATAAGAGGTAAGAATTACTTTTAAAATAAACTCGGAAAAGGTGATGAAAAAATGTTTTCTAAAAAAAGGCATTTTGAGTATTAAATAGTTATAATACCGCAATAAGAAAAAGTATAAATTCAAATAAAACTAGTTTGATTATATTTTTTTAAAATTATTTAATGATATTTTAGTACCAATTTATAAGAAAACTGTACTTTCTAAATAGTTTAAATGAAATGATGGTTTTCTTTAAAATTGGTAATTTTCCTTACTCACTGAAAATATAATATATTAAGAAAAATTTAAAAATATCATCCTATTAATGTTATGATATAGTGATTTTAAAAATAATAATTTTTTCATGAATTCGATATATTTGCTGGTAAAAATTAATTATAATATCCTTGAAAAATAGAGATAAAATTAAAATTTCAAGGAATAATGTTTTAAAGCATAAAATAAAACTACTCTCATTACATTTCATAATAAAATGTTTTTTAAATCATTTGATTAAATATAAAATAAAAATATTTTATCAAAATCCTAAAAGTAGTGTTTAAATTTGATTATTGATCTTGTCGAATTCTTTTAAAAATATATTAACGAGTTTGATAACATATATCTACATGATTTCATTCCATAATTTCATCCATTGGTTGTGATTCAATTATTTTTCCACCTTTAAATTATCATAAATAACCATGATGGATATTTCATTATCACAACAATACATTAATCATTTAGTAGATTATTAGATACATTGACGAATGACAAGTTACTCTTCCTAGCTTTATATATTTTCTAAAACCAAACTTCTTACTACAAATAAAACATAATTTAATGAAAACATATAATGTTATTTAAAAACTCATTAATAACACCCAAAGTAAAACTTCAGTCATTCCATAAATAAATAACCTTAAAAAAATTAAAAATATTATTATAACAACTAAAAAACCTAAAATTAAAAAGTTTGGATCACACATTTTTTCAAGATAAAATTAACATTTATGATCAAATAAAATTATTCACCCATAGATTATAATTTCAATAATTCATATACTATAATCATAAATTATCCAAATGGAGTACTCATTTCATAAAACAACAAGAATCAATATAAATTCATAATAAAATAGTAATTTATTTTAAATTAGTACCCAATATTAATTTTTAAATAATATCACATACTAGACTTAGTTTTCAAATCATTGTAATCATATATTATTCCCAATATAATTCTTTGAGATTAAGATACTAATACATAAGGAGTTATAATATAGGGTTACCTATATCCCACCGATGTATTAAAATATGATAGACATCTCCCAAAATATTATTATTCACATTAAAAACCAAAAAAACCCGAAAAGGGTATCTATGCCTTTGTGAATATGATCATCATTAAACTTTGGATCCCAAAAAATTACACGTAATTATTAAATTTTTATCATATTGTAACATCCTAACATCCAATGTTATTTAATCCCGGATCTGAACAAACCATAATATCCTAATCCCATACAATCAAATCTGATGCTAAAGACATATTCATTACATACTAGCATGAATACAAACTAAAAATACCCAATTTTAGACACCCAAAATTAAAATATACAAATATATGATCGAGTCTCTTAAATTCTAAGGATTATTTTGGTTTTTTATTTTAATGAATTATAAAAATCCATTTATGTAAAAAAACCATTTTTTTCATCAAAATATAATTTTTCCCATTACAAATTGATTTTCTTATTCCATAGAAATAATTCAACATATCTAAAATTTTTTCCATACCTAATAACATTATAGATCCTTATTTTATAATATAGTTTCTATTAACCTCAGGAATGTGGTAATATAATAAAAGGTAATATCAAATGTTCGATAAAGATATATGTTGAGGATATCAATAATAAATTAATACAAAATGATCATAATTGTATGATAAAATAATCATTTTAAAGTTCTCAAAAAAATAATTCATACCCAAAAAAATCTTAGTTCGTAAAGAATAAAATAAATTCACATAACTAATAATGATTAAAAGGGTGTCAAAGTAGTAAACATTATTAAAAATTCTTATCATTGAAAAGTGGCCTCATAGTCATGGGAAATCATAATATTTTTAAAATTTATACTAAACCCCATTTACACTCATATACATGTGATATTTTCTAGATAAAATAATACTTATTCATAACAATGTGAACTTTTCCATTCAAAATCATGTACAAAATATAATATTTTGACTATCACTAGTAGAAATTAGACTCACGCTTTAAAATATGAACTTAACTATTCACAATCATGCATATGTTTATCCTAAAATCTCATTATTTATCTATATTTCCTTACACAATTAAGTGGATGTCTATTACATAACTAATATTCACATAATAATAATAATTAATTCATATGTTTTCCATAAAATCTTTAAAAAAATTCATTTCGTCACAACCTAACATTGTTAATGGAAGACAAGTTTCTCAATATTTCTTCATCATAATCAGTAACCATAAAGGTAAAAAATAAAAAAAATATATTTGTACCATCTCTATATTTAATCATAAGAAACATCGATGTAAGTTTTCACAAATTAAAACACCATTAAAATATTAGTAGATCATTTATTTATATAAATACAATTTTAATTTTAAAACACGATAATTAAACTCTAAAAATATCTATAATAAAAGGAATTCATTTTTAGTGAAAAATCAATATGAAAAATTATAAAGTAATATTCAATAAATAAATTCTCCATGATATAAAGCAAAATAGTTCATGTGGTATATGCTAAAATAATTATTCTTTTTAGACATTTGTTAAAAAGTATCTTGTTCATAAAACAATAAAATATATATTTTATATAAATATTAATATAAATTCAAATATGGTTCAAAGTTACATTAATAACTCATTAAATGATCATAAAATCATTCATGAAGGAATTTTAATGGAAATTTGGTAAAATAAGTAGAATATTACCAAACAAATAGAGAAAAAGCCAACATTATTTAAAAAAATATATTAATTTATTCATTTACCATGGAGGTGAAGATGAAATAAAAACACTAAAATCCCATATATAAGTATTAGAGAATAAAATATGTTAATTATAAATTAAAATTGTCTTGTAATTTTATTCAATCGAAATTTAATAAAAAAATCCCCATAATAAATGATATTGTTACATAAATACTTATCTTCATGGTAATCATCAATTAAAAACCACCTAAAAGAGGGAATATTAGATGGATTATTAAATCATTGTAATTTTCATAAATAGATTAAAAAATAAATTCATGGGAAATAAACATGCCACACAATTGAAATAATTATTGAATATGGAATATTTATCGTATAAATAAAAGTGAGATAGGGAACCCTTCGCTCACTTCTCATCTTGCAAAATAAGGATCAAACCACATTTATAGTAAACATAGATTTTTTATAAATCTATTAATAAACTATATTCATTTATATCAAAACTTATATGTTTTTTGTATGACATCTTACATTCATTTATAATTAAATCATTATTCAAAACAATGTTCCGAGTGATAAATTATTCATTTTTCCTGCTTGTTTTGATTCTGTATTTCTATTTCTTGTAATTTGACCACAATTTCATAATAATTATAATGTTAATAATATCATATTTATCATATGTAATAATTATATACACATTAATATTGTGATATCCTTGACCCATTTCACTCATATTTAACTGAACTTGAAGACCACATGGCCTTAAGCGCATAGACTTGTAATCCATAGTCTACCAACAATCATCGAGAGTGTATGGTGGTATGGTGTGGAGAAAATACCCTTTTTATAAGAGTTTGGAAAACAATGAATTAATAATAACAAAAAATAAAAAAATGAAATAGTTCAAGTAACCTATCTAAGAAAATTTAAAAATGTATAATGCAATAAGAATGATTATATGCGTATGAAAAGTATTCTATGAAAAATGAAATTTTAAGACATGGAAGTGGTAATACACACAATACATGTATAAAAAAAATACCAAAACCTAACTACATGATAATATAAACAACTGGCTCAGTCATCTGATCTCAACTACCCATGTAAAAGGAATCAATCCCATATAGCTGGGTGTTGTCCTTCATAATTTCCTACATCCATGTAAACATTAATGGCACCAAAAGTCGACCCGAATTGGGAGTGAGTTATATTCATTATGCCACCAAAAAAAGTTTCAAATACAAATCAATAATTTTAATATAAAGTGTAACTATGTGTTTCTATAATATAAAGAAATTTAAATAAATATATCAATATAAATTTTCTGATCCTCATGGTATACCAAACCAAACGTCCATATTTTAGCCTATGCCAAATATCTTCGAACACAAGATGATTAATTGGTCAGAGTACCATGGAACATAACTATGTAGTCCTTTTATAATAATAATATATGTACCAAGGATAATCCAATTCATCCTTGGCCTTAGGTAGTCAAAATAACTCCAACTGACAACCCATTCAACCTGGCTATAGGGTGTCCGAGTGTTATCCAAGGGTTGAACCCTTAGTATTTAACTATAAAAGTCTTAAACCATGTCTACTAAATAATTATAAGGAAATATAGAGAAAATATTTATCGAATAACAAAGAGATAATACAAGTCATTGTATGTCCATGGACATCAATCTAAATATAATGATAAGATCTAAAACATTCAAATTTCCAAAAATGAAGGTGAATACATGACAATTTAATGAAACATTTATGAAAATATGACATTGAAAGATCCTGATTGGGGTGTATCACTTATCAATACATCAATGAATTGAGTGGAATCCTGTGAGTTTTCATAATTAATTCCATGATAGTAATCCAAGACTTATACAAAGTATTTCATGCCCTTAATGTGATATAGGTCTATAATATTAAAATAATTAATGTATTTAATAATGAATCATAATCCTAGATAAATATCCACATTTATTTAAAACTAAATTCAAACTACTCAAATAAAAATTTCATTGAAAAATTTCAAAATGATCCAAGTGTTATACAATGAACATTTAACAATTCAATACTTTCCATTATTCAATTAAAGTTACTTGATAAAAGGTTTCAAGTGGAGTAACCAAATAATTTTATAATTAATTCATTAAAAATTACTTAATTCCCATCCTAAAATAGAATAAACAAATACCCATATGTTGTTATGGTAAAATATTTTCATTGGTGAAAAGGGTATACAATTGTAGATAACAAAAGCGGTGGTTCATGTTGGGGTCACTAACCTCTAAAAAAGATAACCTGTATAATAAGGGGTATAGGTAATGGTGTAAATAATTTAATTAATGAGTTACACATTTCATAAGTAGTGAAATGAATTATAATCATGTGGGAGAAAAATTAAACATTATATACATCACTATTTTAATGTAAAAGTAATGAATCATATAATATAACCTCTTAGTATACTCCTCATCTAGTATCATCATCATATTTGGGATGAAACGAGTGAAAAAATAGAAACCAAATTGATTAATTGAAAATAGGGAATATTAGATCACATGATGATCCCCCCCAAATATAAGAAATTTGGAATTTATAATATAATAAAGGGGAATGATTGAATTACTGAGGGGGATCCTAAGTGACTGAAGGAGTTGAAATAAGATATTGATGTGTGAGATATCTCAAAGCATGTGTGTTGGAGAAGAGGAGAGCTCCCATGGTAGGGATGCTACATGAATGGGGAGGAGGGTGAAGAATTTTATATTTAAGGTTAAATAGGGGAAAGTAGTTATTCTAATAATTTTTAATTGGGAGAACTATTTGGCAACACCATTAGCCAAAATATGCGCCAACCATACAAATATACTATCCAATTTAAAACCCACCATACAGTTCCTTCTTATAGTTAGAAATACCATGATAAATAAACGAACTGGACATTGTTTCAAGTCCAACACCCCATGTTAGAGGTAAGATGAATCACACATACACCCTGTTTGGTGCGTATAATATTTGTTATAGTTTTCTAAATGAAATTTTTCCACTATTTAATTGTTTAAGAAACCTTGTGCCACACTCAATGGTCCACATGGTTTAGGTTCACATCTAGTGTTATCCATTCTCTAATAATGTGATAGCTATGTTACTAATAAAATTCACCAAAACCATTACTTTGAGCCCTAAACCAAGACCAAATGATCCTTAATCCTCTAGGAGATATTTTATAACTTTAATTTTGTTAAAATAGGAGGTTTAAACAAAAATTTAGAGGATATGAACCTCTATGAAACACTATGATCTTATAACACCCACTCCATACAAAAAATCCTCTTTGAGTTTATATTGTGAGTATGGATGTTTCTCATCCAAGAATAACTCTAGAAATTGATAAAATATATCATAATCCCCTCCTAGGTCTCACCCAACACATAGATATTCTATGATATCACCTAAGCTAGAGTAACTAGCCTACCATGAAGAACCATTGTTCTATGATCTATAATTCAAACTAGATACTCCCCAAAAGAATAAAGCTCCCTATTACTCAACATCCTTGTAATAAAATGAATTAAATAGGATGAATTAATAATTATTTAGCTATGAAATATGAAAAATATCATACATTTAATGTATATCTTATGAGGAGTTATCCCAAATTCCACTGGTCTAACCCTCTCCAAAATATCAAAAGGTCTGATGAATCTAGGTGATAGATTACCTTTCCTCTAAATCCATTGGTGAACTAATGATAGGAAAAAACAGAAGAAGACCTAATCAAAAAATAAAAAATCATAAGATCAGAGACAATGATCAACATATTAATTCTTCCTAGACTATGTTGTGAAAAAATACTTCCTAATTAGTTGAAACTATTTTAATGTATCTTGATTGAGGCATGGTACCTGTAGCAATTCTTACCCCACCTATTACTAGTATATGGATAAACAACATGGCCTACCCTAGAGAACATAATATGAATCTATTTGTATAGTCTCTTGGAGGAAGTAATTATAATAAAATTCTATAAGATACAGGTGACTTTCCAAAGAGCCTTTAATGTCTAGGACACTTGGTCAAATAATTTCCTTAAGTATTTGAATTGTGTTCTTAGACTAACTGTCAGAGTAAGTGTGTAAGGCTATACTGAGAAGAACCTATTAAACCAGAACCTTCTATATCCCATCCCTCAGTGATGAGTGAATTGAGGATCCATATATTATATTATTGTACATGGAAACCCATGAAGGTGTATAATCTTTCATATAAATTTATTATTCCATGATCATCCACTGAGAAGTCTCCTAGACAGGCATGAAGTGGGTGACCTTCATTAGTCAGTCCAAAATCACCCTTGTGAAGTGACTACCACAATGTTATTTTGGTAAATCCAAACAAAAATAAATAGTTACATTATCCCATTTTTAGTATAGGATAGAAACTACAAAAATATACTCATAGGACAATAGTTTTCCTCTTTTAACTACTAATTGGTGGAACCTCTAGTAACATAGTATACAATATTCATTTTCATTAGAGGCCACAAATACTGATAACATAAGTTATGGTAAATCCTATTATTTCAAGGTCATAATCCCACTTTGAAAAAATTGATTAACTTATCATATCCTCTCGAATATCATTTGGTACCTAGAAACTTCCCTGGATTTATAGGATCTTAATATTATCAAGAACCAATCAAGGTAGTGGTCATCACCGAAATTACATTCTTTCAGAAAAAATACTTATAGATCTGATAGTTTTATTATGTTTACTCAAAACAGTTGTGAGGAAGTATCTCCGAATTATATGAGAAAAGTATTTTTTTACCATCATAACCGTTGGCAATAATAAATAAAATAAGGTCCATCAACTAGTATTCACTTATTAAATTTTGAACCATATGCATTTGAGTATTCTGTATTAAAGTGTAACTAACATAATTATACTTCCCTATCATTTACAGAATCCTAATGTAAAAATATTTAAGATAATCAACAAATATTATTTTTATTAGGATCATCCACAATGGAAGAATATATATTTGAGGATTTTATGGTCAGTATATACCATTAAATATGCATTTAGAAAGTGTTGTCTCTAGCAATTCAAGGTATAAAGAATTTCTTCTAACATGAGGTCATGAGTTAAGTATGTTTTCTTATGAGCTCCGATCTGATAAGACCTATATGATTTGAATCATTCCCCATGAATGAAAGTAGTTCCAATACTGATGCGTTGGGCTACAAAATACCATGTATAGCCTCTTATAGGATGAGCTAAAATTAAGACCGATGCTGAATTCAACCTTCATTAAAACTCCTGAAGGGCCTCCTCACAATCTCTATAAAATTATATCATTACAACATATATTTTCATTATTATAAGTGGTGATCCAATTTTTAAATCATTATTGATGAAATGTTGATATTAAAAGTCTATCCACTTGAAAATACTTATATCAATGAAATTATTGTGATTCCTTTAGGAAATAATTACCATCACCATCAATGAAACCACATATACCCATTATTTTGAAACAATGTGACCCATTAAGTGAACATAATTAATCCTAAATCTAGTTTTTTTAGATTGGAATACAACCTATGATCTCTTAGTGAACTCATTATGATGTTAATGTGTATGGAATTATAATTTCTAGTATAAAAATATACTAAGATATCATCCATAAATACAATCATAAAACAATATAGCCATCTATTTATTTCCCAATTCACCAATTTCATAAAAGGGTAGATACATTCATTAGGAAGACCAATATCACCATATATTATAAAGGTCAAACTTTTTTGAAAAACAATACATAGTATATCTGAAGTTATAACCCTTTCTTAATGGTACTCAAATATAAAATATATAATCAAAGAAGATGATTAATCCATTGAGTTGATCAAATAGATCTCTAATAATAATATGCAGTTATCAGTTCTTAATAGTATGCTGACTCAACCACTGGTAATCGACATTAGTAACAGGGCATCATCATCCTTGGAGACAAAAGCATGGGAGATCTCCTAATATTAGTACTTATCGTATAAACCCTTTGGAATTTAGGCCCTTGAGTTGTCTATTAAGTTCCATGAGATTAGTAACAAACATATTTCATATAGGAATGGATAATGGTTCCCCTCATTTAATAATCTCAATGGTGATATATACCTCTCTCTAAAAAGGCATGTTAGAAAATGCATTAGTGAAAAATATATTGTTTCATTCACCACTAGAGGAAAGATATCATGTTATATTCATAAATCATCAAAAAAAGACTAGAAATATTGGTCACCACACAACCCAACCCATGATTCATAGGTCTGGATTAACATTCTCTAACATCACATTCTCTATTTTAGTTATTGTTACCACCCTTGAGTGATGAGAAATACACCCTATGATTATAATAATCAATGTGGGTTCTATATGGTACCAACCCATCCATCAAAAAATTATATGAAATCATATAATCCTGTAGAGAAACATTTTACACAAGAAATAGGAATAAACAATATCAATGTGTGTACACTATTCATTGCAATACACATTTGAACGTACTCCCAATGTCATTCCAATATTTATTACCCTAAAAAAGAACTTGATTTCGAGCCCAATACTTTTAATGATATAGATATGTAAAATTTAATGTGATGCACTTTTGTAAAACAAATAAGATACCAAATTTGAGGCTACTAAAATCATACAACAAGATGTAGATTGTCTAAAAATCTTCTCCTGATGTGTATTGTACACTGCATGTTATTGGAAAGATCTACACCCCTATTTCACAACCCGAACTTCTTGATTAGGTCCGCTTTGATGGAACTACACATAATATGACTGGCTTCCATAACCATGTCCACCTCCTCAGCCTATATAAATATTTCTAATCTAGATTCCTGCCTAGAGTAGAGCTACTAATCCTGATCAAGAATTTATAGCTAGTGTATATTCTCTAACCCTGACAATTAGTGCAATGGTACATAAATTAATCTAGATATAGTCCATTCTAGGATATGATAGACATTCAACTAGGATATTATCACATTGGAGCTTCATATTTCCTATAATTCCACACTAATGGAATACCACATAACTATCATATAGACATTATAATTACCACTACCCTCACAATAAGTCTTTACACAATGCTTCCTATAATATGATAAACTAACTTTCAACTGAGGTCATAAATCACCATTCCATGTACCCTCAAAATACCATTGATTATTATTGTACATTAAGGCTTTCTTCATAAGATAAAAAAACAGTTAGTCAGAATAAATTTCCCTAAGATCATATAGAATACATGATCTCATCTTTGAAGCATATCTATATGGATATCTCATCACCTGAAAAATTTGTTGCAATGAAATGAAGTTCAGGGAAATGAGATGAGTAGGCCATGATGTAAATAATATACTCTTATATATATATAAACCCACTAGAACAATCATCTACTAAAATTATTTTAGAATAAGTAATCATATAAGGTTTTCTAGATGTCCCTATAGACCATGCCCCAATATAGATCTTCCTGATTTAGAACTTCCAAAAAATGCATGGGAAATCAATGAAGTTGTAAGACATGATATTGAACCTAATATATGTGTAAAAAACAAGTTGATAAATGATTTATAAAATGGAATCTATCATTGACTCAACATCCTTGGTGCCACCATCCCCTGAAAACTAGGAGGAATCTTTTGTGAGAAATCCATTATCATCTCTGACATAGTCAATGGAGGCCATATAACTCCCATCATGAATTTCACTAACATAAGGAAACTCTCTCTAAGCTAAGAATTTCTTCCCAATATTAGAAAATAGTTTTTACTTTAAGATGTTCCATATGCTGCAATACATATGATTTAAGTACTCCCACTTCCATAGTATGGTCAATGCAACATTCTTGGTGCTCAATCTGAGTCCGTTGCAGATGAATATATATATAATGACAAGGAAATGAATAAGAAATAGATAAAAGTATGAAATAAACTAGGATATACTGAGGGGATAAAACCAAAAGTTACCCTAGCCATCTATTGGATTCCCATACTAGATAATGGTAATATATCACATTTTAATAAAAACAAACCCTCTATATAGATTTTCAATTCCATGTTCTAGAGGAAGGACTCTTTATATTGTAACTAGAATCCCCATTTAATCGAAATTGGTCCCCTTAAAACTATAATTTATAACCAATTTATATTTATCAAATAGTCTTGTTTCATAAGATATAATTCCCTTATTTTCAAGTTAGATCATTTATGATATAATTAACACTTCATGTAACAGTACCCAAACCTTTTCATTGGGTCTCAGGATATAGAATGTCCATAAATGTGATTTTATTATATAGATAAATATTTTCCAATATATTGAGGCACACATATTATAAATTATAATTGGAATCAATTTAATTAAAACCAACTATCAATTTACCTTTTTATACCCAAGTTATTAATATTAAACATGTAATTATTAGGTAGTTAAGGGGCCACTAACATGCTTTGAGTGAATTGAACATTTAGGATGATTCAGACACTTAAGTGACTAATTATTTTCTCCAATCCCCTACAAAAATATTTAACAAATTTATAGGTATAACAATTAGGGATCATATGATATGAAACATGAATCAAAATAAACATGGAATGGAATATGAAGGACATATAAACCCCTAAATCCCTATAACAATGTATAAATAAATCAACTTTTTCATATTAGCACAAATGTAAATCAGTCATCATAAAAATCATCGAGAGTCATGAGAATCAAACAAAAGATAAAATTGAAAATATATACGGGTTGAGAACCTAAATATAAAATACTACAATGGAATTATATAATTTTCCCTCTAACATGGGCTAGCTACTGCCATAAATGGATTGTAACCAAATTCTGACATGTCCTAGTGCTATGTTGAATCACCCAAAAATTTAAGGAAAAGGAAGAGAAACCATTAATAGCTTCTTTAAATGTATGATTCCTAGTTCACTCATATGTAATGAAACCCAAGTGCTATGTGGCCTCAAGAGAACCTCCCCATATGCTAGAGGCTACAAAATAAAAGTGTGGTTCTATGGTTTTATGGCTTGAAGACTATAACCTCTTTATTAGAGTGTGACATAGTGGTAAATAAAATCAAATTTGCATAAGTAAAATATCAAAAAAAAAATGACATTATAAAATAATCTGTGTCATATAAAAATGATTTCATGTATATAAAAAATGAAATACAGAGATATGGAAGAAGGAATTATTACAATACATGTATAAAAATGGAAAAAAAGATCAAACACTATCTACATGATCATATGAATCACTATCTTAGTTATGTTCTCTCAATATACAACACAAAAAGAAAAAAACATCTATTTTTGGGAGCTTACCTTTATCCCTATCTTCATCTATTTGATATTCCTGGGTACCAACTAATGACATGAATATGTTGTTAACAAAACATAGTAGGCCAACACCATTTGTATATAATAATTATCCCATATGTTAATATAAAATTTTTATAATGTGAATTCATAATATAAATGTTTTATAATAAATTTAATAATGTATGAATAAGGTTCCTCATTAGATACATATCCAACTCTATCTACTTCAACCAAAAGAAAATACCTCTAATGTTTTGATCCTTAATTAGTGAGGTCCCCAAGGAACATTATTTAGGAGTCCATGAATAATAATCATATAGTACCCATAAAGAATCTAAGTCATACATGACCATATTAGGTCATTCTAAATCACAAGGAAAAGTTATGCATCTTGGTTACAGTGGCCTAAGTGTAATCCCTGGAATAAACCCTCAGAATTCCACCAAAAAAGTTTCTAAAAAGGTCCAAGGAATAAGACCATGGGAATCTCTAGATGAAACAACATAGTGCCCAAGGATATAATACAATTAATTGTGTGTCATATGTCAGATTATGGGATGAACCTCACAACCACTGATAACTCTTTAGATACTATCACATATTCAGATCATGGACACATGCCTTTTGTAGCTCTCAAAGAATGTGTCCATATCTCATCATACCCCCTGTTTTCACCCAAGGGTTATTCTTTTGCATGAATATTTTTTCAAGAATCATCCTTCAAATAGTTTGATCATTGTTCAACATTATAGGTGGTCATACTAATCATTTCAAGAATGTTCAGGAAGGTACTACCAGGGGTGGTGTATCTACCTCCCTAGTTCACTAGTAGAAGATGCCCATCATCGAGGAGGGAGTGTTAGATGATGTGATCATGGGATGGGACTCTCCCAAGAGGACACCACTAGATCCATAGGTTCTAATAGGGTTTCATCAGGTTCACAGTATCTATCAACATACTCTCGTAATAATTTTATGGTTTTAAGGGAATCAATGGTACCCATGGGGATTCTTCTCTCCCCAACATATAGGGATAAAAGAGGTTTAAAAGATTTTACCTCTACGATGGATAATAGATGTCTCACCTATTTCATATATTGAGAATTTATTTCCAATATCTTGGCATCTAGGTCAATTAAATCAATATTCCTCTAGGATAACACTCTTGTATTTCAATAAATTGTATCACCATTTTTTTCCGTAAGAAGATTTTGGGATCGAGAAAAGAGTTCCTTCATCTCTACATAATCATAAAGGAATCATGTTTCTATTTTATAAATTTTGGATCCAAATTAAAATTGAGTATTATATTTATTCTTTCACCAAGATTTTTGGTTTTTCAGAATTTATCCACTAAAATCTATGCGATGTAGAAATTTGGATCATAAGGAAAGACATTGTTTCAGTTGATTGTGTGGATGAGTCTAAATAGTACATATCCATGAGATTTATTATGGGGGGAACTAAATTTAACTTTTCCTTTATTTATTCAAAAAGTGTTGTCTTAGAGAGATTGAATTTATTGTATCATCTATCATGTTTTTAGCTATGTTTTTCTGACATTTTTATTGGTGGAAACTTCAACACTATTGTAGAAATATATTTTAAAAAAGAATGAGAAGTATTAATAACCATGGAGATATAGTTTTTTTAGATTTTTGAGCATCTAATGGTTTTATTGATTTTTAGTACAGAGGGTAGATGTTCATGTGTCAAACAAAATAGAAATAATGATGTAGAATATGAAGTGGAATCAATTAATTGCTCTCGAATATTTTATGTATTGATTATTTTCTATGGGATTCTATAACTCATATAATGTGGTCGACGTTCGATCACCGTCCCCATGTTTTAAACATTGAGATGATGGATATTAGGAATAAAATAAGATTATAATCCAATAATGAGACTTATATTGATTGTTTTTTTAAAATGGTAGGAAGATAATGGGTGAAACTAGAGATGGGTACTTTTTTGGAATGGTAAACCCATTAGATACAATATATTATGTGAAATATTTTAGAGTTTAATTTTTTCAATGAAAACAAAAAATCAAGTATTATAGGGACCAAAGAGTATATCAAGAGGATAGAGGAAATGTTTTAATTGAATTAGGATGATTCTAAATCTATCAAGATATTTGATAAAAAAACCATCTTACAAGAAAATATTTTGGAAATTGAAAGGTTGTATATGGAGATGTCATGGGATATTTTTATTAGGGAGGAGGATATGATGATCTGATATTTTTATAAATATATGGATTATTGGAAGGCAACAAAAAGGATCCAAATAATAATGGATTATGGTTTATATATGGATGAGTTTGTGGTGGTTGGGGAACTATATCTAGAACACTTAGAGTGTCTACTAGAAGAAAAAAATAGCCTCAATGGAGGAAGGTTGATAGGGGTGGGTGCGGTAAGAAACTTAATGAGATTAATTATGAGATATTTGGAGGTTAGGGGAAAACATATTTTGAAATAAACACAAAATAAGAATACATTTTTGAAACATTGGACATCATGAAGACAAATAGTGCTCTCAATTCTAATGGTTTCCTTGGTTCAATTTACATGGATGTCGGGGATGTTGTCAAGGTTCATTTCGTGGAAGTTTGTAAATATTAGTTTAGAGTCTAGGATCCTAATAATACATTGTGTGTGTCCATGGTGGATATCATTTTGATTATGAAGGGACCAATTTTATTCAAAAAATATAGAAATATTTGTCTTTTCAACCTTAACTATAAGATTATAACCTATGTAATGAATATATGACATAATATCATGATCAAAATTATCATTTTATATTAGTATCATGGTTTTTTTGGGGTGGATCATTAATGGGGTGATTGGTATAGTGAATGATATGGTAGAAGATATAAGTAAGAATAATCTTGGATATAATATTAGGATAAAAGTGGATATGGAAAATTCATATGACTAATTAGTATGGGGCTCCATTGTATGATTCATTAATGATTCCCTGTTCCAGTAATGGGTATATGATCTATTCTTCAGGTGTTATTCATCCCCATGGATCAGTATAGCTATAATGGGTAGGGTAATTTAATTCTTCAAAATAGTGAACTAATTAAGGTGTGGTGAACTATTATTTCTCGGTCTCATTATTGTGGTCATGAAGGATTTTACAAGGAATAGTATGTTCATCATGAAGTAGGGGATGCGTTTTCCTTTTAGAAAAACATGGGGATGAAATAATTTTCTCATATTATGTTTGATGATGTTATTATAATCTTTATTAATGGTGTAAAATGTTATATCATTGTGTTGAATAAGATCATGGACATTAAAGGAAAAGGGAGAAACCATATGATCAACCAATATAAAAGAATTTTTTTATATAAAAAATTCTAGAACATCTGAAATTGGACGATCCAAGAGAATCTTGGAACACAAAGATTTCATTTTATGATAGAATAACTCAGTTCTCCCTTTTTGTATGTACTGATTAAAAGTGTTTTATTTTAGTGTATCATTTATCGGATCATGAGGAGAATCTTCCACTAGAATAATCTCTTCCCTTCATTTGGAGAATGGATCACCATGGTAAATTATTGTTATTTCATCAATACCAATTCATGTTATATAGATCCTCAATGTACCTATGGAGAAAATTGATAATCTTGAAAAACATAATTTTAAACATCATCTGCGATGAATATCAGGGTGGAATATATCCTTGGGTGTCTTAGAAAAAATGGTGAATATGGTTGTTGAAGGTGGAATAAATTTGTGGAGTATGTTAGAGTCCATAAAATAAATATAGGTGAATCATTCATAGGATATTATTTATGGTAATTTTTTGGGGGAATAACAAATGAGGAATAGGTATAGTAGATTTTTTAGAGAATGGGAATGTAAAATAAAGAGAACATCATGCCTCAGGTGCCTTATACTCATGAATTTTGAGGGTTTTTAGGAAATATTACTGTGGGTTGTGGGATGAAAAGATGTAATATAAATGTAAGATAACTAGGTAGTTTAGAATCTCTTACTTTTAAGGTATATAGTCCTAGATATCATATTCAAGAAAGTAATTACGTAACCCAGTTATATCAAGATAACTCTTGATCTATAATAGATTAAAATTTATGGGAATATATGCAATTCCCCAATATTTGGGGATTTTTTTGAATTAATTTAATTGTTTTTATATTTTTTTACTTCACGCAACATTGAATACATGTTTTTATATATGAAATAACTATGTTTCTATTTCATTATAAACAACACCAAGTTAAACATTCACTACAAGAAACACTTATATTAACTTTCATTACACACAACACTAGTTTTTTTCTTATATTCCCCACAATTTCAAGTTATTTAGATTTCTTTTTTGACACATGAGGCCGAGTTTTACCATACTACAATATACTATTAATATGGATATAAAAATATGATTATAGTTAACACCTAGTTGATATAATGGAATAAACTAATAATATAATCTATAGTTAGAAAATATTATTTACACACATATATAAAATGAGTTATTTTTTATAAATTATTATGAAAATGATGTAAGAACAACTTAAAAATAATGAAATTCCATAATTTAAAAACTAATTTTCTATGTACAAGAATAATTTTTTCTCAATAATTTCTACAAACCAAATTTTATAAATTTGTTAAATAAAAAAAATATTATATATTCAATCAATATTTTTTATACTCATCCAATAGATTATATATACATATGTTAATAATATATCTAATTTTATAAATACAAAGAAGTATTTTTATAAAAACTAATCTTACCTCCTTTTAATGGAGGAACTATATTCAATATAATTTTGATACATTTATAATTTTTATTAGACAAAATAAAATAAATTTTTGAATTTGGAATATAAAAATTTACATTGGGTTTTTTTAAGAGAGGTTCCATATTTTGATGAATATCAAAAACAGTTAATTTAAATTTAAATCTAATTTTTCATTTAATATATTTCTATATTTAAATTAAAAATTATATTTGTTTTATAGTATTTTTTGATCAATAATATAAAAAATTAATGCAATTTATGTCTTCATAACTAGTTTGACAATGAAATTTCATATAAAAAACATTTCAATCTTTTGAACGTTTTTACTTTAAAAACCTATATTCCCTTCACATCATCAAGATTAACAGTAAACTAATTTCTTCCAAATATGTGATTGGAATTTAGAAAAATAGATTCTCTATTTTTAATCAAAATAATATAAAATTTCCAATATGATCTAGTTAATTTTTCATTTAAACTATTATGAATGTAATTGAAATTTATTACAATGATAAAGAAAAAAATGAGTTTACTTAGTGGTTAATATTTAACATAAGTGTCCAAATAACCAACAAATATGTTGAAAATCCATTTAACGGATATAATTAAACCATATAATCCCTTTTTATCAGAATACGGGCCATTATTGGTTGCACATTATGTTAGGGAGACCTTCCAAATTTATTTCCCTTTTTAATATTTACAAGAATACCACTCCACCACCACTATAAAAAAGTACTCAACCCCTCAATTACTCACACCAATCATGGAACTTTATATCATGAAAACACTGAAAAAATATACAAACATCTATCATAAGAACATGTAATCCTAATTGTTGAATAAATAAAACCAAGTTAGATGTTTGGTTCAAACCAAAAGGATTTACCCATATAAGATATAACATCCTTCAACAAGCTTTTTTGTATTATTTTCATTCTCCACCACTTAAATTATAACTATCCCATGTTTATATATTATAATAGGTATCACAAATATATTTATATTTTTTTGTTATAATTTTTTCCTACACCTGCACACAGTTCAATCAAATGGGTAACAATCATAAAATTCAAGTGTACGATGGACTACCACTTTGTGAAACGATCTCATTGTTTTCCTTTATCACATCTAATGGTTTCGAATTATGATGGAAATAAAATTTATATATTATATATATTTTATTAATTTTGTATTTATTCTTTAGGAATTATTACATAAAACATAGCATCATACTTTCTATTTTTTTAAATATGATAACTTCATTTGTGTACATGTGAACTACCGTCTTATCAAAGCGATGTGATTCATTAAATAATTACATAGAATGTATTAAATATGGGTTTATTAAAATTATTTGATATATTTGATATAATATTTCTTCTACAGTGATAATATATATACTTAATTTAATTGTCTTCTTTCAATACGACAATAAAATGGAAACAACGTTCATGTGTACTTAAGACATACCTTCTGCATGAACATTGTATTCTATTTAATATTTATTTATTTTATAGATTATTATAAATATTTATATAAATAATATATATTTTATTTACATCATGTTATACATTATGAAAATAAGTGGATATTTTTATAACTAATAGGATCATGAATAACATGTCAAAACACATACAAAAACCATACCAAATATTACCCAAAACATAACATTAACAATAGATTTTTAATAAAATGTTAATATAAATTTATAAAAAAATTATATATGGTATGATATATTAGAATATGGTTCCTTTATTAGTTAATAAGAAAATTATACTTATTAAACAGTATTTTGGAATGTGTATTATGAAATTCAGGACTTCTGGTAAGGGTTTTCTCGTCTGTCTTTTATTTCTGTGGGCCTTTTACCTTATTCACTGCTCATTTTTTAGTGTTTTAAATACTTCGTAGTATAGTTTTAAATTATTTTTATAATTAAATTTATTTGTAGTAACATATATAATTTATTATTTTTCATTTATGGGGTTTGTGGTTCAAATGATTCCAAACCAGTAAAGGATATCTTGCTTCAATTTTCCTTTGTTGATATTAATGCATTGTGATGAACCTGTATATTTATCTGAGGTGTAAATACTTACATTGAAAATTTTATGTCAATAATATAATTATTTTAATGATTTTGTATCTATATATAATGTTTTTACTTCATGGGTATTATGATTCAATGTTAACAATGTTTTAACAACTCCTTGTTATAATCTTATAATTTCTTAGGATTGTTTATTAATGTGATTATATAAATGAAATATTATGATATATATATCAATAAATACCATGAATTTCCTTCTCATATGGTTATCCAGGATATCTTTAAATAATGTTATATTCTTTTCAATATTTGGTACATATGGTAATTTTGAAAATATTTTTAAGAATACTTATCATTATTTCTCTCTTTGGTTCGAAATTTGTTTCATTCAAAAACCATGTTTTATAAAAATATTTATAAAACTGTCTTTAAGTGATATTTTGTGATTATTTTCAATGAAAAGGTTTTTAGAATTTTTTTATTTTATAAAAAGGGTTTGAAATGGGTTTAAAATCCTTTTTATATATGATCCAAGTTATTCTCAAAGAAAAAGGGTTTAAAATGTTTTATGATTTAATAATAATTTGTTGAAATGGAAAGGATATTTTCCTGAAGAAATGGTTTAAATTGTTTTAATGTTTATTTTAAAAAATTTCAAAGGGATTTTAAAGGAAAATTATTTCGAAAATGTGTTCTGCCTTAAAAATTTCTTTTCAAAGAAAGGTTATTTCTAAAAGAAATGTTCCATGTTATCGTTCAAAATCCTTATCAATCTAAGATAATATAATTCTTTATAGTTTATGATTTAGAGTGGTTATTATCTAATGAAACCATTATCATTATTTTTATGAATGGTTTATGTTTAATAATTCAGGTTTTTTACAAAACCTGTTTCTCTTTCTTGGGTTACATGAATATAGAAATATTATGAAACATATTTCCTTCCACAGGTTATTCTAGGATGAAATGATTACGAATCCTACAAATATTTCATATGTAATGATATGATGAAAATTTTATGATACCCATTTAATTTTATTGGCTATAATATGATGTTTATGAAGTCCCTCTCTTTTTATTTGTCATGATATGATAAATGTCTATGAAAAAGCTACATATGACTTCATCATATGATGAGGGTTACCAATATATTACTCTATTTTATTGGGTAATTATTTATATCTCATGAGATAATGATTTGAAAAAAGTTGACATGATTGATCCATAATGGGAATCATGTGTGTTCAGACCCACAATAGAAAAAATATGTGTCTTGATCCATAATGAGAAATAGGTGTGTCTTGATCCATACTAGGAAACATGTGTTCCCTAATACACAATGGGAAACATGTGCATTCTGATAAACTACGGGAAATAGGTGTGTCCTGATCCCCTATGTTGACGGTCATGGTATCTAAACTTGACACTTGAAATGTTTTTTTATATTTATGATGGTTAGACACTTATATGAAAAAATATTAATGATCGTGATTGATTAATGATGATTTATCACCCTTATTATTCATGTATTACGAACTTCTTATATTTTTTTGATAACTAATTTATATGATATTTGATATGTATCGTATGATCTTAAAATTTTATGATCATGTTCTCATACCCTTACTCTCATGTTATGATTAAATATTGACCATGTTTACCCATAGAGATAATTTAATATGACCCCTTTATTATGTTTACTTCACCCAGATTATGAATAAATGTAATATGTAACACTCCAGGTAAATAAAGAATATGACACTTTCATATTTATCCATATTTGTGAATAAAATATTAATATGACTTTAAATGGGATGCTATGCTCGATGGCGTACCCAACACGCAACAACGAGTTTCTTGGGAATCTTACGTTGCACTCTAATAAAAAAATAATATTATTTTAAATGGTAGTTAACATGTAGCTGTTGTATTGGCGGTAATGGATATAAATAACTAAAATATAATTATATATGTTTTTAAATGTTTTTACATTTATCCAATAAAAGATAAAGGCTTAAAATAGGGAAATAATTCAATTTTAGGCGTATATGCCCTAGTTTTCAGTAAAGGTTCACTTATCACCTTTTGATGGAGAACCATCATTAAATATAGTTTTGATCACTCTTATAAATTCTATTGGACCAAATAAAACTCTTATTAAGAATTGGGACATCAATATTTACTTTGTGTAATTTTTTGGTATCTTTCCGATAAAGTTCATTTTTAATGAAGTGTAAAATGTTGTATTTTAATTCAAAACCTCTATTTAATCTAATTTATTTATATGATTAGATAATCTTTTGAATTTGTTTTAAAGTGAAATTATAAGATATTTTTACCATTAAATCCAATAGTGGTCATTGGAATTAATTTCACTTTGAAATCAGACTTAAACTAGTGTCAATCTTTTGATACTTATTATTTCATAAAAACACGCTATTTTCTCTGACAGTGAGAATTGATTATTAAATTAATTAATGTGACTTATATGTTTTGAATTTTGTAAAATAGACTTCATTTTTTAATTCTGAATTTCAAATATAGCTTAGGGTGAATTTTTGGTATTTTTCTGAAAAACTTCAATTTTTGATGAATAGCGAAACCACTAAGTGGTACTTATAAAAACTGATTTTTCCGTTTAAATGAAAATTTTCCATCTTTGTGTTTCGAATTTCAAAAATCCGACATACATGGTTGTCATTAAGAAGTAAAATGTGGTTCAATGGGATAAAAATAATTTTTTGGTGAATAGTAACTTATTAAGTTTTTAATCGCGTTTAGAGGTAATTAGTGTAGTTTATGGTAAGAATAATGTTTTAATTAAATGAAATGACCTAGAAACATGTACTACCCCCATTGGATGTGTCATGGCCGACC
This sequence comes from Viscum album, assembly GCA_963277665.1. Classification (NCBI taxonomy): domain Eukaryota; kingdom Viridiplantae; phylum Streptophyta; class Magnoliopsida; order Santalales; family Viscaceae; genus Viscum; species Viscum album. Next base: position 213,178,495 of record OY728144.1, read on the forward strand.
ACGAGAATCCATGGGTCAACTTGGGGACCCCATGGAGCCACTTTGGTTTGAAAATGACATAAATATCTTTTTATTTAATGTTAAAGTAAAAATGACACAAACATGAGATGTTTTACTAAACCACTTTTTACATGGGGTTATACAAGTCATATTTTTGACTATAAATAGTCATTGGAAATATAAAACGATTTCCTACATCATAGTATTTTTTTTATAATTTTTAGACATTAAATAAATTAAATTATTTATGACATCATGATGATGCAGCGATGACCTCATTATTTAACAATTTAAATAAAATGGAAAGATAATGTAATATCTAAGACATACACATGTCCGAAACCTATCGGATCAGTGTATTTCGAACCCTTATCACATTATCCTCGAAATACATCAATGTGAGTCCTTTAAAATCCGAAACTATTTTGAAAATAAAGTAACATTTTGTAACTTTACAAGAGTGCCCCTCCTCTCCTCTTATAAAAGGCCCCCACCTCTACCTCCTTACCCACACTCCCAAACCCTTTGACTCAGCCAACCCCCACCAATTTTTTCTCTCCACTTCCCTCTCTTACTTTTTTAATCCTAACTTTGGGCAGAAGTCTTCCCAAGGAAGACTTTGAGCTCAAACCAAAGGGAGTTACCCAATTTTAAGGTAATGTCTTCACTTGTGTCCTTTTGTTTTATTTTGCTTCTCCAACACCCTAAAATCATTTTATTCATTTATTTTTTAACAAATCCAGTATCTAAAATATACTAGGATGTTGTTATAATAATTATTCGAGCTACAATTACACACACCTACATCTAATGGTAAAAGAACATTTTGTTTCCGTGGATGGCGAATTTCTGCCTCCCGAAACGATGATTGTTCAACATTCTTATAACACCTTCAAAGGTGGCCATTAAGATGAAACTATATTTATATATGATACCTAATTTTTTATGGGTTACTTAAGCTTCTGTATTTTTCATTTATGGCGTACCTTTATGGTTTCTATTATGGGTAAACACAATATCTTCATTTAAGGAAGTGCAGACTACCGCCCCCACAAAGTGATTTGATTCATTAATACCATATGTGGTACGTATAAAGGATATATTTAATGATATTATATATGATACCATACTGGAATTAAAATACTATTATGTATCATTATGTTTTAATTCCATTAAATATGAAATAGAAAGGGAAGTAGTGTTCATGCGTACGTACGGCTTACCGTCTCCATGAACGACACATTTCATTTCTTATCTCAAAATGTTATATAATATTATAAGTACATATATATAATGTATATATATGTAATATATTACATCTAAATTATGGATATCATTCTGGAATTATAACATATATATATCTCTCTCATTTTGTTTTAATTCCATTAATATGACAAAAAATGAAAGTAGCGTTCATGCGTACGTACGGCCTACCGTCTCCATGGACGGTGCTTTTCGTTTTTTATCTTCAAATGATATGGAATAGTATAAAATAAATATTTACTGGATATATATGATATTTTAATCATTAATACTATTCTGGAAATTATTTTCTTAGAACTACATGGGCAATCTTTTTTCAAACAAGTTCATTTTTGACTCATGTACCAAACATCGGCAAAAACATCTAATATGAACTAACATTATTAAACAATTATTATAAAATTATAATACATGATAAGAAATGAATAATAATCTCTAAATTAGGTACTTATGAAATTATTAATTGACCAATTTTTATTATTCAGGAATATAAAGAAACGAACAAGACAAGTTGGACTTGAGGTAAGGGATCCTACTCCACTCTTTCTTTTTAAGTACACTCTTTTATGTCATTCCTTTTAAAGCTCATATTTCTTGTTATTGGGATGTTCTTTTATATTAATCTTACTTTAATTTTTATGTTCATGTGATGAGAGACCCTATTCTCTCTCATCAATCCATTTTGGAAGTTTTGAATGGCACCGTTAGGATGCCAAATTTTCATAAGAGATCTAACCTCTCTCTTTCCTTTTAATTACTATCCTTTATATCACTTCTTTTTAGCTCCTATTTTTTATATTGGGGGATGTTCCATTATATTAATATTTCTATAAACTTGAAGTTAATAGGATGATATTCCCTATTTTATCTCATCAATCCATTTTTGGAAGTTTTGAGTGGCGCCGTTAGGCTGCTGAATTTTCTTAAGAGATCTAACCTCTCTCTTTCTTTTAATGTACTATCCTTTATGTAACTTCTTTTAAGATCATCTTTGTTATGTTGGGGTATGTTATTTTATATTCCTCTTGCTGTAAACTTCATGTTAATATGATGAGAGACCCTATTTGATCTCATCAATCCATTTTTGTATGTTTTAAGTGGCGCTGTTAGGCTGCCGAGTTTTCGTAAGGGATTTTTCATCTCACTTTTATTCCCGGGAGATTTATGCTACATTTGCAACAATTTCCTTTGAGTGGTGTATGTACTTACAATTATTTTACTCATTGTGTAATATACTTTCATTTATGAGTATTTACATCAATGTTGTATTGTCCTTCTTTCACAGGGTGTATGTTTCGAAAGATACCCATGTCGGTAAGGGAACCTTTCACCCTCCTCTTTTTAAAAGACTTATTTTGTTGGGTCTTTTATTTTACATATTGTTATGTTGGTATATGTTCTCATATATCCTTATTGATGTAAATTTTATTTCCAAGTGATGAGATACCCTTTTTTTTATCTCTCATCAACTCATTTTGATGTGACGCCGTTAGGCTGTCAAGGGAACTTCTTAACCCAATTTAGATTTCTTTGGGTTCAACATATAGTTATTGAATATGTCATCCTTTGAATATGTGTGAATGACCTTTGATTATTTTACACTTAATATCCACTTATATTTGGTGTATTCATTTGTCACACATAATTATGTAATTGATTTATCCTTAAACCAAGGATACCGTCTTTGTATGGGACTTCGTCTCAATCTCCTTTCATTGATGCATGTTCTGTTTTATACACAACCTTCTTTTTATGGTGTATAAACCCCTTTGACCTTAACGTTTATTCAAAAGGAATCTTTTTTATACGAAGTGTTTATTAAATGACAAAAGGGAATGTTTTTGTCGTATGTATGCGGCGACAACGACTTCTCCGCCGTCGTGACCATTATTTGAGTTTCGGCTTCCTCTACCAGCCATACCTTATTTTTAAAGGAAAAATAAATACCATGTTTTACTTTTATTTTATTTTGGTATTGAAAATAGTTTTCATAATGTTTTTATATCAATGTGTTGTATTGCTATCTTGTGATTGAAAGGTGGAAATGTTATGTTTCCTTTATGCATGTTTTATGTGATACGATTATGTTGAGGTTCTTGGGCATTATTATGAAGACGGGTGGTTCCGTGATAAAATATGGCCGGGTGAGCCCGATATAGCTCTCCAATGCATTGGGTAACGCGAAGGAGTGAAACATTATGTTTTCTACAAAGATATTTAGGGAATATACTGTGGTGGGTATTCCAAACGTAACCAAGAGGGTTACTCCCTACATAAGAATGTTATGAATGCCTCAAGTTACCTTTTATGTCTTATTATTTCTATGATTTATTCATGATTTGAGGAGGTATGTTAAAGTGCCTATGTTTTATGGGTAAATTATGATTGCATTCTTATGTATATATGAACTCTTGTTTCCTTTCCATATTTTTATAACCCTTACTGAGCTTTTTATTCTCATCCCAAGTTTTTGAAATGTTTTACACAGGTCAAGGTAAAGGTACATGATGTGATGATAGTGTCAAAGATGTGTCAAGAAAGAATCCATGTTTTATTTTAAATATGTTTCCGTTTATGGGAAGAATTAATACTGTCTTTTATGTAAACACTTTGTTTAAATGTGGAATGTAATGCAAGTTTCATGATCTAATTATCTAAAACTCTAAACCTGAAAAGATCCTCAATGTGTAATCTTGTAATAACTCAAGATTAAGTAAGGTTTTAGACTGGGGCCTTATAGTTGGTATCAAAGGTTGGTTTAGATAACTTTAGAGGTTAGGGTATTCTTTAAGCATAAGTGGCATTTCCATAATGGTTAGGATTTCAGAAAGAGTTCTAGTTTTGGATAAAGTGAATGAGTAAGTATATATTAGTGTTTATCTTCCTCATTAGTACATGATGGTTATTTTTATATACTCACACTGACCTTTTTGGTTTTAGTAAATGGCTGGATCTAGAAGGCACCAATGTAACAGTGGATGTGAAGGAAACTGTGACAGTTTTTTGAGCAAGAAACTAAATGAAATGGGAGCTTCAATGAGAACTCTTGTGATTATCCTCAACCAACTATCTGGAGTCATTATTGACCACCTAAACCTTGGTGATATCTCTAAGGCATCATATATGCGAGAAACAAATCCCAATAGAAGTACAGGTAATAATCATAAAGGTAAGTGTGTTCAAAAACCTATGTGTCAAAGATGTGGAAAGAAACACCTAGGAAAATGTTTCAAAGGGATGGAAATATGCTATAGATGTGGAAATGAAGGTCATAAAGCAAGAACCTGCCATGGAAAAAGGAAGCATCCAGTTGACTCGAGGAAAGGGAAAGAAGTTCTTTCTGAAGGATCAATTGAATGTTTTAAATGTGGTGTGCATGGTAATTATGCAAACACATGTCCTATGAAGAAGTTTCATGAATGGGATCAACAAGAGCGTAAAAATGTTCGTTTACCATTACCTAATGCCATTCTGATTGAGGATGAAGAAACTGACAATGACCAATCAAAGGTATGTATTATTTCATGACTATTGTTTTCCTATTTTGGAATCTTAGGATATGATTCATGATTTTGTTTGTAGGAAAGAGGTATTTCAGAATAAGTTGGAAAGGAATGGTTATTGGATCATGAAGAATGTTGAATGAGTAAGATGTCAACATATAATGGCTTCAAGAGTTATGGTGAAATTCTTAAGAGTATTAAGTCTCTTTTGATGATGGGGTTACATTATAAGACTTTTTATATTATGTGTAACCATGATGTTTAATATATGAAAATTTTAATCAAGTAATAGTTATCTTTTCTTTTTTGGACGTAGTTATAATGAACCATTTAGGTTGATATGATCCTTACTTTTGAGGTAATATTGGGTTACTATATGTTATGATTGAAGGGAAAGGCATGATATAAAATTGAGGTTAAATTATGTTATAGTTATTTTTGATGATTTTATCACTTTTTGGTGAATGATTTTATAATTATATAGTTTTGTAAAAAGGACAACACGCAGACCGTGTGACTACACATCGCGTCAGACAAAGCTGCAGGAATCGAACCCAAACCAAAGTGCGACTGGTATTTATCGCCTACCACTGGACTACATGAAGTCCCTGGTTAGTTTGACTGATTCTTTATAGTTATATGATTTTATGAATTAATAGTAAGTTGATTTTGGGTTATTTATGAAAATGATTAACCTATCATGGAGGATATGTGATTAGGATAATTACTTTTCAATACGAGACTTTAGGAGCAACTGATGTTGTTTGGAGAGAAATGTTACGATTTAACTTGGAAGACTATGTGACTAAATCCTTAAAATATTTGGGTTTCAATATTAGATTGGTTTACTTTGAAGAATTATATGGACAAATTGTTTATCGGATGGTCCTCGTTGAACTTTTGGTTTTGTTGGACAAATTTTGGAGATTAAGAATAGATTTTCTTTTTAAAGGGTTATCCTTTTCTGGATTATCTGACCTTGTAATAACTTTTTTGGTTTTGGTTTTGGTTAAAGCCTAAGGACATGGGAAGTATATAGTTCTCTTTGGTGGATTAGGTGATTCTCTAGAAGTTGATTATAGTACTCTTAATGCGAACAAGTCTCCCTAAATACTCGTCTTTTGGAAAAAAAATATGAGTTTGATTAAGGAATCTAGTAAAAGTTGAAAGTCAACCTGATAAGTGATTATGTTTCCTTATAAATAAATTCCTCAATAAAAAGTAACTTAAAGCAAAAATGTTGTCTATTAACTTTTCCTACTGGGGAATCGAATACCATTTAACCCATCACAAGTTTGTGATTTTCTTTTGGTTAACTTTCTCCTAGAAATGTTTACTATCACTCTCCCTAAAGAACACGACCCTTTGCTTTTTCATGCATGTACATGTTTTTATACATGGAATCCTAGTATGGGTTAACTCAGGTGACCTCTGTACTTATCTTCCATTATTTTAAAGTGATTTTTTTACCGACTCTTGTTCTGATGTGGGACTTTCAAGGATGTTTCCAAGCTCAATTTTAAAAATTGTGAGGACGCAATTCCCAAAAGGGGGGAAGGATGTAACACCCCAGGTAAATAAAGAATATGAAATTATCATATTTATCCATATTTGTGAATAAAATATTAATATGACTTTAAAGGGGACGCTATGCTCGATGGCGTACCCAACACGCAACAACGAGTTTCTTGGGAATCTTACGTTGCACTCTAATAATAAAATAATATTATTTTAAATGGTAGTTAAGAAGTAGCCGTTGTATTGGCAGAATTGATAGAAATAACTAAAATATTATTATATATGTTTTTAAATGTTTTTACTTTTATCCAATAATAGATAAAGGCTTAAAATACGGAAAGAATTTAATTTTAGGCCTATATGCCCTAGTTTTCACTAAAGGTTCACTTATTGCCTTTTGATGGTGAACCGTCATTAAATATAGTTTTTTTCACTCTTATACATTATATTGGACCAAATTAAACTCTTCTTAAGAATTGGGACCTCAAAATTTACTTTGTGTAAATTTTTGCTATCTTTCCGATAAAGTTCATTTTTCAATGAATAGTGTAAAATGTTGTATTTTAATTCAAAAATGCTTTTTAATATATTTTATTTATATTATTTGATTATCTTTTTAATTGGTTTTAAAGTGAAATTAGAATATATTTTTATCATTAAATCCAATAGTGGTCGTTGGAATTAATTTCACTTTGAAATCAGACTTAAACTAGTGTCAATCTTTTGATACATATTGTTTCATAAAAACACGCTATTTGCTCTGACAGCGGGAATTAATTATTAAATTAATTAATGTGACTTATATGTTTTGAATTTTTTAAAATAGACTTCATTTTTGAATTAGGAATTTCAAATATAGCTTAGGGTTAATTTTAGGGATTTTTCTGAAAAACATCAATTTTTGATGAATAGTGAAACCACTAAGTGGTACTTATAAAAACTGATTTTTCCGTTTAAATGAAATTTTGACATCTTTGTGTTTTGAATTTAAAAAATCCAACATACATGGTTGTCATTAAGAAGTAAAATGTAGTTCAATGAGATAAAAATAATTTTTTGGTGAATAGTAACTTATTATGTTTTTAACCGCGATTAGAGGTAATTAGTGTAGTTTATGGTAAGAATAATGTTTTAAGAAAATGAAATGACCTAGAAACATGTCCTACCCTCATTGGATGTGTCATTCCCGACCTAGACAATCCATGGGTCAACTTGGGGATCCCATGGTGCCACTTTGGTTGGAAAATGATATAAATATCTTTTTATTTAATGTTAAAGTAAAAATGACACAAACATGATATGTTTTACTAAAAAACTTTTTTACATGGGGTTATACAAGTAATATTTTTGGCTATAAATAGTCATTGGAAACATAAAAAGATTTCCTACATCATAGTATTTTTTTATAATTTTTAGACATTAAATAAATTAAATTATTTATGACATCATGATGATGCAGCGATGATCTCATTATCTAACGATTTAAATAAAATGGAATGATAATGTAATATCTAAGATCTAAACATGTCTAAAACCTATTGGATGAGTGGATTTTGAACCCTTATCACCTTAGCCTCGAAATAAATCAATTATCGACCTTTAAAATCCGAATCTCTTTTGAAAATAAAGTAACATTTTGTAACTTTACAAGAGTGCCCCTCCTCTCCTCTTATAAAAGGCCCCCACCTCTACCTCCTTACCCACACTCTCAAAGCCTTTGACTCTGCCAAACCCTACCAATTTTGTCTATACACTTCCCTCTATTACTCCTTGAAGCCTCACATTGTGCAGAAGTCTTCCCAAGGAAGCCTTTGTGCTCAAACCAATGGGAGTTTCCCGATTTTAAGGTAATGTCTTCACTTGTGTCATTTTGTTTTATTTTGCGTCTCCAACCACCCAAAAATCTTTTTATTCATTTATTTTTGTAAAAAATACATTATATTCAATATACTAGGATGTTTTTATAAGAAGTATTCGAGCTACACTTACACACACCTACATCTAATGGTTAAAGAACATACTGTTTCCGTGGATGGCGAATTTCTGCCTCCCGAAACGATGGTTGTTCAACATTCTTCCAACACCTTCAAAGGTGGCCATTAAGATGAAACTATATTTATATATGATAACTCATATGTTTATGTTTTACTTAATCTTCTGTATTTTTCATTTATGGCGTACCTTTATGGTTTCCATTATGGGTAAACACGATATCTTCATTTAAGGAAGTGCGGACTACCACCCCCTCAAAGTGATTTGATTCGTTAATACCATATGTGGTACGTATAAAGGATATATTTAATGATATTATATATGATACCATACTGGAATTAAAATACTATTATGTATCATTATGTTTTAATTCCATTAAATATGAAATAGAAATGGAAGTAGCGTTCATGCGTACGTATGGCTTACCGTCTCCATGAACGGTACATTTTATTTCTTATCTCAAAATGTTATGTGATATTATAAGTACATATATATAATGGATATATATGTAATATATTACATCTAAATTATGGATATAATTCTGGAATTATACCATATATCTCTCTCTTATTTTTTTTAATTCCATTAATATGACAAAAAATGAAACTTATTTTTTTTAATTCCATTAATATGACAAAAAATGAAAGTAGCGTTCATGCATACGTACGGCCTACCGTCTCCATGAACGGTGATTTTCGTTTTTTATCTCAAAATGATATGGAATAGTTAAAAATGAATATTTACTGGATATATATTATATTTTAATCATTAATTCTATTCTGTAAATTATTTACTTATAACTACATGGGCAATCGTTTTTCAAACAAGTTCATTTTTGAGTCATGTACCAAACAGCGGCAAAAACGTCTGATATAAACTAACATTATTAAACAATTATTATAACATTATAATATGTGATACTAACTGAATAATAACCTCTAAAGGAGGTACTTAGGAAATTATTAATTGACCAAAGTTTATTATTCAGGAATATAAAGAAACGAACAAGACAAGTTGGACTTGATGTAAGGGATCCTACTCCACTATTTCTTTTTAATTACACTATTTTATGTAATTCCTTTTAAAGCTCATATTTCATGTTATTGGGATGTTCTTTTATATTAATCTTATTTTAATTTTTGTGTTCATGTGATGAGAGACCCTATTCTTTCTCATCAATCCATTTTGGAAGTTTTGAGTGGCGCCGTTATGCTGCCAAATTTTCGTAAGAGATCTAACCTCTCTCTTTATTTTTAAGTACTCTCCTTTATGTCACTTATTTTTAGTGCATCTTTTTTATGTTGGGGGTGTTATTTTATATTCCTATTTCTATAAACTTGATGTTAATATTATTAGATACCCTATTTTATCTCATCAATCCATTTTTGGAAGTTTTGAGTGGAGCCGTTAGGCTGCTGAATTTTCGTAAGAGATCTAACCTCTCTTCTTCTTTTAAAGTAATCTCTCCTTTATGTCACTTCTTTTAATCTCATCTTTGTTATGTTGGGGGATGTTCTTTTATATTCCTCTTTCTATAAACTTCATGTTAATATTATGAGAGACCCTATTTGATCTCATCAATCCAATTTTGTATGTTTTAAGTGGCGTCGCTAGGCTGCCGAGTTTTCGTAAGAGATTTATCATCACACTTTTATTCCTGTGAGATTTATGCTACATTTGCAAAAATTTCCTTTGAGTAGTGTATTTACTTCCCATTATTTTACTCATTGTGTAATATAATTTCATTTATGAGTATTTACATCAATGTTGTATTGTCCTTCTTTCACGGGGTGTATGTTTCGAAAGATACCCATGTCGGTAAGGGAACCTTTCAACCTCCTCTTTTTAAAAGACTTCTTTTGTTGGGTCTTTTAATTTACATATTTTTATGTTGGGATATGTTCTCATATATCCCTATTGATGTAAATTTTATGTCCAAGTGATGAGATACCCTTTTTTTATCTCTCATCAACTCATTTTGATCTGACGCCGTTAGGCTGTCAAGGGAACTTCTTAACCCAATTTAGATTTCTTTGGGTTCAACATATAGTTATTGAATATTTAATCCTTTGAATATGTGTGAATGACCTTTTATTATTTTAAACTTAATATCCACTTATATTTGGTGTATTCGTTTGTCACACATAATTATGTAATTGATTTATCCTTAAACCAAGGATACCGTCTTTGTAAGGGGCATCATCTCAATCTCCTTTCATTGAGGCATATTCTGTTTTATACACAACCTTATTTTATATGGTGTATAAACCCCTTTGACTTTAACATTTATTCAAAAGGAATATTTTTTATATGATGTGTTTATTAAATGACAAAAGGGAATGTTTTTGTCGTACGTATGCGTCGTCAACGACTTCTCCACTGTTGTGACCATTATTTGAGTTTCGGCTTCCTCTACAAGACATACCTTCTTTTTAAAGGAAAAATAAATACCATGTTATACTTTTCTATTATTTTGGTATTGAAAATGGTTTTCATAATGTTTTTATATCAATGTTTTGTATTGATATCTTGTTATTGAAAGGTAAAAATTTTATGTTTCCTTTATGCATGTTTAATGTGATACGATTATGTTGAGGTTCTTGGGAATTATTATGAAGACGGATGGTTCCGTGATAAACTAAGGGTGAGTGAGCCTGATATAGATCTCCAATTCATTGGGTAACGTGAAGGAGTGAAACGCTATGGTTTCTCTGAAGAGATTTAGGGAATATACTGTGGTGGGTATTCCAAACGTAACCAAGAGGGTTACTCCCTACGTAAGAAAGTTATGAATGACTCAAGTTACCTTTTATGTCTTATGATTTCTATGATTTATTCATGATTTGATGAGGTATGTTAAAGTGCCTATGTTTTATGGGTAAATTATGATTTCATTCTGATGTATATATGAACTCATGTTTCCTTTCTATATTTTTATAACCCTTACTGAGCTTTTTATGCTCATCCCAAGTTTTGGAAAAGTTTTTCACAGGTCAAGGGAATGGTACATGATATGATGATAGTGTCAAGTATGTGTCAAGAAAGAATCCATGTTTTATTTTAAATATGTTTCCTTTGATGGGAATAATGAATACTATCTTTTATGTAACCACTTTGTTTAAATGTGGAATTTAATGCAAGTTTAATGATGTAATTCTCTAAAACTCTAAACCTGTAAAGATCCTCAATGTGTAATCCTGTAATAACTCAAGATTAAGTAAGGTATAAGGCTGGGGCCTTATATAATATGTGTAATTACCAAAGGGGATGATCTTTTAGGTATATGTTTTATAGTTTTAATCATTTAAGAGGACTGGGATTCCATGTTACAAAGGCACTAAACTATTGCAGTCCTGGGAATTTAATTTTGAATTTTGCTGAGTATTAGTCTAAATTTATGTAATATACATGTATGTTAATTTGGGGTAGCTATATTTTGTATCAAAAAAAAGTTTAGTCAAACATTAGAAACTAGGATGAAATTTTTTAGTGAGATCCCTAGGGACTTTTTTGATAGTATTTCATGGGATGCCTTTAAGGATAAGACCAAGGTTTTATAGATTTAAAATGTAGTTTCATAATTTAAATATCCTATATATGATTCTTCATGACTATTTTTTTATGATTAGTGATTCTCACATTATAATTTTGGGTTTCTTTTATAGATGAAACCAAGAGGAACTGAGTTGATGTTGAATGTGACATAAAATTTTATGATGAGTAATAAAATGGGATAATCACTCGAGTGAGGGATGTTGTGATCATGAAAAATCAATTTTCATGGAGCATGTTGAAAAATGTGCACCTTAAAGAACTCTAAGAATCACTAAATAAGATATAGAAGGTCTTACTTAAGATTTGGGGTAATAGAGACCGTGGATAAAGGAAATATTGAGTTTTCTTTGTGTTGGGAATGTGGAATGAATCCCTCACGTTAATGTATTTGAGGAATGGGAAGATGTTTTGACTGTGGAAAAGAAGGACAGAAATTATTTAAATGCAAAGGGAAAATGAAAATATCATTTAATGAAATGGATGGAAATATTATCCTACCTAGTGTATTATCATCTATTGAATGTTTTATGTATGGAATGAATGTGAATCTACAAATCAGTTAACTAAGAGGAAAGATTCTGAAGAGAATCCATAGGGTGGTATTAGTATTGGTTATATTACTAATGATGATGATACTGCATATGAAATGTGAAATGATAGAGGTATTATGTAATAGGATGAGGTTTCCTTATTATTGGTTTAATGATGAAGTATAATAATCAAAGGGTTTATTTATTTGGATTCATGAATTGTGAAGTTTGTAATATATTACGATTGTTCATTGTTTGTTTTTTGCTAATGATTTATAATAAAATGTTGAATGGTTTTATTGGAAAATAAATTTATTTAACAGTATGGTGACATTTTGACTAAGGGAATATAACCCTTAATATGTTCTTAAAATTTGGATAATTGTGCTTCAATAAATACATGACGGACCTGAATATGAAAATTGGAAATTACCAAATAACTAAGAACCAATAAAGGATTTGTTGAAAATGTATTTTGTGCTATCATGGATCCATTTTATATAACTTTTGGTTTTATGGAATATATCTGATAAACTTTTGAAAAAGGAAATATACCTTTTTTCAATAAGGATTTATTTTCATTCTCAAAATTCAAGAGAATACATGAAGAAGGTTTTCATGTGTCTGGTATGTAACAAAAAGGTATAGATTATAATATATGTGGGATCAATGGTAAGCTTTTTTGGATAACATTATTGTCCTTATTCCTAATGTTTTGAACTTTCTTCATTCTAAAGGGGAATATGGTTAACTATTTATAGAAATAATTATGTTAAACTTGAAATGATGTTTTAGATAGTACAGTAAAATATTTTCATATATATATATATTACAATATATTAGATAAAGTGTGATTTTTTGTGTGTGAAAACGAAAAATGGAATAACATATAATTCTATTTATGGATCTCATGAATTTCTAATGCTTTATAAATGAAAAATTAACCTTCATTCCATTGAATAATTGATTATTTAGAAATTGTTCAAGAGAAAAAAGTGTGAGATTTTTCTGAAATCAAGTAATCATATGTTTTCATGAAAATTATTCAACTCTTGGAAAAAGGGAATTGAAATAATTTTTTTTCTTATTGTCATCATTTTTTATGATATTTATTTTCTTTTCCAAGCCACTATGGGTTATGGATTTGTGATTGTTTACTTTTTCCTAACCATGTAATCAATATCTCTCCATTAGAACATGAATGATATATCTCTCTTATATTTCCATGTTTTCACATTCGACATATGTTCCCCAACATGGAAATCAAGTTATGAGTAATTTTATTGATACATTTATACTTTTTATATTTTTCTTTTCACACAACACTGAATATAGATTTTTTATATGAAAGATCTATGTTGGGGTGAATTATATGAAACACCAATATAATATTATTCTACAAACAACAATAATATTAGTTTTTAATTCACATAACTCTATGTTTTTATTTAGTTCCACACAATTCTGGGTTCCATCAATATCTTTTGTGACACAAAAGGATGAGTTTTACTGAACTAAAATATGACATTAATAATATTATTAAAATATTATTATTGTTAACACCTATCCATTGGAATGGATGTTATGAACATTATTAAATAATGTGTTAAAATATTATATAAAAAATTATATAGAATGAGTTATTTTTTTATTAGTTAGTTAGAAATTAAAGTAATATCTATTTAAAAATAATGAATTTAATTTTTTATGAAAACCATTTTTCTATTACAAATCTTTTATTCCAATAAATTAAAAAACATTAAATGAATTGTTTAAGTACAAATTATACATTATATATTAAATAATTATTTTCTATACACATTCAATAGATTTTATAAACATAAGCAAAGAATAAATCTAATTATATGAACAGAAAAAGGTATTTTTCATGAAGGTATTTTCATAGCATTTTAATGGAGAACCTATTTTAAATATAATTTTTCATAATTTAAAAATATATATTAGAAAAATTATGATTTACTTTTTAAATAATAATCCAAAAATTTATTTCTGGTGATTTGTTTTATTTTTCATAGAAGGATCATATTTTTATTAATTTTAAAAAACATTGAATTTTAATCGAAAACTAATTTTTAACATAATTTATTTATATATTTAAATTAAATTTAAAATTTATTTTTAAGATAATTGAGATCCATTGAACATCAATTAATCTAATTTAGGTCATGTGAGCCAATTTTACATTGAAATGTGACATAAAACATTTGAAACATTTAAACATTATACTTTAAAATCAGGATTTCCCATCACGTAAGTGAGATTTTTTTTACATTTATCTCTATAAAATATAATATTGGAATTTGGATAAATGGATTATATATTTGGAATAATAATAATATTTACTTTTTAATACGTACAAAGAATTTTTTGACTAAAAAATATTAAAAGTAATTAAAAATAATTACTATGATTGAGGTAAAATGAGTATAATTAGTGGTTAAACTTTAACTGATGTAGATAAATAACTTATAATCATTTCCAAAATCAATTTATGGAAATATTTATAACACATCTTCCATTTTATTAAAATTTATCCTTATTGGATAAACACAATCTAATGGAGACCTCTCAATGTTGTTTACCTTTTTTTATTTAAAAGAATGCAACTCCCCCTCCACTATAAAAAAAAAACTCAACCCATAAATTACTTACACCTCTAAAGATTATTTATCTTATCCAAATACTATAAAAATAATATAATAATTTAAATCCACTCAACCTGTAATCCTAAATTTTTTTATAAATAAATCCTAGTTAGACCTTTGGTGGAAACCAAATGGAATTACCCAAAGAAGAGGTAACATGCTTCCACAAGACCTTTTGTTTTATTTTCACTGTCCAAACAATATATATGTAATATTACATTATTATATAATAAAATAAGTGCAATAAATATACTTATATATATTTATTACAAGGATTATAAGTATAATTACAAACACTTCCATCAACTGGGGAACGAACTTATCGTCCATGGGTACAGTGGAATTCCGCCTCATGAAGCGAGGTTGTTCATATTTCCATTTCCACATCTCATGGATTGTAATTATGATAAAATTAATATTTATATTATAAATATATTATATTTATTAATTCTTTAATCATCTGTAATTTTTACATAAAATATACCTTCATAATTCTTATTTTGTGTGAATATAATAACATCTTTTATGGATGTGTGGACTACCACCTCTTCAAAGCGATGTGATTCAGTGATAGATAATATGGGATATATCAAAGATGTGATTAGTAAAATTATATTTTATATATGAAATAATATTTATAAATTAATTATCATTTATATATGTACATATATTTCATTTAATTTCTTTCTTTCAATACTATAATAAAACAGAAATAACGCTCATGCATTCTTACGACATATTATCTCCATGAATAGAGTATTTCACATCAGATTTATACATTTTATATTTTATTATAAATATTTATATATTTAATTTTCATTATATTTAGATATCATTTTTAAATCTGTAAATATTAGAATAATGATCTTTGTAGGAGGGTTAAGAATAACAAGTCAAGAAATATACGTAAAACAAAGCTGATATTACATAAAACATAAGATTATCATGAGATTTATAATAAAGGTTAATATAATGTCATAATAAAGTCATATATGTTATTATATATATGTGAATATGGTTCTTTGGTTGATTTATAATAAAAATATTCTTATTATACAGGAGGTTTGAACATGTACAAAGAAAGCTAAGACTTAAGGTAGGGGTTTCATTATATCACTTTTATTTATATGAGACATATTTTTTATTCACCACTAATTTATTCTCTATGGTGTTTATAAATCCTATGAATGTATTATATTATGATTAAAAATATATTTATGGGTATTTAAATATTTATTTTATTATCATTCTTTCATGGGGTTTATGGTTCAAAAGTTTCCAAACCGATAAAGTATTTTCTTTGTCACAATTTTCCTTCTTTGAGATACATGCCATGTTATACACCTACAATTTTCTTGGATTGTATATACTACCATATTATATGTTATATGATGAATACAATTCTTTTAATTATTTTTAATATTAATTTTTTATTAATCATTCATTGGGATTATGATTCAATGTTAATAATGTGATAACAGCTTATTGGTTCAATATCAATGATTATAGATGTTTTTTTTCATTATTATTATATTGATGAAATATTAAAATACAACACTAAATAATTCTCATGCATTTTATTCTAATCTGGTTAATCACAGTATACTCAAGTAATGGTACTATTTTACAAATCGTGGGTACATAAGAGAGTTAATAAATATTTTCCGGAAATTATGTCCTAATTTATCTCATTCATTAGAAATATGTTTAATTAAAAAACTATGTTTAATAAAAAAATTAAATTATTTTTAAGAGATATTTTATTCTTATTTTAAATGAAAATTATTTTAAAAAATGGTTTATGCTATTTTAAGGGTTTAAAAAGGTTTTCAAAACATTATTTATATATTTTCAATGATATATTCTAATAAATAGTGTTCCAAATATTTTATGATTTAAAAAAATCAAAGAGGAAAGGATAATTTACTCAAGAAATGTTTTAAATAATTTTTTTTATTTTAACTTTTTAAAATTGGGTTTCAATTAAAATTATTTTGAAAATGTTTTATGGCTTAAAAAGTTATTTTAAATGAATTGTTATTTTACTTAATAAAAGATTGAAGTTATGATTCAAAATCCGTATCCCCCTAATATGAAATCCATTGACATAGGTTATGATTTAATGGTTATAGGACTTTAGGAAACTATTATCATTATTAATTTTGAATGTTTTATGATTATTATTTCAATTTTTTTAAACCCATTTCTCTTATATGGGTTATACAAAAATAAAACACTTACAAAACCAATTTACCTTTTCTAGTTTTTATCACATGAAATGATAATTTAACACATCTATGTTTCATAGTTTATTAAATGATGAAATTTTTAGCATACCCATTTAATTTCATTAGTTACGATTTTATTCTTATAAAACCCTTCTATTTTTTTTTGTTTCAATACATTAATAATATTTTATAGAACACTGATGTATAATTTTATTATGTGGTGGGTGGGACCTATACCATATTCAATTGGGTTGTGCAGATATTTATCACCCATGAGATAATTATGGGGAACAAATCTAAATTCATCATTATTATAGGGAAACATGTGGGTCCTTATCCGTAACAGGAATCATGTGTCTCATAATCCATAATGAGAAATAGGTGTGTCCTGATCCACAACAAAAAAATGTGTGTTCTGATTCACAATGGGAAATTTGTGTATCCTGATCCACAATAGAAAATAGACATGTACTAATCCACATTGGGAAATAGTTTCATGCTTATCCACTATGGAAAAAAGGTGTTTAATTATAAACTATATTTAATTCCTTGGTAGTAAACCTTGAACATGAAAAAGTTTTCGATATTTATGATGGTTCTACACTTATATGACCTGAGGTTATGGTTCGTGACTAATTTATTCTAATTTATCTACCTTATGATTCTTGTCTTATGAATTGAAATCATTTATACATTAATCACATGTTTTATATTTTATATGAAAGTTATGATCTTCAAATGTTAAGATCATGTTCTCGTACCCTTATACTCTTGTTATTCTAAGATATCTACATTTTTACGCTTACTAAGAATATGAATTCAACTCTTTATTATTATTTTTTCCACAGGTTATTAAGAATGTTTTTGTAAATGAGTACTAAATGCTACGATCTTTAAGGGAGATGTTGAATATTTTTCTATTGGTTAGAAACTTACGTTCCAAGGTTTCGAAAGACACTAAATAATTGTGGACATCAGGAATATGCTTTTAAATTAGATGAATATTTTTCTAAATTGAAGTAATACCCATGTATATTAATCATAGTTCTCTATAAAAAAAACCTAGATGATGAACATGATATGTTTATTTTTTGGATTCATATTCTAGAAACTTTAGTGTTCAGGACTATCGAAGGATGGTTCTTGAAAACAATGTGAAAAAATAGTAGGCATCAAATTTGTGGTTCAAGTAGATCCAAATGAAGAATAAATTTATGGAATGGTGTTTGAGGAATCATGAATTACCCATAGATGATAATATACATAAAAGGGTGTTTTCTTGACATCTTTTTGATAGTGTTGGGATTCTATAAGATCAGAATTAATTTGTAATATCTTCTTCTAAGGTGAGTGGGAACATTAAAAATGTAAATATATTGATTAGTCCATGATAATTTAATATAATGGGAAATATATATATGATTTTATCACCTATTGGTTATAGGGATCCGATAATTATTCATGGAGGTCAGAATAATTAACTTGTTATTCACAAAGGCATGTTGTTTTATTTGGATGGATAAGAACAATGATAAATAATTTAGATGGAGCTATCATTAATTTTTTAGACTTCTTTCCAATATATATTGGGGGATCTTATATGTTTCATTAAATTATTGTAGTATTTAGATTTTATAAGCTAGATTATTCCATGGTTGGCCATTAATACAGAATGAGAGGGTATGAAAAATCATGGGAGGTGGGTAAAATGGAAACCACCATGTTTAGTTATATATATGAATGTTGACAGATTTTGTATGACCAATAAATGATAGGGGTTGTCTTGTTTAGGATAACTGTGTTTTTTTTTGATATTTGGTTTTATCACTTATTATGGCCCAGTTAACTCTATTATAGAATAATAATGGCCAATACATTATATTATTAAAATAACATAGGTGGAAATGGAATCCAAAATTATGGATAAAATTATCCTTTAAAAGGACACATCAACACAGTAACCAGAATGTTTTTATAATATATATGATGTTCTTGGATCAAGGCATTGATGGTGGGAACACTTCGAGGGAATAGAATTTTCAGTAGATGGGTTGGTTTATAAAGGGGGTCCAAATGAATGCAGAATTTCATATATGAGTAATAGTTACTAAAATAAAAAATTAATTATTCAAGCATGTGATGATGCCCTTGATCTTCACCACATTCACCCCCTTTAGATTGTGTTTTTTATTAATAAAATTATTTTCCGTCAAGGTAATGCATGTTATAGGACCTGAAACTGAATCTAAGGAGATGATATGTAGATTTATAGTTTCTACCGATGAAAGTGAATCGTCATTAATACACAGAGAAATTCATGAATATAATTCATTGAAAAAACCACAATGTGGTGTCTCAATTATAGGTCATATCAATGAATTTGATGGCATATTTTGAGTATACTAAAAAAATTATAATTTGGGAATCCAATTAATACTCAAGGAAAGTAACACCGTTAAATTGTTCCAAGTCCATATTAATAATCAAGTACTAAATTTAATAATTAAAAAAAAAATTCTATTTTAATATTCATCTTTCTTTACAACTCAATTTAATAGACTAAATTATCCATTTCATTTATAAATGTCAAAATGAGACAAGTGTTATATCCCTTCCATTTAACAATTGAATAAAATTTAATTACTCAATTATTATAAAATTTATAAAATTGGACAATTAGAGTATATAATTCATTATACAATTAAATCATTTCACATTACTCAATTCCAATATTAAGATACAAGATAAACACATTCATGTTGTGTTTTTTAATTTATTTAAATGTCCAACAAGGAAAAATAATAGGAGACACCCAAAGGGGAGGATGATGTTGTGGTCACTAACCTCCAACAGTTTTAATGGGTATAATAAGGGGTGTGTGGATGTTTATAAAAGATATTACTAATGTGATACAAATTTTAAATGTAACATAAATAATTTTCTATGTACGATAAAATGCCAAAAAATTATAAACATCATGACTTTGAATGAGAACCAATATACCTCCTATATTAACCATGTTGTATACTCGCCATACAATATCAATTTCTGATTTATTTATATGAAGTAAAAAATCATATAAACTAGAAAAACACCTCTAAATTGGGGAATATTACCTCACATAAAGGTCAAATCAAAGGCAAGAATAGAAATTGATTATATAAAAAAGTGAATTGAAAGAAAGAATGACGTGGATTCAAAATTACTGACTAATTTAGAATTAGATATTTGATAATGGATTTAGATCAAAACCTAGGTGAGCCATAAGTGGGGAGATCCCAAAATATGGATATTTTTCGAATTAGGGGTATGAAGTAGAATTTTAAATTTAAGTGTTAAGACGGAAAAACAACTATATTTATAATTATTTATTAGGTAAAAATTTTTACCCCGTGATCAGGAAAACCACTCACAAACCATGAAAGACTAATTTACATATTCCAACATATAAACTGGTTCATGTTACTGATTAAAAAAACACGGTTTAAACCATTCGGTTGAATTTATTTTAATCCCTACACTCACTATGGTCTAAATTTTTAATTAGAAAAACCATGCCCAAAACGTGCGTGGTACCATTTCAATTTATTATTGTTTTATAATGATTGTGTTCCTCCTATTTTATATTAAAAAAAATCATGTTCTACTCTCTCTGAGGAATATGTTTGCGGGGAATGGTTAGTGATAATCATGATCCTCACCCTTTTCTTGAGTAACATGAACTCTGTGCCCCGACCCTAGCCTAACCACTACCAAAACCTCCAAGTCCTCTTTAGAAACTAAAATTTAGGTAAAAAATGGTCTTAAATAAAAAAAGTAAACATACACAACAAAATTAATAAGTAGTATCCAACATATTATAAAATATGTATGGTAGTGGTGAAACATCAACTACATCACTTCAGAAAGATGATAGTTTGTACGTATGCAAGTGAAATGTTTCCACAATTCAATAGATAAAAAAAATAGAGGAAAATAATAATTCACCATTATAGAATCATAATTAAATCACTATTATAAATAATTTTATTTAAATATATCATTATTTATGTCGATGTAAATCATTAATGAAAATATAATTACATTGCTTCATTGATGTTGTAGGTCACATGTAAACACGAGAGACACTGTAATTTTAAAATGGATAGTATGGTAAGAAGGTAGATACGATCATATAATTCTAGAATAATAGTTATGACCTAAGTATAATGTATTAAACTAAAATCTATCATAATAACCATCCACGAAAGTGTATGATGAGAAACAAATACATCAACTCATGGGGTGATAGTTTACAAATATGCTTCAAGGATGAGTTCATTTCAAATTTAATAGAAAAGGATATGAATTATACTATCCAATTAAAATATTAATATCTTTAAATATGGAAGTAATTACATATATTATAATTTAATGTCTTGTATCTATTTTAAAGAGGTATAACAAGAATTAAAATAGAAATTCTTGGTTAAGATAGTTGCATCATCTCTAAAGGACTTACATTCACATACACCTTAGGACTTATAGGATGGAATTTTATTGATTTGAATACATCTAAGAGGTGAAGAGAAATGTCTAAAAGTAATTTTTTTAGAGTTTGGTTGAACAACATGGATCATGGATTTTGATTAATTGGGGATATTTGGTTTCCTTATATAAGAGAGGATAGAGGTACACATATAATTTCAAAATGTTTTAAATTAATATAAATACATTTTTTATGTTTAAGCGGCACCAAATTGATATATGTTGATGTTAGGGTGAATATATGTTTAGATAATATAATATAATCAAATTGAAAAATATTTAGCTGATCTTATAACCCAAATCACTTAGTTTTAACCCCACAAGAACCATTTCTATGATTATAGATATATCAAATTTGTTTACACTATAATGGCCACAAAAGTTACTATAGAAGGATAATTGATATGTAAGTTAAAAATTGATGATATTAATAAACATATCCTAATAACACAATGAATTATAATATTTCAATTAATATGACATAAATTTTAAAAATTATTATTTAAAATAAGATACCTTTAAATGTCATTTTCTAGATATTTTACAAAGTTGAGTTTAAAAAATATCATGATTATAATGTAATACAAATATAAAATTTTTACGAATAAAAAATAAATTATATTGTTTTCAAATAATTAATGGAACATAATAACTCATCCATGAAACATTACTTTGTATGTTTTAAAAATAACATACATGATATTAGTATTGCTTTCCCAAACAATGTGTTTGGGTTTTATAAGTATTTAAGGTAAATATTTTATAAATAAAAATTTCAAAAATATTAAAATGACATGAATAGTTTATTAATATTAAAAATAATTATTTAGTATAATTAATGGATTTTTAACCCATGTGAAATCTTATTTGTCATATTAAATTCATGAAGGTGAAAATATGGAATTATTATTAACTTTAAATACTATAATGGTGTTTATAAATGAAAAATGGATCCTTGTTTGATGATAAATAGAGGATTAGGGGTGATCTCAGGTTTTTAGAATAATTATCCAATCAAAACACTAGTTCAATTAATTTCAAACAATACCAAATAGATATTTACCTCTCAACCATGAAGCTAAATTATTATTTTATTTCACTAAATATTATTTAATATTCTTGTCCTACTTTAGTGAGGAAATATAAAGTAAATTGGGACATGATAATTTTTAGGCTAACCCTCACTCGGATACTTTTATGTTCCATGAATCAATGCTGTATCATGCACTAAATCACTTATGGGATCACTGCTCTTCATAGGGGGAACTATAAATACAATGGTTCAAGTTATATCACTCGTTGCCCAAGATCACTATATAATGATGTTTTAAGGACACCTCACTAATTATCATGGGTTAATCCAACAAAAATTGATTCTGATTCTGATTGTTAGTTGAAAGGATCACATTCACACCATTTCTATACATGTAGGTCCCTTACCCAACATTTCATGCATGGAATAAATCATAAAATGTATATATATATATTCAATATTGATGTATAACTAAGTTTATCCATCATAATATATGAAAACATTTTTCATGAAAAATCACATATACTCATTCTAGTGATATTTATGAATTCCCTTAAAATTACTATTCTCAAAACAAGCATATACTTCATTAGGAATAGTATTCAATGGATGCTAATTGCTTATTTAATAATTTCCTATGCATTTCCTAGAAGAACATTTTCTTCTATATAGATATCTAGATATTAAATATGATCTTAGGTTTCTATCTAAATAAATATCAATTAATCCCCACTTCTTCAAATAAGTGGTTCATGCACACAATCCGCTGTACTATAGTCAATATCCTTATAGGGTATCAAAACCACAAATAACGCCATATTTTCTCCTCCATGATTACATCTAAATTAGGAAAACAATAACTACATCATAAAATTCTATCTCCACATTAATAATGGATTAATTATTTAATAAATACAACAATTATAATCCTATAAATCACCACTAATATTTACTTTTATTATGATGTAAAACTGAGTCTCAAGATGCATGGATCATTAAACATCCAACACATTAATTGACTGATAATGCTCTTCAAAACTTTTTGTGTCAAAAATTAAAATGAATTACACCAAAGACTAGGTATGATCCCTATAGTTTGTTCTATAGAATCATCCCCAAAACACCCTTCAACATGTCCATTACTATATCTTGTTTTCCAGGATTCAACTCAATGTTGAAAAACCACATTCAAAAAAAATACATCACTATTGAATTCAACACAAAATAGTATTATTCAATGTGTTATATAAGAACACTCAAACCTCACCACACAATGGGAAATAGTGTGTTCACTTCTATTTTGTATATTTTTAATTATATATCATCTTTATAGTACAATATCGGCATGAAGAATTATTCATTGTCTTGTGGAATTTTTTTTTCTTTGTTACTCCAAAATGCCAAACACCATGGCCTTTGTCATTTCTTCTGGCTGTTTAGGATTGAGAATCCTACAATAAACCAAAGATTAATTACCATTTCTGTGGTCCTTACACATTGTCTATATTGGAATCTTTTTTACCAGTTCCTCAAAATAGGAAAATACATCAACCATATCCTTTCAAATGACCATATTATCTTTGGACATTTTACACAGGTGCACTAGAACGCTATCTTGATGACCACTACATCATTTTCCATTTAAAGTATCATTTTTTGGGAATTATTTTTAAACACATCCTATATAATGGTTGTGGAATCACCTAGATTCATTCACCACCATCACCACACCACCAGACTAGTGTGTGGTCTTTCTCATGTTTAAAAACATCAACACAATTTGGATTGAGATAAGGAATGGTCCTCATATACCTTCTTTATTACTGATTCAAAATTATTTGTCCCTCTTTTCACCGTTTTGGATCTTTTTGGAATACCTATTTACTTTCATTTGTCCTTAATATACATTTCACTTTTTTTAGATAAGGAGTCCAACATAACAACCTTCAACCACCAAAATGCCTTTTATTCAACTCCAAACATCATGCAACAAATCTCAATGTTAAAAATCCACCAAGAATCACCTATTATATTCAATAATAATGTTATTAAAAAATAAAACACTTATTTTCATTAGATTCAACTCATTCCTTTGAGATTCATAATAATTTCTCCCATTGTATATTATTTAAAAGATTCCATTTCACATATTTCATGCCCTTCATAGAAATAAAATTCAACGGTACCATATTATTTATTCATATTTGGGAATTTAAATTGAATCTCAAAGAACACCATTTAATGGTATCATCTCCATTTGGATTGAAACCATTATCCCCTTGATTTGTGGGAAGAATATCCAATAAATATTATCTCCCCTACTATCTTCATCATATAAGAGGGCTCCATAGTTATATTCAAATCCCCATATAGGGATTTTGGGAACACATAATCTTATGTAATATCCCACTATAACAAAGAATAATTTTATTTTGGCTTCATCCACATATTTTTTTTCTAAATACACTGAATAAATTATCATGTTAGAATGACCTTCTCCAAAAAATCATTTATACCAAAATTCATATTTATTACATTCTATCTACAGATTAAAATTAGTGAACTTACCAAATATCCCTTGGGGTGTGGATAAATACTATAAAACTACTAAACTTATGAATAATTCCTGATATAAGAGTATTTATAGACATTAAAAGGGTTTCCATGTCACCTATAAAATACATAAAAAACTGATAACATTGGATCTTACACATATCAGGAAAAATCAATGATCTTCATCACAGTTAGGAACAAAATAGTCATTACATAACATTAAATCCAATAATTCGAGGATCATAAATGATGGTGAATTAATTTATATCACTCGATAAATAATTTATACTAATATTTATTCCAAGTAGTGAAATTTTAAAAAATAATACAATTTGATCTCCCTAAATTTTTATTCTACACAGGCTTCTAAAGATTCATACCGAAGATAATTTTGATCCATAATACTATACTTTTTTAAAAAAACCCCACATATAAAATATCTGATTAATTATATAAATATTCATAAAAATATTAAAAAAAGACATATGTGGATATTGGTACCTACAAGTCCCTTATGTTGACGAATTGGGATGGTCATGATAAACCGACCCATCACAATAAATCGTTCCTTTTCCCTTTTTTAGATATTTAGAAAGGAATGAAATCTTCTATTTATGTTATTTATCATTATTTGTAACTAGTAAACATGAAATAATTCCAATGTATTTACCTTACATGATACCACTTGAAAACTTTTCTTAATGTTTACAAGCATTAAAATCCTTTTACTATCATGAAATAAGCTGAAATTCCATCCAACCAAACATTCGAACCACTTCGATATAAGGTTGGAAGGGCATTCCCGATCCCCCTTGGATGAAATCCAGTTTCATACATCAATTTAATGAATATGAGAATGATTTTTCCTAGAAAATCTAGGATCAAATAAATAAGATTAACATGTGTAAGATAAAAAACTAAGTCTCAATAAATAGAAAAACTAATATAAATACAAAAAACTGGTGAAACCAAACAAAATATATACAAATACTTAAATTGGACCACGCTAACTAGAACACAATTTGACCTCTTCATCACCACCAACCACAAGACCAACCTACTCTAAGGTCGAGAAACCAAACTAGTAACCTCAAAATTCAATATATCTCAGATATACTGACACTAAATGGTATTAGTATGGCCTAATCTTAAACATCTCAACTGGTAATCACCAGAGAGTCCACACATTTCCTTTCCCGAAACAGCCCATAATCACTAGTTTGAAAAAAATTCATAAAACAAGGTTTTAATCAATATAAACAACCAAACACAATTTTTCAAAAATTTCAATTTTTAAACTAAAAAAATAACTATCCTTTTTAAAAATAGTTTCATCTTCCAGAACCCATCTAAAAACCAAACCTCAAATAAAAAACGAAGCTATATAAACAAAAAATGGTAGTGTAGAAACTAATGGATAAGATGAAAGTAGGAACAAATATAAAGAACAATATCCAATAATTAATAGATATAAATAGAAAAAATAGTTAATGATTTAGGTGAATTTATTGAACATCCTAGGGGATGTTTTAGGATGTACTAATGTAGGACTCACCTATCAGTGTATGGTGAAACTCCCTAGTGAATATCCAACAAGACACTACAAACCTGACAATCTTGTGGAACATCCCTCCTATATATATAATGTAAATGTGGGGCACCAACCCATCTTATCAAAGTCAAGAAGAAACCATCACTCAAAGATCTAAGATATTCCCCCTAATCCCATGGTAATAATAATAATAATAACACTAGAAAAAAGGTGGTATAAAAACCACAAGCAAGAGCATTCTCACGCACAATCCATTAGAGAGGATCCCATTCAAGGTTACAATGGTCTTAATACTATAATGTTCTCATGAATTATTCACTGGAGAAGATCTCATCCAAAATTTTAATAGTCTTAAATTATAGTCCACATATCAAAAAGTAGCATTAACATCCATTTTTTTCACAATCATTTTTAAATTCCAACTAGGACTTATCATACTTGGGTTTTCAATAAATTTTACAAAATATTACAACATAACCACCATGAATAAACATCACATATCTTCCAAATTAAATAAATAAAACATGACAAGTTACCAATTGGGCTTTCTAAACACATCACATTGAATCTAGATTTTCAAGACAACATAATGTGCCAACCAATCATTTAAAATTTTTAATGAAAAATATATAACCAATAAATTTACAAACTAATATAAAAGTAAATAAAATATACCACTTTCATGAGAACAATAACAAGAAAACCCTTATGCTAGAAATCCAAAACGGTATTTCTAAAATATAGGGTAAACATGCAAAGATATAGAATGTGCCAAATGGGCCCTTAAACGACCTTTACAACTCATGTAACCAATTTGGAAGACACAAAAAATGATCACATAAATGCCAAAACATTACCATGTGAAAAAATAATTTAGAAATTCATAAAGAAAATTGATTCCATTTTAAAACACACTTCACATAAATATTATAATTTTTAAAAACCATTTAAATGAAACATCACTCATTTATAATCAAAGTAAACGACCCAAAAATTAGTATTACACCATAAATGTCTCAAATTTACCCATATAACACCCAAATAATAATCCTACATTATTATAAAAATATAATGAATGGATAATAATACCAAAAGAACCCAATATCACTTAATAAACTCAAATGAAATTTTGTTGAACACTATACATGTGTTAAAAAATAGGAATATTTAACGAATCCTTTGAAAATCCATGTTACACCAATTATCAATTATCCAAAACATCAAAAAATTTATTCCAACACATCACAATAAAGGTAAACACATTTATAAGTCATTTAGGAAAGATTAAGAATCAGACTGAATGTGTCGGAATGAAAATTCATAGAAAAACCTACATCAATGATGTGGGAACTCAAACAAACTTCTGAAGAATTAATTTCCAAACCCAAGACACAATTAAAACACCCTAAAATCTATGAAATTAAATCATACACCATCTCTAACTACTAGACTTTTTCCAAGAGGGAAACCCCACCAAGAGAGACCATGAACTAAAGAGCTAAGAGAGTAATATGAGGAAAATTATAAAAAATATCATGAACTAATCTTAGGGGCCTTCATGGGGATTCAAATATTGAAGGGGATTACATGAGGAGAATATTGGAGGACCACCATGATGTGACTAGGTCAAACAAGGGAGAGAAAAATCCCAAAAAGGGTTTAAATGATCAGAGGGGAAAACATGGAATATCACGTTTTTAAGAATCTTTGAAACTATCACGGTTTGGATACATGGTTTGAAAAATATTCACCAACCATGCACCCTCTACTGGATAAATGAGACACCATGTACAATTTGGCTACATGGCCTCCCAAATCCTGCACTTACTATGACAAATTTTACTACCCAATTATTGTACCATACTGCATGGTTTTCACAAATTTTACCAACTCCTAGACCTTACCCATGGAAACCAAAAACATTTCAAGGATACCTGGGTGAAGCCAGATGATTTCACATGATCGTGCACTAAACGTTCACTCCTACATCTAAGACCAAAGAATTCATTTTTCAATAGAAACTCAAAAATTGAAACTAGGATACAACCCGAACCTCAATAAAAGGATCCAAATCAACAAGTCTAATAAAATTAATGGATTTACATTGTTGGGTTTTGACAATTACCCCACCAAAAACACTGTTAGGACGTAAAAAGTCATGCATATTAATGAAAAACAATACTGAGACCCAAAATCAGAAATAATCAGAAAAAACCATAAACCTTAGGGTGAAATTTAAAATCACAAGTCATATATAATCGATTATGAAGAAAACACTTACAAGAGAAACAATGGGAGAACATTGAAGGGTTCTCCCCAACACAAGAATTGACTAAAATGATCAGTAATGAACTTCCAAAAACATCACCTCGAGGTGCCAAATGTTGGAAATTCCTAGGACACAACCCTAGGTCTACCGAAATGGGAACTCCCATCATGAGATATTCAAACTTCTTAAAACCAATTAAACAAAATTACCACCATAAGTGAGAACTATTAACAGAGTAAAAAACCCTCTAATTTGAGGGGAAATTACAAAAATGAAACTCGATCCGAACAAGGAACAAAAAAAACTTAATAAAATCTATTTCTGCAAGAATATATTTCTCTAAATAATAGAAACTGAAAACTAAAATAGACTCACAAGAGGCTAACCATTTAATGATCAGCATCGAAGGCACATGATAGGGTTATAATGAATCAATTCTACAAATATTCTTACAATGAAAATATATGTTCATATTGAGTAAGAATCTATGATCAAAATCATAAATGTTCTCTATCCAAAAAAATGAGAGAAAATATGGGCCATGGTTCCCCCAAAACCTGGTGATTCTTGACTATGTGCAATATTCACATTGAGGCTTGTGGATTGATCCTTGATGACTGAATTGCTCAGGATATCACAATATGGAACTAAAATATACTAATAAAAAATTATTCTCTTGGAAATTATCCCTACAAAACACCTTAAAATGACCCAACTAACAACATTTGTGTAATGTGTATGGAAAATTTTTACAAGAAAGTTTGAAATGACCGAACTGAACACACTAAAAACATATGAGATAATGTTCTAGTGAACAAGAGCCCATAACCAATGAAGGAGACTTCCCAATAATTGGTTCCTCTATAATACATATGTCTCTATATGGGGTTATCTCATGAGAACCATATACCATCAAATGAACCCCAAAATTTATCTTAGCTATGAATGCATAGGAATGCATCCTCCACTAACTCTTCAAAATGAACATCATTGGATGAATGGAATCCCTCCTTGATATATGGGAAAATACCCCAAACAAGGGGAAGATAATTAAAAATATGCTTTGAATCTATATTATAAGAGAAGGAAACCAACTCCTTAAAATGCTCAACATAGGCCACAACTGTCCAATTTTCTTCTTGAATACTCATGATCTCTTCCAATTTTGTTATCTAAACCTCCAGATGTATAGACCATAAAAAAAATAGACTTAAACACTCCCCAATTCATCCCATATTTAATAGATGATGGAGAAATAACTTTCCAATAGTCTAATGTTTGACCCTCAAATAGACAAAAAACAACACACATTCTAACAGATTCAGGAGTTCCCAATTATCTGAATACACTATCAACTTCCCCAGGCCATTCCACTACATCTAATAGACCCCGACCACCAAAAAAGATTGGCAACAATAGAGAGGTGTTACAAACTGTGAAAGACCCACTAGACACTTTAGGGAACTTTCTATGATGCATATTCTGAATTTCCCAAGAAATACCAAACTAAAATCAAAATCAATCCAAAACACAATCGAAATGAAAATATCAATCCAAAATTACAGGCTAAAAAAACAATGACATACCAGCACAACCAGGAATTCTATTATAAAAAACCATCATTTTTCACTTATAAATAAAATACTCCTTCTTTCAAGGCTAATTTCCCATCCCAAAGGCTACTATTCAAAAACAAAACCCACTTCTCAAATAATGTTTTTTTTCTGAAATCATTTTCCCTTTGAAAGACCATTTTGGAAAAACCGAACGAGCCCTTTGAGTTTAAAAGCCCACCCATGAGATCTTATGAACTACTGTATATAGTTTTATCCCACTTCTGATTATTCCATCCATAATCACATTCCAACATGGTCATTCCACACATACCAACATATATGTGGGAATTCATCAGGAATACCATGGGTCACCTATGCCATTTTATTATCAAATCCGAGGATTCAAAAAATTTACAATCTAAAAATAATTCCCATATATCCCATTATTTCAAATTCTAAATAACATAAATTAAATAATTTTTATTTCAGAAAAAACGTTCATTTTAGAATATTACTCACATTATCAGAGACCAAAAAAATAGAACTCACACCAAAATACCAAAGTGAAAAACAAGTGGCAGTGCCTAACTTGGTGACATGGTTATTGGGACTTTCCCTAAGTAAGAATTAAGAACTATGAGGATCCTGAACCATGTACTCGGACTCTACATGGGTTCTATCACACTCGGGTCGAGGTATGTAGCCTTTGTTTATGCCTTTTTATGTGTTTAAGTGCATGCGATGAGTTGGGAAGAGGTTGGGAGAGTTTGGAATGGTTTTGGATGAGTTTGGAGGCTTTTCAATGGGTGCACGATTTGAGAATGATTAGGGGAATCCATGTAGATGCTCCAGGAAACCATGCATGGGGAGACAATAGGATTTGGATTGCCTGCGCACGGTTTAACAAACCATATAGACCCTTTCTCTCGAGGCAGTAGCATGCACACAGTTTTCCAAACCCTACAGGCTAACCGTATGACCACTTAAAAAATAGGGTTTTAGTTTTGGGGTCCATCAGGCCTAACTTATTTCACTCCAATATTCCTCCCACTTGAGCCTTAATCAGGTTCTTCAGTTTTCACAGGTTGGAGGGGCTCTCCCACACATTTAGAAAGCATTTTGAAGAGGTTTCTTGGTGGATTGGATGTGGTTTCTCATGGGTAAGTATCTCCTCTCGGTTCCCTTGTGTTTTCCTCTAGATTTATATCCCCCTCTAGTGGTTTTGTAGATCTACACATGTTTTGTGTAGATATAGGGTTGTGGTTACTTTGGATATTTATTTTAAGGCATGTGAATGCGAGGGAATGGGATCTAGAGAGGTTTTAGTGGTGCGTTTTCCAGATTTGAGGTGTGCTTGCTTGTGGGTCAATTTTTAGGGAACCCTAATGGTATGTGGCTTCTCTCTAGACTCCACTTGGTTAGAACTAGTGTTTCTTTGTAACAAATAATTTGTTTTTCTGAAAAATTAATTGTGATTTATTGTGTGAAATTGGTAGGAAATCTCTTGGGTGATGTTTAGGGGAGTTTTGGGGAAAAGGGGGTTTTACGGTGAAATACTATTGTTGTGGATTTTAAAATGGAATGCTATGATTGATTTTTGAAATGATTTATGGAAATGGTTTTCAATTAATAGGTTGTTTTATTGAAATGTGGTTTGGTGTGGAAAATGGTTTTCAATAAATGGACGATTTATTGAAGTGGAATGGTATGCGATGGATTTTGTTGATTGCATGTAGTTGTGACCTTGGTGAGTTTATGCTTGGATTAGCTTGATTGAAATGTTGTGTGTAAGTGGGGAGGAAGTCTCACTATAAATGGCGATGTATAGTGGTCAGAATAACCACCATGTGGTTAGTGGTCGGGAAGTACCGCTAGTTTTTAATTGGTGAACTGGTTGGGTGGATGTACCACCATTTTGGTTATTTTGGTGTGAATGGGTGAACGGGTTGGGCGGAAGTCCAACTATTTTTGTTGTTTGTTGTGCATTGCTTTGCAATATGGAAATTGTTGTGATAACATGTAAATGATGAAATGGTTTGTGGCATGTTTTCTTTGGCTTTCCCTTGGTTCCTTGGTTTGGGTGTGATGGCTTGGTAAGGTCTTGTTTGGCTTAAGGAAATGTTTTCACTAATGACTATTTTATATAAATTGTTTTATATAAATGTGCGAAATGTTTTATCCTAGTGGCGTGTGTAGGGAAGTAATTTGGGGAAAACCTACTGATTTTTAGTACTCACCCACCTACTTTGGCACTGTGATGTATTTGTAGATGTTGTGTACCATGCCATGGGAAAATGTAAGGCATCTCCCTCCTTTAGTGTAGCATTGGGATTTCATGGTGAACCTTGGAGCTTAGTGTGGAGCTGTGGTGGTGTCATGGCTTGTGGTGTTTTGTTGTTTGGTTTCCGCATTGTACTTTGATGCTGTTTGGACATGTCTCGTTGTATTGGTTTTGGGATGTATTGTGGAACAACATGGTTTTCCTTTGAAAATACTTGCTTGAATGTTTTATTGACATCCATCATGTAGTGATTGTTAGTGGAATGTTTGGTTGGCCTTGTCTTAAGGGAAAATCATTCCCCAATTTGTTCTCGGAGCCCTTGACATTTATTTCTAGCCTTTGGCACCATGGGAATGTCTTTTAAGGCCATGTAACCTTCACTGCCTCCTCAAGGAAATGAGGTAGGGGTGGGGTGTTACAAGTGGTATCAGTTTGTTCAGTCCTTATATTTCAAGTGAGAGCAGTTGTTCGGTCGCTTTGGCACCTTGGTTTGGGAGTTGAAATTCGTTGTAGTAAATTTCTTGAGTCGGGATGTTAGCAAGGTGTAGGAATGTCAAAACGTGTTATGTATAGCATAAAAGGACGTAGTTAACCTTCTTATGATGAACATCAAGTTACCAAGGAATGAGGTACATAAGTGTTTTGGAGACAATTATAGTCATTGGATATCTCATTGTCGTGGGTGTAGCCAATGAGATGAGCATGGCATGCATGGTACAAATGACTTCCCACTAGGATGCATATTTCATTGGGCATAATGATTTGTGGGCTGAATTGAGAAATAGTTTTGAAAATGTGTGAAATTTTAATGTGAATAAATTTAGTATTTTGAAAATGGTTTGGTTTTCAAAATGGTGAAACATGGAAAATATGGAAAGGTGGAAAGCCTCATTGTGATAGTATTGTGTAATGTTATTTGAAATGGGATTTTGTGATGTCTAAAAAGTGAGACTCATGGTAGTTTGTTTTCTGTTTATTGAAATGGCACTGGGAAGGCATTGTAGTGACTAACCAGAAGTGGCCGATGAGAATTTGGTTGCACCTGAGCCCCAGGTGAACCAGCATCTAGTGCAAAGTATAGTGCAAGCTTTCTACATTGTGGACAGTGGAAATAAAATGGATTAACTAAGTTATGTGGATCATGCAGTTGAGTTTCAAAAGAAGAATCCACCAATCTTTAGGGGTGATTCAGATATAGAGGGGGCAGAGGCATGGTTGAATAGAATGAACATGATTTATGAGTTCATGGGAACACCGGTAGAGTTAAAAGTGAAGTTGGCCATGTATATGTTGATAGATCATGACCTTCAGGGGTGGGAGTTGGTAGTCCAAGCGGGGACAGACCAGGGTATAATGTGGGAAGGCTTTGAATAATTTTTTAATAAAAAATTCTACCCACACATGTTTAGAATATAGCGCATGACTAATTTATTCAGTTTGAAGCAAGAGCATATTTCTGTGATGGAGTATGCTGCTAATTTTATGAAGTTAGTGAGTTTTGCATTAAAGGTGGTGGGTAGCACGTCAATGAATGCAAGGATATTTGAAGCAAGGTTAGGGCAAGATATTAGTTCCAAGATAGTGGTTTTGTGTATAGATGATTACACAGAGATGGTGAATAGAACCTCGGTGGCTGAGCGGGTTCTGTTGGGCGCTTCGGGCGGAGGAAGTATGGTGGTACCCATGGGGAATAGTGGGAACAATAATTCTAGGTTCAAGCGGAGGAGGGACACTTATTCCGAGGGAGTGAATATAGCATATAATCTGACGACATGATCAATAAACCTTCATCCGAAGCCCGAGAGCAAGCTGGGATGTTTTCAGTGTGGTTCTACGAGCCACATGAAGCGAGATTTTACTTCACAACCTCAAGCATGTCATAATTGTAAGAAATATGGCTTCTGTAGGATTATTGTTGGAATGATTCATGGTCAGGTTCAAACGATACTTCTCAGGGATCGCTGACGTCCTATGCTTAGATGGGATGGGGGCAGTAGCATACTGCTTGACAGCAGGGTAACGTGGGTCATGGTGATTCTCAGAATACCATGACACCTCAGTAAGGAAATAAAGAGCAGAGAGTGGTAAGTAAACATGTGTTTGGAGCTGAGCAGGTTGTGGTGGATGATCATTCGGGACCATCCACAATGCGAGGTACTGTTCTTTTAAATTCTACCTTAATGTAGGTGCCGTTTGATACGAGTGCTTCACACTCTTTTATTACTGCATGTGTGGTTAATTTGCTCAGTTTAAGGGTAGAAATAATTCCCCCAGTTTAAAAACATCAAACTCTTCTGGGTTGAAGAGAGTGCCAAGCCTTCTTGTGTAGATCATGTTCTATCGTTGCGGGCGAGGTTGAGCTAATGTGGAATTTCTTAGTGCTTGGGATGGATGGGTATGATGTAATCCTGGGAATGGATTGGATGGTGGCGTTTAAGTCCCACATCGACTGTGATGCGCGGAAGTGGATTTTACGACACACGATGGTGTTAGTAATATATTTAGAGTAGAGTGGCATGAAAGACAGGGTTCAATAGGTTTGTTGGCACCAGAATTTGGCACGTTATCATATCAGTTGGAGGTATTGTCTTTGGAATCGGTAATGGGTGTTGAGCAGAGTGTTCTTCCGGTTGTGGTGGATCAGTTGTTGGTGAGGAAGGACAATATTCTTAAAAAATCATTCAGAAGTAGATATAGACATTATGAATATGTGGTCATGGCCTTTGGTCTAACGAATGTGCCAGCAGTGTTTATGGAATTGATGAATCAGATATTTCAAAGATATCTAGATTCATTTGTAGTGGTGTTTGGAGATGATATTCTGGTGTATTCAAAGACAAGGTTGGAGCATGAGCAGCACTTGGAGACAATGCTAGGGATCTTGGTGGATCATCCGTTGTATGCCAAATTGTCAAAGTGTGAATTTTGGATACATGAATTTTTTTTCTTGGCCATTTGATTTCTAAAAGGGTTGTTTTAGTGGATCTAGAAATGATATAGGATGTTATCTCGTGGAAACCACTAAAGAATGTGTTTGAGATATGGATTTTACTTGGTCTAGCTAGGTATTATCGGCGTTTTGTTCGTAATTTTTTACATTTGGATTTACTGATAATTGCTCTGACAAGGAATAATGTTCTATTCAAGTGGAATTAACAGTGTCAACAGTGTTTCAAAGAGCTAAATGGTCGTCTTACATCAGCACCAATCATGGTTTTTCCAGAACCAGGAAAATGGTACGTGGTGTATTGCGATGAATCAGGATCATGGTTGGGGTGAGGTCTCATGCAAGGGGATCATGTGGTTGCATATGGGTCATGGCAGTTGAGGGTGCATGAGAAGAACTACCCAACTCATGATTTGGAATTTCCATCAGTGGTCCATGCTTTGAAAGTGTGGCGTCATTATCTCTTCGGTGATAAATTTTTGGTATATACAGATCATAAGCTCTTGAAGCGTTTTTTCTCTCAAAGGGATTTGAACTTGAGGAAAAGGAGATGGATGGAATATCTCCAAATGTTTGGTTTTGACTTGATGTACACACCAGGTAATGGAGATTTTGTGGTGGATGCATTAAGTAGAAAATAATATGCTCAGGTGGTAAAAAAAGAATTGAACTAGTGGCAGTTGATGTTAGTTATAGCCGATATGTGGTTGGAATGTGAGAAACAGGGGGGGGGGGGCGAGTGGTCTTATTTCTGGTTTCGTTGATTCCTAAATTGGTTGTCATGGTTAAAGAGGCACATGTATCTAATTCTGAGTGTGTGACCATGGGGTTGAGACTCAATGGTGGGGAGACCATTGAGGGTTGGAAACTAAATGGAGATTCAGTTTTGTGTTTTCGGAATCAGATGGTTATACCAGTTGCTTGTCAAGAGGATCTTCTCAGTGCGTATCATCATTCCAGGTGGGCAGTTCATCATGGAATTCAGAAAATGTATAAAGCATTGGAAGCACAATTCTGGTGGGATGGTATGAAAATAAGAGTGGATGAGTTTGTTTCAAGATGCTTGACTTGTCTGTTGGTCAAGGAAGAACATCAGAGGCTAGCAGGAATGTTGTAGTCTTTACCAATCCCCATTTGGCAGTGTGAGAAAATAGAGATGGAGTTTGTCACAGGTCTCCCATGAATGGTCAGAATGAACGATGCCATTTGGGTGATAGTGGATCAGCTAATGAAGTCAGCCCATTTCATCTCGATTCGTGAATCTCATACGGTGGAGGAACTATCCAAAAATATATATCCAGGAAGTTGTAAAGAGGAATGGTGTTCCAGTTTAATTTGTATCTAATAGAGATCTGAGGTTTACATCTCCTTTCTAGAAATCCTTACAACAAGACCTTGGAACTAAGTTGACTATGAGCATGGCCTATCACCCTCAGACAGATGGTTAATCCAAGAGGACGATACAAACATTGGAGAATATGTTGCGGTATTGTGTCATGGATTTTGGTGTCTCATGGGAGGAGCACTTGTCATTGGTTGAGTTATTTTACAATAACAATTACCAGGTATCGATACATATGGCTTTGTCTGAAGCGTTGTATGGGTGGCCGTGTTGTTCTCCACTATGTTGAGTAGAAACAGGTGAGTCCTCGATGGTTGGACTGAGCCTTGTCCAGGAGACTACAGAGAAGATCAAGTTGATAAGGAGAGAATGGAGAGGTCTCAGAGTTGTCAGAAATCGTATGCGGATCATTTTAGACGATCGTTGTTGTTTTTGGTGAGTGATCATGTTTTCTTGAGGATCTCTCCTAGGTTGGGACATCGTCGGTTTAGGAAGTAGGGAAATTTATCTCTTTGGTATATTGGACCTTTTGATATTCTTGAGCGGGTTGGTGAGGTGGCTTATCGTTTGGAATTTCCACCTAGGATCAGTGCGATGCAATGTGTTATTCATGTGTCGCATTTGAAAAAGTATCAGCCGAATCGTGACCTTGTGATTCGATGGGTTCATGTTGAACTAGAACCGGATGCTTAATTGGTGCACGTGCTAGTGTGGGTGGTGGATAGGAAAGATAATGTCTCGTGTGGTAAAAGAATCTATTTAGTTCATGTTTTGTGCTAGCATGGTCAGATTTAAGAGGAGTCTTGGGAGCAGGAGAAAGACATGGTCGAGCAGTGGCCCATGCTCTTTTGGCAAAGGGCAGGTTTATTACTTTCCGAGGATGGAAAGTCCAATAGTGGGGAGAATGTAGCACCCCTGGTTTGAGTTATGTATCATTTTTATGCCTTTTAATGTGTTTAAGTGCATGAGATTAGTTGGGATGAGGATGGATGAGTTTGGAATGGTTTTGGATGCGTTTGGAGGCCTTTCTATGGGTGAATGGTTTGAGCACGGTTAGGGGAAATTGTACGGATGCTCCAAGAAACCGTGCAGGGGAGACAGTAGGCTTTTCATGTCTTGCACATGGTTTGAAAAACCATGCATGGACACCATACATACCCTTACTCTCGAGGCAGTAATATGCACACAGTTAGCGCACGGTTTTCCAAACAGTGCGGGCTAACCGTGAAGCCACATAAAAAATAGGGATTAAGTTCCAAGATCCCTCGGGCTTAACTTATTTCACTCCAATCTTCCTCCCACTCGAGTCTCACTCAGGTTCTTCGGTTTTCAAGGGTGGGAGGGGCTCTCCCACTCATTTTGGATGCATTTTTAAGAGGTTTCTTGCCGTATTGAAGATAGTTTATCCCAGGTAAGTCTCTCATATTGGTTCCCTTGTGTTTTCCTCTAGATCTACACCCCCATCACTCGTGGTTTTCTAGTTATACACTTGTTTCATTTATATCTCGGGTTGTGGTTGCCTTGGATGTTGATTTTAAGGCTTGTGAATTCTAGGAAAAGGGATATAGAGAGGTTTTGGTGGTGCGTTTTCCAGATTTGATGTGTGATTTCTTTTGGGTCGATTTCTTGGGAACCCTAGAGGTAGCTGGCTTCTCTCTTGACTCCAATTGGTTAGAACTAGTGGTTCATTGTTACAATTAATTTTTTATGCTGAAAAATTAATTTTGATTTGTTGTGTAAAATGGGTTGGAAATATCTTGGGTGATATTTTGGGGATTTTTTGGGAAAGGGGGGGGGGGGGTTTAATGGTGAAATGATATTGTTGTGGATTTTAAAATAGGGATTTTAAAATGGAATTCTATGATTGATTTGTGAAATGATAGATGGAAATGGTTTTCAATAAAGATTTTGATTTATTGAAATGTGTTTTGGCATAGAAAATGGTTTTCAATAAATGGACGATTTATTGAAGTGGAATGGTATGTGGTTGAATTGTTTGATTGCATGTTGTTTTGACCATGGTAATTTGATGGTTGTTTTGGCTTGATTGGAATGTTGTGTTGATGTTGGGGGAAAGTCTAACTATAAAAGGTGGTGGATAGTGGTCAGAAGAACCAACATGTGGGTAGTGGTTGGGAAGTACCACTAGTTGTGAATGGGTGAATGGGTTGGGTGGAAGTCCCACCGTTTTGGTTGTTTTGGTGTGAATGGGTGAATTGGTTGGGTGGAATTCCCACTATTTTGATTATTTGTTGTTCATTGCTTTGAAATATGGAAATTGATGTTCTAACATGTAAATGATGAAATGGTTTGTGGTATGGTTGCTTTGGATTTCCCTTGGTTGCTTAGTTTAGGTGTGATGGCTTGGTATGTGCATGTTTGGCTTATGGGAATGTTTTCATGTGTGACTATTTTATATAAATTTTTTATATAAATGTGCTAATGGTTTTATCCTAGTTGCTTGTGTAGGGAAGTCATTTGGGTAAAACCAATGTAGTTTTACTACTCACCCCCTGCTTTGACACTGTTGTGTCTTTGTAGATGTCGGGTACCGTGATGTGGGAAAAGGTAAGGCATCTCCCTCCTTTAGTGGAGCATTGTGATGTCATGGTGGAGCTTGGAGGTTGGAGATTAGTGTGGATCTGTGGTGGTGTCATGGATTGTGGTGTTTGGTTTTTTAGTTTTCGCATTGTACTCTGAGGTTGTTTGGACATGTCTAGTTGTATTGGTCTTGGGATGTATTGTGGAACAACTTGGTTGTCCTTTTTGAATACTTGATTGAATGTTTTATTGACATGCATCATATAGTGATTGTTAGTGGATTGTTTTGTTGGTTTTGTCTTAAGGGAATATCGTTCCCCAAATAGTTCTCGGAGCCCTCGACATTTATTTCCAGTCTTTGGCTCCTTGGGAACATCTCTTAAGGCCAAGTAACCCTCACTGCCTCCTCTAGCCAACGAGGTTGGGGCAGGGTGTTATATGGGTCACTAATCCATGTGAGATCTTGACATAACACTGAATCACATCCACTTTCATTCCCCATCCACTCAAGAGGAAAATGAAAACAAAAGACTCAAATCATGAACTACCCCTAAAAATTCGTGGATGATAATGAAAAATGGTTCATGATTTCCTTCCCGTACCTACCTCCCATGTCCTGACAGTCCAAATATCTTATCTACCTAACTCCACAAATAACAAAGGCCCCTCTTTGATACGATTTTTTCATGAAGTATCCCAGGATTACATCTAACCTAATTTCCAACCTGGTCTGAGATAAGGCCCGGAAGGCATTCATAATACACATGGAATGAAAACTAGTGTCAGGTATCAATGTAATCAATATTGGAATTATTTTACCTTGATGAAATAGGATCAAATAAATAATATGAATTTGAAGAATAACCGCCAATATCCAAATATTAATAAATATAAAAACTAATCCAAATAGAACAATAGTTGACACCAATCAAATTGAATAAAAGTATAATAATTAGACCAAGACGTCCAGGTCTCCATGTGACCTTCTGGTCATAAACAATTACAAGATCAACCCACTCAAAATGTGAGAAACCAAACCAAAAACCTTCAATGGAAAAACAACCCAGGTCTACCAAAACTGAATCATATAAGTAGGGTGCAAGCATAAACATGTCAGTTGGTAATCACAATAGACTCTATGCATTTTCTTTCCCAAAAGATTTCATAAAAACTAGTTTGAAAAGATATTCATAAAATGAGTTTATAACCAATTCAAAGAACAAAAATACCTTTTCAAATATTTTTATTATTAAAAAAACACTGAAAATAATCCTGTTTACAAAAAGATTCAGCAACTAGAACTCATTTCAAACCAAACTGTAAATAAAAAACAATGTTAGATAATAAAATAGGGTTATCTAGAAACTAATGGAAACTAATCAAGCAGGAAAAAAAATAAAAAACCAAAATCCATCAAGTAGAAGATATATATAATTATTATTGAGAATTTCCTAAACATCCCCATAGTGATCTATGAATGTAATCAGTTTGGACTAACCTTAAAGTATAAGGTTCCAATCCATAGTCAATATCCAACTTGACACTCTAAACTAGCCAATATAGTGGAACATCCATCCTAGACTTATAAAGTCATGGTGGGTACCAACCCGTGTGATCAGGGTCGACAAGAAACCTTCACTCGACACTCTAAAATACACCCCTAAATCCCACAATAATAATAATAAAACTTAGAGAAACACAGTATAACAACCATAATGAACAATGTTTTCATGCACAATACATTAGAGAGGATACCATATAAAGTTCCAATGGTCTCAACACCACAAAATTATCATGTATGAAACACTTGGGAGGATCTCATCGAATGTTATAGTCGTCTAAAATTATAGGGAGAGTATTACAACTAGTATAAAAAACCCCTTTCTTTTGCAGACATTTTTAAAGTTCAACCCTAACTCACCCTACCCAAGTTTTGAATCCATTTTCCAAAATATTAAAACATTCCCACCGATCCCACACATAAAATAAGTTCCAAATTAAATTCATAAAACATAAAAAGGTATCAATCCAGACATCACAACACATCACATTAAAACTATCATTTCAATACATCCCAAATAGCTGACAAGGCCTTTAATTTTTTTCAAACGAAAAGAATTAACTAAGAAATATTGATACCAATACCAAAAACAATAAAAAATACTTATTTCATGAGAACAATACCAAGAATACCATTACATTTCTTAACCAAAATCCTTTTTCCAAGCCAAAGTATAAATATAATACAACATTGAAATTAAAAAATGCGCCCTTACACCACATGCACAACTGATGAAACCCATTTGGAAAATAGACCAAAATGATCACATGAATACCCTACCATTACCATGGAAAAATAACATTTCCAAATTCATACGCACACTGAATCCTTTTAAAAGAACACATCACATCACCTTTTTAATTTTAAAACACATTTTTAAAAAAACATCTCTCATTTCTAAAATAATACAATAACCCACACATAAGTGTTTCACTAAAAAGTCACTAATTTTCAAATAGAAAAAACAAATCATAATCCAATATTATTATTAAAATACAACCAAGTTTTAATATTACTAAAAGAAACAAATTTTTCTTTCAAAACACAAATGAAATTTTAGTGAACTCCTTTCGTGCATTCAAAACTAGAAATAATTAAATAATCCCCTGAAAACCCATTTCCAAATATCTTCTATTATAAAAACCGATAAAAATATTTATTATAACACATAATAAGAAACTAAAACACATTTATAAATTATTTATTAAAGATCATGCATCAAATGGAATGTGATGGAAATGAAATGGATGGAAACACCTAACTCAACATTGTGACAAGATAATATAATTTTAGGATAAAGAATATCTAAGACCAAGACACAAACATAACACTCTGACATCAAATTTGTTGACTCAATAGAAAATTTTCACCATTGGGGTTCTATAATGAAAGAAAACCCACCAATAGGTACAATTATCTTATGATTGGATGGGAGGAAGATGAATAAATAAATCAGAAATAACAAGAACTCACCTTCATAACCCACAAGGAACTTCAAAAATGGACGAGGAGTAAGGGAGGTGGAGCTTGGAGGATCCCCTAGTGCAACTAGGTTGAACAAGGAGGAGAAATCCAGAAATAATTTTTAAATATCAAAGGTGAAAGCATGGAATTTAATGTTTTTAAGAATCTAGACAACTCATATGGTTTGGATGCATGATATGGAAACCATGCACTAACTGTGCACCCTCTTCTGGACAAAAGAAGAACCCTACAAGGTTTGGATGAATGGAATTCAAACCATGTGCTAACTACTCATAATACAACTTCTTGATTCCATAACCAATCCAAAAAGTTAATGCATGGTTTTCCAAACCATGTATAACTCGTGTGCCTAGGCCATGGACACCAAAAGAAGCCCCACAGTTAACTGGGTGAATCCATTCAGTTTCCCCTTAACATGTGCTAACCATGTTCCCTTTTCTTCTAATCCAAAAAGCATACAATTTAAAAAGAAACTAAAAAAATTCCAACTAGGAATCAACCTGAACCTCAATGAAAGGATCAAAATCCATGATATGAATAAAATAAAATAATTTGCAAGGATAGGGTATGAAATCCAGGGCTTTGGTGTTTCCACAATTATTGAATCGAACATATTCAAACAAGTAACATATTCTGTTTTGTCATAATTATATCTTACCAATTTATTTATTATCACTTTGATCTTCAAGTTTTTCTCTTTATTGGAGTGTGTGGAAATGTTTTTAATCATCTTCCTTAACTATCAAATGTTCCATACTGAAATTATTGTTTTTCATTGGTGGTATCTACATTACTTCCAAATATTTCACAATTTAAATAACATATTTCATTTTCTTCAAAATTTTCCTTCATTAAATCCATTTTATCTTATGTGAGTTTATATATAATGATTCGTTATTCACCATTAAGCAATGGACATTTTTATTCTAAAAACATAACCTATTTTATAGATTAATAGGAAATTTTCAAGTTGAGCGTTCTCTTTTTATGTTTTAGGATATGAGTGTATCTATATAGATTATTTACCCTTCCTTTCATTCCACATATTTAAAATCCATTCGATGTGAATCAATTTTGAATAAATATAACAATTACTATAATTTTATTACCTTTTGGGTCTCTTTTTTTGATGTTGGAAGTGTTGGAATTCTCCCAACATTATTGTTACCATTGTATTAGAAACATATACTCATGATTTACCTAATTCATC
The DNA here is from genome assembly GCA_963277665.1 of Viscum album. Classification (NCBI taxonomy): domain Eukaryota; kingdom Viridiplantae; phylum Streptophyta; class Magnoliopsida; order Santalales; family Viscaceae; genus Viscum; species Viscum album. Next base: position 213,222,607 of record OY728144.1, read on the forward strand.
TGTAATAGGAATAGTGTTTTTATTCCTTTATTACTAGAACAAGACTTCCTTATTTTTAATAGAAAAATTAAATTCTTCAACATTTCAAATCTAGATTTTTTTTTATTTTGAGGAATATTTTAGATGGTATTTCATCTTTTCATTTTAGGTATTTATCCTCTCCAAAATTTCTATAATTTTCTCCAATATTTTTTCTTAATTTAGAATCCATTTCCTTAAATCATGATACTACATATATAATTTTTTTCATCATATTAGGGTTTGATTGGTATGAAAATAACTATTAATTCCTACTCCATGGACCTTTGTTTCAATATTTCTTAGGATATATCTTCCACAATGTTATTTTGTTCTTTCATTCATGTATCCTATCATACTTATACAGATATTGAAGACTAGTTAATATTTTATAAATATTTTTTCCACATAAAAATATTCCATGTTAAAATAACAAAAATCATGTATTAATGTCTATTAATCTTTATTTTCATTATAAGATAATCCCATGGAATATAAATTTAATTGTGTTTCTTGTTCACCAAAAAAATCACAAATCCTTTTCATCTCTATGAAAGACTCTATATATTATATCATTTCCCCATGTGAGGGTTTGAATTATAAATTATAATATGCATAAAAATTTTCTCCCCATAGAATTAAGAATTTGGTATTACTTAATATTATATTATTTTTTCATTTTGAAATAAATAAATTTTTACTTTTTTTTTCATCTATTCCAAAAAAATTCAATTAAAAATTCATAAATTTATTGATATTTTAATGGTTTACATATTCATGTATATCTTTCTCAGAAGCCTAATTTAATTTCTTAATGAATGATGCAATAATTATGATATTTATTTTAATATTTTCATGGATAACTCTATGTTGGGTCAAAAAATAATTAAATAATCATTAACTTCTCAATGAACACCAAGATAATACCTAATAAAAGCAATGAAATCCTTTTTACATGTTATGAAACTATTTCAAAAAATTATATGAGAAATCATTTAGGATTAAATTTTTCATCAACTTTAAATCAAGTTATATATATAAAAAAGAAACAAAAAATTAACCAATTACTATGGTACCACCTTTTGTCCCTTCAATTAGAGTTTAGTGTGATATAACTCTTTGCAGTAGGGGTTAATGTTTAGATTTTAAGATTATGGGAATCATCCTTTTATGGAATGAAAAATATGGATTTTAATTTTAAATCACATTTAATAATGTATTTACAAGATAAACACTTCATGTACAATGAAAATAATATATTATTTGGCCAGATTGAAACACGAGAACTAGAAGTGAAGCTTCTATACATGTAATTTGTATATAATTTATAACAAGATATAGAGTTTACATATGTCACAATTATTTTCCCATAAATGATAAAGATGAAAATATCTCATAGGGCTATGTTTTTTATATAATATCCAAGTGTATAATATATGTAGTGATGAATTACAAATTCAAATGAATATTTTTACATCACCATAGAATCATTGGTTATAGTCATGAATGCTCTTGATCACTTATGTTGTTCTTAATTAATTGTACTTTAATTCATCTAGATATAAGAATTAATCTAAAATTCTTAATCATGGAATGGATAGAGGAGGGTAGGAGTGAGATTTATATCTCTTGATAGTTCTCTTACCCCCTAACAGAGTCTCACCCTATCTATTTTGAACAAAAATTTAGTCATAGGAAGGTGATATAATTATATATTAATTATGGTATGTTTAGGGCGTTGAAATTAAACACTAAACCCTTACCATCATTAATATTGTTCTTTGACTACATGTTTACTAATAATTATCTTAGGATTATTAATTTTTGATAAGTTTAATGAATTATTACTTGAAATATATATGATTTATGCCATTTCTAATTAGACATGTAAACCCCGAACGGTTTCCCTAACTAATATTTATCAATACTCTAATAATGATTATGTCCTAAATTATTTTCATTTCATTATAATATGATTAATATAATAAAAATAATATTATCCAAAATTTAAAATAAACCTTTAATATTTTTATTTACCTCCCATATTCAGTGAATAAATGTTTCATCAAACTACAGTGCTCAACCAAACTGAGTAAATATTATTCATTATAAAATTTTAAATTCAATACCTAAATTTAACTGATATTTTTGATAAAATGTGTTTTTGAATATAACAGCCAATGAGTTCAATCGAGTCAAGTCAATATGAGTATGTCATTACTCGATATTTAGGTTTTTTACTTGAACTCAGATCTCAAGAATGACTCGGCGCTCGACTGAGTATCAATTTACCATCTCATTCTTAAGCTCAAGTTTCACTCAGGCTCAATCAAAAAACTCATTTAGGTTCAAATAATTTCTATTAAGACGCTTTTTCGAAATTTTATTTAAAAAATATACCTCAAATTTGAGCTGAAATTTGAATTCCTACCAAAGATAAAATGGTTGAAATTGATGTTCAATAGATATAAATTTAATAAAAATATTATATCAAAAAAATTGATGCTTGATTAAGATCAAGATATACTTGATTATGTTTTAATAATACTTGAACATGAATCGAGTTAATACTAAAGTAAACTAAATTGTAAGGTTTACATCAAGAAACCTGACAATCTTTCCATAGAGAATGATGTTATCATTTTAACAACATCAAACCTCTAAGGAATTTTTACTATGTAGTATAAATATTTGATCTTGATATCTCAAATCAAGAAGGTTTCATGTTGTTTCCTTCAACACATATGCTAAATTTATAATTCCTTAACTTTTACAAGATCAATCTTTCATGTAAAACCCCATAAATATGGATATAAGAAGATTTATATATTCCATCAATGGTCCTATAATGTCATCTTCCATCACAGGATAGAATGTATAAATCAATTATCACATTAATATTTAATGCAATATCACTCTTGATGTACCCATCATATACCACCTCACAAAAAATTATGTTTTCATGGTTTTCAAAAATATATATTAGAATATGATTCATGATATTCACTAATTATGAAATTAATTTACATATATCAATACACATGTCCACATATATAAATATCCAATGACCAATGGAAAAGTGCATTTCCAATTTGATGGGTCTATTATTATATCCTCTTATATTGGAGATTACCAAGGCCGAACACCATGAGGAGGTGTGTTAATGTCTCATATGTCATAAAAACATAATTGACTTTATTTTTTGCGTATTGGTATATAATATAATCAAGACAAAAATCAAAATTTTAGAATAATGTCATGGAACCTCTAGGTTATCATAATAGTGGGAAATTCTATGAGCTTTTAATACGACTTATATTATAATCAATATGTAACATTAATATTTTATAACCAGGAAAAATCAAGATGTGATATGCAAATTTATTTTATATGATAAAAATGTACTCATGTACTATATATGATTATTTTGGGTTACCAACTCCAACTGACCTCCACACTTACTTGAGCCAAGTGGCAACAGTTTTAAATCCACATGGTCTCACATGATACCAATATATTTAATGAGATAATGGTTTTATTATGGGGTCCACGACATTTTACTTAATTGATAATATACTCATTATAACATCAAATAATTGAGAAACATCCCTCAAGAGATTAAATTTCCAAAGTATATTCTTCATCCTTTAGTGTGACCTTGAAAAAATAGATACATCTACCACTATAGTTTTACCATATTAAATTGTTATACAAGATTTACAACTAGGAACCACATAAATATCAACGAAGAATTTTCCAATACAAAATGATTCCTTTGAAACATTAGAAGCTCTAATATTCTAAAAATCCACTATAAAAAACAATATTTATATGGATTTAAACTAGAAAACTAGAGGCAAGGTTTTACCATAGTAAATGACTTGGTGTTTTCTAATCCTTTTAGAGACTAGTCATTCTTTACAGTAATATAAATTACCTTCTATGTACATATTTATATTGAATACCCATTTACAATCTAATTTATTTACATCAATATAAGGATTTATTAGAACACTATGGGGGTTTTGATTTGTAGAGAAAATATAAAAATATGTGGCTTCTTTCCATCTTGATGATTCTTGTCTCTCTATAGTTTCCATATGGGGAATTGGTTAATTATATCCTTCCAATAAAGAGTCACTATTATCGAGGAATATAATACCATACCGGTCTACTTATATTTCCTCTTGTGAGATCCTATGACGCACTTGTGTTTCTGGAATAACATATTCCATAAGGACATGTGAAGTCTATTCGTATACCAAACCATTTATATATTGATAAATAAATCCATCCATGTTAATTTTTATCATACTACCCTCCTTGTGGAATCAATACCATTCATGAAAATTGACATGTATAATTATGGTCACATTCTTCTCTGAAGGGTATTATAGGTAATACACCCTAATTTCCATGGGATACCATATATAGATACACTTCTTGCCTAAAGGTTATGGTTTTTCTCATTAGATATCCTTAAAAAATTCCTAACAACCCCATGCTTAAATAATATAACAATACATGATTCATTATATTCCATAACATTACAGTAGTGTCACTTGACATTTAGTTGGTACAAATTTTAGTAAGTATAATTTATTCTACAATTAATATCCCTAAAAAGAAAAAGGAATGATTTATTGAATCATCGTCAACCTTACCATTCCCAAAATGATATAGTTCCTCCTTTCCCTCACACTAACCCAATATGGTTTATAGGGTGGTCTGAGTTTAGATAGAATCCCAAACACCCATATATATTAAAAAAATTATTGGTTAAGATATTCACATCCTAGATCCAATTAAAGAACTTTATATACATACAAATCGCATTCTCCAATGAATTCATGAACTATTAGATCTTCCTAAAGGAATCAGACTTATTCATCCATAGGTAGATATAACCAAACATAATATATTCATCAATAAAAGTAATAAAGTGTGAGAAAATACCTCTATCCAATACATCAAATGGTCCACACACATCATTGTGATTCAAATCTAGAATCCCTATCACCATTTACCTTTAGCACCAAATGGTGGGTTTATCATTTTACTTTATAAACAGGTGTGAAATCCTTTATGTGGATTTATCTCAAAAGTGTATAAATAACCACCTTTATAGAGCCTTTTCAAATTCATCTCATTTATGTGGTGAGATGGTGATGCCATAACTCAGTTTTATATGATCCATGTGTGTCTGTTTCATTAGATATTTCAAAATTTTGGTTCTCATAATATTTTACAGAAGGGAGACTATTAAATTTTTACTTAACATAAAATATTATTTTCTTATAATAGTAGAAATTTTTATTTATAAATCTAAAAATAAATACATACATATCTAAATATGAAAATAAAATAATGTTCTTTGTAAAAATCGGCATGTAATTACATTTTGTTAAAACCAAATCAATATTATCAGTAATGTGAGATGTTAGTCTGTAACAGATTGAGTATATAACCCAATTCAATTATTAGATCATAGATCCGACTCATTTATGTTAATATTAAAAAATCGACTTGGTCCCTATATTTGGATAGAAATGTGAGAACCATAAGAAATATTTAATATACATCTTTTAGATATATAATGACTATACTCAATAATGAATTCACAAGGAGATTCCACTTGATTATTTGGTTTGGTGAAATTCCAATCCCAGTGGCCCTACTTTCCACATGAAAACAAACTAAATATTATGCCATAAAATTTATTTTGATCTTATTCTTCTTGGACTTATGGTTTTATGGATCCTTATACTTAGGACAATTCTTTAGAACATTTTCCATATTATTGTTATTTTTATTCACCATATTTATAGTAGGGTTTTCAAAACACATGTAATTATGAATATGGTGAATATGTGTGAGGAGTTTTGAGTGCCACTTATCACTATTTCATATATTATAATTTAAAACAAAATTGGAGACGTTTTTATGTAGTGTGGATAGAATGATATCTGTGTGTAGATCATTAGGGTTCTTAAAACCCAGCAAGTGTAGGTTCCCTATGTAGCCAATCGTCAGGAAAGAATGATCCCTATCTTGAACCGACTCTCAAATAAATCATGAAAAATAATTAATGAAGTTATCATATCTCTATGATCCCACTTTCTTATGATAGAGAACATTATGCAGAGAGATGATGATATTCACATCCATATCAATATACTTCATTAGAATCTCTTTGGAAAAAGGGGAGAAAATGAGTAATTGGAAACCCATAGAATAATCAAAATGCTTCAAATATAGAGGTAATTCTTCCCCATTATCCTCTTCTTAAATAATCTGAGGATGTGTGGCTTCCAGTATGTATAATTTTTGTTAATGGGGTAGTATAATGTGAATGTTTCTACACCATTCCTATAAATTTTCACTAGAGATATAGTTATTATTCTCATGTACATATCATAGTGATATTTTCTAATAAATTTTATTTTCCATTTATAATATTCTATAGATTATATTTTGATGATATTTTGATTACTAAACCGGATAAAATTTTCAAATAAACTATATTTCATTAATCTCTCACTATTTTAATAAACCCAATATACCTCACCACTTGATTTAGAATATCCTTTCTCATAGATATTATATTGGAATGAATCCATATTCCCATTCTCATTAACCATCCATGGGCCTAAAAATATATTTATACTATTTTTATAATGAATAAATTGAAAACTACATTAACTATATGTTAATTTATATTTTGAGTAAACGCCTAAATACTAAAATATTTTTTATTATGATTTTTTAAATATTTTCATCTTAGTTACACCATGATATTCTCAAAAAATTAACCCTTGAAGTAATTTACTATATTTCAACTCAAAAAATAAAGCTAAAATTTCCATTATAGTTGAAAGAACCCCAACAGAGTTTGGTCAATCACATAAAACTATTGTGTTGATTATAACACACAAATTAGAAGGATAATCCATTTTTTTTATAATTATATGGTTTTTTAAACTTATGTGTAAATAAATTCGTTTACCTCCTCGTGTGCCTTGTTAATATTTGAGGGATTTTACTTATGTTATTACCCATGTATGATAAAACATTTACACATAATAAAAATTTATTTTACTCCATTTTTAATTCTTGTTAATTCATTTATTAGGTGATCATAAAAGATTGACAAACATAAATAATTAATCATGAATATGATAGAAATAAAACATAAGTGTCATGATCATGATATTATATAATGGTTATTTTTTCTAGAAAATGAAAAACAATCCCTCAATCCTAGGGGAAAACACGTTGAACCATATCTAGGTTAATGATACAATATTACACCTTGTCTCCATTGTATCAACTTATTCGATTTAATAGAAAATCATTAACTCAGATCTCTTCAACTATCATGGTAGCACCATCCATATATAATGTTTTTCTCACATGAATATAAGGAGATAAAATATATTGGAGAAAGGGGGTTTACAAAAAACATTAGTGTATGAATGCCCTTACATAATAGGGAAGATGGGAAAACTCATAATCCATCGTTTAAATTTAATGAAAGTAAATTAAAATAATCCAATCAGGTAATATGAGAAAATATAACATTATGATAATCTATTAATGAGAACACATATGATATACAATTATAAATAACTATGATTAATTTATTAATTAATATATTTCACCACAAATTTATCTAATTAATTCAATTTATCTCAATTCTAGCCCACCATCCTTAACCTAACCACATATATAATTAAAATAATTACTTTCATTTATAATAATTTTTTATATAAGTATATTAATAGGAAACCATATGTTTTTATCTAAAATTTAACATGAAATTAAATTAAATATAAATTTGTTAGTTCTATGATATGTAGTGTACTGTAAAATTTAAAAAAACATGTAATATATAGTGATTGTGTCTCATTATATATTTAATTATTTTAACTATATTTTATTTGAAAATTTTCTACAACATAGATCACAACGTATTGTATTTTAATAATAAAATAATTTTTCTTTATCCAATAAATAGATCAAATTAATTGGTCTTGGGCGTGTTCCCTGCCGATGAATAAAATTGTTATAGAATTCATATTATCCAAAAAACATGGTGTGTGACACCATGTTAAACGATATTTCATTCCACATGTCATGTATCCAATAAAAAACATTATTGGGACACCTTTTGTACTCATATGTGAGATAACATGAAGAATACTTCATGTAAAGTGGTTACACAATATGTAGTTCTTTATGTCATGTTCCTTCTAATCTCGATCTACATACAAATTTAATCTATTTGGATATGAGATTCTATTTTCTCTAATATCTATCAATACATTGATATAATAGTGATAAATCAAAATAAATGACATGTGTATGGGAAGTAAACACCATGTACTCCATTTTTTATATGAAGGACCTTCAGAACCTCTAAATGGTAAGAATCAAATGCTTCATTATTTTTAATCATTAAGAAATTAGAAGGTATGTTAGTGAGAACAAATAAATAAATGGTATTATTATGTTAGATATTATTATGAATCAATATTCATGAATGAAATTAAAAAAACATTCAATCATTAAATGAATAATAAATAATTTTAAACCAACCATTTGGCCGCTTTGATAACACTTTTACGTTTCGAGAACAATAGATGTGTCCTTTGAATGTATGAAAAAAATCACCTTTTAGTATTTAATCTTTTTTAATAATTAATTTACATAGGATAAACCCCATTTGTAAAGAAAATAGTAGAATAATTGACTATATTAAAAAATAAAAACCACAAGATAAATATCATCACATATAAATTGTAATTAATTTATAACCTGATATATAATTTCCAAAACTCGTAATGCATTCATTATTGATTACTGGTTTATTATATATAATAAACCTATAGTCATGCTATAGTATCCAATTGTAGAGTTCTTCTTGAGGTGATATAAATATTTTTCAAAATCTACACGTGTTTCCATGGAACCACTGGGTGCTAATATGTACGATCTGGATCGCTTGTGTTGTTCATGGTTGATCACAACAAAATTATTCTCGAGAGAGGATGCACAATTGACGATTTTACCTTTTTATTGATGGAGGAGGGGGAGATAACTATATATCTAATGATCAATACATAGGTCTTTAGGAAGGGCCACTCTATCCATTATTCAAAATAAATTATTTCTTCTATAAGATGATATAAATAAATTTTTATTGTTGATGGTTTAGGCATGGAAAATAGCATAGTTAACCCTTTTTGTCTTTATAAATCTCAATTGACCCCTTGTAAAATAGAAATGATAATAATAATATTATTTTATAGACATATGAAATTCTTTATTAATATAAATAATTATCATTTGTACTAGTTTCAATTGGATGATTAATCACATTCAACCTTCCATCATTGTATTTTTCTAATTATTGAGTACTGAATATTTATTTAATAAATAAATATTATATAATTATTATCTGATAAAGATAATGAATATTATACTCATCATAATTACAAAAAATATAATAATAATTATTTAACTCCCTTATTATTTCAAATAACATGTGATTAAAATATAATGATAAACTAAAAACGAAAAAATGTTTATTTATTCAAACTTTTTAAATTTCATACAAGAATTTTTGTAATATTATATATATACTTAGTATGTTACCCTCTTGGACTATTTTTTAGTGGGATTATATCATACATTAATAAATTACATGGTTAGTGTCTAATAATATGTAAGAACCCATTAAAAGGGGTGGGGAGGCGATAACTCTAGATCACATGATCTCTCTCTCTGTCTAGTTTTAGAGAGTCTCACTCTCTTCATTGTGTATACCAATTAAATTTTCAAAAACTGATGTAATTAGATATTCATTATGGATGGTTTAGGGTTGAAATATTTCACACTAAAACATTACAGTATGTAATATTATTAATTAATAACTTGTCTAGTAATAATAATAATAATATTATTATTAATTTATTTACATGTGTATGAAATTAATAATGTTTTTAAATTTCATTTATCCCATTTCAATCAGACCGTGAAGCTTGATACACACCCCTCATCGAAATTTATTTATCCATAAATAATACTTATTTAATATACAAATTTCAATGCATTATATTTTGAAATGTATATTTAATATCATATATTATAAACATTAAAATAAATATATGGTATTAATGTTTAAATAATTTATTCTTTTGAATAAATAATGGTAAAATTTTAGCAATTTACCTTATAGAATAAGTCTTATTTATTCTAACATGCTAAATTCAATCCTATAATTTATCCATAATTGTAGAGAAACTATGTGGGCGACCCTATAGGGATGAATCTCTATGTAAATAGGATTAACCACCTAATGTCCAATGTTTACAACTAGTTACACCCCAGGAAATCCTGGGATAAAGAAGTTAGCATCACAACAATGTCCAGCCTCCTATGAATGCTTACTATGTAATATAATCCCATTATCCTGATATCGAAAATCAAGCAAGATACATCCCTGTGCAGTCTACGTATATGTTTGACGTGTCATAATTTAAAAATATAGAAAAAAACCCACACTAAAAACCATACAAATATATTGATATTGGTAGTTATACTCCTTCAATGGCCTTGAGATATCAACATTCACCCCAAGAAAGAAGGTATAAAACCTCTCTTGGATTATCCATTACTTAAATATCACTCAAGACATAACTACCACATCCTAACTATACAAATATTTTCTCATGGATTTCATATATATATATATAAGTATGCATGTCATGATATTGAATAATGATAATATTAATGTCCATAAAACAATACAGAAAAATGTATATAGGAAAATCCAATGACACATAAAAATGAGGAGTTCCTATTTGATGAGTATATTCTCATAAAATCATATCTTGTAGATTACCAAGGGTGAAAAAATGAGAATATGTTAGAATGTTTTATAATCCTCATTACCCCAATAGCCTATAATAGCTATGTCTTATTATATAATATCATCCAACCATATAATAAGATTCAAGAATAATTTCCCAGAACCTATAGGTTCTCATTATTTAGTTGAACTGATATGAACTTTTATCATGAAATAAATTCGAAGGTAATTGTAACATTATAATTTTATGAAGGAAAAAATTAAATATATTATTATAATGATAATTTAATAATAAAGTTATTTAATCAAGATCAAAAAAATATTGTTCTATGGAACCAACACAAATAGATTCTATTTACGTTATGAACATAACCAATTAAAAAACTTATTCATTTAATGTCTCTAATACTTTATAGTATCTAGACCTCTCAAAAATTAGGTTAAAATTTTATTAATTTTATACAATAATGACTATGTTTCTTTAAATAGTTTTTGAGTAGTCATATAGTAAATGGTTTTATCAGAATTTAGGTAGTTCACCCTCACTGGTCTATGTCCATAGAGCATGCATCAGGGACGTTTCATGCACCCAATCAAGAATACCTCACTACTCTTCATATGCGTGACTCCCCTTAAAATTCATTGGTCTAGGTAAATTATTTATAAGTATCACATATTTAAAATGTTTTAGGGAGAACTTAATACTTACCAATGTTCACTACCTTGAAAAATCCTTCTAATGAACACTTATAGTGAAATGGATAACCTTAACATATTTTATAGATATATAGGTCCAGTATCTAGAATAACATTCATTGAATAAAACTTAAAATGCAGATATATACTATATTAAATTCCTAATTGGAAACAAATTTAAAATATGTGATCAACAACATGATTTACTTCCACTTCTTCACATTCCAGATCAAGTCTGGAATACCCATCACTATACTACAGGAACAATAAAAAAACCTTCACCTAGAAATGTTTTCAATGGTTTCCCACTCCTTCATCAACAATTTTTATTCCCCCATATAGAACAAAAAATTATTCTAAATAATGATTTAAATATTCAATATGAGCTTCGGTTTCACTTTGATGTGTGCCCAACCAGTCTTCCCTTCATTAAAAAAGTATTTGATGCATTAAATTCCATGGAAACCTATCATAATAAATATGGGGTAAAATTATTACACATAAAAATTTTAATGTAACAACACTATAATTTATAGCACATATGATATGCACCACCAATAGTAGGAAGGAATACAACATCCAATAAAATTATGTTATATTTAATATTTTAAATAAATTTATTCTATATCATAAAGTGAATGAAACATTATGTTATCTTGCATTAAACTCAAGAACACCATTGTTTGATAGTTTGCATTACACACAAGACTTAGTTTTATGGGGAAACAATATATTATTGAAATATAATTAATTAATATAATAATATTGATCCCACAACATATATTATAATCCATGAATAAGATTATACAACTTATTAAAATACACTATTTAATTCATTGTCTATTAAGTAGCTATAAATGAATATAAAACCCAATACAATATAAAGAAAATGTTTTTCTAAAAAACTATTTTCATGTGAAGGATGAATATTATTTTAATAAAATAAATTAATTACTATTTTTGGATTATTTAAATTAAATTTATATTCAATTATATATTTTTTACATTCATATAATATATTTTATAGGAATTAGATAAGGGAAAACCTAATGTTACACATTAAAAGGCATTTATATCTAAATATAGTTTCGCCACCTTTTAAGGTGAACCTATTTTAAATAATTTTTTTGAAAATGATATAAATTATATATCTAAAACAAAATTTAATTTTTTAAATATATATTTCAGAATCATGTTAGGGAGAACGTTTTCTATTTTTCGAATAAGTTTCACTTTGTTATGAATAGTGAAAATACTAGATTTTAATTGAGAACTACATTTTCATCTAGTTAATTTATATAGATAAATTATTAATTGATTTGGTTATAATGTATAATTACATAAATTTTATACTTTTTATACTAATTTATTTCATTGGAATCAGTCTCGCATGGAAAGTTTATATAAAAACATAAAACTATTTTGAACATATTCAATTTAAAAACATGATTTGTCATCCCATCAGTGGGATTGAGTTTAAAATAATTTCTAACACTTATGTGATTGGAATTTGGATAAATTTATTCCATATTTGGAATCAGAACAATTTATAATTGATAATTAGTTTGAGATTGTTTTTACCAAAAATATTAATTAATGTGATTAAAATTAATTATAATGATTAAGAGAAAAAATTTCTTATCAAGGGACTAAACCATAAATTTAAGGTCCAAAATGAAAAAGAATTGTCAAAAAACCATTAAATGGGAATATTTTGACCATATCCACACTTTTCTCAAATAGGGACCATTATTGGTGTAACATGATGTAATAATGACCTCTCAACATTGTTAAACTTTTTATATTTAAAATAATAACACTCCCCCCAATATAAAAGGCACCCCCTCCCATTTATTCACACCTCTAAATACCCATTGATAATAAAAATATTACCCAAATAATCTATCAAAATACCTCCCATGATTCTGTATTCTACCCTTTGGACATTAATCCAATCAAGGAATTCTTTTATAATAAACCAAAAGGAGTTACTAGAATAAGATGTAACTTTATTCAGTGATCACATTTGTTTCATTTACTTACACACTCCATTAATTATTTTTATATCATGATTATATGAAAACCATATTAAATATAATGAGATTTTGTATAACAATCTTTCAACATATATATTCACACATATCCATCAAATGGGACACTTAACCATCATTCATGTGCATGATAGACTACCTCCTCTTGTACCAATGTCCTTCCCTCTTCCATTTAACACACTTAATGTTAGGAATAATGATGTATTTATATTTTATATTTTATATATATGATATATAAAATTTATTTATTCTTCTGGAACATTTTATAAAACCACAACTTCATTACTTCCATTTTTTTGGAATACTATACCATCATTTATGGACCTAGGGACTAGCATCTCCTCAAAGTGATGTGAATCATTCAGAATTTACATATAATCTATTAATAATTGTTTTAATTAAAATACATGAAATATATGACATACATATGATAGAACAATTATAATATACATTTATATTTTCTTCGTTTAACTATTTTAAATATGAAAATGAAATTGATGTAGTGTTCATGCCTATATAAGACCTACCATCTCCATGAGCGGTGCATTTAATTTCACATATCAAAATATTATGGATTATCAAAAATAAATATATAATGAAAGTATATGATAATTAAAAAAATTTCAAAATTTTTTATATGATGAAATCATGATCTATGTAATAAGAAAAAAAATAAAAAGTCCAAACATATTATAAAAACTAGGAAATCAATACCAAGAATAGAAAAAACAATAAAATATTGTTAAAAATATGGAAATAGGGCAGTTTAACAAGATAATACATGATATTATAAATATTTTTATAATTTTGTTATATTATCAAACCCATTATACTAGAGGATAATGAGAATTTACCGAAATGTAAATCCATGTTAATGGATTTTGTTTCAATTTAAATTCCATTGATTCCTTATTTGTTATTAAGCACTAATTCACCTTAATGTGCTGTATATACTAAATTTTTTTCATTTATTATTATGCTTCACTTATAATTTATTGTATTTTATGTTTCACTATGAATTATATTACCTAAGGGATTAATAATGAAAATTATAAAAATGGTAAAAGTTTTTATTAGAATCTCACTTTCTTTTAAAATTATTAACTTACTCCTGAAACGATCACGTTATTGTGATACTTTTCATTGAAAATTTCCTTAAATATACACATTCATGGGTGATGGATATTATTATTTTATAAACCATATACGATTTTTACATATCATGTTTAATTTGAATTTTATTTTATTATCAGGGAAAATGTTTGAAAATCGTTATTATTTAATCATTATAGATTTTTGATAAGCCATATTGTTTATTAATAAAATAAATTACATGACATGTGGAATTATTTGGATTGAAAGTTATTGGTGGGGATGAAAATTATATAGACTCTTGATGCACTGATATATTCTCAAGATACAAACCAATTGGCCAAATTAAACATATAACTACCTGTAGTTTTTAACCATAATATGAAAGGTCCACAGGGTATAGGTTTTCATGTTTATCACACATGAAATGAAATAATTAAGGATTAACTTAATTAATAATTCAATTGTTGTTATTATTATTATTTTTCCATGAAATTATATCTTTGACATTAAATATGGATTCATTTATATTTCACCATATTGGTTAAATTGAATGGGATTCTGATATTTACCATATCATATTGATTAATCCTTATAATGTTATATGAATGTCATGTGTTACCTATTATTTAACTTTAAATGTAGATTTATTATCATTGATTTGTTATTCCTATCACATTAGATACACTTTCTCAGAATCAGATCCCACCCTTATTTTTTTCCTATCCCCATGTTATAATGAAAATATCATTTAATGAGTTTTCAAGGATGCTATTTATTATCTTTTGTTATGTATTATGTTTCATTTTAAATTTAAAAATATAAAATTGGTATAATGTTTGTAATCTAGTTTCCAAAACTACCACACTATCGATCATTCTGTATTTTATTCCATACAATCATGCCAATTTAATAATGTAATGCACCAGATTTGGGCTTCTGGGGTTAGGGAGTTATAGTTGGTGTTAGTTGAAATATAATAGAAACCATGGAAACAAGATTTAGAAAACCTAGGTTCGGGAACATAACACATAGATAGACATTGAAAATTGGTATAGAAGAACATCCTAGAATTTTGGTAAGGTAAATATTACGTGGTTATTCCTAGAAATACATACATCTTTAGGTACTATATATAGACGTGGTTCAATCATGGATGTAACTGTGGGTAAAAACTCTAAAAAGGAGCATTTGGCCTAACTCGAGAATATCCTAGTATATGATAATGTCCCTTATTAATCACTTTCTTTTAAAATCCTTGGGGATACACTTAGGATAATTAACATTTTCATCATAAACTATAATGAAAGTTTTAAATGTAATTAAATCCCAAAATAATTCATGTTGATTATTATGAGATTTAATATGAAAAAAATCATCAATTTATGATAAGTGTTTAACTATTTTTGGGATCAAACATTATGTTACATAATATTTTGATCTATTCCAATATATTATGTTGTGTTGAAATTGTTCCTAGAAGGAATAATAGTATTAATACTCCTATAAAATGTAGAGATTGACCTACTGAGAAATCCGATATAGATAGTATTGTAATAGAGATTGTTATAGACATATTAGGGAATCATAATCAGGTTAGGACACATATCCTTTCCCAGATGGAGACATATACTTCACAACAATATTACATGATGTTATAAAACATTATGTGATAGGGGAACAATCATTTAGTGGGACTACTGACCCAATGGAGGATGAGAAATAGATTATGTCTTTGGATAAGATATTCAGAGAATTTGGATGTGGTGAAAAGGAAAAGGTTACACTTTATGCGTACTATCTCAATGGAGATGCTGATCAATTGTGTTTATTGATCCAGAATACTTTAAAGTAAGTAGAAATATATATCATGTAATTAAATGTCACGATAGATATGTTCTATGAAAATTATTTCCCTTCTGAGTACCAGATTGATATGGAGGAAAAATTCCTTAGTCTAATGAAAAAGTATGAATAATATGTCATAGATTATGAAGCTACATTTACCAGGTTAGAAATGTATTCTATGAATTTGAAATGAAGTAATGAATTAAATATTTATCAATTCTTTGAAGGGCTTAAGCCAATTCTCGAAAGGTTGTTGGGGTCTCATACATTTTTTTCATACGATGAAATAATTTTATGTGATATTAATAAAGAGAAATAATTATAAA
The DNA here is from genome assembly GCA_963277665.1 of Viscum album. Taxonomy (NCBI): domain Eukaryota; kingdom Viridiplantae; phylum Streptophyta; class Magnoliopsida; order Santalales; family Viscaceae; genus Viscum; species Viscum album. Next base: position 213,239,511 of record OY728144.1, read on the forward strand.
AGTCTAATATATTAAAATGTAATCAAGATAAGAATATGATATAAAACAATTAACACATAGTTGTAATATGAGAAGGAAGGATTTTCCAACTTGTGTTAACTTTTGAAATACTTAACATGGGAAATTGTTGGATGGATTAGGAGTTTTTAACATGTGTAGCGAAAAGGAAACCCTTAAAAAGAATGAAATATAAAGAAGGAAGAAACATTTATTTGGTTTCATAACTTTAATGATATGGAGTTCTATGAAAATTACTTCCCCAAGAGTCAAGGGAATATTTATCAAAATGAAATAAGGGGTCATGGTCAATCATACGTTATTAAAACAACCAAAGTTGAATGATTAATGTCATTCATTATTTGGATCTAGGGAATATGTTGTAATAGTATTTTATCTGTGGTGTACTAGTTATCATAATTATGAAATATGTAATGATTTAATTGTAACACTATATAATTAAGGATTTGAAATCATTTGTTGAATGTTTCCAAGAAAATAAGTTTAGTATAATGTTAAATTTTTATGAGAAATATAAGGTTGAGGTAAATATAATCCTTAAAATTATCTTGATATTAATATTACTGATGTTGGATAAAGGCATTATTGATATATATAAACTAAATGGGCTACTAATAACTACCATGGAAATTATTTAAAAGTTTAATATTGTAATATTTTGGAAAGGTACACCATATATGAAGTAGATTATTTTGAAATTTGGATGTGGGTTCATAGATTGATGTACTAATAAACCTATGATGAACTTTGTTCTAAGATATGAACAAGAAATATTTCAAGGAACAATGATAATATAATAATTTTATTATAAAATAAAAATGTATCTTGTAAATATATTTCCTTATATTCTTATTGTGTGAACGAATTCCTCAACTCGAGGAAAAATTTCTTCAAAAAATGTTATCCTATTATCATCAATTTTTATGATATTAATTTCCTTTTTGACTCCTCAAGTTAATGAACTTGTACTAAAAACTATTCTCAGGAACATGTTCTCTATCACCATCCATCAGAACATGGTAGTGAGATTTCTATTTATATCCTTGTTCTCACTAATATTATCATATGAGAAAGCCTAGTTTTGCGGTGACCTTCACATTTCCTTTTCCCTCATATTAAGAATATTTATTATTATCCATATTTATGATGTGGAGTTTTCAATAATATTTTATATTAAAATATCAATCCCTTGATTACTGATAACATGTTTAAATTTTAAGGATGTATTATAATTTAGGTGGGGAGAATATAAGACTCCAGAATTAAAAAGTAATTAAATTTTATTTAATAGTGTGTGTGAGAATAATCAACAAACATTTAATGAAATATAAAATCCAAATGATTTAAATGTACTTAATATTTTAAATAAAGTTATACTTTCTCTTTTAATTCAAACAACGCTCATTTATCTTGTGTTACATTCAATAATGACTTTGTTCGATATATTATATTACCCACAAGACCGAGTGTTATTGAACAATAATATATTAAAAAATATTGTTATTTAATATCATAATATATAAATAATATATTAATATGGAGGTTATGAATATTATTTCATAACTTATAAAAATTTATGGTTGATTTCATTGGTTACTAATTAGTTATAAATGAATATAGAACCAAATTGAATATAAAGGAAATGTTTTTATAAAAGAATGTTTTTATGTGAAGAAGATATTTTATATTAAAATACAAAATTAATTAAAATTAGTTTATTATTTTAATTAAATTTATATTTATTAAAATATTTTTACATTCATCCAATATATTTGAAAGACATAGTATAAGAAGAAACCCAATATTACGTATAAAAAAATGTGTTTTTAGAATGATAGTTTAGTAGAATTTTAGAGATGAACCTATTTTAGATCTATATTTTAACTATTTCATAAATTTTATAATTATATATAAACTTAATTTAATTAATTTTAATTAAAAAATTAGTTTAGGGTCATTTTTTTGTACTTTTCTAAGTAGTTTCATTTTTTGATGAATAGTGAATATCACTGTATTTTAAATGAAAACTACATTTTCATCTAGTTTTTTAATATAGTTAATTTTTTATTTAAAGTATAATTAGATTAGTTTAATATAATTTAAAACAATAGGTCATTGGATTCAATTTAACATTGAAATAGTATATAAAATCATGGAAAACTTTTGAACATATTCACATTAAAAACTTGCTTTGTTGTCCATCTGCGAGATTAATTTTCAAATATTTTTCTACAACATATATTATTATAACTTAAAAAATGTATTCCATATTTTAGATAAGAATAAAATATATTTTCTAATATATTCAACTTTATGTGTTACCAAAATTATTAATGAATGTGAATAAAAATAGTTACAGTGATTAAGAGGAAAAGTTGCTTAATAAGGGGTTAAACATTAAAATTAAGGGACATAAAGGCCTAGAAAATTTTCAAAAAATAATTTTTGTACATATATATGCCTTATAATTACTTTTACATAATTTGGTTAATTATTGGCGGAAAATTCTATAATTTAGACCTTTTAATAGTGTTTACCTTTTTATATTTATAAGAATGTCAACCCTCCTCAACTATAAATAGGCAATATCCCTAAAAATTTATTCGCACACATGATTCACTTTATCTCATTTCAAATCATCTAAAATAACCTCCCAAAATCTATACTCTACTTCTAGTAGCCTCATGTTTTTCATAAATCTATCCAAGGAAGTCTTTTGGTATAAACCAAAATGGATTACCAGAATAAGAGGAAACATTCTTTAACAACCACTTTTGTTTCATTTAATTCTCCCCCATTAATTTTTTTATATCATGATTATATTATAACCTATGTAACATAAATTTAATTTTATGAATTTATGATAAGATTTCTATTTACACATTCACACACATCCATTAAATGGGATATGGAAACACCTTTCATATATATGGTGGACTATCGCCTCGTGAACTGATGTTGTTTGTTCTTCCATTTACCACATTTCAATGTTGAAATAATTATTTATTTATTATTTATATATTATATATATGATGTTAATAATATATTCATACTTTTGGAACATTTTGTATAACTATATATTTATTCATTTAAAATTTGTGGGAATACGATAACTTTATTCGAAATATTTGTAATATAAATTATAATTTAATAATAATATAAATATGTATCATTTACTTTTCCTTCTCTTAAATATAAAAAATAATTAGATACAACGTTCATTCGTATATATAGCCTACCATATCTATGAAAGGTTCATTTCATTTCCCATATCCAAATAATTTGGATTATTATAAATACATATATAATGAATTTATATAACAATTATTTCATGTATTATGTTATTTATATGAATAAATCATGATCAATCTAATAAGAAAAAAATAACATGTCCAAACATACTCAAAAAATTAGACAATTAAAACCTAAAATAGTAAAAATAATTAATGATTGTTAATGAAGAGGTAATATGATATTATAAGAAGATAATATATGACATTATAAATATACGTATGGTTATAGTATAAGTTATTGACATTATTTACCCTAATAAATAGGTTTTTAAAGGATTTTCACCAAATATGAGAAGAAATGTAAGTGATTTCACTTAAATTTTCATCTCATTGAGACTTATTTGTTATTATTAACTAACTATCCATTATGTGGTGTATATAATACCACATTTTCTTTCAATATCATGATTTAATTTTAATTCTTGTTGTTTAATATTTAAATTTTTATTATATCACCAAGGAGTTTAGATTAAAAATTACTAAATAGTTAATGTTATATTTGCAATATTTCTTTTTTTATTGTTAACATCATATTCAAATAATCACATTTTATAATAATTTTTCATCGCATATTTCAATAAATATCCATGTTTTTGGGTGATATATATTATTATTTCAATATATATATAGAATTTTTATGTACTGTTTTTACATTGATAGTTATTTTACTTTATGGGGAGATATTTGTAAATATGTCTTCTTTATTCAATAATGAAATATGATTGGAAATTTTTTTTATTAATTAAATAGATTACTAGTTATAAGTAATGATTTGTATTGGTAGTGACCGGTGAGGCCTAAAATTTAAATAGCAGATTTTTTCATTGATAATTTATCATGATAAAAATCATCTGAAAAAATTAAATGGGTTTCTACCTTTAGTTTTAAACTTTGTTGTGAAAGGTCATGACTATACAGGGTTTTATGTTCAAAAAACATAACTTCTTATTATTTATAATTTCTATTATGGGGAATTTTTTATTGTTAATATTATTAATTATCCATGAAACTTTCACTTTGACATTATATATGGATGCATTTCATTCTCATCTTATTGATTAAATGGAATGTGTTTATGTTATTTACCATTCCATACAGATAATACCTTAAATAATTATTTTAATGGGATGATTTCATAGTTATTTACATTTCCATGTTGATATTTTCCCATTAATTCATTATTTTTTCCACTATACATACCCTTACAGGGAATTTAATCTCACCCTTATTTGGTTTACTTTCCCCAGGTTATGAAGAAATGTCATTTAAATGATTTTTCCAGGATGCATTTCATTAAATTTTTTATGTATTATGATTAAATATCTATTTTCCAATGTAAAATTGGAATCATATATGTAATATATATTTCCAAAATCGTGGTACATTTGGTTCTTATTGAATTCTGTACCTTGTAATAATGCCAATGAAAAACTATTAATTCACCGAATCTGGGATTCTAGGGTTGGGGCACTACAAAAAACCATCCATAATTCACTCATTACATCTAAATCATCTTCTCAGAAAGTTGACAAAAAAATATTCATCTTATATAATTACCCCTCTTATTAAATCATGATTTAATTATCCAATAAATCCACCATATTCAATATTGAAAATCACTATCAATCATGCTTTATATCATAACCTAGAACTAGAAAAAATGAAGTATGAAACTATAAAAATATAGCTCAAGAATCATCTAACTGTTTTATCACAAAATCTGTTTGTTGGAAATCAGCAAAAATTCCACCATAGCGTGGGTTTGATCCCCACAATATAGTCCCTATGAACTATTCCACCATGTTATTCTACTTGTTGAACTTCATGGAATGTTTGTTTTATTTCCAATCACCACATAATACTAATGGTTTAACGAATCATTTCACCATATCTTAAAAACTGTTTTTTCTACTTATATATTGTAGACATGATGAATCATCCTTTACTAAGACATGTTAAGTGGAATGGTCACTCTCTAGTTGGTAATTTTGAACTTTTGGTCATTAATACAAACCAAAAATATCAACACAGATTCTTTAATATACCTTGAAATAAATATTTTGGTTATATTCATTAGAAACTCCAAACAAAATTACTATGGTCATAACATTTTGATGTTTTGGATTTCAATTACACAAGTCAGCCCTGAATTATTAACCATGGGAAAGGTCCTTCTACTATGTCTATGTTGGCTATATACTTACTAGTTCTTAAATTTTATATAACACATTAACCATGTCCTTCACCAAGTTTATATTGGTTTTGTTTTATTTTTCACAAGTTTTTTAGTACTCCACCATTGTGGACCGCTATACCATTGTCCTTTTCTAATTTCCCATTTTCTGGAATGGTTTTCAAAACATTCCCTATATAATAAGATTTTTGAAAACATGATTCATTAAACACAATTTTCATGCCAATCGTCTAGGGTTTGGTATTTATTATGTTGGAAAACATCAACAAACCATGAAATAGGGTAGGGAATTTCCCCTAATACATTATTTAGGATTCCTTAAACATTCATTGGCCATTCTATGAACAATCGGTATCCTTATAGAATACCTTTTTACATGTAAATTTCCTATTGATATAATTCTCTATTAGTGTAAAATGAGTACAATAATATAACCTTTAACTATAATGATTGCTTGTCAACAATTTGAATCCCAAAGTAACCAATATCATTACTAAAAATCCTACAAGAATCACCTCTTTTAAACATAAATCCACATGTACAAAAATTCATTACTTTTTATGAGAGAGTAAATTCAATCTGCTGGGATTCCAAAAAACAATAACACAATATATTTCAATTAAAAAAATGGAGTGGTATAATTCCACTGATCCCAAATATCTAAACAAGTATTAGGGTTTTTTCAAATTATTTTTACATTGTTTTTAACCCTATTTAATGAAATTTACCCAATATTATGTTACTAAATTTTATAATGGATACTATTCAATTTCCAGACAAAAAAATGATGAAATTCTTTCCCTATTTTTACATGATGATTCAATATCAAATCCAATTCATAATATTCAATTAATATATGTGGAATAAACTACTTCAAAAATAAATGCGCAAAATTGGACATAAAATATGTTTCCCAAAATATACTTTTTAATTACTATTTTTTATACCAAAATTGAGAATAATTTATATTATAATGAAATTATTTTTAATTTAATTTTTATAATTTTAAAAATGAAAATTTTAAATGAATTCAAAATAGCCTTATATTAAATACTTGAAAGGAAATGATAGTTTTCTATTATATCGATACATTTAACTAAACACTGAAAAAATAATATTTTAGAAAACTCATAAAAATTTATCCTAACACTATTATGTAGTTATTATTTTTTTGATAATATTTATCCATTAATTAAAATAGTTTTTTAAAGATATATAAATTAATTAAGATAACCACAAAAAATGGGATTGAAATCATTTTTAAAGAAGATGTATTTTTTAGGAAGAAAATGATTATCCTCAATAATTTTCATGATTAAAATGATTATAATTCATTAAAATATATATATAATCTAATTATTTCATCATAATTATTTATCAATTATTATTTGAATAATTTATTACTGTATATAAACATTTTATACATAAAACCTATTTTATGAAAAAACATCCATTTACTTTCAAATGATTTTATCATCATTTCCAATGAATTGATAATCATTGTATGTTTGATTATTTATTTAATTAAGGAGAAAATTTTAAACTTTTGTTTAAAAGTATTTTTATTCACATTTATATCTATCAGGCCAATGTCTAGTTCATAATGATCATATTGAAATAATAATATTACAATAGTATATAAATTGTTTTTATCTCTTTGTTTCATATATCACATGATATAAGGATGATCAAATCTATTAAATGTAAATATCTTCAAAAAAAATTGTGTGATAAACTTATCTCTTGGGTTGAAGTGTAAATTGAATTCTATAGGTCCACCCATATAAAATACCAACTTTAGTATAAATGAATGAAAAAAAGATTGACAGAAGAGTTGTTTGAACAAATGTGAACCGCATGTTTTTAGAAAAATATATTGGAATGATATTTAATTATATGTTAATTAATATTTTTATATTGGGGGTTTGTATTATTGAAATAATATATATATATATATATATATAATGTTTTTTGTAAAAAATCTCTATTTTTCTATATAATTTGGTAGTTTTATGTAATTTATCTAGGGAAAGGGTTTTTATTTTGTTTCAAAAACATATAATTATTTTTAAATTTATATCCTATTATTATGTGAAAACATGTGGATTTTTTTATTCATATCATAAAAATAGTATTTAAATGGGGATGTATGTATATTTTTATAACTCATACTCATGTTGGTGTTTTGTTATGGATGGGTTTAATATACAATTGTATAGTTTGGAAGCGGATTTATCCATACTAAGGAACCAGGCATGCATCAATTTTATGCAATAGAATTTGATTTACTAGGAACAATATTTAAATCCAGGTAATAATTTTTATAGAATTTTTTTTATCCCTATAGTTTTAACTGGAATCTAGAATGATTTGATTTAAAGATGTTACCTTCATAGAGAACCTTTTAGTAGACACAAACTCTAAAAAATAATTTATCGAAAGGAATCCATCCATCTTTGCGTACAAGATGATAAGAAAACTATGAACCCTATTGACATAATTATGTCACGTTCACACAAATTTATTTAAATATCACATTTAATAAATATTTATATAACAATTGATAATGTAATGTCACAATAGTTTACATAGTTCAGACATGAGTCCAATACCCACGGGAAACAAACTTCTTCATATTCAATTATGCCGGGAAAATGTGATATTTACAATTTAATATTTTAAATTAGAAAAAATGATCCCTAATAAATTTAAATCACTTAATCTATTAAAAACACATGTATTTTTGGTAACACTTACTTATATTAACTAATTACCAAAAAAATAGTTGTACGAACCATCAATCCTTATTGATATGCCACCAACGAACGATATTGACTACAAATTTCTTATTGTTATTGTCACATAACTATTGAAATATCATTAATATTTATGGGTTACATATCCCATTGCCAAAAAACCCTAGTAACTACTATATAACTTATAATAAACATATACAGATGAATTTATTCCGATGAATCTGAACAATGAAAATGGACATAAAAATATATCATATTGCAATCAATCTATTACCCACCAAATATCTTATTATTGTAGTAAAACATTATCATGAATTTGATATTTTTTAGACTATCTAATTTCATAAGAATGAATGAATTCAGAAGATATGATTCATACTCCCAATAATCCTTTAAATGAAAACTTATTGAAGTAAATATTGAAAAATATCCACCATAGTTCTACAGAAACAATTCCAATTTCACATCAATTAAAAGTTTGGGACATTCATTCACTTATTTCAAAAAAAACTAGTACCATTGAGGATTATTTGTTCTTTATATTTTATTTGAATAACATTATTTAAAACATGTTCCCTAAAATATAAATTCTATAAATATTCTATAATTACACATTTTCTTCCAGAAAGTTCTAAATGAAATGGTTTTATAGTAAATGTCAGTGTAACCTTTCATTATTGACTAAATATATGAATTCATGTGATGATAGATATATGAAATTGAATTTTCATCAAGTTTAAAATTTTAACAGCTATAATGATTAAGGGTATTTATACCTGGATAACCAATATGACATACAACAAGTTAGTGGGATCTCTAGTACACATGTAATGATACGATTGAGAAATTATTTTATAATTGGTGATTTAATATTATTTCTTTAGAATCATGATTTTAATTAATGTATCAACCAAATTTAAAGGGATAAATATTATTATTTCTCCCATGGATATAGGGATTTCTTCTAAACCATGAAAACTCATGTATTCATTTCATTATCCATTTTTCTTAATTTTTCTTGAGTCTTGAGTTTCTCATGAGTTTGTTTGAAATAATTATAGTTTTTTGAATATGTTTTATAGTCTTCTTGTAATTTTATACAATAAGGCATATATATTTTTTCAAAATAATGAATATTTCCTGGTTGTGTCTACTCGATAGTGCTTCCATTGGATAGAATCTAATAATCATATGGTTTTAGAATCACAAATATTGTTCATTTTTAATGTTTTTTTGTAATACTATATAAATTCTCAATTACGGGTTTGTTATTATTAATTATTCAAATATTTTATAACAATTTTTAATTTTTTAATGTGATGGAATAATTAATTTATAATAATTATTACATTATTTATTCTTGGATTATGGATGTATTTACATGTTTGGTTTGGATAAAATATTTATGTAGTTGTTTTATAAATAATATATTAAAATTAGACGATTATATTAAAAATTAATATTGTTATTTTGGATTCATAGGGAATAAATATTTCGTAAATACTCACCTTATCATGATCTCATCAGTGGATATTTAGATATAGTTAGACATGAAATATGTAAAAGGAGGACCTTACTATTTATTAGTAGTGATTTTTTATTCATGTTGGTGTTATGAAAGGGGGATTCATTGAAGAGAACTTATATCTATCTATTTATTATTATGATGTATATTTAAAATCCATAGATGTTATTTTAAGTCAATTTTTCCCAATATGAGTTATATAATTTAATTTTTTTAATGAATTAAATAACCTCTTCGTTCTTACCATTGTCCCAATCATCGCATATAAAGAACCTTGAAAAACTCACAAATTCTCCAGATTTATCACAACTTGACTCAATCACTCCATGAATAAATGGAATCTGACCTTTATATATAATACATGAATAAATCATTTGATAGAAAAAATACAATGTAGGGGTGATTATAAAAGTAACCGTAATGGAATAACTAAACTAAAAGGATGCAAAGACCAAAGTTAACCGCATAATAAAGTATAAACCATGCAATCACTAAACCTATAAAGGGAGAATTTAACACCCAAAGGAGAAAATACTACCCCATCACTCAAAAATACTTCCATATAATACAGTATAAGAATTTAATAGATGTCTCCCAATACTTTCTCATTCATTGGAATGATGTCTTCATGACCAATATCTAACTCCTCATGGGGAAAAACTTCTCTTTTATAACACAACATAAAATAAAAAAATGAATGTGTTGAGAATGCAGATTAGATCAACATAATCAAATCACCCCAAAAATATGGATAGATCCCAAGATACTGATGATAAATCTATTCCAAAGATAAACTATCTTCAAAATAACCTCCCTTATCGTAGATAATAAATATAAAATTACTATCATAACATTATTCCATGAATGATTTTATATGTCACAACGTGATTACAAGATCATGTATGAATCAATAGCATCACCCATTAACACTTTAAAAAGGATCCCATTCCACACAACAAGAAAAGTTAAAAATATCAAATGACTATAAGGAATGGAACACATGTCACCTAACTACCACTTAATATAGAATCCAAATTTTTTATATGAACCAAAAAAAAGAAAGATACAATTATCATAACATAAAAAACCTTCTAATATAACTTCATTATATTTATCACAAAAATGGGAAAAGAACTAAAGAACCTCTTTATATACAATACTGAAATATTATGAACCATACATATTTTCCAACATTAATTATCACCAATCCAATTAATATTTAATAGTCATGTAAGACCCACACACCACTATAACACACAAACACTCAATTGGGATACCATCCCTAGAACATTATTTTTCTCTACCAAACATTATCTAAAGAGACCATTATAACAACACTTCTAGGATTAGGATACCATATAAATACAATGGGGAAATAATATATAATTTGTTTACCTCTACATTAATTGAGATAGTAACACACACATAATACTAGGGAGCTCCGAGATATATTTTTTTAGATATAGAAAATTTAACGACCCAAAATATTATAAATGGAAATTCTATTTTTATAATTATTTCATATTATATAAACCCCATAAAATCACATTTTAAAAATAATAAAAACATAAAAATTGAAGGCTAACTAAAATAAGAATTATTTCGAGAAAATTAGGAACCCATCCCACTAGAATAGTAACCTGAACAATGAAATACTACCCCGACCATTATGAATAGTAATTCGACCAATATAATAGTAACATCCTATATGAATGTATAAATAAAATTTAGGCATATTATAATTAACAATATCATATAATTATATAATGGTATAAGTAAATAAATATTTAAAAAATTAATAATCATGTTTTTGTATTTTTACAAAATATAAATGGTTATTTGAAATTTTATTTTAAATATAATTTTTAGAAGAAAAATTATTTTCAAAAAAAATTGGTTCATAAATTTAAATTTTATTGTGTTATGATTATAATAGTTTTTTAGACCTTATTTATTTTTTCAATGTTTTATAAAATTATTTATACTTTAATAGTCAGTATTTTCCAAATAAATTATGATATTAATTAAAAATTGGTTTTCTCACACTTTAAAAAATTATTTTAAGAAAAAGGAGTTTATTTTAAAATTCTAGATGTTGGAAAATGGTTTGTATGACATTTTGTGATTTTTATAAAATAACTGAATTTTTGGTGAATAGTAAAATACAATAATTTATTATAAAAGTTAAATATATGAATTTCTAATTCATTATAGGTGTAAGGCTGATGTAAGCCCAAAATATAGAACTATCATTGATCCGATTAATATACTTAATGATAATGTTAACTCTTTTCATTGTCTTGCATCAAGATAATAAACCAATGAAAAACATAATGAAAAATCTTCTCTCCCATCCCATAAAAATACCCCCACAAACCACATATTATCCTCACACCATAATAGACATGAAGCATATCCATGTTATGCTCAATACTCTTCCCAATATATTCTTCCATGTATATGATCCCTTGGTCTCATCAATAGACCATACCCTTTTCCTTAATCAGGTTTTGAAGGAGAACAAATTCAAGTGGTAAAATCCCCTTTGGTTTTGATTTCATATCATTTAAATATCATTTATTTTCTTATAGTTTCCTCAACTCTTCTAATCTACATTGAATTTTAACAAAAATATATATTTTTATAATATAATTTCATTATTTTAATTGTGTAATTCTTCCCCAAATATCTTCCCCTTTCATTTTAGTATACAAATGAAAATCTTGTCTCTGGTGTGTCGATTTACAACCACCATAGACGATGCTTTTTCATTATCGAATACCCCCTTTAACGTATGGAATAAAAAAATTATTTTGGTTATGTAATATTTTATTATACATATTATAGGTTATATACTGTTTGGGAACCTATATATATATAAATTATGATATAATCTCATAATTGTCATAAAAACTACCAAATAAATTAAATAAATTTCCTCATGATTTTATGTAATACAAAATACTCATAAAATATAAAAAACATTATATAAGAACACTTAATATTCATTATGTTCATTAATATCATATAATATTAATTATGTATAATCATTCTCATTATACATGAACTTATTTACTTATAATCAAGCTAACTGATCATGAAAACCAATAAAATGAACACTCACAAAACAATGAAATTGAACTCTATAACTCATCATTACAACCATAAAAAATAATAAATTTATAATTAATCATAGAATCATGAAAATGTTCTGGCTATATTAGTTAATTAATTTAATTTTACTATTCAAGATATTAACAAGAAGATAACAGTAAGAAATATGGTAAGGGGATTCTCAAACCCAACTATATTCCTATGGGGTTTCCAACTCTCACAAAAATTTTAGTATGGATGTTATTATTTTGGTACATAATTATACTTTCATTTTCACCCCGTTTATTTTATTGGATATAATTCTTCCACTATGGAGTTATGAAATATTTTTTAAAAATAACGCTTATTTCTAAAAAACACATTTGTAACTTCTGTTGTGATTGATTCTTAATCGCTCAAGATTGATGATTCCTATACCTAGGATGGTATTCCCTATTTATATTGGTAACCCTAAAGATTATTAATAAATATATTATTTATAAAATTCTTGGGAAACCCATTTAATTTCTGTTGGGTTTTTATGTCCATGATTGATATATATTCTATGTAGAAAGAATGATTATGAAAATTTTATAATGAGATGAGTGTATCTTAAATTATATATCACTCCAATTAATTGGGTAATGTAATTTATCTCCTGTGATATTATGTAATATATGTGAACATGATAATATATTTGTTGATAATGAATATGTTATGATGATTCGCATATTTTGTGTGTGAACATGATGCTAGCTTTGTTCGCAAATATGTGTGGTATTTGAGGACTAAGAATTGGTGTTTTCTTTTTATGCATTGAAACAATCAATGATTTTAACAAAATGTTCATATCATAATTACAATTATTATACCATTATTATTCTATTATGATAATGATTATTCTCACCCATGTTATTTGATTTATGTTCTTATCTATCCTCTTAATAAGATTTTAGCTAACCCCTTTCTTTGATGTATAGATATAGGTGATTACTTGTAACAAGGAGAACACAGGGGAAACTAAGAATATAGATAATAAATAATTAAATAATGATTAGGTAATATTATATAAAATTTATGTTCGATCCTAAATTTCCCAAAACCAATTCCTTTAGATCCCTGTTCTATAACACTATTATGTTTTTATCATTGAAATAATTTAATAGTCATGTAAGAAAAAGAATTGTCTCTATAGTTGGTATCCATGAATAGATTATTTAATTTTCCAATTAGTATTTGATAACATTAGTGAAAACCCTTTCCATGAAGTCAATTTTATGAAATTTTACCAGATGATTGGTTTTAGAAAAAATATAAACATATGGATCCTATAAGATATGGCATTTGGATTAATTGCACAAATGAATAAATTATTTATTCATAACATGTTGAATTTTTTTGTTCAAACCTTTTATATTTAAAAAAGTGGTGGATCTAGGAGAAACCTGGATAACAACCTATGTGAGGGACATTATAGTGTCCACCCAAGTGACATCCCTAATGCCTTTTGAGTTTGAGGAGAATGTTTCATGGTGATGATCACACTGTAATCTTAGGATATAAACAACAACCTGAATAGTGTGGTATTTCATCCTTCTCAAAAGTGGTAAAAACTAACTATAAATCCCTTATGGTATCAATGACCACCTATCTTCAGATAATCTTTTGATCCTCTTGTCACAAAATTGTTGGTCAACACAGTGAAGAAGATCTTTTCTTTGCTTCACTATTTGAGATGGAATAGGTGACTCCGTTTGTGTATTGTTCTATTGTAGAGGTTGATCAATGGTGGGAATTGATTAATAAAACCAATCCAAATGATTAAATTTATGATATTAAGTTGTAATACGTTAATAAAACGTTTCTTGACATGTATTTCCTTGAACAATTTGTACGAAGATAGAGAGAGAATTTATAGAGATTATGAAAAAGGAAGGTGGATATATCAAGACTTATGAAGAAAAATTAAAAAATAATTTAAGGTAAAACATTAGTTTTATTATTAATAATGATATAATTATAGATATATTCTTTAGTATTTTAAAACCACACATTCAAAAGTTTCTTTCAATTAAAGACTTTTTGAGTTATGGAGAAGTTGTTCTTTGTGATATTGATGTAGAGTTGGAATTCAGAGAGTGGTCCTATGGCTATGGAGATATGAAACACAATATGGAGTTTCATTCTTGTGGATCTAATAAAAACTTATGATTGAAAACTCAACCACTCACATGTCAAAAATGTGGGAAGAAGTATCCTTGAAATTTCCTTAATGATATGGGGATGTGCTTCGTGTGTGGCAGAGAAGGAAACCAAGATCAGGAATGTCAATGTGACATGAGGAAGATGAAAAATGTTGTGTAAGAATAGAGATATCCACCTATTGTTCAATTGTTCAATTATAGGGTGAAAGGTCACTATTCAAGCTAGTGCACAAAACCATGAGTACACGAGGGTAATCAATATCAGCAACCCCCAAAGCCAAATAGAACAAGGGAAATCTTAAGTTGTCTTTTCTGGTGAGGTAGATCCCAAAAATGATTTGGGGATAAGTACGCTAGTTATTCATTCAAGAATATCAAAGATAATGTTTTAATTGGATCCAAAAATTCTTTCATATCTTGCAAGTTTAGTAGAACAATTTAAACAGCACATAAAAATATTATGGTTGAGTTATATTTGAAAACAAAAAATGGTGAAATTATTTTATCAAAAGTATATAACTCCACATTGAATAATTTTTTGACCGTACCTCCTTTAAAATAATGTTTTTATTACTTTGGTGGAGTTTTATTCTATATTGGGAATGGATTGGATATATTTATACAAATTCAACATCAACTATCAGAAAAGCGAGATCACTCTTCACATCCCGAAGAATCCACAAATTTTGTACAAGTTTAAGGAGGGGGATTAATCTCCTTAAGTATCATCATTTCAATTGTGGATATTATATAACCATGAGAAATAATATCCAGCTCAAATTATTTATATAAAGGGGAGAATCATGACCGAATACATTCTCATTACGAGGAATTACATTAATGTGTTTCTTGAATCATTTCCTGGTCTTCATCCTCACCTAGAGGTTGAGTTCCCAATTTAACTTATTCATAGATCTCCAATGATATTGAAGACACCTAATAGATATACCACCATTTAGTTGTAGGAACTAAATAATTAGTTACAAGATAATATAGATTGGGGTTTCATACACCTGACTTCTTCACTATGGGGTGCACTATTCCTCTTTATCAAGAAGAAGGATGTGTCGATGTGCCTCTACTGTGAATATCATGAGATCAGAAAAATAAAAATTAACAACATATATCCACTTCTATATATAAATAGACGTTTGATTAACTATGTGGTTTTATTTATTTCCCAATAGAGGGCCTTCAGTCTGGATATGAAAAATTAAAAGTGAGGAAGGAATATATTTCAAGGATTACCTTTTGAATGTGGTACAGACACTATGATTTGATAGTTATACCTTTTAGACTGACTAATTATGCATTAATATTATTGGACATAAGGAATATAGTATTTAAAAATTACCTCAACCAATTTTCTATAGTGTTTATTGATGTTATTTTTATATACACCAAGAGTAAGGTAGGACATGAGGATCATTTGAATATTGTGCTAATGTAATTGTGAAGGTAGAAAATTTATGAAATTTATAGTAAGTGTGAATTCTGGAAGGAGGAAGATTGTTTCTTGAGGAATTTTTAGACTAATAAATGAATATTTTTAGACCCTTCAAAGACTTATACAATAGAAGAGTGAACTAGGCCAACATCTGTAATGAAAACACACAGTTTCCTTGTCCTAGTTGGGTATTACAAGAGACATGTGAAGACCTTCTCAGGATTCTCAAACCCACTAACTAAGATGGCTTGGATGGGTGAATTTTTTTTCTATGCTAGTGAAAGCGAATAATAATTCAAAGAGATAAGTAATAATCTTATCACCTCCTAGTACACACACTTCAAAGAAGTGTGGAACACTTTGTGGTATAAAATAATGCTTCAATAAAGGGATTGGGATATTTAATAATGAAAAATGATAGTGTGAAATCCTATGACTCATGGTGGTTATAAATTAATGAAAAAAACTAACCCAAGAATTATCTGGACTTGAAAGATGTGATCATTACGTTTAAAATCTGGTAGAATTGTCTCAATGGAGAAAAGAGTGGAATATGTACTAATAATAAGAGCTTGAAATATATATTTACATAAAATGTGCTTAATATTAACTAATTATGATTTTAGAGATCATTAGGTATTAGGACTGCTCAATCCACTTCCAACGTGGAAAAGAGGGTAAAGTGGTATATTTTCAATGTTTATTTGATACTATAACATTATTAAGGATTGTAGTAGATAAGGATGAAATATTCGTTAATTTTAAAAGGATGGAAATAGGAATCATTAAGGAAGGATTATCATAAATTAATTCTCAAATGATTGCCTAATAATCCCTCATTGAGAAAATAATTGATGATCAAAGATGTATCAATATCTCTGAGAGAACTATTTGTGGTGAAATATAAATAAAGAGATCACTATGTATCAATAAATGTTACTAATATGACAGAAAGTGAAGGATGACCTGTTAAATTATAAGGTGATGATAGAACTACTACCTATATAAATATTGAAATCTAAAAACATCACTATGGACATTCTCACAATACATCTGCAGACATATAGAGGAAAAAATTCTATATGTGTTATTGTGGATATTCTTAGAATGAAATCTCACTGTATCGTAATTCATGATGACTTATCAATGGATCAAATTACATGGATATACATTAGAGAATTGGTAAGGGTGAATTAAGTACCACTATTTATTGTATCTAATAGATATCATATATTAACCTCCATGTCCTGAAAATGTTACCAACATGCTCTAAACACCGATGAGATCATCTGTATGGGTTATCATACTCAAACTAATAGAAAATATAAGAAGTCTATTCAATAATTTGATGAAGTGTTAATGAATATTTCAAAGGACTTCAATGTAGTATGGGTTCAACCTCTTCCTCTTGTCATCCTCTCTTACAAATATTGTTTCCACTCAATAATATAAATGGATCCCTATGAATCCCTTTGGGGTAAAAGATACCAAAATTTGACATGCTAGGTTGATGTTGGTGAATATAAGCTGTTATGACCTAATATGGTCGATGAAAAAATAGAAAAGTTAAAAAACATTTAGAAGTTCATCAAAGAAGACCAAAGTAAATAGAAGAGTTATGATGAAAATCATCGATGAGGCCTAGAGTTTAAGATTGGAGACATGTTATTACTATGCATATCTATATAGAATAGGATAATGAGATTCCGGAAGAAAGGTAAGATGATTCCCATGTACACTAGCCCCTTCAAGATTCATGATTATGTCAGAGTTGTAGCCTACCAACATGCACTTCTAGCTACCATGTCTCAAGTACTGATGTATTCAATGAATCCCACTTGATGAAGTACATACCATATCTATCAAATGTACTGAATCCCATGGCGGTACAGTTGAAGATCTATCTCTCTTATAAGGAGTAGCCAGTGAAGATCTAGGGCTTAGAGATATAGTTCTCTGCAACAAGACTACTCATCAATGTAATATGGAGAACCATTTGTATGAAGATGAATAATGGGAATTGTAGGAAGTAATTATGGTGAAAACCCCTAACTTGTTTTCACCATAGTATATAATATGATATTTCATGGCCAAAATTTCATAGGGGGAATGTGACGCCCCATAATATTGTCAATGGAAATTCCATTCATATAATTATTTCATATATTATAAACCCCATAAAATTACTTTTAGAACACAATTAAAATTTTATAAATGAATAATGAATGCTAGAAGAGGTATTTCTAGAAATTAATGAACCAATCCCAATGGAATATCAACCTGACCCTTGGAATAGCAACACGACCATTGGGAATAGTAATTTAACCAATAAAATTGTAACCTCATCTATTAATTTATAAATAAAATATATTAATATTATAAATTATAATATGATATAATTATATCATTGTATAAGTAATCTAATTTTTTAAAAATTATTAATTAAGTGTGGGTAGTTTTACAAAACATTAATAAGTATTTAAAATTTATAAATAATATAATTATTTAATAAATATTATATTCAAAAAAACATTTTCATAAATTAACCTTTAGTTTTATTTGGATTATAAAATTATTTTATGAGACCTTAATTAATATTTCAATGTGTTATAAAATCAGTTATTGTTTTAAATTCCATATTTTTTTAATTAAATAAAGATTTGAATTATAAATTAAATTTCTCATATTCAGAAAAGTTTACATGAAATGGATTTCAATTTTCAATTTTGATCATGTAAAAATGGTTAGGGTGAATTTTTAGTATTTTTCAAAAATACCTGAAGATTTGGTGAATAATAAAATATGATAATTTAAGTTAAAAGCTAAATACATTAATTTTTTATTCATCATTGATTTACTTCTGATGTAAACCCAAAATATTGAACTCTACTTTATTATATTAATATGTTTAGTTATGAGGTTCAAACTATTCATAATCTTGGGCCAAAATAATAAACAAATGAATAAAATGATTAAACACTCTTCTAATGCCCTATAAATACCACCCCCACCACCTCTTATCCCCACACCATAAAATCCTTGAATATTGATCAAGTTTTACCAAATAATCTTTTGAATCCCGTACCCCATTTATATGAGCTATTGGTCTCATGAAAATACCAAACCCTTTCTGCAACGGAGGTTCTTGATGAGGATAATTTCATGTTGTAATGTTATCTTTCTTTTTCTTTTAAATTACAATCAATTTCATTTAAACTATTATCATATCATCACCTCCACTTTTCCAAGTGGAGTGATAAGTCTAGTAAAATTTATATACTATAATTTTATTATTTTAATAGTGTAATTCTTCTCTAAGCATGTTCCATTTTCATTTTATTCTAAAATGAAAATATTGTCCATGGTGTATCGATTTACTAACACCATAAATGATGAATTTTAATTTTTCACTAATCCATTCAATGATGGTTATAAAAACATTATTATAGTGAAATAACCTTTTATATAAATATTATATGTCATATAAATTTCTAAAACCACTATATATATATTCATGATTATAAAACCTTGTAATAGTCATAAAAATCATAAAAAAAAATAATTCATTTTCATTTAGATTCTATCTAATAAATAATCCTCGTACCATATTGAAAAAAGATCTATAGGACATTTTACACTTATAAATGTGAAATAATATCATATAATTGAAATTATATTGAATAATTCTAATAGTGCATGAACTTTATTACTTATTATCAAGCGAACAGATCATGATAAGTAGGAAAAAAACACTCCTAAAAAAAAGAGATTGTACACAATAACTCACAGTAATGGACATAAATGAACATAATAAAATTAAAATGAATAGAAAAATTTATAAAAGGTTCTATATTTTTTAATAAATGAATTTAATTTTATTAAAAATGATATTAATGAGAGGATAACATTCGTAAACAAGTTAAAGTGATTCTTGAACCCAACTCCCATTCTGTTGGAGTTTCTCTCTCCCAATCCATTTTCACTATGGGTGTTCCTTTAATGGTTCATATATATAATTTATTTAACATACCTTTTATATAATTATATATACATGTCTCAAATAGGGTATTATAAAAAATTCTATGATTTTTTTCAAAAGAACACTTCTTTATAAAAAACCCATCTTTTACTTTTCATGAGATTGTTTCTTCTTCAATCAAGATTAATGTTTCCTATACCAAGAATGTAACTCCATATTTATCTTACAATCTACAAATTTATTCCATAAATATATTATTTATGGAATTATTATGAGAACCATTTCCTTTACATGTGTTATTTTATGTCCATGATTTGTATACACTCTATCTAGAAAGCATGATTATGTAAATGTTATGATGTGATAGGTGAACAAAAAATTATATATCACTCTAATTCATTGGATAATGTTATGTATCTAATGAGATAATGTGAAAAAATGTGTGAACATGGTTATATATATTTTTTACAAAGATTATTTTATGATGATGCACATTTGTTGTGCCTGAATATGTTTCTATATTTCTTCGTAATTATTCATTGTATTCGACCACTAAGACATGATGTTTCATTTTTATGTACCGACAGTTTCCATGGCTTTATATAACTATTTATATCATGAGTATGATTATTATACCATTCATATGTTATCATGATAATTATTATTAGAATACATTTCATGTTGATTCATGTTCTTATTTATCTTCTTATTGGGATTTTATCTCACCCATATCACTGACACACATCATCAGAAGATTACTTTTACTAAGGAGAATAAAAGGGTAAATAAGAAGCTACATATGAAGGAAATATATATATTATTTGGTTTTATTATTTAAATTTTGTGTTTCTTCATAATTTTCCAATGATAGTAAACCTTTGGGTCATTGTATTATAACACTATTTTGTTTTTTACATTAAAAAATGTAGTAGTCATGTAAGAAAAAGTTGGTTCACTGTAGAAAACCCCGTAACAACATATTTGTGGTAGTATTATATAGAAATAAGCTTAATATGAATTGGTATTACATCAATATAGATAAATATTTAGAACATTACAAATGTTCATTCTTGAGGACCCTAATAGTTTAATGTCTTTGGAAACATGGGAAACATTCTTCTAATTTGGGTAATGATCTTCAAAATCTCCTATAAAGATCTTCCAATATAGTACTCCTATTTAAAATCTTTACTAATAACCTAGGTAAAGGAAACATAATTGAGTGGTGAGATTAGATGATTTTGAAGGAAAAATAAGGGATACATGTAAGAATAAAACAAGTACAAGGGTATGAGAACACAATTATATAATTATAAGATCATAACCTGTTTATCAAAGATCATAATCATGAATCATGGAATAAATTTTGGTTATTCATATGATATGAATTATAAAGAAAACAAGGCACATGGTTCATGAGACCATAACATTGGTATAAAATATATACTTGTGGAATACAAATCAATTATAACATTGTGAACATGTGTAAATAGAATTATGTTTACTCATTAAGTTAAAGAAATAAAACCATGCCCTCTCATAAACTAATTGACACGCAACCTGGTCCACTCTTGACATTACAAACACATAATATGGTTTACTCATAACATTTTTAACATGTAATCAGGTTCACACATAACATTATAAACATGAAATCTGATTCACACATAATATTATGAACATGAAATTAGGTTCAAACCCTGACTTTTGGAAATAAAACTAGTTCTGCATATAATATTGAGAATATATAATCATGTTCACATATAACATTATGAATATGTAATAAATTTAATGAAAAAACATATCGACATGCAACCAGGTCTATGTATAATATTTGGAACATGTAATCAGTTTTAAAAAAACATATATATATATATATATATATTAATAAGTCATTAATAATTACCCAATAAATTAAAGGGAAATAGATGACTGACCATCACATAAAAAATCATATATCTATGTTTCAATAAATAATTAAACATTTATAATATCATAACCCATAAAATAAATTAGTGTCAAATATCATGACCTATGAAATGAAATGGGTATTATAAACACTTCAACCTATTTTAACCGGTGGAAAAGAGAAAGGATTCAAAATAATTTCATCACAGAATAACCCTTGAATATAATTTAGTTTTATATTAATTTTATCATGTTATAAACCATGGAAGAGAGATGGATTTCATAAGAAAATTTTCATTATAGATGTAAACCATTCAAAGAAAGAATAAGAATGGTGTTTTTAGATCATATCACAAATAAATAAAAAACTATATGAAAGGATTCCATATTATATAGAAAATTATTTTTAAAAATATTTTAAAAACATTTCCTTAGGAAAAATTCACTTCCTTTTAGAAAAAATACTTTTAAACAGGAAATATTTTGAAAACCATTTTCTTTGAAAATAACCATGAAATCATTAAACTTGATATTTTAAATAACTATTAAACACTTTTTAAAATAAAAAACGTTATAAAAATAATTTTCCTCGAAAACTATAATAAAATATAATTTAAATCATTTTTTAAAAAACTATTAAGAAAAATGGTTTTTGAATAAAATTGAGTTCTGACCGAAGAGAGAAATAAGGTCACATTTACATGAAAACATTTTCTTAATTATATTAAGTTCTAATGAGTGGATATTGGTATTTTTACATTAATATATCATAAATAAAAATATAATAATAATTTTAACTGGTGTTCTTGATATATTTAATATAATATTTAATCAATGGAATCGTGATAAAAAATAATCCTAATAAGTGAATAGATTATAACCATAAACTGTTACCACATTGGAAACATTAAATCATAATTACCATGAATGAATAAAATTACATGAAAATTAAAAATATCATAAAAAATTTAGATTCATTATGTAACATGTTAAAGGGTAGTATATTCCCCTATATAAGAGTATGGGTTTATAATATTTCATTTTTCTCAGCGAAGGATACTTGAGAGAGAAATACTTTACCAATTTGGTATATTTTGAACTATACACCCCATGAATTATAGATAATCATATGGATATGTAAATCACAATAATTATAATTTAAAAAATTGTAAAATAAATCCATGGTCAGTATACACATCCCATATAATAAATAGGTGTTGAACAAGTCATGTGTCCTATGGAGAAATAAAAGTGAGACAAGAAAAACCATTACCTTAAGAATTTAATTTGTTAAGAAACATTGCATACACCATTATAATAAATATAAGTTTGTTATTATTATACAATGTAAACTAATTATTATATATAATACAATATATTATTTTATTATGATTTTACATTACACATTTATCAACAACTCAGTGTTAATGTTACATTTTGGGTAATATCCACTTTGTTTTTTTGTATATATTTGATTTTTTCTTTATGATACTATTACCTAGATTATGAACTTAAATTTTACATAATGAAAAATTATATTAATATCATATATATATGTTGTATATAAATATTTATAAAAACCTATAAAATATATAAATATTAAATGTAGTATACCATTCCTGAAGACGGTTGGTTGTACGTACGCCTGAATGTTGTTTTTGTTTTCTCGAAATATTGAATGAAAGAATGTAAATTATATATATTCATATATATGCTATCATTAAATTTTAATTATTATCTCATAAATATCATAAAAATTTAATAAAACCATCATTAATTCATTCCATGCAAATTGTGAATGAATCACATTGCTTTGAGGAGGCAGTAGTCCACACATCCACAAATGAAGTTATCTGATTAAAAAAAGGTAATATTGAAGTTATGATTTATATATTAATTAATTAAGAATAAATAAAAAATATAAATCCATTATTTAACAAAAAACAGTATTTCGATCACAACTACCAAACATGAGTGGTGGCAAAAGAAAAATGAACGACAACATTTTGCGAGGTGGTAGTTTGTTGTACACGAACTATAATTTCATTACACATTTGATAGATGTGTGTGTTGGTTTTAGTATAAAAAATAAAATTAAAACCTATCAGTATATTGATGATATTTATTTTATTATATAATAATGGAATTAGAATTATTTAATGTGTGGAGAAATAAATAATAATAAAAAGGACGTTGAAGAATGTTATTTATTTTTAGGTACCTCCATTTTGTTTGCAAAAAAGTGATTCCTTGGTTGTATTTTTCCCCATGTTTAGGACTATATAGTGACATTAGGTATGTTTGTAAAAAATTTGTGAATGATTTGGATCAGCCAAAGGTCTTGATATGTGTGAATAAATAATATAGGTGAATGTATTTTTAGTGTAGGGGGAGTGACATTCTTGTAGATATTAAAATGTGAACATTATTGGTTGATTTTTCTTATATAATTGGTATAAAAAATTTAAAATAATATATTAATGGGTAATTAGGGTCCATCAAATCTTAAAAAACCATTTTTATCATTTGTTTCTCGGTCTTAATTTTCCATACGTTGTTTCTTTATGGTTTTTCATTTAGGTAAATACTTTTCTAATCTATGTAATTTTTCCATTAAGATTAAATTTAATTGAGAAATATAAAAAAAATTATACCCCCCAATTATAAAACATTTCATAAAATTTATAAAATATAAAACCCTTATGGGTTGTAAATTAATTTTAACATAACATTTGTAACGCGTAAAAACACTACATTAACCATAACCATGATTTTTTTTTATTATTTATGGATTAATATGTTAGTTATAAAATATAAATTGGAAATATAATGGGAAATATGTTTTATATATTAACCCATAAAAACATTTTTTAGAATAGTATTTTTATTAATTTTAAATATCTTAATAAAATTTCAATTTTTTTATTAAATTATCTTATAAAAAATAAATATGTTGGCATTTCATAGGAATCTAATGTCTTTATCTCATCTATAAAATTTAAATATAAATTATTATTATAATAATAGATATTTAATATTATAAAATAAAATTTATAACCACACCAATGTAGCGACTTCCCTACTCCAATGCTTTATAAGTGTTAAAACTAAGGAAGTTTATTTTTTTGTCCTTTTCCTTACATAACAAGTTATATAGGTATCTTTCATTTAATAATATTCCAATAAATAAAAAATATATATAATAATGTGAAAATGGTATTTAAAATTCCATTAAATTAATTTTGGACATGTTTTGTTTCATTTATATACCATATATTCAATGTTTAATCATTAATTATGCTTGTTTTAACATAATCACTAACTTATTTATTTATATTCACCGATATTTTTTGTTAAAATATTAAGTTGATCATATTAGAAGAAAATTAAACACTGATTCAAAATATTTATATCCATTTTTTACAAATTCAATTAATAGAAATGGGTAATAATAATTTGAAATCAATCTTGGAGATATTGTGAGACCTTGAGTTTTTAAGGAAAAATATTAAAGATTTTGTAATTTTTTTATATCCAATTTGAAAATGAAATCGAATGCATTGACCTAAATTTTATTGATTTATGAAAAATTTTACAAATAATACTTTAAAACAAAAATAAATTTATATTTAACTAGTTAGATTAATTAGACTAAATGGAATATTTTAATTAAAATTCAATATATCTCTCTATTCATAAAAAAATTATTTTTTTTTCAGAAAAAATCCATAAAGTTACAATTAGATAATTTTGACATTTTTAAACTTTAAAATAAAGCGTATTTTAATAAATTAAATTTATTAAATTAATTAATGTTAATTTTTTTATTATTAAAAAATGGACATAAAAATTATTTCTTTTATGAAATTCGACTTTTCAAACAAATAATGACATTACCAAAAACTAAATGTTTTAATAATTATGTTTCATTTATATAAAAAAATTATAAATAATATTTATAAAATATTTATTACTATTTGTATGACTATTTTTAACATCTATGTTAAAATAATATCACTTAAATAATTATAATATAAAAATGTTGTTTCCAAAAAATCCATTTGTTTGTTTAATGTAGCCCCAATCAGTGTTAAATATAGAATAAGATTGTATTTCTGTAGAATATAATGAAATATTATCTTTTTAGAGTGTTTTTTGAATGACATCAAAGAATATTAATTTATTCAAAAAAAAATCTTAAAAACTCAAGGGATTACATTCCACCACCTAAAATGAATTTTAACCTCGAATGTTGTACGGTTATCAAAGTTTCAAAACTTTTATATTCCATTCATTAAAAATAACATTATAATAATTAATTTGAAAATATAATATTAAAAATAAAATTTTGAGACATAATTATTACATAAAGTAACAAATAACTAAGTTTCCATATAAGATAACATTGATAGGATGTGAAAAATAGACTTTGAAGAGAAGTCTTACTATCAAGTTATGAGGGAGAGTGATAGGTAACAAAATCAGGAGAAAGTAAAAAATCAAAAATAAATAACCCAAAGTGGGTTGAAAAGGTCATTAACATTATTAAAAATGATGATAACAGAGAAAAAATTATTTCAAGACCTCTTTAAAAAATTTGAAAAATTTACACAATATGATATACAACCTTGATTCCACAGAATCTCACCACTTGGTTCTGTCTTAATAAATTTCAAATTCATCTCTTACTCCATGAAATAAATGTGAATGTTTCATTCAAGGAGAACTAAAATATCATGAGATTTAAAACTATGATCATAATTCATTTCCATTTTCTTTAGTTTTTATCATAATAAAATTGTTAGTGAAGGATTTCCAATATGAAAAATTCATCAAATAGAGTGATAATAATTTAATATCTAAAACCCCATCATAATTTTAACATAAACTATTTCATAAATCGCTAACCTAGTAACCCTACCAAAAAAAATTTGCTATTCATTACAAAAATAATCTCTTATCTTACACTAAAAATATTTTTATTGGAAACACTGGTCTATATTTGTATAAATAGAATATTAAAATTTATTTTATTAATGCATGATCCATGTAGAGAGATAATCACATGAAATTTATGTAAATGATGACCAATAGTATTTTTATAGCGAATATTCATACATGAAAATGAAATTCCCAAATAAGGAGGGGAGGATATGTGTTTCAAAAATATCATTATTCTCGTAATACATTGTGATTGAACAAGATTAACCTTTATAATTTTTCACCATAGGTTGTTTTGAATTTTCATCAATATTAGCCCTTGAATTGGGGCATTGATTCGCATAATTATACAACTCCATGAACTTGAAATATTGATGTTTGGGTGGTTAATTCGTTTGAGATACCAATATATTAATTTCATTGATTACACTCTTTACATAATTTTTTAAAATTCTTTTGATCGATGATCAGGATTAACACACATAAAGAACCTTCTTGTTCTTTTTAGAAACTCACCTAAGTACTCTTTCCCAATGTTTTGGAAAATAATAATTTTAAACATTTTATTTTCTCCATGTTAAATATCATACTTTGTTTCATGGAACCCCATTTTCTCTTTATTATAACCAATAACAAGTGGGATTCTAGCTTTCATTTCCTCTATTAGTGAAAATAATACAATTTATCATATAATTGAAAGTTACTTATGGATAGCGCACCTATAATATTTGGTTTCAAGATACTTAACAATTGGTCAAACATACTTTTATAATGAATTATATTACCCAAATAGTAACTTGAAATTGTTGTAAAATTTTATTCATTGGAACAAACAGATTCTTTATCAATATTCTTAAGATATAAGAATTAGTTCTCTATTTTGTACGAGGAAAATGAGGAAATTAATTGTTAAATATAATCATTTTTAACTCATCCCACTTCATGTAGTCAATATATTTTTGTAAACTATATTATTAATAATATTATATAATTAATATGACTCACCTTAAAAATGGTATACAATCATAGTTAATTTTTCATGTTCTAAACACTGGAGAATATAAAATATATTTTCATTAGTACTAATCCATTACTCAAAAAATAACTGGTCTGGAGAACCACTAAAATCAGTTGGGAATTTTATTATGAAGGACTCTAAATAATATTATTCCCACCATTTACCATTTAGATGTTCACTAGGACTCATCAGTTTATACATTTGTTTGATCATATAAAAATGTATTTGTATTCCATCACCAATAACATGTGGATTCTCCTGAGGGAATATTTTTCATTTTTAATAGTATTCTCCATTACCCTAACTCCTTTATGTTCGAGCCAATGAAAATAAACTAAAAACATAGTGTGAGAAAAATAATAATAATTGGGAAAAACATAATCCTAAAATCCACTTATGGGATGCCTAATCATGAAATATTATTCATTTATCTAAGAAACCTTAGTTTTGTCCTAGGTTGTTTGTAGTCTTCTTTCAGTTAAATATTTTATGATTTTTCATGGAGACTATGTGAATTTCAAAAAACAAATGCCCTGGGATTGTCAAACCAGGTGTGCAATAAGGCCCATTGTTATGCACATGTTCTTGATTGAGTCTAGATAATGAAATTATTTCAAGGTTGTTTCTCCATTGTACATCTATTCCAAAGACGCATCCATTTTTAGTATCTAAAAAGGGATGTATGTCCAGGAAACCATTTTCTCTATCCTTTTCCAAAATTCAAGGACATTTTCCCAAACGTTAACATATATTTAGACTATCCTTACATACATCCCTATAAATAACCTTATAAATACCCCTATTTATCTCATTAATTTATTCTCATAAAAGTTTTAAAAGTTTTACTAAACCTTTCCATTCATACTAACTATAGTGACCGTTGATTATTATACAAGCATATTACATCAATTTTGATGAATATTCATCACATTAAAAAATTTATTCACGATGATAGTAATAGTTTAGTGTCTTTGAAAACTTAGAAAACATTACTCTAATTCTGTTAAATATCATCAACATCTATTATAATGATCTTACCTTTTATTACAAATACCTAAAACCTTTATTCTTAACCTAGGGAATAGAAATATAAGAAATTTGTGATCTTAGATACTCAGTATGGGAAAACAATAGAGATATGTAATCA
The DNA here is from genome assembly GCA_963277665.1 of Viscum album. Lineage (NCBI taxonomy): Eukaryota > Viridiplantae > Streptophyta > Magnoliopsida > Santalales > Viscaceae > Viscum > Viscum album. Next base: position 213,269,034 of record OY728144.1, read on the forward strand.
TAACATGAGAATAAGGGTATGTGAGCATAATTATACAATTAGAAAAGCATACCCTACATATCAAATATCATAAAAATGAATCAATGAATAATGATTTAAAATTAATATGTTATTAATTATAAGTAAATCAAAGAACATGAGTATTGAGATCATATCATTGTCGTAAGTTGTAGAACTATGGAAAAAAAATAAACGTATAGCATTGTGAACATTTGTAAATAAAAATTGTATCACTAATTAAGTTGAGGAAAATAAATAATTCCCTCTCATATACTTATGGTATTGAAACCATTTCCAATCATAACATTGTGAACATGTTTCATGGTTTACTCATTACATTTTGAACAAGTAATCAGGTTCACACATAGCATTGTGATCATGTAATCATTTTCACACATAACTCTATGAACATTTAATCATGGTAATGAATAAACATATGGGCATGTAACATGGTCTATCAATGAAATTGAGAAAATTTAATCTTCATTTCGCATAACATTGTTAACATGTAATATGGTTCACGCATAAACCTAGGGACATGAAACTAGGTCAATGCATACCATTTTTAACCTTTAATCGTGTTCACTCATAAATGTTTTACTCATGAGTCATCCTTTATTTCAAAATAAATTAGATAGAGAAATAATTCCCAACCATCACATAATAAAATCAAATATATTAGATAATTAAATCTTAGATGAAAAATAATATAGAAATTTCATTTAAAAAATCATGTGGAAAATATCATTTATTCTTTGAAAAAGTATTTTTAAAATATAAAACATTGGGAAAACATTTTCGTTGAGAATAACCATGAACAAAATACAAGGAATCATTGAATAAAATTTCAAACAAATTTTATGAAATAAAAAAATAGGTTATACTTTCCTTGAAAATGATCTAATAAGATTATTTATAATATTATTGAAAAATTTAAAAAAAAACATTGTTTATGAATTAAATATATTTTCAACCAAAGGGAGAAATAAGGTCATATTGTATCTGAATTTTCTTATTAATCATCAATGTAAGCATGAGTGAAAAATTATTGAATTACAAGATGATAACATGAATAATCTATGGATAATTAAATTAATTAGAGTTATTGAGAGATATATATTATGATCTCATAAATGTAATAGTTATCATATAAAAACCTGATAATCTATTAGATTATAACAATAAAATATTACCACATTGGAAATATTGAATCAAAATTACCATGAAATGTTAAATATTCATTAAGTTTGAAATATTATGAAAATAATTTGACTCGTGATGTAACATGTAAAATGGTATTATATATATATATATGAAATAATAATATAGGTGCATAACATGACATGTATATCGATGAAGGAAAAATAAGAAAAAATTATTTTACTCATTTTGAAACTTTTGGGCCATAAACCCCATAATATATAGATAAAAAAATTGATATGTAAATACCATGGAAAAAAATTATAATAATCATAAAATATATGAATGATATTTATACACAACACATATATGAATTATGTTATAAACATGGATTGTGCCCAGAGGGAAAAAAGTGAGACTAGAAAAACACTTAACTTAAGTGTTGAATTTATTCGTAGACATAAAAATATCCTGTATAATATATATAAGTTTATTATAATATAAATATAAATATTATTATATATAATAACATAAGATATTTTATTATTACTTTATATAACCAGTTTATAAACAACTCCATGTTAATGGTACGTTTGATGTAATATCTGTTTTGTTTTTCATATATGTTGAGACTATTTAATATTGAACCTATTAATTAGACACTAATTTAATTAAATAAATAATGTAAAAAATCATATATATACAATATATATTATGTATTTAAATATTTATAATAATCTATAAAATATTGAAATATGAAAAGGAATACACCATTTATGGAGACCGTAGGCCCAATGTACGGATGCACATTGTTTCAGTTTTATTATTTTATTGAAAACAAAAATGTAACTGAAATATATAAATATATATATTATCATTATAGTAAAATTATTTTTAATATATATATAATATAAATTTTATAAATCAATCATTAATAGATTCACTGCAAAGTGAGAATGAATCACACATCATTGATGAGGAGGTAGTCCACATATCCACAAACGAATATATTTTATTTATAAAATGTATAAAGCATGACAGTTTCCATAAAATAATAATTATACAAGAATAAAGAAAAAATTATCACAATATATTTCATGTAAAACATTATTTCCATCATAATTAGCAACCATGATAGCGGTAATGGAAAAACAAGTGACATCATTTCATGAGATGCTAGTTTTCTGTTCATGATAGGTAAATTCATTACACAATTTATGGAGGTGTGTGTAGGTGTTGGTTGAGAACATAACATACAAAAATTTCAATATATTTACAATAATGATTATATTATATAATAATGAAATAAGAATAATTGAATGGGTGGAGAATGAAATAAAACAAAAATGGGCATTGAAGAAGGCTACCTTTTTTTCCAGGTAACCCATTTTTGTTTTCTCTAATGGGATTCCTTGGTTCGATTTCATTTCCAAGTGAGGACTCTAGGGTTAGATTAGGTTTGTTGGTGTCTAATTTTGGTAGGTTTTTAATGATAAAAAATGATCAAGATGTTTTATTAAATGGGAAGGATGGATGTCGTTTTGTAGTTGAGGGGTAGTGGAATTCTTGGAAATATAAAAAGGATAACACTAGTGAGAGGACTCTCTTACAAAATGTGATTAAAAAATTAAAAAAATAGATTAAATGGGGAGTATGTTTTATCCAGGGTAAAAAATGAAAAAATAAATCCTTTATATAATTTGTTCCTAAGACTTTAATTGTCCTAATTTTATTAATTTTGGGTTTTTACATAGTGAGATATTTTTCTAATATACGTAATTCATACATTAAAGTGATATTTGTTAGAAAAATTATACCCACGAATTATAAAACATTAAATCTAATTAATAGAATAAAAATCTCAAATGTTTTGGAATTTAATTTTACCAAAAACACATATAATGCGCAAAATCACTTTGATGACCCTAAATACACTAACAATGTTTTTTTCTATTAATGGTTCAATACGTTAATTATAAAAGATAAAATTTCCCTTAATAGACTATATTTTATATCTATTAACACATTAAATTCACTTGGCAGAAGATGATGTTTTTATTAATTTCAAATCATCTAATAAAATATCATTTATTATATTTAACTATCATCTATATAATCCATGCATTGTCATTTATTAGGAATTTAATGTATTTATATCATCTAAAAAAAATAAATATAAATTAATACGATAAAATAACTATTTTATATTACAGAAAATATATTTCTAAAAAAAACTATGATGCTTACTCCCTACTCCAATTCTTTATAATTTCTAAAGGAACGGAAGGTTTCTTTTTTCATTTTCCTTACATAGCATATTTTATTGTTAACATTTATGTAATAGTATCCCAATAACCATAAAAATAATCTCTATGGTGGTTAGGGTTCAAATATGTCTATAAAATAGGTTTGGGACTATTTTGGTCCACTGGTACAACATATATTCCATGTTTAATCATTTTGTAGGCTTGATTTTACATAAATCACTATAATAAATTTCAATTACATTCACTAAAATATTTGGAAAAAAAATTATGTTGAAATTATTAGATAGAACATTTAATGATGATTTATAATACTTATATCCATTTTCAAAAAATAAATTTATATATGTTGATAAAATTAATTTAAAATTAATCTAATAGTCGTTGTGAGAATATAGGGTTTTGAGGAGAAAAGTTCAATTATTTAAGTTTTTATATCCAATTTCAAGGTGAAATTGAATCCATTGACCTAAATTGGATTTATTTATGTATAAACTTAATAATTATACTTTTAAAAAATTTAAATTTAATTTTACAATATATATAAATGACAAAAATGAATCTTCAAATTAAAAGTCAATATTTTTTTTCTATTCATCAAAAATGTTGTTTTTTTGGAAAAATACATAAAATTATCCCTACTACATTTTTAAAATTATGAATTAAAAAAATATTTCTGTCATCAAATTTACCTACTAAAATTGTCAAAATTTAATTTTATTATTTTTAAGAGGAGGATATAAAAAATAGTTGTTTTATGAAAATTTTATATTCAAACATATAAACACTTTTACAAAAAATTATTTGTTTCAATATCAATATTTCATATTTATATAAAAATACTATAAATAATATTTAAAAATTAGTTATTACTATTCATGTCACTAATTATAATGATTATCTTATTACAATCTAATTTAAATACATTTAATAATAATTTTTTTCATAGAAACGTAGGGATGAATGTCACAAAAGCCAAGTCGGTGTTGCATGTAGCACAAGATTTTCATAGCATAGAATACAACAATGTCATAAATTTGTTTAGTTTGAAATGAAATAAATCAAAAAAATTAATTTATTCAAAAAAATTCATATGAACTTTATGTGTTACACGTATTGGATCAAGTTTGACAAGGGAATGACCACCCACCTTGTCTCAATGAAAAATAAAAAGGATACATATATAATACAATTTTTTTATTATTATATCACATGGGAATTAGAACAAATGGTATAGTGGAATGGGTCATCAATAAATCTCTATAAAAATCTCCCAACATCAGAAAACAACAAATGGAGATGCAACACATGATAGAGGATGTCGTTTGGACTAGAGGGTGAATATAAAACTCATATATCATTCAAATCTTACCCATATTCATGAATAAAAAAATAGAATTGATAATGGGGAAAATATGGGTAATAAATGTGAAAACAGCTAAAAAACAGATAGTTCATACATCATGATTTCCTAGACAGTGGATAATTAACCACAAAAAGAAAAAATAACTCCCAATAATTCATCCCACATTTTTTAATATCCTTGAACTTGGAATCCATGGGACAATGAAAACCAGATCATGTAATCCTCCATCTCTGAGTATTTTTGGTTTCCTCACAAACTTTTTTCTATCATACTCACAAGAAAACAATCTAGCATTGAGAAAACACATGAAATCACAAAGTATGTACACAATGAACACATGATTACTTGGTTTGGACATTTTTACCTACATCCACATGAGTATGGTAAACTATATTTTATTCCATAAGAAATGGAATGTTCTTAAATTACAAGGTATATCACATTCTAAAAACCATACTCAGATGACCAGAATATATATCCCCAATGGGTCAATGGTTTCATCTCACGGTACTCCTCCATTCATACTTTTTCCTTCGGTTCATCATTATCTAATACCATGATATTCATAGAAACACTGCTTTTAGAGAGACCTCCATATTTGTGTAAGGACCTAAAAAAACCTAAGTTGTTGCATCAAATATCAACTCAATGTGAATAGTATACATTATCATTTCCCCTTATAATGATTAATTTTACAATCCTTTACTTTTTTGAATATATAAAGAAATATTCCCTATCACTCTATTGGTGAAATCAAGTAAGTCATGATGTCTAGAGATTATAACACATGCTCCATATTTATGTTCTTATAACAAATATTTCCACATTCTTTTGAATAAAATAATAATTTAGAACCATTGTTTTCTCCAATATAAAAGCATCAAATGATACTCTTCCGTATTCCCACACTAATATTCTAAACTTTATCTTTATTAAAATTGAATCTTTCAACATTCATTCATTGGAATAAACTTATCTTTCTCTTTCAAATGAATTTAAATTTGAGGCCCAAGTCAATCTACTATTCAACATAGACCCCCAAATATGATATCCTAACTTTAGATACCTTTTCATATACTTCTATGTAGCTGGATTTCTATTCATCCTATGGGTTCTCACAAGTGTTAATTTGGTTGAATAAAATTCCAAGGAACAATATCACGACTAATATAATTTTTCTCACACCAATCCCTAACAATCTCCCACAAGATAATTATTTTCACAGGTTGAGTGAAAAAATAACATTCTCTATATTGATTACAATTATCACACTAAAGTCTCAGTAAAAATATTCTATTCACCATACATTCATATCATCAACATTTTTTATTAATACATTTATTCCTAAAAATCATTAGAATATCCTACTAAAATATGTCCTTTCGTCAACCTACTGAACTAGAAATTTTGATCCTGCTAAATCGATGAAAATCATTTGAATGCCTCCGTGGATCCTCTCCAAACAATCATGGGACTATATTATATTTTATATTTTTTTAAATCCCATCAATAATATGTTCTATTTATAATTTCCATGTACAAACTCAATCTATCCTATGAACTACCAAATACACTATAACCACACATCTAGAAAAGAAGAGCTTAATATTACATCCACATTTAGCGACCTCAATTGAACTGGCCCACACCTATAAAATCACCCTTCAAAAAAGTTTGATGTCATTAGAATGATGAGATCATACTAAGAAAATAAATTTACATAAAACAAGGTAATTATCTTCCATTTGTCTTAATTGTCTGTATTTGGTAATAAATCATTATAGTTATAACCTTTACATAGAGATCCTTCTATTTCTCTAATGATCCACCAATGATTATTACTATAGAGTCATAAGTCCTTGAAAAATATTTCATACAATTACATGGTGATTTCCATTATTTATATTATATGTGGACCAGGTATATTAATTCAATATATATTATAAATGAGTGAACACAATAATAATCCTTCTAGAGAATTTATGTATCCTCTGAATGATAACAACGTCACGAAGAAATGTAAATTGCTACAAAATTGTTTCCTAAACATTGACAAGGGACTACCAATGCATCAAATTTCCATGTTCTTTCTGTAACCCCACAATCCCAATTTCCAATGGTGGGTTCATTTATCACTTTCATCTGCTATATTTATCCCTTGATTGAAAATGGATAATGGGTTGTCAGTGCTTCCTTCCATTGATTCCTCCTTAGAGGTCATTATCTAGTAAGTGTCTCCCTCATGGATATATTTCATGTTAATAAAACTCATTCCTAGATACATACCTATATGTCACTAGTAAATTACACAACTTCCATCTTAATATTGTTTAAACCATCTATTAGGTGAGTAGTCATGTTCGAAATCTCTAGGCATGTCTGACATGGTCCTCACAGTTTCACATCTATCACCACTAGTAGATCATGTGGTAACTACTAATTTGGAAGTCTCGAAGGACCAACACATTCCATCTACATCAATGGGAGGTTTACATCATCCTATGGTATCTTAACCATATTGTTGGGATTTCAATCGAAGGGGAGATGTTTGATGAATTACTCCTTGTATAAAACATGTTGGAGGACAAGGAGAAAATTATTGAATATTAGAGGGAATTTTTGTATTTATTGCATGGGATGGACAAAGAAAATACCAGGATAAATTAAATCCCATTCATGTAATGGTTTGAAGTATTCTTCAATGAACCCATAGAAGAGATAGAGGAGAAGCAAAATCCATCATAAAAAATGTTGGGGTTCCCATTCACATGTCAGGGAGCATAATAGTGGGGAAAGATGTACTCATATAAAAGGATTATAGAGGCAAGATAGTGGATGTTGTAGGGACATAGTGTTATTCCCAAAAATCACATGGTCAGGCTGGTGTGGTTCATTATCACACTCATCTATGGTTGGATACACCCAATGAGGAATTTATACATGGGGATAAAACCAAGAACATTCATCATGGTGGTGTTGATGATGATGGGGAAACATGTATATATTGAAATCTAGATATTGGAGAATGTATTTATGGTTATCCTTCACATTGGCTATGAAATGAATTTGATCTACATGTGTGGGCCCCTCTATTTATTGTACACTAGGGCAGAACACACATGGTTGGATATTAATACCCAAACCCTATATACCTTTCAACCATGAACTTCTGAATAGTGATCCTGAACATTTCCGGGTGTCTCCCACTCAAGTTGGGTTTGGTGGATGTGCAAAAATATAAGGTTACTATAGTGATTAATGATTCAATTTTCCCCTTCCAATAAGGATGGTGATCAATGATGGTATTTGAACCATCAAACAAAGATTATACCATATATCCTTCTAAGGTGGGTATCTTGAGGCAAGGTTCAAATGCAATTTTATTTTTGATACATATAAACCTAACTTGTTCGCAAGGTATTTTAGAATCGTATAGTGGCATAACCCTATGGTGTACTTAGTGGTTTTCAATGAGTGTCATCCCGTGGTCTTGAAAAATATATAGATCATGTCCATAGATGATGATGGGAAATGGTAGAATGAGTTACCACCACATATAACTTCATATGGGATCATCCATGAATATTCAATGAGATATGAGAGAACATATATTCTAGAGATTCTAGTGAACTAAAACACCAGATTTGATGATATAGAGGACCCATAATCATGATATATAATGCATGTAGTGGTTAGAGCACATTGTGGATGAAGTGTTAGCCTAGAGGGGAAGGATATAGGAGTGGGGTTGACAGTCTATATCCTGACATATGTAGAGGCTGCATAGATAGAAGAATAATCAAAATTTAATCACCTAGGTAAGTGGTCATGAGTGGAAGATGAGCCCTTGGGGGTGATCTAGAGGGTGTATGTCTAAGGCCTAGGGAAGCGAGTTTGCATCCTAGCAGTTCTCAGAAATATTTTCTTTCTCAAAATCAAGGATATTTTGGGACTCTACAAGAATATAAACACCCCATTTGGTGTGTGGAAGTGTGTCATCTCCATTGGGATATACATCACTATGATATGTCCTGAAAGGGTAGGCATCCTTGTTCTACAGATTGATGTGAAAAAAAATAAGGTGGAACAGACATATATGGTCCTCTCTCGTGGCACCACATGTCCTATGATCGACCTTATAATCATAATTCTAGGAATATATTCCACTTTCATTGTCTATGTGGATCACGTGTCTACCAAATTTGGTGAGGAAGAAGAATTACGAGACTCTTGGGGAATTCATGCCTACTAGGTCTCAAATGGAGATAAATATCCTTATGCTGATATGATATATAATGTGATATTTCTTTTATATTGGACAACACACACCCATTAATTTTATTATCTATTACATTTTAGTACATGTGTAGTAATATTGGAGCATGGAAGTGGGATAGGTACCTAACATGCATTAGGAATATGGTGAGGCAATATAAACCCTTTAAGGGTCGAGTGTGGGGTCCCTCCCTGATGTCATGGCCATGCACAACCAATAACCAGTTGAAGCGGTGCCTAGAACTGAGGTAGAAGTTATGGACAGAAATCCATTTCTTAGAGGATTACCTATAAACTTAAAGGATATCCTCACAAGGCTATCATACTCACATAATCCTCTCCTTCATTTACATCATTGTCTCTTATACTTTTCCTTTCTATGCTTGAATATTTATTTTAAATGGTAGTTTAAATGGTGAGAGGTACTTAATAACAATAATCAATAGTTATAGTAACGATTCTTAGGGATTTGGGGTGATGTAAGATACAAATATCACAGTGGAAATATCCAGGGAGGATGAGGTGGTTCATGAACCATGTGGGTACCATTGGAAGGGACTGTTTTGACCGTTACCTCAATAGAGGGAGTCTAGAAAGTGTCCATGAAAGGGCTGGATGAAGGAGCTATGTTGGAGGATCATTTCATAGAGGCACCACCAGAGGCCACTATTGGATCCACTATAACCATGTAGGGTGGGGGTGTTTTGGTGAATAAGGAGACTAAAGAGTTATTTTTAGATGTCCCTATCCTAGAATTGGCACCAGTGGTGGCTGTAGGAGATGAGGCTGAAATCGCTCCACTAGTAGGGGAATATGAGGAGGATGGGATGGTTATGTTAACCTCAATGGTGAAATAGGGGGAGGGGAGGATTAATATATAGAATATGGTATTGGTGAGGACACATTCTTAGGTATGGAAATATTTTTTTATCCTCTCACATGTGATAACATGTCTACGGATGATCTGGACCCTACGGTGCTGAAGGTCTTCCCTCAGCATGAGCCCACCCCACTCAAAGGCTTCAAGGATTTTTTATGGGATGCCACCATGGAGAATTTGGGTTTTTATAGAAATATATGATGTTATGTAAAAAGTTTCAATACTTGTACACAGATACATAACCATCAACACTGGATAGGATCTCACTTATACTAATAGTTAGAATGGGGACTAATATGCTGGAATTCAACAACATTCACGAAATTGATCAATACTTTATTATCAAGAGGGTGTATATGGATTATAGAGTTATTTAAATTTCATGGAATAAGAACTAGGACAAGGCTACCAAGATTCATTAGGAAGTTGAAGCAAAGATCACCCAAAAAGAAGGACTAACATAGGAGAATGTTGTGGTCACTACTACCCTGCCTGAAATCATCAAATAACTAAAGGACCAATTGACAGAGTCTAAGGACAATATGGAAGAGGAAAAATCCATAGTGTCTGATTTTTTTCAAGTAGAAATGAATTTTTATTAGGGATTAATAAGTTATCCCTAAATACAATAAATAAAAATAGTAACTTGAGGAATTGAATAGAAACATGGTGTTCAGTCAACAAATGTTTTCTGATCTGACAAAAATTGATTTTCAGGGTTGATAATTAAAAGAATTCTATAAAAGAGAGTCTCTAATATGTGCATTAGATTTTGAATAATTGGGTAGTATTTTTATAATTTATTTATGATTGAACATGTTTCTATTGTGTTATTATCATTCGTAAATCATATTATTGAGATAACCCATGACCAACCCCAATGATCTCATGTGTCATGCTCAATGTGAGAAACATTGGAAGACCATGTGATTAGTAAATCATCAAAGTGTGTCAAATAATCATCACTCATGGTCAATATTTTTTATTGATAAAAAGGAGTGCCTAGGGAAAGCGGAGCTAGGACTTGAGAAGAGAACTATCTAAACAACTGACTTTATTTTTTAATATGTTTTATTTAATGAATGGGGTAACTCCAAGGGAATTTAAGTCTACCATGAAAAAGGGTAATTATGTGTGGGAATCACAAAACCAAAAATGTGGAACAAAAGGTTAGTTTCATGATGATACAAGATAAATATATACCATGGTATAAACATAACATCCAATGTATTTATCCAGAAATGGGGATACACAAATGATGGTTGACTGCTAACTATGTTTGTAATGCAAGACCTCTCTTAAAATGTTGTGTAAATTATTCTAGGGCATTGGCCCAGGATGGTAGTTGAGTTAGTGAAGCATGAGACCATTATATTATGGGGCCTTTTGGACATGGATGTGGATGAGGATCCAAATCAAGGAGAACAAGATGTATAGATACAATGTGATGGAATGTTCAGATTAATTATAACACTCCCTAAATGATGACACCCTGACTAAAAGCACATTTTATAGGAATATCAGCCTAATTAAATGTAAACCTCATCTTCCAAGGGGATCATCATCATTGATTATGAGGTATGGTCAATGAATACAAATTATGTGTTAGGTGACCTAAACTAAAGTGAATATCCTCTTAGGTAAGAGCCTATGATTTTTTTTATTTTAACACCACACAATGAGGATGAAAGACATAAATTTTAAACATCTTATGGTGAGGATGTTGGAAACAAATTTTAACATTATTAAATGATGATGACTTATCACATAGTTCAATGCCATGTGATCAGGACATGATATATGGGGATTATAAAATGAGATACCTATGATTGTTTTATTATGCTTGGTCAAGAAGGAATCTCATGTACATTTCATGGCGTAAGGATATAGTTTAACATATTTTGAAAGTAAAAGTGAATCAATGTGAATGGTAATCCAAGGAGGCCCTACAACAAGGAATATCTGTCACACCCGGTTTTTCAACTTTGGGTTTTGATCCAGTTTGTCTAAGAATCCTCAAATTTTCCTCTGGTTCTGGATGTGATAGGAGCTGATTTTTAAAGTTATTTAGTTTTCTTCTCTTTTCCCCAGGGTAGGTCCTTAGCTTATTTCAATGTGTTAGTGATTATATAAAAAATTTGGCATGAAAAGGTTGTGCGCATGGTTGGTTCACGACCGTGAAGCTGTTTAGGGTTGACCATGTGGTAGGTATAAAAACTACCACATGGCTATAGCACATGAGTGTGGCTTCTTAAGAGTAAACATGCGGTATCTTCTATGTCTTCCACATTGTTTGGTGCATGGTTTAATAAACCGCGCGGCCTAACCATGTGGCCCAACCAAGAATGACAAAATTTAGTTTTAAAAGTATTCCCCCTATATTCCTATACTGAAATGAACCAAAAATCATTTCCCCTAGTTCTTATAGACATATGGATGTCTCCCATGGCTTACCAATCCATTCCCTTTCCTCATTTGGTGTAGATATAAGGGAAGGTGAAGGGTTTACTAGTTTCCTCATTGTATTTCCTCACCCAGTATCATTACTCTTCCTTATTCTTCCAATTATTATCAGTTTCATATTCTCCCCTAGTCATGATCGACCTAGGTATCTATTTCCCATGGTTTTTGGATGTGTCTTTGTCTATTTAGGGAAGATGTTCTTAGTTATGGGTGTTGGAACCCGTAGCGGGTGATTTATAGTGTGCATTTCCATTCAACATTTAATTTGATGTAGGTTCTCCAATGAATATACCTATATAATTGAATTTCATATATTTAATGATGTTTTAACCATTTTTGTAATCTGAATATTGTTATATAAATTTTGGATAATTTTTTTGGTGTGCTGTGTAGCGGTGAAAACCTCATTTTGAGAAAAGTGGTGTTATTTTGTTAAAATGGTTCACACCACATGTTTGTTAAAAATGTTTATTATATTTTTCATGAGGTTTTTCTTATTTTGAACATGGATAAGTATGTTGACTAAATTTATGGAATTCCATTGGTGTTTTGTCTTTCTGAAGTACTTAAAGTGAATTGTTTTTTGAAAAAGTAAATTCCATATGTTCATTAAATTCCCCAGTTGGATCTTTTGGGTTGTTTTTGATATAAAGTTTTTTTTGGATTTATAATTATATTATATTAATGTGAAGTTTTATTTTAGAACACTTAAATGGTTTCAAAATTGGTTCTAGGCTTTATGAGTAAAGGAGTTTTGGTTTTAATGTTGTTTTGACATGAGTTGGTAGTAAATAAACTATTTAGTATTTTTATAAAGGTAGGTGTGTTTTGAAAAAATAAATTGAATTTTAAGGGTTTTATGTAAATTTTTATATTCTTCATATAGTTTTTTTCACCTATTTATGTAATGTGGAATTTGTGGTTTTGATAAATGTTGGTTTGGTAAAATTCTTAATGGCTCGCTTAGCATTTTGTTTAATATTTTTTTAGGTAAGTTCCAAGTTGTACCGTTTGGGTTCATTTTATGATTCATAAAACTGATTTATTAAATGGTGTTGGGGATGTAAAAACTATTTTGGTATGGTTTCGTCGGAGTTTAGCCTTAAAAGAGAATTTTGGAATGGATTTCATGTGCAAATCCTTGTCATACTTCTTTGAAATTGTTTTATAAAAATTTAAAATTGATTGTTGATTTTTAAGAGATGTTAGACATGCTTTTTGCTTGTTTAATATGGGTATGATTTAGAAGTATAATTTTAGTTTAAAATGGTATTTTATAACATGTGGGACTTGTTTGATTACAAATAGGGGAGCTCAGGTATCTATGTGGGAGGACTAAAACTAGTATGCTAATGATTCAGTGGTGGAGTCATCCTTGTTTCACAAAGAATGTATGATGATGAAAACACCAAACAAACTATGATTATTATTGGAGACCACTAGTAAATTTGGTTTTACCCTCCTATTTTCTCATGAATGAGATGGATATTGCTTATGGATACTTTTACACTAAGATACGAGGTATGTAGGGCCCCGCAGAAAGATAGTGCCTAAGGGTGTTCCTCTAACTAGAGCTTATTGGATATTTTTTGTAATAATCATCAACAGATGGTGTGTTTGGTTGGTAAATTAATAAGCATGTTGGTTTCCATTAAAATGTTTCATTCTTTAACGTTTCCCCCATGAAAATTATTTCCATATAAGGATTCATCATTATTAAAAATTTATGCTACCATTTCCTGTTTATGAAAACATGGAAGAATTTTGTCCTTTTAAAATTTATAAAATGAAATATTTTTGGGAAAAAAACTTTTATATATTTTATATCAAACCTGAAAATGTATGTTTATTATATTTAAAATGAAGTGGATTTGGAATATACTATCACACTAGCCTACACAGTTTTAATACTCATGACTATAGTTATTTTCTGTTTTTTGTCCTTGTGAATGATTCAGATCGAGTTTGATCACCATGAGCGAAGGGTGATCCTTCTATTAGAGAGTGACCTAAATGGTCTCATAGAGTTAGTTTGGCCATTAACATGAGTCGTTTCAGTTTTATTGTTCAATTGTACATTCATTTTCTCGTATAAATGATATTTGGTTCAGTTTTATTTTTATATAGTGGGCTGTTTGTCTTCTCTATACAATTTGGATATTGTTAATTAATTGGAAACCATTATTCCCATATATACTATGATGACATCTGATACTAGTTTCCAGCAAGTGGGAATCAGGAGAACCCTTTTTTCTATTCCATGGACCTGATTCGGTGACCAGTTCTTGGCTAACAGACAAAGGTTCATGAGAAAATCTAACGAGAGCATTTTCTCTTGGAGGACCTTACTTTTTATACCCCCCTTTATTACTTTGGGATGTAAAGGTTGATGGAGAATGATTTTTGGCACTTGAGAGGTAGGCAAGGGAACAACATTATGAACACTTTCTTGTTCTTATCACCACATTTCCATGGGAAGTCTATGGTCTTAGTTTCTTTGGTCCTTAGGGATTTTTTGGTGATTGGGTTATGACAAGGGGAGTTGGACTAATGGTCTCCATGACTTTGCAGGGCTTGGATATCTATGTGGATATATGGAACGGACCTAAGAAGGATCTCCATATTGGTGATGTGTTTGACATATGGCATCCAACTATAAGGTCAAGTCACCCACCAAAACTAGTTCCATTTTTTGGGTCTCTTGGACCTTTCTAGAACTGAAAAAATTAGTTTTAAAATCCTTGTTTGAGAATTGAGGAATCTTTTTTTAAATAACGGTTGGATTTTGAAATGAGGACATTGGATTTTCATAATTTACATTAAGTAAGGTTTTTTAATTTTTGTTTTTTCAAAAAAATATGGGGATAAAGTGGGGATTATTTAATGAGATTGTATTTTCCCTAATATAAAATTGTGGTTTATTGGAATAAAATGTCTTGAAAGCATAGATTTTTAAGGTGATTCTGAAACATTGTTTTTATTGTGTTTTTTGTGATATAAAAAAGTATTTCAATATGATGAATTGGTTTTGGAAATTGGTTTTGGAAATTGTTTTTGAGAGATTGGTGTTTTTCTAAAAAGGGTTTGGGCCTTTGTGCCTGTCAGATCTTGGAAAGAGGTTTTAGTGAATTATTAAAAATCGTAAAGGGATTTTTGGAATAGAATGTTCGTTTTCAAAGTTGTTTAAAATGAAAATTATATTGATAGAAATCGATGTAATTTCTTTTTCAAACAAGGTATTATTTTTTGTTGTGAGGGAATATGAAAAATGATTTTGACTTTATGGATAGTGTTCCATATAAAGGTAAATGATTTTTGGAAATGGATTGATTGATTTTTCTTGGAAAATAAGGATTTTCTCCATTGGTGTGTTCATAGTTTCTCACATGTATGGTGGTATTTGGAAATGTGGATGGATTCTTGGTATGGATTGTTTGGATGGGTTCTTGGGGTGGTAGAGAAATGAATATGTGAGTGAGACTCGATGAAACACAAATAGTGAGTGAGAAAATCAACCAAGATGATTTGATTTGTTTTACAAAAGAATTTTCATATGAAAATTATAGTGTTTTCTAAATTTTGTGGTTATGTGGTTTGAATTTTTTATATCATTGAGGTTTGGTATATTTTGTATGCATCCTAATGATCTGGAATTGATATTCTTATTGTGTCTTGAGATGCGATCTTGTTGTGGCTCAGTTTTGGATCAATTTTCTGGGGTTTCTAAATATTTGTTGGATATTGTGGCATGGATATGGGTGTTTCCTTGTTTCCAAGCCATTCATTTGATCAACATAAGGATTCATTTATAAATTTAAATCCACCTCTTTGAATGCTTCTTCATCCTGATTATTGGAATAAGGAGTTGTTTGCAGTTGATTTAATGTGCCTCTCTATTAAGTTGATTATTTTGATTGTTGTAGTTTTTCTTGGTGATGTAGATGTTTTTATTGATGTTCCATATTAATTATTCTTTACATCCGGACTAAGATAGTGTGGTGATGTGTATCCTTAATTCCATGTTTTGGAAGAAGTTTGTTCTTTGAGGAAGTGAGTTTTATTGTGTGTATTAATCCATTGTTTCTACCAATGAGTGCTATGTGGCTTCATGTGGCAGTAAAATAAGGAGTTCTGGTTTGGTATTAGTAGATCTTGATTGTGAGGTAGTAGATTCTTCATCATCAGAGACTTATCCATTGGTCTTAGAGGGAATCTGGAATGTATTCAAAAATCCTAGTGGTTTTGGATGAAAAGAGGGTCTCTAATCAGTGACCTTGTGTGGACCAACAATGTGAATCAGGTGTGGTATTGGTTTTGTCAGTTCATAGGTGAAGAGTGATGGAATATTTTTGGTTGTGGTTTTGGTTTTAAAATAAGTGGGATCATTAAATCCCTTACCTATGTGGTGCAGGTTTTGGTTGAGTGTGGGGTGTTCCGCTTCAGTTCATATGACTTCTATTTGGGAGTGGGTGGTTTAATTTTTTTTTGTTATGATCCTATTATCTTGGGTTGGTAGGTTTTTTGTGGGAGAGTTTTGGTTGTACTATGTGGTGAAGACTAGGTTCTAATTCATGTTGAATTTCCTTTTGCTCAATGTAGGTGTTTTCTAAGGGAAAGGAGACCCATCACGGGTCTCATAGAGCTTCATTAAAGGATTTTTCAGATGTTAGTTTTTTTTCTAATGGTGGGGAGACTATTTTGGTATCTTGTTAAATCGTTATATTTATTGAGTTCTCCTTAGTAATGGTTCATTAAAAGAAGGCCCACCAATCTGGTTTTTGGTGTGGTTGTGGGAGTGGCTTGATCTTTTTCGGTGATTAATTGGATGTAGGATCATGTTGTTTTTGGTTATGGAAAAAAGGCTTAAGTCCCAAATTCTATTAGTGAAATGATAATGGTTGAGATGTTGAATCAAGTTGATATGTAATCCTTAGGCATTGACCAATCATATAAAAAGTGTTAGGGCTTTCTAGGGGCGCAAAGCATTAATGGCAGGGATAATTTTCACACCCAATGGTTCTCATTAGGGTTTTGATCAAATTCATTTGGGAATATCAGCCTTTTACATGGGTTTTTTGAGTGACAAGTGTTTAGTTTTGATGTTTTTTTCTAATGTTTCTATCATGGTTAGTACATGACTTGTTTGGGAGTTTTGGAGAAAATATAAAACATTTGGCATGTAAAGGCCATGCACACGGTTAGTGCATTGCCCTGCAGTTGCCCAGGGGTCACCATGATATTGGTATAAAACCTTACTAATGGATTGAGCATTTCAATTTTTCCACATAAGAGTGATCGTGCCATCTCTCCTAGGTCTTCCACATTATTTGGTGCATGTTTTACAAACTGCAAAACCATGTCCATAATGAAAATTTTAATTTCACAAGTTTTCCCAGACTAGATTATTAGACAACAATGTTCCAAAAATTATTTCCCCTAGTGTATATAGACCTATGGAGGTCTCCCGTGGCTTCATATTCCATTCCACATCCACATTTGGTGTAGATCTAAGGGAAGGTGAAGGGTTGACTAATTTAATCACGACATTTCCTTCTCCTTTCTCATCCATATTCATTATTCTTCCTATTTTTCTTGATTTTAACTTATCCCATGTTTATTCATGACATAGGGTTATTTTTACCATGTTTTTATGGGGTTTTTTGTTTAGGGTTGGTCTACATAGATACTGGGTGTTGGAACATGTACTAGGTGATTTATGGCGTGGGTTTCCATTCCGATGTGGATTTATATTTGGTTCTGTCATGAGGATCCCTTTATAAATAAATATCAACTATTTCATGATGTTTTCAACATTTTTATATTTTTAATATTGTTTTTTAAGTTTTTGATAATTTGTTTGGTGTGAAATGTAGTAGTTAAAACCTAGTTTTGTGAAAAGTGGCATTGTCTTGTTAAAATGGTGAACACCACATATTTGTTAAAATGATTTCTTAGATATTGAATATGGTTTTTATTTAGAACATGGTTTAGTATTTTGAATAAATCTATGTCATTCCATTGGTATTCTTTCCCTTTTCAAGTACTTAGTGTGAATTGGTTTGTAAAAAGTTCATTCCATGTTTTAAGTAATTTTTCCGGTTGGATTTTCTGGGTCGTTTGTTATATATATATATATATTAGATTTGTAATTATATTGGAAGTATGAGATGATCTATTTTGGATCCCTAAAATGGTTTCAAATTTTTTTTTGGGCTTTATAAAATTTATACTATTGGGTTTAAAGGTGTTTTGACATTAGCTGTCAGCAAATGTCTCGATTGAAATTTTTATGAATGTGGTAGTGTTTTGAATGTGTAATGTGAATGTATTAATGTTTTAATGTAAATTACGGGGTGCTTCAAATTTATTGTTTACAAATACTTGAAGAAAAGAGGAATTTATGGTTTTGATAAACATTAGATTAGTAAAATGCATAAAGGACCACTTGGCGGTTTTCTTTTAAAATGGTTTTCAAGAGTGTTCTATGTTGTAGAATTTGGAGTCATTTTTTGTTTCATGAAATAGATTTATTAAATGGTGTTAGGGATGAAAAATGTTTTTTGGTATGGTGTTGGTTAGAATTTGGCCTTAAAATAGGATTTTAATGGATTTTATGTGCAAATACTTGTTCTATTCCTTGAAATTGATTTATGAAACATTTTACTAATTTATTATTTTTTGTATGAAATATGAATCATTTTTGTGGGATGATTCATGTTTCTATTATTTCTAAGTGGTGTTTTGATGTTAAAATGGTATTTAGTGGAATGTGTGACTTCTTTGATCAAAAAGAGTGATTGCCATGCATCTATGTGGGTGGACTAGGACTAGTATGATAGTTATATAGTAGTGAATTCATCCATTTTTCACTTATATGGTTTGAAATTGAAAACACTAACTAAACTGCAATGATGTTTGGGGACCACTAGGCCATTAGAGTTTCCTATCCTAGTGGATTGTTCAAGAGAATGTTATTGGTTATGGGTACACTTACACCAAGATACAAGGTACATATGGCCCTACTGCTAACTAGTACATAGGGGTGTTCTCGGGACATGGACTCATTGGATATTTTTGAATCACTATAGTCATACATTGTTTTTGGTTGGTACATTGAGTGGAATTTGTGTTTCGTTTAAAATGGTTCATCCTTTATTGTTTCACCCTTGAAAATTGTTTCCATAAAAGGTGTGTCCACTTAAAAAATTGATGGTACCATTTTTTGTTTATGAAAACATGCAAGAATATTATCTTTGAATGATTATATCATGGAATATTGTAGGGAAAACATACATTTATATATTATAGTTAAAAATTGATAATGGATGTTTCTTTATTTTAATGGATGTTTATTGGGAATATATTTTTGGGCAGGCCTTTGGAGTTTTAATACTCACACATACAGTTATTTTATGTTTTTATTCCATGTACAAGTTTTTGCTTGAGTTCAATCGCCTTGAGTGACATGTGATCATTATATTAGAAAGTGACCAGTAGGGAATGATAGAGTTATTTTGGTCATCAGGTTTGGTCAGTGTAGTTGTACTGTTCAGTTTTACATTTAGTTTCATTTATAAATGATGTTTTATTCAATTTTATTTATATATAGTGGGGTCATTGGTTATAATTATCTATTGGTTATTATTTATTTATTGGATTAAATCATTCTCTTGTATACTCTGATGATTCCCAACACTAGTTACAAGCCCGTGGGGAATGAGAACACTATTTGGGCCATGCCGAGGACCAGCGGGGGTGACCGGTTCTGGGTCATCTTGGGCTAGTTCATAACATTATCCTAAAGGCACCTTAAATTCACTTTTCTTAAGGTTCTAGTTTTCAGAATAATGATAATTATTTTGAAGTCATAGAGCTTATACTATAGTGTTAGCATTCTAAAATGGGTGTTTGTATAATGGGCGAATGAAAACCCAACATGAATTGAGTTTTAAAACAAATCTATGAGACATGCACACAATTTAAATTTATGAGGCTTGGACTGAGGGAAATAGTGTATGGATATAAATCTTGGACCACAGGGTTTTGTGTCTCAATGAAATGTGAATAAAATCTAAGGAACATTACCAGAAATGAGTTGAAGGGATATTATAAAGACCCTGCCTTAAACATTACTTATTATAGAATTAAATGAATAATTCACATTGAGGCTCTTTTAAGGTTTAGAGTTTTAGAGAATTATGACATAACTATTTCATCTCAAAGGTTACAAAGTAGACACATCTACTCAGCTTTCATTTTTTTCACAAAAATAAAAACTCTTGAATAAAAGAGTCATGTCTAGTGCCTGGTTTTATACAACCTGACATTTCCTTGATCCCATACTTGACCCTATTTAACTTTATGTCCTGTGAAAAAACATTTAAAAAAAACGTGGGATGAGCATAAAAAGCTCAGTAAGGGTTATAATAATAAGGAAAGAAAAAATTAGTCCTTGTATACATAAGAATCAATGAAATGATACTTTACTCATAATGCATAAGTAATTTAACATACCTCATGAAATCATAAGATTTATGAATAACTCATAGTAATCATAAGATATAAAGGTAACTTGAGGCATTCATAACATTATAACGTAGGGTGTAACCCTCATGTTTACGTTTGGAATACCCATCACAATATATTCCCTAAATCTCTTCAGATAAGCCTTAGCGTTTAACCCCTTCACGTTACCCAATGCATTGGAGAGCTATATCGGGCTCACCCGCCC
Organism: Viscum album; assembly: GCA_963277665.1. NCBI lineage: Eukaryota > Viridiplantae > Streptophyta > Magnoliopsida > Santalales > Viscaceae > Viscum > Viscum album. Next base: position 213,290,153 of record OY728144.1, read on the forward strand.
TTAGTTTTTCACGGAATCAACCATTTTAATAAACAATGCACAAGAAAAAAAACATAATCATAGAACATAACATAAGCACAAAGGAAATATAACATTCCCATATTGAAATAACAATATAACAATTTATGATATTGAAATAATGAATCCATTCAAAAAAACCATTTTCAAAACCATTTAACAAATTTAATAAAGAGATTTTTGAATCAAAGTGCCCCATACCACCTTGAAGATTTAAAAATTATAGACAATTAATATCCATATAAATAAATCCTTAAAATCATTTTTAAAACCATGATATTAATAAGAACAAATAGTTAAAACATTTAATGTGATATTTTAGTTAAAGTGTTTTTACCCTAAATTAGAGACACCTGAATATAATAATTGAGGAATAAAATTAAATCAGAACATTATAATATCATGAGAATAAATGGATTCATGATATATTATTCAAAATGACAGTATATACACCATATAATAGTTAATTGGTGCATAACAACAATGAAGTCTCAATCGAAATGTAAATTGAGATGAAATCTCTTATAAAGAAGGTAATCTTAATTATGGATAAATCAATCTCAAAATTATGTGTGTCAAATATAAATAAACCCAATATAAGTTGATATTAAGTTTAAAACAATCAAAGGTCATTAACACATATTTAATGGATGAAATATTCAATAACTACATGTTGAACCTAAAGAAAACGAAATTGGGTTAAAAAGTTCCCTTTCTAAAATTCGAAAGCCGAACGACGTCACTTTAAAATTTATAAAATTAGTTGATGAGGGAGAAAATGTTATCTCATCACTTGGACATAATATTTACATCAATATGGTTATAGAAGAACATATCCTAACATAAAAAGATTTAAATTAAAATACATAACAAAATAAGTCTTTTTAAAAGAGGAGTGTGAAAGGTTCCCTTACGGATTTAAGAAACATTCGAAACGTACACCCCATGAAAGAAGGGTCATACAATTAAAATTTAAATAACCATAAATGAGAGTATATTATAAAAATATTAAAAAACCTGGCCGTATATACACCACAAAAAGGAAATAGAGTCCAATGTTGCAAAAATCTCACGGGAATAAAAGTGAGATGAAAAATCCCTTACGAAAACTCAGCAGCCTAACGACGCCACTTAAAACTTACAAAAATGGATTTATGAGATCAAATAGGTTCTATCATAACATGAAAATAAAATGTACATAGTGAGGAATATAAAAGAACATCCCCAAACAAAATAAAGATGATCTTAAAATAAGGGACATAAAGGAGTGTACTTAAAAAGAAAGAGAGAGGTAGGATCCCTTACCTCAAGTCTGACTTGTGTTGTTCATTTCTTTATATTCCTGAATAATAAACTTTTTTCAATTAATAATTTCTTAAGGTCCTCCTTTAAATATTATTATTTAATTCATATCAAATATTATAATGTTATAATAATTGGTTATGTGAGTTCATATTAGACGTTTTTGTCGATGTTTGGTACATGAGTCAAAAATGAACTTGGTTGAAAATGATTGTCCATGTAGTTATAAGTAAATCATCACCAGAATAGTATTAATGATTTAAATATCATATATATCCAGTAAATATTCATTTTATACTATTCCATAACATTTGGAGATAAAAATAAATGAAATGCACCGTTCATGGAGATGGTAGGTCGTACGTACGCATGAACACTACTTTCATTTCTTTGTCATATTAATGGAATTAAAAATGATTGAGATATATATATATATATTATAATTCCAGTTTAATATATATGTTTTATAGGTCACAAAATTTAATTAATTTCATTATTTATACATTCCATGTATTGCATAATCGAGTCACATCACTTGAGGGGGCGGTAGTCCACACTTACTCGTATGAAATTATCGCATTTGCACAACATGAAAAGCATTAAGGTATGTTTTAAATATGAAATACAGAAAGGGGCGGTAGTACACATTTCCTTGTATATTATAATCCCAGTATAAAATATATGTTTTATAGGTCACATAAGTTCATTAATTTCATTCTTTATACAGTCCATGTATTTCATGAACGAGTCGCATCACATGAGGGGGCGATAGTCCACACTTCCTCGTATGAATTTATCGCTTTTTTACAACATGAAAAGAATAAAGATATGTTTTAAATATAATATATATAAGCATATGGAAAACATAAATACCATATATATCATTTATAAAATATAGTGTCATCATAATGGCCACCATGAAAGGTGTTAAGAGAATATTGAACAATCATAGTTTCGTGAGGTAGTAATTCACCATCCACAGAAACAGTATGTTATTTAACCATTAGATGGAGGTGTGTGTAAGTGTAGCTCGAATACTTCACATAACAACATACTAGTATATTGAAGATACTGGTTTTGTTACAAAATAAATGAAAAAATGTTTAGGGGTTTGTAGAAGTAAAATAAAATAAAAGAACACAAGTGAAGACATTACCTTTAAATCAGATAACTCCTCTTGGTTTGAACCAAAAGGGTTTCTTGAAGAGAATTATGCCAAAGGTGAGGATTCAATTATAAAGAGAGGGATGTGGAGGGATGAAATGGGAAGGGTGTTTCCTAGCCAAAGGCTTGAGAGGTTTGGGTAAGGTGGTAGAGTTGGGGGCCTTTTGTAAGAGATGAGGAGGGGCACTCTTGGAAAGTTATAAAATATTACTTTATTATAAAATGATATTTCGATTTTAAAGTTCCCAAAAGGATATATTTCAAGGATAAGGTGATAAGGTTTCGAAATACACCCATAAAATAGGTTTTTGGCAAGTGTAGGACTAATATTCCATCCAATCGTTTCATTTTATTTAAATCGTTCATTTATGAGGTAATCACTTCATCATTACGGTGTTATAAATAAAATATTTATTTAATGTCTAAAAATTATAAAAAAAATACCATGATGTATGAAATCATTTTAGATTTCTAATGAATATTTATAGTAAAAAATATGACTTGTATAAACCCATGTAAAAATTGTTTTAGTAAAACAATACATGTTTGTGACATTTTAATTTTAACATTAAATAAAAAGTTATTAATGTCATTTTCTAATCAAAGTCGATTCATGGGGTCCCCAAGTTGACCCATGGATTTTAATGGTCGTATATGAGTCATACAATAAGGGTAGGACATGTGTGAAGGTCATTTAATATTATTATAATATTATCTTTACCTTAAATTACACTAATTACCTCTAATCGCGATAAATAAAACTTAAAAATTACTATTCACCAAAAAATTATTTTAATCTCATTGAACCACATTTTACTTTCTAATGAAAACCATGTATGTCGGATGGTAGAGTTTCATTTAAAAGAAAAATCAGTTTCTTTAACTACCATTAGTGGTTTCACTATTCATCAAAAATTGAAGATTTTCAGAAAAATACCAAAAATTCACCCTAAGATATATTTGATATTCCGAATTCAAAAATGATGTCTATTTTAAAAAATTAAAATTATATAAGTTTCATTAATTAATTTAATAATTCATTCCCTCTGTCAAAACAAATAGCGTGTTTTTAAGAAACAATATCTATTAAAAGATTATCACTTGTTTAAGTCCGGTTTCAAAGTGAAATTAATTAAAATGACCACCATTGGATTAAATGGTAAAAACATATTCTAAATAAACTTTAATCTCAATTAAAATGATAATATATCCATATAAATAAATCAGATTAAAAACAGGTTTTGAATTAAAATGCAACATTTTCACTAAAAATGATCTTTATCGGAAAAATAACAAAAATTTACACAAAGTACATTTTGATGTCCAGATTCTAAAGAAGGATATTATCTTGTCATATATATCATATAAAATAGTCCAAAGTATATATAAAAAGGATTCTCCATCAAAAGTAGTCAATCGACCTTTTAAAGAATATTAGAAGATTTATGCATAAAGTTGGATTCATTTGCCTTTTAAGCCTCTAACATTTATTGGATAAATGTAAAAATATTTAACAAATATATGTAATAATTTTGTAGTTAATTTTTTCATTCCCGCCATTACAATGTCTAGGCATTAACTAAAATAATATTATTATATTACTAGTGTGCAACGTTAGATTTAAAAAAAAACTCGTTATTGCGTATTGGGTACGCCATCAAGCATAGAATTCCCTTAAAAGTACTATAAACATTTTATTTACAAATATTGATAAACATTCGAATGTAATATTATTTATTTACCTGGGATGTTATAGATATGGAGGCCACATGATTCCACAAAATTTTTATTTGATAAAAATCACATATAGTTTATGGTCGTGATGTTAAGGCCTTGGATTTTAGAGTATGGTCATAAATAATCGACTTAGAGTTGGTACTCAAAAAGGTTATGTGTAGCACGGAAGAGTTAAAACCTGACATGAATGAGGTCAAAGGTGGCCTACCACCTTACATCATATCCCCAATGCCATGTAAAATAGTTTAAGTTCATAATTAATATATCATGGAACATCTCACATGGATATGTGTAGTGCTGTTAGTTAAAAAATATGTTGCGAATTAAAGGATTAAGATTCCCCACAATACACAACACATTCCTCAGGAGTCATTTACATAGTTTAAATTCATGATTCTTAGACATGGACTCCTATTTTATGGTCATAGGGTTCAAACCATGGGAGCTCATGTGTCTCATCCTTGATTGGGGAAAACCCTCTCCCAAATCCTAAGAACATGTGATCCATGCCCAGTTCATGAAATAAAAAGTGATATAGGTTTCACATTGCTATAGGGGAGAAAAAATGGGAAGAAGTGGATAAAAAATACAACAATGGAAATTGTGACTTTCTAGACCCAAATAGTGTAATAGGGAAATAACTGATGGATACGGAACAACTACATACCATGTTGAAAACATACGTTCTGTACCCACATTATTTATATATGATGTAGAATAATGGTACATCGACTATTAACAATTATTGAGTCATGATATATTTTATTTTCTACTGAAGGTACTTTGAGGCATGAGACTAGGACAGAAGGTGAGCAATTGTGGACATACACCATTGTCATTAAAGATCCAGTTAGGATTAGAGCATGATGATTATCCAAAATAGGGATATCATAGAGCACTGGGGATATAGTGAAGTGGGAAACTAACACATGTAGAGTGATGTACTCTATGGTGATGATATCATATCACCTAGAACTAGGAGGCATCCTAATTAATATTGTGGTAAAGCGCGATTTATATTAAACTTATTATACAAGGCGTCCAAATTTTTGATGGTGTAAATAACTATCCCATACTTGACACATGAGGCATACAAGTTTAAAACAAGGTAAAGTTTTAGTTTTGAATCATGTGTTGTGGACATAGATCTTGGACGTTTAATGTAATTTAACTCGGACTATAGATATTTTTAGAATAAAATCATAGTACTCTAACTGTATGGGGGAACATATGTTCAAATGAGGGTTGTAAGGTATAAAAGAGTGTTTCCCCAATGTGAATGAAGGGAGAAAAGGTCCCCATTCCACAAAAATCATGATAAATCATTCCTCTGTTTAATATCATATAATTGGAGAATATTGTAACACCCTGAGATTATGTGAAATATATTTTTTCTAATTAATTTAATATTTTTGATACTTTTTATTTAACACAACACAAAAAATAGTTTATTTCATATTAAAACACCATGATTGTCTTGAAATTTATGAAAAATCGAGTAATGTTTCACTATAGAAAACATAAATTTTATCTTTCACTATATAGTCCACTAAGGTTAGCTTTCATTAAACGCAACTATGTATTTCATCAACGGCTTATGTAACCTGAAATACTGAGTTTTACTAAAAACATATATATTATTATTTAATATAATAAAATATAAACTAGATATAAATTTTTTGGTTTTGAATAGTATTAAGTAATTTATGAAAATATGTATTTTATAAAAAATATAAGATGAATTCCTAATTTTCTAGTTAATTAGATATTCATATATATATAACAATTTAATATAAATGATATATTTTTATTTTTTATGCATTTGAAGGTGTTTTCTCATAAAAAATTGACAATTAATTTTATATAGATATAATAATTTAATATAGATGTTAAATATTAAATTAATTATCTTTTTTTTATTTGATATATGAAATATAATAGAAAACCCAATTTTATGTTTTACAAACTATATTTTCATAAAGGTAGTTTTACCACCTTTTAATGGAGAACCTATTTTTAATCCAATTTTTGGAAATTTTATCAATTTAATATTTGAAAATATAATTCATCTTTTAAATATAAATATAAAACTTTTGTTTGGATGAATGTTTGGGATTTTTTTAAAGGTTTCATTTCTTTATGAATAGTAAAAAATATTGAATTTTAATTCAAAAATTATTTTTAATATAATTTATTTATAAGGTTAAATTATATTTTTAAATTATTTTAATGATGAATTATATCACAAATTTTTCAATGTGTCTAATTTAGATCATTGGAATCAATATCACAATAAAAATGGTTATAAAAACCTAAGAATATTTTGAGCTTTTTTACATCAAAAAACCAAATTTGTTGTCTCGTATGAGAATTGATTTTAAATTAATTTATGCCACATATGTGACTGGAATTTGAAAAAATTCCTTCCATATTTTTAATAAGAATAATTTCTAATTTTTAATAACTTCCAAATAAGTTTTTAACAAAAATATTAGTTGACGCAGTTAAAATTAATTATAGGGTTTAAGGTTAAAATAAGCTTAACATGAAAATAAACCATAAACATAAGGGACAAAATGACCTAGTAACTTTTACAACACCAATTATATGACCATATTTAGGCCATAAACATTATATTATTTATTTTAGTGGGTTTTAATAAATTTTTATGTAAAATGGGTAACACCTAATTTGTTTTCAAAAATTCCATGTTTGTAATTTCTATTCCCTATAAAAGACCACCGCCTCTCCTACTTCCTCACACCTCTAAAAAACCTAACTTTGGCCAATATCTACAAAATATACTTCCTATAAACCCCACTTTATTACTTGATGCGTACTTTTTGGCATAAAGTCTTCTTTTTATTACCTTTGGTGAAAATCAAAAGGAGTTACCTGATTAAGATATTACACCCTCCCCCAAGTTCATTTTCTTTTATTTTCATTATCCACTCACAAAACTATTCTTATAAAAGACTTGTATAAAAAAAAGAATCCTAAATATACTAGGATTTTTTTCTTATGTTTATACTTAGACTAACAGACATTTCCAACAAATGGATAATGAACATACTATTAATGTGTACGACGAACTACCACATCACAAAACGATGATAGCTAATTATAACTTTACCACCTCTCAAGGTGGAAATTATGATTTAAAAAATGATTAAATGTGATATATACGATATTTATAATTAAATTATTCTGAGGTAATTTTTATTTATAACATACCCTTATGCTTTCCATATTTTGTAAATATGATAAATTTATTTGAAGAAGTCTGGACTACCACCTCATAAAAGTGATGCAATTCATTCACACAATAAATAGAATGTATTAGTTATATGTTTAGTCAAACTATATTATATATATGAAATAATAATTATACATTAATGATATTATATAAATATATATATAATTCTTTTACTTTATTTCTTTCATTACATTCATAAAATGGATGCAACGTTGATGCGTACGTACATCCTACTGTATCCATGAACGGTGTATTCAATTTCAAACATCTATATTATATAGATGATTAAAATACACATATATGGAATTAAAACTATATTAATATCATGTTTTATATTTTTTAAACCAATATGTAAGTATAAGGACCGAATTTGTAACAAATTAATACAAAAGCGATAAACAAATCAAATATTACCCAAAGCATAACCATAATATGAAATAATTATCATGTGGGTAATATAAAATCATAATAATATAATATATTGTATTAGATATAATAATATCTTTATTTTAAAGGTTTATAATAAACATAAATTTATTTAAAATAGGTTTGAATGTGTATGACATGAGTTGAGACACAATGTAAGGGAGTTTCATCTCACTTTTTTATATTCCTGAGATATATTCATTTTTCACCACTCTTTTCTTTTTTTGGTGTGTATATACTGGAAATTTTTTTATATGATTATTATTTTTACATTTATGGGTATTTACATATCCATTCCGTGATATTTATCTTATAGTGTTTATGTCTCCGAAATTACCAAATAGGTAAGATAGTTTGGTCTAAATTTTCCGTCATCGAGACTCATGTTTTGATATGAACATACATTATTTTTTGAGGTTTATATACTTAAATATGACATGTTATATCATTAATATCTTAATTTTCATGATAATATTATATTCATTTCATTTCAATTTTTACATTGGGTGTGAGAATTGATTTTTGAAAAAATCTCATCTCTTTTTGAGATTGTTTATAATCATGCTTCCTTTGTTGAAATATTAGGATCCATCTCACAAAAAAAATCAATAATTATCATATAATCTTGTTTTACATGATTTAATCATATTACCATGTTTCCAATATATGGTAGATAAGATAACTACAAATATATTTTTATGAATGTCTGAATTTATCTCTCATTCGGTCAGAAATATGTGTTTTTTAAAATCATTGTGTTCTAAAAGTGATTAAAAAAATATTTACTATTACCCTTTGATGTTGAAGGAAATTTTTACCCACTTTTTACCTTTTAAATATGACTTTTTAAAAAAAAGTTAGATTTTTTCATTCTCGGATCAAGACACTTAACAAATCTTTTAATGGTGCAAAAAGAATGTTTATTACATACAGATTTCCTTTCAGTCAAGAATGTCATTACATTTATTCTTACTTTACAAGATTACAAATGTTATATTTTTTAAAAATAAATGTTTAATGAATATTATGGAAATTAGTTCTATAACTAGTTTTTTTTGGAGAATTTATTTCACAATGATTTCAAGAACCTTTTATATTTTTCAAGGGTAATGGTTTTCAAAAAGCTCTCAAGATCTATTTTTATGTTTATAATGAAAAAGGATTCAATTTTTTGGGAATATTTATTTATACCAAGTCAATTTTATTTGCAAGAAATATTTTTTAATATGTTTTACATAATAAAGATCCTTTTCCAAGAATAAAGGATATTTTTCTTAATAAATGTTTTTAAAATACCTTTCTATGTTATTTTCTATCTAAGATGACATCCATCTATGTTAATCATTAACTTCTAAGAATTAATACAATGGTTACATTCATATTATTTCTTGAGTGGTTGATGTGTTCATTGAATGATTCTTACAAAAACCATTTCTCTTCCATGGGTTATATGATTTTGGAACCTACATCTTTCGAGAGTTATAATTTGTTGAAATGATTATGAATCCTATTATTTTATCATAGGTTATGATGTGATGAAATGTTAATGAAACCAATTTAATTTCATAGGTTATGATTTTATGTTTATATAAACCATCTTTTTTATGGGTCATTATATGACGAATGTTTTATTATCTTCTGGAACATGTATCAATGATTTTATTATGATATGGGTGAGACTTATATATCCCTCTAATGCATTATTTAATGATTTATATCTCATGAGGTAATGACAGGAATCAAGTAGATGGGCTTGATCCACAATTGGAAGATGGGTAAACCCAATGCCTATTATGGAAAGGGTTTTCAATGTGGATGATGGTCTATCCAACATAGTTGGTGTTGTCATAGTGAAGATTGGATATGGGGAATCCCAATACACTATAAATAGATTCAGAAACCTAATCCCTTACAAATAAAGGATTTAGACTAGGAATGGTGGTGTTTCCACCTAGTATGTGACGTTCTGATGAAGATACTTTATAAGTTGTAGTAATTAATTGTGACTTATAGGTAATGATATCACAAGTTTATGCATTCCATAATTCCTTCTATTATTCCTAGGTAATGATTTTATGGATTACATTCTTTATTTTTATGTTATTCATGTCTTGTATAGTACGAATATCTATTTATTTTTATTTTTATGATATTTGATATAAATGGTATGATCTTTTAATGATATGATCACATTCTTGTACACCTATTATCATGTTTATTCTTAAATGCCTCCCTTTTTTACACGTAGTGAGCATTTGTTTTCACCCATTTTTAATGTTTCCTTCCCCAGGTTATAAAGATATTTATTATTTATTATATGTATAATAAGGGTTCAAGTCTTGAAGAACTTATTCAGAGATAATTTATCACACTAACTTATGAGTGTATATGATTCCATGTTTCCAAATACACTAATCTTATATGGACTTTGGAATCTATTTTGTATAATGTTTGATGTATTTAGAAAAAGTGTTGTAATGTCTATATAAATTAATACTAGGATCAATATAGTTAGTATTAGAGATAAGGTTTATATTTAATTTGGAAACATGGATGAGAAAACTTTAATGAGATATCTAGGAATAATTATAAAGAAATTTCTAGGAATATATCTGAGGATAACTCTACACATGAGTTAATGTTTAGGAAGATGTCATGAAGTTTAGTTAAAATCTAGAGTTAGTGGTTTCCTAGAAATATATCCCTTTCTAGAAAATACATGTGGATGTGGCTCTATAATATATGTATCTTGGGGTAATAATTTCAAAAAGTTGTCTTGGGATTGGCTCAGAATAATATTGTACATGATTATGGGCCCTATTGCACTCATGGTTTGACACTCCTAGGAGACATGCCTTGGAAATTCACAAACTGTTCTAAAACAATCATGAGGGATTCAAATGGATTTGTCTATAAATAACATACGGTAAACCTAATGCTACATAGGATAAGAAATATGTCACAATTTAGACATCCTATAAGTGATTTTTCAGGATTACATGAGTTTCCCTTATGATATTTTTTTCTCACCTTATGATTTCTAGTTTTAGTCAATGGAGGGAACCATAAAGAACATGATTGACGTCGAATATGATGAAAACTATCTTGATGAGATATCAAATGGTATGATCACTAGAGTAAAGGATGTGGTGAGTATGCTTAGTCAGTTTTCATGGAAGATGATCAATAATGTATACCTTAATCAACTCTCTAAGTAACCAAAGAGGAGAATGAAGGAGTTCAGTTAGAGTTTGGGTAATGGAGACCATGGAGGAAAGAAGATTTAATTTCCTTTGTGTGAATAATGTGGGAATAACTACCTAAATTGATTTCATAGATGAAAAATAATGTGTTTTCACTCTAGAAACACAAAACACAATTAAAGTAATCGCAAAGAAAAAATTAATGGTTCAGTACAGGAAATGGATGGGAATATAGGCCTCCCTAAGAAATAATAAAAGGTAAAATTCTTTAACTGTGGAATGAATTTTCATTATGAAAATACATGTCAAAATTAGAAATCTCCCGAAGATAATTTTCAATGTGGTATGAGTAATGATTATATTTCTGATGAATATGAGACAAAAAATTGAATTTGAATGCAAAAAGATGTCAAGTTACATTATGATGTATAATTTTTATGAATTATGGATATATTAGTATAATTTATGTTTTTATGCGTTTTTATTCAAGAATTATGTATTATGAATTGTGAAATATGAATGTTTGGTTCAGTTTATGTTTTTCGCTAAGGATTTACAAGATTATATTGAATGATTCTGATGGACCGTAAATTTGATTTAATGAAAACATGATATTTTGACTAAGGGAATATAACACTTAATATGATATTTATGTGATGATAATTTTTTTTGAATAATGATATGTGGGATATTAATAGGTAAATTTTATGGTACTGATTACCTTGGAACTACGTAAGGACTTATTCAAAACAACTTATGCTATCTTTGGTGACATTTAAAAAAAATTTAGATTCAAGGAATAGATCCAATATACTTTGGAATAAATAAACATTCATTTTTTCAATAATAATATATGGAAATTCAATTAAGTACTGTTTTTAAGAGAATACTTGATGAAGGTATTCACATGTTTGGAATTTAACAACCAAGAGTTACATTATGATATACGAGTGATAAATGTTTAGTTAATTTGGTGAACTTATTTCTAATTTTTTGGATTTTTATATTTTAGAATGTTTATATGGTTAACCATTCATGAGAAGCATTAGTTAAACTTTAGATTATGTATTTTGGTATTGAGATTGTTTTGAAAACATCAGTTAAAAGGATATTTAGTGTTTAAACTTATTTCAAGGATGTCCATGTTATTTATTTTGGAAGTTATATTATTATGGTTTTAGAGAATTACAACATGTTTTTTGGGTGAAAACCAATCAGTTTAGGCAATTCCATGGGACTTTAGCTGATGATCGAAGAATGAAAAGGGTTTCACGTATACACCAAGAATACACGATATTCTGGTTAATGTATAATTATTACTCATAAATAAATATTATTGATTAAATTGTAGTGTTATTTTTTATTTTTATAGAATAATGTACTAAATATATATATTTGAATAATTATAAGAGAAAATATTTATAATTTATATTTTTGATGGGCCTTATGAACTGCTAAAAGGGTATTTCAGTACTATATGCATGGAAGTTAATTTCTGGACATCCATTTCGTGAAGTAATTGATGAATTAGAAATTGATAAAATCAAAAACCATGAATGAATTTTTTTACATAAATATATCAACAAGAATATTACCTTAGATTCTTGGTTAATAAATGAGTAACTAAATATTAGAAAAATAATCAAAGAAATGATTTCATAATACCTTAATTTTTTTGAACTCATTTCCTTTTAAAAAATCAGAGATTTATGACTTTGAGGACTTCAAATTATCATTGATCATTAACTAGTTTGTGATTCATGACCACAGTCAGTATCTAAAAATATTTAAACATTTCCTCCATATCCAAAGTTCACTCCCAACCATTGTTCTCTTATGTGGAGACCTAGTTCTATGTTAATTTGGGAAACTGTTATGGTTCCAACATTACATTTTTAGGTGATGTTTCTGTATTCATTTTAATTATGTGGGTTTATTTGGATTCAAACATTAAAGTATTAAAATATTGAAAACCCAAACGAATTTCTAGGGAAACATTAAACTTAAGGCGGGTATAATGTAACACCTTGAGATTTTCTTCAATATTTTTTCGAATTAAATTAATAAATTTGATATTTTTTATTACATGTTACACTAAAAATAGTTTATTTTATACTAATGAACTATGGATGGAGTGAGTTTCATGATACACAAAGAAAATCATGCACTATATACTATATAAATGTTATTTTTCACTACATTGGACACCATTTTTTGTTTTCATTACATGAAAAAATGACATTCCATGATGGCTTGTGTAACATGAAGAACGAGTTTAACAGAATAATAATATATAATTATATAAAATAATAATTTATAAACATTCCATTTAATTAGTATATATGACTATTATTAACTAGATTAGGAAAATATATGGTATACAAAAATATAATATGAATTTATAGGTTACCAATTAATTAGAAAAGAAAATATAAGATTCGACTGAATATAAAGGATATATTTTAATTTTTCTGCCTCATAGGTGTTTGTCTTAGTAAATTATATTAATTAAAATTACCAAGTGATATTAATTTATTATATATTTTATATATTAAAAAATAAATTTTTTCATTCATCCACCAGGTTGAATATATAGAAGATAAGAACAAATCTAATTTTATGCTAAAAACCAATAATTTTTAAAGATAGTTTTACAGCCTTTTAATGGAGAAATCATGTTAAACCCACTTTCTGGAACATTTATAGATTTAATATATGAAAATAAAAATCATATTTGAAATAATAAATTAATTTTTTTGTAAGGATACATTTTTGGTATTTTTTCATAAGGTTTCAGTTTGTAATGAATAGTTAAAAATATTGAATTTTAATACAAAACTACATTTTCATCAAATTTTTTTATAAGGATAAAATATATATTTAATTTATTTTATTGTTAAATTAGATAATTTTTCTATCAATATATCCAATTTAGGTCATTAGAATCAATTTCACATTGGAATTTTCTATAAACCCTAGAAAACTATTTTAAATATTTACTTTAAAAACCATATTTTTCATCACGTCTACAGATTAATGTTTAATTAATTTTTTCCACATATGTGATTTTAATTTGGATGAATGGTTTAAATATTTTAGAAAATTATAATTGATAATGTCTAATAAGGTGAAATTAATTTTTGAGCTTAAAAGTTACTGAATGTAGTTAAAATTTATTATAATGATAACGGTAAAATAAAACTTTACCAGGAAATACAACATAAACATAATGGAACAAATGAAATAGAAACCTATACAAAACCCATTGTATGGATAGTGATTATCAATATTCCTTCCATAATTTTTTTTGGTTTCATATGTATTTTCTTATGTAAAAACGTGGGTCCACCTAACTTGTTTAAAAAAATGCCGAGTGTGTAATTTCCCATTCCTGTAAATGACACCTCCTCCCCCACTTCCTCAGACCACTAAAATAATATATTATTTTCCCAATATATGAACAATATACTTACAAAAATCCCTTGATTACTAATTTAATCCTCATTTTTGGAAAAAATACTTCTCTAGAATCACATTGGTGCAAACCAAAACGAGTTACCCGATTAAGAGGTAACACCCTCCCTCAAACTGATTTCATTTATTTCTATTCTCCAATCCCTAAATTTTTCAATTTCATGATTGTATAACAACACCAATATCATAAATATAATAGTATTTGTTTTATTATATTGCTTTTATTTACACTTACACACACTTCTATCTAATGGGAAATGAACATACTATTTACATAAACGATGAACCGCCGCCTCGATAATTGATGATCGTTAATTTTATCCATTACCACCTCTCATGGTGGATATTAAGATGAATAATATATTTATATATGATATATTTGATATTAATAATGACTTTCTGGTTCTTAATTATTATTTAGAAAACACCCTTATGCTTCCCATCTTGTGTAAATATGATAATTTTGTTTGAGGATGTTTCGACAACCACCCCCCAAATGATGTGATTCATTCACACACTATATAGAATGTTTTAAAGATACGTTTAGTGATCCTATATGATATATATGAAATAAAAATTCTACTATATAGATATTATATACAAATACATATATATAATTTACATTTTTTTCATTGATTAGGTCACTAAAACGGAAGCAACACTTATGTGTACGTACGACCTATCATCTCTATGAACGGTGTATTCCATTTCATACATCTATATTATATTGAGAACTATAATAAAAATATAAAAAATAGAACTGATATTAATATCATTATTTTAAATTATCTAAATCATAATATAAGTATAAAGATCAAATATATTACAAATTAAGACACAATCATTATACAAAGTGAATATTACTCAAAGCGTAACCATAACATGAAATTGTTAATAAGTGGGAAATATAGTGTTATAATAGAACCATATATTGTATTAGATATAATAATAATATTATTTAATATATTTACAATAAAAAACATTTATTAAATAGTAGGTTTGAACAATTACAGTGAGATTCAAAAAATAAGGTAAAAGAATTTCATCTCACTTTTTATATACATGAGATACATACCATCTTCACCACTCTTTTCTTTTGTGTGGTTTTTAAACACCCCACTAATGTATTATATTATAATTATTTAACTTTTCAGTATTTACATATACATTATATTATATTTCTTTCATTCTGTTTATGTTTAAAAAGTTACTATATAAGTACAATAGTTTTGCCTCAATTTTATTTCTTTGGGACTCATGTTTTATTATGAGCCTAAATACTTAATGTATATACACGTTAATTTGACATGTTATATATTAAATACACTTATTTTAATGATATTTTATGTTTCATGAAATTTAAATTTCTTACATGGGGAGTATTGATCAAAGTTACCAACTGATAAGAGTTTATTAAAATAGTATCAACCCTCTTTGAGATTGTTAATAATTACGATTCCTTTGTCTAAATATTATAATAAATATCTTAAGAAATCACAGGAATGATCATATCTATTTTTTTCCATGATATAATAATGTATTAGTAACATTTTCTATGATATGTTACTTATGATAACTATGAAAATGTTTTTAAGAAAGTCTGAATTTATTTCTAAATTCGATTAGAAATATATGTTCATTCAAAATTTTTATTTGTAAATGTGTTTTATAAAATGTTTTTAATATTTCCATATAATGTGAAAGGTAATTTTACCCATTTTTTCTCTTTTTAAAAAATGGGGTTTTAAAAAATAAATCTTTTTTTCATATTCTGGTCGAGGAACATTTCTAAATTGTATACGGTCTAAAATGTATGTTCCGTATTTATAGATTTATCCACTTTAATGATCTTCATTCCATTGAATCTTCCATTATAGGATTAAAATCTTCTTTTTTTTTAAATTTAAATGTTTTCCTAATATAATTTAAATTATTAGATTTTAATTGGTTTTTATGGAGAATGTATTTAAAAATAATTTCAAGGAAAATTAATTTCAACACTTTTTTAGGCTCTTATTCAATGTTTTCAAATAAAAAATTTCCAAAATGTTATAAATGTTTCTTTATAGTATTTCATGTTTATTTTAATGAAAATAATTTTTAAAATGTTTTATTAATTAACAATACTTTTACAAATATGAAATTATTTTTTTTCTTAATAAATAGTTTCAAAATATCATTCCATGTTATTTTGTATCTAAGATGTCATTCCATGATGTTACACATTAACCTTTGGGAAATTATCAAACGTTTCCATTCATATTATTTTTTTAGTGTTTCACATTTTTATAGAATGATTTTTATGAAACATTTTTCTCTTCCCTGAGTTATATGGTTTGAAACTTGCTTATTTTCGTGGGTTATTCTTTGATTAAATGATTATGAAACCAATATAATTTCCATAGGTTTGGACCTAATGAAAATTTAACAATACCCATTTCATATCTTGGATTATGATTTTCTATTTATAGAAACCATATAATTTTATGGGATATAATATGATGAACATTTTATTATCTTATGGGAAATGTAAGAAAGATTTTATTATGAGATGGGGTAGACTTATATCTCCCTCCCATGAATTGGATAAATATTTATATCTCATGAGATAATGATGTAAATCAAGTCGATATGCTTGATACATTATAGAATGATATGGAGACCAGATCTACTACATGGAAAAGGATATGATCGGGGATGGTGGTGTATCCCTCCCAGTATGTGTATTTGCAATGAATAGGGAAGTTAGGGAAACCTGATCCATTATGGGGAGATGTGGAACCCGATCTACTATGGGAAGATGTGGAATCCCAGTCTATTACAGTGAAATAACTCTAAATGGGAATGGTTGTGTGTACTACCCAGTAGGTTTAGTTCTCCTAGAGTTCCTTTGTATGTTCTACCAATACATCTTGAATTATAGAGAATGAAATCACATGGTTATACATGAAACAATTTCGTGTCTTAATATTATATTATGATTTCATGGATTATGTTCTTTGTATAATTGTGGTCAATGTGTTATGAACTGCCACGCTCTATGAAATTATTAATGTTTATATTATTTGAAAATTAAGGTATGATCCAATAATTCTATGATCACATTCACATACTCAAATTTTTCTATTTATGGTTAAATGTCTCTCTTGATTACCCTTATTAAGAATCTGATCATTTCACTTTTAATATTTTCTTCTCTAGGTTATGAATACTTCTTTTATGTATGATGTGTCTAAGAGGGGTTCTAGTCATGAATAACCTAGTGAGAGATACTTTTTCTCACTAATGTTACTCGGTTTATGTTTCCATTTTTCCTGAGGCACTAAAACAATACGGTCATTGGGTATCTGTGTGTAAAATGTTTTATGTATTCAGAAAAAATGATGTATTATCTTTGTATGTTAAAAATGGGTCTTTATAAATTTGGATCCTATAACTAGTTGATGAAATGGATAGGACTGGGATGAAATATCTAGGTGTCATTACATCTCCCAAAAGGATGATAATCATGTAACATGCAGTTATAGGAAACATCTTAGTAAATGACCAATGTCAAAAGAGGATAGCATCGAAAATATGGATATTGAGTCTTATTATTTTTGGTATGAGGCATCTAAAATTTTCATAGGGTAAGTCCAAAATTTGACATCTGTTTCTTAGGATTTTGTATTTTATTTATCCTATAATTCTCATCTGGATCATCCTGATTTAATACAGGGTAAACCCAACTATCATTTAGAGGTATCTAAATTTTTTTACTGGGTATTATTGAATTATAACATCATGTGATGAGTAAATTGGTTGAATTTCACATCAATATACTCATTCCATAATTTATAATATCAGTTTGTGAGGGATTCTCATATCGATAATTGTCTATGGTAGATGAATGATGATTATATCCAAAAGGCGGCTCGCAAGACATTCGGGGGTGATAACATAGTAGGAGATGGAGTATTCTTGGTGAATCTTAACTGGGTCTAGAGAAAAAATATTTGGAATCACTATTTATCCCATGAGGATGAAAATAAATCCACACATTGTTGTCTAAGTAAGTGGATGAATGAGTTGACTATTACACTACGGATGAAGTGAACCATGGGAATGAGGGGTCAAGATAAATTGTTTTGGGTCATATGTCTTTGAACAATGTAAAATAGTTTATGTTCATAATTCATAGAACCTGGAGATGTGGATTTGTGGATGTTTGTTGGTAAAAGAGCTAAACCCAATGTGAACAACACTAAGGAGGACCTACACCACATGAAGCAATCCAAAAGCTGGTCACACATTGTTTAAGGTTGTATAGACTAGACTATGGTTAATAATTTAAGGCCATGTCTCATAGACTATTAGAAAAATAGTTTAAATTCATGTTTTTTGGACAATGGGGGAGTTTTGTTCTCATGGTTTTCTATGTGTGATGGTATAGGTAACCAATATTAATTGATCCAAATATGATCACAAATAACATAAATACATTGAGACAAACTACACACAGTTTATGGACATAATTCTTAGGCCATGAATACACAAAGGGGATAAAGGGTAGATGGTTTTATATCTAGGTTTGAATATGATAAGTTCATGAATTGATATGAAGCCAATGATTATTGGAATAAAGAAATGTGATGTTCTGGATTGTGGTGTGGTAGAATACTGACACCAGTGGGGAGAAATCCCCTATAGTCAGGAAAAAGTGTCATCCCCAATTTTTCGTGAGGTGTACCATGTTTGGGGAATGTGGTAAAAAATCTATTATTGATAGGAATCCCAATTTTATATAGGGTAAAAATCATCTCTTATTGAAGATGCGTCACAGTTCCATTTGGGGGAAATATCAAATCTAATTTAAGAGGAATCCTGATTTCAAATGAGGTAAAACTATAGTTTAAAGTCATGTGTTGATGATGTGAATATTCATACTTTAAATTTATACAACTCGTACAAGAGGGACATCAAAAAATTATAATGTCATGTTTCCTAAACCATAGTGTGGATATTTGTTTATGGTCATAAATCTCCAACCACATGATCTTAGTTTAAAGTCACAGAGTTTGAACCATGGGTGAGTATCTCAAATGGATTTTTGTAGTGAGTATGAGTAGAAAATATGATGCGGTCATTGGAAAAACGTTTACTTGTTCCACAAAAAACGTTCATGAGGATACTTCCACATAATTTAAATTCATAATTCATTGACATGGATTCCTTACGTGAGGTACTTCTTGAGAAACATGGAATTAGTGGGAGGTGTGATACACACTCTTTCCAGGGTGACCATGGAGTATGATCTATCAGAATAGACCTTATGAATGATTTTTGGTACTAACCACATGGTATCCAACTTGGGTGTATTTTTTAATGCTATCAATGGTGATCTAAGAGCCATTATAGTATTACCATGGAGAATGAAGTCGAGGTGAAACTTTTTTTTGAATGATCTTGGTATCATGTTCTGGTTCCTCTCTAGATTATACAAGGACTTCATCATCTTCTCTTCAGGGGATTCCAAATCATCTAGATGGACTTATTACATTATTTCTAGATTCTACTAGTCAGAGAGAACTATTTATAGTGATGAAAACAAAATATTGATGTGAATGACTACAACTGTTCTGTACACTAGGGAATATGAGGTCACATGGGTAGAATTTTTAGTCATCATCCTATATTCCGAGATGAAATTAGGGATGTTATCTAGAAAACCCTTCTATTTCTATCACACCATCTTCTTTATAATCTTAAATAGAGTCTTTGTTGAATACCCCAATCTATCCATTTTCTTAAACATGGTAGATAGTTATATGATTGGACGATATATTCATCTTGGTGAAAAATTTATTTAGCTTAGTATCTTTTATGTGGGTGCCGTTATTTCTGAGAAAGGAATGAGTGACCCCAAATATATAGATTATATGGGATCTATAGAATATGATCACAAATTTGGCCTTTACTTATTTGAGGGGAATAAATTCCTTCCAGTTTGAAAAGAAGTCCATTATTGTCAGAATAGAACTACAATAGAGAACTATCATTGGTGAGTATGTATCCATAAAGTTGAGTCCCCATAATGCAACAAAAAATGATTATTTGGTGGGGTTGAGAATATTATATGGTTGTTGCAAAATGTTGGCATGGATATGAAATGCATGAAACTCATTGGTGAAAATGATGTGGTTATAGAACATGGAGTGGAAATGAATCACATCCTTTGAATTGGGTGGGAGAGAATAAATTACACCTAATAGATTCCAAAAGACTTGGATTTTACTTCCTATATAAACGATAATGTCTCATATCATTATATTCAATAAAGGAGAATTGAATAAAATCCTAAAATATAGATAGTATTTTCAAGGATATGACATCTAGAGAGAGTAAATTATGGTTTATGATAAAGTAATAAATGATGCACGATAAGGTCTAGAGGTATAATTCCACTCTGGAGATACTCAATCAATGGAGTTGTCCAATCGGGTGTTTCCTCTTCAATAGGGGAACCCGAGGGTCCTGAAAAAAATAATAACAGCTAGTTGGTTGACATATTTCTAATTATTATCAATCCAAATGGTGGGGGAGATGTCACTTTAATGATCCACATGAATGATCAGGTTATCCAGGTCATGTTCTTAAAGAGATTTGACTAGCCCTTCTGTGGTGTCAGCTTATCCATTTTGCGACTGAGGCTTGTGATTCAATTCTAGGTGAGTAGGAAACCGATCCATTAGTTGACAATTACAATTTATCATTATCAAAATATCTTCGTTTTTTAATGATGTAGTTTAAATTTTTTTGTTTGATGATAGATCAATGTATTTCTTCTTTTGAATACAGGGGACATGAATCTCGTGGACTAGCTCCTGATGAGTAATGAGTGCTTGATAGTCTGCCTCAATATTTCTGAATACTTATGAAAACATTAATAAATATGTTAGGATAGAATATTCTAGAGTGATGAATACGATTTCCTAGTATACTCTATTGAGCTTGGGATTGTTTACCCTTATACCGATCAGACTCTGGGAAGTACCATCATAATGCATCTACCAACACGGAAAAACATAATCCATGGATAGGATTTCATCATTTAAGAAATCAATATATAGGGGATGTTCTTCCAAGGATGGATGGGAGAATGTAAATTCATCCAGTGCTTGACCATTGACATCATTCTATGTAATGTACCTAATTTTGGACTTCTAAAGGATCACTTCCCACTCTGCTAGTAATCTTATCATGGGGAGTGATTACGATTATACTTTAGTGGATATTTATAGGAAAATATCTATATCTTAGGATGTCAAAAATAATTCCACAACTTCTATAATATAAAACCAGTATGATATTTCTCATCTCAATAGGTATGTATGTGGACTCCCTTTTTAGAAGCATGACATGAAGATAATAAAAACAAATTTATTTAACCTTATTATTCTTCTGTGTGGGAAGGGAATTAAAGGTCTATTCTTGGGTAGAAACTTACAAGAAAAAAGTATTCCCTTAGAGTTGTGGAATTAAAAACAGATATTGTAGCCCATATATTTTTATTTCCACAAAAATATTCTTATGATCGTTCCCCTGGTAAGAGGTTCCATTATTAATGAGTCTCAAGAAGGGATTACATTTTCATGTTATATTTTAGAAAAATTTATTTATATAGGATAGAAATCCTTGGAGAACACACCGTTTCTGGTGGTTTCTCAGTGGATGAATTTGGTTAATGGACTTGATCATATCAAAGTCAATATTGATTCCTCATTGTCTAAAAATGAAGATGAGAAATTTTCTAGAAGGAACCCCAAATGATCAATTCAAGGATTTATCATCAAATTATGGGATAAGAGGATCCTGAACACATTGACATGGTCTTTTAGATAGTCTCAGTTTTGGAAGGATGAGACCAACAAGTTTTCCAGATATAATTCCACCAAATTCCTGAGAATGGGTTTGATGGTGTGATGCATGAACCAGTCATATATGGTTCCTAGATTCATCAGGACAGGGACATCCCAAGGAATAAAAAGGTACCTTATAGTTCCCTGAAGGTGGTGGAATCCCTATCGTCATTCCCATCCATATTTGTTTTTACCTAGATTATTTATTTGTGATGGAGAGGGAATGTAACCCATCTCTAGCATCAATAAACAACTCTACCACTTTAAATGGAATATTATTATTTGGACCATGTTGGTTGAGTTCCAGGAAGATGATACATACTCTGAACTTCATGTTCTTATTCCTAACCACGATGATGATAGCTATCCATATGGGGTATTGGACTATCTTGATGAATTTGGTATTTTTTATGTTTGTTGACCTAGAGTCAACCATATAACTATGAGTGGGATGAATCCTTTTAAGAGGATTCTTGAACCCACATTGAGTCTTTAGGAGACCCAGAAGGAGGATAGTGACCTTAGAGTCTAATCCTGGTATCTCATCGTAACTTCCAGAGAAGACACCATGGTGTTGGTTTAGGAAGGCCACATATTGACGCTCCTCCTCCAAAGACATGACTATATTGATTAGAGTAATACTTTAATATTCCTTAGTAACAAGGTTCACCTGAATCACCTCACATTAGTGTTAGATACACCCTATCTTAATACAATAGGTGCATAATCCAAATCCTACTCATCTTCTAAGGTAGGAGAATGAATTGGAGAAGACGTTTCATCTAGGACAACTGATTTAGGGGAGGATCTAGGGATTTATTGGATTTTCAGAGATCTCTCATGAAGGAGTTCCTCATATGCTGAAATTTTAATGATAGAATCTATCAAGGAAATTTCATTTGTCCTATCTACATTTTCCATTCTTGATTTCAAATCAATGGTGGCGAGTCAGATTCCATTGATTCAGCCCATCTCTATAGAACATTCGGGAGTTCCATGAAATTGAGTTCATAGGTTGAAACACTTTGTACTTCATGAGATTTGGGGACTATGGAATCACCTAAGCTTGTTATATGTAAGATTATGAGGTAATATGTAGATGTTCCTTATATGAAAATTTCAAAAACCTATTTAATGGATACACCAGAGGAAACTCCCATGATCGATATTGTGGGATTTATAAAATTGTTCGTGAGAATAAAATCATAGTTCATGTCTACACATGGATTGAAGAAAAGTTTCATTAGATCATTATTATGCTCAACCCCATAGGTTTGGTCCTTCATCCACCCTCTATTCTAGTATCCAAAATCAATATAATAGGATTTATATGACTCTTATGGAGATTTATCACCGTGGGGTACCCCTACTCGACTGTTAAGGGAGTACATGAGGATCCGATGATATGAGGAGGGGAAAACCACATGAAAACGATGGAATATCCAACCCAACTACACGTTTTCAGTGGTATCATATGAGACTACCATTAATTAAACATTTTTTATCAAGCCTACAAATTGGGACCTCAGCCAAACTCTTCCACAAAGTTTTTTTCATTCCTTTCATAAACATAATTTTTTAGGATAGAGGGATTTTGATATAATTCAATTATCCCAATATTGTGGAGTGTCCAGGTTGGGATGTGGTTGATCTCAGAACTAGGGTCCACCAAGATATTGATTAAATACATGAAATTGATATGGCATGTAATGTACAATGGGAGTATGTTCCCTTGTATGAGGGTTCCCTCATCTTCCCTGAATAATGAGACTATGGCATGGAATTACCCTCAATTAACCTCCTCTATAATGTAATAATCTACTACAACTACCTTAGCTCAAAATTAGATATGTCCTTTTGAGGATTCTTCTAGGTCAGCACACATTTTACTTGATAAGAAGATGATCTAGAGGATCGATATCCTTTTAGGTAGTCCTATAAAAATCTTTCACACATAGTACTTCCACACCAAATGATGTTTTTTTCCAGAAGGGGGTCACTCCTTAGTATGGGTACAAGGAATTATGAATTCTGTACCACTAGGGTCTGGCTAGTGCCATAAATATATTACTTATGACTAGAATACCATCTTTGAACAACATCCAGTTGAATTTTGGTTAGCCGAGTCACGGCTCTAGCTAGCCATGGTTGATCAAGGCATGGTTGTGATAGACATTCTCAGTTAACTAACGTGGTTGGATGTAGTGGTTTACCTAACAATGAACAGCGTGATAATATTGCTTATTATTATCTATGTGGAACCTAGATCATATTCTTAGTAGTATGAGAAGCCTTGTTTTCTACACAATACTGAACATTATGATGTATTAAATTTCCATGGGATATTATATAGTAGTGTCATCCGGAGGCATCTGGGCGGTTTCATGGTATTCATCTTCATTAGGTATTTTTAATTGGAAGACTCGCTCAATTGAGTTCATTGAATAATATTTCCACTCATCATCAGTCAGGTTATCTAGTGCTATGAGGACCCTTTGTGTGACTCCCAACATAGAAGGCCAAAAATCACCAAGGGTGTGATATGAAATTGGCACCAGTAGGGGACATTGATCTCCCTTGATCTATTGGTGCCTTCTCATCTAGAACTTGGAGGAGAGTTACTTAGATATAGGAAAAATTTCTATAGAAGGTGTTAAAACCAAATAAGGTCCCAACCCTCCTAAATGACCAATAATTACAAATTGGACAAGGGAAAATAGGTTTCTATCTAGAAATTAATCATATTTCTATGTCCCATGGATCAAAGAATACTTCCATCCACTTGATCCTTCACCATCTCTACTAGTTTTAGTGGATCTATGTTATATCTATGTTAAAAAATATACCCAATTATAAAAATAATGATCCACTTGTTCCTTAAGGCAATCATTGAACATATAACATTCCTTGATGGTTTGTCTAAGGATATCGTGGTATGGAAAATGGTTGTGGTGGTTAGTTTATCCAACATCCAATATTTTATTTATCTTAGGATGATTTCGAATCTCTTTAACTAGGGAATAGTTGTAGTATCATGTTTCATACATTTATTTAAAGGAATCATTTTGGTTCATCTTATTTGTTATGGTCACTTTGGTATCATTTCCTTGAAGAGGGGCTGGAGACAAATTTTCTCATCTAACAAGTTGAACATGGAGAGGTGGTGACTGATAGTTCTATAGTGGGAGATGATCCAATTGATAGTGATACACATAGTGGAATACTATAGAAAAGGTTCCAACAACTCTAGTAGCTTGGGGGCCTCTACTTGTATAGTGGAATCAATCTCTACCTTGGAAGATATTTTCATAGGAGTTCGAAGAGAAAATGGGTGCAACTGAGTAGTCTACACTAGGTATTCTTCTAGATGATGGGACTTATCTACATACTTACAAAATCCACATGGAATGTTCTGGGTGATGAATGTGGGTACAAGATCTGTCTTTAAATTCCCGATTCACTTCATTAGTAGATACTATTGAGTCAGCAGCTTGTCGATTTTTGACATTAGACCTTTCCACCAGGAAATGAAGTATTAAAATATCTCATCATAACTTTTCTTTCACTTGAATAGGATGAAAATAATTTCATTTCGTCTGGTGGAGATAAACTAGTATAGTAACTATTTGTGAAGGTCCTCTCAACTAGTGATGTAACATAGGGAAATCTTGTTTCACTAGATGAACGTTTTCCATTCCTTAATTTGAAAACAACACCCAATATTGTAAGTATCTTAATATTATAGGGTCCCTAGAATGGGTATGCACCATGAGATAAAATTTTCTAAGTGACTCAATGGGTCACTCATTCCTTTGAACAGGGAAAATATGGTATTCCCAAACTCCGAGTGTTCTTAGATGTTGTCCAGCCATGCCGGGTACAACATTCCATCCAACAAGATTGAAAACTATTCTATTTGTTGGGACTTAAGGAGAGTTGTGAGAGAGGCTATCATGTTATCATGGAAATGATCTCTATCATGGAATGTCCCTAAAATAAAATGCATTGATAGAATAATAACCTTTAGGAACAATATTTCCATGGTATGGAGAAGGGTAATTATGCTTTTGAGGCGGGTTCAATGAATTTTAACATGGTCTCTAACCGTATTCCACATCCTCTACCCTAATTTGATGGGGGAAACAAATATCACCTAGGGGCATCTAGATAATGGGGACATGTTGCACAACTAGATAAGATATTGTATCCCTTGAGAAATTTACAAAACCTGGTTGATGGGAAACAATGAGATTAGTGAGAGGATTTTTATGTAATTTATGCTGATGGAGCAAGGTGGCTACTATGTTTATTGCCTCTATTTTTTGTGCAATAATAGAGGTTCTAACTGGTGGGTGATAGTTCTTATTGGTATTGTTCCTTAAGCCAATGTTCCTACATTTTATGACGAATGAGGAAAGTTATATGGAGGTCTTGCTAGAACTACACAACCACATGAGGCGGGTTTTCCCTATTATTACCTATGTTGGTTTCCCTATTCTCATGACCTTATAGAATACTGTGGATAAATATCATTATAGAAATAGTTCCTAGAGGGGTATCCTTATAATTTGAAGTTAAACTATGTTGTTGCATGATATTGTTAAATGTGATAGAAATATACTATACCTAGACTCTGATATGTAAACACATGGACACATCTTATATAAACTAGTGGATCACAATTATGATCATGATGAATGTTTATTTAATTTTTGTATGGTATCATAATGAAGCGAGGAACTGATCCATCGACAGTGTCGATATTTTTTCCCTCTGACAATACTGTTTTATGGCATCTAAGTTCTTCTAGATTCCTCGGTAGGCCAACTGAGAATCATAGAGGTGGTGAAGAACCACCCTGATAATACAACAAAAATACACATCCTTACCTTCAATAAGGGACTCCAAGATAACAATGTTCCATGTTGCATGTGTCCAGAAGGCCACTAATAGGTATTTGGTTTATTGGATATCCAAGATTCCCTCTTACTCAGTGGCAGGGGCATTCTCTTAGTCATCCCAAGCTCCTATTGGTTATGGATGAGAAATGGGTGGTTTCACCAATGTAGATCGGTTCTATGGATGGTTTACTATTAAAGGAGTCTCAATAAGAGTGAAATGTTTTATGAATGTTGAAATATCTATTGGGGGTGATGCTAATGCATCATCACATACCTGTAGGATGGGGTGTTCGCCACTACCTCACATGAGTGGTATTTGGCACTCATCTATGGACTGAAAGAGTTGTTGATATCTTAAGGCTCCATTTCTGACCCTAATATCTCTATAATATCATGGGAAGTGGTGAACAAGGTGCAAACTAGTAGTTATGGAGGTGAATTCACTATAACCCATGTAAGGGGGACAAATCATCCACCACCTACAAGTTCCTGTGAAAGTATTTTTAGATCATATGGATCTCAGATTTTGGATCGATAAAATTTTATATTGGGAACCTTCCACAGAAAATATGTGTAGGCGTGATGATTACATTATCATGTTTTCTGTATCCATAGAATATTAGAGACTAACAAAATCAATGATGACTTGGTGTTTCCCAGTATTTCACCTCCAATGATGATAGTTCTCCCTTATTCCTTAGGATGTCTCTTGAGAGCATGATATATCTTCTGAATGGAGAGTACCACCATGCTAGTTTTCTTAATGTGGTTTAGACCATTGGTTTGACTAGTTATGGAGTTGGGATGACCTCCACTTTGGTTGGCATGAATATGGGGGAGGACATCTGGATTATGAAACATGAATTTTGGGAGGAAGTCCTTTTTGATTGGTTGTGGAATGGGTAGGACCATTGTTTTGAGCATTGATGGTGTAGGAAAGAACTCAACTTGGGGTTTTGATGGCATGTCAAGACCTCCATGTTTGTTTGTATGGGTGTTGAGAGGAACTCATCTTGGGTTGGTGCTAAAGTGGGGTGGACCTCCTCTATTGTTAGTAGAGGCTTGGGGAGTACTTATGTGCTAGTTGTTGAAAGAGCACGAGGGTGGGGGGTACCACCACTCAAATACTTCGCATCATATGAGGTCTCGTAACATCGATTGGTGTTTCTACCTATTCAATGCATTATCCAGTCATGTTTATAAGGCATCAGGGGTCTCAATCCCAATCAGGTAGGCATATACCTATTCCCCTAATAGAGGGTTCTACTGGGATGAAAAAGTAGTGGTAGGGTTCAATGAATCCATAGAAGATGCACCTTTTTTAAAAATTATCCTTATCCTACCCTTGATATTCGAATTATGTTCTACAGAACGGGTTTGACATATTTGGGGTGATACCCAAATCCTCTAAATTCTTTGGGGTAGGTCAGTGCTGGGAATGGCCTGGCCTGGAGGGCGCCAACTATAATGGTTATGCGGAAGTAGACTCCATATACTTGACTAGAGAATCACCTACTTCCTTGATGTAGTGTAGGGAATCATTAGACTACTCCAGGGATAGAATCCTATAATGGTTCATCATCTAAAAGGGCTATAGATTCCCCTGTGTGTCTCTCAAGCACACAAGTGCTAATGAGGCACTAATGCATCATAGTCTTATTGGGTGATATCCCTTATGGGAATGACCCCCACCTGCTCATACAGAAAGACAAGGACATTTATCACCCTTCTCTAGATGTTCTAATAGGGTTAGAGGGGGTGTGGGTTATCAATATCCTATGATTATGGAGGATTCAATATGGAGGCATGGTTTTGCAGGACCACCACATCAATATTTATCCTTTCTTGGTGCCTATAATATTTATGCTACTAGTTTCCTAATGCATAAGTCTTGTAAGGAATAGAGATTCATCCATCAGTGAATGTACAATAACAACAATTCAAAATTTACCAATATTGTAGAATCTTGTAATATAGAGAAGTATCCACGTTGAAAGTGGCATAGATCAGGGATTCACAAGTCAAAAATTCCCAATGAGCATGCGAGTTTCATGCTAGGTCTACGATTTTCTTTTTTTCCCTAGTTCTAGATAGTTGAATCTAGTTACATTAAAATTAATTGTTTTCCTAAATATATTATTCTTTATAGATGATAATATTTTTACATCGAGTTCACCATTTCTATTCTCTTAACCTTTGTCGGGGTCCGTCTATAAGTTGGAAGATAGATGGATTTCTATTTCCCCACATTAATAATTTCTAAAGGAGGATGTTTTTCATAACATAGACCTATAATTTCCTCTCCTTGATCTAAACTAGATGATTGGACGTTAGTTTCCCCTTCAATGGATTTCTCTATAGATCTTATTTCCCACTTGGTGTCTCCCTTTCAGATTTAAGTCATGTTTACGTAACTCATTACTAGTGACATCTGTATGTAGAATATGGTTTATTAACCTAATTTTGTCTTGAGAGACAATCAAAATTTAGTTAGGAGAGTATTCACTTTGGTCATATGTAGTCAGGTTTTGATATTGGGCACATTGGTCATATGCAAATCTTATTCTTAAGAGGGAATCTTCATTGATGCATCTTGGTTCAGATCCTAAGAAATCCAACGTATATCATGGGAAATTGAAACCATGGGAATAAACTTTCAATTATTTTCACCTCACAAATCCCATGTTTATTTCATGGGGTTGGTATTCTTGGTCAGGTCACAATTTCCAAGCCCTGTGGAGAAGGATCATAAGGACTGGTTGAGACAGATCAGGGCATGATTTTACCAGCTTTTGGTTAGGGTATTCGTTGATCAAAATATCCCATAGAGTAGGATTATGGAGGTGTGTAACTGGGATGGATTATTTCACACCTAGATGGATACCAATGGATTATAAATCCCCATTTAGGTGGATCTAAGATTTTAGATTATTATATGACAAGTAGAAGATCTGTGAGGTTTGTCCCTAGGAGGGGAAATGACAAACCTCAATGTTTTACCACTGGATCAGAATACCTCCGGGAAGGGGATCCATTAGTATGAAAAAAAATCCTCAAGGAGGTGAATCCAAGATGTTAATCCTTAGGAGGGAGGATATCAAACCTTGATAGTATACCAATGTATCATAATTCCACTTGGAGGTGAATTTGGGATTGTGTGTTAGAATTTTCCATGGAGACGGATTTTGGAGGTGCATCCATTGGAGGGAAGATGATGGACCTATTAATTTTACGGAAGGATCAGAACACCCTATTGAGGTGGATCTATGGGTTTGGATCAGGATTCCTGATGGAGGATGATCCATGAATTCTTTCCCTATGAAGGATGTTGTCAAACCTAGATAGTTTACTATTAATTAGAACACCCAATGGAGGTGGATCTAGATTTTTGGATAAGAATTACCCATTGAGGTAGATTAGGGTGGTGTGTCCCTATTAGAAAATATGTCAAAACATGATATTTTAATAATGTATTATAATTCCACGTAGATATATATTTGGGATTGGTTATCAGAACATCCCATGGTGGTGGATTTGTGCAGTGCATCTCATAGAGGTAAGTTGTCACAACTGCATAGATTAGTAATGGATTAGAACTTCCCATTGAGGTGGATCCATGAATGTGGATCTTAATACCCCATATTGTCAGATCAATAATTTATATCCCAATAAGGGATGATGTAAATCCTAAATATTTTATGAATGTATTATACTTCCCTGTAGAGGTGAACCCATGATTGTGGATCAGAACACGTTATGGATGAAGATATGTGAGTTGTGTACCAAGGAGGGAATATGTCTCAGATAGATAGTCTACCATTGTTGGGTTTGAACCTATGGGATTTGTCCTGTATACCATTTTTAGAGGAAAAGAATAAAAACCCACTTATTTCAATTCCATAGTTTAAGGTTGTGAGACATGAACGGTCCATGCGGTTTAACAGTATGCATTAAGGACACTGATGTATTAAAATGTGTGTCTACAGTAGATGATTTGGGGATTATTCATTGAAGCTTCATAGAATTGGGGGGGGGGGTGTATTGTTCTTTATACTGGGATAGGGTGTTATTACGTTATGATCATATGTGGGGTGTCCTATTGTAATCAGGAAGGGTAATGCCGCTATTTTAACTCATGTGATAAGGATGTTTCCATCTAGTTTAATGGCATATGAATTGGATGTAGGGATAAGAATTTTTATGACATTCATCTGATATGTGAGGGGAATAACTCCACAACCCTTTTTCTTGTGTGATCACCATTCATGTTCTTCTAGGTGGGGAGTCAGAATGGAAAAACCACAGAGAAGTGGTAAATCAGGAGGTTGATGTTAGTGTACATATTATTTGAAGAAAAAGGTGTTAATTTACCTACTCATAGAATCCACAAGAAGACAAGAGGCCTAGAATACACATGGAATTATGTGGGAATACACAAGAGTGGATGGACCTATTCACAATGGGATTTTAGATGAAACTAAATTAATTATGGATTGGTATCGGGGCTCCAGGAACTCGACCTTTCTGAATGGGTGTCATCCTAATGGAGGCACTATGGAGAGTCCCATGAGAGAGGTATTGTGAATAATGATTTCTCACATAGAGGATATTTATAAGTAAAATTTTCCTCTTGAATGTTAGAGGATTCATTAATGGGTATGCTTCACGAAACATGGTTCCCTAACCTCAGAGTGATGTCATGAATTAGAGGTGGAGTCCTAGGAGAATCCTAAAAGCTTCACAAATCCTCATGTTCATCACAAGGACATATTATTATACAAAATGAATAGTATTTGTTAAAAATTCATATATTATTTTATTTGAGGCTCTATATAACAAAAGATAGGAGAATTAATGATGATTGGATAAATTGGGTGATCCATTTTCTCTTCTATTCAGGAATCTTAGGTGGTTCATGAATATGGAGTGATTTTTAGAGGTTTTAAGGTGATTTTACCCCTATAATTTTTTTTCTTATGTGTTTACTTATAAAAATTGAGGTCTCTAAAATATTTTAATAATTCACTATGAAATATGATATTTTTTAGTGGGTGGGGCTTCACAACTCTGAAAATCAATTTGTGGATTTTATCATATGGTCTTTACACATTTTTTATGTGATCTATGACTCCGGTTTAAAATTCCACATGGAACACTATTATCCCATCACATAACATGAACACAAAAATTATAACCAATTCATGGAGGGTATATTCATGAAATATAGTCATAGAGTTATTTTTGTTTTTTCTCACACTCTCCCCAAGCTCACCATGTCATCCTTAAAATCTCCCATGGAACACATATTTCACTCCCAACACACATGATCTAGCTAAAACCAAACATCCTGTATCATACATTCAAAAACCATACACATGAATATACTATTAGGCATACATTTAGTGTAAAAAATCTTGTGGATCCAAATCATTATTATCCAACAAAATCCCTAGTGACACAGTCTTCTACAATTATAGGTTAGTATTATTTGACTTGGAAAAATTCAACTAGTAAAACTCTATAACATTTTTTATTCTTAATGATAATCCTCTTTACAATATTTTAGTTTATATATATAATGATTATTCCTCTACTATCAAAGGTTATTTTTTTAAAGTGTCCAATATGTAGTATTTATGACTGAAACAAGTTAATTCATATTAACTCGTGCTTACTAGGAATAAACCCTAGCTACTACCAAGAAAGACTAATCTCAATTCCATAGAGTTATAGAAATAATTCACATGAGTTGTAATTCTCACCCTTCTAATATCTGTCAATATCTTACACTCAAGAATCCTATTCCACATATGTTTTCTTCTCACCATCCCAGACACCACATACCAATCTCCTAGTATTTTTTATAGAAGAAATACTCATATATACGATATCCAATATAACATTCAACTTGATTGTAATTAATGGCTATGGATTGATGCAACCCTAGAAGTAATTTCATAGTATAACATAATGGATTAATGATCACCTAAAATATTTTTCAATCACAAAATTTATGTTATATTATTCTAGGAACTTATAGAATTTTATCCTTTTAGGAAAATGACCATCCAATCACCATATATATAATATTCTATGAATTGGAAGGATAACTGCTTTGACACATCCCTCTATGAAAATGAGTGATCTATCACTTAATATTATTCTCTAAAACAGCCTATTTTTTATTATTATTTTCCTTATTATTTGAAAATATTTCATCTATATGACATACCCAATAATAGAAATAACAAAATCTAGCAGGGTAGAATGAATATAATTCCCAATATATTTCATCCACCACCACCAGAACATTAAACAGTACCAATCACATATAACACATTCCACATGAAAAAGTATTTTTCATATAATCAAAATAATGTAATATATTATCAATTTCTAGAAGTATTTCAATGGCCTTCCATCATGTGTAAAAATTAAATCAAATAAACAAAACACACCACTTGACTTCTATGGTCATCTGTAAATTTATATCCAATAGAAACCGAAAATATCACCACTTTATTCCAATTAAATTCCTTTAGAATATTGATTGATTACATAAACATGATGAAACCACCCATCTTACATAAATCTATAACTACCAAAAATAAATATAAATCTACTCAAGTATCCAACAATTCATGGGAATAATTTATATACATGAATCCATTTGGTACTAAAAAATTTAATCACGGAATTTCCATCAATGTATTTAATAAACCAATTCATCATACCCTCTGCTACATCACGTCAATACAAATAATTGTAATCATGATATGATACCACTTATTGGGTTTGAAGGGTCTGGAATTTAGATCATTGTAGGTTCATACTTTCAGTTATTTTTTTATAGAAGATCCTCAACTACATGAAGAATATCCATTTTAAAAATTTTACCACTAATTTTTTTTTATTTTGACCTTGAATAAATGAACATATTTATCTCAATATTTTACATGGACAGAAATTTCACATTTGATATTTTGACACAAAAATGGAGGACCATAGTGTAGTGCCTTGGTGTAATAGAAACATAATCAAATATATGACAATATTCACAAACATTTCATCATAATTTCTTAAATATAAATCCCATTCTAAAAATAGTACATGTAATTACCATCTTCAAGTCATTGGTAATGATAATATAAAATTGGTTGATCTCAAATAGCCAGTAAAGGATAATAGTAATCATACCAAAATGTGATCACAAATGAGTTCATAAGCATATTAGACAACATGAATATGATAGAAATAAAAAAATAAACATGAATATTAATAACAAGACATAAATGAACATCAATTGACATTAAATTAGAATATAAATCCATATAATATCAATATGAAAGAAAAATATCTATAACATGGATTATAATCATTTTTCAAAAATATTGAATCCTAAGAGAATAGGTTAAGAATGCTGAAAATATTTGGAATAATGATTAAAAACAACATGTAAAAAATTACTTTCCCAAGACAGAACATAAGTGAACATGATTTTAAAGAAGTAAAGAATTATCAAGAATACTTATCTCACAAGAAATAAAATGTTAACCAATGCAATAGTGGGTGATATAAGATACCACACGTCATCGTACAAACAAATGAGTGAAACTTGAAAATAACCCACTTATCAAATCATAATGAATACATTGAAATTATATTGGATTCATAAATTTTTTAATTTAAAATGATACATTTTTTGGATCATCCCATGGAACTAAAAATCTCTTTCATTAAATATACTAATGGCATAAAATAACCACATGAATTAAATATATTGGAATGAAAAAAATGGTCATCCAAAAAATAATCATATTATTAAAGAAACATTTAAGGATAAACATAAAACATGACCACATTGGAGATGGATATTTTGGGGGATTTTGGAGAAATTGAAAACCCAATGAAAAAACATATTTCTTTAAATATAATTCCACAGTAAATGATTTAAATGTCATAATCATGTATCTATTTTAAAAAAAGATTACATTGTTTTTCTAAATAAAAAGAAAGGTCTTTTTGGAATTAGATTCAAATTTAATCTATTTTTTAATTTATATATAATAGTGAATATAATATTTAATGTAATTTTAATACATTTATTAAACATAGATGAGAATAGATCAAGGATAAATCCTATAACTAAATGAATGAAGTTTGACTTACCAAAACCCTTACCATTACTCTTGATTTTTATATATGTTATTAAAATATCCAATATTAAAATGAAAAAAATTCTTAATTGTCAATTTGAATAAAATATTCTTTGAAATTTCTATTTTTATAATTAATTTATAATTTTTTTCTTCCTATATTTTCCTATTTTAAAATAATTTATCAATATGTTTCTATAATTTGATAATTGTAAAAACATTAAAATAAAAGTTTTGATCTAAAATATTCTCTTTAAGTGAACCTTTAGAAAATTAATGGTACTGGTATTTAATTTTTGGCCTATAAAGTTATATTTCAATTTAATGGAAGTTATATCATGTTTCGTGAAGTTGAATTCTCGGATGGAACAATCTCATTTTATTTATCAGTGTCAATAGATTAACTCATAAATATAGTTAGTTTTTGTGTTATCCATCACAAAGAATATATATGATATTTATTAATAATATATATAAAATATGTAATCCTAAATTATAATTTATTACCATCCATAATAATATTTCTGAAAATCGGTGGAATCATTCCATGAAGATGATAGTCCTTATATATACATGGACGATGATTTCATTTGATAATGTGTGTGACAAAGGATTAATACAGTATGTAATTTTAGAATATTAAATATCTCTTTTATATCATAATTATATATTAAATTTTCAATTTATTCTATCATGTTTGTCTAGGAAAAAATATAAATCATGATTTTTCATGGAGGTGGTAGTCCACACATACACACTATTTTCATTCTCAATTAATTAAGGAAAAATGGAAATAGGGATAGTGTTTTATCTATGAAACATAATAATATAACAACAATTTTTCAATATTCATTTTATCACCATATATTTTGTGTAATACTTTTAAATAACTAATATAAATAAGGAAATAGTTTTTTGGATGACGAGTACTTACTTTGAGATTTGAGATTTCTATGAACATTATTAAAGGAAATATAAAACATTGGAAAATATATATTTTCCATAATCTCAAGGAAATGGAAGATAATTTTATGTGACGTAAAATGGTATGATTTTTAGGTGTATACATAATTGTATGAATGAACTTGATTTTTTGAAGGAGACCCCTTTTAGTAGTGAAGAAAAGTTCACTCTAATTAATAATCATTATTTTTTATGAATTAATTACACTATTCAAGGTCTAATAAATCTAAAATATTGATATAATAGAGTTTTTTCTAATATAGGGTCAATATATTATCACCCATGGATTTCAAAACATGTTTTAAAAAATCTGGATGCTATTTACTCTTATATTTTTAATTTTTAATTTTTTGATTTTATCTCAGTAACTAGTTTTTACCTAAATAACATTGGTTTATATAAAAGATAAATTATCTAATCTAAAACAATTCCGTTTTTGAGAACCTAAATAAAACCCTATTTATTTCCATTTTATTTTATAATTTTAGAATGTTAACTTTTAAAATAAAACATATAACAATTAAAAAAAACGATTTTTGGAGAGAACTTTTCTACTAGGAAGGGTTATTAATATTATTTAGTTTTGATTACAAATTAAATGAGTGTTAATTTATTTTTTTAGGCATATGAATTACATTAGGATCATTATTTATAGGATAATATTTTATTTTATTATTTTTAAATTAAAAAACCGTATTAGAACAATTCAATGAAAATAAATTTTTTAATGTTATCATGGTAATTAATAGAAATCCTAGTATTATTAATTGAATTAATAATAATGAAAATGAAATTTTTTCCTAATACGAAATTTTTTCTCTCAAATATGAAATTGTTTTTCTCAATTATATTACTATAAGTTAAAAAATTACTTTTTTATAATAAAAAAATGTTTCTATTTTTAATTATTATTTATGTCTCCAAAAAACTAAAAGTAGGTTTTTAAAATTTTTTATAATATTTTCATATGAAATATTCTAATTTATATAAATATCTTCTTATATAAAAAATGAATTTGAAAACACTTTTTTTGTTACAAAATTGATGGTATTATCAAAATGAGTAGTTTTTAATATTATCCTTCAAATTAATTAACTTAGAAAAATATAAAAAAAATCACTATCATCTTATATTGACATGTTATGTTAAAAGATTATGTTAATTTTTTGAAATTGAAATCCTTTAATTTATAAATTTTTGTTTTAAATGTAAATACATAATATAAAGTTATTTTTGAAAAATGATATTTTTAAAAAACATGCTTTCTTAATGTTATTTCATAGAAAATAATAATATTAATAAATATTAATATATTAGTTTATTTATAATAATAATTTAAAAGTTGTAAATTTAATTTATTAGACTGAAACATAAAATGATTAATGTAAGAGTTTATTTTAAAAAATAATACTTTTACCCCAACTATATTTGAAAAAATACAATTTAAATTAATTATTTATAATAAATAATTTAGTTTTATGAATCCATTTATATTAAAATAATTTATTTATTTATATATTGATAATATCATATTTTAATAACATTATAAAAATTATTAATATGCAACTCTTAAATATGATTAACTTTTATAATATTTTAAGTGTATATTTTAATTTCTCTCTCAATTATATTATACTAAATATTATACTAATAAAAAAATTTCAATGATCCTGTTGGATACATGTATATATGAATACTATATCATCAATGAAAATAATCACAAGGACCATATTTCTAATGAGTATACTTATAATAGCCAGATTTTAATCATATATATAGGTATGTTAGAATTAGGAATTATATTTTCACTTATTAAGTCCCACATACCATTTTAATAGTATAAATTTTAGATCACACAACAGACATTCAACATTAATTACAGTATTACCCATAATAAGTTGTCTTCATCCACTGGTGATACTCATGGGTGAAGTTAATTGAGGAGATCTCTCGGTGTTAAATATTTTAATATTTTCAATTTATTTTCCACTTTTAATTTATGAAATTTTAATGGATATAATAATACATGGTGTGTAATAATATAAGGTATTAAATAACATTTTTTCATTTTATTTAGTTGTGAGCCTTTAAATCGAATGAATATTGTGCTTTTGGATTAATTTTCATCTCGCATGACTTATTACATAATATATTTTAATTATTTTTAATACATTGAAAAAATTATGTAAAATTATACAAATGTAAATTATGGAATGAATACAGTTCCAAGAATCTCGATTCATTTCATTTTAATCCTTAAATAAATTGTTCTCTCATAATTTTAATTATCACATACTAATGATATAGTTAATGTTATCCATAAGATATCGACCACTTAGGATTTATCTATAAATTGGTATCAACTTTAGTAACTTTGTTAGGTATAAGATACTCATATATTTCTTAATAATATACATGTAATAATATGGTGTCTCCATATAACCATTTATTCTAGAATCTCACTATGATTATGGTTAAGTCATATATAGTGGAATCAATTTCCCAATGAGATTTCATCACATTCATTAGAATGATATGTGATCATAATTTGATTTTATTTATGGAATGTAGTGTATATATTTATAGATTATATTGGGATATAACTAATTAATTTCCAATAGCACACAAAATACATCTAAAAGATGGAATATAATATTTTCACAAGGTACTTCTTTGTAAACATTAAATTTGGATACCATAATAATATCACTAGTATTTTTTACTAAAAAATCAACATATAGTAATCTTAATGGTTATTTAATCTTCTTATCAATGATATTAAGATCAATGGAGTGGGTAAAACAAGATAATGTTAATTCATTAACTATTCATAAGTTTGTGGTCAATGTTCCACATTCAGTATAATTTTTGGAACTCTCTTCCAAAGTTGTGTTTTCATAGGGTTTTACTTTTATAGTATATTATTGGTAAAAACCATTCTTATTTTACCATGGGTTACAGAATTTACATGGACAATATATAACTTACCCACATCCATGAAATTCAATAAATAGTGGTACCTCATGATGAACTCTACATTCTATACATTATCTCAAATATTATCATCAAAGTTCCTCAAAAATTAGTTTCACTATGAAATTATTTTCCACATGTATAACAACTTCTAGTTTCTTTAGGGAATTTCCTAGATCTATCTTTCCAAATATTATAAAGAAAAATAAATTTAAATTTGATTTCTTTTTCATCCTTTTCACTTTAACTTCCGCGAGGTTCCATTCTTAATTTATATGGTGTTTTTTAAAACTCAACTATATTCACATTGTTAATCCTGACCATTGATAACCATATTGGCATCATTATATGATTTATGACCTGATATCTTCCTTACACAGGAGCATCATTTGGGCCTCTGAGCAGAATCTCTCCCGTGACGCCTCTTAGCTAGTGTTTCTCAGGGGTCCCTCTGTGGGGGAGGATGGGGCTGTCTTGGCTTCATCTCCCTCATTTCCCTTAATATTTATAGATTTTCTCTTTTTCTACTTATGGTATTCTCTTTGATTGGTGGTGGATTCGTCGGAAGGGGTTGGTGTCCCATTTGGGGTGTGTCTCTTTTTTTAATCCTTGACCAGATTTAGCTGCTGATCTGGCCTTTGGATCCTATGCTGCTCTTCTAGTTGGTTTGCTGCAGTGGTTGATCAAAAGGTTTAGGATGTATGGGTCATTTGGTCTTCTGTTCTCTAGAAGGTTCATATCTTGCTGGCCTCAATCTGTAATGTGATGGTATTCGTTGGGTGGATAGTGTGAGTGGTGTTGTCTAGTTTCATTCAACACTGGTGATGGATTTGTTAGTTTGGGATGTGGTCCTGGTGGTTATCTCTTTGTTGAAGCCAGTACTGATACCTTCACAACTCTGGCATCACATTCCTTGCACCGCTCTCCAAGTCGGTCAGCGGCGCTGGTTGCATGCATGCTTTGGGATGTACGGTTGTTCGACCATGGTGTGCTAGAAGGCATCTCCAGTTCAGGATCCCAGTTGATGAAGCTCTTCATTGTAGATGGTATGAGTGGTTGGGTTGTTCTTATGATGTCTCTTGCATTGAATTTTAGTTTATTTCTAGTTTTTTGGCTCCATCTTCAGTGATGTGCTACAACGGTCGAAGTGTTGTTTGTGGTGGCGGCAATGACCTATGCGATGGGTAAGTTAGATAGGCGGTGGATTTTCCAGAAATGATGTGCATTCTCGGCTGAGTGTCGGTGTCTGTTTACATTGTCGATGGCGGTGTTTCGATCTGATTAAGATGATCAGGGTGAGTTATGAAAGGTTGATGATGTGCCGAAAATGACGATTTTTAGTGGATGGTCTCACCGGTGACTATATATGATTTGACGATTGAGGAGTTTGATGTTAGAGTTGCACGATTGATGTGGTTGTGCGTCACAAGGGATCATGTGGCATGCAACATTTCATGGATCGAGGTGTGGTAATGATTTCTCTCGATCTTTGTGATTTGAATATTTGAGAATTGGACTAGAATACAAGGGTATCCCGACATGATGTTTGATTTTTGAGTTCTACTTCCTGTTTGTTTGGTTACAGGTAACCCTGAAACCAAATTTTTAGAAAATGGAAAGAATTTATTTGAGGAGGACAATATTTTTCACTCCAAATCTTATCCTATTATGTTTATCATGGGAATAGTCTCTGTAATCCAAAATTAATCCACTATTAATTATGATCATTCCAAAATCATCCATTTAAAAAATAAAAATAGGTTAATGTATGAGACTAATAATTTTAACCATTATAAAATTATAAAAAATTGTTTTATAATAACTATAACTCAAAATATACTAAAATTTAAGAAATAACAATTTTTTATGAATTCAACCAAAATAACTCACTATTCAATCAATGATTTTGGAGTTTGTTTTCAATCACAATCCTTACCCTAATTACTAAACATAATAATTCCTTTATCATGTAATTAAAGGAAAATTTTAAAAAACAATTCATACCCTCATGAGTTTATTGATAGTTGTGCATTATTAGAATAACTGAGCATGTAATGAGTAAATAATGAGTTAATACTCAATTATACATTTTTTTTGATTATCCCTTGGTGAATCTTTTCTACAATTACATATAATTCCCAACATCCCAACAAGGATTTAATTTTCATGAAATCTATATATTGATAACTTTACCAAAACCTCATGACATTATCATATATTTAAAATTATTTTCAAGACATATCCATATTTGTTTCAATTACATTATCTATAGTAATCCAAAAAATATGTATATTTCACTTAGAGAGAAACTATAGAATCCCAGACTAAATGAAAACTTTTATACAATTATTTTATATAAAAAAACAATCCTTCTCACAAATGGTAACAAAAACATACGTAATGAAGGTTTAGTGTCATTGAGGATTTGATATATAGTTTATTTTAATATGCTCCAAAATATTTCAACACAACCACCCAACTCCAAACCACCTTCTAAAAATTTCAAATGTAATACCCTTATTCAAATCCAAGAGAATGAAGACATTAAAAATGGGTGATCTTAAATTCTCATTATTGGATAATAAACGTATCGACATTTCATTAAGGATGAGATCATAAAAATATGAAGCAATATAAATATATGAGAAACATTATACCAACATTTGTGTAAATTAACACATAATGAATCATCAATGAAAATGTAAAAATAAAAAAATCCATTAAAGATCAACATGGACGCACAATAGATAAAACATAGCTTAAAAACATTTAACATAAATCTTGAATCCAATTATAATTATATAATAATTTAAAATCTTATTTGAATATTGATAGAATATTAATGTTGGGACCATTATGTACATGAGACACACAATATTATCCCACTCTTTTAAGGAACTCTAATGTACTCATAAGTACTTATGTCAAAATACATTAACTTTTTCATATATACTAGAGGGCCACATAAGATCCTTCCCATAATTATCCATACATAAGAGTTACATATTAAAATTATTCAATTTTCACCTAAAAAAATAAATGGGAATAAAATGGGATTTATAAATATTTTAAATGATAATTATATTCTTTTCAGAAATTGGTAAATGAAATAAATTTTGTTTTCATTAAACTTCTTTATGGTAAAAAATAACAACATTATTTAAATTTATTTAGAGTAAATATTTGATCACTAAAAATAAATAAATAAATAATTATTGATGAAAATTTTATAATCATAAATAAATTATTGGGAGATCATTTTAATGATTATGAACAAAATGAAAAACAAATCAGAAATTAATATTTCATAAAAAAAGTTTTGTAACTATCTATGCAAAATTCATAATGTTGAGTATCTTTCAAAATGTATCATTTGTTTTAATAAAAAAGTGAATGGATAAGTATTAATTGAAGTTAATTTGAATTAATAATATTTTTTACACAGATATAAGAGTTATAATACTTGAAAATTTAAAATTAATGAATTTAGTGAACATTGATGACTAAAGTTCACAAAGAATGTTTAAAACAATAAATAAGAAGATTGAGTTACAAAATCCATTACCCTAACTATTGACTTCGCTGAAATTTATTTAACATCATTTATCATGAATAAAAACATATTAATTAACTTTGTTATAAGCTTTATCACATATATTTTAATTTACAAAATTAATTTATAACAAATCTATTCATCTATACTTGTTAATTATTTTATCTATTTTCAGCATTGGTTTTTTTTTTCAATTTTATCATTATACTAGTTTCATAATAGTGGTTTTGATATATCATATTCTTGAAAGGGTGAAATTTTAACAACCATTAAATGTATTGAAATTAATGTTTCATTATAACCTATAATGTTATAATTCAATTAGATGAGATTTCTTTCACACATCAAATGATGAATTCAGTGATTAACATGTTTTTTTTTGTTTATTTGTATTGATAGATTACCATATAGAGATAATAAATTTTTGTAATCAGTGAAGATTAAAATTCCTAATATTTATTTCCACTATATTTCATATATAATCATTAGATACAATTTATTACTATCCTTGAACACACTTGTGAAAAATATAATGCATTATTCCATAGAGGTTCTTGTCCACATGCACACACGGGTGATACAATCTATTTTTGAGGAACTAGATAAATAATATATATGGTTTATTATTTAATAACATTAAACATTGAATAAATATAATAACTAATTATTAAATTTCCTTTTATTACCCAAAGTAATTTCATGATGTAAAAACAAAACATGATGTTTTGTGGATGCAGTGGTGTGCACTTACACATGAATCTAATTCAAATTTTCATTATTGAAATATGAAAAATTGAAATGTTTTATCCCAGAAACCAAATAAAAAATTCATTACATATTTAATACATATTTTAAAATGTTTTAATGTATTTTATATTTTACGATGAGAAAAAACATGATTGAAAATTCTTTGAAAATCATAGTTACATACATTGACATTTAAACATTCTCTTGATGTTTTTTTATTGAAATGGGGGAAATTTGGATGATGATTTTGAAATAATATAAACTATGTTTCTGAGGATTATAATTTAAGGATAATTATTAGATATATTTTTGGACATTTAATTCTTTGGGTGGACTTTAATGAGTGGTAAGAGGATCATTTTATTGGAGACTAAAATGGAAATTTTTTAATACACTTTAATTTTGAAGGATATCATTATGAAATTATAAGGTCAATGAATCCCGTAATTATAAATAATGGAGTGTTTGGTGATCTCAGTTTAATAATTTATCCACTTGGAAATTTCACATTTGTTCTAAACATTATTGAATCCATCAAATGTTATATCATTACTTTTATCTTTTTATATTACATGGGTAACTTATTTTTACCCAAGTAATTTTTTTAATAAAATATATAATATACCAGATTAAATAAATATGGGCCTAGTGGATATAAATTTATCCTGAAAATATTCCCATTCATTTTTTAAATATGATAAAATGAACATTTAAATTAAAACA
The DNA here is from genome assembly GCA_963277665.1 of Viscum album. Lineage (NCBI taxonomy): Eukaryota > Viridiplantae > Streptophyta > Magnoliopsida > Santalales > Viscaceae > Viscum > Viscum album. Next base: position 213,334,647 of record OY728144.1, read on the forward strand.
TATAATATATTGAATTTTTTTTATAGAAAATGTTTGTTTTTACCATTAAGTGCTCTTGATTTTATATTCAAACAATTACCATCCAAATGAGTGTAAATATATAAATCTAGGATTAAGAAATTTATTAGAGTAATTTTTTATAGAATATTAATTTTTTTGATTGGATTAAGATTAGACTTTGATAATAAAAATTCTTGTGAAATTAATTATTGTGTTATTTTCACGCTAATTACCATTAATCATAAAAATATTTTTTTATTCATAAAAAATAAATTGAAATTATTACATAATATGAATATTTTTATCTCAAATGTGAAATTAATTTTATATTATATTAATAGAAAATAAAATGTTAATTTCTAATATACAAGAATAAAAATTTTTTTAGATAAAATATTAAACAAGATTCCCAAAGAAAAAATGCATTCTATAAATTAAAAACAGTTTTGTTAAATTATTTATTTTATTTTAAAAAACATATATTTTTAAATAAAATTTTTATGAAAAATTTATTTCATAAAAATGTGTGCGTTAAAAAAACTAGTATTTTTTATGATTTCACCTAGGGGTAAATTATTTTTGGAATATCCCTATATTTTACCCGAAGAAAACCATTACATAATAATTCAAAATTAATGATAATTTTATGTCATTAGAATTCAAAAATTTTAAAAAACCTTATGAAAATAAATGATATGAATAAAAAATGCTTTTATTGAAAAATAATGATTTTATATATTAAGTTTTGTAATTTTTTTTGTAATTTGTGAGATATAAATAAATATAATATACTAATTTATATATAATAATATTTTAAAAATTATCATTTTAATTTATTAGGATAAAAAATAAAATAGTAAATAAACTAGTTCTTTGAAGAAAATATTACTTTTATACTAAATATATGTTTACAAAATACAATTAATATTAATAATTAATATTATATTATTTAATTTTCAAAATTTTATTATATTAAAGAATTTATTTTAACTTAATAAATTCATCACATCATATTTGATTAATAATAAAAATAATAAAAATAAAAATATATAATTTATATATATTTTTATATTTTTGATAGTTCAGTGTCATATTTTTATTTCATTGTGCCTTATCCTATTATAAAAATTATTGCCATAATACAAAAATTCAGTGTACCTATGGGATAAATGTTCATACAATGACCATATTTCCCATGAATATATTTTGAATTGACAAATTTGTTTCTCTATACATACTTTCTAAAATTAGGAATTCCAATCTCACTTATTTTATCACTCTACTCATTTTCTTAGTATTCATTGTATATCGAAAAATGAACAATATTCATTAATTATGATCCTCTTTATTACAAGTTTACAATGAATATTAGTGATCCTCAAGTGTAAGATGATACAGGAGATCTCCTCATGTAAAATATTATATACTCTTCTATGTATTATCCCCTTTTAAGTGATTCACTTTTAAAGGATACAATAACCTATAATGACTAATAATCAATGATGTGAAATACATAGCTGCATGTTATTTTTTTTGTAATGTATCACAATGAATTAATAAAGTGTTTTTTAGTTACTATTCTTTTACTAATAAAATCATGTATTTCTTAATAAATTTAAAAATAGTTTATAATTTTAAACATATAGTTTTTTAGAAAGAATATTCCTCTAAAAAATATGGGATATTAAACCAATGATCGGAACAACTAAGTATTTTTCCCACATCCACCTCATGAATTTATTATCTATATATATTTAGTTCTAATAACCTGAAGATCCGCTTTCTATCAGATTCAATAGAAATCAAATATAAGTAAAACAAGAAAGGTAAAAAATAATGTACATACATATTGTAAAAAGGATATAGTGGATGAGAATTTTTCTCCTAAATCATTGTTTGAATAGAAAAATATATTTCATTCCCTTATAAATAGGAATATGTATGCATTAAAAGAGAAATCACCATTAAAAAAGCCTTCTCCAACCACTGAGGTAAGTCTGGTCGACACCTCTATAGTTGTATCTTCTGGTTTACCTACCTCTTGTATTCTTCCATTGATACATCCTAATCCATCACCTAGATTCTCATTGGAGATCTCATTCTAATGATACCTCCTTGTTTTGTGAAGGCCCTATCAGTAACCTTATCATTTCATCATTGAAAACACCTTGTGAATAATTTACATCATCCTTTTTAGCACACTAATGTATTTGATTAATATTTCATTTTTCACTCCCTTGAATAAATATTCCGCATTCCTTCAATAATGGATTCATGTAAGAACATAACGAAGAGATTTAAATTACATTATCTTTAAAAACATCTGATGACTAAAAATATTCCCCTTTATTTTTTAAGTTACATAATCTAGAACCATGAATTCCCACAAAGTCCATATATTAGAAGATACTTCTCAGTATTCCCTCACATGAACCACACCATGCTTCATCCGCTAAGGTGAATCTTCCCAGTTGAATTCTCCATATTGATCATGCCTTTATCATTCCATTGATATTTAATTTTGAAGTATAACTGTTATTTTGGATGAAGTTATTTATTATGTTTATATAATGAACATCACCTACTTGAACCCATAGTTTCATTGTGTTAGTAAAATCTCCTCATCCGGTCTCTCCCAAGTGCCACATCCGTTGAATGATCATTCATATATCTGACATAAGAATAAGAGAATAGGTCTCTCAATAACCCCATAAAGAAACAACTATGATTCATATATCTCTTTAATCCCCATTAGCAATCTCTACTGTAAAGAAGATATAACCCATGATTTTATGAATTCTATAATTTATGACTCCCCATTCTATGATGATCCACAACCACTAACCTCTCAGATTGTATTAATCTAATGAAAAAAATAAAGGGATCCATGCATATAATATAATCTCACTACAAGAGGAATACATATATCAATACTATTTTGTACACATATCTAGATCCAATCATCATTATATACGAATTTGGATTTGAAAAAAAACCCTAATAATCATCCAAATAGCCTGTAAATATTGAATACGGCCCCAGGATATAACTCCATGAATAATGATACAAATAATGTAAAAAATGAGTTTCCAAATACATATCCATGCTGTAAAATTTCATAAATCCACTTTAAGGGAAAAGTTCACTGTGTGTATGCCTCGTAAATGATGTGTTCCCCCCACCACTCCAAACTAACATAATCTTTATTTCAAAAATATATATATATATATATATATGGTATTAATACTTCATATTATTAATTTCACATATGGTATGAAGTCAATTTTTATGGATTATAAAATGTCATGTAACTCAATATATAATGGACATGTTCACATATTGTTCTTGACATGGGGTGTCTAGACATTTATGTTGATTAAACTCATGTTGTGTAACATAAATGGACATATACAGTGTGTTTATATGGATAATGCACCATTTGGACATTTTATCTAACATGAGACACACATTACAACTATACAACATGTTCTTCAATGACTAAACATATATTATTTGGAAATTTCAATGCAGAACCCATGTAAGGATCCCAATAAAAGAAAAATACCCAGATTCATTTCTGTACTAAAATAAAAATCTAACCCATGGAAATATAATTATTAAAAAATATATACTAAAAATAATTTAATAAAAATAATATAAAATTATAAATAATAATCCCTACCTCACAGTTGACCACCAAATATTCATGGTCTCTCGTTCATGATCACTGATCTATGTTCATTTCATCAAAACTCATGCCTTCAATTTACTATCCCCCATAATCACTAATAATATCCTCTCTTATTTACATCAAATAATCAATAAGTGGAATTCATTCTAGATAATAGGCTGGGAGTCATGGTTTAGTGTAATTTAATACCCTCTATTAATTAAATAGGATGACCCATTCAATTGTCTCAACCTGAGGTTAGGTAAGTATTATACATCATTAATGTAAAACCCCCTTCTGTACATAACCATGAATTCTAAATTTACATATAGGGATCTTGTTTTTAGAGATATTGGCCTTCTCACATGTAGGGATAAAAAATACTAATTTTATAAATATTCAATATCTTTGAAAACACTCCCATCTTGAAATTTTTATAAATTATAGGCCAACTATAATTATCCATTCTCAAGAACAAAAATTATTTAATAATTATTATGGGTGTCTTCTCTATGGTAGAATGACCATTACACTTGTTATAAAGGATCATGTATCCAATGATCTAAAAAAAGATAAGGATACCTCATAAAAAACACATATAACTATATTATTAACACAAGTAAGAATTGTTTTCCAAAATAATGGAACATATACAATAGTTCTTAATATAGACTTAAATCCATAATTATATATATGGATGGAAAATATTAACATGATCTCATATAAAATTGAAATATCTCATAAACGTTTGGGTCTTAAGAATACCTCACTCGATAATATATTCCTTACCATGCTCATATAGGGATGTTACATTGAAGATTCTATGCTGCCTACATCAATATTCATCCTAAATCTATCTGGAGGGATGATCCCAACTAATTTGAAAATCTACCCTTTCATGTTACAACAAGAAATTTAACAAAATTCTTTTTCCACCAAAAATGATAAATCAATAATTCGAAAATGAAAGTGATTTTGTGAAACTTATCTATCTGTAAACTTCATATAATCCACCAAGGCATCTCTTAATAGATATTAATACTCAAATCCAAGAAAAAGGGAAACACAATGAATATATTTTCAGAAAAATTGAATTTCATTAACAAACACACTTTAGTGTCTCATCATGAGAGCCAAACCATGCCATGAGTGATTAATACCACTCATGCTAAATAAAAATGAATCACCAACTTCACCACCTTCTGGTTTATGAAACCATGTTACAACAACTATCCTCTCCCATCCTTATGAATGGTTGTTTGTATATCATATATACAACACTAATATTAGCCATGTCTCAACCCAAAATAAGTGAATTGTTCCGTACACACCACAAACAAAATTTAATATATGAATGAATGAAAACACCCTTAATTACTTCTATGGGATGGTCAAAAATACTCAAATACCCTGAATGGACACCAATAATATCCTAAAAAATGTCATTTCATTCCACCTAATAAGTCACATAATAGTGTTTTCAATGACCAGTTAATTTGGTGCACAGAAATATCAATCCCATAGGGTTCAACCCAAATTCCCCCATGCATAGAATGGCCCAAGGGTAAGGACATGATATTGAAATATAAAAATAGGTCTAATCATTGAAAAAAATATAAACATATCTAAACCTTATATAAATCACTTTGAAGTCCATCGATGTAGACCAGGATAGATATAAAAAACCCATGATGAAATTATTTACAACCTATAGTAATTGGTTGTCCAAACTAGATAAGACTAGCTCCAAGCGAATTGGATTATGACCCACCCACTTGTTCATAAGAAACCTCACAACATTGGTCAGTCATCTAAACTCAGTTTGAGGGTGATCACCAATCACCACCAATTTCATATCTAGTTATAACCCATATATGGTGGACTATATAGGTATCTTTCCTCCAATATCATCCCTAAAAAACTGTAGATACTCTAGTAATTAATAAAATATAGGAGATATCTCAAACTATATAGCACTAGTTTGCAATTCCAATGTTTGATACCCACGAACAAATTATATTTTGTAAACACGACATCTAAAAAATATTGCACAATGTGCACTCAAAAGATACTTTATTAAATATTCATTTTATTGTTAAATTTTAGGATTTCAACTAAAAAAAAACTAAAATTTTAAATTATTAAAAATCACAATTATTCTAAGATTAATTTTTGATACTTTTGTTTTTGAAATAAATGACATTCATGTTGATAGTATTTTTTTTATTTTAATAGAACCATAACTTTTTAGACATTATCAAAATAGAAGAACGAAATATTTTTTCTACAAAAATTATATATAAAATATATATATTTATGAAGTAAAAAAATCATTTAAAATTACATAGTGGTATTTATAAGAACCATGTTTATTAATTAAAAATCATATGTAATGTTTTGGTCTTAAAAACAATTTCTAAGTGATTATATTTTAAAAAATATTTTTTTCCCAAAAATGAAAATAATTTTGAAGAATGAATTTCATCATCAGTATCTAAATTTCTATTTTATTTAAAACTTTATGTAACATTTTTTTTGAATAATGATAATGATCACTATGATTAATTTTATTTACTATGATAATGGTAAAAAATTTCTATAAAAGTAATTTTGTATTAATATTGTGTAATTTTTAAATAGTAAAATAAAAAAAAAATTATGAAAAATTATTATATTATAATTTTAAAAATATATATTAATATAACAACATAGATTAATTTATTTTTTAATACTAATTAAGATGAGAAATAGTTATTGTTAATGCACTATTTATCTAAAAATATTTTTGTTCAATATATTATATTTTTATATTTGAAAGATAATTTTATCATGTTGAAAACATAAATGAAATTAAATAAATTATAAATTTATGTTCAAAAAACCCAAATTTTGAAAGAGCGGTTAAATTATATTTAAAAAAAAAATAAATTACTTAGTTGAAAACATTTTACCATGGTAAAATCCAAAATGAAAACATTGAAAAAATATATCGGTAAATTACAAAATCATGTGATTGAAAGTTGTGTTAAAAAAATTATTGGTGATTTATCAACACAATTAAACCAAAAAATCAAATATTTTAATCATTTTGAGTCATTTAACCATGAATAATGTAATGAAATATTGTAATGTTAGGGTTATTTAGAAAAGTGATATTGTCATCAATTATAAAATTTATACACATATTCCACTTCATAATGAATCTATAAATTATTATTTTTTATAAAAAACATTCCAATGAACTTTTCTTCAAACTATATACAATATAAATTGGCCAACTGTCACCTAAATATGACTTAATGATTCCATTTCTAGGAATATTTCTTAGTGAATACTCAATCTCATGATATACATATTACCTTCTTCTAAATCGTTCAGGATTAATATTCTATATAGTATATAATTATATCAATTAAAATATAATTAAATAAATAAATTTTTGTAGTATGGTCTTATTATATGAATGAAAACAAAATTATTTATTCCACTATATTGATCATGAAAAACCAAAGGCCTCATAAGGCCTTGTTCATGTACCAATACTTGCACGAATTAGAACCTAACTTTTTTAGTACCACATACAATGGTTAGTTTTAAGGATGTTATTGATGAATAAAAATGATATATATAATATAAATGAGATTAATAAATTTGATATTATCAGTTACCAAAATTACTTTCCACTCTATGTGAAATGATAATATTTATTGTGTGTTTTGATGATGACCACCCCCATGACATTCAATATCTCATTTTTCCTTCAGTTTCATAATTATTTATTAAAACCTAATGAAATTTGAATAAATCAATTAAAATTATATAATTAGTATCATTAATATATTTTATAGTGATATTATATCCAAAATAAACATATTTCAATACCATACTCATCCACTAACAATTATATGTTATTTTTTATGTCGGTCTAACCCCCTACCTGACCAATTTTATAAAAAACAATAATGGATGAATATGGGAACGTAAATACAGATATTATTATATTTTTAATAAAAAATATTAATTTTTTATGATTCTAGAAATTATTATATTATGTTTCAAAAACTTTATAAAAATATAATATTTGATCAGGAAAATTACAAAAATACACAAAAAACGATTCAACATTCATGAAACATAACAAAAATAATATATGAATGAGATTAGTAGTTAATAAATAATGAACTTTTAACTACTATTGTATGTTATATTACATTGGGATTACTAATTTATGGAAAATAATAAATAACCACACTTCTATTGCAAACCTACTTCAAAATAATCGATATTACTAACACCTAATATTGAGAATAGATAATGAAAAAATAATAATACTATAGAGAATAATTATAAATGAATTTGAAAAAAAGTTAAAAAATATATAAGGGATTATATAATTTGTTATTATGATAGTTTTTTTATATAGTATATTAATGGTCATTTTTTGGAATTCAGAAAAAGAGATAAGGTTTCTTTGAATCAAATTGCTCTATCAGAGACATGTTTTTTATTATGAACATAATTTCAATTTTATGGAATATATAATTAATATTTTAGAATTTATATAATGAAATATATTTTATTCATGGTTTTTTAAGATCAATTTATATCCACCTCTTTCTTTTTTTTCATTTAAAATTTATCTCTAAAATAAGTGGGTCTCTCTCTCTCTCTCAATTTTCATTATTTGAGACATAAACAATATTGTCCACTTAATTTTTTTTGTGGTGAAATCCTTCCTATTGAAAATATTTTACTAATCAACCTAGATTTTAAATGTTCATAACATTATTTTTTCCTATCCTTATTATTCATTTGAGTTTAAGAGTTACCAATACCATTATAAAATATATTATTTCCATAATGGAGGAAGCATCCTATATTTTAATAAAGTAAAAGTGTGTTTAGTTTCTTATAATATATATCCATATATAGATAATATAACTTGGACGAATTTGTGGTATAGATTCACCTATAATTTCCCTAAAAAGGTTGGTTTAGAAATGAAACAATAATAATTATAAAGCAGGATGTGTGGGCCTATGACATGAAACATAGATATATATTTTCCGGGGATATGATTTTGAATATCTACAAAAATATTATGACAATTATAGATGATTTTTCCTACCACTACCTTGGTCTCATACAAATGAATAATATTGAAAATTTTTAGTATCTCCCTTGGAAAAACTATGGTATTTTATTTACCCTCTCCAATATAGTTATTTGATAATGGTGCATTACTTTAATATCATAGTACCCTATAGTTTCTATAATTATTAATGGAAGTTCTCCAAGAAATCCAAATTATTCTATTATATGGGGAAGTATTTTTTTCAATTTTTCTTATTTTATGGAACACCATATTTTTATGAAGCTATATGTGCCTTAGGGAATAATGTAAAAATGTATGTTTGTCTCTTATGAAGAATACATTATAAATAATCTTGTGATGGTTGGGGATCAAAATTATATATCCCATTGATGCGTGAAAATGTATAATGGGACAAAAGTACATGGGTTATGGGTTTTACATATCTACATCTTAGTAAAATTTCACTTCCATAATGAATTAGAAACATTTTTTTTCTATTTCTAGAATTATAGATCTCATTAGAATATGATTATTGGAAATTTTTACCCTTGGATTCATTTATGATCAGGGATAAAGAAGTATATATGTTTCAAAAGATTACTGATTCATGTTGTTTATTTGTTTTCGCTATATCACTTATTCAATTATTATGTTATGAATGTGTTGAATGTATGATTATATATACTACACTTCTGAAATATTGATTTTTTTTTTCTTTTCCATAGGAAACATATAGAAAAATTATGTGTTATTTTTTGGATTATAATTGAAGGTTTAATAATTTTATCATAATGTGTAGATTATGAAACTTAGGTATTCAAATATAATATATATATTCACATACAAGACTACAAGTCTGTAGGATCTATTGGGTACACTTTTTTTATGTAATAATAACGTAATAGAACATCATTATCTACAATTACAGGTTCTGATTTTTTAGTTAGTATAATAAAAAGATTAATATGAACATTAAGGGATATATTTAGGGGAACCCATATATATTCCACTTGTGCTATGAAAAAAAATCAATATTTATATGGAAAAAATATAAACCAAAATTCTAATTGTATTCTATTATTAAATATCATGATCTAATTATGTGGAAACCATAGTAAGAGAGATAGTTAATAATATAAGAAATGTGAACCATATTAATGCTTGTAGTCAACACATGGATATTCAACTAGAGAAATTCAATGAAGTGGGTGTTGTGGAATACCAGATCATAATAATATTAGGATTTTTGACCAAGATTATGTAAAATAATCTCCCTAATAATGAGTAACCTTGTCATCTAAAAAATGTTGTAACCATGTTAGACCGCTTCATGTGACAACAACCAATACCATTTAGTGAAACTACAGTTCTATTATTACCTAAAAAATGCATCATGTCCCTAGAGTAGATATTTATATCTTTGGGAAGTAGTGAAAATGAATAATTCATCATATAAATCTATTTTGTATAGGGATATTTTGACCATTGGTGGATCATAATTCATCAATCTAGAGGGTCTAATTAATCACGATCTATGAATATAGATTATATTCTAATAATAGAGGATTCAACAATTTAAACAAATTAATTCTTGTTTTTCTAGATGAATTAATCTATAAACTACCAAATCTTATAGTTTATATCTCTATTTAATTCCCGATACAATACCTATATATAAATATAAACATATTATAGAACCAATGGAGTAATTAGAGGTAAAAGAATATACGTAGGAGTTATGTGATATAAGAATTATACACCTTAGGGTTTTATTGTTGGAGCCCATATTTTATTCCTGAAGAAGAACGATGGGTCTTTGAGACTATGAATTGATAATAGGGGGATAAATTAAATAATAGTAATGAATAAGAATCCATTACCAAGAATTGGTGAAATATTTTTTCAAATTAATAGATCCCTATAATTTTAAAACATGTATATTTACTCTGGTTACTATTACATATGGATAAATAAGTTTGATATATTATAGATTACATTTTAAACAAGTTATGGATACCCACAATGAAAACTGAATTATATTTGTAATATACAATGGGTGAATTTTGTCTTAATGAAGATTATTTTATTTGAAATATTTCATACTAGGTGTGAATATTTGTTAAACCAGTATTGAAAATGAATTTTAAATAATTTACTATAGTTAAAGCACAATTAATATTTGATGTTTATTAGGTTTTATAGGTTACTATAGAAAACATTTATCAACATTTCACCCATTTAATGAACCTATTAACCATGTTAATAAGTAAATGGGTTAAATACACAGGGTCAAAGGAATATGAGGAATTTTTGGAAGAGATGAATTGGTGAGTAATTAATGAAAAAGTATCTTATTTTTCATTAATTAATAATGTATTTTTAAAATGCAATTATTCATTAATAAAAGACCTCAAAATTTTCGTTATGTAGAATGATATGATTGTTTATAATGCATCATGAATTTTTAAAATAATTAAAATTACTATCCAACTCATTACAGTTAGATCGAATCCATAATCATTGATTTAAAAATATGAATAAAATAACTCTTTTATGAATAATTTAAAATATATGTGGTCCCTAAGTGTTTGAATTATATTTTCTATTTGAAGGTTCTCAACAAGAGTCAAATAAGATAATTTTAGTTACTTAATGAATATGATTTCCTGATATATTACCTCATTGATAAGAAAAACAATATAGTTATTGTTTTAAGTAAGAGGGACCCTAGAATTTTTTCTATGATAAGTACTAATAAGGATCCTATAGGAAATGATCTATTAATTATAGATATGGTTATTTTGAGGCAAAGGGAGACATCATTATTTTTCCTAGACCTTATTAAATCATCCTTACTAAAAAATATAGATACTTCCCAGTAGTATTATGATTATTTACAAAGGAATATTAATTAAATAAAGGTTGGGAAATTGATGGAATTATTCTATAAATATATAGTATTTTAGTTTGGAATGAGGTGATACTTTTAATCTAAACTATTTATGAAGGGGGAAATACTAAAGAAAACATCATGATCCAATTTCTCTATAAATCATTATAGATCATATTTATAGTTAAATGGAATAATCTAGGTAATTTTAGATTATATTACTAGATTAATGGAATTGCATAAGGTAAAGGGTGAAATACAACATTATAATGTGTCCCTTAAACCTATTCTTATGCCTTTATGGAAATGAAATAATATTACAGTAGAGATTTTATTTTGATTTATGAAGATTCCATGGAAGAAGGATTTTATATGAATCATTATTTATAACGTTACTATGTATTCCCATTTTTTAAGAAAAATATATCATCTACCCCATGACTCCCATTCACAAATCAATATAAAGGAAATACTAAAGAAGTATGGGTCACCATTATCAATTATATCTTATTTCAACTCTTGATTCACATCAATATTCTCAAAGAGTCTTCAAAGTTAATTCACATTGGGACCCTTTTAAGAACTTCCTATCATCCCTAAAATGATAGGATACTTGAATAGATAATATATACCTTGGAAGATATGATATGATCATGATATCTTGACTTACAATGGATGTGGTGCTTTTACCTACTTTTGGTTGAATTTTCACACAATAATAACTTCCATATGATAATCCACATGGAACTATAAGGGTTCCTCATTATCCTTTGAAAGGGGGTTATCAAAAATCAATAAAACTATGACCTTCATGAAATTTTGGGGACATGGAACTATACGAATTTTTCAATGGGAAGAGGAGCCATACTCAAACCTTTTAATAATATGTTTGGTATTGAAATCCATTTTCCCAAAGCTTATAGAGGATACACCATTTAATATATTATATATTCAGGATCACATTAATGCATCCTAGAGTAGACAAATTATCTACCTAGAATATCAAAGGAATGATTTAGAATTTAATGTTTGGGATTATGTATTTTTGAATATTTCCAAATATAAGGGAGTTGTATTATTTCATAAAATGGGGAAATTAACCCCTTGGGTGGTCGAGACATCTGAAATATGAGAATTAAATAGATCTATAACGTATTGATTGGTTATTACACCCATCTAATAAAATGAAAATGAATTATTCAATCTTTCATAATTGAATAAATACATGTAATATCTAATGAATATTCATACAAATATTTAAATAGGATTTGGAAATAACATGAAATATAATGAAGAGCCTATCTAGATTCATGACATTAGAGAGAAAGTGTTATTAAATTAGATGACATAGCTGTTAAAAGTACTTTGGAGAAATAAAAAACATGAGGAGTCAATATATGTTCCTGAAAAAACTATTTATAGGTAATAAAAATAGTTTCTTAGCAAAAATGTATCAAATTTCCTGGATGATATTGTTTGGGGGTGGGATGTAATACCCAATTTCCTACAATAGTAAGTAAATTTCAACCTAAAACTATTGCGTAATTTCAACTCTAAAAATCCTTTATTATGAATATATTAAGCAGTGATTTTTTTTATTTTTGAAAATAATTTCATATTTTAATTCCACATATCTAAATTTTCTTAAGATTAATTTTTGGTACTTCTCAAAAATAATATTTTTTTATTTGGATTGTAATAAAAAGAAATTTTTTTAAAAAAAATCACTTTTATGAAATTATAATAACAAAAGAATAATATAAATGTGTTAAAATTATTTTTCTATAATATATATATATATATATATTAAAAAACATTTTAAATTTTTATTTTTTTAATAAATCACGTGTTATCATTTGGGAAACTTTAGTTACATTTTACTCTTAATGAATTTTTTTCTCTATTATATTAAAAATTAATGATTTCCAATTCCTGGAATATAAATTATACTAATTTATTTCCTATTTAATATCATAATTCCTATTTTAAGTTATATTTTCAATTTTAAATTATGAATAAAATATGATTTATAGTATTAATGTTATTCACTACAACAATGGTAAGTCTTTTTTTTATTGAAGAATTGTTTTATTAATATTTTTATAATTTTTATCAACAAAAATATGTTATTAACTTCTCAATAATGATAATATTATAATTGTTTAACCAATAAATATATTTATACATGCTAACACTCTTTCATTTAGTAATCAATAATAAATATTATTCGAAACACCTAATTGGGAAAACATGGGTTTTCTATATAAATTATTTTTTCTATATATTATATGTTTTAATTTAATGGAAACCTTTATCCAGTTTAAAAATTGAATTTCACTCAATGAAGGATAAATTTATATTTTTAAAACCCAAATTTTGTAAGAGTAGTTACTATATATTTTAACAAAAATTAATCACATAGTTGAAAACTTGTTTCCAAGTTAAAAACACAAATAAAGAATGTAAAACTAGAATGGTAAATAAAAAATATTTCTTAGATTAAAATTTTAGATTCACGAATATTGTTTTCAAGGTACAGGGAAACCAAATATTTCATTATTTATAATTTTATATTAATTAACCAATTCAAATTGTAATGAAAAATTTAAAAAGTAAGGGATATTATCAAAAACGTCATTATCTTCACTTATAAAAGAGACACACATCCTACATAATCTACAAGAAATATAAATTCTTTTTTTTAAATGGAACTATACAATTTTTTGCCTCCTATAATCATATCAAAATTATATAATTCTATAGTCACCATTAGTTAGTTTAATACTTCTATATCTAATGAGCTTTCTAAGAGGAAAATAATGCTCGTGACATTAGTGTTACATTCTTCACTAACGCTTCTTCTTAATATTCCACTTCAAAATACATTAGGTAATTAAAATAAAATAAAATTACTATAATTATTATATATTTATGTTAATATATTAGTGGACCAAGAATTTTTTTTTCACTCCATCCATTATGAAAAAAACATATGTGTTATTAATGTGTGCACGTGTACTACCACCTCAACCATTTGACATCTTTGGTTTTTTTAACAGCCTCTCATGGTTGGTTTTAAGGATGTTAATTATGATTAATTGTGATATATATAGTATAAATCTGTTTCTAAATTTTTAACTTATCAGATTCCTTAATTTATTTTTCACTTTTTGTGAAATGAAGACATTAACTATGTGTTGTGCAGACTACAACATCTAAGAAGTAACATCTCCCATTTTTTATTTTGTATATATATAATTTTGTAAAACCTTTTTTAATATAAATAACAAAATAAAATTAATTTAAATATTGAAATTATTATCCGATAATAAATTGATTATGTCAAAAAAAGACTACTTACATAATCATAATCATATTTTAATAATCCAATGATCATGTTTTGTTCAGTCTAACTACCAACATGATCAATGGAATAAAAACCTTCCATGGATGTTTATGGGAAATTAAAAAACAATATATTTATAAATTAATATTAAAAAAATTAATGGATCTAGAAAGGTTATATTACCTATTTAACTCATTATTAATATAATATATTTGATCGTAAAAATTACCAAAATAAGCCAACACTGATTCAACTTTCAGACAACATAAATGAAACACTAAAATAATGATATAAGTGAAAAAAAATAACATTTCTATTTTATCATAGATTATTTTTTATATATATTATTAAAATTTAGGTATGAATAAATAAAAATTCCACTAATATGAAAATGGTTCTAAATTTTCAAGATTAGTCACATCATATATTGAAAATAGATAACAACTAACTAATATACATGTCGAAATTAATTAAAATACAGTTGAAAATGTTATAATTAAGTATTAGGTTCTGAAATAGCTGATTAAGATAATTTGTTTTATTACAAAGGAGGTCAAACATAATTCGTGGTTGTTTGAAAAATAGATAAGGGTTTCCCATCTCAATTTCATATCTTTGAAACATGTACTTTATTATGCACATAACAACTATTTTATTGCCTATATAATACCTATTGATGTGTTCTATCATGGTATTAATTTTATACATGGTATATCATGATCAATTTAAATACCACTCTTTTATAAGGATTTTAATGAATTTTTATCCAATCCATTAGTGATTTTTTATCTCAACTTTTATTATTCGGGTCTCATGAAATATTCACCACTTAATTCCTTTTATGTGGCGTGGACATTTACTTTGATTCTTTTATACCATAATCTTCATTAATTCTATGGGATTTAGAAGTTTAAATTATGATCCATCCCTAATATTCATTGTATTTCAGGCATTACAAAAAGTATTGTAAAACACAGTATTTTACATGGTTGAAGAACTATGTTAGGTTTTGGTAATGTAAAAGCATGTATAATATTATAAGAAATACTTCCCTCTCTAGATACTAACTATTGTATGTGACTATGGAATATATTACCATTTTTTATATCACCCCAAATAAGGTATGTTGATCAATGAATCAATATTCACACATATGAATGACATGTTTTCCTATGACATAACACATGTACTGAAACTAATAGTGGATACTCTTTGGAATAATCAAAAGCTATTTATGATCCATGATGAATGTTTTTTCTACTATTTACTTGTTTCCTTATAAATGATAAATATTTTTCTTGATTAATATCATCTATGGATAACTCGACACATTGAATGTACTCAAAAGAAAGTATATTTCACATATAAGGGTACCTTTTTTACATTATTGATACACCAAAAAATATATGATGATTGTGGGATGTTCTCTATAAATACCACTTTATAAAATTTAATGGGTTATTTGCTTTCCAGTTTTTTTATAATATTGATAGAAATTATTTGATTTATCCATAGGTTCCTTATAGAATAGTATGAAATACATTTTTGAAACTTATTTTGAATGAATTGGACTTAATATGTTTAATCATGTGGCCCCAAATTATATATATAACCGTGGTGAATTGAAAAGTATTTTGAGAAAAAACAACTGGGGTTTTAGTTCATACCTATCCCCATATTTTTATATTGACTTAGAATAAAGACTTGTAAACAATTTTTAATGTTCTACATTATTCATTATATCTATATAAGATCAATGATTACTGTTAGAAATGTTTTCAAGCATTTTAGGGATAGAGAAACCCCTCAGCTTTAGTTTATTTTGGAATCATGTTGTTTATTTATTTTGGTAATTTAATTTCTACCATGTTTATGTCATGATTGATTATACATTATACTACTCCTCGCTAAAAATATTATATGACCAATAGTTATTTTCCAATACCCTTGAATTGTATAGCATTATGTAATTTTTAGGATTATGATTGACGATATAACAGTGTTATCTAAATATTTTATTGTTTCATGTTACTTTATCAAATTTAAAAATTCTGTATATATAGTATTCAAAGTATTATAACCTACTAGATCATGTGATATGTGTTGTATTATGTACCAATAATGTAATATAACTATTGGATCTTATATTCTGGATTATGGAATGTTTCACTATGGATATCTATTTAAATTCATCAACCATTAAACCTCAATTGAATATAATTATTTGGTTCTATCAAATGTAATCATCCTTGAAAGAATGTTTCATACAATACCATGTCCATGTCAGCCCCTATTTGATACATGCATCTCTATATCACACTGTGATTCATTTTTTACAGTGTTCATTTAATATTATCTTTTTACCAACCTCTAAATATGATCTTTTTCTAAAGTGTTCGATATATTCACAATAGATAACATCGACCCTTATTTATTCAAATTTTCAAGAAGGATGAACTCTCTTGAAACATGGATAACCCTAAACAACACTCTAAGTATTTATATCACAACTAAATGTTTCAATGATCAAAACTCTTATTGAAATATTTTCTTTGGTGGAGGTCCTAGTTCTCACTGAGTGTATATTCACTAGTAAGTTTTAAAAAACCCTCAATAGTGATGAATTTTGTTCCCCAAATCATGGGGGTTACATCAAATAATAATGGTGGAACATATATAATCTAAATTTCACTGAATAATAAGCTCCACTAACAAAGGACCCCTGCAATTCTTTTTGTATATACCTACTCCAGTATAGTATGGGAATCCTATATCACAATGGTTTCAATAGGATACTGATCCCACATACAAAAAAATATATGTTAGGTTGGGGGACTTACCCCTACCACATTGGACACCAACACTATCAAATAGGGGGTACCGAATCACATTAATATAATAAACACATATGATCTCAACAAAAAGACTAACCATTAAAAATATAGGACCAAACATAGACTGATAAGGGAGTACCAACTGAAAAGAAATATAGGGAACACAAAACTCCTAGGATTTTGGTGATACCAACCTCATCTAAGAATTTGAAAACCATTATGTTAAAATGAAAAACTACTTATGTTTTGGGGGGGGGGGTGGGTGGGTGGGTTATGAACTACAAATTACAATATATGAGATGAAAACCTTTTTAAATATATTGCAATAGATGAGGGGATATCTTCCCAAATATTGGATTATTGTTTTTTATGAGATATTCTTTGGGTGAAATAATGACCCTGGAGATAGAGGATCCCTATCCAATGCATGTGGGTTAAATACTATCTTTATCTTTTCCACTGGTAGAGGATCTTTACACTAAATGGGTGAAATACCACCATATATGATGTTAGTTATAATACTCACTTTATACAGAGAACCTCCATGGTAAATCCTATATATTTAAGTTATATATGTGATCTCTTTATTTGTAATGACTTCCATTACCGACCCTCAAAAGAATGAATTCTCGTGAGGGAAACATACCCCATCATTTAGCGATATCGCCATAGAATGTATAATTATACACTAGTAACCAAAAATAAATATACTTCATATATGATACATAAACCTACATATTTGTTCACTACAAAAATGATCTAATCCATTATATTAGTCACCCATATTATCGTAGTCATGGTGCAAGAATACATCTACCACTACAATATAGCTAGGTTAATGGCCATGATAGAAAAAATATGCACAATAAATCACATGCGCCCAAAACCCTCCAAACCATATCTCAAAAGACACCAATATCCATTTTTACCTCTAGGGTGAACCTCTATTTGATACCACTCTAACATGGCCTTAGACTTTGGGACCCCACCAAGGTGGAGATTGGCTAATCATTCCACAGTAATCATTCCTCCAATATTATAGTATATTTATACTAAGACTAAGTATAATAAATTTATATATAGGAGGTATTGTTCTTATAATACTAGTACATGGATACAATACTAAAAAACAAAGTAATACACAACCACCCAATATTTATACAAATAAATAAAATGTAAAATAATCATAAATATATCTACAAACCATTTCAAAGACAAACAATGAAATATATAAAATAATGGGGAAACAATAAAAGCCCCAAAATCCCATGATACTAAAATAAGTCATATATCAAGAAGGAAAAATAAATAAAACGAGCCAGTAACCATCATGAGAATCAATTATAGTAATCCCAACCAAAGTCACATATTTTGTGGCTTTATAACCCCCACAGATTCAGTTCTCTATACTAGAAATATTTATGACCTATATATCATATGAAGATCCATAAAATGTGTTTTCACACATCTAGTGCATGAGTGAGTATAAAATTAACCAATAAGATCCACAGAAAACAAAAGGCTCACTAGGATTCAGTGTAGTATGTAATAAAGGATGAATAATTCTTATGGACAACTTTACAAGGTATAAAATAAAATCCAAGGGAGAAACTAACACCCCATTACTAAATAATACCACCATAAAATCCCTATAGTTAGTTTCAATCACATCTCCTAATACTTACTCATTATAAGGAATGAGATTTCCATGATCATGATCTCAGTCCATAGGTGAAGAAAAATCAATGATCAACCACAACATATAATATCATCATTCAATAGTCTTTTAATTTGAATAGATAAACACCAGCCTCAACAGCCTAGGAAGTATGTACCAAACTAGGTTTATGGAGATATGAAAAACCTAGATATACACTTTCTTCAAAAGAATCAAAAAATCCATAGGCTGTATAGATAAGATTTTGGTTGTTACCTTGTTCCACGAATGAGGCCAAATTTCTCAACATGATCTTATAGGAATAATATCATCAGAACCAACACCCTATAACACAAAAAAATGGATCCCATAGTATATTTTTATGTTCCATGATATTTACAACAATATGGAAATAAAAACTTCTCGACCAAATAATACAAAAGAAAGAATCCCAATGTTAAAGATGTGTTCTACAAGGTGGAAGGGTCAAACATAATATGTGAAACCACAATCTTATCCCAATACATTTTAGAAATAATACAGAGTGGAAAAAAGTAGTGTACCCCATGATCTATGATCCTCATAAGTCATGAACCATGAATGAAAACCATTTTCACCATAAAAATTCCTTATAATCCACAATCATCATGGAGAAACCATTACTAACTAGAACATATAAATCAACAAAGGGGACACTAGACCTAGAATTTAGTTTCAATTTACTGAAAAATATTTAACAAAACCACTCCTCCATTGAATCTATATCAGGGTTTCCATACCATTCCAATGATTAAAGACATTCCATGATGTGTAACACAAATTTACATGAGAGAATATCCCACATATCTAAGTAGGGATATTGAGTATTCTTTATCTATCATGAAGGAACACATCCCATGTATCTGGGGGAGTAACAAGTCCATATTCAAAAGGGAAGGACCCAAACCTAGTCTAAACATTGAATACTTAGAGAAATATCTAGATTTGAGTTTATATACTTTCAATTACATATGAATATAGAAGATGAAAATATGGTTAAAGGAAATTCTAGAATTCTCTAAAACACTACTTCATCTTCCAAAACCTAATCATGAGATGTTATGCATGAGAAATACAATATCCCCTACTAAATGAAGATTACCATAGGGGATGTTATGATAATGGGGTGAATAATTAATCCTTTAATAACGAATATCCAAACATTCTTAACTAATACTAGATTCTTGGTGCATGACAAGATGGGGAAACCTACACTAGTCTCATATTTGCCTCTGTACCATCAATCTATGATTCATGGAAAATTAAATCCACATGATAACCTAAAACTTGTATTTTTGATTCTATGCCCATTGAAGATATAAAACATCCAGCAACTTTGAAATTATCGATATTTAGAAACAAAATAGGTTTCTTTTAATAATGATTTATTGTGCCCTTGTAATTCTATAACCCTTTGAACTTCGCTAAAAAATCCAAAAATACCATTATTATATCCTAGATATAATGATACAAATGAATCCATGAAATTTATAAAAACTTTATTCTAATGGTGATGTGGTTCGCACCACCACGTTATTTTTTGGAATGATACAGAAAATGGAATACATTTAAAAATAAAGGTCTATGGTGAGAAGTTTCACCAATACCCTTTGAGGAAAAGTACATAGTATTTGGCCATTTATATCATACTAACATAGTTTGTGATTCCAAAATACATGATATTGATAATTCAAACATGAAATATAATCCAAATGGGGTATCATGTTATACACCATGGATAAATATGCGTTGTGTAACCCTATATATAATTCCATTATATATTCTATATACCCCTTATAGGGTAAATCCATAATACATGTTTGGATCCTATATCATAATGCAATGGGATCCAACATGGTATGATTGTATGTAAAAAAAATTAATTTAATATTTGTTATAACCCTAAAATAACCAACAAATCATTCCACATGCACTCTTCAGAATACACACAATGTAGTATGGAATTCCGAATAAATAATGCATGAAAATAGATCATCCTACCCAAATTCACTATAATCAATTCACTGATAATGAAGGAAGTGATCAACATATAATACAACTCGAGGAAAAATTTATAGAATAAAAAAATATTAAAATGGGAGATAGAATTGATATTAATGACCCAAAAATCATGTTCAATAACAATATTTCATGTTTGATCATCTATAGTCATAGTTTCAGGGTCGCAATATCTTGATATTCACCTCTAGTAATAAAACCCATTAAATTGGCTCAACCTACGTATTCATACCGAAATATAGACTATTTAATTAATAAGTGAAACTCCATCTTTTAAAACCAATCATGAAGTTATAATTTCCATCTGGTGTATCATTTATGAATTAATGGTTTTCATATGTGTATGAAATAATTAAATTAATTTTAGAAATAATTCTAAATAATATGATTATATTCGAATCCTCCTTAATTTTTTCCAAGGGTAAACATCTGAAAATAAGAGAAATTATATAGTTAATATAACATAATTATTTTATCTATGATAACATTCCTATTTTACCCTTTATTGTTCCTTGTGGCTCCAATAATTCAAAACAAGCTAAGGCATTATCATATAAAAAACTGAATCACTACATTTTTGGTATATATATGTTGAGGGTAAATTATATCCCAAAAATTTATTTGTATCTCTCAATACTAGTTAATATCTCCCAGTAATAGTATTTAAATCATATGGTAAATTTTCTTACACCGAAATATTATTGAGAATAGGTTAAGTGATTACATTGAATCATTATGGGAGAAAAATGTGTGGTATTGGTAAATAAAAATGAAATTTGTTATTGGATTTTATTTAAATGTAATTAAAATTGGTCGAATATATAAATTACCTCATACACATTAATTTTTATAATATTAATAAAACAGTAACCCAATTTCATAAATTATACCTATATGTTAATTAATTAAAATATCTTTACTAACACTATAGATTCTAATTTATATTAATCAGAGAAACTAAAAAAATATATATGAAATAAACATATGATTATAATACTGAAAATAAGAAAAAATTATTATTTAAATCCATATTTACAATAATTACTATAGACTCATATTAATAAAATCATTTCCTGACAAGATTTTATGAGATAAGAAAACTATCATTCGAAAACCAAAAAAATTAATATAACTAAAAATGTTTATATGAAATATAATGAATATTTAGTATTATATAATAAAAA
The DNA here is from genome assembly GCA_963277665.1 of Viscum album. Taxonomy (NCBI): domain Eukaryota; kingdom Viridiplantae; phylum Streptophyta; class Magnoliopsida; order Santalales; family Viscaceae; genus Viscum; species Viscum album. The sequence continues at coordinate 213,357,381 of OY728144.1, forward strand.
AATATATCATAGAAAATTAAAATGTATATTTCCATAGTGTTATGAAATCCTAAATGCTGAGTAGTGGATCTTTGTCATCATTAATTTTATCATCATCATCATTATCACCTCCATAGATATACCATTCCTCTACATTATATTGTCTAATAATTGTATTCCTATATTAAGAAACAACACCACTATCCCCACTCTGATGTTGTAAAATATGATCCTTTGAACTACAAAAATTAAATTATTTCTATACAAATATCATATATTCACGGACTTATTCAGTCATCCTTACTATATGAAACAAAAAAATAATGATGAATCCCATTAAAAATCCTTGAAGCTATCTATATATGTGGTCATGGGTTTTGTGTGTCACATTAATGAATTTTATATCCTCCTCTAAATATTTATAAAAAACATAATTCATTGATGTAGTCTAAAATGTAATGGTTTTAAATATATTCTACTGAAATGTTGGATTAATTTTTTTTAATTCCTACATCAATATATTCAAGAGATATACCAAATAAAAAAAGGGTGAAATGATCAAAAATAGGTAAATTTTCTTATCATTTTCTATTAGGTTATTATAAATAATCACATGAATGGTTGCACTAAAATAGGATGTAATACCTTAATAAAATTGTTAATAAATAGTTAAGTGTATAAAATCTAAAAAAATAATATATTTTCTCTTAAGGAGGACACTGATCAAATATCATTCAAATTTTAATTTTTTATCAATTTTTCGTAATTAAGGACTTGAATCTAAATATTAAATTTATTTATCATCATTAAATTTATAAGTAAAATTTTATTCCTATTTAAGAATTTTTTATTTTCTATCTAACCAAATAAATAAAAATTTTCCCGACATTTGTTCTTACCGAGAAAACCATTGTTCCTAAGTGTATGTAAATATTTCATTACATTCACCATCATCATTATTATATGGTTATTCAAGTAATAACATTTCAAATAATATAATAAATAATAAGAAAAAATAATAATAATCTATGATATATGAAACATATTAAAATTAAACATGAAATTCAATACATAATTAGTTAGAAATAAATTATAGAATATTGGTTAATTGGATAGTCAGTGAAGAGAGTAAGATCCTCCCCGGGGATATAATTCTTCCCTATCACCTCTAATAGAAATAAAAATTATATTTCATATAGAGTCAAAAACCTCTATCATGATATCTACCATCACATTTTCACTTTTCAAAAAGGTATAATGAAACAAAAAAAATTAAATAGACAATTAACTACATGATATTATGATGTTTTGATAAAAAATATATATAAATAATTGAAAATAAATCATCATGCACTGTATATAATTGAATAAATAATAATAATTTATCTATGATTCTTTCTACATTCGTAGGGTATCACTACTCCTAACTAATAATCCTAAGAAAATATTTTATTCCCTAAAATTATTACCTGTAATTTATTTTCATTATTTTATTATACCATAGACAATGTGTACCAATTTCTACTAGAATGAATCAATATTGAACCATATTGTACTTTAGTAGAATATTTATTTAGTATCCATATAAAACAGTTGTTAGTATTGATGAAATTTAACCAAACAATATATTTAAATTAAGAATATTTGTAATTGTTTACATGGAATACATTGGGTAAAGGATTGGCCAGTATAAAATATTTACTATCACTGATAGCATATATTACCCTGACTTATAGAGAATCAATAATGTTTGGAGTGAATATGAGGGCATAGTTGGTAGGACTAGACTTTATGATCCATTAGTATATGGAAGATGATAGGAGTGCATATGAATAATGGTGTATAGATGTTGTGGGAACTAAGGGAGTACGTTAGAAAATAGTCATATATTGTAAAATGAGTATATATCCATAATGTACATAATTAAAAATTTTAAATCATGAAATTATATATTTTTTGTACCTCAATCATAATAAAGAAAATTAAAGGGGTGAAAAACCTCATGAAAACCCTCAGAGACCACTGATATATATTTCCTTCATAAAAAATCTATCATTTCAATATTGGAATTTTTTTTTCAAATAGAAAAATCCATCTTAAATAATGTGTTATAGTAGATAGTAAATGGGTCATATTTATGGAAAAAATAGTATTGTCGTAACTGTAATTAGTAGAGTGTTAAAACAGAATTAGTAAATTATTTAAATTATGTGTATGCGATAATTAGTTTAAAATGGAGCAGTTTCAAAATATATTACTAAAAATATATGTGTTTCGAATCTATTCGAGTGTAAACTAATAGAGGAATTAGAAACTTACAGTAGTCACCTATGTCTTCCCACAATTTACATTAATGAAATGAGAGCCCAAATTTATTTCCCTATAAACAATCTTTTAGTATTATTAGTTGAATTCATAAATATATGTATTTTACTCTAAGGATAAATTATAAAATCAAGATTAATAAAATTTATTAAATTTACCTAGTGATGTTCATTCTACCATAACACTCACATTTTACCAATCTGGATCATGTTTTTCAAACCCATACTTCTATTGAATTAAATAAAAAATGTCTGTTTGTTACTCAATTGAGTAAAATTACGAATTTGGTAATAATCCCATTTTTTCTTATGTGTAGGTTTAACTATCATATTTCCCATATAGTAATAATTCAGTATTTAGGGAAAAATACTTGATTAATATTTTTAATATTATCTTCAACTATCACAACATCACCAACACACATTAATTACTATATTATTATCCTCATTAATTGAATTTCATTTGGATAACAAAATAATTCGTCACATAGTCATATTTTATTAACAAAACATATTTCATATAAAAATTATCCCTATATAGAACAAACCAATACTGTTACAACAACAGATGAATCAATAATATGATGAATTTTAGATCAGATAGATATCGTTCGATACATGAGAGATCTTATATGAAATCAATACATTATATTTATCAAGTTCTATATGTTTGAACTCATTTTCCATAAAGTGTCCTCTTTCGATCAACACACATCATCACTATACCTTGGTTCCTTATTCATGAATTTTCTGAAGTATTTCTCTCATTTACCATGAAGTACATTTATTCTCCTTTAATTATTCAGTTTTGGAACCAATTTATATGTCATAAATATTTGGTATTATATGTTTGGATCACCACCACATATAAATACATAACACAACTATTTACCCGTTAATTATTTTTGAAATATCTATTTCACTATCTATGATCTTTCTCTAATTGAAATTTCAATCCATAATTTTCTCTATTTCGTTAGGTAGTTTACTATGATAAATTCAAGATGTTCCCCTAGATCGTGAATGTAAAAATCATATTATGTTGAAAATAATCAGGACCATATATCCATTCACTATATATTTCCCATTTAAAAAATGTTTTTAATTGTGGTCATGAATGAGGGATAAATCTTTTGTATTTCAATTCCTAATTAATACAAAGGGGTTGTTTGAGTAATTTTATATTCATTATCTTATAAGATAATGTTATATGGGAATAGAAGATATATTATCATCATGGGATTATATTGGGTGATGGAAGAACTTTCATTTCACATTAGGATAGAGTTATATCACTAATAGAATTATTATGATAATTTTACAATTAATGTTCCATAAAATAGGGTTTCACCAATATTATATCATTAGGGGGACTTCATGTCTTTTATTGACTCATAAGGATGTATTATCAGGTAATTAATTTCCTATATAGCTATTTCTACTTTCCTTAATATGAATATAACCTAATGTTACTTCTAAAGATTATAATTTCATGGATACACCTTCTCATGTTTCTCTATGAGGATGGATTTATACCAGGATATACTCTTACGAGATAGTGTATAATTAATTGGGATAATAACAACTTTTAAATTATCATTACCAAAGATAGCATGGTCCCGTTAATTCCATATCATGTTCCAATAAATGGAATGTTCATCATGATAATTTGCTAGCCTTTATGAGCATTTCTTGCATAGCCAATATATTTTATCGACTAATCAAACAATTCATTTTCCCAACCATTAGTCTACTAAAAATATAGTATAAATATGAAAAATTAAAAATATATTCACTAAATATTAAATAATCATTTAAGTTAAACTCTTTAGAAGGAGTTAATATATTAAGCTCATAATATCATAAAAATTTAAACTACAAAATAATTAACTTTTTCCAACCAGGGTATTTCTATTGGTAAATGTGAATTTTTTATTGGTAAACTTTTTTACCAACATAATTATTCCTATCACTAATCTATTGGTAAAACCTCTGTCACTCAATCTTATTGCAATACATAAAATAGTTCTATTCTAGTTATTATATTACCAAAAGATAATATATATATATTTGTTAAAATTCTTAGTATCAAATTTATGTAAAACATTATCTATTGGTAATACTATTTTAAAAACAAATAACATTAATTAATATATGTTTTGAATTTATATTTTATATAAGATAATATTTTTGGGTATTTCAAAATTAATTTTTAATATTTTATATTATATTAATTTTTCATATATAATACACATGTTGTAATTATCAAATACAAAATGAATTTTATTCATGTTCAATAATAAAAAAGTATTAATAAAATTAATAAAATAATTTCATTCAAAATGAATAAATACATAGTTAATGTTGATTGATACCTAAAAAACTATAAAAAACACAAAAACCAATGATCTGTCTTTGTAGTTTTCCCTGCTACACCCCCACCACCATTTTCATCAATGGATTGTAATCCTCTTACAATGTTATTTCGTCTCTTGAATGCTATCCTCCAGCAACGATTGTGGTAGATGGATAATTACTTCTACCAAAGATCATTAATCACCCCCTAAGTAGGCCACTAGAATAAAAAAACCCAATCAACTCTAGTATAATTGAAGAACCTCAAGTTGTTATTATGTGACACCCATAAACCCCAAGATCTGCACCACATAATCAAAAACATTCCCACAAATCATTGCAATATATCTTCATGAATTGATAAAACCGGTCTAATGAAACGATATTTATCGAATGAGATCTCAAAAAATCATGTCACCTTGAGTATTGGTTCGTAATGTTAGGTCGTTGCTATACCATACCATCAAGATTCAATATCTACACCAAACAATACAATATCACACCAACAAATAAAATAAAATACAAGAATTAATTTAAACCAAAACAAAAATAAATGAAAATATAAAAAAATGATCTGTATAGAATGAGAATTTTTCATTCTTCATATCAAGGTTCTAGATGTGAAATCTATCATAACAGAATCAAAAAAATGAATAAACATGAATAAAACCTTGACACCTAAAAGAATACTTGAATGAATGAAAAAATTAATTCATATAAATCCAAAACTACTATTCAACTACCCATTTACTATGAGTTAGAGGATATCCATTTCCTATTATATCTTTATAAGGCTTAACTCATGTTTCACACCCCATGATAACCTAACATAAAACAATAGAAAAGTGGGCAATGATAGAAATCATGGAAATAAAAATTAAAAAGGTAATATATCATATGGTTATGTTACCTTTATGAATTAAACCATGATGAGTAAACCATATACAAACAGAAGAAACACCAATTATTTCAATTAAAAATTATTTAATATAAGAACCTGTGGATAGAAATGGGGATGAGTTAGAAAAAATGAAATAACTAAAAACAAAAATCTGACATACCACATCCCTCATCAAAATAATCATACTATCACGTGATTGGTGAGAAATCATAAGAAAATCTACACAATTTGTCAAATTATGGAAACTCTAAAAATGTTTTCTAAAATGATAAAAAGATTTGGATCTTCATATATTGATAATTACTAGTACCAAAATAGATTCAATTTAGAAATGATATGAATTTAAAAACATGAATTAAAATATACCATAATCCATTTATACTTTAGACTAGTTATGATAGAAAAAAACTCAAATTTGGAATAAGTTAAATAATTCAAATTAGCGTAGAATAATTAATTAATGAATTAAAATAATATCTTAAAAGAAAGAACATGAATTTACATGATATAATTTAAATATAAAACTTTACTGATATCATTTTCGGGTTTTATCTCATAGTCTGGGTTAAGATTGATTTTCCTAGATAGAATTTACTGTCCAGTTTCTATCCAACTATGTCCGTCCCATTCATGGTTTGTATAATTTATTATCTTTTCAAATCATTGAGATAACACTAAAACAATACCTCATTTGGCATAAGGTCACCACCAAACATCAACCCAGCATCCAAACCACTGAAAATAATAGCTTACATATCTCCCTCAACATTGATGATAGGAACCAACTTCATTAGTAAAATATTTACACAAACTTATACTATTAAAAAACAAGGATTACAACACAATCCAAATATTGTTCAAAAAGGTTGTCCTAAAATAATAGTTAACATACTAGGATAAACTTGAGTGTTTTATTTGAGAAAAAAAATAATAACCATTCAATTATAACAAAATGATATTTGAAAATTAAAAAGTAGTAGAATAGAGAATAAAAGTTGTGGGTTAAATTTAAAAAATCAATGGAACTAGAAAACTCATGGATATTGTGTGAAGTAAGGGAAACAAGTTTTATTAAGGGAAATCACAATTAATTAAGGGAGAGTGTGTGCCATCTTGTTACAAGAATAAGTCTTCTTGTTAACAAGGAGAGTGTGTAGAAAGGAAGTGTGTGCACAAGAACATTCTATGATTGTTGGTCATAAAGAACACACACTCCCTTTCTTCACACACACTACATGTGTGTACTAGTGCAAACTCTCATGATAAACCAACATTATCATCAGTGAAATAGACTAGTATGGTGGATGAAACATTAAAAAAATGTAAGGTACAGTGGATCTATAACACTCTTCAAGGATGACCTTGATTTATCTCACTGAAACACAACATGAGTGTTCTAGTGCACACAGTCTCCCTTAATGCACAAACTCTCCATGGATGAATGTAATTTCCCTTACTGAAACAAAAAATTATTGTTCGAGTGCACACTCTCATTAGAGTTCCATTTCTTGTCACAACAGATGTGTTCTAGTTCACATAATGTTTCATGAAGAAGAAACATGTATATTTCCATTGTTCTTATGCACTCTCTGTGGATGAAAATGATTCCCTTACTCAAATGCAACAAGAGTTTTCTAGTGCTCACAATAACTTTATTGCACACATCCTCATACTTTGAACACATTGAACCTTATTGTTTGGAATGCAATTAAGTGTATTCATCCTCAAATTTGTGTTTTTTCCTCTAATAGAATAAACACAAATTATTTCTTATCATTCCCATTACATGTTTTGATTTCTATAAGTAGCCCAAGTTATGATGCCTATGAGAAGTTGAAGGAAAGATGAATAATTAAAGAAAAAGTATAAAAATACAACTAGGGTAGGTTGAAAGGGTCTTGGTTCAAGTATATAATATTTAGCACAAATTTTACAATAATGGGTTTTACACAAAGCTGTTTCCCATCAAGAGATAAATCAATGTCCTTACACCGTATGTCAAATTGAGTTCTATGTAATAGGTTCATGTATCATTTCATATTTGAGGAAATGAAGGATTTACAATTAAATAAATAAATTTTAAATATTATATTGAAATTTTTTTTTATTCATCAATGACATAAATCCCCTCAAATGTAAGAATTTACCACTAAAAATCATGTCCTTTGGTAAATAATAATCCATACATAACTAGAGGTTCCATGATCAAATTTTTTTGGATCAAATTATATCAAATGGTCAGTTGAAGAGATTTAGTATACTATCTTTTTGTGCTTGATCTTTCTTAGTCTAAACCCAAAGAAATGTCCAATGTGAAATGGGATAGGTCCATGATATTGAGTTGATCATTGATATCCAAAAATAAAAAAAATACAATTTTACACTCTTGTAATAAAAAAGTAATCTCATTACCGTATTAATCACTATTTTCACTTATTTGGAAATGTGAATAACAATATCCCATTTCAAAAAAGTAAACTAAGACTCCAATATCAAGGGAACACATATTATTCTCATCATTGGTTCAAGTTTCTGTATTATAATTGAGGGTGTAGGGAACTAAAATCTACATAAACCCAGCATTGAAAAGTTGTGCGTCATATAGTTGAATGATTTTAAGAACCAAAAATAAAAAAAAATCCATTCAAAAACACCCAATGTTATCATTCTGTGGGAAACAATGACATACATGCCAGAGAAAGCTTAGATCGACACCTTGAACCAACTAAAATCAGCCATAACATGAACCCTTTAGTGATTCCATGAGTTTGCCTTCATCAAACACCATTAATTAAACTGAATGCAGATAAAAAAATAATTCAAAACTGAACTATGAAGTTATAGAAAAAGACATAATTCTAAACTAAAAAACATGCTACAACAATACTAAACATGATAATATCATAATAAAAGACATAAAAGACGTGAATATTTTATACCTAGAGATAGACCCCATTTCTATCAATAACAATGCCTCTATAAATTACATGAAAATAATTTAGTTTCAGTGATGGTTGATATTAAGGGCATGTATGCACCGAAATTGGAGTCAACATAATGAATATGGATCCTGAAATGTTAAATTTAATTGATTTTAAAAGTAAAGAAAAAGAGTCCCTACAAAATTCCAATATAGGAGAAATATTTTAACTCTTAAGTATCAGATTTAATTTAGAATTTCTCTCATTACATAGACTGATAAAATAGATTATACATAAAATCTTAGTTAATAGAACAAAATAAAAAAATATAAATTAATAATAGAGGTAAATCTAGTACATAGTTATCAAACGATATAATTTATATGTCCAGGAATGAAATATATTAGGAATTTTTCATCAATAAGATTTTTAATGTACCATTAACTGAGATATTAATTCAAAATTTTAATGTACAACAATATCGAATGTAGGAAATGGGAAGAAATTCTAGGCACAATTAGGGTTGAGATTGGGCACCGATGATCAGGTGGCCGCATGGGGATGCTGGTGTAATTCAATGTGAACGACGGTGGTCGAGAGAGGATGACAACATGGAACACCTGTAATGGCTAGGTTTAATGAGGGGGTTTAAACGAGGATGTCGACTGGTAATAGGGAGGTGGTTTTCATGATGATATCAGAGGGGGACGCCGTTCAGGAACATGGAGTGGTTTTTGCAAAGATGTGAATAAGGAATGTCGGTCAGGAATAGTGAGAGGTTACTGAAAGGAGGTATGTGAGGAATTTCGGAAGTGAAAACATAGGTAGGGTTGGGGAAGGGGTTCACGGTGGGGGGTGTTGTGGGGGGGGGGGGTCTCATTATTCAAGTTTTTTAATTAATCTATTTTTTATAATTTGTTTCTTTCTAATTTTTTCCATTACTAATATTTATTAATATAATTTTTTTATTAAATTATTTTATGTTGTATCTATATATATATAAATTTTATTATTATGAAGATGATATTTCTATATTTGATGATATATATATCTATATATTCAATCTTTAGTAAACTTTTTGATATTATTGAATAAGTTATTTCTAAAGTAGTTTTATGATAGTATGATATTTGTTGGTATTAATAATTTTTAACAATGAATTAATTTATTAGTAAATCAATGGTTGGTATTATTATAATAAAGAACCATATTTAAATATCGTAGAAAGATTTGTTTCTATTGAACTAATAATATAAATAGATATATTTTTTGGTAAAAATAAATGTTGGAACCGATAGTTATTATAAACAGAATTTAATATCTATTGGAAATAATACTTTTTTACCAACAGTTATATTATCTGCTAGAAATTTTCTATTTATAAAGTTCACATTTTTTGTTGTTTTAAAAATAAGAAATTAATTATACAGATATCTAGATAATCAAACAAAACACTAGAAGGAAATTAATAATGAATAGTGGAAATATATACCAACCATATTCCCCCACACTTTATAGATTATTTATTTTGATGTTTTTACTCTAAATAAAATTCAAAATGATTTATTTTCATATAAATATTAGTTTCCCATTCGTTAAATATGTTTTGTATTGCACTCACAACTATAGATAATTAGGCAGAAATTGTATATTTGTTATTTTAATAATAATTCTATGTTACTGCATTTTTTCAATTAGTTTAACTAGGTTTGAAAAAAAAATCCACAAATACTAGGCATCCCCAATGGTGAGAAAATTGATTTGATATATCATTTGTTGTGAATAGGATATATCATCTTGGTTCTTTAATGGGGATGTTAATATTTGTTTCATTACGTGATTGAAGGAGGATGTGAATATGTGTTTCACTACTATGTATTAACTAGAACCAAATTGTGATAATTTTTTGTGCTGATAATAATTCCAATGACATGTTTCAAGTAGTATATGTAGTTTTTTAATTATTTTGGAGAATATTATCCGTGGCCGCTCATGTTATCTTATCTCAAATATCCCATCACTTAAGGGTGGTCATCATTAACCTACCTCGCTTAAGTTATCTACATACATGTATTTTCATCATATTTAAAAGAAAAAAACGATATATTCCCCCAAAAAAATGATTGAGTTGGCTATATTAAATTCTTGAGATATATGTGATGCTAAAGAACATTCCATACATGATATTCTTTCAAATAGTTATGCGTGAGTCATAGATCCCATGCCATATCATCACTATATTAAGAATAACCATTTTTATGAAAACCAAAGATAATAAATACACAATGTCCCTTCGCCATGAGTAGGAATTCATGAATTTACACTTTCAATCATGAAAGACATATTAAATTTTTTGAAAGTATCATGAAAGGTAATAATGGAGAAGCTCAAGTCAAAAAGATTTGATATCTTATTGATAATGAATGGAGAATCAAAAACTATATAATGGGTTGATAATTCTTAGTGATTTTTCAATATTTTGATAATGTTGGTAATAATTTATACACTAAATATAGGTTCTTATAGATGAATTCATAGTAGGATATCCCCTGATGAACATGAGAAGCGGAAATTGTTTTCATACCTTGAATAGAATGAATATACATAGATCCCAAAATATGGGTTTTATATTTGTGGTGAATTAATGTACTTGAATATAGGTTGGAATGTGAGTGTTCATTATTTCCTCCCGAGAATAAAATAAGAAAAAACATGAACCCCTCAATTATTTGGATATGCTTTCCTATAGGTTGATCCCGTGATGTTTTAATACCTACATGTAGAAGATAAATCATAATACCTAAACACATTTGGTATTTGATATTCAACAGGAAGAAGTAAATAAATACAATTTGATTATTCAAATTTTAAGGAAAATAAATGGGTTACTTGAAAACACATTTAACCAAGGTTTTTAATGAGATAACATAAATCATGTATTTTGATGAGGCATTATCACATGGATAATATTCTATATAAACTTGTGTAAACATGTAATGATAAATAACGTATATGATTTAAATATGTTTTTGAGATCCTCAAATTTTTTTTATCAAATATAATAATAGTTAGTAGCTCAGATCCTTTGAAATAGAATAAATGTGATTTACCGAGCATTCAAAGATTGAGGAGAATCCTGATCATCCAAAATATAGATATAATCTTCATATTAGCATCATATAAGTTCTTGAATAACTATAAAAGGATGAAAAAACAAACATTTTTATGGGTAACAACTATCACAATGAAATATTGGGATTTTAGTATAAGCTACCAAATCTTCTCAGAATATGGTTCCAATAGGGGTAGTTAGTTTAATACCGACTAGTAGGATGTAAGTATAATGATATCATCAGTACATGGCCCAATGTGATCATTACTGGTCAGATATCGGATGAATTTGTTTGTTATATATTTTTGGATATTAAATATTCACCTAATCTATTTTCATTATTAGTGGATAATCTATGTTAGAAAATCTAAACAAAATGGAATGGTTGTAGTCATCCAAAACATCTGGGGTGAACTTTATATTAACCATCGTGTCTTTTTTAATGATTTTCTTTGCTTGAATAAGGGATAAGTGAGACTTAAAAGAATGAGGAGTCTCGATTATAAATGAACGTGAAGGATTATATATAAAAATATTATGAAACATAAATCACTAATTAAACTCTCACCCTCTCAGTGATATATCCAAACTTGGGATCTGAATTTGATATCAGAAAATAATGTTCCCTCTTCTATGATCCATCCATTAGTAAATAAATAATGATAAAGAGTTTGAATTCTGTCATAAATTGAGATGTTACTTTCTTTAATGGAATTAAATATTATGGATGGATGAACTAATTTTTTTTAAATCTTATTTTAGAAGTCCATGTGGTTAGTGGTGTTATAAATATTGGTTTTATCCCACATGGAATTGATGCACCCATGAAACATGATGATAATTTAAATATGGAGGTAAATGGGAAATTCACAAATGCAATTTTTCATCCTTATCCAATAATGTTCTATTTGTGATTATGGGATAAAAACAACCAAGCTGATGAAGGATAAAATTGATAATTTTTATGATGTGTATGCGAAGATCAAATAAGGAAAACTAAAAATCAAGAGATCTATGTATGAATATATCTAAATAGATTATGGTTAGATTTTCTAGGACTACATTACTAAGGTAAATGAGAAAGTAAGGTATATAAAGGGTTTTGGATAGCCTTTCAAAGATACATAATTTTTCAAGAAATTTATTTGTATCTTTACTAACAGACTGGAAGTAATGATTTACACGATATAAGAAGTTAGAGACTTATCACTTGATTAGTTTCATAATACACTTCTTAATTAGGGCATGATTAAATATCCAATGTAAAAAAATAATAAAAAATGAGAAAATGACATTGAATGAAACGAGAAGTCTCAAGATAAATTAATAAAAATTCGAACCATCCATAAATTATTATGAGGATTACATAAGTGATACAAATTATAAAAGAATCATAAAAATTATTTCCAAAAAAATTGGTAGAGTTAAAGGAAAATTTAATGGTTTCATTACATTGAAAATTTTTATGTATGGAAATTTTTTAAAAATTTTAATTGATTTTCTGAAGAAATAATAAAATTATTCTATTAGTATTTATGTAGAAGACAACTACACTAAATTATAAGATTAAAAAACTAGAACATGTGATGTTGGAAATAAAAATAAGTTTTCAGGGAATTATAATAAAAATCGGATGTGTAGGAGATTTCATGAACATATATTAACATGTAGTGAGTAAATAGATAAAGGCTAAACTAAAAAAACATAAAACCTTCATTGAACATGTTATGAAAAAAATATATTCTTCAAGTGGTGATCAACATGTAGAATGAATCTATTAGAAAATGGGATGATATGAATATGATACATGTCTTGATCAGAACACTCAGATAAATAATAATTTCAATTTAATTGAGAAATAAAAAATAAAAAAACATAATAACTATACAAATAATATTATTGAGATTAGATCTTCTATTTGGAAAATTAGAGTACATAAAAAAATATTGAATAAACCCAATATAAAAACTAAGGAAAAAAGATAAAGCATTGAAATAGATAAGATATGTCTTTCCTAAAAGATATTTTTTTTAAATGATGGGTGATGAATTTGTTAAAGCGGTGGGTGTTAAAGCCAAATAATCTAAATATACGGTATTGAGTAGTCCATAGAATATTTTACAAGTTATTTATGATTTTATTAGTGAAACTAACTGTATTTCATCCCAGAGTGCAGGTTTTGACATAAAATCTAGAATAAAATGGACTGATGAAGATGATGATAACTCAAAGGTGTATGATTTTTTTCCTAAAAACCAAATAAATATCATAAAAGTATATTATCTAGGAATTAAGTTGTTTATCGGCAATAGATTAGTCATAACTATGGAAGGAAAACTATTAGAAATTACTAGTACTTTTCTAATGAAATTTTGCACAAATAATACAATATATTGTATAATATTCCACTAATAATTAATTATTATATATAAAGGGGGGGTAATTATTAAATGAATGGAATAATATATATGATAATAAAGAATAATATTTGAATTCAGATGCTTTTCATGGAGAAATCTAGTAGTCTTTCTACACATAATAATCTTTTTGGTCCAAAGTAAATATATAAAATATGTGTCTGAAAAGGTTATTATGAAAATTATTGCAAGAAAACTCATCTATTACATTTACTACAAGCTACTAGAGAAATTATAGATCAACAACAGAAAAATATGTAAGAACATTTTCTGTAATTATTTTTTTCCTAAGGTAAAGTTGAAAAAATAAAAATATGATTATGCATGTGATTTTATTGATAAAACATTGAAGAATAGGAAAACCATGTCACCCAAAAATAATGATAACTAGAATGCAAAATGTTGTGCTATAATGGAGAGAGTTGGTAATAGATTCTACAGAGATTCTGGGTTGATAATATCTAATCGATATTTCTCTAACTGAATGGCATTGAAAAACCTCATTATTCCCCTATTCTTGTTTATCTAAACAGAAAATCAGTAGATTAAAGGAGATAAAATGTTAATCTTGGAGTATATCATCCTCCATGATGATGAATGATTTTTATTCCAGAATGGGGAGAAAATAGATGAGGAGGTATGAACATGACTATTGAGTAAAATTCTCAATCCTATAAAACAATTTCTCAAATGGGAGTGATGGGAAAATATTATGATTAGTTGCAGGGGGAATAATATTTTCTACACTTGAAATGTTTTGATGAGTTTTTATGATATATGTAATACATCTATTGAAAAACCATTCCCATGTATCCAAGAAAGTCAGGAAGTAGAATGAGTTTGAGGATGGTTTTAAAAATAAATACTCTATAAGGACAACATTGATTATTCGGTAGCATCACTCTTGTTTTCTACTCTTTGTTTTCCTAGATAGATTTAGATTTGAAAAAAAAACTCAATTATTTAATAGAAAAATTGGTTTTATTATCAACTGAGATTAAAGATTTGTGAAGAAATATTGTATAACTGACATAATAACCCCTAAATATATGATTTCATTTATTTTCAATAAGCGGGGAAGAAAAATTGAAAAATTCAAATATTGACAAGAAGAATGGTTTGGTGGTGTTAAAATAATCAAAGTGGGTGATTTCTGAGACCATGAATTAATATTGGGTTATTTTTCAATAAGTTGGTTAATCATAGTGCATGCAGGAGGATGTAAATATGTGTTTTAATATATTTATAATGGATGATTTGAATATTCATTTTACTAATTATTTTTAAGTATCACCGAATTTTTATGATTTATTGTACTAATATAAATGTAGATGAAAATTTTCAAAAAGGAAAAAATATTTTCATCAATGTGTAGAGAGTAATAGTTGATGATGACCATTTAAGGTGGATTATTTCTGGAAGATGTAATAAATGTATCCATAAAAAATTAATGAAATTGCATGAATTTGTTTGAGGTAGTTTGACTCAACTTATAGCTTTGAGTTATACTCAAAACATCTAAACTATGATTATTATTTATTATAGCCACATATAAAAAAGAGGTCTGGAAAGCAGCCTTGTATATGATAACCAAGGGTACATGTGGAACCAGAGTAAAAAAAACTATCCTGACTTAACATGTTGGTCGAATAAAGGTGTTCTCTGGTATAATGACCACATAACAGACCACAATGATTAAATGGGTCGGGTCAGAGAGATTTAGAAATGGTTAGTTATATATATGGAATGATAGAAGACAATGGTACTCACATCTATAGATACATAAGAACACTGATAGTAATTCAACATGCCTAAATCAATAAATATATTAGAGTGGTATGTGTTCAGTGAAGCTACTAATCCTACACCTTTAAAATGATAAAAAAATGGGAGCAACTTGATTGAGTAGATCTCAAAAATTTGATTGCAAGTGGGCGATCTTCTTCGACCTCCCTTACCCATGGAATCAAAGGAACATTTTTTATCATCCATTTATAATGAAAATATGGTCGAGCAATGTCCATACACATGATTTAGTTGTATTAATTTAGCTTTCGAGATTCAATAGAGTCCTAAAAACATTCCACACATTATATCCTTGAAATCATTCATGCCTGAGTTAGATATCCCATTCCATATCATCATTGGATGAAGCAGAACCAATACATTAAAATATAATATGATATATAGATAAGATACAATTTAAATGAGTAGAAATTAATTCAATTAATGTTTCATTATTTTGGAAAAAATTAAAACATGTGGTAGCAATATGAACATGAGTAACGGAGAATCTCGAGTCATGTGAATTTTATATATATCTATATGATAAAATTTGAAAAAAACTATAAAAAATGTGTTTGAGTCTATGTGAATATTTTTCTAGTTTTGTGATTAAGGTATTAAATGTTTGATTAAATTCAAGATATTGTGATTTCATTAAGAGGACAAGAGCTAATTTTGAGTATGAGTTGTGGTAATTGCTTCAATACAGTGTGAATAATGAATTTCACAAGAGCCCAATCCTATGGGTCTTATATTTTAGGTGCATGAATATACATGATATAATGGTTGAAGGAATGTGTTTGATGTTTCTTCATGAGAATAAAATTAAAAAAATCCGAAGACCATCTGGTATTTTTTAGATCCATTCACATAGGTTGATCCAAAGATATTTTAATATCAGTGTGAAAAAGAAGAAGAATCATAATAACAAAACCCCTCAAGTATTTTATATTCATCATGAAGAAGAAAATACCAACCATTTAGATATTAACATTTGAAGGATAAAAAATGTGTTACAACAAACACATTTAAATGTTGATTTAAATGATAGAATTTAAATTGTGTAGTTAAATGAGAATATATAATACACATAAAATGTTTTATAAATATGTGAATATATTTTATGAGAAAGAACGTATATGATTGTAATTTTTTATGTAATTATCGATATTTTTTTATCAATTTGAAGAATAGTTCTATGTCGAAAGTCTTTATTGAAGAAGAATCATGAGTTTGTAGTCATTCAAAATTATATTATATGTAAGTCACAAAATAATCCACACCAATAATTTTCATTATCATTTAAATAAAGTAGTTATTAATGAAAATTATTCAATGATATGTAATTGATATTTCTCTTAGAGTTTATAGATTTGTTTCACACTTTTCAGAGACATTGGCATAACAAATTTCTCTCAAAGAAAATTTTTATTTACAATGTGATGTTGACGTACATGGGTAGGGAAACACAAATACAATGTAATGAATTAATTCTTAAAAGGGATTATCATTTGAGTTTTAATAAAATACACATATTTACTTATTATTGTCTCTATGATGTGTGTATGACTTTTCTTGGTCAACCCTTCATTCTCATCTCATCCTACACCATGCTAAAGAAATTTAAGAAACGGTAAGTGAAATGAAATACAAATAATATTAATATAATGAATTTAACCTGTAATTAAGAACTAAATATTTTTACTGTGTTAACTCTCTACCATCACATAGGTTTCAAATCATTTTTAGGATAACCAATAAAATACCCCTAGTATGATCGGTTATATGGCTTCCTCAGTCAGAACCACTCCATGTAGGATTATACTTGGACCCTATATGTAACAAAAAATATTTTCTTGTTAGAGGCTCTTGGTGGGTGGTTTTGTGTTTTGGATTAATTTCTATAGAATTATTTGAAATTACTAGCATTGGGAAACTCTTAGAGATCTTTTTTAACCTTTTAATAGTGACTAGTCTACATATTTTCTCATATGAATTCCTCATATTCTATGATTTAGATTATTTTAATTATTTCTCATACACCAATTTGGCCCTAAACTAAATCTATTCATAATCAGCATATATTTTTTATGAAGTATAATTACTATAAAAATCCTAATATCTATTTTTAAGTGATGATAGTATGTAGTTCTACATGTTGGGATTCTCCTTTTCATGGTCATACATGATCTCACTCATATTATACAAGATATGTCATTGTTTTTTTAAAACAATAATGTTTTTTATCATTGAAAATTGTTTGGGGTTTCCACTACCTCACACCGTTAAAGATATATAATGGATTTCCAATGTTTCTTGACATGAAAAATTCCTCCTACTAAACACGCTACCCCATTCTATAAATTTTAATATTAAAATTTCCTTATTAGTTGGGTGGCATCCACTGAAACAATATATAAAGAAACAATTTCATAAAAATGGGTTTTCATAAAATTGAATACGTGGCTCTTAATTTTTTTTATAAATTTTATATATTGTAATAGTTTAAGAGTTCATTTTTCTTTATTTTTTTCATCCAAACTCTTATAAATACCAAACACCTTTCCTTTGATATGGAACTAGTTATGCATAGTGAATTTTTTTAATTATGATGAAATAAACTACACTATTATATGCTATGGAATTATAGTGAGTAACTAATCTATAAATATAAGGACTTTAGTGATTATACAAGTGTAATGAATAATGGGTTCTAATAAAACCATTTAGTATTGAGATTATGTTTATGTGATATGTGGTTTATAAATGATACATTTACTAGTATAGAATTATAAATTATCAAGTCTCTCTTCTATTAGAGTGGAAACATACATAAGAATTTGAAAATAATTGATCTCACCTATTCAAAAAAATATTTATATTAATGAATTGATAAAATATTAATATTTCCCAATGAACACGCTCCCAATAATTTTTGAGGACATTATAGATAAATTGTAGGTATTATTATGGTTCCCATCCCCTAAAAACGCAGGATCCATGAGTGAATGATCATGATGGTGTTTGTACCACAATATTTCCCTCTGTTTGGTTTGGAATTTCTTGTTTCTCAAACCCATATATGTCTAGTTTCCAATCACGGGTATGTGTGTTTGTTTGTGTGTTTTAATCATTATAATACACATAAAATGATAGAAATGATCCTCCTTGTCTGATATATTCATGTTTAACACTATAATTAAAACTACACTAAAATATATATATATATAGTTATTGAGAACACACTATCTATTTTTATGTAAACATCTAGTATCACATTACTACCTCGAAAAAATTGTTTTATGTTTTCTATAATTATAATTACCATTGAATTCATATATAGAATAATTTGACACATAATCATATTTTATTGAAACAATTAGATTCAATTAATGAAATTTTCCATATAAAAATGACATTCCAATAACATGTAAATGATCAAATATAAAATATCATCAAGGGGACGATAAATGTCATAATATCCTTAAATGTTATTCTATAAATGCATCACTAGAAACTTATCAAGGTTCTTCTAAGGGTTTCTTAGAAACATAGAATTATCCTATTTATTTATAGTTACATCATCATTATACACATGTGATATATTCGAAATTTTGGTAAAATTATTACATCCTTTCCCCCAACATACATTAATATCTTTATTTAATTTTAATATTTTATGATTGATATTGATATGTGGCTATATAATTGTTGATAACATTCATATTCGTGTTCATATTTCAACTCCTTCCCCAATAAACGTTTCTTCGAGTGTCCAAATCTCTCTTCATGACATTCTTCGAAATGTTTATTTAATTTCCTAATTTAATTAGGAAAAAAAAATTTCATCCCATGTGGTTCTCTAGTATTCCATTTAATCCCCATGTAAAATCGAAGATCTATATGACTATTAATAATTCAGAAAGAATATTCCCCTTCCTTATATGATTTCCGAGAGTGATTTGGTGGTGGTGGTGGGGGGGTCAAATTGATTTATATAAACTTATTATTGTTATAGTAAAATGGATAATGTAATATTTTCTATGTAGGAAACATAGACAGTGATCCATTAGAATGGATGACGTGTTGTGTTCATGGGATAATATTGGTTACTAGAATAATTTGCGTTGGAGAAAGGGATGGTTTTAGATAACTGAAAAAATGTAGTGTTGGTCTGAACAATCATATCTTAAAACATTGGGTTTCCCCATAATGATTATGTTAGGGGGTACATCATTTATAGCTCTTGGACATGAAGAAATGGGTTTAATAAAATAATTTCTTGGGGATTCAGTGTAGATTCAATTACAACTGATATAATGAAATGTTTCTATATCACAAAATATTATTTTGGGAACAACATCTTAGGTTTTTCTAGAGGGATAAATTGTTATATTAATATAATCATATTTCTAGTGATGGAATTATAAGGTTGTTATTTCCCTATAATGTATGAGTTCTTGAGACAACATTGGATAGATGATTACAACATCTATTCGAACTCATGATATGTTGTCCCATGTGGTGGATTATTCTCTTAGATTATTTCACATATAATATTTTTACTTCATTGATTACTCTTAGATAAATAGAACCTATATAAATATTTATCACCAAAATATAATAAAAAAATATTTGTAAACATTATTTTATGAAATATATAATAATCATTGAAAATACACTCCTTAAGTCTATTTAATAAATTAATCTCATAAATTAAAAAATTGTCTAAAACTTTTTAGTACCAAACTGTATCAAAATAAAAAAAGAAATAGTACTAATATATCATTTAAAACAATGAATAAAATATGAAAACAAGGACCCCCCTAAATTGATTACCTACTTATCCCCAATTAAATACTCACAAATAACATCATAAATATTACATTTTCTATCAATTTCAAATATTTTTTACAAAAATATTATATGAATTAAAATTAGTTTTATTATTATTATTTAAAACAAAACATTAATTGATCCATTTTTTTAAGATTCATATCTACTATGTTCTTTCATTGAAACAATTTATCCCATAAAATTATATATCAGTTTCCCCTTCCTCACTAGAGTTCAATAATCCCCTCACTATTGATTTCCATTAACAACTAGGTGAACACGCTATATTTTTTAATTTTAAGCCATTCTAATGGAATTTACTTATTCATTAACTTGTAATTATCTTGGAAAAAACCATCCCAAAAAATATTCCCCCCATAGTAGTATTTGTAATTGTGAGGTAATAATTGAAAATTTTTAACATGATGATCACATATTTAAATTGAAAATTTCCCCATGGAATTAAGTTTTCAATCACAAAATCATCAAATATTTATCAAAGAAAAAATATTATGGGATTTCAAATTCTCAGTTTCCCTTATTAAATTAGATTATTAAATTGTGATATATGTTTTTACTGAGTATTTAATTTTTTACAGTAGAATATTTTTGAGTCTTTAAGACAAAAATTATAGTGTGATAAATTAACATTATAATCCACCTAAACCATTTTCTATCAATGATCAGTAAATAGATTCCTCATGAATAAGATTCTATGTTCTCTTTGTGAATTTAATCCTAAAGGTAATGGGTTTATTTTCCTCTAGTGGGTGAAACATAGGAAAAGGTTTCACCTACAGTTCATTTTATAGAGTGATATTGACAAAAATGGGATGGGTTAATCAAAGTATTATAAATCAATGGATTAATAAATACATAGAACATAACTATAAGAGTCAACAGAATACTCCCATTCCATTACTATTTTCACATATACAATGTATTTATCAGTTCATTATTATAAAATCCAATAGTTTACAACATATTCCATATTAGCAAAATAAAAATAGTAGTCAATGAGAAAAATGATTATTATTGAAGTTTTATGATATTTTAAATATTTAATAACACTTTTTTTATATACACCATTAAAATTAATGAGTTTTATTAATATTATTCATGATCTTTGGAGATATCTCCCATGTTTGATGATGGGTGTTGTGTCCCCTTCGGTAACCATTTGATGTGAGTTTCTCCTCAGATCATCAATTTAAAAATAACACTGTGGCATTTTAAAGGATGAATTTTAGAAACCTTCATCACATAAATTATATATACCACCAATAAATACCATTTTATAATATAATACAAACTAAACACCACTCCATCCAAAATGCATATAGTCTGAATTATGTTCATAGATGTTGGTTGTGTAGTTGGGATGACTTCCTTAGGCTCCCTTTTAAATTCTTGTCCTTGGTCTATATCTATTTTCCCTTCCCTCTCTTCTGACTTTTAGTTAATGTAGAAACCCTATTCCAAGAATTTTTCATGTTATTTTTTTAAAATACATTTTTCTATTTCCCCCCAGCCTTCTAGTCAAACACATATATATTTAAAAAATAGAGGATTCTCTCATGTTTTTTTGGTATTTAGATCCATTATTATATTCTATAATTGATGATTGGTGATAGTTTTTTATAGTTAGTCATACCTTCTTAATTAATATCCTATTATATACCTTATTCTATCAATATATTTTGTTTTTAGGTTAAATATCTAATTATCTTTTCATGAACTGTTTGGGTTTTCCATTAAAAAAATTTATTGTGGTCAAAAAATGAGTGTCTAATGTTTATATAAAATAAACATTCCCATTATTGATCACTAAACAATTTATATTCATTTTAACTATAAATTGAAAATATACAATGTATTTTGTTAATTCTAATGAAATAATGTATAATCAAACAACATTATCAATAAAGGAGTTCAAAATATTGAGAGGGTGTCTATTATGATTTTTTATTATGTTATGTTTTATGTTTTTTGTAGTTTTTTGGGTTTTTAGTTGTTATTTAGGGTTATTATAAAACAATATAAATACTAAACATGTAATCCTAGAAATGACACTAAATTTTTGCATTTAAAATGGATAAATTTAAATGAGCACCCTCATAAATTAAATTCAAAACAATACTAGTGAGTAACTAGGTTGTCTCCATTGGGACAAGAGTCATGTCACAAGTGTAATTGGTTTGGTGTTAATAAAGACAATAAATTGTTGGATAAAGTGATTATGAAATATGTAATATTTAATTGATCATTTTTCTTTCCTATATATGAAAATATTTGAGTCCCACCTCTACTGTAGTGATAGATTTTGAGGAATTCTAAATAGAAAAATGTCTCATAAATATACCCACCAATTAGAATAATTAAATTAGAAACTACAATTGTTCCCTTTCAATACTCTTTTATGTCATTCACAGGACTTAAAAATATATTTCATATATGGAAAAGGATTACTATAAATATTAATTTATGATAATTTATTGAATACACTCTATGTTATTTGATCCATAAAATCCCTCTAGGTTTAGTATCTAGTTCAAGTTTCATATACATGATAGGTTTGGTTATCAATAAAAAATGTCTGTATGCCACTCATAATAATACCCTCACCACTGTTGAGATGCTATCCATTTTCTGCAATATTCATTTTCATCTATTTTATATTACATACACTCACTATTCATTATCAATTAAAATTCGACATATTAGCAGTGTTTATATAATCATACACTCTCGAGGAATCACCTATGGACATAGGTTACCTATTTTTTATCATTATGATTATCATTGCTATTAACTAAATAATCATACAACATAATATCATATTTTATTAAAAAATTTGTATTTAATTTATAATTTTCACATATAAAACATAATAGTATGACCATAATAATGAAAGAATAAATCATAAATTGAATTACATGGAAATAGAAATATAATTATATCCCCAAGAGGAATTATATTAAATTACACCTAATACTCACCATTCTTCCCCTATTTTGAGCTATTCTATTTCGAAATGTACCCTTTGGATCATATTAAATAAACACACTTCATATGTAATCTATTATCTAGGAGAGTGATATACCTCTATCTCTTCCATTAGAAACATTTTATTCTTCTTATTAGACTTTCATTTTATACTATTTTGTGTGATATGTACAAGTGGTAGTATAATAATGGATCACTTCCATATGTTTAAACTTCCCCTGACTTATTTTAGATTGAAAATTACATCAAGTTCACATGTATCACTATATAAAAATCCTATATTTGGAATTAATATTGACTAATTTACATATTTAGATTGGTATTATAGTACTTGGGACCCCAGATAGCACCTTAGGGGTTTCATGTATTCCATGTGGCACGATGATGATGTCTAAAACCCTCCAAACTTCGTCTATATCCTTCACCATACTTTAATTATGTTAAAGACCAATTTAAGAGGCATTAAATTGATTAATTTAAATTTATAGTTCATGTGGAAGCATTGGGTGAGTTATTCTTTCTATATTTTCTTTATAGTAATAATTCAATGATAACAGAAGCTTTGTTAGCATCATGTGATAATATTAGCATCTAGGTAAAGGTTAATTGTATCATAAAATATTTTTCATCACTAGATGATGGTACATTTGATAATATATTTAAGTCTATTAAAATAGGGTTTCACAATACTAATTATGTTTGGAGTGACTCATACCTTCTTTTCTTGTGTGGTGGCATTATATAGATAATGATGTCATAGGATGTAATATCATTTTCTTTTGAGCCTAATTTATTGATATGATCCTTTTTTAGAAAATGGTAGAAAAAAAACCTTCTATTATCATTCTGTGAGGCAAAATTTTCTTCAATACAGACTTTTAATAGATGACATATGATTTATTGTTCCATTTATTCTCTCTAAATGATATAGATGTTATGCAGTGTTGACCAGGGGAGGTCTTATCATGTTCCAAAAGGACATGTTTTCCTATATGTTATCCTATACGTTCACAGTACTCCATATAAATCCATTTTATATTAGTTATTACTGATATAAAGTTAGTTTCCCTAATAGAATTTGACACCAAAATCTACTCAAAACTTTCCACCATAATCAATGTTCCACTAATTATTAAATAATACCTAGAATTAACTTTTTTGGGAAATGTTGATTGATAATGATTAAATATTCATAAAAAAATTTAAAAACAATCTAACTTTATAAATTTTCTAAATAAAATACAAGTAAAGAAATAAATAAAAACAGTGAACATATCATGTTAACTCACAAATATAATTTTTTTTCATATTTCCCAAAAAATATTAAAATATATAAAAATATTGTTGATCTTTGGTTTAATCAAAGATTAATTTATGTGTTTATAATTATAAATAGTCAATTTTCATTTAAATTAAAAAAAATTAGACTACATATATGGAACAAAATACAAGTAAATGGAAATAATGACGAATAACTGATAAAATTACATTAAAATATTGTTATCATAAATAGAATAAATTAAAATTAAAATAAAATTAATTTTATTTTCTATTATAGAATAGATTATATACATTATATATATTTATTAATATAAATAAATAAATATAAAATAAATTTTGAAAATAATGGGTAATTACTGTAAATGATATTATTTTCCAATCAAATCTATTTTTTTTATAATCATTCTGAACAATTTATGTGTTTTGATATTCATATCCAAGAATAAGGTGATCAGATCAAAATACATTCTATTAATATGTATCATCTAAACCATAATAAGAAATATATTAAGGTAATATTTTTTTATCTATAGAATAATATGAATTTAGTGGCTCATTTACATGAAACTCCCTATTATTGCAAGAGTCCGATATATTTTATTTTGCAATTTCAATACAATAAAAGAGTAAAAAATTGATTTTATTATCAATAATAATCGATTTTTGAGTAAACATATTAAAAATTAATTTAAAAATTAAAAATAAAATTAGGTTAATAATCAATTATTAGTATTTTATCTGATACATTATAATATCATAGATTTGGAAACTATAATTACATGTCTTATAATAAGAGTATTAATAATTATTTAACATGACAACATTGATTTGTGTTTTCAATTTTTTCAATAAACTATTAATAATGGATATATTCACATTAATGTAAAAATTCATTGACTCATGTGTCAAAATATTTTTTCCAAATTATAGTCCCCCAAATACTACATTGAAAAAACTATAAGGTAAACCCTTAACAACAAATATACTACATTTCAATTATACATAAATTGAAATATATGAGTAAATAGCCAAATTGAGAAACATTATATAAATAAATTATATTTTATCAATTTATAAAACTATAGCATTTCTATGTAATTTTATGGAATGATGAACACAATTTATAATCATCTTATAAATACAATATTATTTTTTGGAATATATATATAGATATATATAATAAATACATGATATAAAAAATTTTAAATATTCATCCACTATATACAAATTTAAATGAAAAATGGTTCTTATGTACTATGCAGTATTTTTTACTATACATAAAAAATTAAATGTTTTCAGAAAAATACAAAAAATTAAACCTAAGATTATTTTCGTATTAAAAATTAAAAAAATATGTATATCATACCAAATTAAATACAAATAAGTTTCATTAATCAATTTAAAATAAATTCCTGTTGTCAAAAACAGAATGCGTCTTTTTTATATGAAAAAACTATCAAAAGATTGATATGTTTTTATGTCAAATTTAAATGTAAATGTTTTTCCAATGACCACAATTAGATTAAAGGATAAAAATATAATCTAATTACACCTAAAAACCATTAAAAATTATTATTTAACAATACCAATTATTTTTATAAATAAATTTGTTTTAAATTACAATTTAGTATTTTTAATTATTCGTCAAAATATGGAAGTTATCATAAAACCTTTAAAACATTATACAGACTAAAATTGTATATCCAACATATAAATAAGACATTTATTTTGTCAAATTGAATAAATAAAGGTGTCAACTATTGGATTTAAAAATTTCTCCCTTAAAAGGTGTTCAAATTGCAATTTTTTTTTTAAAAACTTATTTTATCTAAAAAATTAGATTTTTTCTTATATTATGTCCATAAAACACAAAATATAGATGTTAAAATTATATTGAGTTTATAAAATTCAAAATACAGTTAATAACTTTAAAACCGCTTTTTAAACGGCTTGTTTGGAAAGTAGTGGTGTGCTCGAACTCGATGTTGCGTGTGGTGAAAGATGTTAAATTATTTTAAAGAGATAACATATTATGAAATCATGGGGTATTACATTCTCCCATCCTTCAATATATTACCGCCTCAAAATTTTAAATTGTTCTTTTAATATAAATGTTTGATAATAGAAAATACCTTTGTGAAAATCCACATCGAAAATAGGTTTACTATAATTTAGTCTTAATAAGAGGGAAAGGGAAATGAAAAAGTCACCACTAAATTAGGGTTTCGAATAGAAGAACATTGGTGGAAATTATAGACACCTAATTTGAAGAAAAGGTGAATATTTAGAGGGAGTGATTGACATCATCAATTACAAACAATTGGGAAATTAATGTAAAATTGAGGGACTCAAATCAAACAATCTCTAATGATTTAAAGTATCATTAGTTCAACAAAACATAAGGTATTAGGATAACACATTTTTTATATACCATTTTTTATGAGAGAGGATTTATTTTCTATCAATATAAGAACTCAAGAAAACATAATCTATTTCATTACATGTCATTATCATATTCTCATCATTTGGTTGTGCATAGATCTATTTTCACTTCATCCGTTACACTAGGAAATGAATATTCTAATTTATTTTTTTTACACCTAAATAACATTTAATAAGCCATAAGGTCCAAAAATATTCCCTTAATCCCTTAAATGTTTACTAAAAACCCAAAGGATTAGATAAATCATCCATGAAATTTTACTTTAACCTCATATAAAAAAATAAAGTGTTCAACTTACTCAATGGAAACATTTAGAATTATCCAAAATACCTGTTTCCAAACATACATTACAAATATTTATAAGGAAGGTAAACATAATTAAGATATATATTTCCATGTAATAACATGTGAATAAATTCATCATGTATTCTCTTAAAACATGGTAACACCCTGAATTACCATAAGACCTTATTGAATACATACATCCCCCTTATTACTTATAGAATACCAGATATACTCCTTAAATCCAAAAAGTTTGTAAACTCCATAAATTAGGGAATAAAATAAATATATTAGTTCCAAGGTCGTTAATAATATCCAATAGACTTTATCAAACACAATTATATCTTATTCCAAAATCATTATCTCAGTTTCTGAAACATTTAAAGGTTTATATTCCCCCCAACCAAATATTTTCCTAAATGTTTAACTTGAAACTGTGTCACAATACATGGTACCATAACATCTAAAATTTTAATGAAAATGTAATGCAGTACAATCCTTATATACTTAATAATTATTATAACTTATAATCAAGTGACACATTTCATTAATATCAAGTTAAAGTAAACTAATCATTCCTCTTCATCTTTGGTATTATCATAACATGATTATTATCCAATATCACCATTTGGGGTATAATTTGATGATTGGACATTGATTGGTGTAGTTTCCCAATTCCATACAGATGAAACATTATACATTTGAAACCTTTTTCTTACCCTTGAAATCAGAAACATGGTGTCCTTTTTATAAACACTTATAACAAACTCACATTCCTTTAAAGCACTTCCTAGGGAGATTATTTATATAGTTATAACATATGGGAAAATCTTTATTTCCCTTCTTCCCTTTATCCATATTTTTATCTACCATCATCTTTTTCTCTGGCTTCCGTTCAAATCCATACGAATCAGAAAATTCTTTTCTATCTTATTTGAACAAGATACTATTTTTTTATATGATGGGAATACGTGGGAGAATATTTCACTTCTAAATTTTTTCTTAATACCATGAATTATTTGATCCTCATTATGCATTAGATCATTTGTATTGTTGGAGTTATCATTCATTCTACTTGGTGACATTTCAAAATGACGAAATACACTTGGTTAGATCATATCATAATATATATTCCAAAAACTAGAAAAACTATCAAAAGAAGTTGAATATATAGTTTATTAATCATAAAAATGGTTTCTTTGATGTCATATTTAATATTAAATAATTCATAATGGTTTGTAAAGAAAATTTTAATTATCCTAAGAATATCCTCTAGGAGTGTCTTAATGAAGAGTGAAGCAATAACTGTTGTCGTGCACCAGTTCTCGTTCGAGTCTAGCTCAAAGCAGTGTTTTCGGGTTTTACCCCTAGATACATATGTTCCAGAGCTGCCTCTACCTTCTTGTATACAGATAGATATGTATTTCTTATAAAATTCACAAAATATCTAAATTACCAAAATTATCAGATGATCTTATATACTAATATTCAAAATCTATCTTTGGGTAATGTTTTTTAATCAGAGTTTATAAAAATCTATTTCCAAAGTTGTTTCCAAACATCCTATAAAACCAACTGAGATGCCCCTACCCCAGAAGCTGGGATATGGTGCATTATATTAATAAATTGGAATGATTTCAAGGAAATAAGTCCCGGAAGAAAGATCAGTTCAGCAGTCTTGGAAAATAGATTACATACATTAATGTTACACTACAAATTAAAACATAAAACAAAACATAAATAATCCATTGAGAACACAATTATTCCCCTAGCATAACCCTGCATATCAATCACAATACACTTCTTGGAATCCTGGTAAAATAAAACATAAAAAATGGGTGAGCTCATATACTCATAAAGATGAAATAATTTAGGGGAAGCTATAAACTTTTCCAGAAATATGTTTAATAAAAACAAAAGCCTTTTAAACATAAAATTGACCATTATGTGGAAAAAATAAATAAATCAATACCATATAAAAATGAACTTGGATATTATATTAGTCGAATAAAAACATGTAATAACTAATTTTATATTGAGGTAATGAATAATGAAGTACATCCTAACCACATAGTCAAGGCCTCGTTCCAGGACTACAAATAAATTTTTTTCAAGGCCTCATGCCAAGACAATAGTTTTTATCATGAGAGCTACTGATACATCGAGGAGCTATAACAGGATACACCTATCACTTACTAATTACAATGTAGTCCTCATATAAAAATGTTGAAATATCACATAATCATACGTATTAAACCGAGCATAATAATGCAATAATTTAACCATAAACCATGAATGTTATAAAAATAGCACATCCACATTCAAACAAATCATAACACATTAAATAAAATAATGAAGATTCTATTAAATAAATCATCCTAAATCAAAAATAATATCCAGTAAATGATTTATACATATTTTAAAATGATTAGTAATACTCTTTGAGAGAAATATCTCTTTTTAGTGAAATCATTTAAAAGTAATGAATTTATAAAAGAATTAATTTAAAAGTTGTTTTTGATTCAATGTGTCCCATAACACTTGGAAATTATTTAAGGAAATTAAAATTTTAAAACAATGCTATCCATATAAATAAATCCTTAAAATCATTTTTAAAACATAGACATTAATTTAAATTATTTAGAAAAAGAAATCATTAAAACATTTAGAATGCAGAATTTGATAAAGAGCCCCTTTCTTAAAACCTTAAAATATTTATTTTGAAAACACTTTTATGAAACATGGAAATGAATGATAAAAATGTCCCAGTAAATACTTACACATAAACAATCTTGGATAATAATGAGATTGAAGAATTAACCTTTACCATGTACTTTTCCTTGGTCGAGGATATGCTAACCTCTTATATAATCACCATAATATGTTATTAAATTATAACAGAACCATATTAATATTTATTATATTATATATGATTCATTTATGACTTTATAATACCCATTTAATAATAATTTTCATTTTAATATAACATTTCGGGTAATAATATCTTTATTTATCGTATGTGTTTTAACTTCTTATTCTTGATCATACAACTTAGATCATGATTTACATACTTTTAGGATATAAACCATGATTTATATATAATATTATTTTTTTAGATGATGTCGGTCCAGAAAACCAAGGAACTACAAATATAAAGGAAAATAGTTTCAAATGTCTAAAAGATGGAAACATATTTTAGTCATTATTATGAAAAGGAAGTAAGTCAACATGATTTTCATCAAGCCATTTAATGTCTTGATTGACTCCCTTTTTTGCATGATTATCAACAACCATGTTAGCTTCATGATATATATGAGTGATGATGTAGTTGATTTTGTGATGAGCACAGATATAGTATATCCAACGAGTGGTGATCGAACACACAAGATGTATCACACCATTCCAAACGTCTTGAACAATAATGGTAGAACCACTCTCAATCTAGTGGTCATTCCATCCATGTTGTTTAGAAAAAGGGACAACATGAATCATACCCATCATTTCAGCTTCCAGAGAGGGGGAATTCCATAGCCACCATAGAAGAAACCAACAATCTATTCAGTGTGATTCATAAATATAGTGCCACAACCCATAGGCCTGGGATTTCCTTTGAGAGTGGCACACACATTTTCCTTGATCCATCCTAGAATAGGGGCATGTCGGACGACTTCAAAAGTATGGCGACATTGGAAATAGTTTCCATCAATACGTAAATGTTGAAGGATCCTAAAGTATTGCACCATGTTGTTGTAGTGACCCTTTTGGATCAATGAAGCTTCACGAATGGAAATGAGAATATGAGTATTTCCTATATTAAGACTGCATGAGCATTTATTATGAACAATATCATTTCTATCATACTAGATCATGTGGTGATGCCCAAAAATAGCGGCAAGAAAAATTTATTTAAATTTATGAGAAATATTAAGATATGAATATATCTTTAATTGAGTTTTGACATAGTCATTCATGCACCATCTGCAATAAAAAATATTAGAAATATAATTCCAAAGAGCCGAAGCAGTGTCACAAGAAAGAAATAGATGATTATAATCTTCTATGTGATGATTGCAGAGGCTGCATTTAAAATAGAGTTAAAAACCAGAATATTGAGGATCATAATCAGTGGGGAGTCTGTTATGAGAAAGTTTCCAAAGAAGAATAAATCATGAGGTTTTAATCCAAGGTTTGTCAAAAATCTTTATCCACCCAAAATCACTTTCTGAGTTACGAAAAAAATTGGTATTAAAAGTTTTTAGAATCAAGCACACCATTGTGAGCAGGTTCCCAAACTAAGAAATCATCTATGTTTGAGAAGGGGTATTTGTCAATGAAATTCATAATGTTATCAAGAAGAGGATCATTATGAAAATTAAGAACATCTCAAATAGAAAGGATGGTGTTCCTAGGGATTTGGTCAAGGGAAACCCTATAAATTAAAGGTGTTCCAACCCAGTTGTCTTACCAGGTGTTCATGGAGAAGTTTCTGGAGACCATCCACCTAGAGTTACTCATGATGGTATAAAATCAATGCTTTATTGATGTCCAGATAGATGAGATAGGAACGATAGAATTGACTTTCTTAAGATTCTAAAGAAATGAATTTTTAAGAAAGTTGATAGAATCAGAGTTATTATAGAATAATTTCCATGTGAGCATAGCTTGCAGACCCTCAATAAAATGATTAACATTTTTTATGCCGATATCTCACTTCTCAATTTGTTGGAAAGAAGTATACCAGGGTATGGTGACAAGTTTCTATTCAACAGTGCTACCAGTCCAAACAAAATTTTTGATTTAGGTGTTCATTTTTTAATTATACTAATAGGTTAATTGTAAACCATCATAGAATAAACCATTTTAGAGACAATAATATATTTGAAAAGGCAGATTCTATACACTATAGAGAGATATTTTCCATTCTAAGAGAAAGTTGGTTAGTAACATGATTGTAAATTTCAAGGAAATGACAAGATTTGGTCCTTACCTAAAAGATGTGGACACCTAGGTACATAAAAGGTTGAAAACCCTCTTTTATACCTAAGTCATTTATAATAATAAATTTAATAATAGAGGAAAATTCATTCCAAAGTCAATAGAGGATTTGTTCTAGCTAATCATTTGACCAGAGATTTCCTCATAATGAGCAAGGGAATTTTTGAGGGTGCGAATAATTGTATTATCACCTTCAATAAAGAGAATGATAATGTCAACATACAATAGGTGAGTATGAGTATATAGATTTCAAATAACATGGATTGGTTTGAGTTTATTTTTGTCAACCATACATGTGAGGAGTCGACTAAGGTAGTCCCTCACAATAGAGAAAAGGATGAAAGAAAGATGGTCCCCCTATCTAACACCTTTAGTACATTTGAAATAACCCCTGGGAGAACCATTAATAAGAATGCAGATGGAGGCCGAATTGAATAGTGTTCTGATAGAAGTGATAAAAGCATCATTAAAACCAAAATATTGAAGCACATTAAATATAAAATTCCAGTTTGTGGTATCAAAGTATTTTTTAATGTCAGGTTTAACGACAATATTACCACATCTATTGCTTTTGATTAAAGTGTTAAATCCCTCTGAAAAAAGAGAAATGAAATTTTGGATGGATCTATCTTTGATAAATCCAAATTGATTCCCAGAAATAAATTTTTCCTTAATGGAAGAGAGTTTCTTAGAAATGATTTTCATGATTTTTTTATAGAGGGTTTTAATGAGGGAAATGGGCCTAAAAGAATGGATCTAATAAGCATTGTCAACCTTTGGAATTAGAGAGAGAAATTGGGCATTTAGACCGTGAGGGAGAACACCATTGGAGAAGAAGGATTTTACAAATTTGAAAACATCCAAGTTAATAATATCCCAGTAGTGTTGAAAGAAACCATTACAAAAACTATTTGGGCTCGGAGCACTGTCATGGTTTAAACTGAAGACAATGCCTTTAATTTCATGATCAAGTGGGGTGCTGATAAGAAAGTTGTTATCTTCATCTCTAACCACCATCTGAATTATCATAGGAAAGAGGTCATTGTTTCTATCAGGGATATTAAATATAGATTCAAAATAAGACACAATGTGATTGGAAATATCATTTTAATTGACTATAATGTTGTCACTATCTTTTAAAGAGGTAAGAGGTCTACAATATTTCTGAGCTCTTTGAAGGTAATAATATAACTTAGTGTTTTTTCCCCATCAGATAACCATTTTACTTTAAAAATATGTTTTATAATCCTCTCTTTAAATGCGAGCAATTAATTGAGCTTTATCTAAATATTGAATTAATGGTTTGGATCAATGCTAAAGTCAGAATTTGTGCTATGTTTTTGAAGCTGGTTCAACTCGTTCTCAAGGAGGAGTGTATCCTTATCTGTTTGTTTGACATGAGAGCTACACCGAACATTGAGATTATATTTAAGAGATTTTTATTTTTAAGGGAAACAAAAGGAATCATTGCAATGAGTCAGGGAGAGCCAAAAGTTCATTATGATGTCAGTGCATTAAGTGTTAGAGAACCAATCATTAATAAATCCAAAAGGATAAAGACATTTAACAGTGTTAGTGGATACATTTACCAAAATAATGTGACGATCAGAATGAAGCATATAAAGGGTGGTGCTGGAAATGGTGTCTGATTTATCTAGGGTAGGAACATTTGTGAAGCCTCTATCTAGTTTGGAGGCAACCACTCTGTTGTATTATTTTCTATAGCAGGTGTATTTGGAACCCGTAAGAATTATTTCAATGAGGTTGTTGTCTTTAATAGTGGATTTTAATTCTCTCATACGGATCATAGCATGTGAAGGATCAATTTTCTCACTTGAATTGAGAATGGCGTTGAAACCTATAATTATAAACCAAGGTGCCTGTGTTTTATTGTTTACATAGGTGATATCATCCCAAAGCGGTCTTCTATCTTGATATCTATTATTGGCATAAACAAAGGAGCATACAATATGAGTTCCCTCAATGAAAAAATCACAGATAAATACTTGATTCGAGATGTATAAGATATTGACATTTTGAATGGATGAGTACGAGAAGTTCCAAAGAGTATCAACTATAGAGAAATTTTTGGAAGCACCATTGAAGGTAAAACTGTACTAACCAATGTAGTGGAACTTGGGAGAGAAAATGATTTCAAATTTTTCAATAGAAAACAAAATGAGGTAGTGAGTGATAATAATTATTTTTAGAACATGGAGGGTGTTAGATTTGGAAATACACTAACTGTTGTAGAAAAGTATCTTCATTTATAAGTAGGTTTGGAGTTAGAACTCCCCATTTTTTGTTTCCTGAGACCTTGTGACTAGTAGATCTTATAGTTTTTTTAGAGTTAGATGGGCTGTTGGACATATCCTAACTACTTTTAGAAGTAGGAGGGTTCTTTGTGATACCTATTTTAGAGTTCTCATTCACAGGTAAGTCTATAGTGTTAATAGTGCTATTGGTAGCATTTTTATCCTCATTTTGAGTATTCAAGTTCACAACACCTGTAGTCATAATACTATCATAAGACATATCTAATGATTTAGTGCTGGAATGCAGGGATTGTGTACCTAGAACATTTGAGGTATGGCCCTGAATTGATGTACCTAAGTGCCTTCCTAGTTGCTGCCCAGAATCCAGTGGTGGAGAGTCCATCAGATTTGAATTAGCACCCTCTACGTACCTGGGACAACAAGCTCTAGCGAGTTGCCCAAAATTTCATCATGTGAAAGAATCTTATGGTGGACATTGTCTATTCCAATTTATTTTACATCAAAATCAATTAACATACCACTGTCCACATCTGAGTCATGTTTTAGCATGTATTTATTCTGCTCAGGTGCAGTTTCTAAAACCTTTTTGGGCTCAAATAAAGAGCTAATTTGGTTAGAATAATAGACTACATAGGATTCCTGTTGGAATTCCCTTCATGTTGTTTAGATTTCTCCATGATAGGTAACCCCATGGTGGTTTTACTAATATTAGTAATGAATTTATATTCATTCTATGATTTTATATTCACAACATTCATAATTATTCCACTATCATTAGATTCTATACCTATTGAATTAATGTCAGAGGTTGTACCTGAAAGAGATGGGTCATTGACATGAGATGATATGCCTAGGTGCATTTCTGGTTGCTGTCTAGAATCCAGTGATTGTCTGCCCTTGGAAATAAACTATTTGGGCTCAGGGAAAGTGCCAGCTTGATTGGGTCAGAACCTGTAGAGGGTACTAGTGGATGCAGAGCTGGTATTGGAGAATCATG
Organism: Viscum album; assembly: GCA_963277665.1. Classification (NCBI taxonomy): domain Eukaryota; kingdom Viridiplantae; phylum Streptophyta; class Magnoliopsida; order Santalales; family Viscaceae; genus Viscum; species Viscum album. The sequence goes on from OY728144.1 coordinate 213,393,291, forward strand.
AACGAGTCTTCCAGATGAGGTTCTGTTATTTCCCAGACCCAAAGATGGGGTCAAGTGGCTGAAGTTTGGTTCCCCCTTTTATGAGTCTATACCTGCAACCAGATTACCAACATAGTGCCCAATATCCTTACCCTTTTCCTTACATTCAAGCATAGAATTTCTTCTTCTCAAGGGAACATTCCTTGAATCATGAGTATTGGAAATATTAATACAAGTGTGGGTAGATTTATTACCTGTTTCATTCACCCCATGTTTCGTTTCCTGCTAATTTCTAATAACTTCCATAATAGTGGATTCAATCTCATTAAGGAAGTTACTTTCACCCTCTTCTAAAAGATAAGCCCAAGAGGTTACATAATTTTATTTAGTGGATTTCTTCACCATACCTCATTCTTTAGTTTGGAAGATTTAGGGATGTCAGTTTTGGTTGGATTTCCATTTTTCTTATTTTTTTATTCCCTTCCATTCATTCTCTATCGGTAGGACAACTTGTTTCCTAATCACTCTACGATATGTTTTTGTGTGGCCAATGAGTTTGAAAATTTCATAGAATGTTAGTTTTTTCTCATAATTGATCATAATTTCTATTTTATATTCGTTATAATAGAAGATTATTGAATTAGGGAGAGGTACAACATGGTTAACCTCAACCATTACCCGAGAAAATAGGCCCAAATCAGCATTTAGTGTTCCCTGGTCATTTTTTAGTGGTAATATAATGCAAGACACAATGTACTTTGGAATTTTAAGATACAAAACATACCAATTTAATCTATGTAATTTGACCCATATTTCAGCCATTGTGTACCTATGAGTGTATGGGTTGAATTCATAGTCTCATTTAGAAATCCTAAGTAGGCTAGGTTTTAAATGGAGGTTACTCGTATCCCAAACTTTATCAAGGTAAGATTGGGAGTTGAAAAAGAAGTGGAAATATACACTACCTATGAGAACATGTTTCTAGTTAGATATACCCCAACAATGTGTAATTCTTGTTTTAAGGTCTTTTAAAGTCCAGGGGCAGCCACCTTTTAGGTAGGAGATGTGGCCCATGATGGAGTATTTGCAGAGTAGATCACATTCATGAAGTGCCACTATATCTGCTTCAACTAAGAAACCGCCATCACCTATATTGTTGAGGAAAGGTGGTCAAGTTGATAATAGATCTTTTCTGAGATCAGTTATTTTAAGTGAATCCAAGAAGGAGATACCATTGCGTCTCTCTACGAATGGAGGTACGGGGTCTCCATCCTTCAAATTTCTTTCTTTATTTTCAGCAATGGGTCCTCACGTATGAAACATCTGATTTCAGAAGAGGTGGGAGTTGAATATCCCAGGCACAAGAAACACATCAGCCATTGTAGGAGGAGCATGTAAGCTTAGTAAGCCCTAGATGCTTATGATTTCTATAGAGAGATATATGAAATGCAAACACCGTTCCTGGAGACAGTAGTCCGTACATACGCATGAATGTTGTTTCCGTACTCTTATCATATAATATAGAAGTAAGTAAATGAGAAATATTTATGTACATAAATATATATTATTCGTGTAGAAATATTATTTTATATATCACATACTTAATCAATATATATGTTTTTGTAAAAAATATTGAATGGTGATCGTTGAATATGAATCTCATCGCGTCATGGAGACGGTAAGTCATACGTATGAACGAGCGACAATACCATTCTATTTATGGTGAAATAGTATGTAATTGGATGGTATCTTATATATACAGAATCATTAATGTTTATATTTATTATTTACATCGATTATACACATTATTATATCCTTACAAATAATGAAGTGTTGAATAACAAACTGATCCACGACGTGGAGGCTGTGAGCTATACGTACGCATGTATGGTGACTTTTTCATTCATAGGATGGATAGAATAATGAATATCGTTGTACCATATTTATAATTACATCACATTATGTAGAAGGTAATTGAGTTATTATTTCGGGATGGAAACAACAATGAAAGAGGATGTGTAAGAATGAAAGATCTTTGAAAGAGGTGATGAAATTATTACCTCTTCTTCTGGTACTTCCTTTTGATTTGATCAATAGTTCTCCTTATGTTGGACTTATGATCCAATTAAGGCCACTCAGTTGATGTGAGGGTAGTTGGCATGATATTTTAGGTTGTGTTTTCCAAGCCAAATGTCTTTGGTGGTGTGATTTTGAGAGAAGGGGAAGTACCCTTTTATAAGAGAGGTTAGGGTTACTTTAGGAAAAGTTTGAAATATTATTTTATTATAAAATCATTTTCGGTTTCTAATGGATAAAAATAGATTTATATCAAGGATAAGGTCAGTATGGGTGTAAATAATCTCAATTAATAGGTTTTAGAACATATAGGACAATATATTAATATTAGCTTTTATATTTAACTCTTAGTTAAATAGTTTAACTTTTACCATGTCTTCTTGAATTTTTATATTACATGGGTAATAAACATACTATAAAATTTCATGAGAACATAAAGTGGTCAGTTAATGAAATAGATATAATTATATAATCTCTTTGTCTTGTCCTTATATTTTTAGGATAATTATATCATTTAATAATATAGTATTTGTTTTAAAAACTCATTTATGGAAATTTTGACACTATTTAGTATTTGGTTTTTGTGAAAGTAAAAACAACTTGATTACTTGGAAATAAATACCATAAATCAACCCTAACATGTAATATTAACCTATAAATTTTTTGGAATTCATCAAAAGTCTCAATTAACATTTATTTTGATATTTATAATATCAATTATTTTAATCATTCATTAATAAGGTAATTACTACATCATCATTGTGTCATAAAAAAATTTAATTATTTAATGTCTAAAAATGGTAAATAAATTACCATTATGTAGGTAATATTTTCATATTTCTAATTAATATTTATTGTCTAATTTATCGTATGTATAACCCTATATTAAAAATGGTTTAATTATAAACATTGAATTTAACACATTTAACTCTTCTTTAAGTAAAATAATAATAAATGTCGTAATTAAATCCAAGTGGACCAAAAGGATCATATTTTATTACTAAGGTTTATTTTGGAAAAACAAATCATAAAAAAAAGAATTAATAGATGTGTTAGTTTTTTATAATATTATTTTTACCTTAAAATTCCCTATTTTCTTTTAACGGTGGTAAATAAAATTCCAAAGATACTATTCACCAAAAATTATTTTCATACTATTGAACCAAATTATACTTACTGATATCAATATAATCTCTCATATTTTTTAAATTTAATTCATAAAAGCTGTAAAATTATGTTTTATAAAAATTTTCAAATGTGCTTAGAAGGTGGGTAAAAGACGTTAAAAAATTCCATAAACATTTGTACATCTATTCTTATTATAAAATGATTACAATGAACTAAATTGTACTAATATATGTATTATTTATATATTTGAAGATAAATTTTTAATTAAAAATAAATTTCTAAATGAAAATTTGGGTTTTTGGGTACTCTGTTGTATTTTCCATATTTATCAAAAAATGAAAGTTTTCAGTAAAATACAAAACATTCAACCTAGATAATTTTTATATTCCGAATTAAAAATTGATTTCTATTTTACCAAATTATTAACATATAAGTTTTATTAAATAATTTAATATTAATTCCAGTTTTTAAAACCAGAAAGCGTGTTTTTAAGAGGTAAAAACTATCAAAAGATTGATATGTGTTTATGTCCAATTTAAATGAAAATTATTTCCAATGACGAAAATTGGATTAAAATATAAAAATATATTCTAATTATAATTAAAAACAATTCAAATTAATAATATAAAAATATAAATTATTTTGATTAAAAAAGATTTTTTTGAAATAAAATTTAGTATTTTTTATTATTCGTCAAAATATGAAAGTTATATGAAAAGAAAAAAAACATTATCCAAAATAAATTTTTATGTCATGATTATAAAGAAGAAGTTTGTTTTGTCAAATTTAATATATAATTATGTCAAATATTTGATTTAAAAGGGTACACCATTAAAAGGCGGTAAAATTGTTTTTTTTTTTTGAATAAAACTTATTTTATCTGAAAAATTGGATTTTTTATTATATTATCTATAAAAAACAAATAATATTGATGATAAAATTATATGGATTATATAAAATTAAAAATAATTTTAATACTATTTATAAACAGTTTTTTAAATGTCCAGTTTGGTAAGTCGTGGTATGCTCAAACTCGATGTTGCGTGTGGCACAAGCTATCAAATTACTTTAAGTAGAGAATGTATTATGAAATCCTAGGTTGTTACAAACATTAACCTAATGAATGATTATGTATCTTGTTACATAATATTCAATTTTCTTATTCATACTTTACTATAAAAATGTTACTTTAATTCCTAATATATATTTATTCTACCATGATGTATTATGAAATAATAGTTATGGGTATCATGAAAAAACTCTATTTTTATCACAAGAATAGATGGAACACATTGTATTTTTCCATATTTCATAATCCAAAAATTTTCCACAAAATCTTCCAAGTTCCCATCATTTATGGATTTAACTCTATTAAGAATATGTTCAAGACCAGATTGAGAAAAATTTATACATTCCAATAAATATGATTTATTAACAATTTGAAAAGGTAATGATGTATCACCTTCTTTAATAATTAAAATATCAATATTTTCCTTACACATTAACATAATATCCCTCCAAATAATATTTCTAATTGGGACTCATTGATCTTTTCCTCTCAATACATCTACAAAATTATTTTTAATCCAGGGGTTATAGTTTATTGAGTAATCATAATCCTTGAGTTACTCAATCAATCATCATTTACTCACACTGGGATATTTATATAAAAATATGTATTTAATGTTCTTTTGGTGGGTTTATATATCACATGTATCACCGTAGAGATAATGTCTCCATGTCCTAAAAGAAAATATTATAGCTTCAAACTCATTATAATGGGTTGGATAGTTTTTTTCATGATTCCAGGACTGTGTTGATAGACATAGAACAATTTTTTCATTATGCAGAAGGAAACAACCAAGTCCATTTTGATACATGAATTGTGTCCTTCAATGTAATAGTCAATTATTCCTTTATCATTGTGCATAAAATATGTTGAATACTTAGTTAGTCTATTAATGGCATACTCTGACGTCTTAACACTTTCTTTTACCTTTTTATTTATGTTGAGGAACTTCCCCTTTATTTTGGATCATTCCTCATAAGTGAGTATTGTTTTTGAAAAATATTTATTAAGAAGATATATATTCCATGTGATCAATTTCTTCTTCTTCCCTAGTATAACAGATCAACGTCCACCATTGAACAGCATCGCATTGGGAACTATATAAATCTGGTATAACCTTTTCATTTTAATTTTCTCCCAAGAATATAAATATTTTTTCAAGGGACATACTTAATAACTAAACTACCAAAAGATTATTATTGAAACAAATATGGGGGTTTTATCACATGAAACACTCCATCATAGGTGATCCATGACAAAAAAACATGGTCCTCTACTCGAGAAAGGTTATCCACTATGACTTTAGTTGGTTTACCATATATTTCCAATATCTTATCTTCTTTGACATTGGTTTTATTGACTTTTTTACCAAGGAAATATTAACATTGGACATCATTATTAATACAATTAATTATTCCATGTTATATTTATAATAAATTAAATACACATAATTCTTCAAAAAAAATTAAGAATTTTATTTCATAATGTATAATTATAAATCTGATGTAAAATTTAACATAAACTGAATATTTAATGAAAATGTGAATTATCAAAATAAAATCACATTAGTGTGTCAAATATTGTGGGTATCAAGTCCCATAATCATTCACAATGGGAAGATCAAGTCAAATCCATATGTTCCCAATTTGCAGTTATTTCCCCTTGGCGACAATATGCTATTACCAGACCCCCTAATAGTATCAAGAAAGGAATTTAATTTCTAGGAAAAAAATATATAATATAATCCTTACGAAATATTTAGGATCTTATTTCACAATTCTAAATAACTTCAATGTTTATCATGGGATTATTTTTCCAAATATATGTTTTCCTATGTCTTGTTTCTAATGTTTCAATTAAAAATTCATTGAAAACAACATTAAAAACCCAGATTCTAGTTACCCAAATATGATATCTACTTTAATAAGTCATCATTCATATAAGGTATATAATCCAATATTACCAATTTTTTTTAGTATTCATGTTGAAACAAATACATACATACTACCCATTTTAAATGGAAAAAATCTATAATTCAACGTAATGAGAAGAAACCTAGTGTGTTTGACCTCATTCAAAGAATTATTCTTAATTTTCTATGGAATATATAGATCAAGGGTGATATAATATTCTTGGAAACGGTAACATATAGTCGAATATATCCTGATTAAATAATTGATAATCAATACACAAATTTAAACAACAGAAAAAACATGCCATATAGTCGATAACTTGACTAGAAATTAATCCATAGATAATAAATATTGAATAATATTATGTATAATAATAATTTAATTGTGAATAATGGGAATTATTAATATTGGATTCATTATATCAGAAATCATTTTTTATGTACCATAAAGAAATTTCCTAGCGATAGTTGAAATCTATATGTCAAGAGCTAAATAATTTGTCCAACCTATTTCTCTCATGAGACATAATGATTCTTGAAGTGTATATCATTGACTTTACACAAACCATAATTTCATGTCCAATTCATTTCTAAGATGATGAATGATCATTTAATTAATAAACAATATACTATATAAATCAATATCAATATTGATTAAAGATTATGTATTTATCATGACTATCCCAAGTCAATCAAATAACTTTCACAGTTAAGCATTGTATATAAAAGTGGTATATGGTTTAAGAAATAATGATATCCATAATAAAATTAATATATATATTTATATTTATGAATTTAATTTCCAAATATCACAATAATGTGAATGTTTCAAGATAATGATAGGGGCCATAGTATTAAGAAGGGAAAATAGATGAAAATTGGTTCATCAAAAATATAGGTATTGAAATAAAATCTTTTCCCAAATAAAATTGAAGTGAAATATTAAAGTAAGATTTCAATAAATATTTTATGAAACCATTTATCATATTACATGAGGCTAAAGATAATACATTAATTATAATGATGGGAATGTATGTTTACATTGTATATGTAAAAAACAATCATTTTTACTTTTTGTAAATGAATTTGAAAACAAAATGTTTAGAGAACTCAATAATAATTCAATTAAAAATTATTAGATATAAAATGTTGATTTAAATTTACCTTAATATATTGTTTTAATAAATAAATTTACTTTTGGAAAACAATTTAGAAAATATTGACACAGAAAAAAAACATGGCCAATCAAAATGATAAATATGATCATATTTTCTTTTAAACATTTAATTAATTGAATCAATTTTCAAACAGAGAATAATTTGGATGATAATATTGTACAACCATAAATAACATGTGTGTAAGAAATTTATTTTTTCATTTGAAAAATAAATTATGGTATTCCTTCAATGAAAATTTAAGCAATCTTAAAAGAAATATTTATTGTGAAATAAATTCTTACCACATCAAAAACATTCAAATTAAAAAAAATTAAATTTTAAATGTAAATTCCAATAGAGGTCATCATTAATAAATACTTTTTCATATTGAATAAATAAATGGGATAATATACACACAACATAAAATTTAATAGGTTTATAATAAAAAATATGTCCCAATAGAGTTGAAATTGAGATGAAACTCTCGTACATCACACTTTAACTTTGTTGAAAATTCTTTATCATCAAATATAATAGTTAAAAACATGTTATTAATTTACACTAAAACCATAATAATTTTTATAATATAATATATGCTCATTTTTAAATTTTTTTCACCTATTGTTTAACTATCATTCCGTATTACTCTTGTTTTGGTTGTCATCAGCATTGGTTTCTCAAGCTTGTTTTGTGGTGAATGTTATAGTCCATTATCATAGGATATAGTTCCCTGATCACCATAATTATATTAATTTATTAAATATCATATTTATTCATTTTATAAATTTTATTAGTCATTATTATTATTGGAAAATGGAGAATGAATTCCACCGCATTATGGAGATGGTAGGACGTAAGTCTGCATGAGAGTCATTATCATTTTCTAAATGGGTGGAGGTGTCAGTAGATATGTGATATATTAAATTTATATATTCAATATCATTCCATAATTATCACATATTTTCATTATTTCCATCATTATAACTATTAATATGAGTTGGTGATAAAAAAATTACATTAGTCCGCGGGGCAGATATCCACCATATACAAGAGGGATGGATTTGAATCCCATTTGTTAGAGAAGGATATTTAAAAATATTATTTGATAAACATGATACCATCCTATTATATGGTATCTAACTTTTATTATTATGTTGTTATTTTTTAAATTATAATTTATGGTTGGAAAAGAATAATTAAAAAGAAGGATCTTTGGGGAGTTGATTACATCCACATAGGAAAACCAATTTTGGTATATTAATATGAACCCTAGGGTTGGTATCATTAGAGAAAAAAACATATAGAACACGGGTAAGGATTTTTGGCCCATATTTTTTTTATGTTTTTTACGACCAAAATGGATTGAGAAGTGTGAAAAAGTGAGTAGGTTCCCTTTTATAATTGTAGGGGAGTGTATTTTTCTGAAATACTCAAAACCATTCAATAATTGGAAAACACTCTCTACCAAAGTGTTTCTTAAATTGATAATTAATATATTGGAGTGAATTTATGGTCTTTACAAACATCCAATATTAAATAATAATTTGTTTATATATTCTATTCCCTTTACTTTCAAGGTTACTCACTTTTACTATTTTTGTTTTCACCACATTAACTAGTTTTTATAAATTATCTAATTTATCGATTATGTCTAAAAATAAAATTTTAAATATTAGACAATTATATATATATATATGAATCTAAAAATTAAATAAAAATTATCAAATAAAAATACGATGTGTGTGGAGACAATATTTTTACCTATGTTCATGCAACTCATAGAACCCAATTTTAACCTAAACCCTAATAATAAATTTTTACATTTTTACTATTTATTATGACAAAGTTTTTTGTTAAAGATATTAAATAAGAATAATTATTATGATTATAAATATGAAATACATTTAATTAAGTTAAAGTAATATAAATTTGGCAATTTAATTTAAAAATAAACCGACAATAAGCGTAAAATAATATTTTCATGAGAAATATTTTTCAAGAATAAAATGATATTAAATTTACTATATGAGAAGTAATCATCATTATATAGATTTAAATTCAAAATTTGGATATATAATATCTAAATTTCATTTAAATAATTATTATATATAAATTATTTTATTGGAGTGAAATTATTCCGAACAAAAAGTTTTGAGAAAAAATAAATATTTTTACATCTAAATGGTCTTATATTTATATATATAATTGATAGTGAATAAAATTTAAATTGTAAATAATATAAAAATTATTATTTATTACTGGAGGAATTTTTTAATAATAAATTTTAAATTATTCATAAAATATTATTTCTCTTTAAAATAATAAAACCATTATTTTAGGATTTTTTTGATCACGTAAGTTTAAAGTTGATAATTATTTTATCAAATTAGAATTATGTGAAATTAAATATTAGAATGAAAATTGTGTTACAGATTGATTAAAATAAAAGTTTCACTTAGTATAGTTTATACCCGGGTTTTATTAACTTTTATTGAATGGGTCATTATAATATGCATCATATATTAGACAACATGTAGAAACAAAATTATTTACAATTTATAAAAAATTATTAATTCATATTATTTGATTTTAATATTATTAGTTTTAAGTATAAATTTTGAACATGTATTCCAAGATATTTTAGTTGAAAGCACTAAACATGTGGCTCACTTTTTTCATGGATTGACACATATGATAAGTGCTTTGAAGATGACAATCCATAATGTCATGTGATAAATATATTTTGGAGGAATTAATTTATTACATTATTTAACGGAGTATTATTATTATTTTTAAAGTGTTTGAGTGTTAAAAATTTCTATATTTATAATTAATGTAAGTAAAATTTTACTACCCATTTAATTCAACAAGGTTCATATTACATGATAGATAAATTATGTCGCATGATATCTTTTTCAACCTCGCGGCGTCGTGGTCTCATCTTATCACGTTGGGAATTTATATATTACAACATACAAAAAAACATGGTCACAGCCAAAATTTTAGGATCATATAGTGAAAATAATTTATTACTAGATACATCATTTGGGTATTCGTGGAGCCTATGTTTTAGATAACATGATGGTGGGAATATACAGCTTGAGGGATTACATAAGGCCACAATACAGATTCCTGATTCAATGAGTATGGATTGTATATAGGGTAATATCACAACACACATAGTTGATAATTATCAGTTTCGAATCCATTCATGTGTACAAGCCTGTAGCATATGAAAGAATGACATACCCGACCCTTTCATCCAGTAAAAATTAAAATTAAATCATATAGTGAAGACGAGATGCTAGATCACCACTATGAATGATAACAAAATATTATATGAAAATAATGTGTTTTAGGAACATCCTAGGTGTGTGGAATCTCCATTGAGCATTCTAGAACTTACCTAGGCACACTATGGAATGATGATAAGACTCTACAAGTTTACATGATCAGAAAACCCAAAAACAATAACATGGGTCTGAAGATGCATTGATTTAGAAATCACCTATATCCAAAATTCATGTGGTGAATCCAAGTAGTGACTTATAAAAAGTATTTTTGTATGTTAATATTTGGTTCATGTTGAGTTATACATACTAAAAAAGAAGGGAACTCTGTTGTCCTTCTGTTACTAGTATCATTATCTACCTCACATACGTGATCCTATGAAATAGCTAGGGAATCTGCCTAATCATATTAATGATCACCAAAAACTTCTAGGTGAATGTGATATTCAATAAATAGAGCATTAGAGAACGTGAAACACAATTATCCTCAATGTCATTTAATGCTTGTCTTATTCACTAGTATCCTCAGATATATGTCATTTGGTATGATGAATGGTAGAATGTATTTATGGGAAACACGAACTTTCATGGATTCATAGAGCCCCTATGCTTCTTTGTCTATAAATATGAAAAGGTTAATATGAGTTTCTGATTATGACCATTTTAGCAGGATTTCTCTAATTTTGCTGTCAATGCAAAGAATTGTGAACTACAAAATTGTTATGTGAATAAGTTTATATGAGAAGTAATCAGGTAATAATTAATGATAAGTGATAAGTCTTATGTAATAATTCACTAAATAACATAAGACACTGTGTATATTATAACACAAAGAACTATGATATAGTGTCACATATCACATAAAGGATCTTAAAACCACAAGTCACTCTCACTTCACAAATAATTAGATCCATTTAACATATATATTAATCTAAATTACAATGATATGGAGTGTAAATAATGTGTAGAAGAAGAGCATATGATCGACCAAATAAAGAAGACATGAAGTGATTTACCAAAATTGAGTAGGAGAATATGAAATATCCAATCATGAAATAGAGATAACCAATCATGTAAAATTCACAGAGTCACACAATGAGCTTGAAAGAGGGTTTTTATGATGTAATCCTATGTTTTGTGAGTATTATACATCACCCCTAGGGATATATGATCATAATATGTTTTTTGGGATTAGATGATATAATTTATAAATGATGTCGAGGCTAGGATTAATTAATCTCACTAATAATCATGTGATAATATTATGTGAACCATTTTCAATATCACACCATCTTGGAACATGGGTTATGAAAAAAATTCATGTGAACACTTGAAATATTAATCCTCACACCACTGGTCATGAATAACCCTTGATCATCTGAATCAGGTCTCACGATTCCTTAATGTGAATTGGGGTGTTGAAATCCTTATAATACCTTCCACATTCATCCATGATCATCATACTCCACCACATTCATGTGGTATATTGTCCTTGATATGTGAACCCTTGGACATGAATCCTTGATAAGAACCCAAAAATACCACATTAACTTATGGTTATATGATGAATTTATGGGTCTTGTGAAGTTTTCCATATACTCTTAGCCATAAATATTGAACATGACCCATTGATCTTATTATATCCTCTTATGAATTTTATTTCCTGACCCACTTTATGTGGCCACATGTCACTATGATGTTAATTTTATCACTCTATGTTGCCATAGACAAGTGAAGTGGGTCTCCCTGAATGCAATAACAAACCATTCTGATGTAAAATAATGATCATATGACACATTAATAGAAGGAAATATTGATAAACATGGTAGAATTCACACAATAAATTATAAAAAAGGTAGAAGCATCAAGTGAGAAGAGTTACTCTCTTCTTTTCATTAAATGGTTGTGAGAATCATGTGATCTATTCATTGATCATTCAATTGCATTGGGGAAAATTAATACCACGTCATGTGAACGTCACTATAAATTCCACCTTAATTATTTGAATAAATTAAGACATTGTTTTTTTGATCATGTGATTCCATGATAGACAACAGATGGGTAACATCCACAAGCATTATAAAATAACAGTTGAACAATAAGGTACAATTATGTGATGATAATTACACTATTTTTTATGAAAAGGGTAATGTGCTTCATGTAAACTATTAACTTATCATAAAACATCCATTCGATGTTCCAACTCGATCTCATAAAGGACAATAGACTTGCTAGATATATCTCGAGAATGGGTATATACAAGCCATCTTATCTCATGATGGGCCCCAAACAAGCCATGTGGATATTATGAAGGAAATTTTAAATTTATATATTAATAAGTAATATATTTTCGAAAATCCATGAGTTCAATAAATTTGGGATGGATTTAGTGATCATGTAATTTTTAATTTATCACACAATAGAAAAAAGTCCCCATTGATGACCCATGGATAGATCACTCAAAACCCATGATTTGGTAACCCCTACTCTAACTCAAGATTGTAAAATTAATTTTTTCTACATTGAAAGATGCATAGATATGGGGTGGAGATTCGTAAAAATATCCCATCCATTATAAAAAAACACACAAGATATTATGCCTGAAAGGGGACATTATAAAGTATAAAACAATGCAATCATAAGATTATTACATGAGTCATGTCAGGGGAATGACTGAAGGGATTATGTTATAAGTTTATAATATTCATTTGATCAAATCATTAATCATGTGAAGAAATTTAGACCTAACATCTAGAAAACATTAAGAACTCCTTCATGTTGAATTGATCATTCAGGGATTCAATAGGCATACACCCAAAAAAATTGAGGAACTAATGTGATAAAATATGAAAATGAAGGAATCGTAATACAAATAAGTATTAACATATTTTCATGCATCAGGGTCATGCACATCACATGACATTTTCGTTAATAATTTATGTATCCTTCAAAATTTTGTCCAAATTTTTTTATTACCCCTTGACATGCTAGCTAGGTTATGAGATGTCACTAATAAAGGTAAACCAGTCAATGAATTCCTCTAGACCTGTATGCCATGACACGTGATATCCTCTAGAATTGTCATAAAGGAGACACGATATCCACTAATAATGTCATATAGGTCATGGGATGTCCAATTGTCATCATGGTCACATTATATCCTCTAACAATGTCATCTAGGTCTTGGGATTTCCATTAGACATGTCATCTAGATCATGATAAGTCATTTTTATATGTAAATTAGGTCATGAAACATCCTACATACATGTCATCTAGATCATGAAATATGATTTAGACACGTCAGCTTTGATGACATGAAGCACCTTAAACATGTAAGATTTAACCATGAAAATAACATTGGACATTTCATCTTTGATTATCTGGAGGATCATGGGACATGTTATACCTTTTAGGAATATATTATTTAGCATGGTAGGAAAACACTCTGGACATGTCATCTATGTCACATAAAGACACTTAGAAATTTCATCTTTTTCACACAACATCCTTTAGATATTTCTAATTGATCATATGGATTCACTGTGGAAATATCAATATGAAACCTCTATACATTTCATATAGACAATATGGACTTTTCAGGAAGGCACCCCCATACATATCATCCTTTTCTAACATGAATAGTCAGGAATGTTCTTTTAAACCATGTGATCTACTAACCATATTTCATTGGTCAAACATTATCCATTTATATGGGGAGTGACCAAGATGAATTGAGACTGTTTACCTCACCAGTTTTGATAATCCCAATTATGCTTTCACATACTTTGATAATCCCAATTAATGTTTATCTATATTCTAATTCCCTCAATCTATGATATTCTATTATCACGATGATAATAATATTAAAATAATCCTTGAAATATGTTAATCAATGTTTATATTTGTTTATATAAGTTCTGAAGTAATTCTAATCCAATCAGATATGTTTGCATAAAACAGATAAGTGTTAGTCACTGATCTCCATATAGATACTGATACAGATCTATCGGTACATAGTATACTGATAGAATTAGTATACCGATAGACAATGTCACTAATAAGCTAAGGTCACTGGTACTCAGAGCTCCGATACAGAGTCACCTATAATCATAAAACAATATACCGATACATAGATCAATAGAACAAGTTTTCCGATAGTACAGAATGGAGCTACAGATGTGCATAAGTCTACCGGTACACATAATCACTGGACCTAACCAAGAGCAGATGATATAAAGTAGAGCTACTGACAGACCAGAGCTACCGATAGACAGAGTCACCGATAGAACAAGGTCACAGATACAGATAGCTACCGATAGAACAATTATACCGAGTTACCGATAGAGTAAGTCTACCGATAGAAGGAGCTACCGATATATACAGAGCTACCGATAGAGTAAGTCTACTGATAAAAGGAGATACCGATATATACAGAGGTTCTAATACATAGAGTAAGAGCTACTGATATCAATAGTTACTGATTCCAAGAGCTACCGATACAAAGAGCTATCGATACAATTTCAAAGCTACCGATAGAAGGGAACTGCTACACAAAATCCACCATACACATCTACCAACCGAAGGATACTAATGATTGCCCAACCAGTCAAACTCTATACTCTCAATACTATTTGTTTATTATGAAAACTATTACATTTGATGTTTTTAATGTAGTTAATGTTATTTAATGATACCTATTGGCATGTCAGGGAACCGTACCTAGTACCCATGCCAAAGGTAATCATTCCCATTTGCCGAAGCTGAATGCTATAAAAGGGTAGAAAAAGACCTTGATGAAAGGAGATAAAATAAGTGATCATGATGAAGGAACTATGAAGGCACACGAAGGGTGAAAAATAAAAATGCTCAATAGTATTCAAACGTGGTGCATTCACGGAAGGCTACATCCGTACTCCAAGAACACTAGACATACACGAAGCTAATAATTCTAGAGGAGAACACAAGATGCATCCTGAGTGAAGAACTACAACAAACACTTCATGCACTCAGGAAGATAAGCAGAACCTGGAACCAAGGAAGAAAATGATATCTATTTTTCAGACCAAAACTAGAGGACTTAGAATCTTTTCTGACCAATCAAATGAGTCCAGAGCTGCACTACCAATCACTAAAGCTCTTCTAAACACACTAATACTTGATTTAGCAATTCTTTCATTTACATTTCGATCAATGTGTGTACCCTGTTTATTTTACATAGACTGTCTCCTGAGCTAAGCTGGAGGATTCTCAAATCCTCATTCAAACTTTACAACTCCATTGTATCCCACTGTGGATAGTTGTAGAGGTCGAGTAAGACATGGACAGCTGAAATGTTTTTTTTCCAATGTATAATTTTGGAATAGGTCTTTGGAACTGGATAGTATTGTACTATTGTTTACCCCGATCAAGGGTGTGGATCAATTTATATAAATTGTTTGAGAGGACTAAGTCTCAGCTTGAGACTGAACCGCTTGGTTACATCTACTATGCATTTTTGTTTTAGTCATAAGTATACTATATATGTTTCATATTCCGCTTCCATTACATTGAAATACAGAACTATTTTAATGTTACTTTGATAGTTAAATTAGAAAGTGTTTATACTTATTGTAAACCAGAAAGTTAGTTACAAAAGTCAATTTAATCTTTAGATTAAATTAACTGAGACCTAATCAATCTTTGATAAACTAATTGAACATTTAAACTCAATATAAATTCACTAAATTTTAACATTTTTTTAAATAGGGGATATTAAGAGAAATATATTTAACATAAATTTTAATTAGAACTCAATTCACCCCCCCTCTTGAGTATCCACTCCGACCAACATTTGGTATCAGAGGTTTTTTTATTAATAAAAGTTTTCAAAACATTCAGTTTTTCAACTGTGATTTTTGTTGCATTTTTAAAGATCTTAAATTTCTATTAGTTATAAATTTTATCTCTTTAAAATTATTTTCTAAAATCTCACTATAGATAATAGACTCGAGGGTGCTGCTACTAACATGCCACATTTATTCAGTGGTAAAAACTATGCCCAGTGGAAACATAAGATAAAAAATCATCTAGAGAGTATGGGTTATGATATCTAGACTGCTATAGAGTCACAATATAATATTCCAGAAACTGAAAGAACAACATGGGATGAACCTACAAAACTGCATACAATAATAATTGTAAAGCTATGAATGCCCTGTATTGTGCTTTAGGAGATGAAGAGTTTAATAGAATATCTGCTTTCAAAACTGCCTTTGAAATTTGGGATACTTTGGGTGTTTCTCATAAAGGAACAACTAATGTTAATGAAATGATATTAAATACTTATACTTTTAAATATGATAATTTTATATTTAAAACTGATGAACCTATTTCTGATATGTATCTCAGGTTCAATGAGGTAGTCAATAAAATGAGTTCACTTGGCAAGGTTGTTCCAACAAATGAACAAATCATGAGAATCTTAAGATTTCTACCAGAAATATGGAGAGGCACTTCTGTTTCAATAAGAGAATCATGTGACATTGGAGCACTGCTTCTCAAAGAGCTTATTGGTAAATTAATGATATATGAGGAAGAAATTAAGGTAAAAAAGGAAGAAGATGATGAACCCATGGGAAAATCCATGGCTTTCCAGTCTACTGCTTCTAAGAGAAAAGACAAGGAGAAAATGCATGTACCTACTGAAAGTTCAACCAGTGAAGATTCAGATTCAGACAGTGATGCTGAGATGGCTCAAATAGAAAGGAGATTTAAGAAGTTATATAGGAAGATGAAATTATTTAGATAATCCAATTACAAAGGTATGTATAACAACTAGGGTCACTGGAAGAAGGATTGGAAGAAGTCTGATAAGGAAGATGATATAGTCCGGTATGAATGAAAAAGGAAAGGACACATCAAGGATGACTATCCAAAATTAAAATTAAAAAAGAAACATGATTATAAGGACAAGAAGTACAAGAAAGATATGAAAGATTCTTGGAGTTCTTTAGAAGATAGCATAAGTGAATCTGAAATTTTTGATTCTGAAAAGAATCATGCCAACATGTGATTCATGACCAACACATCTGAGGTAACCTTAGATACCCCTGTTTTAAATTCCTATTATTCTAGAGATGATGTAGAATCTAATTCTGATTCTGAAGATATTTCGAAGGCTGAATTGTTTGAATATTGTGACATTTTCGAAGAAAAATGTAATGAACTTAAGGAAAAATATAATTCATTAATAGAACAGCATGCTCTCATTGCCAATGTTAAATAAGCCTTTGATATAGAAAAAGAAAATAATTCTCAACTGTTGAAGGAAAATACATAAATGGAAATTTCTAATGAGAAACTTATAAAGGACATAGAAAAATTAAAAAATGGAAAGGATAATCTTACTCAAAAGTTAGGAAACAATGTTGCACCAAAATACACTACTGGTTTGGGATACCAACCTAAAAAAAGACAGTTCACTAAAACATGATTTATTCCTAAATCTGGACAAAATTATTCTTTTTTCTAGTTCTGGAAATTCGTATGCTTCAACTAGTTATTCATATGATTATAGATCAAATAATGTTTATCTTTCAAAATATATTGATTCTGTAAATTTTATGAGACCTATAAGACAAATTTGGGTACCTAAAGCTTTGATTTCTAACCTTTATAGACCCAAGAAGATCTGGGTACCAAAGAAATTTTCCATCTAAACTTGTTTTATAGGAAACCTCTTTGAAGAGTTCTCACAAGAAGATATGGTACATGGATAATAGATGATCTAGGCACATGCCTAGAGATTATTCATGCTTCAAGAGTCTAATCAAAGTTAATGGAGGCCATGTCACCTTTGGTGATAATTCTAAAAGAAAAATCATCAGCCTAGGCCAGATTGGTAACACTAATTCCATTTTAATTTCTAAAGTTTTATTTGTTGATGCACTTAAGTATGACCTATTAAGTATCTCTCAATTATGTGATGATGGATTTAATGTGAAATTTGAAAATTATTCTTGTGATTTTTTTAACAATAAAAATGTTTTAGTATTTTCTACTTTATGGAATGAAAATTTTTATGCTATTGATCTGAATTATTTAGCTAAGAAAAATGTTACGTGTATAAATGATTTTCAAAAAGAGTCTTGGCTATGGCACAGAAGATTAGGATACTGCAACATCTATTCACTTAGAAAATTTACTAGGAATAACTTGGCTAGTGACCTACCAAAACTCGAATTCCCAAATGACAATGTTTTTAATCCCAGTCAGAAGGGAAAGAAACATAACATATTTTTTAAATCAAAGAATGAAGTTTCAACTTATCAACCTATTGAGTTGGTTCACATGGACTTGTTTGGACCTTATAGAGTTTCTAGTGTAAATGGGATGCACTATGTCTATGTCCTAGTAGATGAATTTTCGAGAAATACTTGGGTATACTTCTTTATCACAAAAGTGAAGCTTGTTCTTACTTTATTAAATACTCCAAGTCTATAGAAAACCTTAGTGGACTTAAGATTAAAACCCTGAGAAGTGATCATGGCCATGAGTTTTAAAATCAAGATTTTGAATCTTACTGCTCACACAATGGCTATAGTCACATATTTTCTGCTCCTAGGACACCTTAGCAGAATGTTGTAGTAGAAAGAAGGAATAGAACCCTTGAAGTAATAGCATGAGTAATGCTTAATGAGTATGACTTGCCTATTTACTTTTGGGCTGAAGCTATGAATACAACTTTTTATATTATTAATAGAGTGTTAATTTGATCTGTTCTCAAGAATAACCCATATGAACTATGGAATAATAGAAAACCTAATGTTAGTTACTTCAGAGTCTTTGGCTGCAAAGTTTTTATTCTTAATACAAAGGATAATCTTGACAATTTTGCTTCAAAAAGTGATGAAGGAATTTTTCATGGCTATTCTTTAACTATAAAATCCTATAGAGTCTTTAAAAAAATAACCAAATGTGTGGAAGAATCTTTTAACATCAAGTTTGATGAAAATGATCCACATGAGCCTAAAACCTCTCTTGAAAAATTCTTGAAGAAGATTTGACTGTTCTGGACCTTAATGATAAAACTAAATAACCTGCTGTAAAAATTTCCAATTCTAGACATATTATAGAATTTGCTGCTATAGAACCCGAACCTATGGATGAACCTGAAATTTATAGTCCTACATTTACTAGATCAACTAGGATTCTAAAGAATCATCCTTTAGATGATGTTGTTAGTAATCTTGATATAGGGACACCGACTAGAGCTTCTCTAAGAAACCAGGCTGAACATCAATACATTCTTACACAGATAAAACCTAAAAATGTCAATGATGCTATCAATGATGAATTTTGGGTAATGGCTATGAAAAAATATTTAAATCAATTTGAAGGAAACAAATCCTGGGAATTCGTTGACATACCCAAGGATACATTGACAATTGTTACTAAATGGGTTTTTAGAAACAAAGTTGATGGATCTGGAAATATAAATAGAAACAAAGCTAGGCTAGTTACACAAGGATATAGTCAAGAGGATGGTATAGAATATGAGGAAACCTTTGCACCTGTAGCCAGATTAGAAGCCATTAGGATCTTACTTTCCTATGCTACTTATCTGAATTTTATGTTATATCAAATGGATTTCAAAAGTGATTTTCTAAATGGTTTTATAATTGAAGATTTTTTTGTCAAACAACCACCTGTATTTATGAATCCTCATTTTCAAAATCATGTTTTTAAACTTTCTAAAGCTTTATATGGTTTAATACAAGCTCCAAGATCTTGGTATGATAAGATTAGTAATTTTATTATCTCAAAAAGTTTTACTAAAGGGATTGATGATCCAAATAATTTTATTAAAAGAATTTATAAAGATGTTTTAATAGTAAAAATATATGTTGATGATATTATTTTTGGATATTCTAAACATTCCTTGTGTACTGATTTTTCAAAGAGTATGCAAAATGAACATGAAATGAGTTTTATGGGAGAACTTAAAAATTTTCTTGGATTTCAAGTTTTTCAAGATGAAAATTGTATTATTTTGAATCAAAGTAAACATAAAAAGGATATTTTAAAACATTTTGGTTTGGATAGTATTAAGGAAAGTGATACTCTTATGAGTACATTCTGTAAATTGGATGCAGATGAAGTTGGGAAACCAGTGGATCAGACCAATTACAGAGGTATGATTGGAAGATTACTTTACCTTACTTCTAGTCGACCAGATATTATGTTTATTGTATGTATGTGTGCTTGATTTCAAGCTAATCCAAACTAATCTCATTTTCTTGCTGTTAAAATAATTATTAAGTATCGTAAAACACTATAAAATTAGGATTGTTTTACCCAAATGGACAATCCTTTGAGTTAATGAGTTATGCTAATGCTAACTTTGTTGGTTGCAAGTTGGATAGAAAGAGCACATCTAGAACATGTCACTTATTAAGAAAATCCTTAGTATCTTGGTGTAGTAAAAGCAGAATTCTGTAGCTTTGTCCATTGCCGAAGCAGAGAATATTCTGCAGGTAGTTGCTGTGCGCAAATTCTGTGCATGAAACACACTCTTTTGGACTATTGATATGATTTTAAGCACGTTTCTATAAAATGTGACAACACTAGTGCAATAAATATTTCAAAGAACCATGTGTCTCATTCTAGAACCAAACACATTGATGTAAGGAACCATTTCATTAGATATCATTACCAAAATGGTGATATTAATCCTGAATTTATAGGTACTAAACATCAATTAGCTGACATTTTCACCAAACCGTTGAGTTCGAATAGGTTATGTTACATTAGGAATGAGTTAGGAATGATTAACCTTGATCGATGCTACCTCATCGATGTAACCTCACTGATGTAACCTCACCTATGATACCTCACCAATGTGGATACCTCACCGATGTGGATACCTCACCGATGTAATAACTCACCGATGTAACCTCACTGATAGACCTCACTGATAGAAATTATCACCGCTAAACCCTACTGATGAGTGCGCTGTTTTAAACTTCACTTCCACCAGAATCTGAAACATTTTTATTTTTTTTATTTTATGATTCCTAAATGATAAAAAAAATGTCCTAGATACTTCTCAATCCACTGCGCCTCAATTCCTTACCCTCAAACCTTAGCTCCTGAATCTCTCAATAACCCTAAATCCCTAAAATCAGAGATGGAAAAAATCAAACTTCCTACCATCAAGGATGACACTGATGAGCCGAAAGCAAAGAAGCAGAAGTCCGAGCTAGAAGCAAGTGGTAGGGTTGGTAGAACTAGGTCGGGTAGGCGACTAGTGAATCCTCATTTGCAGAATTGAGTTATTGTGATTGGAAAAGAGCTGTGTGTGGAATGGTTGATTCCTAGAAAGTTGTTAGTCCTCAAAATGCTGGAAGATCAAAAGTGGGTAGATTGCATCTCAAACAACAATGGCCCCTAATATCCGAAGCTTGTGAAATTTTTTTATGAGTTTGTAAGATTTCAGAAATCAGAAGATGAGAACTAAGTGACTTCTTTTTTGAATGGAAAGGAGATGTCTTTTTCATCTGTTTAGTGGGCTGAATTCTTTAAAGTTCCACATGAAGGTGTATCTGGATATGTCTCGAAATCTATGACACATACAATTGATATATTCGATTATGAGACTTCCTTGGAGGAGCTCACCGGTGATAGAAATCAATGACAAGTAGTAGCTGCTGAATTGTATGGAGAGAACATATTGCTGTTCAAATTTGATTATCATGTCTTAATACCAAGGAGAGGAGACTTTGAGAATTTAATATATCAGGATATCTATCTCCTGTATATCTTGAGGAATTGTGTAAAATATAATCTTTGCAGATTTCTGATGATTCAAATGGAAGATATGACAAGGACAAAATCAAAGACGGATGCCCTATTCTTTTCCAAGTTAATTTCAGTGATGATCAATGTGAATGGGATAGACGAGTATCCAGATGAGACAGTGGTAGTAAGGAATAGATTTTTTATCACAAGCATAGTGTGAAAATACATGAAGATAAATTGGAACCCATGTAGAGGAGGATGGGTTAATGATGACCAGAAGGTATATGATAAATTAAATCCTGTGAATCATCCTTCAAGACCTAAGGATGTGAGGGATCCAGGTCTAGGACCTGATGAAGAAGAACCTGAGTATACTGATGAGACTGAAGAAGAAGAAACTTATATGGATGAAGGAAGAGATCCGTACTTACCTCCAAGTCCTACTGCTAAAGTTGTATCTTCTAGAAAGGAAACCTTAGTAGGAGAAAAGACACATACGGACGAGGAAGACCAGCCAACCCCTGAGCATAAATAAGAAAAGAAGAATGAATCTGAAGCCTCTGTTTCTGTCTTCTTAAGTCTGAGTCCATTAATTGAAAGCTCAGTTATCCCTACTGAGGATGAAGTATAATAAATAGAAGAGTATGTACCTAATCCAGAGGACCCTCCTGCTATTGCAGAGAAAGAATTGATAGTAGAAGATTATTCTGAGGAAGAAAGACCCGATGAGAATTCCCTTACTGTACAAGAGAATGAATCCATTGATGGGGAGCATCAAATCAAGTTTCGATGTGTGTAACAGGCTGTTGAGATTGAGGAATAGTAAGAAGACCCATGTATTATGGTTTATGGATTAAACTTTCCTGATTCTAATAATGAGGCATCTCTAAATAGACCAAAAATCATTTATGATGTTGAGTCCGAATTGCTAACTAAAGATGTGGTTAGAATGCATGACCTGGATATTTTGAATAAAAAGCTTAAGGATAGTATTCTGGAAGAGACAAAGAAGATGGAAGCTTCACAAGTGTCATCAATCCAATCGATTCTGACTGACTCAGCGGCCAGCATAGAAACTGAAAGAGCACATGTTGTGATTTCTCATGCTGATCTAATCACCAGGGCTGACCTTGAATCCTTAATGGATGAGCTGCAGGAGTCCTTTAGTTATTTTGTTGTTGAGTTGAAGTATTTCTTTGTTCAAGAGATGAGTAATTTGTAAAATTATTTTCAACTCTCCCACGGTTGTAATTTGTCAACCTTTGTGGCAGAAATAGTGGAAGAAGTTACAAACTGCGAGACTCAAGTTTCTAGACTAGAAGCTGATGTTGAAGCTCTAAAGAAATCAGTTATCTATTTAGACTCTTACATGAGTTCAAAATCTCAATCAAACAAGGACTTAACCGTTGTCAAAAGTGTTGTAAGACAGATTATTTCAGTGTTTGATGGTTTTAAAACCTCTATGAAAGATCATGTTAAAACCCAGGATTCCCAAGTTCAAAATATTATCAGTGGGATGAGCAAAAACATAAAGGAAACTGTATCTTTATTTAATGGTTCTATTTATTCTAAACCCTCAGTGGATTTGAATCAGATTTGAGCTATGATAAAGGAGGCGCTTGGTTCAGCTTCAACCGGTGGCTCTGTGGACTCATCTGACCTGAGAAAAGTTGTGATTTCTACTTGAGATTCATCTAGAGAAATAATGAACATAGTCAAAGAATATACAAGAGAAGCTTCTGCCTCTCAGAAAGAAGTGAAAGATAATGTGGACTCCTATTTCCAAATGATTTACACCAAGCATCAACCCAACAATCACTTCAAACTTCTGTTGGAAAACTTGAAGTTACGTCCTGTTAATCAGGCCTTCAGAGAGCAAGTCAGCAAAATAATGGAATTGACTCTATCCTTGGACAAATTCATGGACAACATGGATGATTTTATATCTTCTATAGAGAGAGGAGGAAGAATAATTATGGATTTCAGAAATATTTTGCTGCCTTTCGTGCATGCCGATGCTAGGCTAATGATTATACCTCCAGATTTACCTGCCTCTACCTCTACTGTTTTTCCGGTTCAGATGACTCTGGCTCAAGACATTCGAATACTTACACCTATGATCACTCAAAGAACTCCTCAGTACCGACCAGGAATAGTTTCAGTCACTCAACCTCCTATGATCATTTCTGGAATTCCTAAGCCTTCACAACCATCCACCTAGTATGAATCCTCTTCTGAACCAAAGATAAAATCTCACATTGAGGATGTGGGTTGAATATGTGGCTAAGATGTTTTATTGGAATCCTTTGTGTTTTATTTTCGGTCTATGTACCTTTTTGCAACATATAATACATTTGACTTTCATTTATTTCTCATTGTGTTCCTTTTTCTCTTCATTGATTTCCACTTTTTGATTATCACAAAGGGGGAGAAATATTATCTAAGTATCAAAGGGGGAGAAATATTCTCAAAGGGGGAGCAATATTATTTAAGGAAGATCTACCATTCTTTGCCCCTTTGATATCATTGCATTTAATTCTACATATGATACATTATGTTCTATAACATAACGTTTTCTATGAGATAATTGCATTTAATGATATATCCTCTGATAAAACTACTCATTGTTTTAAAACTATAAATCATAAGTTGTGATTATCAAAAAGGTGGAGATTGTTGACCTCACCTATTTTGATATTCCCAATTAAGCTTTCATATAACCGTATAATCCCAATTAATGTTTATCTATATTCTAATTCGCTCAATCTATGATATTATATTATCACGATGATAATAATATTAATATAATCCTTGAAATATGTTAATCAATATTTATCTTTGTTTATATATGTTCTGAAGTAATTATATTCCAATCAGATATGTGTTTCAAAAAACAGATAAGTGTTAGTCACTGATCTGTATATAGCTACTGATACAGAGCTGTCGGTAATTGCTCTACCGATAGACTTAGTCTACCGATAGATAGAGTCACCAATAAGCTAAGTTCACCGATACATAGAGATCTGATATAGATTCACCGATAATCATAGAACAAGCTACTGATACAGAGAACAATAGAACAATTTTCCCGATAGTACAGAATAGAGCTAATGATCTGAATAAGTCTACCGATACAAATAATCACTGGAACTCACAAAGAGCGACGAATACAACGTAGAGCTACCGACAGACCAGAGCTACCGATAGACAATTTCACCGATAGAACAAGGTCACAGATGCAGATAACTAACAATAGAACATGTCTACCTAGATACTTATAGAGTAAGTCTACCGATAGAAGGAGCTACCGATATATACAGAGCTACCGATATAGTAAGTCTACTGATAGAAGGAGCTACCTATGTATACAGACCTACCGATACACAGAGTAAGAGCTACTGATATCAAGAGTTACTGATACCAAGAGCTATCGATGCAAAGATCTACCGAGACAAGTTCAAAGAGATACCGATGGAAGGGAACTGATACACAAAATTCACCATATAGGTCTACCAACAGAATGCTACTAATGATTGAACAACCAGTCAAACTCTATACTCTCAATACTATTTGTTTATTAAGATAATGGTTACATTTGATGTTTTTAATGTAGTTAATGTTATTTAATGATTCCTATTGGCAAGTCAGGGAATCAAACCTAGTACCCATGCCAAAGGTAATAATTCCCATTTTCAAAAGTTGAAATCTATAAAAGGGAAGATAAAGACCTAGCTGAAAGGAGAAGAAATAAGTGAACACGATCAAGGAACTAAGAAGGAAAACTAAGGGTGAAAAAAAATCTCAACAGCATTCAGACGTGGTGCATTAACACCATTATACATCCATACTCCAAGAACACTGGACATACGTGAAGCTACTCATTGTAATGGAGAACAGAAGCTTCATCTTGAGTGAAGAACTACAACAAACACTTCTTGCACTCATTCTGATAAGCTGAACCTAAAACCAAGGAAGAAAACGATACTCTGTTTTTTAGACCAAAACCATATAAGGACTCAGAAACTTTTATGACCAATCAAACAAGTCCATATATGCACTACCATTCACTAAAGCTCTTCTAAACTCACTCATACTTGTTTTAGAGATTCTCTCATTAGCATTTCGAGCAGTGTGTGTAACGTGTTTATTTTACACACACACTTTCTCCTGAGCTATGCTGCAGGATTCTCAAATCCTCATTCTAACTTTACAACTCGCTTTTATCCCACTGTGGATAGTGGTAGAGGTCAAGTATGACCTGGACACCTGTGAGCTGTGGTTTTTTCCCACATAGAATAGTGGAAGAGGTCTTTGGACCTAGATAGTATTGTACTGTTGTTTACCCTGATCCAGGGTGTGGATAAATTTATATAAATTGTTTGAGAGGACTAAGTCTCAGCATGGGAATGAACCTCTTGGTTACATCTGTTGTGAATTTTATCTTAATTCATAAGTATACTATATATGTTTCATATTCGGCTTCTATTACTTTGAAATATAAAACTATTTCAAAGTTACATTGATAGTTAAATTAGCAAGTGTTTATACTTATTTTAAACCAGTAAGTTAGTTTCAAAATAAAATTTAATCTTTAGATTAAATTTACTGAGACTTAATCAATATTTGAGATTCTAATTTAACATTTATACTCTGTATAAATTCTCTACAGTTTAACTTTTTTTAAATAGGGGGATTTTAATAGAAATATTTTTAACAAAAATTTTAAATGGAACTCAATTCACCCCCCCTCTTGAGTATCAACTCCGACCAATAGAGACCATTAACTAATGAAAAATAATTTGTTTTATGGATATTGATGAAATCTAAGAAGGACCAACATACACCTTATGATATCCCCTCTTTATTTAAAATTTAAAAAGGGAAAGATATCCCAAATAGAAATCCTCCACGGTGTAAGACTCTCCATGTTAGAAAAAATAGTTCATGAGACACCAACTATACATTGAGTCTATCATCCATCCAGTCCCATTCGTGGATAAGATGTGGACTTATAAACAACCATCCTTTTAAATGTAATCCCCAACAATTCCAACAAGTACCTTAACCCCATTAGTGGCATAGGGACATGATTAAACTACATGTAATCTAATTCTGGTCACATCACATGATTTTTTGAATCATTATTTTCAATTAATGTTTTTCATTTCAATATTTGTTTGTAATAATAAATAATAAATTTTTCCATATGTTACACACAACATTGAGTTAATCATGCATTACTTGAAATAATGAGTTTAAAAAGAATGTGAAAAACTATAAAAATATTATTATTTACTATTAATGTAATCACCATTACATTAGAATCATGTATATATATAGGATTAAATAAATTATTAAAATATATCGTCTACACACAGTTATAAATAATTAGTTTTTGAAAACTAATTTCATACGCAAAATGTGATTTAAATCACTAAATTAGTCAAATTTTTATTTAGATTATTGAAATTTTTATTTTATATATTCAATATAATTATTAAAAGCCATCTTATATATTTTATATACTAGAGAAAATAATAAATGTAATTATACAATTATATGTTCTATTTTTTCTAAAAATGATCTTTTCACCTTTGACACACAAAGTTTAAAATTTAATAGTTACAATTATGAAAATTCATTTTAACAAATAATATAATGTTTTTTATTATAAATATAAAAATCAACATACGGTTAATTTTTGGTATTTTTTTGAAAAGTATCATTTTCTTATGAATATTGGAAAGTAAAAATTTTTAATTGATAAGTATATTTTAGTAAATTTATTTTAAGAGTAAAATTGTTTTAAAAATAATTTTAAAATAAAAATTAGATCAATTATATATCCATAAATCCTATTAGGTCTTTAGAATCCATTTTATATTTAATTTTGATTTGAATAATTTGTAATCATTTGGCATTTTTCTTGTTAATAAAGTTTCCTCCCCATCGTATCTATGGGGTTTATTTGAAATTAAATTTTATTAAAAATATTGAATAGAATTTGAAAAAAATGGTTTTATGATATGGAATAATAATAATTTATATTTAATATTTAAGATCATCTAAAATTTTGAAAAGTATTATTAATGAAGCCAATAAAGATTATTTATCATGATTAAGGTATAAAATAGTATAGATGAAGGATATGATTGAATAAAGAGGGTTAAAAATATTCAAAATTATTTTTAAGCACAAATTTTATAGACATATTTTATCTTTATCAAATATATTTGATATAAGTTTCCATTATGGGATCCTTGTGACTTGAGAAAAATAGGGTTGTAATTCTTAATTTAAAAAATTATAAGTGTTCCACTCAACTTACTTATAAAATGTTTCCCATTATCCTCGCCTATTGACACATTAAAACCATTTATTTCAGCCATTAAATACAAAAATAAAATTCAAATTCCATACTCTCATACTAGAAGACTTATTTTTTGTATAATCTATCCTTGTAATTTATTTGGTGTAATCCAAAGTAGGAACACCAAAGAAAAGGTAACATTCATCAATGATCCTTTTTGTTATATTTATTCCTCCACCTCTATCAATAATTATAATACCATGATTAAATAATAGAAAATATATTTTCACTTAAATTAATTTTTTTTATGTTTAGATAATGTCCTCAAACTATCTTCACTTCCATCATATGGGTTACATTATCATCCTTCATTTGTATAGTGGACTACCACCTTACAAACACATGACATTCATTTTTTCATTACTTCCTATCATAGATGGAAAAAATGGGGGATTTCTCATTTATATATAATATTTATGATATTTTTATACTTCATGAATTTATATATCACACATGACTTCATGCTCTCCCTTTTGTCAAAATACAATAATGATCGTCACCTATACGAGGGACTACTACCTCTTGACGTGATGTTATTTTTTCATGCATTAGATCGAAGGTAATAAGGACAGATTAAATTATAATATGTGATATATATATCTATATAACAAAAAAATAATTCAAGAATGGTAATATATCATTTATTATTATTTTTCTCAATTTGACAGGAAAATTGATACAAAATTCATGCATATATACAATCCACCATCTCTATGAATGGTTTATTTCATTCTTCCATTATTAAATTTTATAAATTAATAAAAATACCAATATTTGAAATTTTATCTGATTTTAATATCATGGATAAAATTATTAAAATTGTGAAATCCAAAGCATATTATAATGACAAAAAATAACAAATCAAAACATATATGAAAAATAACATGATTATTACCCAATGTGTTACTTTAACATGTTATTATAACTGTATGAGTAATAAAATATATAAGAAAATCATATAAAACATGATATATATATATATCTATAATATATGTATAATTAAAATATATTTATTATATATTAGGTTTTAAACTGTACGATGAAATTCAAAACATAAGGTAAGGGATTTATAATCACTTTTATTTCATGGAGACATATCAAAATTCACTACTAATTTATTTTGTGTGGTGATTATACTTCCCAATATAAATTTTATATTAGGAATATGTTTATTTTAAGGATATTCAATGTTTCATGTTATGTTATTCTTTATTGGGGCTCACACATTAAAATATTACTAATCTTTAATGGATTTATATCTCTTTTTTATTTTCTGTGTGATACAAGCCATATTAACCATGTTATGAAGTCTATATTTATTTAATTAATATATATTATAATTAATAACCAATTTTTTTGTTACATTAATATATATTTTAGAATAACTTTTTCATGAGGTTTATAGTTCAAATGTTACCAATGTGGTAATGTATTTTTTGTCTCATATTTTCTTATTTGGGACATATGTTATGTTATGAACCTTTATTATTTTATAAAAGATTTATAAGAAACACATAGACATGTTACATCATGAATATCATAGTTTTCATTATTTTCTATATTTTATTTAATTTAATTCTTCACTAGGTCATACTTGTTTGATCAATTGAAATATAGATATGATACTGATTTTAGTATCAAACTGTGGTGTAGATACTAAATATACAAGAGGGGGGAGGTGAATTGTATACTTAAAAATCCTTAAGGAAATTTTGAATAAACAAAATTCATAACACCTTTATGATTTATTAATTTTCTGGATTCTGGAAAAGTTATTCCAAAAAAGAGATTCCAAAAATGAAACTTAACAAAAGTTTACGATGACTAAGATTATACCTTAAAGCGTATAGAATCCTATTTAAATATAGTATATGTATAAGGAAGTATAAGATAGTTATGATTTTCTCAACAACCAATATTACAGTGGAAAACAAAATTGAAACACTACAAGTAACAAGTAGTATATCTTTTAACCCAAAGAGAAGGGTATCCAACAACCTTGGATAAAGGTCCCTTGATTTATACTTTCAAGAAAGTATGTCTTACCCAAACCCAGGTAAAAACTAAATCCAAAGATCAGTATCTATCTTGATATCATCGCAAGCCCTCTATTTGTAAGGAAATCAGCACCTCTGACTTCATAGCCCGAAGTCTCTAATTTAAAGGAAATCGCACCTCTTCACAAAGCAATTCTGCATGAAGTATTGTTTGAACAAGCCGTTCAAACACTTTTTCATGAAGCCTGAGATTTTATAAGATCCTCTCTCTCTAGAAATCGCTTCCACAACATGTATGTAAGTTCTGCCAAAATTTGGTTTCCCAATGTTAAAGTATTGGGCTCATTCAAATGAGCTCCTATTTATAGGCACTACTCCAACAGTTGGATCCGTCCTCCAATGGTCATATATTTTTTGAATTTCAGAGGGACTTGTACACATGTCACTCAAACATTGGTTAGTTAGTAACTAACTGCATGAAATTGTTTTATAACCAAAATATGAGTGAACAAAAATATGGTCACTTAAGAAAATTCATTTTTCGGAGTGTAAGAATAAATGAAAGTTCAAAGTCTAACCAAAAACTATTTTTAGTCTGTAATACATGTATATTTGGATTCTATTTATCAGAATAATTTTGAGTTATAATTATATATAATTACAGAGTCTGAATTTCAATGAAATTCGGATTCTTCAAATCGGTAGAATTCTGAGTCTGAGTTCATAAGAGTTTGGAGTCTTAACATACAAAAGTTCAGAGTCTAAATTCATAAGGGTTCAGAGTCTAATCATACAATGTTCAGAGTCTGAATTCATTAGAGTTCGGTGTCTAAACTTACAAATGTTTAGAGTCTGAATTCAATGGTGTTTGGAGTCTAAACTTACAATGTTTGAAGTCTGAATTCCGAGACCCCGAAGTCCAAACTCAGAAGAGTTTGGAGTCTAAATTTAGAGAACTCGGAGTCAAAACTCAGAAGAGTTCGGAGTCTGAATTTAGAGAACTCATAGTGATAACTCATAAGATTCCAGAGTCTGAATTCAGAGAAATCGGAGTTAGAACTCAAAATGTTCGGAACATAAAATTGGATCCTAAAAACAGAATGCTCTATATCTTAGTATATATATGACTCCGAGGATTTGTATACGAAGCCGAATTTTTTACTTAGAGGAAAAATGATCAATGAAAAACATGTTAAGGATAAATTTCCTTGACATAGGGTAAAATAAAGTTTTTCTTAAGATAAGGTGTTTGTGATTTTAAAAACATAAAGAAATGGTAAAGTCATAAGGATAACTTATTGACTCAATGATCTCCCCAAACATGAAGGAATGGAAATGTAATAAGGAAACCTTATTGACACAATAATATCCCCCTTTTTGGAAAGCACACACATCCTTATGAAAAAGAATATAAGGACATAGAAAATATTTTTCTAGACTTTCAAAATAAAACTTATCCCCATTAACATATGGTAAAAGATGAATATGACTAACTCCCCCTTAGGATTTTCACCACTAAGGATCGTATTCTACATTTCCGGAATTATAATGTTCATTATCTTGAATAAAACAATATTTTTAACTAAAACTCCCACTTAGATGAACACTCCCCCTTACTCAGATAAATTTCTTCATTACATAGAATTCTTCTTCCTTTCATCCCCTTTGTGATTTCTGAAAAGAAATTTGAGGGAATGGAAAAAAACTATTTGGTGCATAAAATATAATTACAAAACATCCAAAAGAGAAGGAACCAAAAATTCATTATTATAGGGAAAAAATTTACACATAAAGGAATACAACATAATTCGGATTTAAGCAAGACCGTCCTTCCTTTTACTTGGGACTCAGGTTTTTAACTATTTTCTTCAGCTTCTTGAGATCCTTATAATCTTCATCTACCCTTTTAAGAAGATGTTCCCGATCCACATATTTTTTCTCTAAATCATTGATTCTATCATCCTGTACCTTGAGAACTTCTGTCTAAGCCTTTAATACTTCTTACTTCTTGAAAACCTTTTCATCAATCTCAATCTGAAGATCTATTTCTCTCTTCTATCTTTGAGCTATTGAATAAAACATTCCATTCAAATCATTTACTTCTTGAATCTGAGAATTCTGTTCAGAGTCATCTTTTCATAAAACATAGTGGTGAGATCCTTGATCTTACCATCTTCAATGTCAAAAGACTCCTTAACACCATCTTGTAACTCATAAAGTTCTCTCATGTCTTCACCTGTCTTTATTGACCAGCTAACCATTTCCTTACAAGACCTCTTGTGGGCATCGTAGTTAATGAAAAAATTCTTCAAATCAACCTCAACATTTACACACTTATCCATCACCACTGATACTGAATCCAATTTTTGGTTCAAGGTGTGTCAAAGAATTTTACATCTCCAATCAATGCTTGGAAAAATCGGAATGGTCCCAAAAAGCTTATTCAACGATTGAAGAATGAAATCATTTCCATGGGATGAGGATTTCGAATCTGAAACTTTTCTTGGTGATCAATCTTTCTCTACCTCAGAAAGATTCCACTTTGAAGATCCACCAGCTTCCTTCTTCTTCACAACGACTTTAGTAGGTTTATCAACAACAACGTTTTTACAATTATCGTTTTTTCAGAATAGCTTCCTCATATAGAGATTTATGTTCACTGTCAGCCAACTGAAATTTTTTATCTTCATCTATATCTTCTATCACAGCTCTTTCCTCGGCAGCCTATGGGTGTATGAAATCATGATTATAACTTTCTTCCTCAGAGAGTTTATTCACTTCATCTTTTTCCTTGTCATCTTCTCCTTTCTCATCTTTCCCAAGTGTAGCCAACTTTGAAGAATCATCTTGAGATGTTTGGATTGAAAGCTTCTCGGATGGACTTTCCTTCTCAAGGAAATATTCAACTTGCTTAATCAAATATGCTGTGTTACCACTAATTTCGACTTCTTCTTCAACTCCTTAAAAAACATATTTTTCATCTACAATATTTTCTCGGATCTTTCATGGAGTGATAAATTTCTTACCCAGAGTCTCAGGTAATTCTTCTACCAAGAACGATTCTGGTACTGGAATGATCTCTAATGCTTTCTCAGTATCCCTTAGAAGGGATTAAAATATCTCAACCTCAGTCATCTTCTTCATTAACTTCTTTTCCTTATCTTTCTTTTCAACCTCATCAGTTGTATTCTTTTTTAAGGCTTTTTCATCAGTAGGATCAAACCAAAACTTGACTCCCATGATTTTTTATTTTTCTTACCTTCCCTCCACATTGCTACAACATTGTTAGGATATTATTTTTTCTTCTTAGGTTTTGGAGGTGCGGATTGAGATTATTTAGCTTTTGGGGATTTTTCTTCTTATACTACTTCCTTTAAATTTATCTTCTTTCCAACCTTTTTCGATGGTTCAACCACGTCGTGTTTTTTCAGAACAGATTCGGTTTTTTCAGTTAGGTAATAAAATTCTATTGAGTTTGTAGAAAAACCAATGTTAATCATCTTTAGGGTATAATCATTGACTAGAATGACTTTAAAATTTATTAGCTTTGAGATACACAGAATTTTAAATGATTCTAAGCACTGGTCAATTAGCTTAGAAATAATTGCCGGATACATGATTATCTGAGCATTAATGTTTCTAGTCTTAATATTATCAATCATAATGAGAATATGCTTAACTAGTTTGATCTTCCTTTGGTTCACCAGGAAATCCAAAATATACATGTCACTCTTCTCCAATCTGTCCTTGTCCTCTTTCCACGGAATTATGAAACCCTAAACCCATAATCCGAGAATCCGTTGATATGTAGACAAGTGGGTGATCTTAGAAATCTATACATCAGAGAGTCCAAGATATTCCATATCCTTCTCCTTAACAAAACATCCTTCGACATCTGGAAACATATGAGAATAGAACACCGCACCCCCTTCGTATAGAATACCAACCAAACAAGCTGTCTAAGTATATGAAAGATCATAAGTCTTTCCATAGCTCTTGAGAAAAAACTTCTCTCTTCATTATTCTTTAATGAAACTAACTGATTCAGAGAATTCAACTAGTAAGTCCGGATATACTAAATCTTGAGCCCCTAAAATCGATATGCAAACACTCTTCCATCCATTCTGCTTAATGTTCTCTGAGATTATAGAATCATACTTGTTGAAGAAGTTTAGATTCACCAACCTTTTTCTATAGACCTGCCACTCTGAGATTGTCTTGACAGTAGACATATCTTTCTGAGAGGATTCTTCTACAGACATTCATAATTGAGAAACCCTTGATAATCCAAAATGAGCTTATGTAGAAGGGAAGAACTTCAGAACATGAGAGCTTGAGATTCAATGTGTCACAACCATCAGGGGGTCCTTTATATAGGTGTTTGATACGACGGTTCATCTTTGAAACTCAATATAGTGGCTGAAAATCCTCTTGATCAGATCCGACAGTTGACATTATAGATGAATGGAAATCATGGATCTGATCTTTTGAGATTCTATAATAATATCATTTGGATTTAAGAAAAGAGAATCCAAAAAATTTAAAAAAAAGAAACTACCAATAATTAAAGGATGATTACGAGAACTCAGGAAAGAATCATAACATTCTAATTTCTAGGAAGATTATTTTTATTGAGGAAAATTCTTCTTGAAGAACTTTAGATTATGAAAAATTTTGATTACGAAAAAATATTTGAAAATGAAAAACTCCATTACCAAAAATTTGAGTACGAAAATCCTCATTATGAAAATATTATGTACAAAAATCATTATTATGAAAATTTGGAGTTTGAATATCTCTATTATGAAAATTATGAGTATGAAAATCTTCATTACGAAAATTTTAAGTATGAAAATCTCCACTACAAAAATTTGGTAAAATCTGACTATGAAAATTTCCATTACGAAAGATTTGAAAAATATGAGTATGATAATTTCATTATGAATGATTTGAAAAATCTGGCTATCAAAATATCATTACGAAAGATTTGTAAAATCTGGCTATGAAAATTTCATTATGTAAGATTTGAAAAATCTAACAAGTAAATGTACTCCCCCTATGAAAAGGAGTTTATTATTGTATGGAGATTGGTTTGAACAAAAAGGTAACCACAAATATTACCTTATGGTTATCATTCCTAACATCTGTTTAATGTATTCAAATATATCAAAGGTTAATTATTTTGTGAAAATATCTACAAGTTGATGTTGTGTTCCGATAAATTGAAGAAAGATATCACCTTTTTGTGTGTAATCCTTTAGAAAGTGATGCCTAATGTATTTGGGTTTTTTCAAGAGAGTGATGTGTAGGGTTTTTACTTAGGTAAATAGAAGTAGTATTATCATATAAAATTTTTGTTTTGGTAAAACTCATACCATAGTCTGTTAGTGTGTGTTGCATCCAAAACACTCAAACACAACAACTTCCAGCTGCTACATATTCGGCTTCAGCAGTGGAAAGTGATACTAAGTGTTGCATTTTTCATGACTAAGAAACTAATGAATCAACTAAGAAATGAAAAGTTCTAGATGTACTCTTTCTATCCATTCTACATCTACCAAAGTCAGCATCTGAAAAACCTTTTTTGAAAAAAAAATTATTTCCAGAAGTATAAAAGAGTCCTAAATTCAAGGTTCCCTTTATGTAGTGAATTTTTTTCAATGCCTTTATATTTGATTCCTTATGATTGGATGGATATCTTGCACATAATCATACTGAAAACATTATGTCTAGACGACTAGCTGTCAATTAATGTAAACTTTCTATCATACCTCTCTAATATGTTTGATCTACTCATATCCAAGATTCATCAAGATAAAGTGTGTTTGAGGAACCAATGGGAGTACTAATACTCATAGTGTTGTCATATCCATACTTTAGAAGAATATATTTTATATACTTATGGTGGGATATATAGATTCCTTCTGGTTTTTGAGAAATTTGAAGACCAAGGAAAAATGTTAACTCACCCATCATACTCATTTTAAAATCAGATTTTATTAGATCCGCAAAGGTATCAGTTAATGATTTCTGAGTTGAACAATATTTTATGTCATCAATATAAATTTGAACGATCAAAACATTTTTCTTATCTTTCCTTATAGAAATATTTAGATCTGAATTTCCATTAACATAATTATTTTCAATCTGAAATCCATATAGCCAATCATACCATGCTCAATGCGATTTCTTAAGTGCATACAATGCTTTGGTATTTTTATAAACATGTTTTGTATAATTTTTATCTTCAAAATTAGGAGGTTTTTCAAAAAAAAAACATCCTCTTTTCCAAAACCATTATGGAAAGCACATTTCACATCCATTTGAAAAAGTTTGAAATTAAAGAATGCTACAAAGGAATGTAGAATATGAATAGATTCAAGTCTAGCTAATGAGGCATAGGTTTATTCATAGTCTATTCCTTCTTGTTGATTATATCCTTTAACAAATAATCTAGATTTATTTCCTAGAATTATTAAATTCTCATCACAATTATTTCTGAAGACCCATTTTAATCCAATTACAGAAGTATCCTTTGGTCTTTTAACCAAGGTCTAGACTTTATTCCTTTCAAATTCATTTATATCATCTTCCATAGCTTTTATCCAATCATCATCACCTAAAGCTTCATCAGTGATTTTTTTTGTTCTAATTGGGAAAATAGTGTTAGATACTCTACTTCATTCCATAAGAAACATCTATTCCTTACAGGTTGATTTACGCCACCAATGATACTATCACTATTCTGATTATTAAGAAACTACTAATTTGGGTTTTGTAAAACCTGTTCATCAACATAGGGTAGGAAATCTTCTGGGGTAAATGCTTCAAAAACATCTTCATGGAAATTTTCCTTATCCGAAGGATCTTATTAAAAAAGTTGATAATAAGTTTTTGAAAACACATCTAAAGATGTTGGTTGGGGTTGTTTATTAACAAAAGGATCGGTTTCATCAAATTTGACATGCATTTTCTTTTCAACAATACATGTTTTTTATTGAAAACTCTATAAGCCTTAAAAGTTGTCGAGTATCCTAAGAAAATTCCATCATCAGATTTTGGTGTGAATTTTTGTAAGTTTGATTTAGTATTTAAAATGGATACATTTCAACCAAAATCCTTGAAGTACGAAATTCTAGGTTTTCTATCATTCCATAACTCATAAGGATTTTTATTATGAAAATGTCTAATCCAAAAACGATTTATAGTATAACAAGCAGTACTTATAGCTTCAAACAAAAAATGTTTGGCTATAGAATATTCACTCTACATGGTTCTTGTCATCTCTTGAAAACTTCTATTTCTTATTTCAACAACACCATTCTGTTGAGGTGTTCTTGGTGGTGAGAAGTTTTGAGTAATGATTTTCTACTAAAAAATGTTTCAAAAATAGAATTCTGAAATTCGTTTCCATGATCATTATGAATAGTTATCAAAGAAATGTTTTTCTCATTTATAAATTGGGCTCTAACACATTTGATATAAGAAAAAGTATCAGGTTTCATTGCTATAAAATAGACCCACGTAAATCTAGTGTAATTATCAACTAAGACAAATACATAATATTTTCCTCCAATGCTTCTAGTTTGTGTTGGTTCAAAAAGATCCATATACACTAACTGTAATGCATCAGTGGTTGAGACCTCATCGAATGATTTAAAATATGTTTTGTGTTTCTTTCCATATTGAATACTATAAATATTTTTGAAGAATCAAATCTAAGATCGGGTATATCTGTAACTAATTTTTTCATAGAGAAATTTCATAGGTTCCTAAGCTTACAATGTACTAACCCTCTATGAAATAATAAATAATGGTCTTCCATTGCACTAAGTCATGGTAGGTCTTGGATATTAAGGTCTCCTATGTTTTGTTATAAATATCATCTTGCCTATTGGCAGACAAAACAAACTCTTCCTTTGAATTGTGTACTAAGAACTTGTCATTCCAAAAATTTACAAGATAACCTTCATCACATAATTTTCATATGCTAATGAGGTTGTGCTTATGTCCCTTGAAAAATAAAACTTTCGAAATCAATGTTTTTCCAAGAATAATGATGTTACCTACACCAATAATTTCTCCCTTAGCATTATCTTTGAAAGTTACTTTTCCTCCTTTAGTCTTGATAATATTTTCAAAGAAGTTTTTTACACCAGTTATATGTTAGGAACATCCACTATCTATGTACCAAGTATTGATGTTGGTACATCCTTTATTTTCCTGAAAATAAGAATGTTAGACTTTTAGAATCCAAACTATGTTGGATCTGGAACTGTTAGACAATAAAATTTTGGGAATAAATAATTTTTTTTAAAAAATAAGATTTATGAAACCCAAGATATTGAACATTTTTCAAAGTCATTTTTTCTTCCAATGCCCACCACTTTGAAATTTAGTACAAATGGGATCTCTATGAAATAAAATAGTTTTTTTTTTGAAAACAGGTTTTCTGTGATTATAACATACTCTAGTAGTATTTCCTTGATGTTTGATTTAAGAATACATCTTCTAAAAATTTTATTTACCATAGGAAAATTATGAAGGATGTTTCTTAAGAGAATATATTTCATATTTTAGTTTTATGACTAAATTCTTATCCTCAGGAATTATTTCCTTGGAGTTAAATTTTTCCTCAAAATCATTTATTTTTAAAATAACATTCTTAAGATCTTTAGAATGTTTTTCCTTTTAAGAATTTACTTCCTTAAGTTCTTTATAACGTTTTTCTAGAATCTCATCCTTATCTTTATGATCTCTCGAGAGGTCTGAACTATCTTTTTTAAGAACTTTTTCCCTAGTATTTTCCTTGTCTAGTTTCTTAAAAAAATTACAATTTTTTTCTTCTAAAAACATGGAAAATCTAGATACTTATTCATATAAATGTATTTCTTCATTTTCTGAAGATGAAGTATCATTATTAGAAGTAATATCTTAAGAATAGAAATTCTTATCATGACATAAATATTTTAAATCCTTGATAGAGTATACCTTGTCCATAAGACATGTATTTGGGAAAGAAGTAGTAGCAATGAATCAAATATTTTTCTATGCTGAGGATTCATATTCAGAAGATTCACTTCTCGAAGAGTCTCCTTAGCTAGCACTCAAAGTTCCATTTTCTTTAAGACTTTTCTTGTGTATTAAATGATAGAACATCATATTGGTTCTCCTTGAATTTCTTTCCTTCATTTCCTTCTTTTAAAATAAAGGGTAATCAGGTCTGATATGACCTGTTCTTCTACATTCATAACAAGTAACTTCCCCATCTTTCTTATATTTGTAGTCTCTCTTCTTAAACTTATTTTGATAGTTATTCTGAGATATTATCTTGTTCATTATCTGAGAACGATTAGCTAATTCCTTCTCAGACATTTCTTTATCACTAGATTCTAACTAAATAGTGACCCTCTTTGAATTTGATCTAGTAACTATTTCTGGAGTCCTGACTTTCATATGTTTTGAAGTAGTTGTAAAAGAAACTCCTCTCTTACCATTCTTCTTTTTAACATTATCAGCATCTCTCTTCATTATAGTCTCATGCTGAAGAAAATTTCCAATCTGCTCATCTATGGAAATCTGGGTGGCTTTCCTGTTCTCATCAATTGTTGTCCTCTTGGACTCCCACTCATTTGGAATGATGTCTATAATCTCATCTACAAGGGATTCATGAAACAAACCTTTTTTTCCCATAGACTGTAATCTATTCACAATAGTGACAAACCTTTGGTGAACTTTTCTTATAGGTTCTACATTAAGAAAGCTAAATACATGGGTTTCATCTCTAAATATAGCTCTTATAGTCTCTATATCATTAGATATACCAAAATGTGTAACCTCAAGTTTTTTCCAGATAATATTTGTAGCTTCACATGATGATATTTGACTATATATGTTCCTAGTCATGGAATATAACAATGTATTTCTGACTCTATAATTTTCTTGACATTCTGATTTCTCTTCATTAGAAAATGTTCTTAATTCCTAATTACGAATCTTATAGTCTCTTATCAGTATCATGTAGTTATCAAATACATTGTTAATAAAAAAGTCTTCATCCTATCTCTATATTACTCATAATCACTTACTTCAAAAATATGAGGTCTAATAGGATTTAGATTGTCGATAAAACTATCATTTAAAACTTTCTTATTAAGGAAAATACATTAACACCAACTTGATAGTAATAAATGCTTGTAAACATGAAAAAAATATCCTAAGAAAAAAATAAAACTAGAGTATCTCTATGCAAAATATGAATCCGAACATTATGAGTCTGAAAATATGACTTTGAAAAAGGGAAGAATAAGATTTCTCTTTTGAATCTAATTGTCAGATTAATTCAGATTTAACCAACCCTCTGATACCAATTGTTGGATCGATTGTAAGATAGATATGATAATGATTTTAGTATCAAACTATGGTGTAGACACTCAATATTCAAGGGGGAGGGGGGTTAATTGTTTACTTACAAATTCCTTAAGGAAAGTTTGTATAAACAAAATTCACAAAACCTCTACGTTCTAATAATTTTCTTGATTCCGGAAAAGTGATCCCAGAAAAGAGATTCCAGAAATGAATCTTATCCAAATTTTACAACAACTAAGATTTTACAATAAAGCATATAGAATCCTATTTAAATAGTGTACAAGTATAAGAAAATATAAGATAGTTATACTTTCCTCAACAACCAAAATTATAGTGGAAAAAAAAATTGAAACACAAAAACTGACAAGTAGTAAATATTCTATCCAAAAGATAAGGGTATCCAACAACCTTGGATAAAGGTCCCTTGATTTATACTTTTATGAAAGTCTATCTTACCGAAACACAGGTAAGCCCTTAATCTGATGATCGGTATCAGTTTTTATATCCTCGTAAGCCCTTGATTTGTAAGGAAATAAACACCTCTGACTTCACAACATGAAGTCTGTACTTTTAAGTATATCACACATCTACAGAAAGCAATTCTTCATGAAGAAAAGTTTGAACAAGTCATTCGAACTTTCTTCATGAATCCTGATTGTTTATAAGAGCTTATATCTCTAGAAATCACTTCAAAAGAATGTAAGTATGTTCTCCCAAAATTTGGTCTGCAAAAGCTAATGTCCTGAGCTAATTCAAATGAGCTTCAATTTATAGGCACAGCTTCAACGGTCTACTCCCTCCTCCAATGTCCATATTGTACCTTGAATTTCAGAGGGTTCTGTACAAGTTTCACTCAAACAATGGTTAGTTAGTAACTGAATGCATGAAATCGTTTTATTACAAAGACAATAGTAATCAAAATTTTAATTAATTAATAAAATTAATTTTTCAGAGTGTAAGAAAAAAATGAACGTTTAGAGTCTAGCCAATAACTATTAATAGTCTATAATACCTATATATTCGGATTCTGTTTATCAGAAGAATTCAGAGTTAGTGTTCTATAGAATTTTGGAGTATGAATTTCAAGGAAATTTAGAGTCTTGAATTTATTACAATTCAGAGTCTTAATTTATTAGAGTTCATAGTTTGAAATTAAAAAAGTTTAGAATCTGAATTCATAACATTTTAGAGTCTAAACTTACAAGGTTCAAAGTCTGAATTC
This sequence comes from Viscum album, assembly GCA_963277665.1. NCBI lineage: Eukaryota > Viridiplantae > Streptophyta > Magnoliopsida > Santalales > Viscaceae > Viscum > Viscum album. The sequence goes on from OY728144.1 coordinate 213,435,637, forward strand.
ATAAGAGTTCGAAGTCTAAACATAAAAAAGTTCAGAATCTTAATTCACAATAGTTCATAGTCTGAACTTACAACGTTCGAAGTCTGAATTCAGATAACTCAGAGACAGAACTAAGAATAGATTGGAGTCTGAATTTTGATAACTTAGAGTCAGAACTTAGAAGAGTTCGAAGTCTAAATTTAGAGAACTCAGATTCATATCTCATAAGAGTTTAGAGTCTGAATTTAGATAACTTAGAGTCAGAACTCAGAATTTTCGGAACCCGAATTTGGTTCCTGAAAATGGAATTATTTATATCTAAGTATATATATTATTCAGATTTTTTGGATACGAAGCCGAATTTTATACTTATAGAAAAAATTAACTGTAAAAATCATGGTATGGATAAATTTCCTTGGGGAAAGAATGTTTCCTTATGAATGTAAAACATTGGGTAAAATGAAATTTTCTTTAAGATAAGATGTTTGTGATTTTCATAACATGAAGAAATGGTAAAGTCATAAGGAAAAATTATTGACTCAACAATCTCCCTATACATGAAGGAAGGGAAAAGTCATAAGGAAACCTTATTGACATAACATTAATATTGAATTATTCCAATGCTATAATGTTTTTATGATATAATATAATTGTTCTTATGGATTTCTCATAATTATGTTTCCAAATATAGAATAGTATGATCCAAAACTTATTAAACTCGTGTATTTTCTTATAATATAGAAATTCATGATGTATTCAATTAAAATTACCATTTTTTCACTCTTTGATACTGAAATTTATTCAGAAAATGTGTCCAATGAAATCTAACTATATTTCTATCTTCGGATGGAAATCTAATTTCTTCCAAATATAATTTTTCTAAAAACATTTTAAAAAATTATTTAATATTTTATTTTATTCTTTTAATGGAATTTTCATCCATTTTTGAATTTTTACAAATTTTATTGATAGAGATGTTCATGTAGTTTTCCATAAAAATTCGTATTTGGGATTCACCAAAAATGTGAAATTTATCATTATTTTAACATGTATGACATGACCCAAACATCACGTCACCCTAAAGAGTTTTTTCATGGATACTTCCATTAATGTATTTAGTTGTTATAATCAAATAAAACAGGGTTCAAAAATAAATATGTTTTAAAAATATATGTTTATACGGGGAAAGAATATTTTACACATGAAATGTTTTAAATGAATTCAAATATTTATTTATCAGAGTTATTGTTTATTTTAAATGATATTTCTTCTCAAAAGGTTATATAGTTGTAAAAAAAATATTAAACAAAAGATATTTTCATATTTTTTTATTATATTTCAAAATCATTATGCATCTTATATAACATACTTTGATTTTTTCAATGATTTTCTGGGGAAATGAACTAAGGATACCATTCTTATTAAATTTCATAATGATTTATAATGAAAATATATTTTTAAAATAAATTATTATTCCATAGTTCATTAAAGGATAGAATTATTATGAGATTATATTTATTTCATGTGTTATTATATGATTAAATGATTAAATAATTAAATGATTATTTAACCATTATCTTTTCTATAGGTTTTGATATGATGAAATGTTTTTTAAAATCAGTTCATATCATGGTTTATGATATGGTGAATGTTCTATGAACTTTTGGAACACATATTTATGATATTCACTATATGTAGTACATGAACCATGTCTCTCTCTAATTTATTGGTTAATGATAATTGTTTTTTGATATCAAAGGTTTAATGGGTGGTTAGGACAATATAAAAAATAAGGGCATTTATGTGGCTATCACAAGCCTAAAAAATTTGGTATATTGGTGGTTATCCAAAGACTGAAGTAGGTATAGAGGTTGTAAAAATAATCATAAGATATTATGAATTTCAATGTAGGTATCCATGACATATGATCTTATATTCTAATGTGTATACCAAAAATCTATTTCTTTTTTCAGTATAATTTTCCGATGCCTCATTTTCATTTATTTCCTTATTATTCATATCTTATAAAAGATGAATATTTATTCAATGACTGTAGATTATGATCTTTGAAATGTCTTTTATGGTTTTCAAATTTTATCCTCATGTTCTTATACCATTATGTTCATGTTAGTCTTATTTATCCTCCATTAATTTCCTTATGAATAATTTGAGCTCACCCTTTATTATTTTTTATTTAACCATGTTATGAAGAAATGATTTATGTATGAGTACTAGAAGGGATGATCCTTATGGGGGACATTGAATATAATTTAGGAATTAAAAATAATGTGTTCAATGTTTCCAAAGGCACTGGACTATTATAATCCTCAATCATGTGTTTATGTAATGTAATGAATATTCATATAAAAATATGAAATATCCATATTTAAAAATCAAGGGTCTCTATAGATGTTATAAGAGGGTAGGTTTTTCAAAAATATATAAACTATGATAAAAAAAATTACTGAGATCCCTATGGATATTTACTAAAATATATCTAGGTATATCTCCTTAGATAACTCTAAGGATGAGATAAATGTTTATGAAAAAGTCCATGATTTTTTTAAATGAAAGAGAAAGTGGTTAATTTGATATTTAATCACTATTTTAATTTTGGAAGTTGATGTGGATTTGGTATAAATGCACCTAGGGGTAAAAACTCCAAAAAAGGGTGCATTGAACTGGACTAGATCATCACATGGTGTATGAAAATGATCCTTTTTGCAGTTTTGGTTTGACAGTCCATATGGGTGTTCTTTGGAAATTCAAAAAATCTTCACAAACCATAATAATGTATTTAAATAGATAATAACATTAAATTAACTAGTTAAATATAATGTGATATATATATAAATGAATGTGTCATGATTTATACATCTTATAATATATTTTTCAGGATTATGTGGCTCTCCACTAAGAGTTGTGTTGCTTTCACTATGCTGTTTTTTATTTTATTCAATCTTGAGTACCCGATAGAACTATGATAATAATAAATGTGATAGAAAATGTATTGAAGAGAATCCAGGAGGTATGATTACTGGAGTGAATACAAATGTGATCATTCCTAATAAATTTTCATGTTATATGATTAACAATGTGAACCTCAACCAACTCTTGGAATCACCAATGTATAGAATGATATTGTTCATTGAATGTTTTGTTAATGGAGACCGTGGAGGAAAAAAGATCAAGTTTATTATACATAATTATTATGGAAAGAATCAGTCCAGTTAATGGCTCAATGAAATGAGAATATATCCTATGTATGGAGAAGAAGGATTTAATGTAAAACATTTCAATGTAAAAAAATAAATTTTTTAGTTAATGTAATGGATGTGAGTATTTCTCTCCATATTTGTTTAAGTTGGCGTGTGTTTTGACTTTGTAATGTATGTGAACTATTATAATTGATATCATATAGGGAAATATCATAAAGAGAATCATCATGGTTGTATGAGTAATTGTTTTACTAATAAGGATTAAATGACTATGGATGATATATGAAATGAAAGAGGTATTAAGGAGTAAGATGATGAAGCCAAATTATTGGATAAAGAATAATTTTTTATTATTATGGTATTTATGCATTATATTTTAAGAATAATGATATATATATGGATTTTTCAATATATGTTTCTTATTATTGATTTGAATGAATATGCAGAATTGTATAGATGAAAAAAATGTGACATAATAGAAAGTTGGTATTCATAGAAAACAAATTACTAAGGTATTGATAAACCTTACTATGTTTCTGATAATGATATTGGGAAATTGAGATTATTGATAGGAATAATGTAAATTAAATAGTATTGACGACCACAACATTGATTAATGATTTTTATAAAATGTTTCTATTGAAATCGTTGATTAAGATTACAACATTACTATATTTATGGAATGTATTCAATAATATGTGGTTTAATTCAAGAAATATGTAATATTTTATGTATCCAAAATCATTTTATTATAATTTAGTGTATTAGTTTGTTTCAAGAGAATACATGATGAACGTATTAAAACATTTTTTTGTGACAGTTGATATGTACTTATTTTTTTAGTGGATTAATAACAAGTTCAATTTTGAAATTTAGTGGCATTCTTTTAACAGAATTGGATTTTAATATTTTGGATGGGTTATAAGGATAACCATTTACGGAATGACTGGAGTTTAAAATTATTAATTAGTAATAATAAAAATGTTCATATTAATATTATATAATATGATATGAAATTCAAATTGGTTGAAGCCTAACTATAGGATGAATTACTCTTATGTTAAAAATAAAAGCTAATACCTAGGTATATCGATCGCTTTGAAATTGTTTATCATATTGGGATGGTAACATATATTATATTAATTTTACCAAACCTCTTTTAGGATTATAAATTGTTCCATGTATATATCATGATTAAGTACATAACTGATCCATCATATTTACTAAGATCAAAATTCATACCCCATGAACAAGATCTTTCTTATGAGGAACAACTAGTGGAAATTTTCTATCAAATGGAGGAATTTATATGAAATAACACCACTCACCCATTAAATGATTCTTTATAAAACAACTATATTTATAATTCTATGTAATAATCTATGAAATTAGTTATCCATAAATATCCTCATTTGTTGGTACCATGATAATTAATTTTGCGGGAGAAATTATATTTAAGGGGTAGAATATAACACCTTGATATTTGGTTAAATATTTTTTCCAATTAAATTAAATATTTTAAATATTTTTCATTATAGTTAACAATGAGTTTATCTTTTTCTTCACGTGTACCACTGAATTTTTCTTTCATTACATATAATATGAAATATAAATAGAATGTGAAAAAATATGGAAATAATAGTTTTCTAATATGATAATTATCACATATCCATTGGAATGAAGGGTATTAAAAAATTTAAAAAATTATAAAAATATATAGTCTATAAGAACACACATACACACACACAAGTATATATATATATATATATATATATATTTGTAATAATTAATTATAAAGGAATATTAAAACCATTAGAAATTAATTCATGTCTTTTTCCGAAAAACTATATTTTTATACGCACAACTGCTTTTCCAATAAAAAATAAAAGAATAACATTTGGTGAAATTTATTAATGGAATTTTTATATTATATGTTCAGTATAAGGATTACCATTAATCTTACATGTTTTCTAATCATGGGATTAGAATAAATATTAATTTACGTTTAAATTTTTATATTTTCTAAAAAGTAGATTCTCCGTATTTTATACACTTACATTAATAAGTAATGTATAAACAATATTAGAAAAATTATTTTTAAAAAATAATATTTATTTTTCAAATCATATTATGAAAAAATACATTGGCTTACTTTTTGGTTTTTTTCCAATATGTTTAATTTTTTATGAATATTGGTAAATTTTTAATTTGAATTCAATACATCATTTTAAATTAATTTATTTATAATGATATTATAATATTTTAAATCTGTCTTAAAGTAAAATTATTTCAATTATAAATCTATTTATCTAGTTTGGGTCATTAAAATAAAATAAATTTTTATTTTTGATATTAAACCTTTATACTGTGTATAATGGTTCATTATTGGGTCATTATTTCATGAAAATGAACATGGGTGGAATTATTTCTTTCAAAACATTACATGTGTGTCACTCAAATGAATTATTAAAGGCCAGCCCTCATATAAAATTCACACTAAAAAACATTAATATCATAAAATAAATAACCATATAACTTAAAAAAAATTCTCATATCATCCTAAAATAATTATATTTTACAGAATCCCAACAAGGTAAGGCTTTCGGTGCAAACCCAAAGAGGATCCCCAAAGATGTGTTAATGTTCAACAAGGAGTGTTTCAATTTTATTTCTTTATCCACCTACATAAATTATTTTTATACCATTATGATAAAAATAAATATTATATTACAAATATTTATATTTTTAATGGTATGTTATTGACCTACAACCATCTGGACTTCCATCAAATTGGTTTCAAAATCATTGTTTGTGTGTACGAGAAACTACCACCCATTAACCGATGTAATTATTTTCCTATTAACACCACTAATAGATTAAAATAACTATGAATTTATTATTTATTTAATATATTTTGTTGATATTATTATACTTATATAATTATTATTTCACACATACCTTCAACTCTCAATTTTCTGAGAATTTAATAACATCGCTCGGGTGTATGGAGGACTAAAACCTCACGCTGAGAAGTGATTTATTTGAGGTTTACAAGAAAAGTAATATGGGTGGTTGTTTTTAAAAATATTTTATAAATTTGAAATCAAAACTACTCTATAATAGTAATATATCATTTATGTTTCTTTCATTCAATTTGACATGAAAATAGAGATAATGTTCATGTGTATGTACGACATAACATTTTTATGAATGGTGAATTTATTTGGCATCAAAAATTTCATTTTATTAATAAAAATACATATAAAATATTTATATATTATATTAATATATTTTTAAAAATATTTTGTTATGTAAATAATCATCAATGTAATATGAATAACAATATGATTTCAAAACATACAGAAAATATAATCTTGTTATTACATGAAAGGTAACATTAACATTGAATTGTTAATAAATAGTTTTCAATTGGACATAAGAATATCATATAATGTATGATATATATTAAAATTATTTTTATTAGTATATTTACAATATATTTAAATTTATTATAAAGGAGTTTCGAATATGTAGGATGGAATACAAGAATTAAGGCAAGGCAATCCAATTTTCTCCGTTATTCATGGGAGACACATGAAAATTCTCCACTCGTTTATTTTATTTGGTCTATATAAAAAACATTTGACATTTAATATCATTATTTTTTCTGTATATTATAATGTTTAATTTTATTTTATTATTTGTTATATCATATTATTAACAAAATTACTAATGAGGTAAGGTACTTTTATCTCACTATTGATTTCTATGAGACACAATCCAAATCAACCAAGCCATGTGGTGTATATATAGATATTGATTGTATTTTTTGAGGAATAAAATTTCATTTATGTGAATAAAAGTGTCAATTTTATGATCTATCTTTCATGGGGTTTGTGGTTTAAAATTACAAAAATTGATAATTTATTTTATTGTCAAATTTCATTGTTTGGGACATAAGTTATATAATGAACCTATCTTAATCAATGAGGTGTATATAGTTCCCCATTGAAATTTTATATCAGGATTTCAATTATTTTACTTCTTTCATAATTTACATTTAATTTTATTAATACTTTTGGATTATGATTAAATGTTACGAATGTTGTATGGCTTTTCTGTTTAAATATCACTGTTTATCCGATCTTCTCATGATTAAAATATCAATGATGAAATATCAAGACCTAACTCAAAATAAACTCAGGAAATTTAATCTAATATAGTTATTAGTTATATTTCTTTTTGTAATTTGAAACATTTTAAAAAACTTTAGAACATAAATTAAATGATAAATAGTTTAAAATAAAATCACAATTTATTTCTCTCTTCATTCAGAAATCTGTTTTCTTCCAACAAATGTTTTTTTAAAACATTTCAAAAATGATTCACAATTCTATGATGATTATAAAATTAAATATTACCCTAGTTTTATGTTTTTCAATTTTCATTGAAAGTAATATTAATTTCATTTTATAAAAATACCCATTTTATATTTTTTTGAAATGTGAAAGGAATATTTATTTAACATGTATGACATGAACAAAACATCATGTCATTAAGTGAAATATTTTATTTGAATATTTATTTCTATTATTTAAATTTATTTTTCCAATAAAATTATTTTAATATTTTTATATTTTAAAAACGTTTTTTTTCAATGAGGTAAGAAAATATTCCTCATGAAAAGTTTTGAATAATATTTAATTCTTTCTTTATAATCTCCCAAGGTTAATTTTAAAAAATGGATTGTTGAAAGGTTTTATGTTTTTTTAAATTAATTTTCATGGAAAAGTTATTTTACTTAATAAATGATTTAAATGATAATTAAAAATTATATTCCATCTCATATTAAATCTATCAATGATACCTATTTTGTAATAGGGATATAAACTTAGGTTATCATTCTTATTGTTTCCTTGAATGGATTATTATGATAAGTTATTTATGAAATCCATTTCTCTTCCAAGGGTTATACAATGATATATTTCTTATAAATCTCATATAAATTTTATTTATTATGATATTATGAAATAAAGACTTTATTATTAAACATATATATTTTCCATTGGTTATGATATGATGAAATTTTAATGAATCCCATTTCAGTTCATGGGTTATGAGTGGTGATTTTGTTTCATCTTGTAGAATATAGATGTAAGATATTCATTATGTTATGGGTGGGAACTATTTATTTAATAAATTAATTGGGTAATAATATGTTTTATATGAGGAAAATGGTTACTCAGGTTGTTATCACAATCCTAGAATGGACGATAACAAGGTGGTTATCCCAAGCCCAAAAAATAGGGTTCATAGTTGGTTACCCCTATCTAAAAGCATATACATGGGGAGTTGTCCCATACCTGACCTTTGATGAATTTATTGGTGGTTATCTATGATATAATATTTTATATACTTTTTTTTATACCAAAAATAATTGTCTTATAAATTTTATACAATCACAACTAATGTTCTCTGATTTCATTGTGATTCATGTATTATGAAATGCATGTTGTTTACGCTCCTTTCGTCACAGAATCTAAAGATCGGAAAAGGGAATATCTCAGCTGAAAGTGATTCATCCTTTGAAGAAAACATCAAAAATCGACAAAGGCATGAACAAAGGATCAACAGCAAATCCACCGCGCAAGTGATACCGCTGCCGCTCAAGTATACTTGCGCGACTACCTTGGTCGCGCAGGTGACTTGCGTGACCTAATTGGTAACCGCCTGATAACCGCCCTGGGTCTTCTTTTTGCCTATAAATAGACCCTGTGGGCCCCCCATTCGAGAGGATATTTTTCCAGAAACTCGGATCGAAGCTCCCGACGCCCAAGTCTCTTCTCAAAGCTTCCAGAACACTTCTAAGGTAATTTCTTACCTGGAATGGAAGATCTAAAGAGAAGAAGGAAGGCCTAAGTGTTGAAACTTATCAAACACTTGCGCGCCGACTTAATTCCTTCAATATAACTTGCGCGTCCCTTCTCTGGAAGAACCTCAAGAGGATTGTAAAGGGTTTTTCTAAAAAGTCCCTCAAGAATTTGAATGCTGGTTGAAAATCGCACAAGTACCACTCATGTCGCGCAAGTATACTTGCGCGACCAATACTTGCGCGCCGCCGCAGGACCTGCGCGCCTTGCAATAATTGCGCGCCCCTATATTTTTGGGTTCCCATCTTGCCCATTTTACCCCTCTTAAGCCATTTCACCTTTCCTTTTTAAGATTCAGTCTTCAAGACACTCTTCAAAGCCATTTATGGCATGATTTCTTGATTTGACTTTCTTATCTAAAAGGAATTCTGTGGAATCTCTCTCAAAGTCTAGTGATTTAAATATCCTTATGTCACTAAAATACAGAGAGTTCATTCATTTAACCTCATCCTTTAAGATGAGAAAATCCTAACCTGGGTCTCCTTTTCAGGAATAATCCCCAGTTATAAAACCTTTGATCTGGGAATCTTCCTCAGGAGTAAGCCCCAATCAAAGTCCTCTAATCTTGGGCATCTTTCTTAAGAATAAGCCCCAACCTCAAATATGGGCATCCTCCTCAGGAGTAAGCCCCAAACCTTAATCCCTAAACTGAGTCTCCTTTTCAGGAATAAGACTCAGTCATGACCTTGGGCTTCCTTTTCAGGAGTAAGCCCCAAGTCCCTTAACCGGGGTCTCCTTTTCAGGAATAAGACTCAGTCATAACCCTGGGCTTCCTTTTCAGGAATAAGCCCCAAGTCCCCTTAAACTTCTCTTAACCAGTCATAAATTACCTTTGATTTGGGTTTCCTTTTCAGGAATAAAACCCAATCATAAGTCCCCTCCTAACTTGGGCATCCTCCTTAGGAGTAAGCCCCAAGATTAGAGTATTCAAATCTCCATGAAGCACATATAACTTTGTGGACCCTGTTCATGGATTTTCTCCCTAAAAGTAAATCCTAAACCTTCATCTATCTGGGCAGTCATCTATACATAAGCCCCAAACAAATTCTTATGATTGCATCTTTTATGGCACAATTGTCTAAATTTTACCAATACCTCTTGTTTCTCACACCGAGCATGACTCACGTGAGCTTAGAGTGTAAAAGTAATTATGACATTCATCTTTGAGCCATCAATCATAAACATCATACTCCATTCCTCGAACTACGTGGGTTCTGATTCCTTTTCCGAAAAAAAGGATACGTAGGTAGCCCATTTATGGGTTCGATCCCAACTTTGAAATAATCTATGTCCTTATGAATGACGATAAACTTCAAGTGCCCCACTGAGTGGCTTTAAAACCATCCTGGTCATCAAAATGACCAAGATACTTTTATATAAATGTTTTTTTGAAGGATACCATTGACCAATAATCTCTAAACAAATATAGATGATTCTATATTGATGAAGAACCTCGAATACATATAAAAGATTCTCTAAATTTCTTGCATATTTAATCATTGATTGTTAAAACTAAAGGAAAGCACATTTTATACTTGGTAATGTAATAAGGATTCACGAACATAACTTAAATCTATAAAGAGAGTCCCAGAGTAGACAATAATTCCCCTCAAAAAGGTGTGATGAGTCCGACCTCCCATCCTCTCGACCAATGCAAATTCCCAAGCCTCATTAGTCCACAAACTAATGAGCGCCTGCCTTTGGAAAGTAGGTCCAAACGGATGTGGAATCATTGGATGTTTCCGGTTCTACGAACAAACCCATTAGAAACCGATCGGAACGTTTGAATCTCCCGTCCAGGAGGTCATCCCCGGATTCCGCACGAAACAAAAATGGTGAACCCGACGTGAATCCTTAACCAAGTTAAAGTGATGTTCTTCTTATCTGTTAGGCCCCTTGGGCCAACAAGGCAATCATTGACATATGATCATCCAAAAGATGCAGTAGCCGGATTCATCTTGATTATGTCTGTTACATGGAACATGCAATCTTTTTTTCAGAGATCTTCTGCAAAAATGGCTTTCCTTAAATTCACCCCTGTGAATACTGCTGCTGGGAACACCTCTACTGTGAGGTCTGCTGCTGTGAAAACCAATGCTGCTACTCCTGCTGGAACGTCATCCGCTCTGAGGATGACATCACCAACTCAGCTTCTTCAACGCTGTGTTTCTAATGCACTGGTTAAGGAGTACCGTCGCAACGGTACTATCCCAACTCTGGAGGCCGCTCGTCAAGCCCTCCAAGTTAACAATTATACCTAGTCGTCCGGACAACGGTGACCAGCAATCAAGAAGCAGGCGGTGCTGACTACCGTCTCCAACCGTTTCGGGTCGTTATCCCCGGAATGCAATTTCCATTCACTCCCTTACTCCGAGGAAGTAAATGAGCAGGTCCCTCAGGGCCTTAATTCAAAAAGACAGGAGTCCTTCTCAAGGGCTCCCATCAACAATCGCCGCCAGACTCGTTCGGTAGTGCGCCCTCAACATGATGAGGGTACTGACTCCAGGCATTCAGCTCAGGTTCCTCGAACCCGAGCAGGAAAGATGAACCGCCAGAGACGGAATTCGGTTAACAATAGGCAGGTTGTCATCCCTGCCATCTCCGGAGAAGTCCACCAACCTAACTTGGTGGCAAACAACGAGCAGGCACACACACCTGCCCGTTTTAATTCAACTGTCCAGCAGACTCGTCTGACAGCATCAAGCCGATCCCGCCAGGCAATTCCGGCGGAGTACCATAGGCAGGAACATACACCTGCTTATACATCATCAGTTAGTCAGTAGGCTCGTCTGACTACATATGATGGATCTCGTCAACCGCGTTTGGCGAAGTGTAATCAACAGGCACATACACCTGCTAATACTAATCAGGCCTACCAACAGTCTCGCTTGGTAGCGCACGGAGAAGTCAGTCGGAAAGTCTCGACGACAAACAGGGGGCAGACTAAACTCTCTTCCTCGACACTTGAGTACTGTCAGGATTCACTGACAGGAAAAGGAGGACAGGAGCAGGCACATACACCTACTCGAAGCCCGGAATGGACGTATATTCCTGTTCCGGCGGCTGAAGTCACCAAACATATTTTGTCAATGGTGAAAGAGAAGAAGCAAATTCCTGCTCACATTCTGGATGCTTGCCAGGATATCATAACATCTTCAGCATCATCTCAGGAACAGACACATAAATCTATCCCTAGCAGTGGAGTGACACATCAACAATTCACTCCGGAACAGACACACACATCTGTTCCAGTCCAAGAGGGTTATGGGGCATACTCCCCCATATCATATGGACAACCAAGTCAGGCACATACACCTGATTTGAGCGATGATCGTCAGCCTAACCTGACCATCCTTCCTGATCAGGCACATACACCTGCTCAGAGCAATCACTTTCGTCATCAAGTGGTTTCTAAAGCGAGTAAGAAGGCATCTAAGAAAAAGATCCACCAAGCACAGTTAGGAGATCAAAGGCCAATCTGTAACCAGGCCTTGCTCGATGCTGGAGTTCTTGAAGCCCTCAGACATTTATCTATCGGAATTCAAGATTCTACTCCCTCAGTTCCCAGTAACAGGAACATTAATTCTGAAGGTCTTCAACAGACACTTACTCATGAAAACTTGCTTCATGAAAATTCGGTCAATCATGAAGTTTCTTCTTCAGATGAGAGCCACAGGAACCCTCTGTGTGGTCAGAAGGCCAAGGAGCAAGAGATTTCATCTTTTGCTGTAACCCATCATGATGGTCCTCCTCATGGTGATGAACTTCGCTGCGAAAGTCCTCTCCACAGCAGTGATTCACGTTGTCTCGAAAATTCTTCAGAAGGCAATGTAGTGACGAGAAAGCCCTCCTATCTCGAGGCACTTGAAAACGTAAAACTAGTCATGTCTGATGCTTTACTATCGGCAGGTGAAACTCTTTCTCCATCAGAAGATAGCCTGGGGTTCAGGTTATTCTCCGAACCTTCCCTGGGTCATTCATCTTCCAGCATGAATAGTGATTCCTCTACCAATCTTGTTGAATCCGATGAAGCAACAAGGAAACACCAACTCTGGTCCAAACAGGTAGAAGAATCTTCATTTAATGATAAAGAGTAAATGCTGAACATGAGGAAAAAACTGGCAAAAGGTGATGTACCAGTCATGTTTTGTCCTTTGGCTGACTCCCAGTACGACATTCCAAAGATGTTGACGGATGATGGAATCCATGATATTCGTCTCAACATATGGAAAACTCTTTGTCAATTAAAGAAGAAGGTATTATCTTACGATGAATATGAAAATCATCTTAAGATAATAGAAGGGTTACAACGCCAGATTGATTTGGCATCTCTATCAGTCTCTCGGTATCCGAAGGCTGAAAAGCAACAGAGAACCCTTCAACGTTCATGCCTTGGCGCACTAAGAAGATTGCGTCAGTTAATTTCCAATGCTCCATCTAATGTTCATATCAGAGGAAGGGGTGTTCACGGAGCACTACATTTCACAGTGCTTTCCGGTCAGCAGAGCCCACCGAAAATGGTCTCATGCAATGTTATTGCCCATGGCCGGCCACAGTCAATGGGCTTTGTTCATAATCAAAAGCTTGCTCGAGATCAAGCTTCAACTAGTTCCTCTCAAAATCAAGTATATAGAGAACAGGTTGTTGAATTGCTCCTACATCAAGCAGGCGAGAATATTGCACAAGCCTCTCGTCTGGAGCAAACACGTCATCAAATGACAGAAGTTTCGGAAATCATCCAACGGTCTGTTGAACCAGGTGATAAAAGTGGATACAGGTTAATGCATCCAGCTAATTTCCGAACTAAGATTCGCAAGATCAAGAGAGATTTCAAAAAGATCTCAGACATAGCATGTCAAGAGACACCCCAGCTTGCCAGACTGGGGACTTCTCTAACCCAACCCTCAGAATCAACGAATGGGATTCGAGGAGTTGAGCGGAAGCAACAGGAACACCCCCAGTCCACCGGACTGGGGACTTTTTCAAATCTTCAATCCCTCCCTTAGAGAAAGTCAGTATTCTCTCAATTAGGTAATAAGCCTCAAGAGGAACGAAGAGCCAAGATGTCAGGAGATTCTCTCCAAGTGACAGTTCTCCAAGAAATTCCTGAGGGATCAAGTCAACGGAATGCCATGTCTCATCATGGACGTAGAAGGAGACAATATCACAGAAATGCTGATAGAAAGGATTCCATGCAATATGCATCCATTAATGTCATCACTGCCGTTGCTTCTGATTCACCAGATGAGGCTCAATCAGAGGGATCAGACGAAGAGGTTCCTGCTCAAGAAGTCGCGTACGCAGACCTAAATGAAGAAGGTGTGCGCACACGTAATCAAAGGCTTACCCAAAATCTGGGTATTCCTTCAAGTAACCCACTTCCCCCTCTCCGAAAAGGATCCAATAAGGGGAAAGGAAAGAATCAAGTTACTTCTCACCCTTCCTCTGAAGGAGGTCAATCGCTCTCATTAGAGCAAAGATTTGCACAACAGGAGGAAGAAATGAAAGAATTAAGAAGGTTGAATGCAGAACTACTTCAGAGTAGTCTTCTTCTTAAGAATGCTGAAGTCCGACAGCCGAAGGAATTTGTTGTAACTACTGAGATGGATCAAGAATATCCTCCTTTGTCAGTACACCCACAGAGGTCTAATGCTACGGGTCAAACGCAACAATGGTTGGCAGCACTACCATCAGTTGCAGCACCAACCACCACGTCTTTCCAAGCTCCATTCATTGCACCTACCCAAAACCAAGTTCAACCTGACGTTTCTCAAAAGTTAATAACTACTATTGAGTCATTAACAGCTCGGTTAGAAACTATGGAAGGGAAACGGGTGCAAGTTCAACCTAAAAAGAAAGTTTACCCTGAATGGGTAGATTCAATTTCTCCTCCATCCAGTTTTAGAAACCCTATTTTCCCTACTTTCAATGGATCAGGCGACCCTGAACAACATTTGACGCATTACGTATCTTGTTGTGATCATATGATGGGAACTCCAGAGCAGCAAGAAGCAGTGAAACTCAGATGCTTCGTGCGAACCTTGCAAGGACCAGCTTTTGTCTGGTATACAAGCTTGAAATCCCGGTCAGTCATCGGATGGGAGGATCTTCGTCAAAAATTCCTTCTTCAGTTTAGCTCAACTTTGCCAAAAACGGCAGTTTTCGATCTTACAAACTGCAAGCAAAGGGATAATGAAAGTGTCTCTGATTTCATTGCTCGTTGGAAGGGATTAACGTATTCCTTGAGTTTATCACTCCCTCAGGAGGAATTGTTGCCAATCTGTGTGGCAAATTTGCGTGACGAATTACGCACGCCATTGATCCCTGTGAAATACACAGGAGGGTTTAGAGACCTTACTTCAATCGCTCAACAGATTGAAGATTCCCTTATACAGGCTAAGGTTAAATCTCGTGTAATTCCATCAGCTCCAGGAAGAAGAATGGGTAAAGCAGAAACTGCTACAGTTATGCTTAAACAGGCACCTGTACCTATTTCTACTTCAAAACCTTCATCTTCTCGAAGGGCTCCACCTCCTGAACGCCAACAACAAAGGCTGTTTCGTCCAAATGATCAAAAAGATCAACGACGAAAACAATTTGAGGATATGAAGAGTAAAACATACTCTTTCCGAAGTGAGCAAGTTCCTGGTTACTTCATTTCAGCTCTGGAAAATAATTTGGTTCAATTACCAGTGCTGAAGAGGCCAAACAAGGAAGGAGATGAAGACCATCCCAATTATTGTCCCTTTCATCAAATGTTGGGGCATCCCATCCAGGAGTTTTGTGACTTTAAAGACCTCCTGCAAAATATGGTCGACTTGGGACAAGTCAAATTGAAGGGTTCTTCAGCTCATGTAGCGTGTATTACCGCTACAGATCCAGAGGAAGGAGGCGAGTGGCAGGAAGTCAAAAGCAAAACTGCGAAAAAATATGATGATTGGATGGTCAGAAAGACAATCAATCGGACCCATTCCATTTTGCGAACACAATTGAAGAAGCCAATTGTGTCTCCTACAAAAGATGCAGTAAAGCCTCCATCAAAAGACAAATCCTCAAAAGGGAAGCACAATTCAAAGAAGAAAGAGGAATTAGGAGAAGATGAGTATGTATCAAAGCCTAAATTGTCTTTGACTCTGGCATATTTCATGCCATCTACTTCAAAGCAACGGGCACCGTCCCACCAAACGGCACAGCCTAAACAGGCTAACCAGGCATAGTCTTTATCAGACGAAGAGTTAATCTTTGGTTCTGTTAATATGATTCAATTAACAGATTCATATTCCAGTCTTGATGAGCCTAAATTCCCTGTATCAAATAAGGGAACCCGAGGAAGTTCTAGAGGTTCAGGATATAGGGGAAGACGTGGATCTTTCCGAAGCCACTACTCTAATTCTACCCCTTCTAGCACTGTATATGCAGCAGAAACTCGTTGTAGAGCCCTTCAGCGAGCTCAAAAAGAACAAGCAAGTTCTTCTGCAAATGGCTAACTCAGCTTCGGCACAGTTATTTTGGAGGACCGATTAAAGGTTCCATCTTCTTTATCTCATCAAGCAAATGGATCTAATCAGTCTAATTTTCCAAAACCAAGGATGTTGCCAACTTCAATACAAGATGCATCAGCTTCCAAAGAATCTTCATCCAAGGTACCTGCTAAACCGCATATTCCCATTGGGAAACGCAGGCCTCTAGATCAAAAGTATGATATATTGAAACACTTGGCCCAAGTACCAGCCAAATTATCAATTTTGGATGCTTTGAATCTATCAAAAGATCTTCGGGAAGCACTCATCGAAGCATTGTCAAGTCCTCAGGAGTTTGAAGCTGAAATTGCAGCAGCTGAAATTTATCACATAGAGAATAATCCTGCAGAATGCCATGCAGTGATATCTTTTACTGATAAAGATGAAGATGATGTTGTGCATGGGCACATAAAACCTTTATACCTATCTGGCAAAGTCAATGGTATAGATGTTCGAAGAGCTTTTATTGACAATGGTTCAGGAGTCAACCTCATGCCCATTCGCACACTTCGTCGATTGGGCCTCACAGAATCTGATTTATCTCTTTCTACCATGATGTTGCAAGGGTATGATAAAAATGAACAAGAACCACTGGGAGAAGTTACGCTCAGAACTCAGTTTGGAGATCTTGTTTCCAATTCGGATTTAATGATTGTTGATCAGGACTCAGCTTTCAATATCTTGCTTGGAAGACCCTGGCTACATCAGCATGCAGCTATTTCGTCATCATACCATCAATGTCTCAAATACTGTTATGATGGTCAAGTTGGAACATTGTATGGTGATAAGGCCCCGTTCAAGACATGTGAGTCTCAATACATTGAGGCGGAATTTTATCACATGAAGGGAAGAGAAAAATCTACAATGAAGGAAATTACCAAAGTTAATGCTCCATATGGTTTGGAAAAAATTCCAATAAATCCATTTTCACATGTGAGTACAGATTATGCGTTACCTATCAGTCAAATTGACAAAATAGGCCCAAATCAAAATACTCTTATGGAAAGATCCATAATGTCAATTACGGCAATCGAGCCAGACAACATGGGAGAAATTGGTAACTTACCAAGCAGTGATGAAAGCATAAGTGGTGACGTTTTCATTTCGTCTGCTGAAATCCAACAAGTCTATACTTCGCTAATCAGTCCAGAAGAAGTTATAGCAACACCAGAGGTGAATATTGATGTCGATTATCAATCCATCATCTCCTCTTTATTTCCCAAAGAAGACCCTTTATCATCAATAGGGTCGGAAATGGAAGCTTCTTCTTCAAAATGTGAAAATTTTGACATCTCTTATGATCATGAGAATTTCGTTTTTTCATCTACTTTGCAAGTAGAAACGGAAGAAATAACACATGATGAAGAGGAAGAGGAAGATCTTAGAGATGCTCCTCCAGCATTTGAAGAGGGTATCTCTACCACTGTGGATGAACTCAGAGAAGTAAATCTGGGTACAGAGAAAGATCCACGCCCCACTTTAATTAGTGCGGCCATGACCCTTGAAGAACAAGAGATGTATATTTCTTTTCTAAAGCAAAATAAAGATATTTTTTCTTGGAATTATACAGAGATGCCTGGCCTTGATCCTGATGTTGCCACCCATCATTTGGGTTTGCCAAAAGAACATCGAGGATTCAAGCAAGCCGCGAGAAGAACACACCCAACCTATGCTTCCAAAATCGAGGCTGAAGTTGATAAGCTTATCAAAGCTAACTTCGTCAGATAAGTTCAATATCCCAAGTGGTTGGCTAATATTGTCCCTGTAAAGAAGAAGAATGGAAAAATTAGGGTTTGCATCGATTTCAGAGATCTTAATCGGTATTGTCCCAAAGATGATTTTCCAGTTCCGATTACAGAACTCTTAATTGATGTGACGGCTGGCTATGAAGTACTTTCTTTCATGGATGGATATTCTGGATATAATCAGATCCGAATGGCCCCAGAAGATGATGAATATACATCCTTCAGAGCTCCTCAAGGTGTGTTTTATTACCGGGTGATGCCCTTTGGTTTAAAGAATGCTGGTGCAACATATCAACGCGCCATGCATCGTATCTTCAAACCTTTTATTGGGATATTTGTTGAATGCTATGTAGATGATTTGGTGGTTAAATCCAAACAACGTTTTGATCACTTGGCTGATTTGGAAGTCATATTCCACAAGCTTCGACAACATAATTTGAAGATGAACCCTTTAAAATGTGCTTTTGGGGTAACCTCAGGAAAATTCCTCGGCTTTGTTGTACGCCATCGTGGTATTGAAGTCGATCCTGAGAAGACCAAATCAATCCTTGGTATGTCACCTCCTCAGAATTTGAAAGAATTAAGAGGACTTCAAGGACACTTAGCCTATATTCGGCGTTTCATCGCCAATTTGGCAGGCAAAAGTTTACCCTTTACCAAATTATTGAAGAAAGGAGTCACTTACCAGTGGATTAAAGAATGTCAAGAAGCATTTGATGTTCTCAAGAAATACCTCTTGAGTCCACCAGTACTCATGCCACCTGTTGAGGGTAGGCCTCTTATCCTCTATGTGACAGCTTTAGAGCGATCATTGGGTGCCTTTCTCGCTCAAAAGAATGATGCTGGGAATGAAAATAGTCTCTACTATCTCAGTAGAACTATGCTTGAAGCAGAAACCCGGTATTCGAGTATTGAAAAATGCTGCCTAGCATTAATCTTTGCAGTTCAGAAACTGAGACACTACCCGCAACATCACGAGGTCCAATTGGTATCTCGTAATAATCCACTCAAATTCATCCTTAGTCGTCCAATGCTTACAGGACGTCTGGCAAGGTGGGCGGTTATTCTACAGCAGTTTGACATCCAGTATGTGTCTCAAAAGGCAATTAAGGGCCAAGCTCTGGCTGATTTCCTGGCTGAACACCCTTCAGTGGAAGACACGTATTCAGATATCGAACTCCCTGATGAGGAAGTTTTTTCTATTCAAGAGAGTCCTCAAACATGGGAAATGTATTTTGATGGTGCTTATAGAAGTCCAACAGGGAAGAAAATGGAAAATCCTAAATTCAACAAAGTTGGTTTAGGAATTGTGCTCATTTCTCCAGATAAGGCAGTGTTACCTTATTCCTTTTTGTTGTGGGAAGGTGGTACCAATAATGAAGCTGAATACCAAGCTCTCATTGCAGGCTTGGAGTTAGCACTTCAAGCACAAGTGAATCACTTAAAGGTAAAAGGTGATTCAGACCTGGTAATCAAACAAGTCAATGGGGATTATGCCATCAGAAAAGAAGAATTAATCCCTTTGTATGATTACGTCAGAGAGTTAATGTCGGAATTCCCTACAGAACCGACATTTTCTTTTGTCCCAAGATCACAAAATGCTCAAGCTGATGCACTGGCTAATATAGCCACAGCTTTAGCAGATCCAAATCGGGACGAGACAACCATCTGTATTGCCCACCGTCGTGCAATTTCACCTTATGTTCAAGTCAGAACAGAGGAAATTAATGAAATTAGTCCCATTCCTGAACCATATGGTCATACTACAGGTTGGATGTCACCTATCAGGGAATACCTTCAAAATGGAACACTTCCACCTGATAGAGCCGAGAAAGAACAAATTCGGCGACGTGTGGTCAATTTTACTCTTTATGATGGTCCAAACCACCTCGAGAAAATTCTCTACAAACGTGGTTTTGATGGAGTTCTCTTCAGATGTATTGATGGCGAAGAGACAATGGCTGTCATAAAAGAAGTCCATGCAGGAGTCTGTTGTGCCCACCAGTCTGGACATAGATTGTCTGATCAAATTCGAAGGCTTGGATACTTCTGGCCTTCAATGATACAAGATTGTGTTAATTTCACAAAGAAGTGTCATTCATGCCAAGTATATTCCAACTTCATTCATCAACCTCCAAAGTTGCTTCATACAACTAAATACTCATGGCCATTTTACACATGGGGAATGGATGTGGTGGGACCTTACCCTTCAGCTACGGCCAAGCAGTTTAAGTACATTCTTACTGCTACTGATTTCTTTTCCAAATGGGCAGAGGCAGTACCTCTCAAAGAAGTCAGTTCTAAATGCATTGTTAGCTTCATCAAGTCTAACATCATTACTAGATTTGGTGTCCCTCATACCATATTGATGGACAACGGCACCAACTTCTGTTCTTCTGAGGTAAAGAAATTGTATCAAGAATACAACATTAAGTCCAACCATTCATCTCGATATCATGCAGCGGCTAATGGCCAGATAGAGGCCTTCAACAAGACTCTTTCAAATATACTGAAAAAGATGGTGGATAAAGATAAGAGGTCATGGCCTGATAAACTCTATCATGCTTTATGGGCTTATCGGACTACCACTCGCAATGCAACGCGGTCTACTCCATATTCATTGGTATATGGAACAGAAGCAGTCTTGCCAATTGAAGTTCAATTGCCCTCACTCAGAATAGCCATTTGTGATCAGTTATCAACAGATGAGCAATCCCAAAAGCGGTTGAATGAATTGGAACAGTTAGATGAGAAAATATTGTGCACTTTGCACCACTTGGAAATCTATCAGAATCGAATAGCACGAGCTTTTAACAAAAAAGTTTGTCTTCGTTCATTCATTCAGGGAGAATTGGTATTGGTTCTCAGAACACCAATGATACCAGGAAAGAAGCCTCCCAAGCTTGAACCAAAATGGGAAGGACCTTATTCAATACATAAGGTCTACTCCAATGGAGCGTATTCTCTGATCTCAATGGATGGAGAACACATCACGACTCCAAATAATGCCAGATTTCTGAAGAAGTATTTTGTATAAACACAAAATATTGTTCCCAGAACCAAGACTCTTACATTTTGGTTCATACAATAATGGTCCAGTATGACCTTAAACTGCAACTTCGTCCA
This sequence comes from Viscum album, assembly GCA_963277665.1. NCBI lineage: Eukaryota > Viridiplantae > Streptophyta > Magnoliopsida > Santalales > Viscaceae > Viscum > Viscum album. The sequence continues at coordinate 213,457,155 of OY728144.1, forward strand.
ATATGACGTTAAAATGTGTCACCTTCAAATGTCCTACATGACATTAAACTGTATAATGCCCTATATACATGACATTAAACTATACAGAAGTTCCTTATTTGTCCGAGATGACATTAAACTATATGTCGTCCAACATGACGTTAAACTGTGTCACTTCAATGTCCGAGATGACATTAAACTATATTTTGTCCGAGATGACATTAAACTATATTGTGTCCTAGCAACATGACATTAAACTGTGTGGCACTTTCATCGTCCAGCATGGCGTTAAACTGTAAAAAGTCCCCAGAACTGATATCCTCATATTGGTTCACCTTAGTCCTAGCTACATGACTTTAAACTGTACAGCACCAGTTCGTCCTTGCTATATGACGTTAAACTATACAGCAATGGTCCAGTATGACTTTAAACTGCAACTTCGTCCCACACGACATTAAACTGTGAAAAAGTTCCCTAAACCGTCCAGTATGACCTTAAACTGCATCATCCCTGGTCCATGTATATGACCATAAACTATTTGCAAATCCCTTATGTCCAGCAAGACGTTAAACTGTGACGTCCTAAATTACATGACCCTAAACTGTATAAAAGTCCCTCACGTCCGGAAAGACGTTAAACTATATAATCATCAAAGGTCCAACATGACATTAAACTGCACCATCCACGGTCCATGCATATGACCTTAAACTATTCGCACTTTCGTCCGACATGACGTTAAAATGGTACACTCTTTTGTCCTTACTGCATGACATTAAACTGCACAGTCCCCCTTTTCATCCAATATGACGTTAAACTATATTGTCCCCATCGTCTTAACTACATGACGCTAAACTGTACAGAAAGTTCTTTTTTTTATGTCCTACATGACATTAAACTGTACATCGTTAAGGTTGTTATTACCTCTTGTTTCTCACACCGAGTATGACTCACGTGAGCTTAGAGCGAACATCAACCATAACACTCCCTTTGGGCCACTAACCATGTGTAAGTCCCAACAATATTTTTTATTAGATCATTGTCCACAAGAACAACATGATCATTGACTCATTCTTTAATTGAACTACACGGACTTTGATCCTTGCCCTCCAGGCTGGGTATGTAGGCAACCTCCCAAATGTTCAAGCCCAAAAACAATCTCTTCACATCGGTTCACCACCATCTCATATGATGATGATTTGTGAAACCACCCCTGGAATCAATATCTTTACATTGATTCACTTTCGTACTTGTTATATGACGTTAAACTATACAACACTTTTTTCCGGTACGACAATAAACTACAATATTCTTTGATTTCCTCATTTGAGAAGGAACCATTATTAACATTGAATCTTTTTCAATCATGGTTTTCATTTTCAAAAGACTATGTGCATACATGGTAATGCCTAAACTTTTTATCTCAGGTTAAACCATCATTGCACTAAAGTCCCCTTTCACCCTTCACATGTACGAACCAAATTTGTACAAAGGGTAGTTCTAGAACTACGTGGACTTGATTCCCATCCTTATGGGATACGTAGGAACATTTGAGTGTCCCTCGAATCCAGTCCCAAGTCTTTTGGGCCTAACCCCAAATTTCACTTTCAGTCCCTTGGCTGAAAAGTCTTCATGAAAACACACACTGTGTATTCATTATTATGGTCCGAATTCTATGACCCTAAACTAAGATCACTCATACTTTCGTCCTACACGACATTAAACTTAATTTCAAGAACTACGTATGGCTTGATTCTCATTCTTATGAGATACGTAGTGAAGTCCAAAATTTCAATTTAGGACCCAGCCACAACATGATTATGGTTTTCATTGACCTATGTATCTCTATATACATTGGACAATACCCATCTTTATGTATTATAATCCTAACTTTAAATATTTTCAGATCTTCATAACCCTTTTCATGACTTCTAGTCACAAAAATGTCATACTTTTGAGAATTCTTTTGCCTGACTATGCAGCACGTGCCCATAGGTGGCCTTACATAAACAGTCCACATAACAGACTTGTCAGCCAAAAGATGCTATTTTATTTGACTATGCAACCAATGCCCATAGGTGGCCCTGCATATTTCAACCCCCTAACGGGTTTTGTTAAATAATAGTGACTTCATTCTTGGGAAGAATGCCTCTTTTGTCCTTATTTGTCTTAAACGACAGTATGTAGGGATCCGCAAAAATAGCCATCCTTAACATATTTGTCCCATATCCTTTTTCATGATCTGAAAGTATTCAAGTCTATGGTTTATTCTTCTTCCCTACGTTTGTGTTAGACCTTCGTAGGAGTGATATTCATCCAGTTCTTCGATATTCTTGTTTGGAAATATCTTCTCCATATTCAAGTACCTCTTTCCATACAACAAACTCTATGCTTTAGAAAATTTGAATCTCCATAAACTTCCACTGGCTTTTAGCACTAGCAAAGTAAATTTCTGGGAGTTCTTTTGCCTGACTATGCAGCACGTGCCCATAGGTGGCCTTGCATAAACAGTCCACATAACAGACATGTCAGCCAAAAGATGCTATTTTATTTGACTATGCAGCCAATGCCCATAGGTGGCCCTGCATATTTCAACCCCCTAACGGGTTTTATTAAATAATAGTAACTTCATTATTGGAAACTACTTCTTCTAATGCCTTTAACTCTTTTTTCATATAATTCCTCAGATTCAAATATTCTTAAGCCATAGTTTACATTTTTTCCCTCATACTTGAGTATGGTAAATATGTTTTCAGATAAATTGTCAAGGAATTGAATCCATTTTAATCCATTTTTCGGTCAAAGCTATTTCGACCTTAAACATTAGCCACTTTATGTCCGGCGTGCATGACTTTAAACTACCCACACAAAAGACAAAGGAACTCTGAATAAAAGTCAAGTTCAAGCTCACTAAATATACATGTTTTTGTTTGATTTAGGTAATATTGAGAAGTTAAAAGGTTCAAAGTTTGTAGGGTTATTTGTAATAATCCTAGTAAAAATCAAACTATGCTTACTAGGCCCATTGGCTTAAGTAAATTTGAAGAAGGTAATGGAAGAATGCAGGTACAAATGATTGAAGACAAAAGTGTTTTTCATTGATACACAAGAGTTAGAAGGACATCCACAGACTGGAGTCTCTTCTCTTCTTTCAAGAATTACAAGAGGCTTTCAACATAACACATCATTTGATTTACGGCATCCCGATCTTCATTAGAAACCACCTAGAATTCATTCATTCAACTGGATACAATAAGAGATGCAGTGATACCAGCTCTTCTTGGAACAATTGTAAAAGGATGTTCTTGAGTGCGGTTTGAGAAAATTTTCTGCTGATCAAACAGTGACTCTGTTTCTGTCTAAGAGACTTGGAAGATGGATACGTGGATTTGAGAATGGAGCATTGGAAGTAAAGAGCCATTTGGAGAGAGTACTCTTTTCAGATATTGCTCTAATACCATGTTTGTCTTCTCTCCACCAACCGGCAGTGGAAAACATTTCAGCCCATGGGTTTTCCATTTTCATATCTGCAAAGGAATGACATGGAGGAAGAATTTGAAAGTTCACACCATTGTTGTTACTCTTAATGCACAACATAACCGAAATAGAGAAGTAGCAGTGTAGCTGCATCTCAGGGGTATAATTGTTTGCATTTGGAACATTGACTCCTTGCAGATGACCATGAACACACAGAGACAGGTAGATGCTCTGTGGGAAATTAAGATGATATTTCTTCAAATACTTATCCAAATCTGGGAAAGTGCTGTCGCAGATATCATAGTAATCATGGCCAATAATGTTCATCATGTCATCAATCCGCTTGCTAGCCAGTTCATCAGCCGTTTCAATTCCCTTGGGAACCACTGAATCTGCACAAAAGATGAATAAACTAACTCTTAAATGGGTTTATTTTCATAAAATTTGTAAAGAAATTTGGAAAAATGGCTAAGGCATTTAAGTCACGCAAGTCTAAACATGGCGCGCAAGTATTTGTGTGTCGCGCTAGTTTTTGACGCGCAAGTATAAACCGCGCAAGTACAAATACCTTTACAGTGGCGCGACATCGAGGAAACCCTAGAAAACAGAGCAACCTGTGCGGTCAAGGTGACCTGCGCGGCGAGAGCTCGAGAAGGGATGGTGTCCGGAAATCCGGATACTTGTACGGAGGTGAGGCCGTGTATTTAAAGGCTCGGAAGCCTACCTGCGCGCCGTACCCAGAGCAATTAAGGCCTGCGCGACGCAAACTTGCGCGCCGCCCTTTGCGTACTGAAAACTTGCGCGCCTCCCTTTTCCTTTGGAAGGATTCGATTTCCTCAGAGTCAAATCCTCATTTCTCTCCGGATCCAACTCTGAGGGGGGACTTTTGTTGACGCTCCTTTTGTCACAGAATCTAAAGATCGGAAAAGGGAATATCTCAGCTGAAAGTGATTCATCCTTTGAAGAAAACATCAAAAATCGACAAAGGCATGAACAAAGGACCAACAGCAAATCCACCGCGCAAGTGATACCGCTGCCGCGCAAGTATACTTGCGCGACTACCTTGGTCGCGCAGGTGACTTGCGCGACCTAATTGGTAACCGCCTGATAACCGCCCTGGGTCTTCTTTTTGCCTATAAATAGACCCTGTGGGCCCCCCATTCGAGAGGATCTTTTTCCAGAAACTCGGATCGAAGCTCCCGACGCCCAAGTCTCTTCTCAAAGCTTCCAGAACACTTCTAAGGTAATTTCATACCTAGAATGGAAGATCTAAAGAGAAGAAGGAAGGCCTAAGTGTTGAAACTTATCAAACACTTGCACGCCGACTTAATTCCTTCAATATAACTTGCGCGTCCCTTCTCTGGAAGAACCTCAAGAGGATTGTAAAGGGTTTTCTAAAAAGTCGCTCAAGCATTTGAATGCTGGTTGAAAATCGCGCAAGTACCACTCATGTCGCACAAGTATACTTGCGCGACCAATACTTGCGCGCCGCCGCAGGACTTGCGCACCTTGCAAGACTTGCGCGCCCCTATCTTTTTGGGTGCCCATCTTGCCCATTTCACCCCTCTTAAGCCATTTCACCTTTCCTTTTTAAGATTCAGTCTTCAAGACACTCTTCAAAGCCATTTATGGCATGATTTCTTGATTTGACTTTCTTATCTAAAAGGAATTCTGTGGAATCTCTCTCAAAGTCTAGTGATTTAAATATACTTATGTCACTAAAATACAGAGAGTTCATTCATTTAACCTCATCCTTTAAGATGAGAAAATCCTAACCTGGGTCTCCTTTTCAGGAATAATCCCCAGTTATAAAACCTTTGATCTGGGCATCTTCCTCAAAAGTAAGCCCCAATCAAAGTCCTCTAATCTTGGGCATCTTTCTTAAGAATAAGCCCCAACCTCAAATATGGGCATCCTCCTCAAGAGTAAGCCCCAAACGTTAATCCCTAAACTGAGTATCCTTTTCAGGAATAAGACTCAGTCATGACCTTGGGCTTCCTTTTCAGGAGTAAGCCCCAAGTCCCTTAACCGGGGTCTCCTTTTCAGGAATAAGACTCAGTCATAACCCTGGGATTCCTTTTCAGGAATAAGCCCCAAGTCCCCTTAAACTTCTCTTAACCAGTCATAAATTACCTTTGATTTGGGTTTCCTTTTCAGGAATAAAACCCAATCATAAGTCCCCTCCTAACTTGGGCATCCTCCTTAGGAGTAAGCCCCAAGATTAGAGTATTCAAATCTCCATGAAGCACATATAACTTTGTGGACCCTGTTCATGGATTTTCTCCCTAAAAGTAAATCCTAAACCTTCATCTATCTAGGCAGTCATCTATACATAAGCCCCAAACAAATTCTTATGATTTCATCTTTTATGGCACAATTGTCTAAATTTTACCAATACCTCTTGTTTCTCACACCGAGCATGACTCACGTGAGCTTAGAGTGTAAAAGTAATTATGACATTCATCTTTGAGCCATCAATCATAAACATCATACTCCATTCCTCGAACTACGTGGGTTCTGATTCCTTTTCCGAAACAAAGGATACGTAGGTAGCCCATTTATGGGTTCGATCCCAACTTTGAAATAATCTATGTCCTTCTAAATGACGATAAACTTCAAGTGCCCCACTGAGTGGCTTTAAAACCAGCCTGGTCATCAAAATGACCAAGAGACTTTTATATAAATGTTTTTTTTAAGGATACCATTGACCAAGAATCTCTAAACAAATATAGATGATTCTATATTGATGAAGAACCTCGAATACATATAAAAGATTCTCTAAATTTCTTGCATATTTAATCATTGATTGTTAAAACTAAAGGAAAGCACATTTTATACTTGGTAATGTAATAAGGATTCACGAACATAACTTAAATCTATAAAGAGAGTCCCGGAGTAGACAATAATTCCCCTCAAAAAGGTGTGATGAGTCCGACCTCCCATCCTCTCGACCAATGCAAATTCCTAAGCCTCATTAGCCCAAAAGCTAATGAGTGCCTGCCTTTGGAAAGTAGGTCCAAACGGATGTGGAATCATTGGATGTTTCCGGTTCTACGAACAAACCCGTTAGAAACCGATCGGAACGTTTGAATCTCCCGTCCAGGAGGTCATCCCCGGATTCCGCGCGAAACACATGTAATTACTCCATGAATCTTGATTATGATCCTTGATTTGAAATTTATCAGTCTCAACGGTTATGATCATTTTCTCATTCTCATATTTTCATATTCTGGTTTCTTAACTCCCATTTTCTCCCTCACAGAGTATCTGAACAAACATTTTCTTATGTTTACTCTACAAAGGATAGAAATAAAGGATTTACATCAGAGTACAAAAGGGGTTGATATTTATAGGAGACAATTAAGATATTTATTGAATTAAAAATATTTTTTTTCTATGTTTCCAATGGAAAACAATTGTGGTCCTAAGGTATGTGATCATGTGATATATCAGAATTCATAAAAATGATTTAATATCCATGTACAAAAATCATGGTTCACTGTAATTTTTTCAGAAAAAAGATACATAACATGTCATCCTAATTACCATGTTCCATATGAAACAACCAAGTTACATATTAAACAATTTTCTAGGGCTTCTCTTGTTTGTATGTCCAATATTCATATGCAATGTTTCTAAATACTTCAAATAAATTTTTACACTGAGGATTACTCAAGCGATAAAAGGGATTAAAGATTGACTGTAACACTAGAGACATAATACATCCCAAATCATTGAATACTTATTTTTTATGTGATATTCAATAACATGATGAAAATTCATCCTCAGATGGGTATCCACATTGGTTTTAGTCATTAATGAATTCATATATTGGTAATTCTAATGAAATAACGATCATGAGTGCTTTTTAGGTAACATCCAATGTAAATAAAGAAAAATACATTTTAATATTAATTAATATTTGTGAATTAAATAATAATTTTACTTTAAAGGGGATGTTTTTTTGATGGCATACCCAATACTCAACAACGTGTTTCTTTGAAATCATTTGTTTCAAACAATGCTGAGTCACACTAAAAAATAATAATATAATATTATTTTGAATGGTAGTTTATGTGAACTTGTTGTATTCACATGAATGAACATAACAAACTAAAATATGATTTTACATGTTTGTTAAATGTTTTTACATTTATCCAATGATATTTAGAGGTTTAAAATGTGAATGAATCTAATTTAAAGCATAAAGAGTCTACTATTCATTAAAAGGACTATTTACCACCTCTTGATAGAGAACCCTATTTATATCTAGTTTTAGTCACTTTTATATGTTCTATTGGAAGAAAATAAAATTATTATTTAGAATAGAGACATCAAGATTTACTTTGGGTGATGTTTTGGTATTTGTTTTATAAAATACATTTTTAATGAATAGTGAAACATGTTGTAATTTAATTCAAACCTGAATTTTAATCTAATTTATTTATATGGTTAGGTAATATTTTTAATTATCTTTAAAGTGTAATTTGATTAAATTTTTACCATTTAATATAATTTTGGTCATTGGATGTAATTTCACTTTGAAACTGGATATAACAAGTGTCATTTTTTTAATAGTTATTCTTTCTTCAAAATACGTGTTTTGTTTTGACAACAGGAATTAATTGAAAATTTATAAATGCAACTTTGTTGTTTTGAATTTGGTAAAATATATATCATTTCTTAATTCAGAATATCATATATAGCTTAGGCTGAATTTTTTGTATTTTTCTGAAAACCTTCAATTTTTGATGAATAGTGGAAACACTCAATTGTAGTTAAAAATAAAAATTGTCAATGAAATTAAATTTTACCACTTATGTGAACTGAATTTTGAAAATCCTACATACAAGGTTTTTATCTGTAAGTAATATGTTGTTCAATAAGACAAATATAATTTTTTTTTTCAGAATAGTAACTTTTGACTTTTATTCACCGCGTTTAAATGTAAATAGGGTACTTCTAGGTAAAACTAGTAGTATAATAATATTAAATTAACATTAAACTTGTCCTCAACTTATTGGATGATTAATGGAGGACCAATACAATCCTTGAGTCGGTTTTGCGGCCTCTGAAAGCTATTTGGGTAAGATAACTACATAATAACTTTTTTTTAAAGTGAAAATAAAAATATCATAAACATGTATTGTTTTGATAAAACAATATGGGGTTATATAATTGATATATTTACCAATAAATATTCATTATAAAGCTAAAAAAAATTTCCAACATTATGGTGTTTTATTTATAAATTTTAGAAATAAAATAAAAAAAATTATTTATGACACAACAATGATGCAATGTTTACCTCATTAATGAATGATATAATAAACAAGATTATAAAAATGAAAACAATATCCAAAACCAATACATTTCTTATTGGATGATTTTGTTTTGAACAAGAGTCACATTATCTTTGACATTATTAATTTTAGAACCTTTAGAAACCGACAATATTAAATTTACTAAATTAATATTTTCAAACATTCATAAAGTGCCCCTCCCCCCATCCATTATGAAAAACCCTCACCTCTAACCCATTACTCACACCTCTAAAGCCCCATGTCTTATCCAACCTCTACCCAAATAAGATCCCATGATACCTCTATTCCACCTAGAAGACTTACCATAGGCATTAGGCTATTCAAAAAAACCTTTTGGTACAAACCAAATAGAGCTATCCGATTTAAAGGTTATTTAAGAATTAACGAGTCTAGTCGGACACGAGGAAAGGGACTTCATATCAATCCCCTTTCATTGGGGAATAGTTTGTTTTATACATAATATTATTTTATATAGTGCATAAAATCCGTTTAATTTTCATTTCATTCAAAGGGAATATTTTTCAACGAGGGGTTATACTAAACGACAATAATGAACGTTTCTTTTTAACGCAAGCGGTGAAAACAACCTTTTCCACCGCCACTAATATTATTTGATCATGGTCTTCCTTAACAAGATATAATTTTTTAAAGGAAAATAAAAACCATATTCTCATTTACATATTTTGGCATTGAAAATGGTTTTGAAAATGGATTTTTCATTTCAATATGTTTAAATGATATATTGTGATTGAATTATTGAAATGCTATCTTTCATTTATATTTGATTTATGTGTTATGAATATGTTAAGGTTATTGGTAATTGTTTATCTATACAGATGGTTCTGTGATAATGCTATGGTGGTTGAGCCCAAGATAGCTCTCAAATGCATAAGGTAATGTGATAGAGGTAAACGTGAATGTTTCTACTAAAATATTTAGGGAATATAATGTGATGGTTATTCCAAATGTTACTCACTACGTATCTATAAAAGCTAAAATGTAAGTATGGTATGGATGCTACAAGTTACCTTTATGATTTATGATTACTCGGTGTTATTCATAAATCTTATGATTTCAGGAGTTATGTTAAAGAGATTATGTTATGTATGTATTGATGAATTATTTTTTATCTCATTGTTTTATAACCCTTACTGATCTTTTTATGCTCATCCCAATTTTTGAAATATTTTTCAAAGTACATAATGATGAACAGGGTCAAGGATGTGATTAGGGAAAATGCATGCTGTCTAAAACATGGTAATAGAAATGACTCTTTTCTTTAGTGTTTTTATTTTATATAAAAATTGAAATTGAGTAGAAGTGTCTACTTTTTAATTTTTGAGATATAATATAGTAGTTAGGGTCCAATTCTCTAAAAATCAAAACAAGAAAATATCCTCAATGTAAATTAGTCATTTAGGGCCCAATTATCTAAAAATCAAAACAAGAAAATATCCTCAATGTAAATTAGTCATTTATTTCTAGATAATGTAATGTTTTAAGGCAGGATCCTAATAGTTGGTATCATAGATCAGTTTAGATAAGTTTTGGTGGTAGGATATTGTTATATTAATATCCATAAATTAATTTATTGAAATATTGAAATGATATAGCATTTATATATTACCATGTATCTTCACCGAAGACATTTCATTGTTCAAAATGGTTTTACGTAGAAGAAACATGGAATCTATTATGGGATGACATGAGGAGGAAAAAAACATTCCAAATCAGCAACCTGATATGGTTGGAATCGGAACTTAGTTATTTGTTATAGTGATGGAATAGTTGAATTAGGCTATAAATGGTGGGGGTATCCATGCCCATGATTAGCCAGATCAACCACAGAGGAACATGTCAGTGGTGGAAAATTTAATGAGGCAACATCCCCTATCATTTAGAGGATCTTCTGACCCTATACTAGCTGATGGGTGGATTAAAGAACTGGAATATATTTTTGATGTCATGGGGTGTTTATAACATCAAAAGGATAGTCCTTTTGTTTACCGTTTTGAAGGTGAAGAGGACCAATGGTGGTCAATGGTGAAAAATATCATGGATAGTGAGGAGAATGATGCTCTTTTTTGAGATGAATTCAAAGGTATGTTTGTTGAGAAATATTTTCCTAATGTGTTTCATCTTAGGATAGAAAAAAATTCTTGTTATTGAGTTTGGAAGATGACTGAGGGGCTAGTTATGAAGATACATTCACTAATTTGGGAAGGTATGCTTCAATCATCTTACAATATATTGATTATAAAATCCATCATTTTTTAATCTGGATTACAGCCAAATTATTGATGGAATTTAGTTTCTCATGGGTTCAAAAGTTAAGAAAAACATGTTTGATGTATGGAGAATATGGAAATGAAATTTCATGGTGATTGGGTGTCCTTTGAAAAACAACAGAATAAGATGTCGAGGTGGAAGACGAAAGGGAAGAACTCTTTGAAAAAGTGTGATTTTAAGAAACTAACATATTCAGTTTTTGAATATTTTGGTAAAAATCATGTTGGGGAATGTCTTTTGAATTCTGGTAAGTTACACTGATGTGGTAAAATGAGACATAAGTCTCATAATTGCATTGAAAAGGATCAGGGTAATGGTAAGACAAAACCTGATTTACAATCAGTAAAATGTTTTAACGGCAATGAAATGGTTCATTATGCAAGTTAATGTCTAAAGAAGAACTCAAATGAGGGAAAAAATCATAACTATACGCATAAAGGGGTGGTGAAATCCTTTTCAACTACTTTAGCAGATGTAGGGCCATCAAATGAGGTATTATATGGTACATTGTTTGTTTGTTAAGATTTTGCCAATGTGTTGTTTGATTCGGGTTCTAAACACTCTTTCATTTATAATATGTTTCATAGTAAATTTCTAATTGAATCTCATGATATGAATCCAGAACATCTGTTAAAAACAACTATGGAAATTTTGACTCAAAATGAAATTATATGAACATTCCTATAATTTTGTGCAGAAAGAATCTAACTACAATCCATATTGTTTAACCCTCAGTAGAGTTTGATGTTATTTAGGGTATGGATTGGATTTCCGTTTATCATGCTAAGATTGACTACAATGCTAAAGAATTTTCTTTTCCGAATGATTTTCAGTTTGTGTACAAGAATGAACCCTTATTTTTTATTACATATCAAGAAGCTCTGAAACTAGTAAAAGATGGAAATGAATGTTACCTAGAACATACTATTGAAAACAATTAAACTTTTCAGATTAATGATGTGCCATTGGTAAATGAGTACCTTGATGTTTCCCCTGATGATTTGTCCGGTATTATACATGACCAAGAAGTTGAATTTACTGTCGACTTAGTTCCAGATGCTAAGCCAATTTCAAAACCCCCTTATCGAATGGCTCGAATTGAGAATTTTGAGTTCAAGAAGCAATTACAGGGTTTATTATATAGAGGTTTAATTCCACCTAGCACATCACCATGGGGTGCTCTTGTCTTGTTTGTTAGAAATAAAGATGGTTCAATGAGACTTTTCATTGATTATAGGGTATTTAATAACATAACTGATAAGAACAAGTATTTTTTTCCACATATCTATGAATTTTTTGATTATTGTAGGGATCTCATTATTTTTAGAATATTGACTTGGGGTTGGGGTAACATTAGTTGAAAGTAAAGGAAGAAAAAATTCTGAAGACAACGCTTCGTACTAGATATAGCCATTAAGAATTTGTTGTTAAGCCTTTTGGGATAAACAATGCACATGCTGTATTCATTGATATTATGAATAGAATTTTCCATGAGTTCATGGATAAGTTTTTGTTTGTGTTCATTGATGATATTTTGGTTTATTCCACAACTAAAGAGGAACATGAAATTAAATTAAGGGTTTTCTAGCAAACCATAAAATAAAATAAACAGTATGGGAAAATTTACAAGTGTGAGTTTTGGTTTAAAAAAATTCATTACATGGTCACATTGTCTCAATAAATTCCATAACTATTGATCCAGCTAAAACATTGGTTGTTGATGAATGGAAAAGACCCAAAAATATAAATGAGATATGTAGTTTCCATGGTTTTTCTGGTTATTACTGGAGGATTGTTGAAACTTTTGCATGATTATCTATCCCATTGACTAAATAAACTCTAAAAGGTATTAATTTCACATGTACAAAACAATGTTATGATTGTTTTTAGGAATTTAAAAGAAGATTGGTGAATGCTTCAGTTTTGGCTCAACCTTCGAGAAATGGTGAGTTTGTCAACTATAGTGATTCTTCGTTGAAAGGGATTGGTTGTGTCCTTATGCATAATGATCCAGTAATTGATTATTCTTTATGTTAGTTGAATTCTTATGAGTTAAATTACTCTACACATTATTAGGAATTAGCTACAGTTTTTTATTTAAAAATGGTGAGGCAACATTTGTATGGAGTAAAAAGTGAATTATATACTGACCAAAAAGGTTTAGAGTATATTCACTTAGAAAGAATTAAACATTATACAGAGGATATGGATGGAATTAATAAAGGATTATGGTTCCATGATCCATTACCATCTGAGAAAACCAAAAAAAATTGGTTTATGATTTGAGTCTAAAAAGTAATACATCCTTAACTGTGATATGTATGAAACTAGATCCATTGGTTTTTGATTTGAAGAAAATTGTCATAGAAGGTTTTGGTTTAGGAAATTTGGTTATTTTTCTTTCAGGTGTTAGTGAAATAATCTCTACCAGACATAATTAAGAAAGCACAAAAGGAAGACAATGTGTTGCTGAAAAAGGTAGAGTTGGTTCAGAAGGGTATGTTGCATGATTTTAACATTGATAATAATTCTTTTTTGTGTTTTGGGAACAGATTATGTGTGACATGTGATTCACTATTGATGAACAAGTTATTTATGTGAAGCTCATAGTTATCTGTTTTCAGTTCATCCTGGATGTACATACATGTATAGAGATCATCGAGAGTATTTCTAGTGGGATAGAATGAAAAGAGATATTGATGATTTTACTATGAAGTGGTTGACTTGTCAACAGGTTAATTTAGAGAAATATTTACCAAAAGGGATGCTTCATTCATTACCGGTTCAAGAGTGGAAATGGGAAAATCTGTCCATGGACTTCATTGTGTGATTACCGAAGACATATCAAGGTAATAATAAAATCTGGGCTATTTTATATCAGTATACTAAACCTGTTAATTTCCTACCTATTCGACACACATTGTCTCTAGATCAAATTTATAGGTTTTATGGTAATGAGATATTCATGATGGATCGATTTACCCTCTCTATTGTATTTTATTATGATCACAAGTTTACTTCTAACTTTTGGAAAGGCCTTTAGAAAACGTTTAGTACTAAATTATGTTTTAGTATAGCTTTTCATCCACAATCAGATGGGAAGTCAGAATGAACAATTCAAACCTTGGAGGACACATTACGTGGTCTCTCAATGGATTACTGAGGATCTTGGGACCAACATCTTCTTTGGTTTAATTTTTTTATAATAACAGTTTTCATTCCAGTATACATATGGATCCATTTGAGGCGTTATTTGGGAAGCTGTGTTAAACTCTAGGTTTTTTGAATGAAGTATCTAAAAGGAAGTTTATGGGACAAGAATTGGTAGAAGAGATGGTAGAAAAGTTTAGGTGATTCTGATGCACATCAGAACAACACAGAGCAAGTAGAAAAGTTATGCAGATAACTAGAGGAATGATCTTTTATTTGAGGTAGGTGATCATGTCTTTATCTAAATTTGTCGATGGAAAAGTGTGATGCGTTTTGGGAATAAGGGAAAGTTGAGTTGGAGGATCATTGGACCTTATGAAATCCTAGAGAAAGTTTGATCAGTTGCATACAGAGTGTCTTTACCTCCATGTCTATCCCAGGTACACAATTTTTTATTTCATGTTTCATCATTGAGAAAGTATATATTGTATTCATCTAATTTTTTGAGCCCATACATAGTTCAGTTGGAAGATAATATCTCTTATGAGGAACAACCGGTCCAAATTCTTAACTGAAGAGACCAAGTGTTGCAGAATAAGGTAATTCATTAGGAAAAGGTTTTTTGTAAAAATCATATGGTTAAAGAGGCAATGTTGGAATCTGAAAACACTAAAAGAGATAAATACCCCCACTTATTTGACAAGTGAATAAAAAATTGCAATGATGAAATTTCAAAAAGGGTGGAAGGATGTAACATCCCAAGAAAATAAAGAATAATACATCTTCATATTTATAAATATTAGTGAATTAAATATTAATTTTACTTTAGTAGGGAATCTATGTTCCATGGCATACCCGATAAGCAACAAAGGGCTTCTTTGAAATCTTATGTTGCACATAATGCTGAGTCATATTGAAAAATAATAATATAATATTATTTTAAATGGTAGTTAATGTGAAACCATTGTGTTGACGGAAATTAACAGAACTAACTAAAATATAATTATATATGTTTGTTAAATGTTTTTACATTTATCCAATGAATTTTAGTGATTTAAAATGTGAATGAATCTAATTTTAATCCAAAATAGTCTAATATTCTTTAAAATGCCTATTTACCACCTCTTGATGGAGAACCATCATTAAATCTCTTTTTGGTCATTTTTATATTTTTAATTTGACAAAATAAAATTATTCTTTAGAATCGGGACAAAAAAACTTACTTTAGGTCAATTTTTTGTATTTTTCTGATAAAATTCACTTTTTTAATGAATAATGAAAAATACAATATTTTTATTCAAAACTGCATTTCAATCACATTTATTTATATGGTTATATTATCATTTATTTTAGTTTTAATATTAATTAGATTATATTTTTACCATATTACTCTGATTTTGGTCATTGGAAGTACTTTCACTTTGAAATTGGACGTAAACAAGTGTCAATATTTTGATAATTACTATTTCTTAAAAACATGTATTTCTCTTGACAACATGAATTAATTTTAAATTAATTAATACAAATTATATGTTTTTAATTTTTTACAATAGACACAATTTTTTAAATCTTAATATTAAATATTCCCTTCATTGTGGAATATTTTGTTTTATACAAGACATTCATTTATACGGTGTATAAACAACGTTGACTTTTTCATTGAAAGGGAATCTTTTTCTAGGAGGCATTTTACAAAATGATACAAACAAATGTTTATTTTTAATGTAAGTGGTGAAAATGACATTTTCTGCCATCACGAGTATTATGTGATATTTTTCTTCGTCAACAAGACGTAATGTTTTAAAAGGAATATAAATAACATATACCCTTTTATGTATTTTGGAATTGAAAATGGTTTTGATATTGGATTTTTTATGTCAATATATTTAAATGATATATTGTGATGGAAATGTGGAAATGTTATATTTACTTTATTTTTGTTTTATGTGTTATGGATATGTTATGGTTGTTGGGAATTGTTTTTGTATATGTGTATTTTTGAGATAAACCTAGGGCATGTGAGCACGAGATATGTCTCCAATGCATTGGGTAACGTGACAGTGGTAAAAATGAATGTTTCTCTTAAGATATTTAGGGAATATACTATGATGGGTATTCTAAATGTAACTCCCTAAGTATCGGTGAAAGCTACACCGTACATATGTTATGTATTCCAAAAGTTACCTTTATTATTTGTGATTATTATGAGTTATTCATAAATATTATGATTTCATGAGGTATGTTAACGAGCATATGTTATATATGTATTGATGAACTGATGTTTTCATTACATATTTTATAACCCTTACTGTGATTTTTAGGATCATCCCATGTTTTGAAATGTTTTTCATAGGAAATTAAGATAAAAATGGTCATGGATGGGATCATGTAAAATTCATGATGTCTAAAACATGGAACTAGACAAGACTCTTTTTTACGAGATTTTATTTTATGTACAAAATGGAAACTGGGTAATAGTGTCTACTTTGTAATTGTTGAGATGTAATATAATAGTTATGTCCTAATTCTATAAAACATTAAACCTGAAAATATACTCAATGGGAATTATTCATTTAATTCAAGATTATGTATTGGTTTAAGGATGGGTCCTTATAATTTATCTATCACTACCCATCAGTGGGATAAAGAAAAACTAAACTATGATGACTTTGACTCTCTTTTTAAATAGGATATATTGGACATCATATTAAGGATTGAACACTATTCCCAATTCCTAGGCCCCGACATACAATTTTATTTTGTACTCCATTGAATTCCATTGAATCGTCCTAAAACACTATGTTTATATCGATTCTAGTTATTATAATATATGTAGGAAAAATCTTAGAGGTTCAATTCGATTCTATAAAACCCAATCACCTACCTAGACATCTGTAAACTCTATAGTTCCTTATTATATGACCACATAATATAATAATCACCCCTTACTATGAAATAATGGGAACAAGATGGAGAACCACTAATACGAAAATATGGATCACTAATAGAATCTATTTCCATATAGAATTATTTAACACCTAATAATTTTATTATTGTAATCAATCATGTTTTAGGATTTTTTGGAGATTTAAAAACATATTTTAAATGCCTATGAGATTGATGGAGTGGGAAAAAATTCCACCCAAATAGTTCTGATGGGATTGAACTTCCATCATATTGACTTATGTGAGTTCCTAAAAACTGTAGTGTTCGAAACTCTAAGTAATCAAATTCTTTTATAATGTAGGCATAAGATTCATTATGTATTTCTGAGCCTTTTTTGTTTCCATGAGAAATGAAAATCCTCAAACATATGTGAATGATTGTAAAACAATACTCAACCCCCATAATAATAAATCAACAGGTTATAATTTTCTTTGGAATATAAAATCATTGAAATTGTTGTGAATCTATAAAAAAATTTCATTACGTGTTTAGAAATTTTTCCCCAACCATTGATGGAAATAGAAATAGTGAACCTGATGAGAAATATTTAAAATAATATAAATGATAATTCGACCACACATCAAGGTATTTTTTTGTGTTTCCATTGAAAATAAAAATGAAGCACCCAATGTGAGATCTTAAAACAATGTAATTTGGGTTCCCTTGAGACATTAAATATCTCTGTGAACATTACACATTAAAAAATAACCCAAAAATTAATAATATAATCTATTTTTTACTTGTAAATAGCTAAGTGATCATGTCTCACGGTTGTGTAGAATAATTAATTGGTTACCTTGTTCATTATTAAAATTTTGATAGAATATAATAATCCCAAAAACATGACCTTGAACCAAGATCATGTGTTCATCAATATAATGTTTTGGAACCATAGATACTACAACAACATGCATGGTTTCCAAAACAATATCATTCACTTGATGTATTCATCTTTAGGTGGAGAACGTTATGGTCCTAGAATTTTGTATCCCCCCAAAAATCTAAAGTACATATTTGTATTCAATAGTGTATATGTAATGAAACACCAATTGTAAAAATGGAATATGTTAACAAGAAACATTACATTATTAAAATAATAATATATTTTATAGCTTTTAATTCATGCAACCCTAAGTTAGCATGCATCGCACACAAGAGTGAACAATCTTAATAACATGAGTTATACATAAGTCTAAGGTCTAACAAATAACAATGTATTATTAAAATATTATTATTAACTATAATATAATATAAACTAGATGTTATTATTAATTTTATAAATAATATTAACATTCCCATTAATATTTATGCTTTCTATAAATACATTATGAATTTATTAGTTACCAATTATTGAGAAATGAAAATAAGATCCAATTGGATATAAAAAGAAATATTACTACTCTAATGATTCTAAAAGAGTTATATATTAATAAAAATAATTAATTACAATAATTTAATGATATTACTGAAATATATTTATTATATAAATAAAAAATATTTTTTATATACATCAATTAAATTTTATAGGAACAAGATAAAAAAACCCCAATTTTACTCATAAAAACCTTTATTTTTATAATGGAAATTTAACAGCCTTATAATTTAAAACCCATTTTAAATTTTAGTTTTTACCCTTTAAGGTATTTTATACGATAAAATACACATCATTCTTGAAATAAAAAAATTATGTTGGTGTTCTTTTTTGATATTTTTCGGAAACATATTACTTTTCAATGAGTGGTAAAATATACTGAATTTTAGTTCAAGATTAGTTTTTCAACTCATTTATTTATAAGGATAAGAAATAAATTTAATTATTTATTGAATCTATTTAAATTATATTTTTATTAATTAATACAATTTATTTCGTTATAATCAGTGTCAGTTTGAAAATGTATGTAAAAACATGGAAACAATTCATATATTCTACATTAAAAACCCACATCATCATCCCATTTATGGGATTAAATTTATATTAATTAGTTCCACTTTTATGATTAGAATTTTGAAAAATATATTCCTCATTTTGAAATAGAATTTTTTTAGCGTACAATAAGGTGAACATATTTTATTACCAAATGTCATTGTCAAAGTAATTTAAATTAATAACTACGATTAAAGTTAAATTGAGATTAAGAAGGGAAGAAACCTTAACCATGAGGCCAAACACGACATATACACCTTTCCAACAGAGATTTTATTTCCATATATCGACCATATCTCCTATTTTTTCAATATTAGACTGTTATTGGTTCTATGTGAATCACGAAAAATGTGTATCAGATTATTTTTTCAATGTATTACAAGAGTGCCACTCCTCCACCATAAAGGCCTCCTCTCATCCCACATCCTCACAACTCACAAGCTATATTAGATCAACCAATATCTAACAAAATATTTCTTAAAAATAATTGACCTCATCCGAGACTCCTTACCATGGGCATGAAGCAATCCAACGATTTATTTTGGTACAAAACAAAAGTTGTTAGCTGATTAAGAGTAACATCTTTCCTTAATCTTGTCAATTTTATTTCCATTCCAGAGTACCTAAACCCTTATATTCCCTTATATTGTTAAAAAGTAAATATATATACTTGTATGTTTTATGATATGTTTTCTAACTACACTTACATAATCTTCATTCTAATGGGTAACAAATTTAATGTTTTAGTGTGTGACAAAATACAACATTACGAAATGATGATTGTTCATTTTTTCATTATCCAGATTTGGGGTTGGCCACTATGATGAAATATATATTTATATATGATATATATTAAATTTACTATTTATTTATACTTCTATAATACTTTTATAATAAAATCCTTTAATACTTTCCATTTTGTGTTAATATGATAACATCCATTGAGGAAGTGTGGACCACCGCCCCCTCAAAATGTTGTGACTCGTTGACACCATACATGAAATGTATATATGATGGTTTCAATTTAACATATGTGAAATAAAAAACCTATATATTATATTCATGAAAAAATTATATTTATATAAATTTAATATATATCATTTTTTAAATTATTCTTTTGCACACTTTAATAGAGACAATTGCATTCATGGATGTGTGGACTACCTACTCCCTAACATTATGTGATAACTCTTCAAATTAAAATAATTTCACTTATATGTATATATGTCTAAATAATATTGTATTTAGTATATTATTATCAATATATAATTATGATTTTCTACTTACCTTCTTTCCACAATGATCATTGAAAAATGATAATATTACTCATGCGTACAAACATCATACCATCTCCATGATTGTAATGTTGATTAATTATTCATAAACATATTTAATTAATGGTTTTAAATGTATAATTTATGTATAAATATATTAATTATGTACGTATTATTAATCTAGAGATGTTATATAATTACCCCATTGATCACAGTTGACCAACCAATGTTTCATTTTACACATAAATTGAATTTGATCAAAACACCAGACGTAAACTTAATTGATTTAATAGACGTATAAAAAATTGTAAAAAGTGAAATAAATACTGATAAACATGAAAGAAGTTATCAATAATGTAGATAATTAAGATAATTTTTTTGTAATGGATGTTTAAGGACATTCACCAGGAAGAAAATGCATGGTAAGGGTTTTCGTCTCTATTAAGATTCCATGGAGACTTATATGTCGCTATGTACTTAGTTTCTTTTTTATGGTGTATATTTCGATGTTTGACTTATTCTATCAGGGAACTATTTATTTTAATGATATTAAAAGTTTAATTTAGGTTTATTACTTCATGGATATTATTATTCCTTTGTTTCAATGTTGTATGTGCCACTTTGGAATGTTTAAATATTATTCTCCGTAATTTTATTAAGGATTACCTTTTCAATCTCACTTAATTTTGTAATTGTTTACTTTCTCTAGAAACCATAACATTATTTTTGTTGACCTAATTTAATATATATGGTAAAATTTCCTGAAATTTTTCATATAATATAATTATTCAATCATTCTTCCAGATATTTTTAGTTTCAATTTGAATTGTTTCATCTAAGGGGATTTGAGTTAAAAGATACCAAGTGGAAAATAATTTCATAACCCAATTTATATTAATTGTGTTATATTATATCCAATTTATTTAATAATCTATAATAATTTGTATAATTTCTTTTAATATATATTGACTTATTTCATCATCTATATGTTTATTTATAGTTTATACACATAATCTTTCAAGGGTTTACTTTAAAATTTCAATTTTTTCACGATTTTTTACAGTATAATTTACAGTAGTGGAAATTATTTTATATTTTTATATTAACCCATTTAATATTATGAACCTCTGGTTATATATGATATCTATTAAGTGATATTTCCATTTTCCTATCCTTGCTACTCAAAATATTTTATAAAACATTTTTCAGAAAACTCGACTTAATTTCTTTCATTAGTCGTAGAACCTATTTTCTTCTAAAAACAATGAATTATTAAAATGTTAAAAAAAATTTGTACAAGCTTTTATAATTAAATATTTACCATTTTTCTTTTAATAGTAATTTTAATGAATTATTCTTCACTCTTTCCGAACAAGGAATTTTTTTAACCATTAACTAAGAAAAATGAAGGATCTTTTTTACCTCATACAGCTTGTATGGATTTACCTAATGTCATTTTTTAATCTTCCATTGCACGTGTAAAAGAAATATTTTTAAATAAAATATTTTAAAATGTGATTTTCATAGAAAACGTTTTTAATAATAAAAGTATATTTTCCTCAAGAATCTTTGAAAATATTATTTTATTGTATTTATATTCATTAGTGATAATAACCCTTATTTTTACACCAGCTAGCATATTTTGTATTAATACCATCCAATTTATTCCTCTGGATGGTTTTTGATTTATTTGGTCTATGATTATATTAACATTAACTTCCTTGATTCATTCATTAGTCCTATTGAAATATTAAATCTCTTATGATCATTTAACATATAATATCCCCAAATTATATATTTTATTCATCATGTATATAATTATTGAATAATCCATATTTATATTTTGATATGATGTCTACATTGATAGTTGTTTGATTTTTAGGGAAATATTGAAAAATCTCTATTTTTTATTCAATACAGATATTTTTTAAGCCATACTGTTTAATAATTAAATTGATTACTCAATATAAAGAATGATTTCAATATGTAATGATGTGTGAGGCCCAGACATTATATAGCTCATTGATTCATCGATATGTTATCACGAGAAAAAAAAGATTCTCGAATTAAACAGGAAAAAATTCTTATTCTAATCTATCTAGAGGATACATCTTGAATTTATAAATGTTTATGGGCCTGAGACATGACATCCAATAATTAAAAATTTCCTTAAGTTTGATTTATTATTTATTATCCATGATATTTTCATAAAAAAAATTATTTGGATGCATTTAATTCATAGTTCATTGATTAAATACCATGTGTATTTAGTTTCCAACCATTCAATATCTAGTTACTTGAATGGAATATGTTTCCATTTATTACCTTTTTATATTATTTACAGACTTCCTTCTCAGTTTTTTGATTACAAGGTATGTTTTTTCAGTTATTTACCATTCAATAATTATTTCTATCATTTATTAATTATTGATTCCTTTATATTTTTCCCTTTCTGATCATTTGAGATTCACATTATTATGTTAATTTTCTAAGGAATCCAAGAAGCTTTCTATGAAAGATATTCATAGATATACTCGATGGGATAATGTAAAAATTGATGCCATTTAGAAAAAAATTAGGTTTTAATTAGTTTATATATTTATAATTAACATTTAATTTATTTATTTGGTTTACCAAGACTACTAAACCATTCATTCCTTTAGGGATTAATTCCTCGTAATCGTGATAATGTAATTAGTAGCTAATAATGGATCTATCCTATATGGGTCTGGTCTTTATAGTTGGTATTAATGGAATATTAGTTGAACCTTTAGGAACTTTATTTTAGAAAAAAAGGTTAGATAATGTAACCATGAAGTATAATTTGAGTATATGTATGGAAGAACATCCTAGAATTATGGTAAGGTAGAGATTATATGGGTTTTACAATAAATACATATCTTTATAGATACCACTAGTTGACATAGTTGTAGAACATATATATATAGGAGATTTAGCTTTGACAAGGTGTACTGAGCCAGACTCAGGGTAACATGGTAAACAAAAACATTCCCTACTATATAGTTATTTTTACACTCTGAGGGGGTTTTTTAGGATAATCTGGTTTTTATTTATAAACAATAATTAAGGAATTATAGAGAAAATGAAAAGGATTATTATTGTTTAATCCTAAGGTGTTTTTGACTGAAAATAAATATTCATGATTTATAGATCCTAAATATGATATTATGGAAAAACTATACATCATTTAAGCACCTATGTTAAAATAAATGTATAATGTATTAATGTATTAGGGTTGTATTGAAAATAATAGATAAATGGTTATTTAGTAATTAAACGTATTTCAATGATGAATTTGTTATTTATTTTTGAAATTATATTAATATGGGTTTAGAAAAGGACAACCTATAATCTAGATGACAACCAATCGTATTCAGCAAGGCCAGAGGACTTGATCCTGTGACCAAAGGATGATAAGGGTTTGATTCCCACCACTGACCTATGCAATGTCCTGGTTAATATGGCACTATTTTTAGTTAAAAATTTGAAAAATAGAGACTAATGATGAACAATTATTGTAATTTTTATTGTTAATAAATTAAAGTATTATCCATACTAGTTTTTTGAAATAGATTTAGAAAAATAGTTGGAATTATCACACTTTCATGGGGCTTAAGATCCATTAGAAACATATTTTAATCCTTTCAAAATAAAAATAAATTTTTTGGATGAATTATAAAATCAACCAAAGAAGAAAAAAAGTATGAAATTGTTTTAATTTAAATACATCATGTTAGTAAATTTCCTTATATCATTATCCAATAAATAAATTACCCAACATTAGGAAAATTATATGGAAATAATTTTTTGTCTTAATACATTAATTTATATTGAACTGATTGTCTTCTAAATAATCATTGATTTATGGATTTGTGGCCCATAACTTCTCATTGATCACTAATGTTTTTTGGATTGATGACCTCAATAACTCATTATAAATATTTACACATTTCTTCCATGTATGTATATATACTTTCAACTAATGTTCTCCTACAAAGAGACCAAGTTTCATGGTTGTCTATGGGACCTTGGTACCTTCCATTAAATCGTTTCTATAGGATTTTTTACAAACCCTTATTATGTTGTGGTATTTAAATATAATAAATATAAAAAAATATATTACCAACATCAGGATTTAATTTTTCAGACAGAATTTAATTAATTGGGGGAGTATGTAACACATCAAAATTCCAAAGTAAAACATTGTATTCAATATTGATTATGAAACACAACACCATGTGTAAAGAGGGAATATATTAAACCAATACATTAATTTAATAATTAAATATAACAAATTATATATCTTTTAATGAACTCAACACTAATATTTCTTGCATTTTAGGCAATAGTGACATTCCTCAATGGTTTGCATTACACATATGTATGAGTTTCACCAAATAAAATTGTATTATTAAAATATTATTATATAATATAATATAATATAATATAATATAATATAATATATCTATTATGTTATAATTTATGAATAATATTAAATAAATTATGAAAATATATGGTTTATATAAATATATAATGAATTCATTGGTTACGAATTAATGGGAAATGAAAATATGTACCAGTAATATATAAATAGAAATATTATTATTTTTATTAATCTAAAAGAGTTCTGTATTAATAAACATAAAAATTCAAAACTATTTAATGATATTAATGAAATATTTATGTTATATAATCAATAAAACATTATTTATAATCATTCATTTGGATTTATAAGCCTAATATAAGAACAATCCAAATTTCACACATAAAAACCAATATTTTTATAAAGGAAATTTTACAGCCTTTTAATGCATAACTAATTTTGAATATGAATTTTGACACTCTAATAGTATTAATATGTAAAAAAAGAATTTATATTTTAATAGAAACATTCAAATTTTTTTAGGGTTATTTTTTTTGATATTTTTAGGAAACATATCATTTTTAAATAAATGGTTAAAAATACTGAATTTTAGTTCAAATATTCATTTTTTTCTTATTTAAATATAATTTTAAATTATAATTTCCATTTGTTTTAAATTATAATTACATCATATTTTTATCAATTAATAAAATATATTTCATTATAACCAATATTACTTTGAAATTGATAATAAAAAAATAGTAAACATTTGGATATTTTTACTTTAATCACCTACATTGTCATCTTGTCTACGAGATAAAATTTAAATTAGTTTCTACCACATTTATGATTGGAATTTGTAAAAATAGATTCCATATTTTTAAACATAATAATTTTTCATATCTAATAAGGTCATCAATGTTCTTTTAAACTAAATGATTAGATGATGAAATGAAAATTGATGACACCAATTAAGGTTAAATTAGAATAATAAGGGAATAACCCTTAATCATAAGGCCCAAAATCTATACAATATAACAATAGATATTTTATTGGTATATATTGACCATATAATATCAATTATATAAAATGAATCATTATTCCATACACTTGATACTATAAAAATGTGCATGAAATTCCTTTTTCAAAATATTACAAGAGGGCTACACCTCCCCCACTATATAAATTCCTCATCTCCTCCCACATACCCACACATATGAAGAATTTTTTTCTCAACCATTATATACTAATGTAGCTCATAAAAATATCTATACTCATAATAGAAACATTAATTTGGGCATGAATAAATCTAAGGAATCCTTTTTTTACGAACCAAAAGGTGTTACTTGATAATGAGGTAACATATTTCCTTAGCCTCATTAGTTTATTACCATTCTCCACTCCTGAAACACTCTTTTGTTCAATATTGTATAAAATGTTTATCATAACGATATAATGATATCATTATAAAATGGTTTTAATATACACTGACACACACTTCTATCTAATGGGAAATGGACATACTATTTCTATGTAGGGAAGACTACTACTTCATGAAATGGTTATTGTTCATCATTCCTTTACCAACATTCATTTATTCCCATTAGGATGAAAAATATATTATTATATGTTATATATGATATTTATCATCTATTAATAATTATTTAATCCTTTTATAACACTTACCTTTAATAAATTCTATTTTTCATTAATAAGATAACATCATTTGAGGAAGTATGGACTACCGCCCCCTTGAAGCGATGTGAGGTATTCACACAATACTTGGAACACATAAAGGATGATTTTAATTAAACATATGTTACATAAAAAACTCTATAGGATATTCATAAATTTATTAGCTTTCTAGAAGTATAAATTACATCATTTTCTTTATTACCCTTTTATACATTTTAAAATAGATAAGGTCACTTATGGACCAGTGGACTACCGCATCCCAGACATGATGTGATTCCATTTTCAATCAAAATAATTGTATATAAAATTATATTTTACTATATTATATATAATTTATGATATAATTATATTTCTTTAATTATACAATTCTACTTACCTTCTTTCCATAAGGATCATTTAAAACTGAGAATGTTACTAATGCTTACGTTCGACCTACTTTCCCCATGATTGTAATGTTGATTGATTTTTAATAATAATTTTTTATTATTGATTTTAAAATTATAAATTATGTGTAAATATAATAATTATATAATGAATTTTTTTCTTTAGATTTTATATAATAACCCATTTGATCATATTTTACCTACTAATGTGGATATTGACAAAAAAAGAATTTGATCAAAACACCAGATGTAAACATAATTGATCAGGTAGTCATATACAACATGATAATAAGTCAAATAAAAGTAATGATTAAAATGAAAATGGTTATTATGAAATTTGATAATTATCAAATGTTTATTATACATGATGTTAAATGACATTCACCCAAAAGGAAACACAAGTATAAGGATTTCGTCTCAATTTATATTCTAATGAGTCTTATTTGTTGTTATGATCCGAGTTTATTTTATATGGTTTATATTTATTTCACATTGAAATGTAATACCATGAAACTATTTAGTATAATTATATTATTAGTTTCATTAAAATTTATTTCATCGTGGTGATTATTACTCAAATCTTACAAAGTGTCATGGGAAAATTTGTCTTATAATATCATTATTCAATTAAAACACCCTGAGGATTTACAAATAAATATGATAAAGAATCGATAAAACACCAAATAATTGTGATAAAAACACCTTGTTATTTATAAGATATAGTAATAACCTATCCGTTAAACATAATTTTTCCACTTTTTTGTTTTTTATTTGAAAAAACGGACATACATGATTGTGACTAGTAACATATTTGGGGTGTGAAATGATCAAATTAATTTTTTGTGAATAGTAACATGACCCATTGTAATATTAAATGTACTCTTTTTAAAAGTAATATGTCCAATGTAAAGGTAACATCACATAAGAATGTATAGAATTTTTTTTTGACCCATCATTTATATTGTCTGATTCGTCATTATTAAACATTGACGAATTTAATAAATTGATTTTTCGGGTAACAATTATACATTACAAAAATATTTAAATTATTATATAAATATAAGGTTTTATTAATGTTTATTTAACGGAAATAGTATTATTAAATCACAATTCATTAATTATAAATGTTTAAAAAAATTAAATTTTTTAAGTGTCAAAATGTTTTCAATGCATCTTACTATGCATTTTATGTCCACTATTATTTTTATTGAATAATTATTTTCATAGATAAAAGTTATAATTTTTATATTTATAGATTTATTATGTTAATATAAAATTCATTTTTTAATTCAGAACATCAATAATAGGTTATGCTGAAAATATGATAATTTAATAAAATACTTTTTTTAATGAATAGTAAAAATACAGTTTTGCGTTTTAGGTATGATTAATGAAATCATAATGATTTAATAATAAATATTAAATAATGGTTGACCTTTTTACATTAAAATATTATATGAGGTGTCCCACATGGCCAATAAATAGAAAAATACCATGGAAAATCCTATGGTTATTCCTATACCATTATTGAGGTATTGTCAAAAATTAATAAAATCTCCCCCACATTAGCTATAAATACCCAACCATTTATAAAATTAATTTCATTAGATATTCATAATCTTAATATATCTATTATTTTTACCTCCATATGTGTCCAACCAATGTGTCATCAACCTCCCAATGTCCCAACCTTCATGTTTTAGGAGTTACTCTACAATATAAGGGAATATACCACCCATCTCTTTTTAGGCGCTTATTTTATGTTATTCATTTTTAATTTTGATTGTATTATATTGGTATATGATATTACATATCCACATTACTTTTCATATTATTTAAAAATTATTATAGACACTTTCTTTTCAGCAACAAATTTTACAAATTTCTATGTGATGCCGTTGGGATGCTGAATTCTCATAAAGGATTTCTCGATTTCTATTTTCTTTTAGGTTCCTTCCTTTTAATTTTCTATCCTCCACACATTGAATGAATAAGGTATGATAACTCCTACCATAACTTAAATTGTAATTTTATTATTATAATTGAATAATTCATCATCATCTATTCCTTCCCTTCCTTATATAAAAATATTAAAACACCATATAAGATGTGTTAATTTATCACCTTCAAGGATAGTGTGATTTCAATTTCTATTAACATAATAATGTATTATCATGAAACCATTTTTATTATTGAAACAAATCATAATATATGTATTTTATATTATTTAATGTTTTTTAATCCTCATACACATTATGTGAAATAATAAATTATAACAATCTCGTTGTGAGTGAAACCGCACAAAATTTTCTAAGTGATCATCATTAAAGGTTTATCTAATGATTTATCCTTAAAAAAATATAAAAATGAATTATTTGTTAATTTATCAATTTTTTGATCATTTTAACATATTAGTTCAATTATGGACTTCAATTACAATTTTATTTGAACTTCCATACTCTTATAAGCATGCGAACTGGTCATGAAATTGAGGAAATGAACACTCTGAAAAGACCAAATTCAATCTTATAACATATCAATAAAGACACAAATTAACATAAATAATCATTAATTAAAAAATTATATATTGATAATGTTGTGAATTATATAATTAATTTATTTAATTTTATTACTTAGGACATTAATGTCATGTGAGAAATACATTCGAACATAACCAATACCACTATTTTCTTTTGGGATACTCATATTCTCTACTTAAATGAATGAAATTATTATTAATTCTTATATACTACTCATAAATTCTGTTTTAATTTTAAATATATGTGTATTGACCAGATTCCTTTATTTTATGGGTATTTATATGCTATAAAAAATCATTCCAAAATTCTTCCCTAAAGACAAGCCCATTTCAAGGGAACCTCTCGAATTCTGTCCTATGTTCATGTACACTCTATATTCTACATTGATCCAACATTAGTTTTTATAAAATAACTAATTTAATTATGAAAATACTTTATTAATTCACTTATGGTGTTATATATTATTTTTCCAAAATAATCCTTCATTTTAAATAAAAAGAGTATTATTATTAACAATTAATCAATGATATTATAAGAGTAAATTTATGTATTTAAAATCCCCTGTTGAATCATATGCATAAGTGGGACTAATATTATTTGATATCATATTCCATATTTTATTGAATTTATTATTATTATTTTGACTATGAATGTTCTATCTTGAAACCATTCACCATATTACACTGAATGGTTATTGTTTATACTTTAGGGATGTTATTTACATTACATAAGTTAGTTTTAATATGAATGTATATATTGTTAATTTTTATCCAAATTCATATGGGAATTAATTGGACATAGTATGTGATGGGTGGGTCCCAATATAACTCCTATATGAATCAGTAATTCTCATGAGTCAAAATAGATATGGACTTGGCCATGGCCTTTCCCATTTGTAGATATTTTTTTGGCTGTATCCTTAATCATTTTCAGATTTCTTGTTCAATTCCTTGATGGTATATTTATGAATATCCAGAATTACGAATTTCCCTAATTATGAAACAAGTAATTGATATTCCATGAATTTATTTGAAAAGTAGAATAACCAATAATATTCATTATTTTTGAATTATTTATTTTTACCTTATTCATAACATATTTTGTTCGTGTTTATTTTTAAAGGAATGTGATTTTAGTTATTCACCATTTCTAATGAATATTATTATGGTATCTTCCACTGTATTTCATAGCCATATTGAGTATCTAATCTCAACTCTTTATTTTGTTTTATTTTCTTAGGATGTGAATAAGTAAATTATGAATGACTTATAAGGGTAACCATGGAGTTATGGATGCTTTCAAAGGAATTTCAATATTGTATTTCATTTCAAGTTTTAATTTTGAGATTATGTATGTATCTAAATTTCCAAAACTACTAAACTAATTTGTTACATTGGGATACAAAATTATCGTAATTATCCAAATGTTGTAAATAATACACCAGCTCTAGGAAACCAGGTTTGGGGAATTATAGTTGGTATCAGATGATGTTTAGTAGAAAATTTGGATACTAGATTTAGAAAATCTAAATTAGGGACCAAAACCCACATATAGACTTTATGAATTAGTATATAAGAACATCGTATAATTTTTTTCGGTAATATATTATTTGGATCTTCTAAGAAAATACATCCATATCGGGATACACCATGTGGACATTTTTCTTGTAAAGATGTACGTAGGAGTAAAAACACTGAAAATGTGTTTTGGGTTTGACCCGGGATAACCTGGTACTCGACAACAGGCCTTAGTACTCACCCGGTTTGACACTACTAGGGGATATGCTTAAGATAAATCACATTTTCATTTTAAGCCATTACGATGGGTTTAAAAGAAAATTTTTAATTAAATTAATTATGTTTTTTATTAGGAGATTAGGTGTGCATAATATTTAAATTTTGTTATGTATTTTTCATGTTAAGACTATACATTATGATTTATAACCTAATCTATTGTGTGCCATTATTTTGAAATTGATCATAGTGGATAGAATGAAAATCTTATCATTGCATATAACCCATGTTTGGATTTCCATCCTATGAAAGATAATTATATTGGTAATGGAGCTATGACTGGCATTGAGCATGTGAGAACCTTAAAAAAGTACTTGTTTTATTTATGGATCTCTTTCCTCCTAATAATTTTTTATTATGTTTTACAATAAAAGCACATCACATTACTTTGGACACAAATTAAAGTTTTTATAAATGATATAATTACTATTAAAAATTATGGTATATGGAATAATGATTATTTTATGTAAATAGTTTGATTAAAACATCACTTTTTAAATTGAAATTATAAAATAATTTTACTTTTTTGTGTGAGAAATTTCACTATGAAATTTCACTATTCATTTTGATCCTCTTTTATTCTTAATAACTAAAGATTTTTATATTTTAAAAGTTAAATTTTACATACATTGAGAATATTTATGGACAAATAAACATAATTTTTGATTTCCAAATGTCAAAATTATACTAGGAGAAATTTTTAGAAGTTTTCAATGAAGTTTCAATATGATGAATAGTATTTTATGAATAGTATTTGATGAATTGTTTGATGAATTATAAAAACTACTTTATTATTAAATATCTTTTTATGTGAAATGATTTTCAAAAATCATTCAATCATGTTGGTAATTAGGGTTAATAATGTGGTTCAATAAAATCAAAATATTTTTTGGTGAATAGTAACTTTACACATTGGAATTGTCATTTTACCTTTATGAATAGTATTTAATAGTAATGAATAGTAAATTGGCCCAAAAAATTGAAACATACCCCATTAATGTATAAATAGAATTTTGACATCTTAAAAGTGAAAAAATGATCATAGTATAAGTATTGGTATTTTTGTATGTCATAAATATTTTATTTACTATTTTATAATTAATTTAATTATTTTAAATGGAAATGTATTTTCATAAAATGTAATCATAAATTGTTACTTTGTTGTCTTATGGTTATAAAAAAAATTATGTGACCTTTATTACTTTTGAAAAGTGTTACAAAAAAAGTTATTATTTTAGAGTTATTATTTTTCAATAAATAATGATTTTAGTTTAAAAATAAATTAAAAATATTTTGAAAATAATATTCATAAATGGAGTTCAGATTTTAGTTTATAGCATTGATATTAGGTTAGGGTGAATTTATGGGATTTTTATAAAATGTTTTCTTTTTTGGTGAATAGAAAAAATACAGTTTTTATTTTCAGTGTAATTAATGACTTCATTAATTATGTAATAATGATGTAATAATTCTTTTTGACTAGAAAGTAGTAAGATATGTTATGAGGTGTCCCTCATGGCTAATACCTTGGGAAAAAACCCTGGGCAAGCCCATGGTTTTATAAATACCACTACTGAGGTGTCCCTTTGAAATTATTTAAATATTCCATAACTTTTACTATAAATACCAACTCATTCCTTCAATAATTTCATTCTAATTCCTCCTCAACATAGATTTTGTCTTTTTACCTCCCAAGGATTCCTCCCAATGTTCCCTCAATCCCCCCAAGGTCACAACCATTGATCTTTTGAAATTACTCTTCATGGTAAGTGAAATTTTCACTCTCCTCTTTTAAGTCCCGAATTCCTTTATGTTATGTCTTCTAGTTTTAATTTTATTTTTTCAGGGGTATGTTATTCAATATCCTTATTTCCTTCCATTTTTATTTCCAAATTTTTAGAGAGCCTTTCTGCTCTCAACAAGTTATTTTCTAAAATTTCATGTGATGTCGTTAGGCTGTCGAATTTCCGTAAAAGAAATAACATATTCTCTATTCATTCATGTTTACTTTTCATGTGGTATGTCATTAAAATATCCATACCATGTTCATATTTCTATTTTAATCTATCCCTATATTGTATTATGAGTTATTCCTATGTTTGTTTTTCATTTTTACCCTCTGTTTTTAATGTTATCTAAAAACAAGCTATTTAGCTATTATGCTGCAGAATTATCATCTAAAAATCTATCTCTTTTTCTCAAGAAATTCTCGGGTTTTGTTTATGTGAAAACCCAAATATATTTTAATTTATAGTGTTATTCATCGAGACATAAAATTTATTTATTTGATTTTGGAATTTATATACATATAAACCTCACTCCCGTTCTATGTGTTATAAAATAAATAGTGATCTTAAATTTATGCACTTTTAAAAAGTCGTGATTTTGAAGTGAACCCCATTACTATTTCTCTCTTTGGGTTATTTTTTAAATGAATGATTATGATCTTTTTGGATAAAATGAAAATAAATACATATTATGTGTGCACCCTGATAGCACTCCAATGCATTGGGTAAAATATTTAATCTCTAGAGATGACAAGTTTTATGATACCTTAGTGAAAAACCTTCGTCATTTTTATGACAACTTGAGGATGTACCTTGGTGATATCTTCATGAATATATAAATTAAATGTACTAGCCACAATTTCTTTTTACGATTTAAGTTATTATTGCTATTATATGCCTATTTATTATTCTTTTATGACTTCCCTCATATTCTGATTGATATCGCTCAAGATCACATGTAAACTGTTTGACATGTTTTCCATAATGGGACTTCTGCTCACCCTTTCCTTGGATGTATGTCCCCAGGTTATGAGATGTAGTAATTGTACATAGTATGAAACTATGTTTAATCCTTACAAGTGGTTTAGAATTTTTTTTATGGGTTTCATGTTTTTTTAGATTTCCAAGACACTAGACTATAGAGATCCTCTATTTATAAATTGTAATGAAATGTTATGTAATAAAAAGGAGGGATTATATAGAAGAAATTATAAAAATACTAGGATAGTTGACTTAGGTTATGAAAAATAACCTTTCCCCTATGGATAATCCCTACCCACATCATGGAGGTTGAATGTTAGGACACTTTATGAGACAACTACCTCTGTCATTCAATGGGACTACAAACCCATTTGTATCTGAGTATTTCATAAGTTACCTGGTGAATATATTTGTCACTTTTTGACATAACAAAGATAAATAATTATTTCATGTAAGTTTATCATATATTAGGAGATGAGGATCAATGATGGATATAGATTCAAAACACACCGAAGGATGAAGAAATAGAAGAAATAGAATGAAAGGTCTTTAAGGATATATTTCTAAAAAAATATTTTCCTCCTGAATAGCGAGTAGATAAGAAGGGGAAATTCATGAGTATAAGTAAGAAAGATGATGGAAAAGTAATAATGTATGTATCCAACTATACAATGTTGGAAAGGCATGTTGTAGACTATATAAATATTCTAAGGAGCAAGATTGATCA
The DNA here is from genome assembly GCA_963277665.1 of Viscum album. Lineage (NCBI taxonomy): Eukaryota > Viridiplantae > Streptophyta > Magnoliopsida > Santalales > Viscaceae > Viscum > Viscum album. The sequence continues at coordinate 213,491,805 of OY728144.1, forward strand.
ATTCTTTTATGGATTAAAACTATTCATATGAAGGGAACAAATCTCCCAATATTTCTCCTCAGATGAACACTTTTTCTAATTTTATATCAATACATAGAACGAATTCAATAATTCTTATGTAATAGAGAGAAATAAAGAGAAGAAAAGGATGGAAGAGGATAGAATGGATAAAGGGATGAATAAAAAGGGGAATTTTCCAGCATCTGATACTTGTGGAGGGAATCACCCTGGTGCCTGCATAATGAAAAAGGCTTATGATACTAGTGTAGATAGAAAGGACATCATGCTGGTGATTTCAAGGGAAATAAATAAGCTATCAATGTTCACTAATTTTAGGGAGATGGGGAACTATGTTAATGATTTTCCAAACCCTCAACAAAATTATCCTCAATAAATTCTAAGGGAGCAAGGCCATACTTATGCGATCCCAACTTCTGAAGTTGAAGTTCCTAATGATGGGGGGTAGGTATTATAATCATTTCATTAAAAATGTCCAATGATTCATTTGATCTATGAATACTAAAGGTACAATCGTGAGTATGAGTGACATGACCTAGTACTCTTATAAACCATACATGCTCCTAATATTATTGTGATGTATGATTGATGATCTAACATGAATATTATGATAGAAAAACATCAAATCTATCTTTGAAAAAGGTCTATGACTTCTAAGATGATTAAAGAGGTATTCTATTCTATAAAAACAATATAGGTTCTTTACCGTGAGTTGGTTCAATCGTTGTTAAAATACATAATGCCTGAGGGTAAAATCCTCCTTCTTAGAAAAAATGACCATTTAATGATAAGGAGAAGTGATGGGGAATATAAATAACTTAGACACCTAGTCCTCCAACTGCCTCATGTATTCCAGAATATCCATATGTTCTATAATATAATGAGGAATGGTCATTGGTGATTATCCAGATACTAGATGAATTTTGAATTATACCTCTCAAAATATAGGTACACCTCAAAAGTCATCAAGAATGATGTCTCAAAAATGATATAATACATGATGGAAAATAGTGGGTCATAACCATAGTTCATCCATGAAAATAGTAGAAATATGATCTATCACAATGATTAGTCTCTACTACTCAGTTCTATCTAGATTCACATGAACATCCCATTATTCCTTATGCATGTGGCTACCACACTATGGTGGTGTAAACATCCCATATGATGATTGAAGTTTATATTGTCTTGATAAGAATCTATGCATTCAATACCAAAGATAAATCAAATCCAATCAGGTGAGGAAAAATATATTCCGTACAATTATGTAACTGCATATCCTGTGGGAATAATCCTTACAATAGTGAATGCCTTGTGATCGGATACATAATGGTCTGTCATGATTCATAATTCCATAGAATTTTATGATATCAAGGCCCAGAATCTCCATGATTGATTTAGAGATAAATTATTGGGATAACATTATGTTAAATAAACCATACACTAATGTAGAGGCTACTAGAATATTACTTCTAAATGATGAAGGTTAGGAGATCTAATTATTATCATATAAATTACTGCATGTAACTCATTTTCAAAATGATCATACGCGAAAACCTGACTCCCCTAAGAAATTCCACTCTACTAGCATTGTGAATCCAGATTCTGACAACCACCGCGTTGACCACCAAATCATCTTAAGCTGCCAGTGGTATTCTAGCAACCTCCCTAGTGAGATCCCACTGGGCGCACATCAGAACACGACTTTGGATTAGATTGTCTCTTCCTAGGAACTTATGTAATGGTCATTAAAAGGTACTGGAAATGACCCATAATTCTATAGCCTCTAAAATATACTAGATCCACTAAGGGATGAGGTTTCATATGTCCTTCCTTCCCATACTAGCCACATATCATGAATTAATTTGCACGAGGATCCTGACTACTTCTACCTCGGCGAGAAGCCTTAAAGTGACACTTGTGACCATTTTAAGAACCATTGATAGACATAAGTGATGAAACTATTGGACTCTAAACATCATTATCCCCCATATTTCACTCTATAATAAGGGACATGTTATTATTACAAAAATAGTTTAAAACATGAATACATTGACTTTTGATTGGATGTCGTATACCAACCCATCATTTAATTACTTCGAGGTTATAAGATTATCACCCTCTAGAGTTGCTTAGAACCACTGCATCTCAGTAAAGGGATTAGAATACTCCATGATATACATGGTTCCTTGTTGATGGTTAAAGAGAATTTCACACAGCTTTCTAGGTGTTCTTTGGGTTTTGTTATCAACAATGATAGAAAAATTGATAGATCATTTAGTGGATTAAAATCACACTTTCAAAAGGATCTTGAAATTTTAGACTTTGGCAGTTATGAAGAAATAGTTCGATGTGCTATCAAAGTGGAGATGAAGTTTGTAGAATCATCCCATGACTGTGGTGGTAAGAAACAAAAGATGGAATTTTAAATTGGGGGATCTATTGATAATTGTGGGAAGAAAACTCGACGACCCACATGCCAAAAACATGGGAAGTTGCATCATGGGAACTACCTCAAAGGGGAAGGTAATCAATTCAAGTGTCAGAAAGAAGTACACCATACTCAAGAGTGACGAAAAGACATGAAATGGAAGGAGGTTGTAGTGGAATAATGGAGATAACCTCCAATGGTTAAATTCTAAAACTATAGGGATCAAGGGAACTATGACGCCAGTTCACTAAACATTGAGTCCTCGTGGGTAATTAGATTTAGTATCCACCAATGGTAAAGGTATGAGGGAATGATTATGTCATAAATACTTTGAAAGTGGGGAAAGATAATAAATTCAAACAAGGTACATTTTTTATTCACTCAATAATGGGAAAGTATTATTTGATTATGGTTATACACATTCATTTATATCATCCAAGTTTTCTAAAACTATAGAATCGAATCCCCATAACCTTAAAGTAGAAATATTTGTAAAAACACTAACTGGTTCAATCATTTCAACCCAAGTGTTAGACTCTTCTCCTATTGACGTATGTGGGAAGATTATTCCAGTGAATATAATAATACTTCCATTGGTAAAATTTGACACTATAATGGGAATGGATTTCCTCTTGTTATATAGAGCACATATCAATTTTTAGGAAAAGGAAATATATTTTCATATTATGAACCATCCCATTATCCTCTACGAAATCAAATAAGATCTTGAATCTCCTTTAAAAAATCCTATATATATGACGGTTTTGATTACCAATGAATAAGAATTCCTCACCCAAATGGTTGAGTCAAAGGAAAGTGCCAACCTTGGAGGAATTCCCATCATGTCATAATACTATTACGTATTTCCAGAAGAGTAAACCAGAATTCCCCTGGATCATGAGGTAATGTTCTCAATATGACTCATACCCTAAGCTAATTCAATCTCAAAGTGTCCCTATAGGATGGCTCCAATCAAACTAGAAGAGTTAAAGAAGTAGCTGCAAGAGCATCTAGACAAAGTGTTCATACTCCCTAGTGCATCACCTCGGGGTGCTCCGGGGTGCATTGTGAAGAAGTATAGAATAATGTGGCTTTTATCATCCATCATAGAATTTAGAAGATCAAAATAAAGAACAAGCATCCTCTTCCATGTGTTGATAAATTTTTTGATTAGTTAATAGGATCTTAATACTTCTCAAAGGTAGATCTTCCTTCTATATTTCATCAACCTAAGGTGAAGAGGGAAGATATTCGGAAGACTACCTTCCGTACAAGGTATGGGAACTATGAGTTTCTGATGATTCCATTTAGACTTACTAAACCCCCTGAAATATTCATGAATTTGATGAATAGAGACTTTAGACATTACATTGAAAGTTGTTTGGTAGATTTTATAAATGACATTCTCATCTACTCCAAGAGAAAAGAGGAACATAAGGGACATCTAAGACTTCTGTTGGAGATATTCAGAAAGGAGAAGTTGTATGACAAGTTCAATAAATGTGAATTTTGGATGAAGCAAGTCACATTTTTGGGAAATGTGATCATTTTTTAGGGAATTTATGTAGAAAATTTTAAAAAAAATTCGATTGAGAAATGGGCCATGCTCTCTAGTGTCAATGAAATCCGTAGTTTTCCTAGATTCGAGGGGTACAACTAACATTTTCTGATAAATTTGTCATGATTGTCAATCCCCCTAACTATGTTAACATGGAAAGGGGTAATTTATGTATAAATAGAATAATGGGAGGGACTCTTCAAGAAGCTAAATTGAAGGGTGATCACTTCACCTGTACTCACACTACAAAAAAGCTGAGATTTTTTGTGATATACATTGATGATTCAATGAAATTCTTGGGGTTTATACTCCTGAAAAATTATAATGTGATAGCTTACGCCTCATGACAATTGAATTTACATGACCAGAACTACCCTACACATGATCTAGTGTTGATAGCCGTGATTTTTTCCTGGAAAATCTAGCAGCACTACCATTATGGTGAGAATTATGGAAGGTACACTTATCACACAATCATAATGTATATATTCACACAAAAGAAGCTCAACATGAAACAAAAGATTAGGTTAGGGATAATAAAGGATACTGATTTCTATACTCACTATCATCCTCGAAAGGAGAAAAAGGTAGTTAATTCCCTAATTAGAAAAGAACATGTTACTCTGTCCACGTTACAGAATGTGAAAGACCCTGTCTTCTTGAAATTGAAAAGGATGTATTTGGAAATCATAAGGTCATGGGATACATACTACCTTGCCCAAATGATTTCACAACTATCTATCCGTGAGAAGATCAATGATGGAAAAAGGGATGATATGGAGTTACAGTAGAATGTGAATGCAGTAAATGAAGGGAAGCTGCACGACTTCCATATCGACGATGGTGGTATGATTTGGTTTGGAATATGGATTTGTGCGCCTAAATCACATGAGATAAATAAGGAGCTATTGCATAGAGAACATAGATTAAAATTCTTCATCGATCCAAGGATTACCAAGATGTACCATGATATCCGAGAACACTTCTGGGGAGATAACATGAAGAACTATATTTTGGAATATATATGAAGGTGCTCAGTATGTATGTATGTTAATGAAGAGAGAAAAAATTCCAAAGGGATGATGTAACCATTTCTTATACCCATGTAGAAATTAAAAATGTTACTCTGGACTTTGTTGTAGGTCTCCTGATTATTTTGATGGGAAGTAATATGTTAGGAAAAAAAGGGCCTAGATACCCTGATAGGGGAGTGAATCATGGTATGGATATTCTTTTCAAAATCATCACTACCCCCACTGGATCATGGCCTCTTTATTATAAGGGTCACATTGTTTTCATTTATTTTTTGACTGTTGATCTTATTATTTTCTTATGTATATAATGATAATGATTTTAATGCAATGTAGAGAATCAAGAAGGTAGACAGATGGATTTTTAATTGGTTCACCCCCACTAGGATACATCTATGGAGCATACAACGGTGATGTGACAATGTACCAAATCCCCTAATGCTCACATCCAATTCAGAATGTCCGGGCTAGATCACTTCTATGATGGGGCTCACTACCTTTAAAATGATTAGGGTTATCTCAATACTTTCCCAAGGGTCATTACCTATATCTCTCTCTAGCTCACTACTAGTAGAAAAAATCGCCTTCTTCCTCATCCTTTGCTCACTACTCTTGAATTGATACACTCAGAGTTTATTCACATGTAGGTCCCTTCAGTCTCATAAATGATTGCATCCACCACTGTATGAATATGCTATATTGAAGACCAATTTTCCACCACTAATGAAAACCACTTTAGCACAGTATTACTGGGTAATGTCAAATCTTTTGCACAACCCTTACTACCTCTTGCGAGAAACATTAATGCATTGTGTGCAGGATTAGACCTTTGGCGTGAAGCACCCCTTGCACACAACATCAATCATAAGTGCACCTAAAATCTTACGTTCAATATTCATAGGTTGCATGAAAGTAGAAATATTTCATGTAACTCTCATTGCATGAAATTCTTACACGATCTGGTGCGCAAATTTTCTCTATGTGTTGAGCTCTATTTAATGAGGTCGGGACCTCTTATTTATATTTGTTCTTGAAATCTGTGCACAATATTCTACTTTTGTCATTAAGGTTCCTCTTAAAGAACGCAAAACCCCATTTGTAATCGCATTGGGATAATAAGTTTTTTGTGAAAACTATGCTTTCTCTCCCATTTCGAAATATTTCACCCACATCATGCCTTTTATATTTTTCGATATTCCTCTCCTGAAACATTACTTGCGCACAATTTTTTTCCCAAAACTCCATCTTTCATGCACATCTTCAAATATTTAGAAAGAAACTTTCCTTTTCCATTTTTCATCATTCTGATCCCGAACACAATCACCTCAACAAAATTAACATTTTGGTCTGCCTTGTCAAAGAACACAACATGGAGGTCACTCTACTATTTCAACAAAAACAATCACCTCAAAAATTCTTCATTCATACCTTCAAGGATTTCCCCCCAACATAATGCAATATGGGTTGTGGTTGACCAAATCACCAAGACTACCGATTTTTTCTCTATTCGGGAAGATCTATCACCTGAGAAACATGTAAAAATATATGTGAAGAATGTGGTGAGACTATATGATGTTTCAGTCTTGATTGTCTCTAATCGTGATCCCAGGTTCACATCTATATTTTTGAGGAGCCTTCAATATGTTTTGAGTACTGAATTAAATTTCAGCATGGCCTATCACCCCCAAACTGATGGTCAATATGAAAAGACTATTCAGAAACTTTAATACATACTAATAGAGTTCTATTTATAATAAAAAAGTTGATGGGATCAGTATCTCCCATTGGTTGAATTCTAATACAAAAGTATCTTCCACTCAAGTATTTAAATTTCACTATATGAATCTTTGTAAGGAAATCATTTTAATACTCCAACATGTTGGGATGAAGTTTGAGAATGATAGATACTTGGACCCAATCTTGTGTAAGTGATGACAGATAAGGTTCAAGTCATCTAGAAACTCATGAAATCTTCTTCAAGTCAGTAAATGAACTATGCTGAAAAACATCGAAGGGACTTGGAGTTAGACGTTGTGGATAAATTCATCCTTCTAATATCACAATGGGAGAGAGTCATGTGGTTTGGAATGAATGGGAACCTAAGTCCAAGGTACATTGGCACCTTTGGGATCCATAATTATGTAGGAGTCGTAGCCTATTGGCTTGCACTTACACAAAATTTTTCTGAAGTTCATGATGTGTCTCACATTTCACTCCCGAGTAAGTAAATTACAAATCCCTCACATGTATTGAACTCAGAGGTGGTGTAGTTGGAAGATGATCTATCCTATGAGGAGAAACACATACATATTATAGAAAGGTGAGATAAAGTTATATCAAACTTGAAAACCCACCATGTCAAAGTATTTTGGAGGATCCATTAGTTTGAAGAGGATAATTGGGACTTGGATGATGCCTTGAAGGATAATTTCCCTCACCTGTTTAAGGTAAAATGAAATTTGGAGGGAAAAATTTCATAAGGGGGAAGAATGTAATGACCCAATGTTTTATCAATGGAAATCCCTTATAATAATTATTTCATTATGTATAATAACATTAGGAATAACAATGAAATATCATGATACTAAATACTACGTGACCATTAAACATAATTTTTCCACTTATATGTTTTGAAATTTGAAATTTTGACATATATGGTTGTGTTCATGGTTAATTTTGATGTCAAATAGAATAGTCCTAATTGTTTAGTGAATATTGACATTCCATTATGAATATTAATGTTACCATTATGAATATTAATATAACCTTATGAATAGTTAAATCATTTATGATAATATATATGTGGAATTTAAGCTAATGCACAAAGAACCTATTGTTTGAAAAAAGTAAAAAAATGTTATAAAAACTGTATTTTTCAATTAAATTAAGATTTAAATTCATAATTAAATTAATAATATTTCTAAAATTATTTTTAAAAAATGGAATTAATTTTTGGATTATTCGTGTCAAAAAATGATTAGGGTGAATATTTGGGATTTTTCTAAGACAATAGAATTTTCAGCGAATAGTAAAAGACATTAATTTACTGTATAAATACATTATAGTTTAAACACACTATTACTTCCATCACAAGTGATTTAAGCACCGAAATCTCTAAATAACAATCCATATTTTCTATTATTGGTCAGGAAATCATCAATATTGATTATCTTGGTGGAAATTAATAAACAAATGATAAAAATATTAAGAAAACACCTCTGCCCTCAATTTTAAATACCACCCTTCACACCCTCATTTCCTCACACCTCTCAAGCTTCAATCATTTTCTAAACTCTACCCAAAAACATTCTTTATCCCCTACCCTACATCCAAGATATTCTGGTATCATAAAAATACCTATCCTATATTCCTTAAAGAGGATCTTAGGAGGAGGATTCAAGATGTAATTAGTCTCTCTTTTCCTTTTATTTCCTTTCAATTTCATGTTCTTTTCTTAATCTATTCACCCATATACTCATCCACATGGTATATGAACTCTTTTATCTTCCATATACTATAATTATATGATTCTAATGGGATAGAATATCATCCAACCCCCTCTCCTCATCTTTTTATTTTATATAACAAAATGTTGTTTGTGATGTGTTAATTTATCACCTTCAAGAATGACATGTTTTCTGGGGGTTTTTCCGCATTCAGATCTATTCATGAAACCATTTTGATGGATTATCAAGATTATTTTATATTTATTATATAATATTTAATGTTATTGAACTAACTTATTTACATATTACAAAATGATTAAATGAATCATGTTCATTGTGGACAAAAAACCACCCAAATTAACAAAAACAATCACCATTAATTTTCTATTTGATGATTAGTCCACATGGTATATAAAATAATAATTTATAAGATCATTTAAACACCTTTTATATAATTAATTAACTTATTTATAATTTCTGGATGTTTTTCCATGTTCTACATGATCTTCCATTCATGAATACATTTGAACTATTCAAAAAATAAATAAAAACACACATTCCTGAACAAAGGATTTAAATTCTATAACTCATCCAAAGGACTATAAAATAAATTAATAACCCATAGTGATCCCCATTTATGTACAAAACGTTCTTTAATTTAAAATTATTGAATATAATTTGTTTATGTAGGACATTAAAAATAAGAATGTGTTTAGATACAGGGTTGGGGGAAATTCTTGAACCCAACTTTCATTCTTTGGGTTCTCCGTCTTTCAATCCATTTTTGGTATGGTTATTGCATAAAAATAATTTTTCCAAATTATCTTATCAATTCTGGGATATAAATTTTTTTTACTGGATCTTATGTAAAACACAATGTTTTCCCAGAGAACTCTTCTTTCAAGAACAATCCTTGTACTTCCCACTCAAGGTTGATGACCCTTGTATCAAGTATGTTATTTCGTCATTGTTTTGGGAACCGAATGTTTATAAATGTGTTATTATGTTTTGAAACCCATTAAATTTTATTAATATTATTTATATATTTTCTATGTGGTATTCGTGATAATGGAAATTTTATGATGTGATGGGTGAACTCGAAATTATATAGCGCAATATGAATGTTTGAATGTGACGAGTGCACCCAGAATTATACAACGCTCCAACGCCATGGGTAAAGTGATGAATCTCACGAGTAAAAGGGAAATGATATGGGAAAATGATTCTAGTATGTTTCAAAACTATATGTGGTAGTTAACCCCTAATACATGATGTTTAATTTTTTATGCACTTCCACATTTCAAGTATTTTATTAATGTTTCCTCTCATGATTTTGATTATGGTGTTAGGATTATAATCGCACAATTATATATTTTTCTTATATATCCTATTATGAGAATTTTAGATCACCTATTTTTTATTTATATTCTATGGTGACTACATTTACTAAGGAAATGTCATGATCCAATAAGAAGCTATAGAAGAAGGAATTAAATAAATGTTTATGTTTGATGTTTTAAATGTATTGTTTGGTCATAGTTTTCCAAATACACTAAACATATGGACCCTCATGGTGTAATAATATTATATTTTTTATCTTTATAATTATGTAATAGTAATTTATGAAATGGCATGTTCTCTAAGCCACATTCAATAAATAATTGGTGAATATTTCTTGGATATCATAAAAATTAATATTTATACAGAAATCCATTACCAAAGTCTGGAATGTTGTCATTCTCAATAAAATGTACATTATGATAAATATTAGATTATAATACATCAAATATAGATCCATATTAATATATATTACCAAATAGTATTTACATGTGACTTTATATTACTCATTAATTAACAATTCAATGATAAAATTACATTTCTGGTAATAACTGCTTTGTTTTTCATACACCCATTGACTTGTTATGCTTCGTCCACATTCAAAAATCATATTTTTATTTTACATAAAATTATAACCATGATATAAATATCATATATATATTAACTATAGAATTATTCCCAATATTCTATAAAATATAAATGTATTAAATAAAATACACTGTTCATGGAGACGATATGTCGTAAATACACATTAACATTTATTTAATGTATTTTTAGGCATAAGAAAAATAAATTTATATGATGCATTATAATTTAATAATATGTATTATAAAATATATATCAAATATTTATATTAAAACCATCCTTAATACATTCCTGGTAAAGCATGAACCAATCACATCACTTCTTGATATGGTAGTCTTCCATACACATGAACGACATTATTGTGTACCCATAAAATGGAAAGAATCTATTTATCTATGATATAACAATACCATAATACTTTTAATATCATAAAAATAATTAATATCATATATAAACTAAATATCCATCATTATTTCCCTATTTCATTGGTGTTAATGGTAGATGGAATGACATCATTTTGTGAGGCGGTAGCTCACCATACACATAAATGGTGATTATTTATCCAATTTGATGGAAGTGTGTGAAGGTTTAGGTTTAATTTATAACATAATAAAATCTCATTATATTTAATATTTGGAGTATTCAATATATTCCTTATATAAAAATAATTAATGGGTTTTGAAAATGAAATAGAATAAAAACATGTGTTGACGAACATTACCTCTATTTGACGTATCTATTTTTGGTTTGCACTAAAATAATTACATGATTGGATTTATACCTTATTTGAGGATTATAGGATGAGGTTATGGAAGTTACTAATATATTTTTATTAGTATCAGATTAAGAAAATATCTTGATTTGTGTGAATAATAGAGGGGGTGAGTTCCCTTTTATAGTGCAGGAGGGGTGACATTCTGGTAAATACCAAAAGGTAAACAATTTATGTAGGACTCCCTTACATAATATGCCAAAAATAATGAAAATTATTTGATAAAAAACTATAAATGGTCAAATTTTATTCATCCAATGGGATTTGAAAAAGTATACATTTCATTTTCCTTTTAGGTTTAATGCTTAGTCCCTTAGTAAAGTCATTATTCTCTTAACTACCATGATTATGTTTTAGTATTTTCAATAATAATTTTTATAATGAAATTAATTTTTGTAAAATTATAAATTATTATTATAAAAAATATTGAATATATTTTTCCAAATTCCAATAATATATACAGTATCAATTAATCTAATATAAATCCCACATAGCTGATGACATGATGTGTTTTTAATGGTCAAAATATCCAAAGTCTAAGAGGTTTTTATATTTAATATCATTATGAAATTGACTAAAATGTGATGAATATGATTAAATTATGAATAATTTTAGTAATTATAATTTAAAAAAATTTATTTATGATTTATCTATATATTAAAATTTGATGAAAATGATATTCTAAATTCAAATTAAGAATTTTTAACTATTCATTCATAAAGTCAATATTTCAGAAAAATCCAAAAAAATTACCTTTGGATAATTTTGAAATTATGAATTAGAGAATTTATTTTATTTTATCAGTTTTTTTTGAATATGTCAAAAATTAATTTAATTATTGTTTATAATTTTATAAAAATATAGTTATTTTGGGAAAATAGTATTAAAAATTTTGCAACTAATTATATGGTTTTATTATAAATATTTTTCATTTATGTAAAACAGTAGAGATTAATATTTAAAAATTATTTGTTACTATTCATATTATGTCTATTATTTAACGGTAACATTTAAATAACTATAATAATAAAATGTTTTTTGGTTGAAAATCTATGTTACATGATACACAAACTATGCTGACATTGTTTGTAACACAGGATTAGAATAATATAGAATATAATGAAAGATTAAATTGGTGTTGCATACAATGAAATACATCTTCAAAATTATTTTTTTTAAGGTTCATAAAATTCATGATGTTAGAAGCATCATCATGAGAATTCTATAAAACATGTAACCTTCTAGATGAAATGAACTTTATACATATCTATTTGATTATTTGAGGCATTGATCAACATTTTATTGGAGATTAGATGAGATTAATAAAATAAAATATGTAAATTTTAGTACCCTTAAAATAAGGATTTCACAATATTTTTTTGTTGGTGGGTTATGTTCTTCACATGATCAGTACATCGGTCACCTGAAGGCCACACAATATATTATCCTGATCTCAAGAATAGCCCTAGAAACTCTATCTGTATCTTATGAAGGGATCCAAACATGCCATCATGATCTCGTAAAGGGCCCCAGAAATATCATCCTATTCTGATGGAGGCCCTTTCATATGACTATTTGAATAAAATGATCCCTTTTACTATAAATGGGTTCAATATATATGTCAATGATGTATTAATCTTGGGATCTATATTTATCACCTGTTGAAAATATGATTCCTCGGATGCCCCAGGAATTGATCACATGAAAATCATGCTGGGATGATGCATCCACTAAATCAAGCCCATATATTTTATTTATGTTAAATTAAAAATAGTGTTGATATGGGGTGGTGGTTCCTAAAAATGTATCCCACAATAAATAAAGAACACACATTATTTTCGAGGTGATAATGGAAATTCCTAATCATAGAACTATCAAATCGAAGGAGTATTCTACAAGAAAAACAATAAAGGGAATGACTTAATGTGTAATATGGCATGTGTATTTCATTCACACGATTAGTTCATTTTTCACGTGAAGGACTTCTAACGTTTACAGATGGATCGTACATAGTACATTCCTGTGTTTACTTGATCACATAATCCCTCATCACTCCAATAGCAGATGAACATTGATTAATTTTATAACAAAGTCTGAAAAATAGGAAGCCTCATGTGAAGATGAATATAATGATTTTCAGAGTATTGGGTGATTCGATTCACATAACTTATTCATTTATCATTCGATGAACCTTGAACATGTCATTCAAGTCACACCACATCTCCCAGACATGTTACATAGGTAAAGAGAAATCCTACCAACAAGTCTACTAGGTCCTACTACATCCACTATACAAGGCATCCATGTAACATAAAGTCACACTGTCATATTATTGAGTTCATATGAAGTCATAGGGATATATCATCTCGGTCTAATGATATCATATGGATATTTCATCCACATTAGTTGAAGTCCTCCATAAATTTCGTCTATGTCACATGATGTCCTCTTGAGATGTCATCAATATTAGGGTAATTACTCTTGACACGGAAACATAAATGTTGTAATGAATCTTATAATGGAATATTTTACAGTTTAAAAAACCATGGACATGTCAAATCCTATTATGGAGAGACTCTACAGATATGTTTTCATTATCAAGAATCCATCATCGGATATGTTAGACGTATACTGTGTGTATTCCATCCCGGTCATGCGACAAGACATAAACATGTCATCTAGTTCACATGACATCCACAAGACATTTTATATTGATCACAAGAAGAATCTCTATAAATATGAATAAGAAACCTGTGGAAATATCCTACATACACTCTTGACTTGTCGAAGAGACACTCTGAATATATTTGGAAAACACCCAAAGACATATCATCTTTTTCTAGTAGGAATACATGGGAATGTTCCCTTGTACTGTGTGAACCCCAAACCATGAGTATGTAGTCAATAGTTCCCCCTCTATATATAGTGTTTCCATGATAGAATATGTATAAGGACTGATGTAAGATTATTGGTATTATGGAATCTTCATTCCAAATAAATAGGATTAACAAATCACTAATGATCTCCACCCTCTATCTGTTAGATGATATGTTACAAATATATCTATTAGGCATCCACCATGGCGTAATTCCCATCATAGTCCAAATACTCTAGTTCATGCGACCGGAAATTTACCAATGAGTGTATCATACCTCCATAGCTACCAATTGATAGTAAATGAACATGTAATCAAGCATTCTGTAAAGTGTAAGATGTGACCATTCCATTAGGTACCATGAACTCATAAGCTGGTTAAAAACCTTATTGAACTATGAGGACTCTAATTCTTGAACAAATATGATATATATGATTCCACCCTAAGGCCCAATATCCATATTGAACATCCTACCTAGTCTACTTTAGTGCGTATGTTCCATATCCATATGCATTTCTTTTAATAACATTCTATCTATTATTTCTCTTTCTATGAATGGATAATGTTAGGTGAAGGATTCATAATGATTTTACCAATATAATCATAAAAGTACCCTAATTAAGAAAATTGTAGTTTGTAATCCCTGTTAAATAACATGAGTCAAATTCCTTCTTATATGTGTGTCAACCTTGGTGACATTCCTAAAAGAATTAACATTTTAATGGTCTGTGAGGAAATAAACCTCATGATTACTAATTCCCTATCCATACATATAAACGATATGAAGAAATTTTTATTTTTGATGACTTTGAATCCAATTGTAAATAGGATACATTCAACATATTTTTAATGATCAAACTCAATACTCATTGATTATGTTCCCTCATATACATAATTTCCACATGTCGTTAAACGACATGTCTTAGACCTAAATGAACTAAAAGGTTTTTTATTCCATTTCTCATGGTATTCGTAGGATTCCTCAAAGAGGTTCTATCCGATCATTGAAACATTATCCTCCTAATTGTAATGTTGTAAACTCTAGAGTAACTATTCATATAACTATAAAACACAAGAATATACCATTTTCTATGAAATAATAAAAAAATGGGGAACCTATGATAAATATAGATGGTTTTATTAATATTACCCACTTTATAAAAATAATTACTCAATAACCTATCATTTTATTAGGGTAACTATACATGTATCATGATATTGGTGAGATTAAAATATTTATATTAAATATATAAGAGAGTAATAATGTATGATATAACCCCTCAATGGGTGTAATGAGCCAGGACTCCCATTATCTTGAAAAATGAGTGTACCTAAGACCATTGGTATTGAAACCCCAAATTACAACCTAGATTCGTAATGTTTTCCTTCCATTCATTATATATATGGGAGGAACTTGGAGAATCCCTTATAAATTTAAATGGTCATCATGACAAGAATTATTATGCAACCTTACTCAATCCCCTCACAATCAATCAGTGGGTCCAAATTTTCATTAGGTAGAATAGTTAACATCATGTCAATAGTTACACATAAATAAAATAGATAATCACCCATTGAACAATTTATTATTCAACCATTGAAGGAAACAAAGTAATAATTAATAATATTAACTATGATAATTTTTTTGACACATGTCGAATAAATATCTATAACATATCATTTCATGATATTAAATAATAATGTAATTTTATGTATTTAAAACTATTATCTATACTATATAAACATTTATATTTTTTTTGAAAATTTGGAAAACTAAGAACCTATAACAAGCCAAATGTTTTCCATATAACACTTATTCAAATAAAAAGAATACAGAAAATGTAACTTATTTATACCAATCATCTTTTGATGAAGCTTTTTCTAAATCCCCAATTCTTTTATTTTTTGACATGATATTATGTTGTACTCTATATTTTCCAAAATATTCAAAATACCTGCAGTAAATAGTTCATTGAAATTTAACTTAATATAAACCATGTCTGAATTTTATTGCAACAACATAGATATCCAATAAATGAAGTCATATATATATATATATATATATTCCTTAATTTTTTTAGGTTTCTTTTGAGAAATAATTCACCTTAATAAAAGTGTATAATGTTTTTTAAAATAATATATTTCCCATATATATCTAACATATATTAATTTTTAATGAAAACCTTATTGGCATTTATTTCTCTATAAAACTGTATAATCATTAAATACAATTTCTTTACACACACCTCATTATTGGGAAATATCAATTCCCCCTGAAAAATACACTTCTTAAATGTTTCATTATCCTCAATAACATACATTTCGACATTTTTGGAAATGAATTTTTCCTTTTATTATTCTAACCAAACATTATTCCAAAAGAAAAATAAATAAATAACAGTTTATATAAAATCAATAATTGTGCTGAATGTATCCTTCCAAGAACTATCATTTTTAGGTAGAAAAATACTGTAAAACATTCAACTATTATATTATTTATTAAAGAGAGAGAGAGATATATATATATATATATAAATTGAATGTTCCCGATAAGAATAATTGTATGGATGAGTGGGGAGGGGGTGAATTACTGAAAATTTTACTTTTATGTTTCCTTAGAAATGAAACAACATCCACCTAATGTTATAGGTTACTTTCACTTCTAAAAACAAAGGAAAACACATTTAAAAGAATAGAAGAATTTACAATGTTCAATGTTCAATAAGAATACCTATGTCTATGGTATGGTATTGAAATGATCCATTAACCCATACTCAAGTAGAAAACAATCATTTAATTACAATTAGTAGGATAAAACCTTTCACACATCAAGAACTATTGAAATAATCTAATAGTGAATCTTCACCCTTTAAACACAAATAAGATAAAGAAATGATTTCGAAACAACTTATGTAATATGTGATTATTTTTCAATTCTAAAACATATTCCTTTGAAAACAATTTTTCAGTTTCTTACACAAAAGATGGTAAGAAATTCATGGACATTGAAAACAAATTGATGTTCGATATTCCAGTCTGATATCCTCACTCTGATTCTCCAACTCCAGTTGCCCAATCTAATCTAACTACTTCGATCATCAATTATGATTTATTAATATAGTAAATGTAGCTCTGCCTGAATACGATTAAGATAATTTAGAACAATTTATTCCTCTATCTGGAAATCCCAATATTGAAGCTCATGGTCCGATTAATTCATCCCAATATGATGATCATACAAATACGATTGGAAAACTGAATACACAAATCCACTAAATATGAAAATCATTGAATATGATGATTATATGAATACAATGTTTTAATCTTTTATCTTAACCTATCAAATAATTCATCGAATCATCTTTAATAAAAGATCAATTGGAAAACTTGTTTCCCTCCCATGAAAGTCAAAGATTCTATATTTTCTAAAGCGAACAACACATCAGTCATGAAATGTTAAAAGTACACTCGCCTTTTATTAGTGACCCTTAAGAGATTTTGGAAGAAATCCCAAAATATTTCCTTTTCGCAAAAAATCTCACAAATATTTATTTACCTTGAATTTAGGGTGATTCATGACTCCATCACATCTTCTAGAATATTCTTTATGATTTCCCAAACGTTATCTATGCCTTCGTCATTCCTTTAAACTGTTAATTCAATTATTATTTATCAATCCGATTAGTTTAGTCTGATTATGTTTCTCCATTCAGATTACTGATTACGATCAACATGATGTATCAATATCAACTAAGATATGATGGATTTTGACCCACATAGAGAGGAAAAACAACATCATTGAATTTAATTCTCCCCCTTGAAAACACATTCAACAATCTCTTTGATATCTCTTCTATACAATCATTTCTTCACTTTACCACATGATTAATAAAAAATAATTCAATCTATTTCAATGATTGACAACATTTTTTATCAACTTTTTTCTCTTCATTTCATTCATCAGTCTCATGAAATTCATTCCTTAAATATGATGGCTTTTTGTAGATTCATTCTCATATGAAGGTGAATCCACTTGAGAAACATTGTTTTCTTTTCCATAAAATTCATTCCTCAAGATTTATTTTTCTATTTTCATGTGGTCTGATTGAAAGAAATACATTTAATTTATGACACGTCACTAATGTTATTGGCCTTTATTAATGTAATGAGATCAATACAACTACTTCATATAATTTCTTCTTCTTCTTCATTATTTTGATTCTATCCCCACTTCCATCATGACTTTTAAAAAAAATTGTTCATATTCAGCATTGTTTAATTTTATATGGAAAGTATTTTAACATTTATTTATTTTATCAACAATTGTATTACCTTATAATCATGAATCTAATTGTCCAAAATGCAATTCCACTAAAATAAAACTATCTGAATACGATCCCCGGTACCCATATTTCTTCCCATTAAGATCCAAATGATCTGAATATGATCATAAAAATATACCTCACATAATATTTCTTCCATAAATCTTGAAACATAGGTTTCATAACATAATCATGTTTTATGAGAAATACAAGATCATACAAATCATTGAAATGTTTGATTTTTCGTACTCTTGCAGACTCCGACCCTTCATCAATTGTAATAATATTGAATCATATGTCTATTATCTTCCTGTAAAAGGTGTTCCCAAAATGATCAAACCTTTCATTTAAAATTATTTGAAAATATAATGAGTTTCTATAACCATATTCTACCAAATACAATGGAACTTATTAGGAATTGTGAGTATTATTCTATAAATCATATGGTTAGTCCAAATTTCACCAAATACAACGTGATGTGATTTTTCCTTTCTTGTTAAACATCATTGAAAAAACAATAATTTAATACAATCACATTCCTCATATTCTTGGTCCTAACAATATCCCCCTTTGTATTTTATTGTCAACCATTTTTCATAAATCACTAAAAATTATATCATCATGAAATTTATCACTTATCAACAATTATAATCCTACATGATCATACTTATTATAGGAAAAAAGATTCATTGACATCAAAACCATATTTTCCAAATGTAGTGATTATGAAAACCTTCTTCAACTTATTCTTCTTTTGTTTTATATTACTTCATATTTCATGGAATACAAATAAAAATATTTATTACAACCACTCCAAAAAAATTGTTACAATAGTTCCAACACAAAAAAATGCTTAATTCAAAGCTAACCCACAATACCCTATTTTTCTGTGAATACAAAATTAATGATTTCTGAGAAAATAAAATTATTATTTCCTTTAAAATATAATCTTATCGTAAGATGAGAGAGGGGAAATACACACATACCTCAACCTTGATGTGATAGAGGTTGGAATCCCATGGTCAAACATAATTTAGATAAATATTCCTATGGTAATGGTTTTGTGAGAATGTGATCAACATATTCTCATTTGAAATATACTACATATTCAATTCATTGTTCAATACATACTCTTTGATGAAATTATATTTGATTATAATATGTTTTGAATGAGAATATTGAAATATATTTATGGTGAGATTGATTGCAGATTAATTATCACAACCCAAGAGCAAGGGTAACCTCACATCAACAAGTAAATTAGAAAATTGAGTTTAAATCTACATAAGTTGAGTAGTGGATTTAGTGGAGGTAACATACTTAGCTTCTTCCATACTAAGTGTTACTGAATTTTGTTTCTTTGAATGAAAACTAACAAAATTCATTCCCCAAAAGAATACTCCACCAAATGTGGATCACATTTCATCAATATTTCCTTCCAAATCTGCACCTGAATGCCCAAAATCATCATTACTATCTATAATGTCAGATCTGATTTCAAATTATATTTTTCCTGTGATGTATCAGTTATTTGTTTTTCCAACATTTAAATGTTACTCTTTTGGAGAACATTGAAATAATTCACATAAGGTAACATAATAAAAATTTCAGGTCATAAGGCAGTCAAATACAAAAATCAATCAAAAATCATATAAAATCTTTTACGATCCACTTCTTTTACTTCTCTAACATTACATATCCTTGTTCCCACTATAATTAGTGTGGAAACTAGATATGGGATTTCCATTTTTATCCTCTTAAGAAGTTCCTTTGAATAATTTTCTCAGGAAGGAAAATTTTATTTCTCCTTATGAAAAATTTGTAACCCATGAAAATATTTCACTTCCCAAATCATGGTAATTTGAAATACATTTTTAATTTCATTATAAAATATTTGACCACTTCTCTCAGCATTCCTATAAATGATAATTTGTTTTAACATAAACATTTACAATGAGGTAATACTATTGGAATTGTCTCATATATCTTTTGTTGTAAAAAAATTAGTTCTGTATCCTCACATTCTTTATGTAAGTATCCGATTTGGAATACCATTCTTTCATAGAATGTTTTATCACATATAAGGACTTTTTAATCTTCATACACAGTTTTTATCTTTCCCTATAACAAATCAATAAGTATGTTCAATATGAATTTCAACTTTAAGATCACCATTCTGGAATATTGATTTAATATCTATAAAAATGACCATGTAACATCATTGTGAAACAATAAAAAGAATGATTTTAATTTTTTATAATCATTCCACTTGGGAAAAGGTTCCAAAAAAATCAATTCCTTAAATTTTTGAATTTCCTTTTTAAACCAATCAAATCTTAATTTTTATCAGTTTTCCTTCTTCATTATTCCAATTTCGAAAGACCCATTCTGTACCAATGATATTATTGTTTTCTGGATTTGAAAAGAGTTTTAATATATCATTCTTTTTAATCTATTCAAATTCTTCATTCATTTCCTGAACCCATTGCAAAAAATCAAAGGTTTCTTTCACACCATTCACCTCCGATTTTTAATACCATGAAGTATATATATAAAAAAATTGTTATTATTTTTTGAACCATATGATGTTAATAGATAATGATATTCTAAGATTTCACATGCTTTCTCAGCCTAAAATGAGATTTTCAAAATCCTCCCTCATAACAAGAAATAGCTGGGTCTGATTCTTTTTCTTGAGTATGATTACAATTCTCTTTATCCTTATCATAATTTTTTATTTAACGTGTTCAAATTTCTTTTCTACCTGACTATGTTTCTCTCTATCTCAACTATTTCAATTAAATTAAAATAAACAGATTGATAAATTCATTTCGATTCTATGTAGAAGAATCTGTATCCTCTTCCTTCCATAGAATGGGAAAGAAATATTGTATCTTCACCTTTATACTCAAACATTCAATAGCTTCCGGCATTCTTATTTTTAATTCATGGACTCCAAAAAACACTAAAGTGTTTCAAAAAAAGAATTTTCCATAAAACATTAACATTACATCCTATCTGAATGAGGCCAGTAGAAATAACAGTTCTATATATAAATATTAGTACTCCCGGATTACCTCTAAAAGTAATAAGAATGACTATTTTCAACTTACATGGATCTTCTAATTTTCACCAAACATTTATTATTTATTTCTGAAACACCAAATTATTACGGAGTTTACGGGGAACTATACTCATGATGAATTCCATAATTCTCTAGGTAACATTCAAAATATTCACTTATGTATTCAAAACCATTTTTAATTCTCAACATCTTAACAGAATACCGACATTAATTTTTTAGATTACATTTTAAAACATTAAATAATTTTCAATGAATCTGATTTTTTGTTTCATATACATAACACAATTATTGAGAGTAAAATCAAAAATGATGTCCATGATTCTTCATATCACTATTTTTTGATTTTTTTTCTCATTGTCC
The DNA here is from genome assembly GCA_963277665.1 of Viscum album. NCBI lineage: Eukaryota > Viridiplantae > Streptophyta > Magnoliopsida > Santalales > Viscaceae > Viscum > Viscum album. Next base: position 213,513,626 of record OY728144.1, read on the forward strand.
CTGATATATCTGAATAAATCAGCTAAAGGGCTTATCTCGAACAAATTTCATCCTTCTTATGCACAACATTTTTAATTGATCCTTTCTGAACAATAGTGAAATACCAAGATCTTCTTCTTAATAAATCAAAAATTTCTCAGTCACTGTCTCTTTTAGATAATGTGATCATGTTTAATTGACACTTTTTTCCTATCATTTTAGGCAACCATTGGTTCTCTTCCACCACACACATGTAACAAGATTTTGGAACTTCACATACATGAAACAAGTTTCCTTTTATACACTGGATCATGTAACAACCATCCCATATTCTATAATTTTCAAAAAACAAAATCGATAATTTTTTAAGATAACTCTGTTACCCTCATAACAGAATTGTGAAACACTTATAAATATTTTTTCAACCCATTAAAATAAAAGGTTTTCTAATATTTTATCTTTTATTTCCCAGTGATTACATATCAAACACCTTTTATTTTCAAGAATTTGTCATTTCCAAATGTCAATGTAACTATGGTAAAATCATTCACATTTTTAAAAAAATTAAACTCTATTATTATATAAGAAGAACATACAATTTCAAGAATCTGATGTTGTTCCCCTTTTGAATATTTTAATGTGGTTTAAAAAATGGTATAATTTTCTTATTCCTTCTATTTCTTCACCATCAGCTTCTAAGAATTGTTAACAATATTTTTTTGTGATAGGAACAAAAAAGAAATCCCTTTGAAAGGGGTCTATGTTTTTTACAACATTCCCAATTGTTTTGCAGTGGGTGGAACCTATTTATAATCTTCACTTCAACCACTTTAGGATCCTTTAAAGAAACCATTCATGAGTTATTTCATTGGGGATATTGAGTCCCTTTCAACCATTAACATCCATAACAAATAGGGTAATAGAAATGTTGTTTTTTGAAGAAAAAAATATTTTTTGTCTGTCTAAATCCACCAAAATATCAGCAATATCGATTAAAAGAATATTTCCATATGAAACATTGATACTGAATGCAATTGTGAATATGTTTCTAAGTAACTCTATTTTCCTTCATTTATGAGCCGCAACTAGTCTGGTAGGAATCACACTTTTCTTATAATCACCTTTATCAGATTTTGAATCATTTAATCCTTTTTTGGATCTTGATAAAAAAATATTCAAACTTAGAATACATTAAATCTTGTGCAATCTTCACATTTTCAATATTGAACACATAAATAACTTTCCTAGCATTCTAATTCCAAGAAGAAATTCAATCATTATTCTCACCAATTAATGGTTACTTTTATTGATCCTTATTAGGATACTCATTTCAAGAGATTTCACCATCTTACATAATAGTGTTCTGGAAAAATTTATTTCTCATACGATATTCAGATAGATTTTGTTTTATAAGTTCTAAATCTTATTGTTTTTCTTTTATCTTCACTCTTAGATGGTCATTAATTTTTTTTTATTCTTCAATATATTTCTTTAAATCATGAATTTATTTTAGCAACATCACAATCTAATCTTAAAAAAAATTATTTATTACTTTTTCAGGAACACTCAACATCAAACCATTTTTTACTTTTCAATCTTTATAATATTTCACCAAAATTGATTAAATTTTTCATTCAAATTCAATTAGTGTGGAGGTTATTCTTCCTCAGAACTAATTTATCTGATTTTTTCTTCATTTACTATTACAATAAATGTATTATCAATACCACATTCAATTTATTTTTCTAATTCAGCATCACTATATTGATCATCATCATATTTTTATAGAAAAATTATTCAATTAGATTTCATGATTATTCTTTTTCTAGGTGTAATACAAATTCTCATTATCTTCTTGTTTCTTCTACATTCCTCATATCCTTCGTTCTTTTACATCACTATCCCTGTATTTATTTTTCAGAGTAAAAATAACCGCAATGTATTCAATGGATCCAAATTTAATTAATTACAGTCGATTAATCCTTTTTCCCTTCTACCTCATTGCACATATTTAGAAAACAAGTATAAAATATGATAATGATTTTTACATACCTCATTTTTTGAATCAAAATCACCAGATTCATATTCAATACTAATCTTATTTGAATTTTTTTCCTTGTATCCTTGAAAGACATTTCTCTATAAACGTTTGTTTTTATTGTTATAACATTATCCTTCTTAATATCATAAGTGATAAGAGTGCTATGTAAATCATCTAGAGATAATGTTTTAGGATACCTATCTTTTAATGAATATAATTTTTCATAAAAAATGTTGGGAAGTATTCTAAATATTTTCTCAAGAAATTTAGAATCATCTATATTTTAACTAAGAAATATGATACATCTAAAATTTTATTTACCCTAGTGAATAAGTCCCCAAAATATTTATATTAACCCATCTTCAAATCTTCATTCTTCAACCTCCAAATTTGTAGATTTTACTTATTTACTTTTTTTTACCTTCATATATGTTTCTCAAATTTATCCCATATACCTTTGGATGTTGTAACACTATTCACCATTAGTAATTCAATTCAATAATTTGACAGTAGTAATGAATTTTTGGCTATTCCATTATTTTCAAGACACTTCTTATCAACAGAGGATACAATAAAATTATAATAAATTGGAGGAAACCCATCAGTTGTAGCTTTAAGAACACCATAACAAGTAGAAAAAAGATATGGATACATTTTACCTTTCTAGATAAGTAAATTGCTATCATCAGTCACTAAAATAAATTCACTATTAAGAAAATTCAATTTCTATAACAAAAATGAATATGTTAATGGAACCTACACTCTGATACGAGTTGAATATACACAGTCAAGATAAGTGTAACAATGATAGGGTGATTCATTGAATAATGGATACATTTTATTTTACATTTCCTCATAATTGAATAAAAATTCATCTCCTACAAAATATTACTTTCTCTAGTGAAAAAAACAAACACACATCTGTTGGATAGGAATAAATTACATGGTCCTCTATTATATAAGAATAATTATATCCATGGTATGGTTTGGAAATAATCCAGTACCAAATAGAACACTTGAAAACAATACTTGGATTATAATGAGTTGATTAGAACCATTCACTCATGTTACACTATGTAAAAAATTCTAATAGTGCATGTTCACCAACTTATGACAAATATGGTAAATTATTGTTTGTGTAACCACTCATATTACATGTGTTTATTTTTCAATCCCATAAATAAATTCATTCGAATACCATTTATCAATTTCATAATCAGAATATGTTATAAACTTTAAGGAAATTAATATAGTATTTAGATCTAATTTTATTCTCTGAACATCTCACGTCGATTTTATAAATATGATCACCAATATAATCTACCTACTCGTATATTAAAAACTGATTACCCAAAATGATATATGTATCCCTATCAAAGTACAGTCTAGAAACATCACACCATTTCCTTCCTCAGTCTGGAAGTCTCAATACAGAAATCCCAAATCTGATTAATTCATCCCATTTACGAAGATTATTTGAATATGATTGACAAGGTGAATACAACTATCAACAAAATAGAATAATCACTAAATACAATTATCATCTAAATAAAACATTGTATCCCTGTTTGTTTTCCTTTCACACCATTCATCGAAAATTATTCCATAAAGACTCAATAATAACGTGTTATTCTATCCTTAGAATTTTCGAGCTTATCACCTTTAGTTGGGGAATAGTATTTCAGTTAGATAAAGTGAAAATTGAACTCACCATTTATAAGGGACACATAAATTATTTTTATAGGAATCCCAAAATATTTCCCTCTATCAAAAATCATCTCCAATTCTATTAAATTTAGGGTTAATAGATACCTCATATACTCTTCTTAAATCTTCTTTAAGAATATCTAATGTTCATCTCTTCCTTAAAAATTCTTTTCAATCACTAATTCAAATACTATTTCACAAAACCATTATATCATGATGATTATGTTTCTCCATTCTAATTTCTAAATATGATGAGCATGATAAATTGATATCAGCTCAGATTTGATGGCTCTCTATCCACATAGAGAGAAAAAAACATCTTATTTTTATTTTATGATACCCTTGAAAACATAGTCATCAATATCATTCATCTCCCCTCGACTACTTTTATTCCTCTCATAAACCACATGATAGATAAACAATTAAATTCAACATATTTCAATTGGTTGACTTCAATATTGAGGAGATTCTTTTCTCTTAATTTAATTCTTTTGTCTAACTAATACTTTCAATGAATATAATAGTATTTATCAAGTTATTTCTATTATGAATATGATTCCAATTGAAAAAATTATTTTTCTTTCCCAATAACATCAATCCTCGAAGATTTGTTTCATAGTATTTTGGTCTGAATGAAACCCAATACCATAAATTTATAAGATTTACTAAAAATGTTCTCATCGTTTATGGACTTGATGATCCTAACACAATATATTCATCAACTTTAATCTTCTTAAATCTTCTATTTGTTCCATGAATTCCTTCGCGACTTGAATACATTTCTGTTATGCATCAACATCAATTGATTTTACAAAAAAATAGTGCAAAATCCATTTTTTCAACATCACTCATCTTTTCTTCTCACCTAAATCCAGTTGTCCAAAATACAATTTCCCTGAATACAATGTAGCTGAATATTATCTACATCACCCATCATTTTACCTATTCCGATCCAATCAATTTGAAAAAGATTACCAACATCTCTTTAAATTATTATTTCTTACATGAATCTTGAATCATATGTTTTGCAACTCACATATGATTTTTGAGAAATACAAGATCATAAAACCAACATCACATGTGTTTCATCATAGTCATTTAAACTCTAATCATTCATCAATTAGATTCCTATTGAATTTAATGACCATTTATATCTAGCGAGATGCCTTTTCAAAATGATTGATCCTTTAATTCCAGATTCAATGTGAATTCAATGAGTTATTCATGCTTGATTCTCTCGAATATAATGGAACTTTTTAGTCGTTGTAAGCCTAAATTCTACCATTTCTATGTGCGGTTATTTTTCCTTTCTTATTAAAATTGTTTTAAAAAAAAGAAAATACTTTAATATAATCACCTTCCTCATCAACCTGGTCCAAACATATATGATAAGATAATTCGATATTATAATCTATATTTTCATAATGTTAATTATTTTATTCAATCACATAAATTTTGGAAGATTATATATGTGAATAAGTACAGCTCACATTCGATGCATTGTATTTATTTTTAGACTTAAATCAAATAAATTATAATATGAACACATTATCGTATTATAGATATTTTATATCAAGTCAATTTTATATATACAAATATCACTACATTTTAAGTCATCCTTTTAGGGTACTAAATCAAAATTATTTTCATTTCTATATTCATACAATCTCATATCTATTTATATTTAATAAAATAATAATTTTATTTAATGTAACATTAAAAGTGGAATGCTTATTGTAACATTTTGTGGAATTCATGGAAATGTTTCATCATTAACGTGCTTCTTTTAAAATATGTTACATTTATTTTATTTTTTAGTGATAAAAATTCATTCTAATAAAATAAAAATTTATATGGTCGAACATATTTGTTTTGTAGGAAAATATAATAGTAAAATTACCCTTGATGCCTCTTAATCGTGTATCAAAATTGTTCAACCTTAGTATGTAAGTTATTAAAAATATAAATAATATAGTAAATTATACTATTACATATTTTTATTTTGTTCTATAATGAAATTATCACATCTTAAATAATTTTTGGGGTCATATAACAATCAAGATATATCAAATTAATTGAATCCCCCATTACCTCCTAATATATATCAGTATCTTTTTCATAAAAATAGATTTTATTATTGAATATTTACTCTTTAATTATGTTAATAGTTCTATAGTAATATGAAATAGGAAAACTAATTTCACATAATATCTTCCAAAACCACCACTATCATATATCTCTATATTTCAGATTTTGGAATTATTTCTCTATTTTGATTCCATACCTCATATTTTTCTTGGAATTCTAATATAGTGACTTTATAAATATATTTATGAGTTAAACATGGATTTATATCACAACTATAACAAGGTGATAAAATAAATTCTCTTTTGGATAAATTATTGGAAGCTTTTATGAAAATATTTCAAGTTGATCATGAAACACATTAAACATTTGACTAGAAACATGAATGAAACATCACACCATTCTAAAAAGAGAATTATTTACTTTTATTTTTATGTACTATTATTATAAAGAAAATATGGATATAAAATTATTCAAGAATATGAAATAATAAAGAAATTAAAATAGCCACTTATTTAATCTAAAGAATCAAAATTTTCACCATTGATTTTAACGGGTTATTAATTACATAATAAAATGGACTATATTATTTCATTATATATTACATGAAATAAAAATTTAGAATTCAGACTATTTTATTATTATTATATTTTTTATTAAATATATAGTAGATTTTAAAAATTATATATGTATAACCCATTTCATTTGAGTCATTATTAATTGAAAAATATATATAATAATGAATCTGGGTGTAATTTGAGTACTTTTTCCATATAAATAAAAATTAGTTTTTCAATTTTCATGTGATAATTAAATCATAAAAAGTATCACATATTTTATATATTTTTATAAAATTCATAACATATATCATTATAATAAAATATTTTTTATTTAAATAAATATAAATATAATGGCATCAAAAAATGATATAAAACAATCTATATTGAAAAAAGATAAAACAATTAAATAAGAATATCGTATTAACATAAAAAATAATAAATACTATTTAAGATGAGGTGACCCATGCTATAGGATAGATATTTAGTTGTGTTTGTTTTATATAACATTCTAATATTACCATGGAGTTACTATTCTAGGGGAGTTGGATTACAAGAAGTCAAAGACCAAAATAGGACTTGGGAAAAATTTAATCTTTTCTTAAAAGTTCTGATGTTTCCCTGATGTATCCTGAAACATTATAGATATATAATGTTTTTTCATATATAAAATATGTTCATCACAAGGCATGTATATGAATCATGTATCTTGTAGATGACTTTGGTTGGTATTACGAAGATTTCATTAGAAGGGGATAAATGATGATGGCTCATAAAGAATGTATTCAATTGAAAAGATTAGAATGCATTGGATTATAATGATTGTAAATGGTTTTTATGGATGGTCTATATAATTTATTTATAGGAGTTTTTATTTTTTGGTGGGGAGTAAAATATTGATATTGAGGAAGGTTTAAATTAAATTTTTAGTGATGATCAATAGTTTCCTAGCTGTTTTTTATAAATATTTTACTATTACATTCATTAAGATATAGTTGAAAATATAGAGAGGATTGGGAGATTGATCTGGAGATTATTAAAAGAACATTCGCTCATGAAGCATAATACTATGAATAGGGTTCATGAAGGAGTATAATATATATACTACACAGAAAGATGGTTACTATGGAGTTTCATAAAGAAGTATGACCATATAGAAGGACTATGAAGGGGAAGAACGAATACACACACACACACACCAAGATATATATATATATATTCGGGGGGGGGGGGGGTTGTGTGTGTTCTTGTTCTATGAATGATATTCTTGATTGTGATAATCATAATTTAATTTTTTTGAATTGATAATAAAATCATCATAATTATTTTTTCGAGGATTATTATTTTAATGAGGAAATATGTAAAACAAAGTAGTTCGTGATGGGAACCATACAGTCCCTTAGGTCAGTATATGACGATTAGTGGTTTGTGTGTGATATATATGCGAGACAATCTTATAAAATCATTTCTAATAAATTATTTTATTTGTTTTCTAGATAAAAATGAAAATATTGGAGAGTCATATTTTTTCTATCATGAAGGAAATTAATTCATATTCATTTATAATGGGGAATCAATATTCATGTTGATAAAATGAGTAGACATCTATTCAATGAATTGCAAAGAGGGGGAGTCATAAAAAGCGATATGAGGGATGTAGTGTGATTATCCATTTAAGGTAGTGTTTATACTATGTACTGACGATGATAAAATATATTATTCTACAAAAAATATTCAATAATTATATATTTAGGTATACCTAACACATCAGTAAAATATTATCCATTGAGTGGAAATTATTGGTGAAATAATATAAATTTTTTTGATACTGATTTAATTTCAAATAATTTTTACTATAGAGGTTATATAATAATTAATTTAAAATATAATAGTTTCCAAAAAATTGGGGTATAATATCCTACATAAAAAAATTTTAACAAAATGATTCACCAGCAACACTCATAGGGAATCGTTCGTTGAAAATAGGAGAAAATAAAAGAAAAATAATGGAACTATAATATCTTGCAAAGGATGAGTTTTTATTATATAGGATATGGTTTCATGGAATATAAACCATTTATCTGGGGAGATTAGTGGAATTATATTATGAATGATTATTATTGTCAGACATGTAGGCTGTAGAGATAATCAGATAAAGGGGTATTGAATATTGGTTAATGAAACATTAAACTATGAAGTTGTACATTTAAACAGATGAAATATAGGGATAATATTATTTGATCTAGATAAAGACAATATATAGGGTTTTTTTATTTAAAATGGGGTAGGCGGTATTGATAATGTTCATTGAGTAGTTGGGGAGAACACCAGAGTCACAAATAAGGAAAATTTTGAATGGGGAGATACAATTGTCAGTCAAGAAAATATAAAGTGAATGGTTTAGTGATTGAAGAGGATAAGGTGGTAGGAAATTGGTTCATTAAATTCCATGATTCATGTTTTTAATATATGAATTAGATATTTTAATTTAAAACTCTACATTAGTTTTTATAACTATACTCCATTGGTGACCTAAAAAAATATACAATCATAAATCAATTTTTTTTAATCCATGGTTATGTGGTACTATATATGAATGGTTACAAGGAATTATAGTTATAATATTTCCTATAGAACTATAAATTTTTTGTTATATGAATCTATATATATAAATAAATATATCGAGTGTATTATAATCTTTGGAAATTGAACAATGGTTGAATTCCAATTTTTTAATAAACATGGAAAATTTTGCCTTTTGTTGGGCCCTGTGGTATAATGAAACTGTGGAACTATAATTTTATACCTATAGGTTTTATTTTTATTTTTAACATATATATGTTAACATAAGGTGTAATTAGAAAAAAGTATAAAACAAAAAATTTAATAATAAGAACACAAATTATATATGAACTTTATCTACATTGAAACACTAACGAAAAAATTGAATCAAAATTTCCTTGAATCATTTTATGTTATAGGATGAACCAAGTATAATCATTTAGAAAATGAAATTAAGGATTGAATAAGTATATTAAAAATTAATGAACTCAATGGTTTGATAGTTTTTAGAAAAATTATATCACATATTGATGATTTTAATATTGATGAGTATGAAATGAATTTCAAATAATTTATGTAACATATACCAAAAGGTTTTCAAAAAAGGAATTTTAAATTATGAAGGAATGTTTCCCTAAAAATGATTTAATTTTTAGAATATTGGACATGTTTCATTAAATTATTAATATTAAATATCTAATGGATATGATCGTGAGATATAAAATAGTTTAATGGAGATAAAAAACAACATTGTGAAACCTAATAGTAAGTGTAGATATTTATATTGAGAAAAATTAAAAATTTTCAAATCAAATAGAAAAATCAATAGTATATATAATAAAAATGTCACTTACTATCATGATGAAACTAAAGAAGGAGAGAGATACACTAGGAATTATGGTGACCGATTTTATCTTGTTCAATACAAACATTATAATCATTACACTTACGATGAATACAATATTAATAACTGTTTTAATAATATGAAATGTAAAAGGATTCCAATTTTAGAATGAAACTCATGGTACGTAAAAGGTATATAATTCCCCATGACATCCATAAGTTTATCTAATATATATTTTTATGAATATTCCATATATTTAAAAAATACCTACATGAGGACCATGAAGGTTTAGTTTTTTTGGATTCTAGACACCCTATAATCATAATTCAAGAAATATCACTAACATCCCCAATAAATATCTTTCCTTTAATTACTATTCATAGAGATATCTTACATTAATCCTTTCTTCATAACCTAGGAAATAGAACATAATAAAGGGTGATCTCAGATTCTTATTAAGCATAAATATAATGGATAAAAATCCTTAATCATATGTTAGAAGAAGATGAAAATATGGTTTTGAGAGAGTGAAAATATCTTACAATGTTAATACCTAATATATCTAAGATTATAATCATGGTATTTGGAACAAATATAAGAGGTTAATAAGACATAATTAATAATTAAATAAAATCACATGATCCATGAGAGATTATTATTATCATAAAGAATTTGTTTTTGGAAAAAATGTATTATTATACAATAGTTAACATGTTTAAGAACTAAAAAGATCACACAACATGTTAAATAAATTATATCTGTACATAAAAATTCACATGTACATGAAAACCTGTCCACACATAACCTAATGGACTTGAATCTAAGAGAAAATATAATCAAGCGAACATGAAATCAAGTTCAAACCTAACACAATTATATCATGAGATATATATCTTTACACAATTCATTGGCGGGAAATATAATTTTGTGTCTACCCATATTATGTTATAATGTGTCCACCCTCTGTAATGATATATTAACCATCACACTTTGGTATAAAATTATGGTTGAAATTTGTTATAATGTTACCAACATCCGTGGATTTAAATATAACCATTAATTATATAATGAAGTCCATAAATACGAGTTCCAAAAGGTAATAAATAATTACATATATTAAAATCCCTCAATATAAATGGGTTTACAAAACATTTAATTATACAATAACTTGTGTAAAATAAATTACTTTAGAAAATAGTTCATAATTTCATCAAAACATAACCATTAGAGAGGAACAATTTTCATAAAAATATTTTCATAATAATTACAAATAATTTAGAGAAATTATTAGAATGGTATTCTTGAATCTATTCCCTTTCAGATATAAATTATTATCAATGGATTTCATCTTTGGTGGAAAATGATTTTTAAATTTCAATTTGATCATTTTACAAGGAAAATATCATTTAAGTTTACAAAGAAAATTTTAATTAATAACACAAGAAATAGTATCAAAATAAGATATTTTATATAATTTTAAACATATAAATTAATCTTCAATGTAATGATATATCTTGATGGTGAAAAACTAAATTCATTTCATACACATTAAAACATTATTTCCTTCCACATTTTCAGTAAGGAGTCAAAAGTGACTCATTTAGAAAATGAAAATAATATTAATTTTTAAACCATTTTTAAAAAATTAAATCATGGTTAAGAATTAATTGAATAAATATTTTGATAATATTTACACTTTATTTATTTAATATTTTTAAAACATGATTTGGATGGAAAATATTTTTTCAATGGAAGGGGGAAATAAAGTAGAATTTCCTAAAATCATTATTTCGTTTTATTTAGTTTGTAAAGAGATAAGAATGAATGGAAGGAAATTATTATCATTAAATACCCATAGGAGAGTAAAATTGAAATTTTTGATAATAATTACTTCAAGAAATTCAATCATTATGAACATTTTCACAAAAAATCCCAATACAAAAAAGATTGAAATATAAACCCTTACCACTTTAGTAGGTTTTGATTCATAAATTATATGAATTAAATGACCATATATTTCAATATAAATACCAATTATTTTCATAATATGAATAATGTAATTAATTAATAGGAATCATGTACAACACATAAATTAAAACAGGTACAAAACAAAACTTGTGTCCCAAAAAACAATTTCAGATGAAGATCCCTAACATCACTGGTAAATTTTGAATCATAAACCCCTATAAATAATTACAATAAATGAATCATTAAATATAAAGAAAATAAGTATATTTATGATATAACACATCATTGTCAAAATTTAAACACCAGAGAATATAAATGAGGGTTGAATATGACATATGGATTCCAGAAATTCACGTGAGACGTGAAATCCCTTAATTTGTGTATTCACTTCATTATTACATGTTTAAACCCACAATAATATAAATAGAGACATATTATACATATATGTTTTAAAATTACCCATACATAACATATCATATAGGGTTTAAATAAATCAATGTTTAAACCATTTCTTAATAATTTTGAATTAAATACCTATTTTGGGTAATAACTACATTAATTTTCATGTATGTTTTTGTTCGTTATTTTTTTTTCAATTTTATCATTGATAAAATATCTATAATATTTTAACCATGAAATAAATTATAGATTTTTTAATTTTATACATAGTTATAGTCATTGATAAATGTAGCGATATAAAATTTGGTCATACGGTTCATTATGATGTTAAGCATTATGTATGCATGAATGTTGTTTAAATTTTTGGGGAATGGAAATAAGAGATTGTAAATTAAATTCACCGATATAGAATAATAATTAAATAAAATATATCATAAATATTCATAAAATATGTCCTTATTACTATCTATTTAAATTGGAAAATAAAAACACATCACGTTTCTTCATGGAGGTGAAAGTCTACACATACCCATTAGTAATGTTATTGTATTTAAATGGATTGGAAGGTTAGAAGTTAAATGTGATCACATAAATATTTAATATAATCATGTTAATAAATATAATATATATATATAATAACACTATCATTATATTAATCCTTGGTATTTTGCAACAGAAAATGAATTACATATGTTCGTGTGGTCATAGTCAACTGTACACATGGATGATGAGTTCATTTACCATTTGAGGGATGAGATGATAAGCATAGGTTATGAAAAGAAAACAAATAATAAAATAGCCACATAATATAGATAATAGTATTATTATATCAATATTTTGACAAATAATTTATGAAGGTTGATTAAATAGTAGAAAAAACATGTTCAATTAATTATGATATATATTCTTCTAACGACCTCCTTAGGTTTTCACCAAAATCCTTCTTAGGAGGGTTCCATAATCAAAATGAGGTCTATATAATGTGGCAAGAGAAGTAATGAAATTACTTTCGTAGTTCATGGTAGAAAAAAAGGATCAGGGTGTGTAGATATGAGGGTGTATGAGATGTTCCTTTTAATGTGGGTAAATGTATCCACATGGAAACTACATACACATTTCATAAATGAATAAAAAATGATAATGTAATTATCAAGTAAAATTATTCAACACGAACATAGTTTCAAATTTTATTTAGAATTAGCTATATATATTTCAATAAAATAGTATTTAATCTTGTTGGATATTAAACAATACCCATATCGTTTTAGTTTACCCACCTATAAACCCATTTCAACCTTAACCATGGTAATTAATTTTTAATATTTTTAATACCCATTATCACAAAAAATGATGTTCATGAAATTATATATTCGAAATTAATATTTTTCAATTTATGGAATCCATTTGATAAAATTAAATATACCTAAGGGTTTAAATTAAATTTTAAATAAAACTCACAGGGGTGGCGAAAAATTAGTTTTCTAGAGAAATTATTCTCATAAGTATAAAATATTTTAATTTGAAAAATTAATATACAATTGATTCAAATGACCTATGTTTGATTAAATATAATATAATTGATCAAAATTTACATTTAATTGTATTTTATATATAATATAACTTTTTAAATAATTTAAATGAAATAGTAGTTTTAATAATAATAAATTATATCACCTATTTCATGAAAAATTAATCATTTCAGAAGATTTTAATATATTAAAAATAAGAAAATATTGACACAATTATTTAATAAATAAACATCATTTTTCTTAATTTTTTTATAAATTTGATGTAGTATAATTATATTATTTTCTGTGATAAATCCGTAAAATAAATTTTACATGGAAAGAATTTATTTTGGAAATATATAGAGACTTTATTATAAAATATATTCTCATTAGCTAAAACCATTTAAAATATATAAAAATGTTTTTATTCATATCCATACATCCATATTTAATTCATATTTAATTGTAGTGATGTTTCAATTAAAATATTAAAGGTATATTTTTATTCGTGAAAACTCAATGTTGTGTGTAACACAAGATATCAAATAAAATAAATTTAATTAAATATATATTTAATAAAAATTAGGATTTTAATATTCACCCACACATAAAATGATTCTTAACCATCAAATTCCAACACATGGATACAAAAAAATGAGTATACCTCTACTTCACTGTATCCTCAGGTTCTCAAGTTTGTTCCTCTGATTGGTGTTTCTTCCACAAAACATTAATAATGCAAGTGGTATGGATTCATTCATCTACCTCTCTAAGTTACAGACTCTATAATGGTTGTTCCTCATAACTGTGATCTTGATCCACTGATATGGCTTTTTAGTTATGTACATGATAAATATTAGGCATGTACCTCACCTAAATAGATACATGGAAGATGTATTGGACTTGAGAGATATTTAGTGGAAATTCAATTGGATAAGAAACATTACCTAATAAATAAAACATATTTATTGCGATTATGTATCATCAGATAAACATTAAATTCATCATGAATTTAATGGTCTAAATCCTTTTGAAAATTCATAGAGAAAAATTCTCAACAACATCAAATAAAAGATAAAAAAATAATTAGTATAACTTTTCTATTGACTTTATAATGCCTTTATATGCTACTGAATGGATATATCATTATATAAAATTTCATTGGTTAGAATTTTCCCCAATAGCTTTAAAAAAATAATCCTAGAATTTCAGAATTCTATATCTATTTCTAGCTAAAGAAATATAAGGATGTAGAGAAATGATCGAGAGAACACTGTTATTTTAAATAAAATAAAATACATACGTGTGTTGATCCCATCCACATATGAAATACATAGAACATGATGATAGTAAATCCTCTAGTTTTTGAATTTTTACCTCTCACTTATCATCTATCTGATGTTGATATGTACATTTGAAACATATAATTACATCTAGAGCCTTCTAGAGACTTTTCTGAAATTTCTATTTAAACCTCAGATCCCAATCATACATAATAGAATATTGTACACCATGAAACAATATAAATTCCATGATGTATATACTAACATGATGATCAAGAGATAAGTATATATTATATAATGATATTTTGATTTTTTTAGTGCGATCAAGTACAACCTATGTATAATTATTCACTTCCAATATTTTGGAGAGTTTGATGAAAAATACACAGTGATTTTTTCCATTTCCATTTAAGTAATGGTAATAGCCTTTACATCCCATTATACATGTTCTCTTTGGTCAAAAAATTCGAACATACCATGAAACATGATAGAAATTAATCAATATCTATCTTAATTCCATCACACCTAAAAAAATATTTTAATTATATACACATCATCATACTTCAAATATTAGTAGAGAATTAATAATTAAAAGCCTCCTCTAAAATAATAAACATAGAATATGGTATAGATGGGACATATACATAGATTGTGAAACTTGTACTTCCATCACAATCAGAGTCAAATTTAGGAACATCTCTCACCTTCATCAGTAGAACCACATCTATATTATGAGTTTCTTTTGTCTTCACCTAAATATATATTAGAATACTCATGTATAACATAAATGACTTCCCTTATTTCCTATTGATTTTAAGATCCATAATTTTGAAATAAAAAATTATTGTATCTTGTTTCAACCTCGTTATAGAAACTATTTCATGTTCCTTTGAACTCAATGGATTAGGAAACTTGTTCACTTTCCTAGGGTTGTAATATATTGAACAATCGTAATAGTTATTTGGGTATAACCATCTTATATGGGAAAATTTATATCCTTCTATGTTTATATATAATTAAAATAATTATGGTTACTATATATATACCATAACATTTTACACTATGATTACACCTCCATATAATTGACTCTAAAAATATCCACTTCGTTCTATAAATCATGGGTTGGGTACTTTTAATCATTTAACATTAATTTTACGATCCATAATATATTACAATTTCATTATTCACAAGGATGTTTCCTAGTCCCTTATATAATTCATCACTAATGATTATAAACACTTACCCACTTTAGAGTAATTTATGAATTTTTTAAATGTCTAACATTATCATTACCTCCGTAAAATTATCATCACATTCATCCATCCAATGTTACTTTTCTCATTTCTGAGTTTACTTGGAATGTGGATTATTCTGAAATGATAAATTCTAAAAAATAAATCAATAACATCCATTCAATCTAATAAATTATCTGGTCTTTTCCATAGTGTTTTTATAACGACCCATACTATAAATACATTGTTATTAATTCAAAATTGAAGCACACTTATTACAACATATATTAATACCATGAACGGACCGTATATGTATAGTGTATTTAGAAACTTGAAAGCATAAACAACTGGTTCAAAAAGCATCTACTTTCCCTCCCATTTATATCGTCATATCTAGAGTCCCTTTTTGGAATATTCTACTAAATAAACTTCTTCCTGACCTGGGGAAATAAAACATATAAAAGGGTGAGCTCAAATTCTCAGTAAGAGTAAACAAAATAAATATCAATCACATCATATACATAAGCACATAACTTTTGGAAATCTTAACCTTCAAAAGAGATCATAATTTCATAACATGGGATAAATCATAGTAGTGAAATGTAATCCCAATAATCATAACATAAAACATGAAACTTTGTGGCATACACACATAATCATTTATAATCATTTCTTGTTAGTCAAGACTCATTTCCAAGATTATCTTAGTGGACAAAGTCCACTTCTGAACCGAGTTCACTCCTCGTTTCAGTCCTGTTTCAGTGAACCGGTTTAACCTTCCGTTCCAGCCATGTCTATCTCATGAGATATAAAATCTTTACCCAATTCATTGGAGGGAGATATAGGTCTCACCCATCTCATAATGATACCATTATTATGTGTGCCACAAAATCAGAAAAACCATACATCATAGCATAACCCATGTAATAAAAATGGGAATCTTAAACCTCGTGACATCATAAAACGATTCATATATGATAATGGAATGCATAAAAATATAATTCCATCACAACATAATCAAATCAATGTAATAATAGGGATAAAAATAGAACCATTTATTATCATAGATGGAAAATAATTTTGATAAAACACTTGAACTCCATTCTTGAGGAAAATATCCTTTCTGCTTCAAAAACACTTTTCCATTCTTAACATGTCGTACAATTATGAACTAAAAGAAGTTTATTAAAAATAAATATTAAAACTTGTAAAGGAAGCATCTTTGAAATAATGTTTTAAAAATCCATTCATTCCGTATAAGTTAAAAAAACATTCTTCGAACTTTTGTCGGAAAAGTCAAAAATTACCTCGTACGAAAAATGACAAAAGATTCCTTTCATATCCTTTTCTAAAAACTCACCGAAGGGTAAAATTGGATTTAAAAAATTATAGTTGGATGGAAATAATATTACATATTTAGTAAACATGGATGTGGATGATAAAATACACCCCAGTAAATGCCAAAGTATAAACAATCTCGGATAAAAATGAGATTGTGATATTTCCCTTACCATAGGTCTAATTTTCCTCGTAAGTGTCCGAACCTCTTGTATAATGATTTAAATAATGATATTGACTTATTCCAGAATCATAATTATTGTTATGATATCATATATGGTCATATTCTTAGCTTCTTATTAGTAATAATTCATTACAACTTGTTATTCGGGTGTTTATTACTTTTTGTTCTTATATGTGTTTTGTTGAATAAATTCTTATTCTTCTATTTAGGTTATAGATAACTCATTTACAGAATTTAATTAGTGTAATATATATCCTATTCATTTATTAAATTCATTTATATAATCATTATTCAATGAAGATCATGTAGAACGAGTCACATCATATCGTGGAAACGGTATTCCATACGTACGCACGAGCGATGATATCATTCCCATGATCATGGAATTGTATTGGAGTGTATGTATACTATTTCAGAATAAATATCACTTTACAATAATCATATATAGTAATTATTTACACCATTATACCCATCCAAGTAAGGTGGTGGTGGAAAGTAGATTACACCACGGTGTGGAGACGGTATTTTGTACGTATGCACATGCGGTGATTTCATTTTCCGTAGGGTGGATAAATGGTGAAATAGGGTTGTTTGATACTTATAATAACATATAATTATATGAGTGATATTGATGTTATTTCTTCATAATGAAATAACTAAACAAGAAGAAGTTGAAGAAGAAATAATGATGAAAGAATCGGTAACGGACATTACCTCTTCTTTGAAGTGCTTCTTTGAGACCTCCTTTTAGGGCACTAAAATTGGTCTTTGAAGATGAACGGGACCTCTAGGATGTCTCTAGGGAAGTGGAGAGGATAAATTGGCAGGGTTTGGCCGAGCATGAAGGTTCAAAGTGGTGTGAGGAAGAGAGGGAGGAGGGGCCCTTTTATAAGGGAGGAGAGGGGCACCTTTGGAATAACTAAAATTATTATTTTATTATAAAACCAAATTTGGTTTTATTTAGAAGCTAAGGTGGGTATGGGTATAAATACTCTCATCCAATATAATTTAGACAAGTTTAGGTTCGTATTTTTACCTTATCATTTAGAGTTAACATTAAGTTAAATAATTTTACTTTTACCGTGTCTTCTTGTGTTCTTACACTATAAGGTTAATAGACATACAATAACAATCTAAACGAACCCCAAGTTGTTTATTATTAATATATACAACCTTATCTAAGTCATTAGACCTAAAAGTTGATTTTTAGGAATAAAATTACCATTAGTAATATAATATTTGTTTTAAAAACTATTTTATGTCAATTTTGACACTATTTAGTAATTGATTTTTGGGAAAATCATAACAGAATTATTAGTTCAAAAAATGTTAATTAAATCAATAATAACATGTCATATTAACATATAAAATTATTGGAATATATAAAAAGTCTCAAATTACATTTATTTGGGTAATTATAACATCAATTATGTCAATATTTCATTTATAAGATAATTACTGCATCATCTTTGTGTCATAAATAAATTACAATAGTTAATGTTTAAAAATTACAAATAAAATACCATTATGTAGGAAATATTTTTAGCTTTCTAAATAATATTTATAGTCTAATTTATCTTATATATAACCTTATATTAAAAATTATGTACTTATTAAACATTGATTTTAACTATTTTAACCCTTCTTTAAATAAATTAATAATAAATGTCCTAATCTAATCCAAGTGGGCCTAAATGGTCATATTTTATTCCTAAGTTTGTTTTTGGTCGAATTAAACTTATCCAATAGAATTATTACATGTGTTAGGGTAATAATAATATCATTTTTACCCTTAATTACCTTATTTACTTTAAACTGTGGTAAATAAATGTAAAAAGTTACTATTCACCAAAAACTATTTTCATCTCATTGAACTACATATTACTTAATGGAAACAACCGTGTCTCTCGGATTTTAGAAATTCCACTCACCGAAGAGGTAAAATTATGTTTTAGGAAAAATTCATTTTTTTAACTACCACTTAGTGGTTTCACTATTCATCAAAAATTGTAAGTTTTCAAAAAAATACCAAAATTTCACCCTAGGATAATTTCGATATTCCGAATCCAAAAATGAAGTCCCTTTTGAAAAATAAAATTTATAAAATTTCAAAAAGTGGTTATTATTATTCATAACGGCTAGTTTTAATAATATTTTATTAGCATATCATTGTTTAGTGAAACTCGGTATTGCGTACGATGCAAGCTATCGAGGAAGGTCGCGATTTCGTGTAAAGCAAGCCAAGAAAGTGTTGTGTGTAGAAAATGATTCCTTTGATGATTTATATAACATAAAATTCTCGGGTGTTACAGTTTTTCTAGTTCGATCTTTAATAACTCCCCTCTATGATAAAACCATAGATTTTTCCACCATTGAGATTCTATGAATCAAAATGTAACTTTTACTATATAAACTCGAACTTGGTAAATTTTCCTCGGAAATTATCCTTCCATAGGTTATTTGCCACAATTTATATGTGGTGGTCATGATATTACTTTCTCTTTGAATATATAAGAATATTATGTATCAGTATTATCACTATTTGATGAAGGTAATATCTAAACATTCCATTTATTAAATCCAAGAAGACATAATGGTAATTATTAAGGACAAATGGATTCAATATATATTCATACTGTCCAAACATTGTATATAATGCTATATTGTGTATATCCACCCCAAATATGTTTACACTAAAATAAATAAAAAACCCAGGGGACCTATTTCAATAAATATCTCTGAAAATATACTTAATCTTATTAAACTCACATTACCTAAAACCACTAAAAGGTTTTTTTAATAATTTGAAAATCTGACCATTCATTAACTCATAAATCAATAAGGGTATCCCTGAATCTCATGTTAATATTACGTAGAGACATATATGCTTCCAAAATTAGTAAAATCAATATAAGTTTTACTATTAATATAACCAAAATAAAATTGGTAGAAATACCTATAGAAGATAATTCAAATATCATAATACAAAAATACTTTAATCATTCTAGTTATATTGTTAAGATGGATTTTTTTCTTCATTGATATAAACTTTGACCCTTGGGAAGGAGAATAGGGATGAATAATTCACCTATTCCCCACATATGAGCCATCACACACCTGAAAAATTCATCTCTATATGTCCATATTTTCCACAAAAAAACATTTTCTTATTCATTTTATACAGTCTCTTGGGATTGTCTTTCTAAATTTTTATGTAAATAAAATTTATTCTTCATTCCTCTATGGTATCAACCACCTGAGCAATCAATAAATTCCATCCTTCTATGAATTAGTGATACTGAAATTAAGAAATGGTGTGGGATGTTAATAATATATCCTGACAATTGATTTAGAACAATCACACTATCTGTAAAAACCATTCATCGTCACTTGTGGTTTCTGATAATTCTTATTTTTTATATTAAATTACAATTGAAAATATTACTTAGGGTTACATCCATAGACTAAAACAAAAAATTATACTGTGATAAATTGTAATCAAAATGGGAAAGCACTTAATCATGAAAAATATTTTATAATATATCTAAACCATAAAACCTTAATATAAATATATGAATCCCAATTTTTTACCTTGAGAATTTGTGCTAATTATTTATTCTTATCATTGATAATGGTTTATAAAAAAAATTAACCAATGAATATCCCATAAGAAGATCAAACACGCTATATTGTTAGGGATCACTCACTATGAACCAGAATGACAATAGACATATAATTTACCAACACTTTTTGGGGTTATATACCATAGATGCATTTATTAAAAAAATATGTTTGAATGTATTATCTTGATTGGGATGTATAACTTGTACAGTCATATAAAATATTACATAAAAAATATTTAGTAGTTATCTAATACATAGAAATAACCTTAGGGTTATCAATAATTTTATATTATCCTAATCCCTAATGACTAAGTAAAACATTCATCTGATATCAACAATTAGGATTGAGGTATACCATAACTAAATAAAACATATGTTAGAAGAATATTCAATAAATTTCACAAATACCTTGATGAGGATTATAAATGATTAGAAAAATTGGAGAATAGAAACACCATATTTTTAATTCAATAATGATCTTAAATTTCTTCCATAATTATATTCATATTTTACAATCTTTATAAACATACCCAACATAAAGTATTCTTCATAATGAAGGGAAAAGAAAAATATTCCAAGGTGAGATTAGATGCCTAGGTTGGGTAAACAATATTGAAAACTATCTATTATAATATTAAATTATCAGAAAATAATAATGGTACAAGATAAAGACCACATATTACAATTATGAAACCTAATATTTCAATTATCATAAACATGCTACTTCACATAAATGATAGTTCTTCATTGGAAATGAATCATAGAAAAATTACACAACTTAATTAATGAGAAAATAAAATTTTAATGTTGAATAATATTATGGAAAACACAAATGACTATAACAATATGAAATTGTGTATATAGAAAGAGGACCATTCTATAAGTCAATGAAATCAATTAGATCCCTCATATAATATTATAGACATAAAAAATGTGGGTACCCATAACCTATTATACATGAAAACATATACAGAAATATCATTTTGGAAAATAAATTTGGTTCATAAATAAAATTACTGAATCTTGGGGTTTCCATATTTACCCAATCTGTTGGTGGGATATATAATTTCAAGCCCCCTTTATTAGTTTAGAACAAAACAAGTAATACAAGGTTTTAATGTGACCACCATCCATGGTTTATAACAAAACCACCCATAACATAATGAAAACCATAAAAATGAGTTTCATAAAATCATAAAATAATTAATCATATTAATACCGATCAAATGAAATAAACATATTAAACATTTCTTCATAGAATAAACCCTGGATGAGAAACCTAATTAAAAAACATGCATTCATTTCATCATCCTATAAGACATATAAAAGGAATCGGTTTTATAAATATATTTCCATTATAATCATAAACCATTCATATAAATAATGATAATTATATCTATAGAATATATCCATAGTAGATATTGTATACAATTGGAAGATTTCATCATAGATATAAAATGATTTTAGAAGATCTCGTTGAAAATTTCCTGAGGAAAATATCCCTTCAACTTAAAAAAATCACTTTTCAAAACTAAAAAATCATGAAATATCATCAAAATCATTTTTTATCAATATAAACTGCAAAAAAATATGGGAAATTTCAATGTAATAATTGGGCTCGGTGATTTGAAAACTCTATTCATTTTGAATATGTTTATACAATGATTCCTTTCAAATTTTTTCAAAACATAAAATTCCTCTAATTCGAAAAAAGATTATTAATCATTAAATATTGTTATAAAATGTCCAAATATGGTAAAATGATTTTTAAAAATTATTATATAATAAAAAATATATTTATAACATTTTTAGAAAATATGTATTGGCATGAAAATATTTTTTCTTCCGAATAGAGGAACATAGTTTTTTTCATAATGATAATTAGTTTAGTATCCTGAGTTACTAAATAGAGGATAATGGAAGGAATACAACTGTTCTCAAAAAAATAATCTTATAATAAGAAAAATAATTATTTTATTGATGAATATATCAAAAAAATTATTTATTAGAAGCATAATTCGATGGTCGTTTTACCAAAGGTATGTTTTCAGTGTCCCAAATTATATTTACCCTAAAATGTATAGCACCAACAAGGGGTCGATCCATAGGGAACTATGAGGATATCTTATCTTGTATAACTTATTTTTGATTTTCGCTTTTAGTGATGTCTGATGAATTTAGAGTCGATTGTGGTTGGTTATTTAGGTACAACAAGAACAATTGGTTTTTAAGATTCTTTTAACAAATTAATTACTAAAACAAAAGTAAAGGAAGAAAAATTGGTTTTGATGAATATAATGATAGAATTGCATTGGGGTTATGGATTTGTGATAAGATGATTATTAAATCAAATTTTTTATGAGGTTGTGTTGTTCATAATAACCCAAATCTCTGGGATTAATTTATAATAATGTTTCCTTGGTCTGGTCAACATAATATTTAGAACTAAGGAGAGTAACTCCTTGTTCTGATAGTTAGTGTTTAACATATCTTTATTTGGCTTAGTCCATTTTGAGACGATGGTTATTTCCAATGGTCATGGAGTTGTTCATCATTATTTTTCTTTTCAATCCTTGAAAATTCTTCCCTTGGTCCAGTACCAAATTTTCAGTGATAATATGAAGTGATATATGAAGAATAATAATAGATTATTAAAGAAAGCACATTTAGAGAAACTTAATTCCAATTAAAACTCATCAGCTTCCACAACCCCAACACACTGGGTTTTTTAGTTACAAATATTGAAAATGATAAACACAATACAATTGATACCGGATGAAATCATATTTTTAACATTGAAAAAGGAAATGGTTATTTGGTAGATGGAATAATAGTGGTACGACGACAGAGCGTCTTTCCTTCATATCCTTAACCCTTTCTCTAAAACATACTCACACACAGCACAGTCTCTTGGTCTAGAGGACCTGTTTTCTTTTTATAGAAGAAATAAGTACACGGAATGTAGTAAAAGTACACAACGTGTACTTTGGTAAATGCATTTTTGGCTTCATTGTTTTCACCGGTAGGCAGCCTAACATGCCGTCTTTTACTTGGAACATGGCACCGCCTGGTAAGTGAACGTAAATGGCATGTATAGCCACCATACATGACAAGTAGTCTTCATATTTCACCCACCAACCACTTTTAGAAGTGTACACATGGCATTTAAAGTATAAACACGTCGGGTATCAACTTCTGGTTACCTTGGCATGTACTTGTCCTGGTCAACCCATGTATGATCTTGAAATTACACAACGTGTATATAAGTACATGTTGTGTAGTTGTAAATTTTTTCTCTATTATTATCCGTTTTGTGTATTTGGCCATAAACCACCTTGAAATGAACAGGATCACCTAAATCACAGTATTTAGTCATTTAGGAGTAGGTAATTGCTGAAAACTTGTTTTTATTTTTCAATAGAGTAAATGAAATTGTATATATAAATTGGGTGTATCAAATTCCTTGATACTTATTCATTTTCATTCCCTCAAGAAAATCACAACATCTAATCAGAAGAATCTATCTTGTAAAAGGATGAACTTTAGTTAATCATAAATGTAAATAATAAGTGAGAGGAGAAAATTTCAAAAAGAATAAAAAGTAGTTTCAATCCAAGATGCATTTTAACCATGCCTCATATATAATTAAATTAACTACTTTCATCCTCTTTTAACGCATGTTTCAACCATTCAAATATAAACAAGCCACTTGAAGATTTACCTCACCAAAAATATGCTCAAATATCAAGATGTTTTTGAAAAATGTTATGCTCAATCATAGATATATACGCTCTATCCATAGGTTTTCAAGAAATAAAGTTATCCACTTTAGAAAATTTGATTTACAAAAATCATGAGGGTTTTTCAATAAGGATCAGATGTTTCTATGGCTAAAGGATGGTAGGAAAAGTTAAAAAAAATAACTCCGAGGCTTGAAAAATGAGGATAAATTCTAAAATAACAGTGCATGATATTCAAAATTAAACTCAATGTAAAAATTTCCTCAATAAGATTAATCAAATGATCTCATCACCACCATATCCTTTAGTTGATTAGGAGTAAAAAACTAACAAGTGTGTATAAGGTCTCTTGGTTTGTACCATTTTTTTAAACTATGTAAACCATTATGAATTTCCAAAGTAGAAGTTTGGATCTCTTTTCTCCCCAAATTATCAAGAGGGACTCCCCAATACGTCATTTATGGGCAATTCATGAATTTATACCACGTGTTTCCAACCCCTTCTTATGATCTCAAATGAATATTCATGCAAAATCATAAACGAATTAGGTTAGGAAGGGAAATAGGCTTGTAATATGGCATTCTATAGAGGCTATTCATGGTATCTAGGGGCTTCATGAAGATATGTTGTATGGTAGGCTCAAGATAAGGTGGTTAAAAAAATATTATGCCTCAATCATTTTAATGTAATTCCAAAATTCTTCATGTTTTAAAAATTAAACATGTAAATTCTGGAAGTTATATATATTCTAAGAATCTCTCAAGAAAGAGGGTATTATAAGGTATATGACTAAGGGGTTTAGAATATCTCTGGGTAGTGGGAAAAATAAATAAAGATACATTTAGGTCATGAATTTAAAAATAATTGATTAGTCTAATAAATGTAAGTATCTAAGGATTAAAAGTTTAAAATGTAAATTATATTAGCAATAATTTTAAAATACATAAGAATAAAAATAAGCTTGTCAATGTTTTTTTATTTCCCACTTTCAGCTTTATTATTTAAAAATATTATTAACCAAAAATATCTTCACTTTCTCGAATATATCTTTTTATAATGATGTCTCCTAAAGTCGAAAAAGGTAAAATACTAAAGAGGTTGAAAGACACCCCCTATACGTATGATCAGACATGGTCCACCAAGTGCCTAAAAAAGTAACAAGGGAAGATGCGAACACAATAGTGGACCAGATTGAGGGGAAGAGAGGAGAGAAGTAAACTAAGAAATAAAAGTAAACAATGGAAAAATGAATACTCCCCTTGTCTCTAGGTGTAAGAAAATGGAATGTGATGTAATAGTGCAACCCAAAACGTGCCAGAGTACCTGTGAGGGGGAATGAAAAAGAACACTGCAAGAACGCATAACAAATAGAGGTACAAGATATCACAAAAATATATAGACAATGAAAACCATATGTCCCAAAACTAGTCATGAGGTTTCCTTAGAAGAGGCATCATCCAGTATAGAACCAACCAGTAGAAATGGATCTGGAGGCGTGGAATTAGAAGGCGTAGACTCTGCATCTGGGAGGGAAGCTGGAGAAGTAGGAGTCGCATGTGCTGGACTTGGTAAAGGATTCTCGGGATAACCCTTGGACTGGAAACAATTGTGGTAGAATTAGTAGTAGATTCTGGCCCCATAGAAGAGAGCATAACAGAATCGGTGGCTAGCATAGTGAAGGATGGTGGAGCAGCAATATAAGGACTAGGAGCCGAGGAAAAGGCAGGTGGTAGAGGAAATGGAATACCCAGATGCTGAACAATAACCTCAAACAAATACTCCATGCAATCCTGGTGGATATCGATATGTACCAAATGTTGTGCCATCACAGCCAGGTGGAGGGAATGGCCAAGATCGACTGAGGGTGCAGGGGTAGTTGGGGCCGGTGGTGGTATAAAATAAGGACGGCTAGAAGAATTGGGGTACGTAGGAAATGGGTGGGGCGGGGAAACTGGAGGGGGTGGGGAAGGGGGAGTAGGGGTGTTAGCTGGGTAGGAGGGTCAGCAGGTGGGTGGGGGCAAGCTTGGGAAAGGATATAGGCACCCCATGATTCTGAACCAATCCCATGTGAATAAGCATGAGATAGTCTATCTACTGGGGATAACCTAAAAGTCATGAGGTAAAGAAGACTCAAAAACCCCAAGGTGGTGGGCGAGACGAGTGCTATAAAACCCATCGTTCAGGTTTCCCTAACGGTTGGTAAACATAGCATGGAAATAGGAGGTAGCTAGGTAAAGGAGGTTTGGGTAGTCCTACCGGATGACACATGTAAGGAGATCCATGTCATGACCGGTCACGACCCCAATATCCTCATGGTGAGGGAATAGAAGGGCGTTGAAGCACCAGTGGGTAAAACGAAGGATGTGGTTGGTGATAAGGGTGCTCTTATATGAGGTAGGGTCGTAGCCATGGTCAGGCCCAACAATCTCCCTCCACATAGCCAAGAGCTCAGAGATCTCAGGTCTAGTCAGTGCAATGGTGCCCAAATCCTACAACTTCATTTTATTTGAGAGTATTTCCTACATAAATTTAGCATATGTGGGAATTTGTGTTAGATCCTCTGCAAATGGGATATTGATGTCTAGCTTTTTGAATACTTCCACAAATTTTATGAACTGGGGATCCATCTTCCCTTGCTTCATCCACACTGGTAAAGGTAATGAAATCTCGAATGGATTGACGACCTCTTTTCCTTTTCCTGGTTTACCCTCCAGTGATGGATTTGTGAATGAAGATGGGTCTGAAACTTTACCTTTGTTTTCAACAGGGAGTATAGGTGTAGTTGAATGTTCTTGTTCCTTCTGATGATGATTCTTTCCACTTTGTAAAGTGATGGCATGGGCCTCCTTCCTTGGGTTCTTCTCGGCGTTTCCTGGTAGTGTAACAAGTTTTATCTCGGATATCTAGTTTGCTAACTGGCCGATTTGGTTCTTGAGGGTTCGAATAGAGGCCTAATAGTTCTGAAATATAGTCGCAGAAGTAGATATGAATGTGTTAATAAGATCCTAAAACCTTGAGGTGTTCTCTTGTAGAGGTGTTTGTGAAGCTGGTAGAGGTGGTTTTTGCCATGACTGTTGTGGGAAAGGGTTTTGAAACCCTTTATGATAGTAGGATCCCTATTGGATATATTGTTTCCTTGGGTATGAGTGCTGATATTGTGGTTGACAGTATCTAGGTGGTCACTGGGGTGGATGATTCTGCTGCTGTTGGCCGCAGTCTGTGTTCTGTTTTTTGGGCCATGTCGGGTTCTGTTATTGTTGATATTGGTTTGACCCACTATTTTGAGAAACACAGCTCAACTCGCTTATTGAAGGGTCGACTGAAGGTCCTAGGAATTCTCCCAGGATGTGGCTTTTACAATAGTCACGACATGCCAGATGGTTCACCGCATGGACATGAGATGCACCCTTGAGATTCAGTGCGTCGATCATTCTGGATACTTCATCCAACTAGATAACAACCATGGTAGTAGAATCAATACTATTCATACCTCATTTTTGGTCCCCTGCTCGCAATTCCACTAGAGTCTATTGGCAGACAAATCTTATAGCAGTTCGAAATGTTCTTTGGTGGATTTTCACATTACCGTACCTCCAGCAGTTGCATCCACCCTGGAATTTGTATTCGTTGTTAGTCCACTGTAAATGGTTTGGACTTTCATCCAGAGTGGAAGTCTGTGGTGTGGGCATTTATGTAACATATCCTTTAAATGTTCCCACGATTCGTTGAACATCTTCGAGTCGTGCTGCTGAATGATGTGGATTTCATTTCTCAAGGTTACCATCTTTGAAGGTGGAAAATATTTGGACAAAAATTCTTGGGCAAGCTCCTCCCAAGTGAGGATAGATCATAGCAGAAACCCTTTTATCCAGTCTTTGGCCTTGTCCCATAGAGAGAAGGGGTAGAGGAGAAGATGAATGGAATCCATAAACACACCATGGTACTAGAATGTATCACAGATCTATAGAAAATAGGAGAGATGGGCGTTCGGGTCTTCACTATGCAAGCTGCCAAATTTAACGGTGTTTTGGATCAGCTACATAATAGTGGGCGTGATCGTGAAGTGTTGGTCCTGTACCAGAGGACGAATGATACCCGTATATACTCCGTGAATCGATGGCAGGTTGTACATTATAAGAGTACATCATGGAGGTGGATATTGAGGGGGTTGATGTTTCTTGTATTGGTGCTTTTGAGGAGTGAAATATGGCTTTTGGAAGATCTGCTACGGTTGTCGAAGTTGGTCGTACTCCGGAGGAGGTTATTGTGGTGGCATTTGGTAGTTCCTTGGGAGGAATTCCATGAAGCCTCCTGGTGCCTGCTTCGTTATACGAGCAGCAAGAGGATACTGGTCCTGGTATGGGTGTTTAGCCGCAATATCAATGGCTTTTTCTCCCTCCTCCTTGTTCTCCATGGTTAATGGATTGTGGTTGGGTGTTTCCACCAGTGCACGTCGACAACAAGACAAAGTCTGTTCGATTACCTGGTCATGAAGAAAATGATCTAATGACTCGATGCTCTTGGACCGTGTGAGGCATTGGTTCATTAACCTATGATCAGGCACAAACACAAAAGAAAACCAAAGTGTAAAAGGGAAAAAAAGATAGATATAAATGGGAATAGGAAAGATTTTTTTTGGAAATTTTTTGTTTTTATTTTCTCTAAAATTTGATTCAAATTTAATTAAAATGATAATAAAATTACTCTAGTTCCCCAAAAACGGTGCCGAAATTTGGACAGTAGTATCAGAGAAGGTGTGTTTTCAGTGTCAAATAATTATATTTACCCTAAGAAATATATCACCAGTAAGGGGTCAATCCACAGGGAACAATGAAGTTATCTTATCTTGCTTAACATAATTTTTATTTTTTCTTTTAATGAAGTCTGCTGAACTTAGAGTCGATTGTGGTAGGTTGTTTAGGTACAAAAAGAACAGTTGTTTTTTAAGCTTCTTTTAATTAATTAATTACTAAAATGAAATTAAAGGAGAGAAAATTTTTTTGACGAAAATAAAGATATAAATGCGTTGGGGTTATGGATTTGTGACAAGTTGATTATTAAATAAAATTTCTTATGTGGTTTTGTTGTTCACAATAACCCAACTCTATGGGTTTAATTTGTAATAATGTATCCCTGGTTTAGTAAACATTTTATTTAGAACTAAAGAGACTAACATCGTAGTCCGGTAGTTCATGTTTAATATATCTTTATTTGGATTAGTCCATTTTGAGCTGACTGTTACTTCCAATGGTCAGGGAGTTGTTCATCGTTATTCTTCTTTTGAATCCCTGAAAATTCTTCCCATAGTCCGGAACACAATTTTCAGTGATAATATGAAGTGATTTAAGAAGAATAAGAATATATTATTAAAGCTAACACATTCATAGCAACTTAATTCAAATAAAAACTCATCAGCTTCCACAACCCCAACACACTTGGAGTTTTAGTTACACATATTTAAAATGACAATCACAAAACAATTGATACCTGATGAAATAATGGTTGGAACTCTGAAAAAGGAAATGGTACTTCGGTAGATGGTAGAACAGTGGTATGACGGCAGATCGTCTTTCCTTTAGAGCCTCAACCATTTTCCACAAAATACTCACACACACCACACACTCTTGGTCCGGAGGCCAAGGGAACATTTTGTAGAAAAATTAAGTACAAGACATGTAGAAACAGTACATGCCATGTACTTTCATCAAACCATTTTTTGCTTCATTTTCTCTACATGTAGGTGGCCTATCACGCTATTTTTGACTTGGAACATCGCGCTGCTAGGTAGGTGAATGTACGCGGTGTGTAGTGCCTCCATACATGGAAAATAGTCTTCATATTTTGGCCACCAACCACTTCTAGAAGTGTACACAGGGTGTGTAAAGTATAAAAATGGAATGTACTTACTTCTGGTTACTTGGGCATGTACTTTTCCGGTCAACCCATGTCTTGGCTTGAATGTAAACAACGTGTATATAAGTACACGCCATGCTGTTGTAAATATTTTCTATATTCTTTTCCATTTTGTGTATTTGGCCATAAACCACCTGGAAATGAACAAGATTACCAAAATCAAAGTACTTTTTATTTAAGCAGTAGGTAATTTCAGAAAACATGTTCTTATTTTTGAATAGAGTAGATGAAAAATTATACACAAATTGGGTGTATCAATAATCATAAAAACCCATATTAACAATTTGATGGTAAAATAAACATTTACAAAATCTATATCATTTAATTCAAAGGCCCCATGAAGGAAAACCATATATATATATTCCAATAATTTTAATATTATTTACCACAAAATACATTCATTGGTACTATAAATAAAAAATAAAATAAAATAGGGTCATAACATAACATGTATCCCAAGAAGACAATTTGAGAGAATGATCCCTTGCCGCATTAGTTACATTTGAACCATAAATTGGATTTTATAATTATATAAAATGATATATTAAATATAATTTAAATAATTAACTAATTATAAAATATTTCAATTAGTCATTGTATACACCACACAAAATAAATTAGTTGTGAATATGTAATAAGTCTCCCTGAAATAAAAGTGAGACTACAAGCCCATTACCTTCAATAATGAAATCCATCATGCGTGATCAAAACTAATTTATAAATAATAGATGATTATTTTTAGTACATTCCAATTTCATAAAAATATATATCATAATATATATGACTTACTTAAAACCTTTTATCACTCTTATATTCATAATTATTTGTTAAAATCATTGTTTTGGGAAAAAATACATTGTTTTTCATGTATATTTTAGTTTGTTAGATTCAGTTATTGTACATTTTTCACGGTTAAATCATATATTTATTGTGTATAATCATATAAATATAATATATATTCATTATATTCATTATATTCAATTTAGTTTCATTCATTAAAGTAGACATCTAGAAATGGGTTACCATGTCATGGATATATCATGTTTTATGTATGCATAAATGTTGTTTCAATTTTATGAGAAGATTGAATGAATGAAAGGCATTTAATTATTCACCATTATTAAATATTTATTATTTCAAATATATCATATTCACTCATTCATCCATTATTATTACTATCCATGTGTAATGGAATGGAAAAATGTATCACATCTCACCGTGGAGGCAACAATCCAAAAGTACATACGAGTGATGTTAATTTTTCTAACTGTTTTGAAGGTAATATAGTTGAAGTGATATTATATTTATATAATAATAATAATTTCATTAATATAATATAAATAAATAAAATTCAGTATTATATCCATCCTTGATAAATGGCGATAGAAAATGATTTACATCATTTCGAAAGGTTGTAGTCCACCGTTGACACAATCGATGGATTTATTTCCCATTTTAGGGAAGCAGAGATGGATGTAGGTTATTTCAATAACATAATAACATCAAATTATATGGAATATAATTATTATATTATATTATAATATTTGAAAAATATTTTTAAATAAGTGGAATATGAAATAAAAGTAAAACACTCTATTAAAAAGTAACTCTTCTCTAGACAACATCGTTTCGACGGCACTAAATTCCTTAAATGGGGGTTTATCTAGTTAAAATTAGGCATCTAGGATGTGGTGATGGAATTTATAAATATATTTGGGAAGGTTTTTTCCTAAAAATTATATTGTATTTTGTATAGGATAGGAGGAGAAATGTGCTTTTACAAGTGGGGAAACAGACCCACATTGAAACTACATAGAACATTTTACAAAATAATGAAAAATGAAAATATTATTACCAAGGAAAATGATTCCAAATTTTCAAATATTATTATTTTTTATTGGATGAGGTTTAAATATGTCTATATCATGCAATTTATATTATTTTTATTATCATGAACACCTTTATCTATTTAGTTTAATGCTCATGTAAACCTGTTTAAACCATAAAAATAGAAATTAAATTTTATTATTTTTATAATTAAATATGAGAAAACTAAATGATTAATATATTAAATAATATAAATTTTTAAGATTACAAATATGGAAACCATTTTATCAAAATTAAATAATAGATGTGTATAAATTTAATTTAAAACAAAACCCAAAGACATGATGAAAAGGTGGTATTCCAAATAAAATATTTCCCCAATTATATATTATTTTCTATTAAAATTGAACATTAAAATGATTAAAATGAACTAATTTTTATTAATTATAATCTTATTTATCAATTTAAACTTATAAAAAATATTTTAAAATATAGTTTTACTTTATATAAACATTAAAATAAAAGACAATATTCAATAAAAAAAGAATTTTCCCTATTAATAGATAATTTTATATTTATATAAATTTCAAAAAACATAAAAATAAATACTATTGAAATGGGGAATTGAAAAATAATGTAATTTTTAAAATAAATTTTAAGAAATTAGATTAATTTAAGTATATTGCCTTCCAAAAAAATAAGTAAAACGATATCTTTGGAATAATATTAGATTGAACTGTATAAATAATTTTCTAAAAAATATATTTTGTTTAAAAATAAATATATATATATATATAATTATTTGTTATTATACACAGCATAAATTTTAATTTCCAAGTAATAAAACACATTATTAAATAAAAATTTTAATATGATATTATTGTTCGTTAAAACTCATTGTTGCATATAAGTTAATCTATTAAATTTATTTTAAAAAATATTTCTTAAAAAAACCAGTTTTTTCAAGGATTTTTGAAAATTATGGGGTGGAAAATGTATCATTGAAAAATTTAAATTGGTTTAATAAATATAATTGTTTTTGATAATAAATGAGTGATTTTTGGAAGATAAATAATCAGGTTTTAATTATTTCTAAAAATTGTTCATTACTAATAAAATTACTCTATTCATAATGAGATTTACATTTTTTCACAATTTTAATAAAATTAACTTTAATAAATAAAATTTTATTAAAAACATTAACTATATTTTATAAAATTATTAAAATTATTAGGAAAATATTCTTGATCACTAGAATATTGTTCCCTACCCTTATTGAAACATTATGGAAGTATAAAAATATAGTAAAAAAATATAATTGGATACCAGGGGCTTGGGTATAATAATTTTAGTGTTAAATAGAAGAAGAAGGTAATAGTTTCATTTCATAAAGAAATGTGTCACATGTTATTTTTCTAAAAAATTGATGAAGGAAATAAAAGAGGTACTTGAATAATGAAAGAGTTATAGATTGAGTATTGGGGAATTTCATTGATAAGATGGTCAAATAGGAATGGTAGTCTGGTAAATAAAACCACAACAGGTGAAAATGAAGTAATAAGATTCTAAATTTCACTTTTGAAAACATATAAGAAAATTGTAATTTGAATGATTATATTTGGGTTTTGAAGTTAATGTTACCAAGTCATACATGTGCTGGTATAATATTTTTTACAAGGTAAAATAGTGCTGTCCAATGTTTAGAGAGAAAAAATTAAATTATAAATAATCATATTGTATAATGATAAAATAAAATGATTAGTGTTAAAATAATCATATATCAATCGAGAAGACATGTGGATGATGATATCAACAACGACATAATGTTTATTATTTCCCCAAATTTCCAAATAATTTACTAAATTGACATCATAGATCAAAATAATTCTTTACAACTGATGTGTCAATGAAAGGAGATGCTATCACATGTTCCATAAAATAAAATCCCATTGAAAGGTATTAAAAATTCTGATATAAGAGATGTAACACCTTTCATAGACAGATCACTAAACATAAAAATTGTATGAACCATTCAATGATTGGAAAAGATATTCAATTCCCAAAATATTCTCTATATAGATGGATTTATTTATACTATATTGTTGTTTCTAAATATTGTAACAATGAAAATGAAATATTGGCCCCTAAAAAGTTATATTACATCTCAAGATTCAATAAAGAAATATATATTTTTTTTGTGGAGAATGGGCATATGAAAACATCATTAATAGAATAATGGGATTTATGTAACTAATGGTGAAAATAAACAAAATTGAATTTTTAGATTGTAGAAAACCACAGTAAATTAATTTATGAAATCGAATAATTTTTCTTAGTCCTGATGTACTCATAATTGATCCAACCCAGTGGTTACTTGTCTTCAAATATGCCTCCCCATACACTAGAGGATTATTAATAGTAGTGAGGGTATATGATGGTCTGGTAGGGAGACTATACACTCATGATCAAAGTATATAAATAATGTATATTAAATGAATATGAAGCTGAAACACAACAAAAAATTACAAAACATAATAAAATGATACACATCATGGAAGGGTAATAGATAAAGATAACTGATATCATGTTTCATATAAAAAATAATGGTGTCCTTATGTTTTAAAAAATATTGTATAGGGGAAACATGGTTCTAGGAATACAACATAATGTTTTTTAATAAAATTGTTAAAATTTACCAAAAATATATCTTCAATACCTTCATGAGCATGAGCTTGATCTTATTTCCAAATAATCCATCATAATATAGAAAATGAATCAGCAATAATTGGGTGATACCAAGTATCCCTAAAAATATCCATGAAGATTGTGTTAGTACCAATTAGGGCCTGAATAGGGTATGAGTAAAACAAAGTAGTCTATAACCATAATTTTCTAATAATATAAAGCTAATAAATCTAAATTGAATATTATGATGGTACAATAATAATATATGTAGTTAAATAACGGAAACTAATATAGCACCTATTCCCGAGGGGACACCCGTCTATGACTACCTATATAAAATTAATTTGAAAGTTATCTGAACAAGTGACATTATAAAATATATATTTATATATATATATATCAGTGTGTGTGTGTGTGTAAGAGGTTTTGGACCCTTGACGTATCGCTGAGGCACCCATAAAAGTTAATCAGATACATTATCTATGAGGATTCATGACATGTACGACTTATGTAGTCAAGTATACATCCAATGTGATGTACCCTTGGCGTATCACATTATGGTGTTCCACCTAACTAGAAGGAACATGTTCTATGTGGAATCAGAGAAAAACATAAAATTAAACCACTTCATATCACATTATCCATTTCTTGTATCAATATTAATACATGTTATTCAAGGATTTGGATCACAATGTCAAATGACCTTATCAAGGAGAAGGAAGACCATCCCTGTTATACTATTGAATATTTAGGTACCAAGTTTCCAATAATCCAATCTATGGAGAATAAATTCCATGTCCAACCTCCTTTTAAATGGTTGAGAATGTCATCTCTGACCCCCTCAAAATTTATCAACAAACATTACATATGTCCAATGTACTTGTAATTTTAAATATATGATGGTGAAGAGGATTTCCATTATTCTCGAAAAATAATTAATCATAAAATCAATATTCAAATAATACTTAATAATAAAAACCCACCAAAAGTGGTGGTTTTTTTGACATTGTTATAAATCATTGTTCTAACATGATTAATAAAACACACACATAGGGGTTGGTTTACCTTGAGTTTGTAAACCTATAAAGAAATCAGGGTTTTATGTGAAGCATTTACCATTTCAAAATACATTAAATTTAATAAATAAATATACATAAATATATTATAATTGTAAACAAAATATAAACACACTCTAACAGGTAGTTCAAATCAATGTAGATAACCTAATATGATGAAAATTAATCTTAAGGACAATCTATCCAAAGATAATTGAAATTCATTTAATTAAATTCACATTTGTGGATTGATGATTGGAAGATCTATCATGTGGCACAATGATGCATGATAATGTAATTTTGAATTTTGGGGAAAAGAATTAGTCCACAAACATTATAATGGTAGTAGACATATATTCTAGTATCAACCTCTAGTTCTTGATTGAAATTCATTTATCATTTGTGTGTTTCACCTATGAAAATTTGTCATAGTTCTCCATATAGTAATCCAGATTCCCCTGGATAGATAAACATATCATGTGGAACCCCTTATTTACTGCCTGATGGAGGCATACCATTAGCAATATCCTTTCTCTAATAGTACTCCTCAGCATGTCCATCCAAAATTCATAGTTTATGGATCCCAATGAGATCGAACTCATTTGAAACCTACCATACGATCGTTGGAATTAATATCTAGGTAATAAGATTAGATTAAAAAAAGATAAAATAACTATATGTAACAGCCCGAGATTTTATGAAAAATATTCTTTTTATTTTATTAATGTCTTGTGTTGTACGCTACACCAAAAGGAGCTTGCACAACACACATCCTTGACTTGCCTTGCATTACACGCAATCGCGACCTTCCTCGATAGCGTGTGTAATACGCAATACCGAGTTTCACTAAACAACGATATGCTATTAAAATGTTATTAAAACTAGCCGTTATGAATAGTAATAACCACTTTTTGAAATTTTGTAAATTTTATTTTTCAAAATGGATTTCATTTTTGGATTCGGAGTATCGAATTTAGCCTAAGGTGAAATTTTGGTACATTTCGGATAACTTTCATATTCTGATGAATAGTGAAAATTACTAAATTTTAATTAAAAACAATTTTTTAAATCGAAATTATTAATTTGAGTGGTTTTAAAGTATATTTAGAATATATTTTTACAATTTAATACAATGTTGGTCATTGGTTGTAATTTCACATTTAAACCAGACATAATCAAGTGTCAATCTTTTGATAGATATTGTTTCTTAAAAACACGCTATTTGTTTTAACAGCGGGATTTAATTATAAAATTAATTAATGCAACTTTTGTGTTATGAATTTGGTAAAATAGACTTCATTTTTGAATTCGGAATATGAAATATAGCTTAGGATGAAATTTTGGCATTGTTCTGAAAAACATCAATTTTTGATGAATAGTGAAACTACTAAGTGGTAGGTTAAAAACTGAATTTTGCATAAAACATAATTTTACCGCTTCTGTGAATGGAATTTCGAAAATCCGAGAGACACGGTTAATATCAAGGACTAAAATGTGGTTCAATGAGATGAAAATAATTTTTTGGTGAATAGTAACTTTTTACTTTTTTTAACGCGGTTAATAGTAAATAAGGTAACTAAGGGTAAATATGATATTAATATTACCCTAACACATGTCCTAATCCTATTGGACAAGTGTATTTCGACCCAAAACAAACTTAGGAATAAAATATGACCATTTAGGCCCACTTGGATTAGATTAGGACATTTATTATTAATTTATTTAAAGAAGGGTTAAAATAGTTAAAATCAACGTTTAATAAGTAAATCATTTTTAATATGGGGTTATACATAAGATAAATTCGATTGTAAATATTCATTAGAAAGCTAAAAGGATTTCCTACATGATGGTATTTTATTTGTAATTTTTAGACATCAAATAATTTAATTTATTTATGACACAACGATGATGCAGTAATTATCTTTTTAATGAAATATTGACATAATTGATGTTATAAGCACCAAAATAAATGTAATTTGAGCTTTTTTATGAATTCCACTAATTTTCTAGGTTACTATGATATATTAATGTTGATTTAATCAACTTGGTTCGAACATTTAATTCTGTTATGACTTTCACAAAAATCATATATAAAATAGTGTTAAAATTGACACAAAATAGTTTTTAAATCAAATATTATATTACTAATTGTTATTTTATTCATAAAAATCTAAGGTTCGGCCAAATGACTTAGATAAGGATATATATATTAATAATAAACAATTTGGGGTTCGTTTGGCATGTTATAGTAAGTGTATTAACCATATAGTGAAAGAAAACAAAAAGACACGGTAAAAGTTATATTATTTAACTTAAAATTAAATCTAATTGATAAGGTTTAAAATAATATCCAAACATGTCTAAATTTGATTGGTTGATGATATTACAACCCTATCTCATCTAATCTTCGAATATGAGTCATTTTTGGAGGTTTTTAAGTGGGGTTAGATTTATTATAAATTAATATTTTTAAGAATTCCTAAGGTGCCCCTCTCCTCCCCTATAAAAGAACACCTCCTCCCCCTCCTCCGCACACCAATTTGAGCACTCAATCTCGGCCACCCCTGCCAAAATATCTTCTCCACTTCCCTAGAAACATCCTAGAGGTTCTGGTTTTACTCAAAGACCAATTTTAGTTCCCTAAGAGGAGGTCTCCAATAGGCGCTTCAAAGAAGAGGTAATTACCGTTACCAATTCTTTCATCTTTATTTCTTCTTCCACTTCTTCTTCATAGGTTGTTTCATTATGAAGTAATAACATCAGTATCACTCATATACTGATATGTTATTATAATTATGAAACAACCCTATTTCACCATCTATCCATCCTACGGAAAAAGAAATCACCGCGCGTGCGTACGTACGGAATACCGTCTCCACGCCGTGGTGTAATCTATTTTCCACCACCACCTTACATGGATGGGTATAATGGTGTAAAGAATAACTATACATAGTTATTACAACATCATATTGATTCTGATATATTGTATAATCCACTCCAATTCAATTCAATATTTATAGAAATGATATCATCGCTCGTGCGTACGTACGGACTACCGTCTCCACGACGCGATGAGATTCATTCTCCATGTTAACCATTTAAGAATGATTATAAAGTATATATAAGAAATAATAATGAAATATATTACATTATAAAGCTACTGGATTTATGTATATATATACATATGTATGTCATCTACTTACTTCCATTTCAAGACAATAAGGAAAGGAAAACAGCGTTCATGCGTACGTACGGACTACCGTCTCCATGAACGGTGTTTTTCATTTTATTTATCTACCTATTATATATATATATATACTGAATATATATGATATATAAATCATATTTTATATTCTGGAAGTAAGTAAATCATGATATAAGTAATGATGATGTCAAGAACAACAAGTCAAAACACCTACGATAAATGAAACGATTTTACCCAAAACGCTTCTTTAACATGGAATTTACAAAAGAACGGGTAATATAATGTCATAAGTGAACCATATATGATATAATAACAATGAATATGATTCTGTAATAAGTCAATAACATGATTTAAATCATTATACAGGAGGTTCGGACACTTACAAAGCAAGTCGGACCTAAGGTAAGGGAAATATCACAATCTCATTTTTATCCGAGATTGTTTATTCGTAAGTATTTACTGGGGTGTATTTTATCATCCACATCCATGTTCCCTCAATATGTAATATTGTTTCCATCCACTTACAATATTTTAAATCCAATTTTACCCTTAGGTTAGTTTTTAGTAAAGAATATGAAAGGAATCTTTTGTCGTTTTTTTATATACGAGGTACTTTTTGACTTTTCCGACAAAGGTACGAAAAATGTTTTTTTTAACTAATACGGCACAAACGGATTTATACTGTTTTATAAAGCCTTATTTTCATGAAGCTTACTCTAAAATATTTCATGACTATTTTCAATAAAATCTTTTTCTTTTAAAATTGCATGATGTTTTGTGAAAAGAAATTGATTTTGAAGAAAAAAGGATATTTTCCTCAAGAATTCATTTCAAGTGTTTTATCAAAATTATTTTCCATCTAAGATAATA
Source organism: Viscum album (assembly GCA_963277665.1). Lineage (NCBI taxonomy): Eukaryota > Viridiplantae > Streptophyta > Magnoliopsida > Santalales > Viscaceae > Viscum > Viscum album. Next base: position 213,554,231 of record OY728144.1, read on the forward strand.
AAGGGTTCTGTTTCTATCCATATTTTTACATTGATTTGACTATGTTGTGATGGAATTATGTTTATGAATTCCTTTATCTTATATGAATGGTTTTAGGATGTCATGTTGTTTAAGAATCCCATTTTTATTACACGGGTTATGCAATGATGTATGATTTATGATTTTGTGGCACACATAAGAATGGTATCATTATGAGATGGGTGGGACCTATATCTCCCTCCAATGCATTGGGTAAAGATTTTATATCTCATGAGATAGACATGGCTGGAATGGTAGGTTATACCGGTTCAGTGAAACAGGACTGAAACGAGGATTACTCGATTCAGAAAGGGACTTTGTCCACTAAGATAGTCTTGGCAATGAGTCTTGTCTAACAAGAAATGATTGTCTATGATTATGTGTGTATGCCACAAAGTTTCATGTTTTAAGTTATGATTATTGGGATTACATTTCACTTCTATGATTTAGCCCATGTTATGAAATTATGATCTCTTTTGCAGGTTAAGATTTCCAAAAGCTATGTTCTTGTGTATATGATGTGATTGATATTTCTTTTTTTTACCCTTACTGAGCATTTGAGCTCACCCTTTTATGTTTTCTTTTCCCCAGGATATAAAGAAAGGTTTTAGGTAAAAAAAAGGGATGACCTTTATGGGAGATATTGAAGAACTTTCACCACGATTAGAAGATTACGTTCCGAGTTTCCAAAGACACTAAACTATTACGATCCTTTAGTGTGTGTTTTTGTTATGTACTAAGTATTCCGCAAATGTAATGTAATGTCCATGTACGTCAAGCTTCGGGTCTCTACAGTTGGTATCATAGGAAAGGTTTAGTCAACCTTTGGAAACTAGGATGCGAAAACGTTAGTGAGATCCCTAGAGATATTTCTAAGGTATGTCTAGGGATGTCCCTAAGGTTAAGTATACGTATAGGTTATAGTACTAGAAATACGCTAATGATCATAGAATTAAACCTAAGATGTTATATGTTCAAGGTACTCCCCCTTTATTATGTTGTTTTCCCTAGCATGATTTTTTCCTCTCACACTATTCTTTTTGGGTTTTAGAAAATGGCTGGAAACAAGGTGATTCATGATAATGGAGGAAATGATGGACAATGGAATGATATTCTTTATGAGCAACCAAATGAAATGGGATTTGGAAGTCCAAACATCATTATTATGCCGAATCAGCAATCTCATAATATGATCAATAAAGTAAAATTTGGTAAGTTTCCTGACTCGGCTAATAAGAGAAAGATGGAGTTTCATGATGATCATAGAGGAAATAAAGTTCAATTTCCCCTATGTAAATCATGTGGGAAGAGGCATCAAGGAGAATGTTTCAAAGGAACTGGAAGATGCTTTGGGTGTGGAAAAGAAGGACACAAAGCCAGTAAGTGCAAAGGAAAAGGTTCAGTTAATACCAGGGATGAGGATAATGGTATTGCTACGACATCAAAAAATGGTTAAGTGTTTTAAATGTGGAATGTATGGGCATTATGCAAACAAATGCCCTAAGGGAAAGACTCATGAAGAGAATCAGTATGGTCATATGGGAAGTATTTATGTGGATGATGATGAAGAGACTACCAATGGTATGTGAGATGAAAGAATTGTTGAAGCTCGGACAATGGTTTAAGAATGTAGTGGAATGATTATATGTTTATCATGTGTAATGTTGTATAAGTAATCTCATGGTACTATGGAATAAAGAGACATGTAAGGATTGTAACATTGTTGTCTGATTAATGTTACCAGTATCCATGAAAGGTTATTCAGATATTTTTGGAATGAAGATGATATGCGCATAATGAAGGGATAAGGGGAAAATGAAATGTTTGACAGTATTCATGAGCTCATGATTGATATAAGGACTAAGTGATATCATGGTTTGAGTATATAGAATTTTGAGGATTTTGGTAACTTTTAACAGCACTCATGTTTTCACTAAGGTATTCAAGAGAATACACGATTAAGGACATTGAATGTTTGGAATGTGACCAACAAGACATATCTTATGATATGTGGGGATCAACGACAGTATTAAATCTCTAGTAATCGTTGTCACTATATTATGAGAGTGGACTACAGTATTATGTATAAGCCTAAAGATTAGACTGGATTATGTTGGACATAAGATAGTATTGTTTAAGGATAGAAGTTTTTTTCGATATTATTGATGGGATGTTATAGTAACGTAGTTCTAGAAAAAGGGACAACCTGCAGGACGGGCGACAGCCCATCGCTTCGGACAAGGCTGTAGGAATCGAACCCACAACCGAAGTGCGACTGGCCTTTATCGCATACCACTGACCTACAGGAAGTCCCTGTTTAGTAGAAACTAGTTTTATTATATTAAGCAGTATGATATATAAAGTATAAGTCCATTTTAGGAACCATATGTGATTAATCTCACTATAGAATGACTTATGTATATTTAATAACTTTTTCTAACCTTTTGTTTGAGACAGATGGAATGATCCATCATTCTATCACATAATATGCTAACACTTCACAAATAACAAATTCAACTTCATTTATTTAAGAGATGAAGTAGAAATTGTTCAAGGCACGAACAAAAGTGAGATTGTACCAAAATAAAGTAAGTATTTATTCTAAGCAAATTTTCAACTTTAGGGAAATGATCTTGAAAACCAAAAATGATTGTCCTAGTGATCTTATACCTGATGAATCAGATGGTACCTTATATCATCACAAATCTATGGATTTGTGATTACTGGCTTTTCCATAGCCATGTTCTCTACCACTCTCCATCAGAACATGATGGTTAGATTTCTCTTCCATATCCATATTTTCACCTATGTGGAAACCTAGTGATTAGTTTATTTGGGAAATCGTTACATTTCATACTTTAGTTTTTAAAGCCAAGTTTTGATATTCCCTTTTACGATGTGGGTTTCTATTAAAGAAACTTTCGAATAGTAAACCATTTACAACCCCGACGAATTTCGAGGGCGAAATTCATTTTAAGGGAGGTAGAATGTAACAGCCCGAGATTTTATGAAAAATATTCTTTTTATTTTATTAATGTCTTATGTTGTACGCTACACCAAAAGGAGCTTGCACAACACACATCCTTGACTTGCCTTGCATTACACGCAATCTCGACCTTCCTCGATAGCGTGTGTAATACGCAATACCGAGTTTCACTAAACAACGATATGCTATTAAAATGTTATTAAAACTAGCCGTTATGAATAGTAATAACCACTTTTTGAAATTTTGTAAATTTTATTTTTCAAAATGGATTTCATTTTTGGATTCGTAGTATCGAATTTAGCCTAAGGTGAAATTTTGGTACATTTCGGATAACTTTCATATTCTGATGAATAGTGAAAATTACTAAATTTTAATTAAAAACAATTTTTTTAATCGAAATTATTAATAGTGATAAATTATTAATTTGAGTGGTTTTAAAGTATATTTAGAATATATTTTTACAATTTAATACAATGTTGGTCATTGGTTGTAATTTCACATTTAAACCAGACATAATCAAGTGTCAATCTTTTGATAGATATTGTTTCTTAAAAACACGCTATTTGTTTTAACAGCGGGATTTAATTATAAAATTAATTAATGCAACTTTTGTGTTATGAATTTGGTAAAATAGACTTCATTTTTGAATTCGGAATATGAAATATAGCTTAGGATGAAATTTTGGAATTGTTCTAAAAAACATCAATTTTTGATGAATAGTGAAACTACTAAGTGGTAGGTTAAAAACTGAATTTTGCATAAAACATAATTTTACCGCTTCTGTGAATGGAATTTCGAAAATCCGAGAGACACGGTTAATATCAAGGACTAAAATGTGGTTCAATGAGATGAAAATAATTTTTTGGTGAATAGTAACTTTTTACTTTTTTTACCGCGGTTAATAGTAAATAGGGTAACTAAGGGTAAATATGATATTAATATTACCCTAACACATGTCCTAATCCTATTGGACAAGTGTATTTCGACCCAAAACAAACTTAGGAATAAAATATGACCATTTAGGCCCCCTTGGATTAGATTAGGACATTTATTATTAATTTATTTAAAGAAGGGTTAAAATAGTTAAAATCAAAGTTTAATAAGTAAATCATTTTTAATATGGGGTTATACATAAGATAAATTCGATTGTAAATATTCATTAGAGAGCTAAAAGGATTTCCTACATGATGGTATTTTATTTGTAATTTTTAGACATCCAATAATTTAATTTATTTATGACACAACGATGATGCAGTAATTATCTTTTTAATGAAATATTGACATAATTGATGTTATAAGCACCAAAATAAATGTAATTTGAGATTTTTTATGAATTCCACTAATTTTATAGGTTACTATGATATATTAATGTTGATTGAATCAACTTGGTTCGAACATTTAATTCTGTTATGACTTTCACAAAAATCATATATCAAATAGTGTCAAAATTGACACAAAATAGTTTTTAAATCAAATATTATATTACTAATTGTTATTTTATTCCTAAAAATCTAAGGTTCGGCCAAATGACATAGATAAGGATATATATATTAATAATAAACAATTTGGGGTTCGTTTGGCATGTTATAGTAAGTGTATTAACCATATAGTGAAAGAAAACAAAAAGACACGGTAAAAGTTAAATTATTTAACTTAGAATTAAATCTAATTGATAAGGTTTAAAATAATATCCAAACATGTCTAAATTTGATTGGTTGATGAGATTAAAACCCTATCTCATCTAATCTTCGATTATGAGTCATTTTTGGAGGTTTTTAAGTGGGGTTAGATTTATTATAAATTAATATTTTTAAGAATTCCTAAGGTGCCCCTCTCCTCCCCTATAAAAGGACACCTCCTCCCCCTCCTCCTCACACCAATTTGAGCACTCAAGCTCGTCCACCCCTGCCAAAATCTCTTCTCCACTTCCCTAGAAACATCCTAGAGGTTCTGGTCTTACTCAAATACCAATTTTAGTTCCCTAAGAGGAGGTCTCCAATAGGCGCTTCAAAGAAGAGGTAATTACCGTTACCAATTCTTTCATCTTTATTTCTTCTTCCACTTCTTCTTCTTAGGTTGTTTCATTATGAAGTAATAACATCAGTATCACTCATATACTGATATGTTATTATAATTATGAAACAACCCTATTTCACCATCTATCCATCCTACGGAAAAAGAAATCACCGCGCGTGCGTACGTACGGAATACCGTCTCCACGCCGTGGTGTAATCTATTTTCCACCACCACCTTACATGGATGGGTATAATGGTGTAAAGAATAACTATACATAGTTACTACAACATCATATTGATTCTGATATATTGTATAATCCACTCCAATTCAATTCAATATTTATAGAAATGATATCATCGCTCGTGCGTACGTACGGACTACCGTCTCCACGACGCGATGAGATTCATTCTCCATGTTAACCATTTAAGAATGATTATAAAGTATATATAAGAAATAATAATGAAATATATTACATTATAAAGCTACTGGATTTATGTATATATATACATATGTATGTCATCTACTTACTTCCATTTCAAGACAATAAGGAAAGGAAAACAGCGTTCATGCGTACGTACGGACTACCGTCTCCATGAACGGTGTTTTTCATTTTATTTATCTACCTATTATATATATATATATACTGAATATATATGATATATAAATCATATTTTATATTCTGGATGTAAGTAAATCATGATATAAGTAATGATGATGTCAAGAACAACAAGTCAAAACACCTACGATAAATGAAACGATTTTACCCAAAACGCTTCTTTAACATGGAATTTACAAAAGAACGGGTAATATAATGTCATAAGTGAACCATATATGATATAATAACAATGAATATGATTCTTTAATAAGTCAATAACATGATTTAAATCATTATACAGGAGGTTCGGACACTTACAAAGCAAGTCGGACCTAAGGTAAGGGAAATATCACAATCTCATTTTTATCCGAGATTGTTTATTCGTAAGTATTTACTGGGGTGTATTTTATCATCCACATCCATGTTCCCTCAATATGTAATATTGTTTCCATCCACTTACAATATTTTAAATCCAATTTTACCCTTAGGTGAGTTTTTAGTAAAGAATATGAAAGGAATCTTTTGTCGTTTTTTTATATACGAGGTACTTTTTGACTTTTCCGACAAAAGTACGAAAAATGTTTTTTTTAACTTATACGGCACAAACGGATTTATACTGTTTTATAAAGCCTTATTTTCATGAAGCTTCCTCTAAAAGATTTCATGACTATTTTCAATAAAATCTTTTTCTTTTAAAATTGCATGATGTTTTGTGAAAAGAAATTGATTTTGAAGAAAAAAGGATATTTTCCTCAAGAATTCATTTCAAGTGTTTTATCAAAATTATTTTCCATCTAAGATAATAAAGGGTTCTGTTTATATCCATATTTTTACATTGATTTGACTATGTTGTGATGGAATTATGTTTATGAATTCCTTTATCTTATATGAATGGTTTTATGATGTCATGTTGTTTAAGAATCCCATTTTTATTACACGGGTTATGCAATGATGTATGATTTATGATTTTGTGGCACACATAAGAATGGTATCATTATGAGATGGGTGGGACCTATATCTCCCTCCAATGCATTGGGTAAAGATTTTATATCTCATGAGATAGACATGGCTGGAATGGTAGGTTATACCGGTTCAGTGAAACAGGACTGAAACGAGGATTACTCGATTCAGAAAGGGACTTTGTCCACTAAGATAGTCTTGGCAATGAGTCTTGACTAACAAGAAATGATTCTCTATGATTATGTGTGTATGCCACAAAGTTTCATGTTTTAAGTTATGATTATTGGGATTACATTTCACTTCTATGATTTAGCCCATGTTATGAAATTATGATCTCTTTTGCAGGTTAAGATTTCCAAAAGCTTTGTTCTTGTGTATATGATGTGATTGATATTTCTTTTTTTTACCCTTACTGAGCATTTGAGCTCACCCTTTTATGTTTTCTTTTCCCCAGGATATAAAGAAAGGTTTTAGGTAAAAAAAAGGGATGACCTTTATGGGAGATATTGAAGAACTTTCACCACGATTAGAAGATTGCGTTCCGAGTTTCCAAAGACACTAAACTATTACGATCCTTTAGTGTGTGTTTTTGTTATGTACTAAGTATTCCGCAAATGTAATGTAATGTCCATGTACGTCAAGCTTCGGGTCTCTACACTATACCTACTATGAAATATAATACTTTACCATATCCCCTCCATAGAATATCGCATCCCTGAGTTTGACATCTAGGGGTGGTTTAGAAATGACAGAGAATAGATTTGGTCACAAAGAACTTAGGTCAGAATCTCACTACATGTTTTATTCCTATAAATAGAAATTTTTCCATAGGACCAGAATAATAATAGATGACCTAACTCAGACATACATCATCATATGATAAAAAAATATTAATAGGATCTTCCTCAAATTAATCATCAACATCTAACTCATCCTTTTATTTTTGAAGAACATGAGATTGGTCATGCTGATAATAAGGAAAATGAAAAACATAAAATACTTCAATCATATAACTATATCAAAAATGGAATTCTATATGATAAGAAATAGAACTGACCCCATATAAAATAATATAATTATTGTTTAATATTAATAAGTTGATTAAATTTATACTTAATTTGAAAATTCCCATGTCTATGTAATATGTGTAGGAATAACCGATATCCCGCATCAAACACTATAGTTAAATAGTTAAGATTGACATGATACTTATTTTGAGACATATATATGAACATATATTTCCTTATAAGATTTTCCTAATATGATATCTCATATTTGATATGATTATCAAGCAGCACTACATATCTCGCCTCTAACTACACAAGGGTGAATGTCATGAACTACAATATAGGGCCTCATAAAAAACCATTTATTTTTTAGAAAACAATATATAAATTTAAGAAAACATATAAATTGTTATATGTAATTCTAAATAATTTATAAATTTAATGGATCGTGCCTAGATTAAGTCCTCAAACACAAGAATAGTATGGTTGAACTTACCATTGTTATTTGACTGATAGGAAATCCTAAGTAGAACCACTGAAATAAGATCCATATGAAACCCTAGAGATAAAAGTAATGTAAAATTAACCTCCCAATATAAAATAGTCATACGAAGAACCCCATAATGTTTTATAATATGATATTTTTAATGTCTTCCATGTTTTTCCATTAAGAAATTCAATTTTATATATAATAAATAATAAAAATTCGTTAGTACATCCATAATAATAGATATTGTATCATTTCCAATAGTGGATTTTGAAACCCCACCATAAAATAAATTGGAACATAGTCACATTTATAGTAATTAATGGGTACCATATATTAATTTCCCACTAGTAACTGATATTCCAACATCACCTACTGACTTGTGGAACAATGAGAAACAAAACCTACGATGTTCTTCTTCATACCCTGAAACTAAGACAAGTGATGCATGTCCCTAGTACATATTTTTGAGTCTGATATATAATTATTATTTAGATCAACATGAATATATAATTATATCATCATTCATGTTTATAGTTACCTTGAGATTACCATTTATATACAAGACCTTATCCTCAATAATTTCCCAACCAAGTGGTGGGTCCCCTCCTGAAACACTATCCCTTTGAAGACATAATTCAATACCAAAAAACTATATCATATTTACTAAATCCAAAAATAAAGAAGTCACCAAAAATGAAAAAATTATATGATTTTAATTATATTACTGAACCTCTGGATGCGTCTTAGAAAATAAAGTCATCATCTATTATTCCTTATAAAAAAACTAAATATCTTGCATTTGATTCTTAGTTGTTGGAGAATCAATAACTAAATTACCTTCGATAGATTTTTAAACAAGATCGAAATCTATGTATTTCATTTATCCAACCCATTTTACATTTCTAAGGTTCAATTCAGACTATGTGAATATTTAATTAAGGACCCTATGAACATTGTATACTAAAAAATGTTCCCCCAATAGATAGTGTCCCCATAAATATAAATCATTAGTGTACCTAAAACCTATAAAGCATGTGTCAAGTATTATCACTCATTTTCCTCCATTCATGTCACCCATAAACCACCAATCATTCCAGTTTAATAAAAAAATATCCCATACCAATGCCTTATGCTTCTCTTAAATCTATAAAGCCTCTTCCTCAATTAAGTAAAATTATGATCTGCACTGAGGTTAACATTCTTTCGCACTCTATAAAAGAATTTATCAGAAGTATTAGACCATGAAATTTCAATGACCTTCATGGTCAATCCAATAATATGTTCCACAAAGAATGATAAATCCTTAATAAAAGTTATATAGGAACTAGCCTTCCCCATGATACTCTAAATACCTAAAACATTCTTCTAATTCTCCCAGGAAACCACTACTCTCACATTCATTTGATCATGATATAATAAAATCTATACGATAATGTCACCGAGGATGTTAACTCTCCAAATCAAAAAGTAAAATTTTGTGAGAGTATCCTATTACCTATGACCTATTTGTGTAATAAATATTATGTCATGGTGCTTCTAATGATCAAGTAGTGAATGAAAATACACAAATATTTCCTCTAAAAAACATGTAATAAAATATTCCTTGTATGGGTTGAGAACCTAATTCATCATGTCGGTAAATATTAATGGATTTTAAGTAAGACTTAAAAACTTTACCAAATACTCATAATGGCTATATCTTCTTCAAAAATCTATAAGTGATTTTCAAAAAGAACCAAATCAAACATGATGTTAGATATATATCAAATCAATCTTCATGAATACCTGACCTTCTCAAATCTTAAATATGTGATTGTGTATTCTATGGATGGTATACCAGTTAATCATAATAAGATGATTTTATTTTTATTAATTCACAAAATGTATGAGGGTGTCATCATCCTTCTAGGAGTATAGAACAAGTGAACCCCAATGAGATATAGTGAGTCGTATAAACTTTATAACTTCTAGGTCTCGTATCTATATATTGAGTTCCTACAACAAAGTATGATCCTTAATGTAAGGAGAAATAGATATAGGTGCCACATATAACATTGTATCAATATAGAACTCTATATATCTCTTAGTATTTTTCCTAGAAACATAATTAGTGGAAAAAATCATTGAAATGATCTGCTACTAGAGGTAAATCTATCTAAAAATATGTCATAATCATCTAGAAAAGGCTTGACATATTGTCTAACACTCCACCTATCCCATGATGCTTTTGTTTTTCTTGATCTTCTGGGACCACATATTCACCCTTACAAATAAAATAATATCCCTCATGTGATGTAAAAGATAACTTATAGTTACATAAATGAACATGTGGGTTATTTGTTACTAAAAAAGTCATCCCAATAAAGTTGAAAAAACCTATCATCTCATCTATAATATGATTCCATTAGAAATGTTAGCCTAAAATCTCAATGAGAACTCACTAGAATGGTCCACACATTGTTATCGAACACAAAAAATAGTATCTAGAGTCATCATACCCCAAATTTGTTGAATTTAATGAGAAAGATTCAGCACAACATTCAAAAGTATAAGTTAATGAAAATATCCCATGTTAAAGAAAGTAGACACTAATATAGAGGCAACTAAAACTATACCACACACAATAGGTGGGAAATTTTTTTCCTCAAGTGTATTATGTACTGCATATAGTTGGGAAAATATTTGACATTGAGATATAAACTGACTTTCCTATGTTGGTTTTCATTGTAGGCGCTTTAGTTCCTATATCTACCATCCTCTTCCACAACCACCACCTCAGCCAAAATAGCTGGTCGTACTCCATAAACCCACAAGGTGAGGAGATACTAACCCCGCTCTATAATGTGGAGTCGACGAAGAACCTCTTACAATATAAATTATAAGATTCATTCTTAAAAACATCATAATATTACACATTTTCCCATAAGACCGGTACTCAAGAGGGTTTCTATTACACTATCTTTTTGTAAATAAATGAACCATGTTAGCCATAAAAATGGGAACAGGAACCATTCATCAACATTAGAAAAAGGGAATTCCTGATCCCCATGGGATATCTACAAGATTTTGAGAATAAAAAATAGTCTATAGAGAATAATTTATCCCAACCTAAAACAACATACATGTCATATGCACACAAAATAATCAAAAAGTGATATATTCCTTAACCATGGAGAAAAAAGATAGTGATACAACTGAAAATCAGACAAATAAAACTCCAATTTACATGTCCAAAAGAAAATGAAGAAAAAAACAAGAAACCAATTATCCATGTGATGTTTTGGTAAACATTCCACCATACAAACACTAGATACCTATACCAAGAAGACATTAACCACGTCACCTCATTGATGTGCCCGGTTCTTTCTAGTATGAAAAATTGAATAATAGGTTTTCAACCCCTAAAGTGTTGTGTAACATATAATCTAAATTGGATTTGTGGGATCCCACTTAAGTGAACTATATCATGTCAATGTGAAACAAACATTATATGGTCAATCATTACAAATATAATGATAAAAAATAAATCAATTTCATATTAAAACCATGGTAAAAAATTTACCCTTATTTACTTTCCTAAAACTTATAAGGTAAAATAGTTTTAGATAATTACATACATTAAACTTTTTCTAAAATTCTATAAAATATAGTACAATAACAATCCAAATTGTACAGAATAAAAACATAGGTAAAACATATTCAAAGGATCACTCATTGTCTGGCAAACTACATCAATCATATATTTATATGACTAGTGCGCATTAATTGTCCCAAAAACAGATGAATCATGGTATATGGAAGAGAGGAAGTCCCAAAATTGGGAAACCTATAAAAATTTAATTTCATGTCCTAGGATATAAATTCATAATTCACTTGGAACATACATAAACACAATAAGAAAATCACTTATAATATAAAATATGGCAAGCCCCAATACCAAACCTTCCATTACTGTAACTTAGGCTCCCACCTAATGAATTTTAAATCATTTAAAAATGGCTTAAACATATCACACTATAATTTCATACATCATTTTTTCCCTCAAAACATTATCTTAAAATCCATTTCAAAGTTCATTTAAAAAATACTCCAAAATCATATTTCTTTTACCGAATTGGGGGGGGGGGGGGAAGATATAATTTCTCAAAACATATTCACACACATATATATGAGAAATCCATTATAGGTAAATTTCTTTTAAAAATAATTTAATAAAACATTAGTAATAAAAAATTCACGAAATATAGGTTAGAGATAGAACCACGAACCAAAAACATTGGTCCAACATTACCCACAATGGTATCGAGAAAAAACCTAAATAATATTAAATAACCAACTGAGACCATATCCTTAATTTCAACAACATAGAATCAAATTGAAAAATTAAATTATAGGTGGATAGGTTAGATCACAACATGCCTTGAAAAATACGCCTTCCTTTCCGTAACCTACATAATGTTATACCATTATAAGAACATCAATAAATAGAAATAGATTAATAAAAACAATTATTCCATGATCAACATATCCTAAAATCTATCCCAACACTAATGTCATAATTATTGTTAATGATGAATTATAGAGGCCTATTATAGGGTGAGATAATGAAAAACCATCGATATTGAGCAGTAAAAAAACAATATGTACGGATTCGAAAAAACCAAAATTTCTTGCATTCTAGAACGGGTTAGTGGAGAAAAATTTCATGGTGAATAAAAAAATAGTTAAAATGGCAGAAAACCTATTAGTATTGAGGGTTTTTTGTTTTAAACCCCATTTTATGTTGTAAATTAACCATATTTCATCTCCACTAAAAACAAGAAAACATAGATAATTTTATGATGAGATACAATTTAATATTTTAAAACTTGGTTTTCTATCTTGAAACAATTTTATATCATAGAATGTTTTATAGTATGAACCTTTTCCTTTACATATTACATTTGAGGCATTTACATCATAATATAAACAAATGTGATACAAATTCATTCTATAGGTTATTTTAAGACATTAAAATTTATTAAATACAAAAAAAATTATTCCATTTGAACCAAAAAATTATCAAAATATGAAAAATTTCATACATTAGAATAAATAATGCTATACTATCCACACTATTGAAAATTCAATCCCTAGGATGTCATGAAAATAAAAGGTGCTTCAGAAATAGGGAGGTAACTCATCCATCAATGATGATTATCGCTCCCAATTCCTGTCATTATATTATTTATTTCACCATATAAAATTTTCAAAATAGAATATACAACCCAAGTAATGTTTTCAAATTAGAATTAAAATTATCCATAAGTTACACCACAACAAAGTTATTAATATCCAAAATTATTTATAACTAAAATCAAAAAATCATAAGGATTAGGATAATACTTCATAAACTATGATATGTGGAAATCATCATGTATTCCTATAAAATAAGCTAGTAATTATAACCATTAGTAAAAATTCACAAGAAGGATAAAGACTTCAAATGTTCCAACATATATTATATCTATATGTGCCTTTTACTCCAGATGATGGTGACCCAACAAAGGATACACATTCAATAATGTACAACCTCCTAGAAATATCACCAAAGGATAAAATATATGATGAACATATGATTTTATCTAACCCATTGATATATCTAGTCACCATTTTATATCCTAAATCCTCATGGATTACACAATAATAAGACTCATTACCACAAGAGTGGCCTTACCCCTTATGACTATTAAATATGTTACTTGTACTAAAACCCCCAATAATCTTCAAAGGGAATCATTTTATTTCATGAATATTAAAAAGGATTATTTACAAAATCATATTTCCCTAGATGACTATCTTATGATCCAAAAAACCAAGATTATTTATGATGATTATCCACTAATATTGGAATAGCTCGCTCAAGATGACCATCTGTAACTCGATGATATGTTTTCAAAACCCAAACATGAGTCCCCATCACCTCATGGGGAATCCTCCATAATTTAGATTCAGTCGTTGGATCACTATTCATGTCAATGTTACAAGTAAACACATGTTACCTCATGATCTCTTTTATATATTTCTTTCCAAGATCAACAAATTTAGTGGTGACCCAAATCTGAATGAAATGAGAAAATTTCATCAACTGATCAAACACCACCAAAATATAATTATTTCCTTGAGGAGTTCATGTTATTAATGATACAATTTCCCTAGACACATACACCATTTACCAAATGACATATAAAGTTGATGTGGAATACCATATGGCATTAGAATCTCCTATTTTATCCATTGCGAGTTATAACAGGTGGTAAAATAACAGGTAATATTACACCTTATTCCCAGCCAATAGAAATGTGTCTTATGTCACAACACATCATCGTATAATTATTGTGAATAGAAAATGATGAAATATGAAAAATAAAAAAATTCCGTATAGATTTTGGGATGAAACCATAATTATTAAAGTAGATAATACCATCATATGTGTGGGATAATATAGAAACTCTCACACCACTATAAAGGGAATCTTTAATTTATTTGAAATCAATTTCTTATTATTAATGAAAAAGAAAGACATGAAGAGAGATTAAGATAACTAATCACTGGTAAAATCCATAACTAATTTATCCTCCAGAGCATTGAAATGCATCTGAGAAAATATTGCCATTATATTTCACTTTTCATTTGATTCCAACTCAGTCTATGATGTATCATGGTATCCTATATTGAATAAATTCAAACGCATTTCATCCCATGATAATTTCATCCATTTAATGGTAAGATTATTCAATGGTGATGCCAAATTCTAGAAACAATTGATGGCATTCTGATAGTATCTATAAATACATATGAAACAATGAATGTCAAAGATGTTTCATAGATCCTCCCATGAAAAAATAGCCTTCTTATTTTTAGGATAGATTGAGAAGCAAGGTTTACTAATCACATGTCCCATGAATATGACTTCTTGGATGATAAAATTTCATATTGAATCTTTCATGAAAATTCATTGGTTTTACAATATTTCTTAGAACCACTTCAGATGGTGCTTCTGCTCTATATTGGATTTTGAATAAACCATGATATTATTTATAAACACCATGAAAATAATATCGAGATACTGATGGAACATTTAGTCAATCAAATATATTAAAACTAAAGTAGCATTCATCAGTTCAAAATACATCTCCAGATATTCATAATGGTCATACAGTCTCCAAAACATTATCTTTGGTGTATCATTATCTCCAACCCTAAGATGGTTATTACATTAATGAAGATCAATCATAGAGAAAACCCTCTCTTACATTTACTAGTAAACCATTTCATACATATGTGGACAATGGTAATTATTCTTAACATTCACCTGGTTTAACATTTAATATTCCATAAACAAATGTAGTGAACCATCTTATTTCTATTAAAATAAGACTTTGGATTCAAATTGTACAACACAATGGAAAATTAAATCTTTCTCTATCTAATCATATAACTGGAACATGTTCTCTTTCAGTAATATCAATGTCATAATATAGGTGGGTATCATGATTGGATGTGTAGAAGACACCAGATCAATCATAAATTTTACCTCACTCTCTATAAAAAAGATGACAAATTCATACTGTAAAAAAACATGGATAACCTTAAAACCCAATGGACTAACTCCAATGGAAGTAACAACTTCAATTTAGATGTAACAGTAGAAAAAAACTCTTGATCTATGGGGGGTGGTTCTATATGAAAAAAACTCAAATCCCTATAAACCCAAAATAACCATGAGATCCCATTAGTAGGAAGGATGGAAACATGGTAATGATAATAACTGATATCAGAAAAATGAGAAATGAGGTAGTCCACCCCTATGATTAAATCAAATGAATTTAGGTCATGATAATGTTAATCATATACAAACTGTGTGCCAACAATTGATATACGAAAACATAGGCAATTAAACCCCTTAATCATTCTCCATTAGGGTGGAGTATCCATCTGTAAAAAAATATGAACCCCATTTGATGTTTAAGTACACCAAAAAATATATCATATATACAGAAATGTGAGGTACTAGAATTAAATAAATATGTTATTATATAATTCGAAATGATATCAAACCTCTCAATATCTCTGGGCCAACATCAATATCCAATAGAAACTCATCAACAACGTGAAGGTGATTCACTCCTATGTAATGTATCTAGAACCGTATAAATTTTAGAATATGATTTCCCCTCTACGACATTTAAAAATGAATACCCCTAAGTATAAGTAGGTATATACATAACCTGGTAGAGAAGCCCACATATTTTTATGAAATATTTTTTTCTCTTAAATATAATTTTTTCAATATTTTGGGACTGAAAAAATAAATTTTTTATCTAACAATAAACAGAACTCTGAGTTTAATCAAAACATGATATAATATTAAAATATTATTATTTAATATGATAGTTTTCACCAAGCCATTGTATGGAGGGTATAAATTGGATTTAAAATTTCATGAAAATATAGGTTTTAAACTTTTCTAAAAAATGAATTTTTTAGTGACTAATTAATTACAACTGTAAATAAAAAACCATTTCATAACAATGCCTATATTTATCTCATAGACTATATATATGCACAAAAAGAAATTTTAACTGAATAAATTATACAAATAAATTTTTTCGATAGTTTATAATTAAATTAATATTTTATATGTTCAATGAGATTCTCAACATTACTTTTATGTTTTTTCTACATAGCATATATGAATAAATATAATTTTAAGTCTAAAAGAATTTTTAGAAGATGTTTCGTAACATTTTTCACACTTAATTTAAAATTTATCATTCAAAATTAAATAAATTCAATATGATAAAATTAAATTCATATTTCAAATCATCATGTCAGAATTATCTTGGACAGATTTGTTGAGAATTGTATACAAAGATAAACATTTCGATGAATTCTATAAAACACTAATCTTTATAAATAAATTAAATTTTATTTTTATTCATTTTAATATATCAAAAATATTTTATGATTATTTATATAAGATAGACATTCGAAAAAAGTTTCTTGGGAAAATCACTTTATCAACATATCTATGAGAATAATATTAAATTAAAATTTTATTAATATATTAAGGGTATAAAAAATGGATTCCATTTTTAAAATTAACACAATTTTTATTATATAATATGACCAACATATTTTTTAGAAAAATGAATATTATAAATAGTAAAAATTAATTGCTATGTTTGAGGATAAAACACATTTAAATGGAGTTAAACAAAAATCATGAAGGGTAAAATGAACAATAAAATTTTACAACACCCATTTTATAGTGATATATATTTATTATCACATCTAATATTCAATAATTGAAAATTATTGAATCTAAATGTGTGAAAACATTGGTACACCTTTTTTATTTTCATAAATTACAAGTGGATCACTCAACACACTAATAAAAACCCACCTAATATCCTATATTATTCACACATTTAAAACCATTTGGTGTGACCAATTCCTACCCCAATATCATCCTTACATACCTAATCTCATATAATAGGAATTAGTTTGGTTAGAAATCCAATATAGGATGTATTTTTGTGAAACACAAAAAAACTTTTCTTGAAGAAGAGGAAATGTCACTAACGAAAAATCTATTTTTTTTTCATACACATATACCAATTATTTTTAAATATTTATGATAAAAAACATCAGCATATTCCATATTCTAAGGTATTTATATTTTAATATAATTATCTATTATAATCCATATTTCTATTAAATGGGATAGAAAATCATCATTTGTGTATACTACAGACTATTTCCTCGGGAACCAATGTAATTCATTTTACTTGACTACATATAATTCCTATATATTAATATTTATTTAATTATTATATATTATATATATAAAAATAATATTTTTATAAATATTTAATTAATATATTACATATACCTTCTTACATTTCCTTTCTTGTGGGATACAATAACGTCGACCGTGTGTATGTTGGACTACCACCTCACAGAGCCATGTTATTCATTTTTCACTCATTCTTTGCATGGAAGGTTAAAAGGATCAATTTAGTTAATTTATTTAATATATATTAAATAAAAATGAATCTATAAGTGTAATATATTATTTATCCATCTTTTGTTTTATCCATCATTAAATGGGAAACAAATTTCATGTGTACCTACAACATGCCATCAATATGAACCATGTATTTCATTTCCAATACCCAAAATTTATATATTACTATAAATACATATACACTGATTATTTATGAAATTTATATCAATTTTTAAATTCTTAATATGATGTAACCATGATCAATTTATGATACTGAAAATAGTAAATCAAAACCTATTGAAAAAAGCTGTTAGAGAAAAAATGTTATTTATGAAGAGATTATTGAGAAATGGGTAACAAACGGTTATAAGATAATAATTTAGGAAATTATAAATATAATCATGTTCCTTTAATATATTATTAATAATATTATATTTATTAAATCATAGGTTTGAACAAGTATAATTTAATTCAAGACTTATAGTAAGGGATTTTCATCTCACTTTTTACATCTGTCAGAAAAATGCCAAATTCAACATTAATTTATTATATGTTGTATATATACTGACCATTAATGTATTTAATAATTGTTAGGAAAAATTAATTTTGATTTATATGTATATTATACACTCTCTCCATCACGGTGTTTTTGATGAGATAAATACCATATTAGTAAGGTATTATCGGTCTCAATTTTTATTCTATCAGACATGTCTTATATTATGAACCTTTAATATTTTTGATGTGTATATATTTATCCTTTTATTTTTTATATCATTAATCTCTGCATATTAATGATATTTGATGATTCAATTGATTTTATTCTTTAATGGGAATTATGGTTAAAAATTAACTAATGTACTAAGGGGTAGATGTTAAAATCACATTGTTTAAAGAGATTATTTATGATTATGATTTCCAAAGTGAAATTTTATAATCAATTTATAAATAAATAATTTATTTTTATTCCCTTATAGTTATTAATTTGAAATACATATTTCAATTAATTTTTCACTCTTCATAAACATATGGTTTTAAATGAATTTTATTATAAAAAATCAATGTTATTTTTCTCTTCGGTCGAAAATACTTTTTCGTCTATATCCATATTTATTAAAAATTATTTCAATTTTATTCTAAAATTTGTAAAAAAAAATTAATATATATTTGTTCTAATGAAATCCCTTTTCAAAAAAATATAAAATAAATCTCAATGAAATTTTTATAAATAATACCCATTTGGATTTTACAGAAAATGTGAATGGAATATTTGTCTTAAAATGTATGAAATTTACCACTATCATGTTCTAAAGATTACTTTATATCATTGAAAGATTATTTTTAATGAAAGGTATTTTAAAAAAAAATTAATTTTATTTTGAAATTGGAATGTATATTTTATAAAATAAATGGTTTAAATTATTTTTAATGATTCATTATAATATTAAATTGTTTTATTGTATAAAATTGTTTTTATGTTGTGTTATATTTAAAATTTTCTTAAAATGTAGGAAATATATTATATCCACTAAATATTTTAAATGTTTATTCAATATTCTGTTATAATTCTCCATGATAATATTCAAATAAAATTAATATTAAAATGTAGTATGTTTTAATTTTTTTAATAGAAAAGGATTATTTTGAAAAAAACGATCTTATGGAAAATTCAAAATCAGTAATGGATCAGTTTAGCTCATGATAGCGTTATTGTCCTCTTTGGGCCCATCCCGCACAAGTTTGATTTCTATAGGCTCTAGATCTGAAGAATCCCACATGAAAAGGCCTCATGATGGTAGAGGTGTCTACAAAACCTTATAAATGTGTGATTAGTGATCCTACTTTTCAATGTGGGATAACAATAATCCACTCCCACTAGAAAGGGACCTCCATCTTTAATGTTATATAAAATTGACATTGGGTCTTCTACCATTTGATGTTCCAGTGAGGGTGTCATCCCCTTCTAGTGGGGGTGGATTATTACTACCCCACATCGAAGGAGGAGGATCACGAAGCACCCTTTTATAAGGTTGTGTGGACATATCTCACATCACAAGGCCTTTTCTTGGGGGATGCAAGAGGGCCAGAGCATAGGGAATGAAAACCCATTTGGGCTAGGCCAAAAGCGAACAAAATCATGATTGTGGGCCCAATTTGGCAGTTACAAATGGTGTGAGTGCCAGTGTCCGTTTGATATTCTACCAACGACATCGGGCCCTTATGGTGGGGTGGGATTATGTATATCCCACATTGAAGGAGGATGTTCATGAGGCACCCCTTTATAATGTGGTATGGGAACCTCTCCGATAATGAGGACATTTCTTCGGGGATCCATGTGGGATATACCCAGGGAATGAAAACCCTTGTGGGGTGGGCCCAAAGTGGAAAATATCAAGATCAGGGAATGAGCTCAGGCCATGCCAGGGTCAGCTCTATTATCAATTCACAAGGGTTCTTGGGATAGTTCGCGATAAAGTGGTATCAAATGTGAGGTTATATATTTTTTCTTGAAGATAATGTGACTTTGGGAGATCTTGTCAGTACTCAAGATGTCGTTGCAATTTATTACCTAACCATTTCTCACCTCAGTGAACCTTATGTATCTAGAGGTGGTTAGGGAAATATGTATTTTAGATTAGTGCTTTTATTTTCACTCTTTTTATTAGGTTATATTGAAATCCAAATATTTTTTGTTATTTCTTTTTGGATGAATATACCTTGTTGATATTTTTAAAGAAATCCTAATGTCTTTAATGTTGTAAAATGATGTTGTGTAACATCATGCCTTAGAGAATATGCGAGAATCAGATCTAAGAAAGGGATACTGCTGAACCAGAGCAGGAAATCATTATTTTGGACCCAAATCTGGTTGAGGAGGTCATGCTTAATATTCAAGCTTTGATTCACACACCACTTCCCATCATCATTGAAGCTCAAGCTATAGATCCTCTGGGGTATGTAATTTGAAGTCATTCCCATGAGTTCTTTTACACGGAACTACCCATTTTAAAAGGCTCCACCAATCCTCAAAATTTTGAGGAATGGTTGGGAAGGATGGAATGATAGTTTGAGTCCTTAGAGACATTAGATGCGATCAAGGTGATGTGTGCCATATTTGTACTTTTGGGACTAAGAAGATGACGGTGGGACACAATGGTGATAGTGAATAAACATTATGTCTTAATATGGAAGGTCTTAAATGTTATTTTCACTAAATATATGTATCAAGAGTTAATGGTGTTGTCCAAGGCTATAAATTTTTTTAATAATGATCACACCATAACCGTGTTTGAGTTTTCAAATCTCTTTCTAGAGTTGGTATAGTTTGTACATAATATTAAATCTAATCAAAGGAAGAAGGCTCGAAACAACAAGTTAGGACTTCGATCAGATATTTTTGCCTATATTTTATTACAAAATTAATCCATTTATTTTGATGGGTTGGATAGGGGTTATGATGTCTGAGATGGACATTATTTGAAAGTCAGGGTTGATTTGAGTTTATTTTTCTCCTAGTGGCTGCATGAGTTCTTCTAATGGCAAGATGAAGCGAGATGACTCTCATAGTGGTTCTCAATAGAAGGGTTGTTTGTAACCTTCCGAAGTACCTAACATATATACTTTAGTATGATAATAGTATGGACACTTGGAAGTCCAATAAAGAGTTTCACTAAGGAAAACCTGAATTGTGGCTCCAAATGCAATTTTGGGAACATTCAAAAGTATTTAAATAACCTTTCCACTCTATATAATGGAATAAGATTATTAGAAACTAAAAAAACCTATGGGGAAATCAAATTAGTTACATACAAATGAGTTCTATCATTAGAAATTTAGAACGAATATTCTTCACACTGTAGAAATGTCCATAAGAGGAAGATGATGCATGCCTATTAACCATGTGAGGTACCCATACTATAGATTCATTATTAATGACTGCTATTTTTTATACCAGTGCATCTCACTCATTTTTTTCATCTCGTATCATTAATATTCTTTATCTTCACGTAGATAAAATATATATACAATGGATATTACTACACCCCTTAGTACAAAGAGAGAAAATTGTTTCTATTATCCCGATTGCGTCTTCTACTTTTTACATGTTGATATGTCTTGGAGTTTTCCAATTCTCGACATGAAATCCTTCCAAATCATATTTGGGTTGGGTTAGCTCATTGCAAATAAAGTCCAAATTAATTGTTATATTTGATGTGTCAACCTTATTAAAACCTATGGGGTGCCTATTTTCTTTTAAGGGGAATGATACCCAAGGTTGGTCAGGGAAAAAACATCTTATCAGGAGTTTGTTAAAGTGATATATATGATTTCTTTAGATCTGGAGTGAGAATCATTGGGTGGTGATCTCCCTCCAGTCATCTCATAATTTCCCAACGTATTTACTTGTGACTTATCTAATTTCCACTAGTATGGGAGGATGAGAATTATGTTATGACTTACACTCAAAGGGTTTCAATTTCATCTTTATTCATGGAACCATCTGAGTTAGAGGACCAGAAGTCCCAATTGGAGAATCTTTTAGAGAAAGTGTTTACAATACTAAGTGTGTCACCTTAGAAGGAACATGTTCTTTTCAATAATAATGTTGATTGTTCTCTTCACTTATTTGTTAACTAATAAATGTTAAATTGAGTGAAAACATAAATCCAATATAAGTCTTCTATTGGTCATCACACTAGGACATTGAAAATTTTTAGTTAGTGACTAGGTATTCTCGAAGGTTTCAGCCTGGAAAGGCCGTCAATAGCTTCAGAGTCCAGGGAAGCATTATCCTCATTTTTTGGACTTTTAATTGTATTTTGTAATGTGAGGAATGTTTAATAACATTTATCAGTACGAACTCTGATATCATCAATAAATAACATGCTCCACGTATCACATCTATGAAATTATTTCTCAGATCCATATAACATTTGGAGCTGGAGTGACCTTGAGATGGAACCTGATTTACGAGTGACTGAACAAACATTCAGGATTGTTGATTCTATGTCTATGATACTTCAGGGGAGGAAGTTACCTCTTGTCAATGTGTTATGGAGTCATGGTTCTAATTCTCACGAGAGGTGGGATTTGGAGGCACTAATGAGAGAGAAGTGGCCACATCTCATTGACATGAGACATATTCATATGCTTTTTATGGAAATAAAGTCCCTATGGTGGGGAGGTCAGAACACCTCATTACTATTTTAGTTATTAATAAACCCTCTTGTTTTAAATTATTAATTTCATAATTATTTGGGAAAAAATAGTTTTAACCATGATATTCTGATTATTGTGTTAATGAAATTAAATTCTAGCTAACATTTTGGAATCTACAATTGAATATTTTTGAAGTTTGACACTATGTTAGTATGAGATACCAAGTCATTCAGCATCTTGGTGGCAATATAATAAGACTATTAAATATAATATATTCAACACTAAATTCTTATTCAAAATAATTTAATAACTTCTAAATGGTGCATCATATGAGAAATCTTATACCGCCGTTATGTATGAAACACTATGTCTACCCCAGGAGGAGTTTAACATTTGAATGTGCCAGACATTTATATTCACTGATTTTATGATAAAGATGTAAAATAATATTTAATATATTTGATTATTAAAAATAATTAAATATATCCAAAATAGTGTGTCATATGGGAAATCTAAGACCATCGATAGGTCCATCATGTGGAGTTTTCTCTAGGAGATGTAAAACATGTGTAAGCATCAGACGTTTTCATGTCTCACTCACGAAAATAACCCTTTTTATACATAAATAATTTTAATCAATTTTTTAATATTATATAATTAATATCTGTCAAAAAGAAAAATGTATGAAAAATTGGAGACAATCGTTGGGTCCGTAGTGATGTGTGTACCCTAGGTAGGGTATAACTTTAATGTGCATAGGGTGTTTTAAAATATCGCACACAATAAAATTCATTTTATTTTAAATTAATTATTTATTTTGTTTTAATTTAATGAATAATTAGTTTTCTCTCAAATAGTGAATCATATAAGAAATATGAGACCAATATTAGGTTTGAAATCTGGGGTTTAGCCGAGGAAAGGTACAAATTTCATACATAATTGGATTTTGGTCAGGATTATAATTAATTCAATACATTTAAGAATTGAATTAAATTATTAAATTATTTATTTAATATAAACATATAAAATAATTTTCATAGGCCACTGCACTATCATGGTTGATGTAAAAAATTTTAAAATCATATGTTTCTTAACCGTTTTATACGATTTGGTGGTGAAGTATAGAATTGTTTAATTTACACACATCACCATTAACATTACATTAAATTAAAGATTAAACGTGTGTTTTATATTTTTGGTTTTAAATGACTGTTTGTTTCGAAATGTTAATGGTGAAAATAATTAGAGATAATTAACGATAATAATAATAATAATTATTATTATTATTATTTAGGAAAAATAATATTAAAGTTGGAAATTATGAATGTGATTTGATAATATAATTATTTTTATAAGTATTATTATCAATGTGAGGTATTCAATAATAATATTAATTGATGTTATTATTATTATTATTATTATCATCATTAGAAAAACAGAATTTTAGTCATAAATCCATCATATAATGTCAGATTAATGCGTCATCCATGGCAGTGTGACTATAGAATTTAGGCAGTATTTTGAAGAAAAATATTGGATATTTAATTCAGGCTCATTGTGTAGGTCTACGAAGTGACCAATATGATGATGAGTATTCAAAAATTAAAAATCTTAGGATTTTGATAGGGTGATTAGAATAAACACATCATGTAATTCCATGATATTAAAGGGGTATTACAGAGAGATGAGTCTTCGTTGTTATAGAAATTAAGAGTTTCATGGTGTGTAACTAAAATACACACCATGCAACACCCAAAAAAGATGCTATAAAAGGGAGGAAACACATGGTTATTTTTCATTTAATTCTATCTGATTCCCCTCCTCTCGACCCAAATCCATGAACATGAATTCTAAGAGTCTTACAACCATTTTGGATCCATTACTTTGGCGATCGATCACCATTTCTTTGGCTCGTGTAATCCGGGTAAGTGTTCATCATTATTCTTTATCTATCTCTCATTCTCCTCTTTTAGATTTCAATGGATCATCCTAATTTTTAAGAATCTATCACCCTTGATGTTGTGTCACACATCTAAGTTGAGTTTTGGTATCTTCTACACCTTCGTTCTCGTTGATTAGTGATGTTGTAGTTTTTGGAAAAGGTATGTGGTTCCATCCCGATTATCCAAATTGATTATCCATAAATTGAATAATATATTTCATTTGATATTTTAAATTTAATTTATCACATTTTCATTCAATTAAATTGATATACACTCAATTGTAGTGAATTTGTAGTTTTGAAATGGTTTTGGCACCTAAATTTTGAAAACCCCCAATTTCATTGAATTTGGCTGTTTTTATTGAAACTGGAAGACGTAAATTATTGAATTTAAATTGTGCATTTGATGGAATTTTTTCCAATTAAATTTTTGAAATGAACTCTGAATAGGATTGAATTGGGTTTTATTAGATTTCACACATGTTAAAATGGATTAAGAATGATTTTATAGAATCCTAATGGTTTTATCTTTTGGAAAGGGAATTTATTTGATCAAAACCCATTTTGGTTATAAATATAATGAATTTGGAAGTTTTTTAAATAAAAAATGGTATTAATTGTATTTTATGTTGTCTTAAGTAAATTACCCATCATGTAAGAGTGCATGAAATCATTAGGTAGTTGGTATGTTATCTGGATACACTCTACGCTATTACAACATTCAAAAACATACATGTGGTTGGTCAAATCCCTAATGGGAGGGTGATGAGTCACCTCTTTCCAATGTCATGGGTACATGAGTATACTCGTTTTTCTAACATCACTTTGAGAGTGTCTAATCCTATAGCTAGTGAATACTATGACACCATTTGTAAGATGACTATGTTTCACACTTATTTATTTATATACGAAATATAAATGTATGAAAATGATGAAAAAAACTTTTACATTTCTTTTCCAGATTTACAAAAACTATTTTATGTAACCATTTTCATTGAAACTATTTTTTAAGAAATATTCCATCTTTTATAAAGTATAGTCTGATATTTGAAAGTGTTTTCTAACATTTTTAAATTATATTGTATGTTTTTTTAAATATGATCTTGAATTTAAAAACATATATATTTTAAAAAATATAAACATTTACTTTCGATAATATATATTTGTTATCTGTTATAGATTCTATGGTGGTATTCTGCTAGGATTTGTCCCACACAATACTTTTTCCCTGAGATGTTTGTAAATGTTCTAATTCTAGTTTCGAGAAATGAAAATTGATATCTTGGAGGAGGATCCCGATATTGAAACATAGTTGTGACGAGATGTGTTCTTATAGGCCTTGGGGTTGTTTCCCTATTTTATTACTTATCGTTTAGTACTTCGGAATTTTTATACATTTTTTTGTTCTTGTACTTTACTCCCGATGTTTTTTATTTTATATTCATATATACTTTCTTGTATTACATATGCTGTGTCTTGTGGGAAACATTTTTCCCACTTTCCCGATGTATGGTGCCAGGTGATAGCCTCTAACCCATTGGGATCAAGAACACCCTTCAAGCTATGTCATGGAAGGCTTAGTTATCGGGTTACCTGATTACCCAATATGGTTCATGACATTTTTAATCTAATATAACATGCTTTGAGGGACTTTGTGTCAGCAATTTGGATATGAAAAAAGGACACCTTTCCTATTCATTCTATGGATGGTTTATGTTTATTATGAAGATATGTTTACAGAATCTTTTACCTATACAGGGGTTATATTATAATGAAATGTGTTATAAAGTCTATTTCATTTTAGGTGTTATAATATGATTAATTATTTATAATGGTCAATTATTTTGATGGGTTCTAGTATAATAAATGTTTTATGAAAATAATATATTTTTATGGTTATTTGTATGATTAATTTTTTATGATCATATGGAACACTTATGTATGCTTTTCATTATGTTATGGTGGTTGTATTATATCCAAGGAAAGTGGTTGAATTATAATCAATGATGGGTGAGACCTATATCATCTTATAATGCATTGGGTATATATTGATAACCCATGTGATAAACCGGACTAGAATATAATGTAAATAATGTTCAGTAGGGGAATTATTCCATTATGATGCAATTGGGTGTGAACAATGGTTTGGGGGGAGAACCCATTCCACTATGATAGTTTTGTTATTGTTACTTTACTTATAAGGAAATTATATTCAATTATTTTGTTTATGTAATAGTTCCATGTATATTAACTATGTTATAGTTTGATTGTTCGTGTTAGTTTATTTCATATGATTATTGTATTATGAATATAAATATTTTTTACATTACTTAGGCCTTTTATCATTGATATTATATGTATGGTTTATATTTGTTATAATCATGTTCTCAAACACTTATTTTATCATCCTTTAAAATTATTTCCCATGTTCACCCTTACAAAGAATATTAACTCACCCTTTCTTATATTTAATTTACCCATTCTATGATGATAGGTATTTCGTTTGATATTTATATGAAGGTTTATAGAGATTAATAATAATTTGGAAGATTTTTTTAAATTGTTATGAATAATATTTTTATATATCCTAGTTCTAAAAGGTGATATAATTTTAAAATATTATGGTTCATGTTTTTTTAATGTATTGAATATTTTTCTAAAAATTAAAATATCTATTTTTATAAAGCCCTAGTCATTATAGTTTGTATTATAGAGAGGGTTATTAAACATCTGGATATTTGGAATAGAATGAAAACATGTGTGTTCCCGAGGGTTGTGACAAAGAATATTTGTAGGGATATATCATGAAAAATCCATAAGGAAAAGTCTAAGGACGAGTCAATGAACATGAAAATGTCAAGTAATTATGGTAAAGGATAGAGATAGTAGTTTCAAAGAAATTACATCATTGTCTAGATACTATAAATTGATATGTATCTAGCATAGAGGTACCAAGTGGTAATATCCCCTAAAGGGGATATTGGTATGGACTCAATAAACACCTAGTGTGTGAAAATGTGCCTTCCGACACATTATGTTTGATACCCCGATGTGATATTCATTGGAAATTATAAAAATCATAAGAAAAAATAATGATGTATTTCAATTATGACCATGAATGATCTATGTCAAGCCTAATGCTACACTGATTAAAAGAAAAAGGTTCTAGGATTTAGAAATCCAATATTTGAGTTTTCATTATTATTTGGTTTCCAACTATGAATATATTTAGTAACATAATAAATTTTTAATTTATTCAATGGAAAGAACATGACATAAATGGATTAAAATTCAATGTGATATACATTGTTTTGATGAGAAACCAAATGCGGTGATGACTGGAATCAAGGATATTGTGATTATTTATAATATTTTATCAAGATATATGATACGAAATGAATAACCCAAAAAACTACTAAACCCACAAAATAATAGAACACAATATTTTATTGAGAGATAGAGTTACGGAGGCCATGTGAAAAAAAATAATCAATTTCATATATTACAATAATTTTAGAGTAATAACTCAAGGGACTATCTTAATGGGTTGATAAGAACTTTTGATTTCAGAAAAGGACACAAAACAATTAATTTCTAAGGGAAGAAAAAATGTTTTGTTAACCATTTGGATGATAATATTGGCTTCCATAAGAACTAGTCATTATTTGATGATTATAAATGTGGATATTATTTGAATTATACAAATAAATTTCTTATTTTTTAATATCATGATGATAATTTAATTTTGGTATTTTAAAATGTTATACTACTGATGATTAGGACACCACAAATGAAATATGAATGGTATGGTAGATCCTAACACTATTATTTATGATAATATTGATAATCATGATTAAATTTAGGTTTATGAATGTTTATACATGATTAAAACATCAAATGGTTAAAAATATTTACTATTGAATAAGATTATAAAGCATAGTTACTGGGTTAATAATAAATTTGAATGAATTTAGTTCTTTTTTATGTGAATTCATGAATTATTTTATATGAATGCCAGAATATATAAGGATTATCATGTATAATTTATTCATTGAATTGTTTCTATAATATATTGAAAATTATTTATGAACAATAAAAGTAATATAATAGAAATGTTATATTTAATGAAAAAAATTATTAGTGGATGGTTATAGTTAATATGTTTCCCAATTTGAGAAAATAGTGTTTAGTTTGGATAAATATATGATTGAAATGGATAATGTATATTAGATGTTATTGATCACCTCATAGAGGATAAATTATATATTTAAAAAATGGTTTATGTAACACCCCAAACTTCCACAGTATGCTTCTCTTTGAATAACACAGTAGCGTGTGTTGTACGCAACGTCGAGTTCTAACACACACCACGATCAATCAAAGTAGCCGTTATGAATAGTAATACCCACTTTTTGAAATTTTATAAATTTTATCACTCAAAATGGACTTCATTTTTAGATTCATAATATCGAAATTATCCTAGGGTGAAATTTTGGTACATTTCGGATAACTTTCATATTTTGATGAATAGTGAAAATTACAAAAATTTAATTAAAAATAACTTTTTTAATCAAAATAATTAATAGTGATAAATTATGAATTTGAGTGGTTTAAAATTATATTTAGAATATATTTTTACCAATTAATCCAATTTTGGTCATTGGACATAATTTCACACTTAAACCGGACATAAACAAGTGTCAATCTGTAGATAAACACACTTTTTGTTTTAACAACGAGAATTAAATTTAAATTAATAAATGAAACTTCTATGTTTTTAATTTTGTAAAATAGTCTTCATAATTGAATTCGGAATATCAAAATTATCTTAGGATAATTTTTTTGGTATTTTTCTGAAAGCTTTCAATTTTTGATGAATAGTGAAAAACATTGAGTTACTATTTAAAACCAGCTTTTTATTTAAATAATTGCTTATATTATTTAAATTTATTTTAGGTACAAATATATACAAAACACCTATATGAATTCAATTCAATTCATTGGAGGCAGTTTGTAATAATTTTAGATATATAAAAATTTAATGAACGTTTTCACCGTCTTTTACCCACCTCCTAGGAGAATTTGTAAATTCATATAAAACATAATGTTTCCGCTTCTATGAGTGGGATTTAGAAACTCTGAGAGACACAGTTAATATCAAGGAGTAAAATTTTTTTCAATAAGATAAAAATAATTTTTGTTGAATAGTAACTTTTTACTTTTATTGACCACGGTAAAAAGTAAATTGGGTAATGAAGGGTAAAAATGATATTATTATTACCCTAACACATGTCCAAATTCTATTGTATAAGTTTAATTCGACCAAAAAATCCTTAGGAATAATAAATGACCATTTTGGTCTACTTGGATTAGATTAGAACATTTATTATTATTTAATTCAAAGAAGAGTTAAAAGATTTAATATCAAAGTTTAATAACTAAAGCATTTTTAATATAGGGTTATACATAAGATAAATTTGATTATAAATATTCATTAGAAAGCTAAAAGGATTTAAGACATAATGGTAATTTAATTATAATTTTTATAAAATAAATAATTAAATTTATATATGACACAATGA
Source organism: Viscum album (assembly GCA_963277665.1). Taxonomy (NCBI): domain Eukaryota; kingdom Viridiplantae; phylum Streptophyta; class Magnoliopsida; order Santalales; family Viscaceae; genus Viscum; species Viscum album. The sequence continues at coordinate 213,585,038 of OY728144.1, forward strand.
TGATGCAGTAATTACCTTATTAATGAAAGAATCAAATAAATGGTAATAAAAATATTAAAATAAATATAATTTCAATGTTTTTATGACATCCACTAATTTTCTAGGTGACTATGACATGTAGGGATGATTAAATGTATCATGTTTAAAGTAATCAAGTTGTGATTACTTTCAAAGAAACAAAATACAAAATAGTGTCAAAATTGACATAAAAGAGTTTTTAAAACGAATATTATATTATTAATTGATATTAAATTCCTAAAATTTTAAGGTTCGGTCACACTACTTGTATCATTATAGGTGTATCATTAATGGACCACTTTGGGGTCTCTTGGATGTATATTGTAAGATTATTAACCATATAATATAAAAATACAAAGAGACATTGTAAAAGTGAAACTAATTAACTAAGAGTTAATACTTAAGGAAAAGGTTAATATAGTGAACCAAACCTGTATAAATTCTATTGGTTGAGTTTTTTTCGACCCATCCCCACCTTAAACATTAAATAATCCACTTTTTGAGCCATTAGAAACCGAATATTAATTTATTATAAATTAATACTTTATGTTTTTCCTAAAGAGCCCCTCCTCCCCCTTATAAAAGGACCCAACTTCTAACCAATTATTCACACCTTAAAAGCCTTTTTGTTCGGCCCTACCCTACCAAAATACTCTCTCAACTTTCCTCAATTCAACATAGAGTACTTAGTTTGATCATAAAGCCAACCTAAGGAGCCCTTTTGATCAAATCAAAAGGAAGAACCCATAGAAGAGGTAATGTTTTCACCACCCTCTTTCAAGTTCCTTTCTTCTTCAACTTCTTCATTCATTGTTATTTCTATTCTAAAATAATAACTCCAGTATATCCTATATAATATTATTTTATTATAAATATGGTATGACCATATTCAGTATTCTATCCATCCTTTGAATTACATGTCACCATACGTGCGTACGTATGGCTTACCGTCTCCACGTCTTGGTGTAATTGTTATATAATAAATTATTATTTGTATGGGTATAATAATGATTTGTATTTTATGTAAATAATAAATATAACATTATAAGTATTCTGTATATAAGATATACCATCCAATTATATATTATATTAATATCAAAAGAATGATATTTTCTCTCGTGCGTACGTACGGATTACCGTCTCCACGATGCGAAGATATTCATTTCAGGTTCACCACTAATCGACGATTATAAAAATATATATTAATAATAAGAATGTAATATATGAAATAATAATTATAATGGAGATATATATTTTTATATATATAAGGATTTATGTAATTACATATATATTATTCACTTACTTCCGTTCAATACTATATGAAAATCGAAACAACGTTTATACGTACATACGGACTACCATCTCCATAAACGGTGTTTTCCGTTTCATATATACATCAATTATACATATTTATATTCTAAATATATATGATATATTTATCATGTTTTATATTCTGGAGGTATTTAAACCATGATCTAAGTGAAACAACCAAGAGTAACAAGTTAAAACATGTACGATAAAGAAAGCGATTATTAACCAAAATGTTAATTTAACATAGAAATTATTATTAAATGGGTAATATAAAGTCATAAATGAATCATGTATGATATAATAAATGTTAATATGGTTCTGGTATAATTTAATAACATACTACAATTTTCGTACATGAGTTTAAACGTACCCTCAACTAAAGGAATGTGCAAGGTAAGGGGTTTTCATCTCACTCCTTATTCCCGTGAGATTCATGCCATATTGCCACTATTACCTTTTGTTTGGTGTATATAATGCCCATAATTATATTCTTTGTGTAATACACTTTAATTTATGTGTATTTACATATTCATTGTATGATACCTCTTTCATGGGTTGTATGTTTTGTAAGTTACCAAACTGGTAAGGGTTAATTTTACAATCTCATTATTATCCGAGGTTATTTTTACATAAGTATCTATTGGGACATATTTATTATCCATATCCATGTTTTATGAAAGAGTTTTCATTGGGATTATTTTAAGGTACTTTTTACTAAAACATCATTTCAAACATTTTAAATATTTATTCTTCTAAATCTTTCCCATTAATGTCCATGTCTTCAAAATGGTATTTAAGGATTTATTTGTATAGACATGAATGTTTTTAAAATGTTATTTCCTTTCAAAAGTTTCAAAGTGGTATGGGACACATTGATTCAAAAATGTCTTTAAATGAATTATTTTCTAAATTGTGTGACATTTAAATGTTTTCAGGAAAAATAGACATTTCTCTGAAATAGTTTTGATTTCACCTATGACAACATACTTTGATAAATTTTACACTTGTTTGAAGTTGATTTATCATGATACAAATCTTCCTTATTGTATTTAAGGTTTTGTGATATGTTTGACTATGGATGAGTTATCTTTATGACATTAATGGTTTATGATTAATGTTTTGGATTTTTTAAGCTAGTTTTAATATGATTGTTTATGTTATATTTCATCCTCTTTTTAAGATGAATGTGTTGGACTAGTATGTTCCGGAATGGGGACCGGTAAAAGTAAGCCCTCCGGGTTGGGGACCGGTAAAAGTAATCACTCTGGGTTGGTTTCCGGTTATTAGAGGCACTTCGGGTTGGTGTCTGGTTATTAGAGGCACTCCGGGTTGGTGTTCGGTTATTAGAGGCACTCCGAGTTGGTGTCCGGTTATTGGAGGCACTCCGGGTTGGGTTCCGGTTATAGTTAGCCCCTAGGCCTTGGCATGAGGCCTTGATAAAGAAATTAAAGTTCAACATTATGCATTCCATCATTATTAAAGTGGTTAGTGATATTGAAAGTGATTATTCGATTAGTGGAATATCCATGTGAATATGTAAATGGAATTACTTCATTTTATTTCTACCATATTATGCTGAATTTCAAGATTAAATGGATTTGGTTTTAGTTTTATACATTACCGTAAATGTTTATGCTTATTTTTGAACGTTTCTTCTGTATTTCATACCCTTACCGAGCCTTTGAGCTCACCCCTTTTCTATGTTTTATTTTTCCTAAGATTCCAAGAAGTGTATTATGATTGATATGAAAGGTTAATCCAAGGGAATAATGGTGTTCATAAAGAATTATTTAAGTTGTTTTGTATGTTATAAAGTATAATGTAACATTAATATATGTAATCTATTTTCCAAGACTTCTAAACCGATCGGTCCTTCAGGACTTGATTCCTTGTAATAATGCCAATGTATTAAAATAATGCACCGACTCTGGGTAACTGGGGTCGGGGTGTTACAGTTGGTATCAAAGGAAGTTTAGCAACAACCTTGGAAACTAGATTTAGATAAACTATGATTAGAGCATGTTTCCCTAAGATATACTTGGAGGATTAGTATAGAAGAACTTTCTAGCATTTTGGTATTGTAGAGATTTTTTGAGTTTTCCAAGTAATAAATCCCTGTATGGAGCAGGTAGAGGTAGCTCTGGCACAGATGTATCTAGGGGTAAAACCTAAAAACCCTGCTTTGAGCTAAACTCGAACGGGAACTGGTGCACGACAACAGGCCTTGCTGCACTCTTGGTTACAACACCCCCGGGAGATATGATTAGGATAATTCTCACTTTCTTTACAAACCATTATGAATGGATCATGATTATATACTTATTCAACGAAAAAAATTTTATGATTAGGGATTGTATCCATAAACTGTTCAATTTGTGTTAGGTATTTTAAAAGTTTGGAATTATTCATTTCAATTCATAAACTGACCTAGTTTATGATATTGTATAAAAATGGTGCCCAGTATAAGGAAGGTGAACTCCAGCAATATGTATGATCCAAAGAGTAATAAGGATCATATGTTTCATGGTCCTAATCCATAATTTATAAGGGAAATATTCTCCCACATATTATCATCATATGATGAAATAGTATCATGTGTTGATAAGATAATTAAAGAATTTCCAGAGTCTTATGGCTTTGAAGGGAATCCAGAGAAGAAAAGGATGGTAGAGAGAAAGACTGATAAAGGGAAGAAGGTAAAGAAGGGGTTTCCTATATGTGATGACTGTGGAAAGAATCACCTTGGAAAATTCTTGAAGGGAATGAGAGTATATTATACGTGTGGAGAAAAATGACACCATGTACGTGAATGCAAGTGTAAGTAAAAGGTTTCAACAGTATAATGATTCATTTGCAAGGAGTTTGGCCAAAGTATAATGCTTCATCTGCAAGGAGTTTGGACACTACACGAACCAATGTCCCAGTCATCAGACTATGTCGCAAATGATTCTATTGGATAATAATCAAGTTATGATACTACCACAGATGAATAGGAATGACTAGAGTTCTTATGTTGTTATTTTAGAATTATTTTATTTAAGAGTTGTATCATTGATGTTGTGGAAATAAATAAGGATTTTACGGCAGTACAATTTCATTTAGGATATGATATTTTATGGTACTAAGAAAAGTGACTCTACAACGATTTAATTTTTTTTGGAAATTACATGGGTGATGGAAAGATACACCTTAATATGGTCCTAATATTTAGGTAGTGATTTTGGAATAAGAGATGGTTGATTTTGGTAATTCAGGATGTTGTGGTGTTATAAAAGAATATATGAGGAAGGCGTTCAGATGTTATTACCTAGGAAAAAGGATCCTCATTATGTTTAACTTCCTTGTAAATCTTGGACTATGAGTTTAGATAGTAGTATTTTGGATAAGTCTAAAGGTTGGAATGGATTAAGTTTGAAAGGTAATTTTTGGATTTTTATAAAAGGACAACACACAGACCGTGTGACAACCCATCGTGTCTAACAATGTTGCGGGAATCGAACCCCCAACCATAGTGCGATTGGGATTTATCGCCTACCACTAGACTATGTGAAGTCCCTGAATTGTATAATGTAGTTTTTTTAAAATGTTTCTGATATGTGAATTATAAATTCATTATATTTGGAACCCTATATGATTAGGATAAATAGAGTTTTTTTGACTTGTATTATGTTTTGGAGTAAAAGAAGAGTTTGTGGTGGAAATTTAGTAATGGATAAAACTCTAATTGTAATGTAAATATATCTTTTTTTGATTTTATCCAATCTCATAAATAAATTCCTCAACATTAAGAAAATGAACTTATAACAAAATCGTTGTCCTAGATAGTACCTTAGATCATCACAAATTTTTGGCTTTGTAATTGTTGGCTTTTTCATAGCCATGTCCTCTACCACTCTCCATCAGATATTGATGGATATATTTCTCTTTGATATCCATGATTTCCTACATGAACCCAAGCATGTGTTATTATCGGTAACCTTCATACTTACCACTCTTTATTTTAAATAGAGGCCTCATTAATCCATTTTTCGATGTGGGATTTCAACTAAGATATATTAAAATGTCAACCCCAAGTTTCCAATACTGAGCATAAATTGCGAGGGCGCAATTTATTGAAGGAGGGGAGAATGTAACACCCCAAGCTTCCACAGTACGCTTCTCTTTGAATAATACAGTAGCGTGTGTTGTACGCAACTTCGAGTTCTAACACACACCACGATCAATCAAAGTAGTTGTTATGAATAGTAATACCCACTTTTTGAAATTTTATAAAATTTATCACTCAAAATGGACTTCATTTTTAGATTCAGAATATCTAATCTAGCCTAGGGTGAAATGTTGGTACTTTTTAGATATCTTTTATATTTTGATGAATAGTGAAAATTACTAAATTTTAATTAAAAACAACATTTTTAACTGAAATAATTAATAGTGATAAATTATGAATTCGAGTGGTTTTTTATTATATTTAGAATATAGTTTTACCATTTAATCCAATTTTAGTCATTGGACATAATTTCACACTTAAACCGGACATAAACAAGTGTCAATCTTTTGATAGTTATTGTTTCTTAAAAACACGCTTTTTGTTTTAACAACGGGAATTAATTTTATATTAATAAATGAAACATCTATGTTTTGAATTTGGTAAAATAGACTTCATTATTGAATTCATAATATCAAAATTATCTTAGGGTAATGTTTTGGTATTTTTCTGAAAATTTTCTATTTTTGATGAATAGTGAAAAACACTGAGTTACTGTTTAAAACCAGATTTTTATTTAAATAATTACATATATTATATAAATTTAATTTAGGTCAAAATAGATACATAACACCTATATAAATTCAATGTAATTCATTGGAGTCAATTTATAATAATTTTAGATATATAAAAATTTTATTGAACTTTTTCACCATCTTTTACCCACCTCCTAGAAGAATTTGTAAATTCAAATAAAACTTAATTTTACCACTTCTGTGAGTGGTATTTAGAAAATTTGAGAGACACGGTTAATATCAAGGACTAAAATTTTATTCACTAAGATGAAAATAATTTTTTGTGAATAGTAACGTTTAACTATTATTTACCACGGTAAAAAGTAAATAGGGTAATTAAGGGTAAAAATGATGTTATTATTACACTAACACATGTCCTAATTATATTGGATAAGGTTAATTCGACCAAAGACAACTTTAGGAATAATATATGACCATTTAGGTCCACTTGGATTAGATTAGGACATTTATTATTATTTAATTCAAAGAAGAGTTAAAAGAGTTAAAATCAACGTTTATCAACTAATACATTTTTAATATAGGGTTATACATAAGATAAATTCAATTGGAAAATATTGATTAGAAATATAAAAGGATTTACTACATCATTGTATTTTAATTATAATTTTTATACATTAAATAATTAAATTTATTTATGACACAATGACGATGCAGTAAATACCTTATTAATGAAAGAATCAAATAAATGGTAATATAAATATTAAAATAAATATAATTTCAATGTTTTTATGACATACACGAATTTCCTAGGTTAATATGAAATGTTATTGTTGAATCAATGTATCATTTTCTAAGTAATCAAGTTGTGATGTCTATCAAAAAAACAAAATACCAAATAGTGGCAAAATTGACATAAAAGAGTTTTTAAAACAAATATTATATTATTAATTGATATTAAATTACTAAAATTTTAAGTTTCGGCCAAAGGACATGTATCATAATAGTTTTATCATTAATGGACAACTTGGGGGTCTCTTGGATGTATATAGTATGTTTATAAACCATATAATATCAAAATACAAAGAGACATTGTAAAAGTGAAACAAATTAACTAAGAGTTAATACTTAAAGAAAAGGTTAATATAATGACCCAAACCTGTCTAAATTCTATTGATTGAGTGGTTTTAGACCCATAAACACCTCTAACTTTAAATAATACACTTTGGAGCCATTAGAAACCTAATATTAATTTATTATAAATTAATACTTTATGTTTTTCCTAAAGAGCCCCTCCTCCCCCTTATAAAAGGACCCAACTTCTAACCAATTATTAAGACCATAAAAGCCTTTTTGTTCAGCCAACCCCTTCCAAAATACTCTCTAATATTACCTCACTTCAACATAGAGGCATTATTTTGATCAGAAAGCCATCCTAGGTATCCCTTTTGATCAAATCAAGAGGAAGGACCCGAAGAAGAGGTAATGTTTTCACCACCGTCTTTCAAGTTCCTTTCTTCATCAACTTCTTCTTTCATTTTTATTTCTATTCTAAAATAATAACTCTATTATATCCTATATACTTTGATGTTATTATAAATATGGTAAACCATTTTCATAATTCTATCCATCCTTTAAATGACATGTCACCATACGTGTGTACGTACGGCTTACCGTCTCCACGACATGGTGTAATTGTTATTCAATACATTATTATTTGGATAGGTATAATAATGAGGTTTATTTGATGTAAATAATAAATATAACATTATAATTATTCTTTATATACTATATACCATCCAATTATATATTATATTAATATCAAAAGAGTGATATTTTCACTCGTGTGTACGTACGAATTACTGTCTCCACGACGCGATGAGATTCATTTCAGGTTCACCACTAATCGACGATTATAAAAATCTCTATTAATAATAAGAATGTAATATATTACATAATAATTATACTGGAGAGATATATATTTATATATATAAGGATTTATGTAATTACATATATCTTATTCACTTACTTCAGCTCAATACTATATGAAAACAGAAACAACGTTTATACGTACGTACGAACTACCGTCTCCATAAATGGTGTTTTCCATCTCATATATATGTCAATTATACGTATTTATATTCTAAATATAAATGATATATTTATAATGTCTTATATTATGGATGTATTTAAATCATTATCTAAGTGATACAACCAAGAGTAACAACTTAAAACACGTAAAATAAAGAAAGCGATTATTACCAGAAAAATTAATTTAACAAGGAAATTATTATTAAATAGGTAATATAAAGTCATAAATGAATCATTTATGATATCATAAATGTTAATATGGTTCTTTTATAATTTTATAACATACTATGATCTTCGTATAGGAGTTTAAACGTACCCTCGACTAAAGGAAAGTGCAAGGTAAGGAGTTTTCATCTCACTCCTTATTCCCATGAGAGTCATGCCATATTGCCACTATTACCTTTTGTGTGGTGTATGTACTGCCAATAATTATATTCTTTGTGTAATACACTTTAATTTATGTGTATTTACATATTCATTGTATGATACCTTTTTCATGGGTTGTATGTTTTGTAAGTTACCAAACTGGTAAGGGTTAATTTCACAATCTCTTTATTATCCGAAGTTGTTTTTACATAAGTATCTACAGGGACATATTTATTATCCATATCCATGTTTTATGAAAGAGTTTTCAATGGGTTTATTTTAAGGTACTTTTTACTAAAACATTATTTCAATCGTTTTAAATATTTATTTTTCTAAATATTTCTCATTAATGTCCATGTATTCAAAATGGGTTTTAAGGATTTATTTATATGGACATGAATGTTTTTAAAATGTTAATTCCTTTCAAAAATTTCAAGGTGGTATGGGACACATTGATTCAAAAATATCATTAAATGAATTCTTTTCCAAATTGTGTGGCATTTAGATGTTTTCATGAAAAAAGAGGCATTTCTCTCAAATAGTTTTGATTTCATCTATGACAACATCCTTTGATAAATTTTACACGTGTTTGAAGTTGATTTATCCTGATAGAAATCTTACATATTGTATCTAAGGTTTTGTGATATGTTTGACTATGGATGAGTAATCTTTATGACATTAATGGTTTATGATTAATGTTTTGGCATTTCTTATGCTAGTTTTAATACAAATGTTTATGTTATATTTCATCCTCTTTTTGAGATGAATGTGTTAGACTAGTATGTTCCGGGTTGGGGATGGGTAAAAGTAAGCCCTCTGGGTTGGGGGCCAGTAAATGTATGCCCTATGGGTTGGTTTTCGGTTATTAGAGGCACTTCGGGTTGGTGTCCGGTTTTTAGAGGCACTCCGGGTTGGTGTCGGGTTATTAGAGGCACTCCGGGATGGTGTCCGGTTATTAGAGGCACTCCGGGTTGGTGTCCGGTTATTAGAGGAACTCCGGATTGGGTTCCGATTATAGTTAACCCCTAGTCCTTGGCACGAGGCCTTGATAAAGAAATTAAAGTTCAGCATTATGCATTCCATCATTATGAAAGTGGTTAGTGATATTTCATGTTATTATTCGATTAGTATAATATCCCTGTGAATTAATAAATTGCATTATTTCATTTTATTTATGCAATATTATACTGAAGTTCAAGTTTAAATGGAATTTTTTTTAGTTTTATACATTTCCTTAAATGTTTATGCTTATTTCTGAAAGTTTCTGCTGTATTGCTTACCCTTACTGAGTGTTTGAGCTCACCCCTTTTCTATGTTTTATTTTTCCCAGGATTCCAAGAAGTGTATTGTGATTGATATGCAGGGTTATGCCAATGGAATAATTGTGTTCATAAAGGATTATTTAAGTTGTTTTTTATTTTATAATGTGTAATGTAACATTCATGTATGTAATCTATTTTCCAATACTGCTAAACTGATTGGTCCTTTAGGACATGATTTCTTGTAATAATTCCAATGTATTAAAATAATGCATCGATGCTGGGTAACTAGGGTCAGGGTGTTACAGTTTATGTTACCATTGAAGATGTTTAAATAATTATTGGATCTATGGAATAAATTCAAAAGTTGTTGTTTTTATTTATGCAATGAAGAAATAGGTATTTATTCATTGTGATATATGGTAATAATGGATATTACCAAGATTTAAGAGATTATATAACCAATATATTGACATATTTATCATGTACCCATTAAATTATTCTTAAGGATATTTGGAGGATTATTGTTAAATTTATTTTGGGTAATTTTGTAGCCTTATTTATAATTTTTTTAGAAGTATCACATGGTAAACTATTTTTTTAATGTTTTTTGTTGAAACTTTCATGATATGTTAGAGGGTATATTATTATGTCACTCTATGAGTATTTATTCATAGTAGATAACATGTTATTGAAATTTGGTTTTTGAAAATAATGAATCAAAGAACGAAATACATATCCTTGTTTAAAATATATTAGGATCCACTTGTTCTTTTGGAATTGAATATAATTCATCTTCATTTCATAATTTTGGTGATGATGATAAATTTATCAAAGAAAAAAACATTTACTATATTGTTATTATGAAATGGAATGAAATCAACTAAGTATATCATATCATGGAAATTATTCATCATCGGAAAATAGTATTTGAAATAAACTTTTATCCTTTTACCACCATTTTTGATTTTACAAATGACATTTTCACACCTCTTTAGTTTATTGTTTTGAGTGTTTTGTTTTTCACATGATCATTATCTTTGATATGATAAATGGCCTCAGTAAATCTATATAGTTATTTAGAAAATACCGTCTCCTTCCATGACCAAATATTTACATCCCACCTATGTTGTCATATTTTGAATCTAGGTATTCCTTATTCCAGAGGACCATCACTAATCCATTTCTCCAATTTCAAGTGTAAGTTTATTAGCCCTTTTTTATTATATTGGTTTCTGGAAAAGGGATTTTTAAATATTAGAGCTATTTACAGAGAACAAGATCAAATTTTGAGAAACAATTTATTTAAGGTAAAACAACATCATAAGAATTTTTGAAATATTTTTTTCAAATAAATATAATATAGTATATATTCTGTTACATGAAACACACGGTTTAGCTGGAATTACATTTAACTCTATGTTTAAATGAATCATGAAATAAATTTAAAATATCATTATTTAGAATGAAATATTTCACCATGACAATAGAATCTATGTTATTAATTGAAATATCTAAATTAAGAAAAATATATGGTTTAAACATGTTTATATAATTATTTTAGGTAGATCAGTTAATTGTAAATAATAATAAAAACTATTTGAAAAGTAAGGAAATCATTTTCTGAAATACGATTTTTAGGTTACAAACATGTTTAACCTAAATAAATTTATAAACTGACTTAATCTGAATATATTTATCAAATTTAATATATTTTAAATTCAAAAAAAAATTAAACAATCATCCTATATGTCATATAGACAACAAAAAATAATAAATCTATATTTACACTTACAACTATATTTTTATAAAAATAATTTCTATTTTATTTTGTGTAATTATTAAGAAATTAATTTCATCCACATTTAAAAAAAATCATTTGACTTAGTAATCCTATTTTTACAAATCAACGAGTAAATATTATTATGGGGATATTTTATGATAATTTTCTAACAATGAAATCATTATAAAGTGTAGTGAAAATTCTATTTTAAATTAATCAAATTAAATTATTAGAAAGCATTAAAAGGAATTAAAAGTATTTTAATATGTACATAAATGAAAAATTAATCATATTATATTTCTATTAATCCAATTTAGGTCATTAGAATCTATTTTAGATAGAATTTCTACAGAAAAATATTCAAAATATTTGGAAAATTTTCCTTTGGACACAAACTTTTTGGTCAATTCTATAGGATTAATTTTAACTTGAATTTTTTATCTTATTATAATTAAATTAAAAAAATAGATTTCATATTTGGAATAGAAATAATTTATATTTAATAATATTTTAATAATTTTATAACCAAATGAAAATTAAAATTGTAAAAATAAAATACTATAGTTAAGTTAAAAAAAGATTTTTTTAGGGAATAAACTAAGAAGATAATGGGTAAAATATCTAGGTAAATTTTTCAATAATAATTTTATATCACTTTTGTATCATTATAATCTTTATGTTTTGATAATGGACTATTTTTTCATTGGGGTTTGTGAAAACGCGGGTACATATTTTTCTTTTAAAAAATTACAACTTTTTGAGTCACATCACCTATAAAAGGCCACCTCATTCACACTATTATTCTTACTTAAAAAACACTATGGATCCTCCATTACCAAAAAAAATATTTTTTTAATTTCCTAATCTAATCTTAAATGAATTTGTTTTTGTCAAAAATATATCATAGTTAGGTTTTTGGTGAAAACAATGAGATATTTTCTAAAAAAGAGGCAACATCCCTCACAGAGAATTTTATATTATTTATTCATCCACCTTATTCAATTATTATTAAACCATTATAATATAATAACATTATTATCTTTCATATAATAAAATAATTTCATGTTATGGTCCTTATGCAGAAACCATAATACCAGTAACTTGGATTCGATGTATGTATTATTAACTTGGAACAATATACACGGAATCACACCCTGAATGATTGAGTAATTTAGTAGTCCTTGTAAAATAGATACATGAAATGATAGTTTATTTACATTTAAATATAATTATTACATAAAATATTTCAGAAAATAACATTTTTACCTTTAGAATATTCTTTTATATCAATAATTGTATACTTCCTAGAATTATGGTGAATGTTAATCAAATAAGGGTGAGCATAAATGCCCAGTAATAGATAATTATAGTGAAAATATATCATGAATTAAGAACATATAATCAATATTGAATTTTAAATAACTTAACACATATTCTATTTAATCAATAACATTTATTTCATAATGAGATAAGGAAAAATATATATGGAAAGGTAAATCAGTGAAATATATGTCATTTAATCAATAAACAAAGAATGAAATTTTACAAGAGATTATATAATTTTCAATATCCAATGGATTATAATTAATGAATTTTCAATTAAGGAAAAGAATTATTATTGGATTTCATGATCTCATGCATCATGATACATCTACCATCAAGACATTTCAAAAGGAAGTTTAAAAGTACAATTAAAAACTAATTTAATTTTATCTTACTCATTTGTATCATAACAAAATCATATGAAAATTGGGGTTATATAATATTAGGTCCCACCCATCAGTATTTTTCCAATGCTGTCACGACCCGTCCTCGGGGCCCGTGCCGTGACTACCCCAAGCCCGCCTTCCATAGGCCAGGGGCTGGCGACTAGCACCAAGGCGTAAAATCCCAGTAAACAGGGAAGGCATTGCCTTTATAAGTAACAACCACACAGAGTCAGCAAGCGGAAAGTAAAGTGCAGAAAAGTAAAGGGGGGCCGGAAATACAAGCCCAACTGTAAAGTACAACTGAAAAGTAAAGTACAGCGACTGAAGAAAAGACGGCGGCCTCGTGTCGTCCACTGGCAATCCCACCTAAAGGGTGGGTACAGATAGCCTCCAGGCCCCTCGGGTCCCACGTCCGCTCCGAGCACGTCCCGCCCAGTGGTCCACCTCCAGGTACCGTCCTGCTCCACGCCCCAACCGTGATCAGCGTTGTCCGTCGTCTGCAACCAACACAACAAGGTGCGGGCATAGCCCGTGCAGGGGTGAGTACAAGCTACTCAGTAAGGACCCCGAGACCCCCGAAGGTCTCCCGAAATCCCCAAAGGATATAGCACAAAAGAAAGACGCAATCACAAAGTAACATCAGACTCGACTTAGGTATATGCCCATACATATACCTAAGTCCCCAATTCTAGCTCTGCTCATGAGCTCAAGAACAACTCAATCCACAAAGGAAAGCAAGACTCAAATCCACAAGGAGAGTAAACAGTAAATCCACATAGGATAGTTCAACACAATCCACAAAGGAGAGTAAACAGTAAAATCCACATAGGATAGTTCAACACAATCCACAAAGGAGAGTAAACAGTAAAATCCACATAGGATAGTTCAACACAATCCACAAAGGAGAGTAACATACGATTCAGCTCAACCAGGATTTTCATTATCGAAACCGTAAATGTTGAAGAGCCCCATCTCTGAAGTGTACAGTGGTCCTGTCACGACTCTGAGGTACTGCTCACTAACCTAAGACTGCTGAAGTACTCCTCCTGTCGAGTACCGCGGGTCTGCTGCCAACTACCGGGCGCTCCGTCCACTGAGGGTCTGCTGCCAAATACCGGGCGCTCACCCAGATAGCCTACTGAGGTACTCCTCCTGTCGAGTACCGCGGGTTTGCCGCCAACTACCAGGCGCTCCGTCCGTCGTGGGTCTGCTGCCAACTACTGGGCGCTCCGTCCACTGGGCTAGTCGACTCACTCCAAGTCGAGTCGGTCAAGCAGTCGTCAGGTATCAGTCATCTACACGGTCTCCGTACTCCGCACGCACGTCTCCACCGTCGCGGGTCTGTCGCTACAACCAAGCGCACACACTCCGTAGAGTATCGCGGGTCTGCCGCTACAACCAAGTGATCCACCGCCAAGGGTCTGCTGCTGCATCCAAGCGCACCACCACTGTCAAGTACCACGGGTCCGCCGCTACACCCAAGCTCTCCACCGCTCAAGGTAAAAAGAAGATTCAGCTCACACAGGTTCGGTAGCACTGTTCCACGTAGGATCGCTGAGTGCAGTAGTCGACGCAGTCCACTGAGGATCTCTGCACAGTCGTCGCCGCAGTCCACGAAGGATCTCTGCTCTGCCGTCGTTGCAGTCCACGGAGGATCTCTGCCCTGTCGTCGTCGCAGTCCACGGAGGATCTCTGCTCTGTCGTCGTCGCAGTCCACGGAGGATCTCTGCTCTGTCGTCGAAGTCACAGCCAGCACTAGGGTTCCCGCACATAGCGAGCTCGTTAGGAGGGTCCGCTCCACGAGCCGAGAGGCTGATACATCAACTGACACGTAGTCCGAAGTTGATGTATCCAAAAGTTCCGTATCGACAACAGGATCTCAACGCAACAGACGGCGCGTCAATCGGACGCCCGGTCTGAGAGTTATTGGCATTTTCGTCCCAGGGGCCCGGTTGGTTTTTAGGGAAAAACCAACCCGACCGTACTCCGCCTGTGTCCGATCCTCGGGCGGAGTATGCCAAAAGTTTCGTCTCACTTAGAGGAAACTACCACAGCTGACGGTACGTCGATCGGACGTCCGTAGCTCAAGTTATGAGCGTTTCCGCTCCGAGGGCCCGGTTGGTTTCGTGTACGAACCAACCCGGCCGAACCCAAAGTCTTCCGAAACCTTGAGTGTAATATACCGAAACGACCGTCTCGATCCAAGGATCGCGTAGCCGCTGACGGTTCGTCAATCGGAGGTCCCAGGCCCAACCGTGACTACCCCAAGCCCGCCTTCCATAGGCCAGGGGCTGACGACTAGCACCAAGGCGTAAAATCCCAGTAAACAGGGAAGGCATTGCCTTTATAAGTAACAACCACACAGAGTCAGCAAGCGGAAAGTAAAGTGCAGAAAAGTAAAGGGGGGCCGGAAATACAAGCCCAACTGTAAAGTACAACTGAAAAGTAAAGTACAGCGACTGAAGAAAAGACGGCGGCCTCGTGTCGTCCACTGGCAATCCCACCTGAAGGGTGGGTACAGATAGCCTCCAGGCCCCTCGGGTCCCACGTCCGCTCCGAGCACGTCCCGCCCAGTGGTCCACCTCCAGGTACCGTCCTGCTCCACGCCCCAACCGTGATCAGCGTTGTCCGTCGTCTGCAACCAACACAACAAGGTGCGGGCATAGCCCGTGCAGGGGTGAGTACAAGCTACTCAGTAAGGACCCCGAGACCCCCGAAGGTCTCCCGAAATCCACAAAGGATATAGCACAAAAGAAAGACGCAATCACGAAGTAACATCAGACTCGACTTAGGTATATGCCCATACATATACCTAAGTCCCCAATTCTAGCTCTGCTCACGAGCTCAAGAACAACTCAATCCACAAAGGAAAGCAAGACTCAAATCCACAAGGAGAGTAAACAGTAAATCCATATAGGATAGTTCAACACAATCCACAAAGGAGAGTAAACAGTAAAATCCACATAGGATAGTTCAACACAATCCACAAAGGAGAGTAACATACGATTCAGCTCAACCAGGATTTTCATTATCGAAACCGTAAATGTTGAAGAGCCCCATCTCTGAAGTGTACAGTGGTCCTGTCACGACTCCGAGGTACTGCTCACTAACCTAAGACTGCTGAAGTACTCCTCCTATCGAGTATCGCGGGTCTGCTGCCAACTACCGGGCGCTCCGTCCGCTGAGGGTCTGCTGCCAAATACCGGGCGCTCACCCAGATAGCCTACTGAGGTACTCCTCCTGTCGAGTACCGCGGGTTTGCCGCCAACTACCAGGCGCTCCGTCCGCCGTGGGTCTGCTGCCAACTACTGGGCGCTCCGTCCACTGGGCTAGTCGACTCACTCCAAGTCGAGTCGGTCAAGCAGTCGTCAGGTCTCAGTCATCTACACGGTCTCCGTACTCAGCACGCACGTCTCCACCGTCGCGGGTCTGTCGCTACAACCAAGCGCACACACTCCGTAGAGTATCGCGGGTCTGCCGCTACAACCAAGCGCTCCACCACCAAGGGTCTGCTGCTGCATCCAAGCGCACCACCACTGTCAAGTACCACGGGTCCGCCGCTACACCCAAGCGCTCCACCGCTCAAGGTAAAAAGAAGATTCAGCTCACACAGGTTCGGTAGCACTGTTCCACGTAGGATCGCTGAGTGCAGTAGTCAACACAGTCCACTGAGGATCTCTGCACAGTAGTCGCCGCAGTCCACGAAGGATCTCTGCTCTGCCGTCGTCGCAGTCCACGGAGGATCTCTGCCCTGTCGTCGTCGCAGTCCACGGAGGATCTCTGCTCTGTCGTCGTCGCAGTCCACGGAGGATCTCTGCTCTGTCGTCGAAGTCACAGCCAGCACTAGGGTTCCCGCACATAGCGAGCTCGTTAGGAGGGTCCGCTCCACGAGCCGAGAGGCTGATACATCAACTGACACGTAGTCCGAAGTTGATGTATCCAAAAGTTCCGTATCGACAACAGGATCTCAACGCAACAGACGGCGCGTCAATCGGACGCCCGGTCTGAGAGTTATTGGCATTTTCGTCCCAGGGGCCCGGTTGGTTTTTAGGGCAAAACCAACCCGACCGTACTCCGCCTGTGTCCGATCCTCAGGCGGAGTATGCCAAAAGTTCCGTCTCACTTAGAGGAAACTACCACAGCTGACGGTACGTCGATCGGACGTCCGTAGCTCAAGTTATGAGCGTTTCCGCTCCGAGGGCCCGGTTGGTTTCGTGTACGACCAACCCGGCCGAACCCAAAGTCTTCCGAAACCTTGAGTGTAATATACCGAAACGACCGTCTCGATCCAAGGATCGCGTAGCCGCTGACGGTTCGTCAATCGGAGGTCCCAGGCCCAAGATATGGGCGAAAGACCGAAGAGGGCCCGAAACGGGGGTTCTGGGCCCGGGGCGACCCGGCCCGAACCCCCCCCCCCCCCCCTAGGTCGGCCGAACCGGGTCGGCCCGACCCGGCCCGAACCGGCTAGGCCGGGTCCGGTCCGGCCTGGGCGCGGCCCGACCAACCGGACCGGCCGGCTCGGCTTCGGCCGAGCGGCCGAAGGAGGGCGCCGCGGGCTTGACCCGCGGCTCAAACGAAACGCGGCCCCGCGGGGGGCCGCCTGTCACGCTGACGCGGCCGGGCCGCCGCGTCCGTTCCCGGTTCCGCGCGGCCGTGGAGCCGGTCGCCGCCGCCGCCGCGGCTTCAGCCGCGGCGGACTTCCTCCACGGCGGCGCGCCGGGCGCCGCCGCCGCCGGTCGCCGGCGCCGCCGGAGATGATCCGGTGGCCTGATTCCTTTCCCGTCTGCGCCGTTTCTCCTCCCGGGGGCCGACCTTCACTGCGGGATCAACAGATCGCCCCTGCCGCGCGGTTCGTCGTCGTCCGCCATGTCCGCACAACAAAAGAGATCGGCGGAGGGTTGTCGGGTCTTGTTCGTTAGACCCGCACCCTCCGCGTTAGTCATAATCCACGGGAGGAATAATCAACAACAATTTTAAATAAATTAAAATTGTCGGAGATCATGTTCTTCACTTTTAAAGAATAAACACGGGGGAAAAAAGGTAAAATAATCCAACATCCCTTACCTCGCAGCTGTCGTTGCCGAACGAGGGATCGTCGCGGGATTGCTCGTCGCGGAAGAAGGGGGGATCATCGCGTCGTCGCGGTAGAAGGGGGGATCGTCGCGTTGTCGTGGTATCCGGCGTCGCGTCGCCAATCTCTGGATCAAGAACAAACGGATTTAATTAATTTAAATCTGTTGTTATTGAAATTTAAAAAGGGAGAATTAACGATCCGATTCTTACCTTAGTTGCCGAACGAGGATCGGCTGCGGAAGAAGAGGCGTCGCCGAAGAACGTCGCGGGTAAAGCTCGTCGACGTCGCAGATCTCGGTGTGCGTCGTCGAATTTCGGTCGCCGGCGTTCTTCGCGTTCTTCGCGTTCTTCGCGTTCTTCGCGAGGAGATGAAGAAACAAGATCCTCTCAAATCCTTTCAAAGGATTTTTAGGTTGGTCTTATTTTATAAACATGCCAACACACGAAACCGGTTAAGAAACGATCCATCAATTCGAAAGAAACGACCCATTTAATTCACGAAAGAAACAGCCCATTTAATTCACGAAATAAACCGCCCAATTAAATGGTCTGTTAAGAATTAAAGAAAACGCGTCGGTTGACTTTTCAGTTACTTTGACGGGTTTTCGCGGGTGCGTTACTTAGCGAAAGAAACGGCGGGGCTCGTGCGGGCCCCACCTCACAAATATCCTACCAAGGGGGTAGGATATTTCTGGATAGCATCCTATCCAGTTCAGCTCAGATCAAGCCGCCTTTAAGTGGCTTCAAGTGGCTTCCAAGCAGCTTAAGTGAAATAAAATAAAGTTGTCGCACAAACTTTATTTTATTTCTGACTTAAAGCCCCAAAATTTAAAAACCACGTCTGAGCAAACGCAACTCCGGAAGAGGCATTTCTAAGCAAATACCGGCGCTGCGATTTCATCGGTGCCCTCAGAATTCGATTCCGGGCACCGGTTCAAAAGTTAGGAATTCCCGCTCGTTCGTTCACTGAACGTACCCGAGCCAAACTTCGGAAATTAATTCCGGGCACTCCGGGCCTCGGAATCAGGTGCCGTCTGAAACCGCGCTCTTGTAAAATTCTAAAGAAAATTAAGAAAAAATTTCCCTTGAATTTTACGGGTCTTTACATTACTCCCACCTCAGGGCTTTACGTCCCCGTAAAGCTTCAACTCACACTTAAGGGAAACAAGGTAGTACTGAGCACGCAACTGAGCTTTACGCTCCCATATGCTCACCTGAAGATCTCGTGCTACCCGAGAAGCACCCTAGAGGAAGCAACCGTTCACGTAGAACCTGCTCCTGTCGATCCTCGATCTCTACTAGAACCTCCGTGCTTGTCTCCCTGTCATCGACGTCCAACTCCCCGGGGTCGATGACGTGTGAAGAAACATACACGTATCTCCACAGCTGAGACACGTGGTGGACATTATGCACCCGGTGCGACTGAGGTGGTAGGGTCAAGCGGTAAACCTCCTCGCCTACCCTGCTGAAGATCGAAAGGGTCCATAGAACTTCGGAGATAACATGCCGCCTCGGCCACATCTCCGAAACCTCATCGGGTTGAGACCGTATAAGAACGTGTTCGTCACCCTCGAAATCAAGAGGTTTCCCTTTTTAGGTTAGAACTGAAACTCAAAACTCCTGCTGCCACAAGGGTAGGGTTGACCAACTCAAGAGTGATCGGCCACACCCTCTTATGCCTGAGTTTAACATGTGCTGCCCAGGGTTTCCTTTTCGCCGACCAAGGAAAACCCATTCCGACGTTTGCCTAAAATAGTCAACCGGGGTATGATTTGTGAATCATACCCAGATCAACGTCGTAAGGCCTCTACGCTGCCACCAAGAGATTCCAACCGAAACTCTCGCCTCGAGGTCAAATCACACCGTCGGCGTAAGTGTGATTATCGAGTCTCCTCCCAAAGTTATCTCCAGACGTGAGGGTCAAGTCTACGGCTTACCCGGAACCTCTAGGTCTGGGACATGATTCGTGGAAGGGTTGAATGATTGGTTCCTATGTCTATAGATATGGCAGCTCGTAGTAGACATAATTCGTACCCCGAATAATTCTTAGAGTTTCTGGGTCACACTCCTTGACCGCAATGCAGCTACTCTCCTCCCCAGCCCTCCTGCTCCCTGAGCCTGGCGGGGACTACTAAGTCGGGTGGTCGTAACATGTCGAAATGTACACCACCACATGCTGCTCTCTAAGCTCCGCTTCCACGTCTGCCACCCTGCAGATTCATCTGTCCTTAGCACTTCCTCCTCCTGAAACATTTTACACGCCCGAGTCTCTGAGACTGGCGCTAGTTTCCTGCCTTTCACTGCTAACGTTCACAACCACAAAGGTTCTCTCTAGCATCCTAGCATAGGTAGAAATGCATAGAGGAAAGGTAATGGTTCGAATTTCCTTTAGACACACTTCGCTCAGAAGTTCGAGTCTAAGGAACTGATCACAACGTAACCAACGAGTAATAAGATTGATTGGTAAGCCACGATGAGTGCTCTGCTTCCGACATGTCGTACTGTCGAAGCAGTATTAGCTCCAGAAAACTCACAACCACCTCCTCAAGCCAGTCCTCAGCCGCCTACGAGTCAGGCTCATCTCGAAACTTGAGGGATATCTGGTGAAAAAACATATGTAAGGCACTAAGCCTGTGATTCTCTGCTACCGGTACCGCCGGTAGTGTCTACTGACCAACAGGTAGTGACATAGCTGGCGCACTACCCGTAGGTACTATCCCAGGTATCGGTTCGCGTACCGAAGCCTCATTACTATAAGAACCAACCTCATGGTCACTCACTGGAAACAACAGAAGCTAAGATCATCATCCGCTCTACTAGTATCCAAGCTAGGCGTAGAACTCTAGCAACCGCCTCCATCCAGTCCACTGCTGCCTGGGAAATCTGTCTCGCCTCGTATCCTCAGAGGCCTCTACTGCTGGAACTCGTGCATCGCGCTCTGCTAGCGTGCACTGTCAGCTAGTGGAATCCTCTGCCTAACGGGTGGTGGTGCTGCTGGTACACCACCCGAAGGTGCCAACACTGAAAAAGGGCCCTGCACCGGAGTCTCGCTGCTCGGTGGGCCATCATCGAGAACTCTCTCGGAACTCCAGCTAACTATCTGCATGGTGACATCCTGAACAGTTGTGTCATGGTCAACGATTTATACCTGGTGAGCTGACCTGGTTTGAGCTGACTTTAAACCTTTTGGGAAACACACACGCAATCAGTGTTTTCGTGCATTAAGTTGGAAATCAGAAGTCAGGGTCCTGGTGTACGGATACGTCGGCCGCCGCACCAACACTGGACTCCCTGGACTGATAACCACACTCAATATACTAAACACTATTGCTTCACATAGAAAAAAAGACCAGAGTCTGCGGTAGAACCGAACTCCTCTGATACCAATTTGTCACGACCCGTCCTCGGGGCCCGTGCCGTGACTACCCCAAGCCCGCCTTCCATAGGCCAGGGGCTGGCGACTAGCACCAAGGCGTAAAATCCCAGTAAATAGGGAAGGCATTTCCTTTATAAGTAACAACCACACAGAGTCAGCAAGCGGAAAGTAAAGTGCAGAAAAGTAAAGGGGGCCGGAAATACAAGCCCAACTGTAAAGTACAACTGAAAAGTAAAGTACAGCGACTGAAGAAAAGACGGCGGCCTCGTGTCGTCCACTGGCAATCCCACCTGAAGGGTGGGTACAGATAGCCTCCAGGCCCCTCGGGTCCCACGTCCGCTCCGAGCACGTCCCGCCCAGTGGTCCACCTCCAGGTACCGTCCTGCTCCACGCCCCAACCGTGATCAGCGCTGTCCGTCGTCTGCAACCAACACAACAAGGTGCGGGCATAGCCCGTGCAGGGGTGAGTACAAGCTACTCAGTAAGGACCCCGAGACCCCCGAAGGTCTCCCGAAATCCACAAAGGATATAGCACAAAAGAAAGACGCAATCACGAAGTAACATCAGACTCGACATAGGTATATGCCCATACATATACCTAAGTCCCCAATTCTAGCTCTGCTCACGAGCTCAAGAACAACTCAATCCACAAAGGAAAGCAAGACTCAAATCCACAAGGAGAGTAAACAGTAAATCCACATAGGATAGTTCAACACAATCCACAAAGGAGAGTAAACAGTAAAATCCACATAGGATAGTTCAACACAATCCACAAAGGAGAGTAAACAGTAAAATCCACATAGGATAGTTCAACACAATCCACAAAGGAGAGTAACATACGATTCAGCTCAACCAGGATTTTCATTATCGAAACCGTAAATGTTGAAGAGCCCCATCTCTGAAGTGTACAGTGGTCCTGTCACGACTCCGAGGTACTGCTCACTAACCTAAGACTGCTGAAGTACTCCTCCTGTCGAGTACCGCGGGTCTGCTGCCAACTACCGGGCGCTCCGTCCGCTGAGGGTCTGCTGCCAAATACCGGGCGCTCACCCAGATAGCCTACTGAGGTACTCCTCCTGTCGAGTACCGCGGGTTTGCCGCCAACTACCAGGCGCTCCGTCCGCCGTGGGTCTGCTGCCAACTACTGGGCACTCCGTCCACTGGGCTAGTCGACTCACTCCAAGTCGAGTCGGTCAAGCAGTCGTCAGGTCTCAGTCATCTACACGGTCTCCGTACTCCGCACGCACGTCTCCACCGTCGCGGGTCTGTCGCTACAACCAAGCGCACACACTCCGTAGAGTATCGCGGGTCTGCCGCTACAACCAAGCGCTCCACCACCAAGGGTCTGCTGCTGCATCCAAGCGCACCACCACTGTCAAGTACCACGGGTCCGCCGCTACACCCAAGCGCTCCACCGCTCAAGGTAAAAAGAAGATTCAGCTCACACAGGTTCGGTAGCACTGTTCCACGTAGGATCGCTGAGTGCAGTAGTCGACGCAGTCCACTGAGGATCTCTGCACAGTCGTCGCCGCAGTCCACGAAGGATCTCTGCTCTGCCGTCGTCGCAGTCCACGGAGGATCTCTGCCCTGTCGTCGTCGCAGTCCACGGAGGATCTCTGCTCTGTCGTCGTCACAGTCCACGGAGGATCTCTGCTCTGTCGTCGAAGTCACAGCCAGCACTCGGGTTCCCGCACATAGCGAGCTCGTTAGGAGGGTCCGCTCCACGAGCCGAGAGGCTGATACATCAACTGACACGTAGTCCGAAGTTGATGTATCCAAAAGTTCCGTATCGACAACAGGATCTCAACGCAACAGACGGCGCGTCAATCGGACGCCCGGTCTGAGAGTTATTGGCATTTTCGTCCCAGGGGCCCGGTTGGTTTTTAGGGCAAAACCAACCCGACCGTACTCCGCCTGTGTCCGATCCTCGGGCGGAGTATGCCAAAAGTTCCGTCTCACTTAGAGGAAACTACCACAGCTGACGGTACGTCGATCGGACGTCCGTAGCTCAAGTTATGAGCGTTTCCGCTCCGAGGGCCCGGTTGGTTTCGTGTACGAACCAACCCGGCCGAACCCAAAGTCTTCCGAAACCTTGAGTGTAATATACCGAAACGACCGTCTCGATCCAAGGATCGCGTAGCCGCTGACGGTTCGTCAATCAGAGGTCCCAGGCCCAAGATATGGGCGAAAGACCGAAGAGGGCCCGAAACGGGGGTTCTGGGCTCGGGGCGACCCGGCCCGAACCCCCCCCCCCTGGGTCGGCCGAACCGGGTCGGCCCGACCCGGCCCGAACCGGCTAGGCCGGGTCCGGTCCGGCCTGGGCGCGGCCCGGCCAACCGGACCGGCCGGCTCGGCTTCGGCCGAGCGGCCGAAGGAGGGCGCCGCGGGCTTGACCCGCGGCTCAAACGAAACGCGGCCCCGCGGGGGGCCGCCTGTCACGCTGACGCGGCCGGGCCGCCGCGTCCGTTCCCGGTTCCGCGCGGCCGCGGAACCGGCCGCCGCCGCCGCCGCGGCTTCAGCCGCGGCGGACTTCCTCCACGGCGGCGCGCCGGGCGCCGCCGCCTCCGGTCGCCGGCGCCGCCGCCGCCTTCCGCGGGCCGCCGGAGATGATCCGGTGGCCTGATTCCTTTCCCGTCTGCGCCGTTTCTCCTCCCGGGGGCCGACCTTCACTGCGGGATCAACAGATCGCCCCTGCCGCGCGGTTCGTCGTCGTCCGCCATGTCCGCACAACAAAAGAGATCGGCGGAGGGTTGTCGGGTCTTGTTCGTTAGACCCGCACCCTCCGCGTTAGTCATAATCCACGGGAGGAATAATCAACAACAATTTTAAATAAATTAAAATTGTCGGAGATCATGTTCTTCACTTTTAAAGAATAAACACGGGGGAAAAAGGTAAAATAATCCAACATCCCTTACCTCGCAGCTGTCGTTGCCGAACGAGGGATCGTCGCGGGATTGCTCGTCGCGGAAGAAGGGGGGATCGTCGCGTCGTCGCGGTAGAAGGGGGGATCGTCGCGTCGTCGCGGTATCCGGCGTCGCGTCGCCAATCTCCGGATCAAGAACAAACGGATTTAATTAATTTAAATCCGTTGTTATTGAAATTTAAAAAGGGAGAATTAACGATCCGATTCTTACCTTAGTTGCCGAACGAGGATCGGCTGCGGAAGAAGAGGCGTCGCCGAAGAACGTCGCGGGTAAAGCTCGTCGACGTCGCAGATCTCGGTGTGCGTCGTCGAATTTCGGTCGCCGGCGTTCTTCGCGTTCTTCGCGTTCTTCGCGTTCTTCGCGGGGAGATGAAGAAACAAGATCCTCTCAAATCCTTTCAAAGGATTTTTAGGTTGGTCTTATTTTATAAACATGCCAACACACGAAACCGGTTAAGAAACGATCCATCAATTCGAAAGAAACGACCCATTTAATTCACGAAAGAAACAGCCCATTTAATTCACGAAATAAACCGCCCAATTAAACGATCCATCTTTCTTTTGTGCTATATCCTTTGTGGATTTAGGGAGACCTTCGGGGGTCTCGGGGTCCTTACTGAGTAGCTTATACTCACCCCTGCACGGGCTATGCCCGCACCTTGTTGTGTTGGTTGCAGACGACGGACAGCGCTGATCACGGTTGGGGCGTGGAGCAGGACGGTACCTGGAGGTGGACCACTGGGCGGGACGTGCTCGGAGCGGACACGGGACCCGAGGAGCCTGGAGGCTATCTGTACCCACCCTTCAGGTGGGATTGCCAGTGGACGACACGAGGCCGCCGTCTTTTTTTCAGTTGCTGTTCTTTACTTTTCCTGTTGTACTTTACAGTTGGGCTTGTATTCCGGCCCCCTTTACCTTTCTGCACTTTACTTTCCGCTTGCTGACTCTGTGTGGTTGTTACTTATAAAGGCAATGCCTTCCCTGTTTACTGGGATTTTACGCCTTGGTGCTAGTCGCCGGCCCCTGGCCTATGGAAGGCGGGCTTGGGGTAGTCACGGCACGGGCCCCGAGGACGGGTCGTGACAAATGCATTCCTCTGGTATAGAATGATAGATTTAATTCATGAATCAATGATCCTTATCACTAAATATATTCATTATGTAAGTCATATATTGTTACATCCCATCTATTTATGGAATAATACATCTTCATATAAATTAATATTTTTTAATTTAACATTAATTTAAATGGGACATTATTCATGAAATAATACTCAACAAACAACAATGTGTTTCCCCAAAATATTACGTTGCACACAAAATTGATTTAAACAAAAAAATAGCACAATAATACTATTATAATTTTAAATGTAAGTTAACGCCTAGCTGTTGAATTTGCATGAACAAACAAAAAAAACAAAAATATGATAAGACATGTTTTTATATGTGTTTACTATTATCTAATGAATTTTAGAGGCTTAAAATGAGAATGCATTCAATTTTAATCATAAAATACAATAGTACTTTTAAAAGGTTGGTTTACCACCTACTAATGGAATACCATTTTTAAGAATAGTATAGGTCACTTTTAGATGATATATTTTTAAAACAAAATTTCTTTTATATGAGAAGGATATCAAAATTTACATTGGATAAATGTTTTGTAATTTTTTGATAAAGTCAATTTTTAATGAATTTAGAAAAATAGAGCATTTTAATTCAAAACAAAATTTTCATATAATTTACTTATATAGTAAGATTAACTTTTTAATTGGTTTTAATGTATAATTTGATTATGTTTTCACCATTTAATCTGTTTATTCTCATTGAATTTTACTTCAAAATTAAAATTTACATAAACACATGTCAATATTTTATTTGTTTCTATTTCTTAAAAACCCACTTTCTGTTTTTGAAAATCGGAATTAATTTCTATTTAACTAATAATTATTCTATATTTTGAATTTGGAAAAATGGATTATATATTTGGAATTATAAGGTCTAAATTATATAAATATTTACTTTTTTGGCATTATTCATAATAAATTTGATAATTTTTTTACAACAATTAAAAGTAAATTGGGTAAATAAGGGTAATAACCAATTTTATAAGGATAATAAAATCACCCTAAAAGCTGAAAAAATCATATCTTATTAATAAAGGTCATCCCATATAACATAAGGGTCGAAATTGATTCATTTAATGGACATTTTTCTATGAAATTGGTGTAATTATTATTAAAACAAACTAATGTGACAACATGTCACGCTCTTATCTTAAATAAGTATAATTATTTCAATGTAGAGACGAAATTAATGAAACATCGAAATTAAAAATTATCCAGAAAGGAAATGAAATTATCTACATAATGGGAATTTATTTGGAATTTTTAGAGATTAAATAATTCCCATAAATATTGATACAATAGTGATATTATAATTATTTTATTAGGAGAAATATAAAATAAATTATATTATAAATATTAAAATATACATTATATGACATAATTAATGTCATCCATTAATTTTAATGATGACTATTACATGATAGGATTTATTTAATGTTTTTTTTCAATAATCTAGTTATTATGAATTTGTGTAAAAGTGAAGTATGAATTGTGTCAAAATTGACATAATTTATATCTTAAATTATAAAAATATTTTCCAGATTTTTTAAAATTTATAAAAATCAAATACATTTCCAAATGGTTATGATAAGTCCAAATATGTCATAAATGGTACCTTTTTGTCATTTTACATGTTATTTTAAGTAAATTAACCCACAAAGTGTAAATAATAAAATATTATAGTAAGATTAAAAAGGGTAAAAAAAGATTAAAAAAACAATATATGGGTAATAAAATATAAAAAAAGTGTCTAATTTTAATTGGATGATTTTGAAACGACCAAGAAACATATTATATTGTAAATTAATGTGTTTCAGACCTTTAGAAACAAAAAAAATAATTAATAATAAAATAATATTTCAAGACATCCCTAAAGTTACCATTCTCCATCAAATAGAAGGAAACCAAATCTTCCCACTAACTCACACCTCTCCATCCCTTTGGAACATCCAAATTAAGCTCAAATAATAAAAAAAATACCTCCCTTACTCTAATAATCCATATCTTGGGAAGATGAAAATTCATGAAAGGCTTTTGGCTCAAATTAAAAGATGCTACCTGATTTACTGGTAATGTCTTCTCTCAAGTTCCTTTATGTTATTTTCTTTATTCACTTCCTATACTATAGTTATTCTATAAATACATAAAAATAATTATATTAAATATAATAGAATTTTATATGACCATTATTCGAACTACACTTCCACACACCTCCATCTAATGGATACAAACATACCATTTCTGTGTACGATGAACTATTGTCTCACTAAATGATGATTGTTAAATTTTCTCCAAACACATCTAATAGTGGACATTATTATGGTAATTTGTTTATTTATGATATTTATGATATTTTTATTTTATCTATGATTATTTTTTTTTTTGAAAAACCATTATTATTTCCCTAGCGTGAAAATATGATAATTTCATTTGAGGAAGTGTGGAATATCGCCCACTCGAAGTGATATGATTCATTCATGCCATACATGGAATGTATAAAGGATATAGTTAATGAAATTATTTATCATATATAACATATTTATTGTACTAGAATATTAATATACATATTTGTCATTTATTTTTCATTCCATTAATATGAAAATGAAATTGACGAAGAGTTTATGCGTTTGTACGATATACTGTCTCCCTTAACGTTGAATCCTATTTATAATTTCCAATGTTTTGGAATACTATAAATACACACACACATATATATATATACTATATATATATGATATTTAAATCAGGAATACTATTCTGGAGAAAATGGACTTTTGAACACATGAACAATTTTTAATTAAAACATGTTAATTTTTTACTCATGTACCGAACATCGACATAAAAAACCGATATGAAATTAATTAATTATGTAATTTTTATAACCTGGTAAGAAGTGATATAAAAGGAATAATAAAAATGAATAATATTCTAATGAAATTATAAATTTATCGATGTTTATTATTTATTAACATAATGATTTTACATAATGAGTCGGATTCATGTTAAAGAATTTCTAAAAACAATTTACAATCATTGGGTTTTATGCATACTCTGTTGATTATATTATTCTGAGAATATGTGTGGAATCTATATTAATTTATTTATTATGTAATTTCCACTTCCATTTGTGTGGATATACTTTTTTTACAAATAATATCCCCATTGATGAATTCCTATTTCATTTTTATGGTATATGTAAGGGATTTTATCTCAATTTATATTACATTGGGGCTTATTTGTTGTTATGAACCAATTCACTTTTATATGGTGTATTTTAGATCTTTTACATATTATTTAATTAATCTCATTATTCCCATGATATTATAAATTTTTTTAATGTTATTCGTTAATTATTTTTATTCATGTATTTTCTCATGTTGTAAGGGACTCTTTATCAAAAACATCGTTTTAAATGTTTTAATGGTTTATACTTAAAAATATTTATCATTAATATCCATGTTATGAAAATGGTTTTAATGATTTATTTATATCTACATGTGTGCTTTAAAGTGTAAATTCCATTTAAATGTTTCAAATTGGTAAGGGTATCATTGATTCCAAATTCTTATTTTTGAATGCTTTAAATCAATTGATTATATCAATATCCTAAAATGATATCTTGTGATTGGAATGAAAAAATTTTATTTTTCATTTATTATTGTTCACATGTTATGTTTTTGTTTTGGTTATTAGGAATTTATAATGCGTATGGGTGGATTTGTGATAAACCGATAGCGGGTGAGCCCAAGATATCTCTCTAATGCATTGGGTAAAATGACAGAGGTATACGATAAAATTTCTCATATGAGATTTAGGGAATATACTATGAGGGTTATTCCAAACGCAACCATGAAGGCTACTCACTATGTAGATGTGAAAGAAATAAGGTAAGTATCATATGGATGCCTCATGTTGTTGTTATGTTTTATGATTTTCATTGTGTTTTTATGTAAAATTAATGTTATATGATGTAAAATAAGTAGTTTATGTTTTATGGGTGAAAATATGATTTTTGTAAAAAAAATCATGGGATTAAAATATTCCTGAACTAAAAGTTTTTTTCATTACTTTATTTTTGTTAATGATCTTTTTATGTTCATCCCAATTTTTTTAATCTTTTTTATAGGGTATAAGGATGGTAAAGAGAATGGGAGAAGTCAAGAATTAATTTATCAATAAAAAGATGTCATGTTTTATTTTAAATAGTTTCATTTTGTGAATTAATGGATAATTAGTAGATTTGACTACATTTTAATGGTTGTGTTTTTATATAATAATTACGACCTAATTCTGTAAAATAATAATCATAAAAATATCGTCAATTTGAAATATTGAATTAACGTATGATTATGTAATGCATAAGGGCGGGGCCTTCTATTTGGTATCAAGGTCTGGTTTAGACAACATTATTGATTATTAGATTTGGATAACCACATGGTAATTAGCTATGTCTATTATTTCAGTTAAATCCATGTTTTAAAACATTTTCAGATCAATGATATTAAATTATAAATGGAAGGAGGAGGATCTCAAACAATATTCCTATATCTTCATGATGAATTGCATGGAATATTTATTGCAATGTCATGTTCATTTTATTGTGAAAATTTTTATAACATAAAACTCACTGGCAAGAACTTTTTTGAGATTTAAAAAACCTCCACTATAGATCCATACCATCGAGAATCTGGGTTGTATTTAATAAAATCCTATTTTCTCTACATTCTCAATTTTTTAAATAGATTAATATTTTCATCTAATTTTCAAATAGTTTACATTATCACAATATTTTGAAGAATATTATGATTCTGAAAATTTTATTGATGAAGGAGGCCCTTGAGAAACCTATTTATATTTTATTTTAAAATATAGTCTTCTAGCACATACTTATGGTATTTTAAAAGAACCATTTACTAAAATGCTTCAACTGAAACATGATCAGAATATTTTATAAATTCACGTTTTATCAGATGTTTTGAAATTTTATGTCATCCATAAATATTTTACCAAAATATATTTTTGTGATCACCCATATGACCCATGTTGTAGAAGTTGTATTTTTTATAAATGATGAAAATGATTTATATGGATCTCTAAATTAGTGTTTCAATACATGGACATTCTATCTACATGAACAGGTTGACCATAAAATTATATGGACACCAAGATAAATGTACAATATTCATTCTTTTAGAATAGTTATATTTTATCAAATTGAGGCGAAATAAAATTGATGTTAACATATACTTGACTTAATGAATTAATATGTTGATGTCATTATGATAAGGGATTTAAATGAGAGGTATAATACAACCATTGAAGTTAAAACATGTAAGGATTATTTTTGAGTTTTATTAAATTGGATAACCTGCAAGATGGTGATAACCCATCACATCTGGCAAGGAAATGGGAATCCAACCCACAACTGATGGGAGACAAGGGCACATCACCTTCCATAGGACCACAATATGCCATTATCTATTATATATTTTTCCTTTTAATGTAATTTACGAATTAATAATAAGTTGATTTGGTAGACATATAATTTATCGAATAGATAAACACGGTATTAGAAAATTATTTTTGATGATTACGTTTTAAATTTTATTTTGGAGGAACTAAGCTCTTTTGGGAACACTATATGCCAAAGGATAATATAATAATCTCAGATTTAATTTGACGAGTAATGGTTGAATTTTAATTTAAAAGAATTTATGTTTTTATAGAGGAAAATGGATATTTTGGGTTATTTGTGGAAATGATAAACCTAACATGGATAAAATGTGATTTGGATAATTACTTTCATTATGATAAAATAAGAGTGGTTGATGTTATTTGGAGATAAATGTTGTAATTTAACATGAAAAACTATTTGATCAAATCCTTATTATTGTTTTGTTTTAAAACAAATTGGGTTATTTTTAATAATTTCATGGACAATTGTATATTGAATGGTCTTTGTTGAACATTGGGTATTGTTTGCGGAATTTTGGAGATTAAGAGTGGTATTTCATATTATAATGGATTATTCTTTTTGGGGACTATTTGATCTTATCCTCACCATTTTGGATATGGTTGATGTTTCAAAAAAGGATGAATAGACAGTTAATTGATTATTTATTGTGTTATTTTATAGATGTTGATTCAATCACTTCTCATGTGACCAAGTCATCTTTAATAATCATTGTTTCGAGAAAAGAATAGTTTTTTATAGGGAGTTATTAAATGATGAAACTGTACTTGAAAGGTATATTTGTCTCCTTATTCTTTTAGTCAAACGAATAAATTAATTCCTCAAAATAATGAAAATACTATTAAATAAAAAAAATTCCATTGAATTTTCCTTCTGTGAAATCAAAGACTGTTTCACTAATCAAATGTTTTGGGTATTCTTATTGTTAACATTATCCTCATCATGTTTTCTGTCACTCTTCATCAGAAGCTGATGGTCAGTTTTTCTTCCATATCCATTATTCCTACATGGAATCCTATTATGTGTTATCTCATATGATAGTGTTACATCTCTTTATTTCTTTTAATGTTCCAGTTTTATTGATTTGTTAACGAGTTGGTATTTTTAATGATGTTTCTCAATTCAATTTCCAAATTTTAAGGACAAAATTTCCAAAATTGTGGAATGATGTATCATTCCTAGTATTTATGGAATAATACATCATCATATCTATTAATATATTTGAATTTAATAATACATTAAAGGGTACAATATGTATGATAGCGTACCCGATATACATCAAGGGGTTTCTTTGAAATCTTAATGTGCAAACAACATTGAGTTATACCGAAAAATAATATAATAATCATATTATAAATTTTCATGTTGGTTAATTCCTAGAATTTTTATTGGCATGAATGAAAATAACCAACAATAATATAATTAAATTTGTTTGTTAAATGTTTTTACATTTATCCAATGAATTTTAGAGGCTAAAAATGAGAATGAATTCAATTTTAAATGTAAAACAATCTAATATTTTTAACAGGTCGGTTTAAAACCTTTTTATGGAAAACAATTTTTAAAAATATTATTTTTCACTTTTATATGATATATTTAAAAAAAATATTATTCTTTAATAGAATAGGGAAATCAAAATATTCTTAGTATATTTTTTTGTAATCTTACATCAAATTCATTTTTAAGGAACAATGAAAAATACCACAGTTTAATTCAAAACTTCATTATGTTCAACTTTATTTATATAGGTATATTAATATTTTTAATTTGTTTTAAAGTGTAATGCGATTATGTTTTTATCATTTAATCCAATTTTGGTCGTTGAATGTAATTTTACATTTAAATTGTAAATAAAAAAATATTAATCTTTTGAAATATTTTACTTCTTAAAAATATTATTTCTAGTTTTGACACTGTGAATTAAGTTTAAAAAAATTATTGAGAAATATGTGTTTTCAATTAGGAAAAATGGATTCTATATATGTAATCCTAAGGTACTAATAATTTAAATAAGATGATTTTATTTTTTGACAATATGAATTGTCTCTTTGGTTATTTTTATTAACCATAGTTAATGATAAGTCAGATAAATTTGGGTAACAAACAATTTTATAGGGATAATAAAATTACACAATAGTGATATATAAATTATTTTATTAAGAGAAATATCAAATAATTGATATTATAAATATAAAAATAAATATGACGTGACATAATTTATGCAACACAGGAATTATCATGATTGCTACATCATTTTAGGATTAATTAAATGTATTTTTCAAATAATCAAGTAGTTATAAATTTCTGAAAAATTCAAGTATGAATAGTGTCAAAAATGACATAATTGTTAACATAAATTATAAAATAGTTTATTAAATGTTTTAAAATTCATAAAAATATATTACATAGCAAAATGGTTTTTATAAGTCTAAATATGTCATAAAGGGACCTTTTTGTGTCATTTATATGTCATGGTAATTAAATTAACCCATGACAAGTAAATAATAAAATATGATGGTAAGACAAAAAAGGGTACAGTAACGGTTAAACAAAAAATATAAGCATTAAAAATTAATCAAAACATGTATAAATTTAATTTATTTAGGGGGATACAGTCCCAAATAGTGTTATATTTTAAATAAATGGGTTTGGGACCTTTAGAAACTGAAAATCCATTTATAATAAAATAATATTTCTAGACATTCTTAATGTTACCCTCCCCCATCTTATAAAATGCCACATCCTTTTCCCACATTCACACATATCTCAAGCCCCTTGTTTTATATAAAATCATCTAAATTGATCTCCCAACATCCTTCCCTTCCACTATGAAGTATTAACATGGGATGAATTAAATTCAAGAAAGCCTTTTGTCACAAATCAAAAGAAGTTACATGATTTAAAGGTAATGTCTTCTCTTAGGTTTTTATCTATTATTTTCTTTCTTAAATACCTATGGTTTATTATAATATTTTTAAATAAAATAACTAGTATACTCAATATACTTGGATTTTTTATGAGAGGTGTTAGAACTAAACATAAAAACACCTCCTTCTAATGGATACAATATACTATTTCAGTATACGATGAACTACTACCATGACAAACGATGATTGTTCAATTTTCTCCTACCACCTCTCATGGTGGACATTATCATGAAAATGTATTTATATATGATACAGATTATATTTTTATTTTATATATTATTATTTACCTTATAATTATAATATTCCTTTATGTTTTCCATAATGTGTAAGTATGATAATTTATTTAAGGAAGTGTGGACTACTGGCCCCTCAAAGTGATATGACTCATTCATTCCATACATGGAATGAATAAAGGATGTAGTTAATGTAATTATGTAATATATATAACATATATATTATAATTTAATTATAATATTCCTATGCATCTTTTAGTATTCATTATTTTAATATGAAGATGAAATTAAAGTATTGATCATGCATACGTATGACATACCACCTCCATTAATAGTGAATTTCATTTCTTATCTCCAAATGTTATGGACTATTATAGACACACATATATATATACAAGAAATATATTATATTTAAATCATGAATAATATTCTTGTGAAAATGGACATTTGACCACATGGACAAATTGGAATTATAATAAGTTAATTTTTGACCCATGTACCAAACATCGAAAAAATTACTGATATGAAATTAAATAATTATATAATTTTTATAACATGGTAAAATGTTATAAGAAAGGAATAATAAAATTAAAAAAGGTTATCATGAAATTAGAAAACAACAAATGTTTAGTATTAAAGAACATAACTATTATACGTGACAAGTGAGACTTATGGTAAGGGAATTTCAAAACTCAATTCCCGCTCGTTGGGTTTTATGCATAATTCGTTCATATTATTATGAAAAGATTATGTTTGGAAGAAATATTTATTTATTAATTATTTTATTTACACCTATATTTGTTTGTATATACTTTTTATACACATAATATCACTATTTATAAATTCTTACATCATTTATAAAATCATTATAAGGGATTTCATCTCAATTTACATTCCTTTGAGACTTATTTGTTGTTATGCACTAATTCTCTTTTATATGGTGTATATATAGGAATTTTAAATATTATATCATTAATATAATTATAATCATGATAATATAATTTTTTATAATTTTTTTATCAAATTATTTTTATTTATGTATTTTCTCATGTGGCACTGGACTCTTTAACTAAAACTTCATTTTAAATGTTTTGATGGTTTATTCTTATAAATATTTCTCATTAATTACCTTGTTTAAAAATTGTTTTAATGATTTATTTATATGTAAATTAGTGTTTTAAATTTAAAATTATGTTCAAATGCTTCAAATTGGTATGTGACACTTTATTCAAAACTCATCTTTATTAATGTTTTTAAGGGATTGATTATATCGATATCTTGAAATGTTCTCTTATGATGGCTACATGTAAATATTATTTTTTTCATTATGATAGTTCATATATTATGATCATTGTATGGTTCTTGTTATTTTCATATGTATATGGTTTTTAATGTGATAAACTAAGGGTGGGTGAGCCTGAGAGAGTCCTCCAATGCATTGGATAAAGTGATTGAGGTAAACGATAATGTTTCTCTTAAGAGATTTAGGGAATATATTGTGAAGGTTTTTCAAACGTAACCCTGAAGGTTACTCTTTATTTAGCTATGAAAGATACACTGCATGTATGATATAGATGCCAAACGATATCTCTATTTTTTTCTATTTTTTTGAAGTTTTGTAGTAATCAAAGCATACATGATTTAAGCTAAGTAGTTTATGTTTTATGATCTATTGCAAATACAGCCTTTAGTAGATCATGAAACGTGCATTAATAGAACTAAAAAATGTGTTGTTAATCAAGGAGAAGATAAGTGGGATCCGCTTTATCAGTGCTAAAAAATGCCCCTTTTATCATCATTTTTAGAGCTGATAAAAGATAAAAAACATTAAAAAAATAAAAAAAATTATTTTTTCAATTCATAGAGGCTTCAACAGTGCCCCATGCCCCTTAAAAGTGCCCGACCACCACACACTGCACGCCCCAGCCACCAACCTCGTGTGCACCCTTTAACAACACCCCCAACACTATTTATTAGTGCTATATGTTATTGCACCCACCCGTGTGCGACGTTCCTTTCCATGGATTTGAACTCGGGACCTGTTTCCTGTGCTCCCTAAGCCTTTACCATAGCACCATATAGCTTTTCCCTCCATTTATTAATATATCTATTTATATATATATATAGATATATTTACTCATATATTAATATATATATATTAACATGTATATATAGAGTTATATTAATATATATATCCGTATAAATATATATATAGTTATATTAATATATATATATATATATATATATCCATATATTAATATATATATACATGTATATAACTATATATTAATACATATATATTTAGTTATATTAATATATATATAGTTATTTATATATATATAGTTATATAATTATATATATATATCCATATATGTATATATATTTAATTATATTTATATATAAATATATTTATTCATATATTAATATTTATTTATAAGATCATTTTTGAAATCATTTTTAAAATATTCCTTTTATGTGTGGATAAATAAATAAATTCACATATAGAACACACACACCCACATATATATTAGATGTATATCTGTATGTATAATTATACATATTTATATATATTTACAAATATTATATATTAATATGTATATACATATGTTTAGAATATATAGATAACCTATATCAAATTTTCAATACAGATGCACACAAATATATATATATATACACATACACATTATATGGGTAAAAAATGGAGAAACCCTCAAAACACGAAAAAACTATCAAAAAGTCAAATAAACCCAAAACTCACTGTAAGAGAGAAAAATTATGATCTGATAGCCCATTATAGCTTTGTAACCAGT
Organism: Viscum album; assembly: GCA_963277665.1. Classification (NCBI taxonomy): domain Eukaryota; kingdom Viridiplantae; phylum Streptophyta; class Magnoliopsida; order Santalales; family Viscaceae; genus Viscum; species Viscum album. The sequence goes on from OY728144.1 coordinate 213,622,253, forward strand.
CGGATCAAAGATCATCAAACGAGCATTGATATAATAGGTGGTGGAGGTCGAATGAAAAAACATATCATTATTTGAGAGCATTAGAGAAATTAGCTGACAGGACACAAGTACTAGAAATGGGGGCATGAAAGCATAACAAACCACATTGTCACTGAAAAGAGCATAACATCTACTTCAGGTGTCCGTATGAGCTCTGTGACTATTCAATCTTAATCTCCATGATCATTCTTTGATATAACATGTGGCTGAGGCCGAGCAGACATACACATTGGGAGTTATGATCATTTTAAAAGAATTTTATAGGGCACCGGACATGGAAGCATATTTTTGGAGGCCTTATTGTGGTTTTTTGGGTTTTCGGGATCTCAGACATGACTCGAACTATGTTTGAGTTTACCTGCTATGTAGATGTCTTCGCTGCATTCTATTTGATATGTGCTAGATCCCAAATGGACACCCGAAGTAAAATTTATGGCCGTTTGAAGTTTGTGTTTTTTTGGAGTGGTATAACTATTATATCTTCTATTTCTTTGGTCTTATCACTATTTCAATTAGACAGGTTACTCCCTCATCTTACACGATTCAATTTCAGTAGTCGTGGTTCTCAAATGGACACCCAGATCAGACGTTATGTTGTTTTGGTGAGTTGCACATTTCTTAGGGTTTTAGGCTCTAGGAGGGTTGCTAAATTTCAAATGATAATTATTTCTGCTCCAGCTGTCCGTTTTTTCTCTACCATATATCAAATCTAAACTTTTGAAAAGGTACACACTCTAGTGACTACTGGAACCCCTTCTCACATTCTTCAAGTCCCCATAAGGCCCAAAATCCCTCCGGAAGGTCATAAGTTTGGTTCTGGGGGTCCGTTTTCAAATAACATTTTCTCCAGGTGTCTGTTTTGCCTCAACCACATATCAAATTGATATTACAACGAGATGTACACTGGTTACCATTGTAACACCTTCTCATATTCATCAATGCATGAAAAGGTCCTTAATCCTTCCAAACGACCATAATTTCTTCTCTGGGTGTCTGTTTTGCATCTACCACCTAACAAATTGATATAATACATATTTAAAACATATTTATTATATTTATATAAATATAATTATATTTTTATATAAATATATTATTTTATATGGAATAATTTTTTTTAAATATAAACTTTATCAGGACTAAGAAAAAGCACTGATAAATCCCCATATTTATCAGCACTACAAAAAAAGCACTGATCAAAGAGGCCCCTTTAACAGCGCTAAAAAAGTGCTGATAATGTGTGTCGCTGTGGAAACCAAATTTAGTGGTCGTGGTGGGTGAAAGATATGATTTTGTGAAAAAAAATTCACGAGATTTAAATATTTACAGAATAACTGGTTTATTCCTTATTATATATTCCATACCAATATTTTTATGCTCAACCCATGTTTTTGAATATTTTATATAGGTTATTATGATTGTTAAGATAATGGAAGATGTCAAGAAGATTTTTATCAACAAAAAGAAGTCATGTTTTATTTTAAAAAGTTCCATTTTGTTAAAAAATGGATAGTAAGGTTATTTTATAACTTTTTAATTTTTGTGTTGTTATGTAATAGTTATGGCCTAATTCTCTACAACTCTAAACATGAAAAGATCCTCAATGTGAATCATTGACTAAAATCAATATTATGTAATGTTAATGGTTGGGGCCTTATATATAAATTAAAAAATATTTCCCAATATAAATAAATCACTTTCAATGTGTAAACCTGAATGTATAAATGATATATGGTTTTAGAAAAAAACATATACATGGTAAATAATATGGATATTAGGTAAAATTTAATTTCCATGGGAAAGTGAATAATTCATGGAAATGTAAATGACTATAAAAATAAAGCAATGAAGTTAATGTTAATACTTTACCTTGACAAAATATTCCTAAATCATTTATTAGAAGAATAATCTAGGTACAAATTAATATCATAACTAGATTAAGAATTATGGGTTTTTGTAATTGATTAATAGAAATACTATAAAAATATATTTACAAATTTAATAAGGAAAATATCCTCTTTATTTTGAAAATACATTTTTATAACATTAAATTCAAAATAAATTATTAATAATTAAATTCGGAAATAATATTTGAAATACCTAATGTATGATACAAGAAATATTATTTTCCATGAATGCTGAAAGTTTTGTTCATGTATAACACATAAAAACAAAAATTACATTTACATTTTTAGTAAAATACAAAGAGATTTTTTTCTTAAAAATTCCATGAATATCATTCTCAATTATTTTAGAAAATTTAAAATGGTAAATAATTATCTAATAAAAAATTCAAAAGGGTTAGAAACATTTTTTAATTTATTCTTAGAAAATAGTGTTTTGAAAGAAGACGGATTTCTAACCAAATAGAGATATGCCATTGGATTTTTATTAAAATATTTTTTTCAATTATTTTAAGTACTATATAGTCATAATATGGTAGTATAATTTGAATATATCCCAAATAACCATATTACATGAATGTGATATGGGATTATAAGAGGACAACCACATTATTTCCTTCGATATAAATTCAAAAATAAATAATATCGATGCGAATGTGATTGTAGAATAAAATCTTACAATGATGAATAAAAAATTATTAAATGAATAGATTATGTGTAACAATAATAAATAATAATAATAAATGGGAAAATAAAACATTATATAATTAAATTTTATCACACTCATAATCATATTATATCAATGATGGGGAATATGTAATATACCCAAATTATATGTATTTCAGTTATGAAATACTTTACGACCAAGTAAATTTGTATTCAAATACTGTATGATGAAATATTTGAAATTGTATCATAAAATAACAAGAAAAATTAATTAAAAATTATTGTAAAAACCAAGATTTTCCATGTAGTTTTTTATTTATATGGAATTTTACGAGTCCAAGAAATTTTATGAAATGTGAATTTGAGGTGATGTGTGCCTGGATTTAATTTCGGATCATTTTTAAGGTACCTTTAGTAAATACGTAACTTGCTTTTTATAACTTCAGAAACGGTTCTCGGAATAAAAATCTGAGGGGACTGTTGAATCTATAGCACCAAGATTCACTTAAGGGAGACTTTACATTTACCGCAGTAGGTACTGAGAAGAAGTTATATTTTGTGTCTTTTACAAGGAATGGAATAAAATTATTTTATTGTTTTATTTTCATTATTTTCCACTAACAGACAAGCGGAGTGTGGGACCCGCAGTGAGGCAGTCCAATGAATGGCGTGACTTTCCAAATCCTAAGTAATGATGTTGTTGGGGAATTAGGTAGGTTCCTAATTGATTACCCCCCCAGTAATTCCCCTTGTCGTTACATACCCTCCCCCTCTCCTATAAATATAGAGCTTGGGGAGGGGTATCAGGAAAGCATCGCCAAGCAATGAAGTTATGTAGGAGTGCCACAACACTGAACACATAGTGGACAGAGCTGATCCCAGTGGGAGGTGATGTTCAACACTTAAGACCCGAACAAGAGTTTAACGTTCGAGTAGCCGAATGGGAGGCTTTATGTGGGGACAGTGAGCAACGAGACTCCCCCAACCGCTAGTGCTCTCCAACATTATGAGGTAGGGGGTTGTGATGATTGATTTTGGTTTTACATGCAATTCTTTATAAAATTATAAGAACAAATAAACTAATGAACAAGTTGATCTATTCATCAAAATCTTTATGTGGAAGGATGTGTTTCATTTTTTTGCGATCATATTTTGAATCAGGGAATGAAATCTAGTTGAACATTTCCCTAAAACTCCCTAATTATTTTCTCTAACGCGGAGGGTGTGGGAAGACACAAACAAGACCCAAGTCTCTCTGATTTTGCATTGATTATGATCACCCAATATTTAAGGCGGCGAAAATCCAGATCCGGGCCTACCACATCGAAGGAAGTGAACCCCATAGCCTATAGGCACAAACAACTAAGGAAACAAGACTTGGTGTGCAACCAGTCGCCCAACGAACAACGTGCTTCCAGCACCGGCAGTGGTGCCCAACGGAATGCGGAAGCCCCGACCGTGTTTCTAGCAGAGCAGAGGAGGGGCACGCCCATGCAGAAACCAGACCCCGAATTGCATTTTCTGTGGTTGGATTAGAGGTCATCGGTTCGACGTGTTGCCGGTGGAGGGGGCGTGCGCCAGTGGTGCACTATACGGTAAGGCCACGACCCATCGACCGCGGTGTGGAGGACCCGCGATGCCACGTGGAACTGGGTTGGATCAACCCATGCAGGTTTACCCACTAACGTGGCTCCATGCCACATCAGCCCAACCTGGACATGTGTTTTCATGGTTTCTCTGGTGGCCCGTGTCACCAGGTTGGGGGAACCGCCTGGTCGGCCCGAATGACCAACCCACCGCCTTGTAGGCCAACCCGCGGACTAGCGGGCCGACCCAGGGCCAGACTCGGGGCCCATCCGGGTTCGACCAGGCCCAACTATATGGGTTGACTCTGGTCTGATCAGATCAGAGTCAGGTTGGGTTGACCCTAGTCGATCTGGGTCAGCCCATGTTGAACCAGGATGGACCGGTCCGACCGAGGTGGACCGAACCCGGACCCAGTACCGTCTTGTTACACAAAATGGGCACAATCATCTAAACTAAATGTCCCAACGATGAACCATCTACGATTTCGAGATCCTTAGGACAAGGCAGTCCATTTTTGAGACACTCCACCTGATTTTGGGAGAATGTTGGGGTACAGCCGGGATAGATCGAATACGAATCCAACCAGGTCCTCGGCACTAAAACAACCATATCTCGCAAACCATTAATCTGATTGACGAGATGATTTTTTCTTTGGGACTCACTTGAGGAGAAATATCATTTTTCATAATTTATGGTGACATCCATGGATAGAATGATTTGGAGAGTGGCTTGAGGAGTGGTTCTCCCAAGAAGACTATGTATGGATCCCTGTGGTTGACTGAGACCTGAAGACGATTGACGATTGGCCCAGTGGGAAGCGAATTTGTGTGACAGAATAGGCCCAAAGTGGGGAGCATCTCTATGTGACCTGGCAGACCCATGATACTCGATAGGAAGAGTAACTCAGTTCGACAACGTGGGAAGCGGCTATGTGTGACCTGGTATGCCAACTGTGGGAAGCGACTCTGTGTCACCCGACATGCCCACGATACCGATTTGGGATGGGTACCAAATCAGTTCAAGGTTAGTGGGAAGTAGCTTTGTGTGACCCGGAAGACATGCTGTAATCGATATAGGAGGAGTTCTCCATCATCCAAGGGTTTTATGGTGTAATAACCTTTCAATTATTGACCTAAATATATACATGGTGTGATGTGACTTGGGTTGTGTACTTTTTATTAATTCTTTTTGTTTTTCCATTATTGAACTCTGGGAGACCTATAGGGCTCTTGGGTACCATATTGAGTATCAATATATTCACCCCTACACGTGCTTCACCCACACCTTGTTGTGCCTAGTGCCGACAATGTACATCACTAATTGAGGCTAAGGGGGCTAGGATGGTGTAGTGCTTAGTGATGGACCATTTTTGTGTGAAGTTACGTTGGGAGTACAGATCGAGTGCTATACCTACCCTATAGGTATGATCTTTGGTGGACGATCCTAGAAATGCCTTTCACTTTTTAGTTGTTTTTTAACTATTTTAGTTATTCTTTTACTATTTCTAGTTGGGCTTGTATTTTGGAACCCTTTACTTTTAGCACTCTTTTCTACAGTAGTTTACATCACAATTAAATTTTTTTGTGTTATATTCTGTGTGGTTGCCTCTTGTTGCATTCTAATCTCTGAGTTTTTACCGGTTTAAAGGTAATGCCTTCCGATTTTTAGGGATACACCTTTTCTGGTACTAGTTACCAGTTCCTGGCCTATGGATGGCTTTCTTGGGGTAGTCACGACACATGTCTATGTGGATGGGTCGTGACAAAGTGGTATCAGTGGTGGTCATTTTTAACATAGAGATCAGGAGACTACGTTTTTCTGAGAGATATAATGTTAAGTTTTGCGAGTCCAAACATCCGGTTTAGGGAGTCCAGGGTTGGTGTGGTGGCTGATGTATCCATACAATGGAACCTGGATTCCTTCTTTTCATCTCAATGCACGAAAATACTGGTTTTGTTGTTGTTTTGTGACTTTAAATAAAAGTCATCTCACAAGGTATAACATTCTAACCATGGAACGTCTAGATTTATCTCAAGATGCCTCCATGATGATGACCAAACATGATCCAGATGAGTGAGGACACCCTCTCAGTGTTGATGTATTTATCGAGGGACCTGTCTTTGAGATGGCCCTACATGGTGGTGCCCCGGTGTTATCACGACCCAATTGTCAGCCCCTACTACTGGTGGTTCCGGGAGATGATTTTCATAGGCTCATCAGACTACATGATTTATAGAGGCAGTGAAATCCTATGTTCAGGGGTGAGACAGACCATCGAGTCGTTGAGGACTGGCTAGAGTCTATGAAGTGGGTCTACCGCTTATTGAGGACACCACCCGTTTGGGTAGAGATCTTGGCGGCGAGTCTTCTTCATGGATAATGTTATAGATATTAGATATTAACCTAATAGGTTCATGATGAGGTTACCCTAACATATTATGACATCAAGAGGCTTTTTGGGACGAGTTTTTCCATACAAAGTTGTTCTCTATGCGCATTCAGAAGCTGCTTCACCTTCAGTAGGGCACCATGATAGTGGCCAGGTACTCGGCAAGGTCCACAGATCATTCTCGCAACATTACAAATATGGTGTGAGACCCTTTTTCAAGGCTCGGGCCTTCGAGCAGTGGATCAGAAGGGAGATCAGGGCTTCAATGGTTCCCCTCTGCAACCCCACTCATGTTGGAGTTCTAGAGCCGACCCTTCTTGTGATGAACATTATGACAGAGCATGCGCCGACTGCTGGAGCTGCCAGCAGACCCGAGGAAGCAGATTCTTCTACACGAAGCAAGCATCAGGCCCGTGGGTCCATGTGGGCCAAGTCTATCAGAGGGAGACCCTAGTACTCCAGATTGGCAGTACGAGGATCCCAGTCCATAGGGAGTCACTAGGGAGACAAATAGTGCTTTATGTTTGGTGGACAGGGCCACAGAGCTTGTGATTTCCCTACCCACCATACGGATGACTAGAAGACGGTTGAGGGGCCTCCATGGTAAAGGAAGAGGTTTGAGAAAGGAGGTTCGCAAGGTGGAAGAATTGGCAGGGGAGATGTCCATGCAATAGGAAGAGGGTTGTGATTCGATGTGCTACCTCCACCACCTTTATGATGTCCATCCCGACCAAAGGGAACAGGTGGACATGGGTGAGATTAGTACCATGAAGCTGATTCCTATGACCACGAAACTCTATATATGATTAGAGTTATGATCTGTATCTACTCCACAATATCTACAGTTCTTATAGACACATGTGCCAGTCACTATTTTTTTCCACGAACCTCATTTGGAGAACGAAGATTCTGACGGACTCTTTGGCTTGATCCTTATGGCTAGAGACTCCAACAGGAAAAGATTAGATGATTAAACATTGATGTTGGTAGTGTGAAATTACTATAGGAGGTGAGAGCATCAATTATGATCTCCTAGTAGCTGCATCAAGGAATTATGATGTCGTCTTGGGTATGGACTAGTTATCCATTATCCTGGCTCAGATTGGCTATATTAGGGACTATGTTCGGTGCGTCGAAATGAATGGGAGTAGGCTTTCCTTAACCGGTGAGAAGGGAACCTTTGAATCACATGACAAACTTACACAGAGAATGGTGTAGTCGATCACTAATGAGTAATCTAGCCTTACCCTCGATGCAGTTGATGTTGAGAGTCTGAGCTATCATGTAGTGGTGGACCATTATGTAAATGTCTTCCATCACGATGTCCTAGGAATACCTCTATGCATAGAGGTAGACATTTTCATCGACCAATACCCTGGGACGACACCGATATCTACACCAGTATATCGGATAGATCTCACTGATCTTCATGATTTACGAGTATAGTTGGTGGACATACATGGAAAGGGGTTCACAAGACCCATTGGTTCTCTGTGGACTGACATGATTTTGTGCGCCAAGAAGGAAGACCAGAGTTTGAGACATTGTGTGGATCATCTAATCCTGATCTCGATGACCATTAATAACAAGTATCCACTTCGGATAATTGATGATCTTTTCGATTAGGTGAAGGGAGATCGTTGGTTTTCAAAGATAGACCTCAGATCAGGCTATCATCAGCTAAGGTTACCAGACGAGGATGTGCAGAAGATGGCCTTCAAATGTCAGTTTCGCACATATGAGTTATTGGCTATTAAATTTGGCATGACCAACACCCATAATCTATTCTTGGGACTCATGAATAGGATCTTAAATCCATACCATGATCACTTTTTTAGTAGTCTTCATCGACAACATCCTGATATACTTAGTGATAGAGGAGGAGCATGCTTATCATCTGTAGATAGTCCTGGATACACTCTGAGAGCACCAAATTTATGGAAAACTATCAAAGAACCAGTTCTGGATATGGGAGGTCCACTTTCTGGGACACATTATCTATGATGCTAGGGTTGTGGCGGATCCAGTTAAGATAGTGGTTTTTCTTGCTTGGGATCCACCCAGTAGTTTGATTGAGGTGAGACGTTTCATGGAGTTGTCCATATACTACCAGATATTTGTGCCTGATTTTACCAAAGTTTCAGAACCCTTGTATGATTTTACATAGAAGGGGAAGCCCTTGTATGGACAGAGAGATGCTAGTAGAGTTTCCATTTATAGAGATAGATACTGACGAGTTCTCACATATTGTGGCTACCATAAGAGGGCATGGGGAATGTAGTCTACTTCGATATATTAGGGACCAGACATGGGAGTGTCTGAATGAAGGATCAAGCAGAAATCACATATGGCTCGTGATAACTGAGAAAACATGACCATAAATATGCTACCCATGACCATGAGTAAGCAACAGTGGTGTTCACCCATAAGATATAGTGACATTACTTGATGGGAGAACATTTTACGTTCTTCTCTAGTCACAAGAGTATCAGGTATATCTTTTTTCATAATTACCTGAACATTAGACAATGAAGATGCCTATAGTTACTCTAGTACTATGACTTTTAGATAGTCTATACTTCTGTGATGGGGAACATAGTAGCAGGCGCACTAAGTATAAGGTCTGGCCTGAACATGCTGAGTGAGGTGACCGAACAATTAGCCATGTTGCAGATATCCTTCATGGATAGAGATGGTGCATCTTACCATTAGTCTATGACTGTCAATCCCCCGCTACTTTAGCGAGTCAGGGAGGCGCATCTTGGGGATGTTGACTATGTGGCTCGATGTGGTTAGATATCCTCGGGACAAGAAGCTGATGGATTTTCTGAAGGTGGGGAGCACTTTATCCTCTTCAGGGGACGTACCATGGTAACAATGGTGCTATGAGAGGTGGTGGTGGTGGAATTCCACACATCCCCTCTGGAAGTACATCCTGGTGCAACAAAGATATATCAGGACCACCAACATTAGAATTGGTGGGTAGGGATGAAGAAGGCTGTAGAGGAGTATTTTTTACGATGCCTCATTTGTCAGCAAGTGATGGCCAGACACTAGATTCCAGTGGTATTAGAATAGCCACTAGTGGTGTCAGAGTAGAAATGGGATGATATCTCCATGGACTTTGTGACAGGGGCTTCCACATACATCCAGCAGACATGATTCCATCTGGGTGATCATTGATGGACTCACCATGTCAGCCCACTTCATACATATCAGAGAGAAGGGATCTGTAGAGGGCCTGAGATGACTCTACGTAAAAGAGTTTTTGTACTCCATGGGGTGCCATCGATGTTATTCTCTGACCGTGACGCACATTTCACATCCTGGTTGTGGAAGGGATTGAAGGTGGCGTTCAAGAAATAGCTACCTTTTAGAATCTTCTTTCATCCTCAGACGTATGGTCAGAGAGAGTGGACCATAAAAACACTGGAGGAATTTCTTCATGCACGTGTCCTAGATTGTGTCCGCTGTTGAGAGGATCACATAGCCTTGGTGGATTTTGCATACAACAAAAATTAACACTCCACCATCAGCATGTCTCTAATCAAGGCCATGTACAGTCGACCATACAGATAACCTCTATACTAGACAGACCTAGGGGAGTCAGCACCTATGGGCCCAGAGTTTGTATGGGCTACCACTGAGAAGGTGCAGATCATCCCAGAGTAGATGAAGACTATGCAGAGCATATAGAAGTCTTATTCTGATAGGAGGCAGAGACCTATGGAGTTTGATTATGTGGACCATGAATTCATGTGAGTCTCTCCTCGATAGGGACTACAAATATTTGACAGAGGAGTCATGTAATCACCAAGGTTTATTGGACCTTTTCGAATACTTCAGAGGATAGGTGAGGTGGCATACCGCATGGCACTTCCCCAACAGTTGGAGATGGTTCATGACATCTTCCATGTATCCCTGCTGAGGGGATGTGTGCACGACCCGTCTCAGATCATTGACCATGGATATATGGACTTGGATGACATGGCGGAATTTACAGTGGTTTCAGTTGAGATTGAGGATTGATAGGAGTAAGTCCTTCGTTGGACGTCGATACCTCTGGTAATAATTCTTCGGAAGAAAGAGAACCTCCATGAGAACACTTGGTAGTGGGAGGCTTAGATTTGTGCTCAATACCCCCATTTGTTTCCCTAGTCTATGTTGTGTATTTCAGGGATAAAAAACCCCAAGGTGGGAAGAATGTAAAGACACAGATTTTCCATGTCAATTTTTTTCTTTATATGTAATTTTATGTGTCCGTAAACATTTACGTCACGTGAATCTGATTTCCGGTGTTCCCAAATTTAATTTCTGAACTTTTTCAACGTACGTTCAGTAAAAACATAACATGATTTTTCTGACTTTTGAATCGGTGCTCAGATTAAAAATCTGATGGAACCGTGGAATCTGTAGTGCCATGATTCCTTTATGGGAGACTTTACATCGACCGTAGTAGGTCCCAAGAGGATGTTATGTTTTGCGACTTCTAGAAGTAATGAAATAAAATTATTTTATTATTTTATTTTCATTATTTTCCCCCAATGAACATGCGGAGTATGGGACCCATAGTGGGTCAAGCCAATGAATGGATTTACTTTCCAAATCCTAAGTAATTAGGTCTCTAAGGAATTAGGAAGGTTCCTAATTTATGACCCCCCATTAAAATCCACATGTCGTTACTTACCCACACCCTCTCATATAAATATAGAGCATGGGTAGACAAATCAGATAGGATTCCCCATACATCAATGTGTTGTAGTAGTTTCGTAATGCTAAGACCTTAGAGGACGGAGCTGATCCCTGTAGGAGGTGACAAGCAACACTGATGCCCCGAACTGAAGTTTGAAATTCAAGGTGTGCATGGGGGATTATTGCGAGGGTGATGAACAATGATACCCCTCAACCATGAGTGCTCTCCAATGTTTTGAGGTAGGGGGTTGTGTTGATTGATTTTGGTTTTCCCACAATGCTTTATTAAATAATAAGAACCGATAAAATCATGAACAAGTTGACCAGTTCATCGATATCGTTGTGTATGATGGTGTGTTTTTTTAGATTGGGTTTGGAATCAAGGCATGATATCCAGTTGAACATTTCCCCGAAACTCCCCCAGTATTAGCTCTAACGTGGAGGGCGTAGGCCGACACAAACAAGGCCTGCGACCCTCCGTTTGTACATTGAATGTCCTCGTCCAATATTTACGGAGGTGCCAAGATGAATTAGGGCCTACCGCAATAAAGGATGTAAACCCAGGAGCCCACATTCACAGACGGAGAAGGAAATAGACCCTAGTGCGCGACCGGAAGCCCGACAAACCCCCTGTTACTGGCACCGACACACAACGACGTGACATCAGCACACATCAGCGCAGACCACATGTCAGGTAGAGAAGAGGAGGGGCGTGCCCCTGGTGGCTCGCATACGCGGTAGTAGGTCCACGACCTACATTGGCCGCTATGGGAGGAGAGTCCACCGTTTCGACCGTGGGATGGGGCACACTGAAACGGTGTGCCTGACGGCAAGGCTGCAACCCATCGGCCATGGCCCAGAGGACCCATGGCCCGGAGGAACTGTGGTTCCACTTTGGGTCAACCCCCATGCATTTTTCTACTGATGTGGATCAGCAGCACGTCAGCCCTACTCAGATGCAACATGCCCGGGTGTCTTTGTTGGCCCACGCTGCTAGGTAGATGGGACCATTGGGTCGGCCTGATGGACCGAGCCGCCGCGTAGAGGGCTGACCTGTGGACCAGTGGGCCAACCCGCGGCCCAGCCGCCTAACCCATGGCCTAACCAAGTCAGGTCGGGCCCCGCAGACCAACTGGACCCAGTTCAGGTTGGAACCGAGTCAGGGTGGGTAAACCCTGGTCTGTCCATGCCGAACAATGTCAGGCCGGCCAACTGAGGTTGACCGGACCCATACCCAGTACCATCTTGTTACACAAAACTTTCCCTAACTTCTAAATCGGACGTCCATTTGATGAACCATCTTCGGTTTCGGGATCCTTAAGACAATGTGTTCCTTTTTTGAGAGACTCCACCTGTGTTTTGGAGAAATTTGGGTCATGGACGGGTTAGATCGAATACAAATCCAAACAGGCCCTCGACACTAAAATGCATGTATCTTGCAAATCGTTCATCTGATTGAAGAATCGCTTGTGGCTTTGGGAATCTCATGAGGCGACAGATATTTTGGAATTCTATTTGGTGACTTCCATGGATATAAAGGGGCTTTGATTTTTTTGTGGAGAAGTTCTCCCAAGAAGACTACGAATGGAATCCTCAGTTGGTTGAGACCTAAATATTGCCTGATGATTGGGCCAGTGGGAAGAGGCTCTATGTGACCCAATAGGCCCATGATGGGGATCAGCTCTTTGTGAATAGGAAGACCCATGATACAGGACAGGAGGATTATCTCAGTTCGTCCTAGGTGGGAGGTGACTCAGTGTGACACGATATTCCCATGGTGGGAAGTGATTCTTTTTGACCCGACATGCCCACAAGTACCATTCTGAGAGGGGTACCAAAGTAGTTCAAGGTTAGTGGGAAGTGGATCTTTGTGACCCAAAAGGACCACTGTACTTTATAGAGGAGGAGTTCTCCAGTAACCCAGGAGTTCGTTGATGTGATAACACTTCTATCCTTGACCTAAAGTGATATCTAGTGTGAGATGACATGTGTTGTGTACTTTTGCATCTTTCTTTGTGGTTTTTTATTTATGGAACACTAAGAGAAATACGAGGGTCTTGGGGTCCCAACTGAGTATCACTATACTCACCTCTACCTGGGATTTGCCTGCACCATATTGTCTCTGGTATAGATGACGTATGACATTGATTGAGGATGAGGGAGCTAGGACAGGGCAGTGTTTGGAGATGGACCTTTTTGGAATGACATGATGCATGGAATATAGACCAGGAGCTATACCAACCCTTTATGTAAGACTGTGGTGGACGATCCAAGAGCTTCCTTTCACTTTTCATTTGTTTTGTACTTTTTTAGTTTTACTTGTACTTTTTTCAGTTGGGCTTGTATTCCAGCCTCCTTTACTTTCAGCACTCTTTACTACAAAAAATTACTTCAAAATTTCTTCTGTTGCATTATATTTAGTGTGGTTGCCTCTGTTTTAGGTATACTCTCTGAGTTTGTACAGGATTAAAGGCAATACCTTCCTATTTCAAGGATACCCCTTTCCGGTGCTAATCGCCAGCCCCTTACCTATGGAAGGCGGGCATGGGGTATTCACAACATGGGACCTGGGGGACAGGTCGTGACATTTATAATAACTATCAATGTGGATCTATATACAATATATAAATGATATTAAGAGCATACCATTAAAATATGCATCAATTAAAAGAAATTGAGTCGAAGCCACGTAAATAGAAATTACATTTTGTGCATATTTTAAAATCATGTATAGTGGATTCAAACATTATATTATCTTATTAAATAACCATATTAATATTCTTAATATCATATATAAAGATTTTATAGCACAATATCTCTGTTTTATTAAAAATATTTCATAATTTTTATTTTCATAGTTGCCAATTGCCTTGTTTTCTCATTTTCACTTTGTTAGGAATGTTCCATTTATTTTGATTATTATATTTTTTAATCATATATATAATATCAATCATCAATTAATTATAATATTTATACAAAAATTATAATTTTAATACATATAATTATAGATAGATATGAAAAATGAATTATGTTCCGATGGTTGGGATAATATTTCATATATATGCATTAGTAATGTCCCTATTTTTCAATAATAATTATGGAATGGTGGAATTTACTGTTTTAAAATTAAAAATGATAATAATATTTTAAGTACCTAATTGTTAATTAACATTACTTATATATTTCATCCATGTGGTGGAGTGGTGAAAAGTGTGTCAAATAACTTCGTGAAGGAGGAAGTCCACATGTACATGAAAGATGTTATCATTTTTTAGTGTATGAAAATAAAAATGATATATAATTGTTTAATAGTGATATGTTTTTCACTAATATCATAATTGTTTCATATATATCACATATATTCAATAAATATATCCTTATTACACCCCATATAATTTGTTAGTGAGTGAATAATCACATTGTTCCATAAGGCGGTAGCCTTCCGTACACTCGAGAAATGTAATTGTGTCACCTATGGAATAAAATGTAAAAAAGTATATATGATATAATTAATATATACATATAATAATATTATAAATATAAAATATTTTATTTAAATATATAATCATATCAAATGGTGAGAGTTGTTACTGAAAAAATGAATGACATCAATTCATGAGGTGATAGTCCGCCATTCACACGAATGATGATTTCAAAACCAATTTGACGGAAGTGGGGATGGTTATCTATCATTTCCTTAAGATTAACAAATTGTATTATATTATGATATTCAAGTTATTTTATCATCATTTTTGAATATGAATTTTATTGTGCATAGGAGTAAATAACATAAAAACTCTCATTGACGGTCGCTACCTCTTCTTATGGTATCCTCCTTAGGTTAGCAGCAAATTCCTTCATATGCTAGATTTATAACCACAAAAGGATTATAGGAAGAAAGGATATTATTTTCAAGTATTTTTAAGGTACATTTAAAATCAAAATCATGTTAATGAGGGATGTATAGAGGAGTGGGGATGTAATATTATAAATAATGGCCGTGGATCACTACTTAATTTTTTATGGAAAATGGATTAACCATAATTTTCACATTCCTAAATTGTCAGAATTGGACTATTATATATCCTTAGAAATAATATGGTACAAATATATGCATAAAAGTAATTTTATACCAATTTTATTCCATTATAATCTTTATATGGTTAGTCTTTCCCTGATAAATCCGTTTTTAATTTAAATGTGGCAATGTTTTTCCATATTCACTGATCATTTTGGTAAAAATATAATTTTACCATATCATAGAATATAATTTAATTTAATTAAAAATATAGAGTAAATTTTTCAAAATTAAATTATTCAAAGTTAAAAATTGAAATTTAAAATAAATCGTACAGAAGTGGAAAGAAAGTGGCTTTCCAAACTGAAAATGTTCAAACATAAACAAATATTTGATATCAAAATTCAATAAGAAAATTATTCAAATGAAACAAATTGGATTAATTGTTATAAAATTGATCTAATTATATTTTAATAAAAATATAAAATATAATATATACTTTAGTTTATTTAAATTAAAAGGTAGTTTTAAATGAATATTTGGATTTTGACTATTCATTGAAAAGCAAAACAATTTCAAAAAATCCAAAAATCACACCCTATGATAATTGTTTTATTGTAATATGAAAAAAAAGTACATTTTAAAATATAATATTGGTAAAATATTTTAAACTCAATTTTATATATCGACCAGAAAGACTAACTAAACCATTTTCTAGAAAACATATATTTTTTAAAAGAATTTTTTTTTAATTTAAATGGTTCTAATTTTATTTTTAATAGAAATATAACCTTAATATTTATAACAAAGTTAGTACAATTCATACCCAAGAAATTTAGTTACTGGGTATACTATATTACAGTTCATATCGACTCGTGTTTGCATGTTCCACAAGTCATTGAAGACGTTAAATTTATAGAAATATATTTCATGGGTAGTTTAAGATTTATTTTTTATATCAAATTAATTGTAAAATTCAATGTAATTATTTTTTAATTTCAGGGTGTTTAATTCTCCCCACCATAAGTAAATTTCATCCTCTCAATTTCAAATTGATCTTTTTGAATAGGGTATTGGTATGTGAAAATTCTTTTGATGGGAAACCACATCATAATATGTGTTAAAAACATCCTCCTAATAAGAGAAAAAATGGATGTAGAAAGGTATTATGGAATAAAAACTAACATTGTTTCTATTTAGGAAGAAATTGATAGAACATAAATATGTTATTATATAATAAATTCATAAATAATTATAGATATCAATCGGGGTAATTGATAACTAGAAAATGAATGATCAATGGAATGTTAAGGGCCTCAAAACAAAACAAAATATGTTTTTTAAATATCCTACCCAATTCTTCTCATTTAAATTTAATAATATAAGATTTTTTCAACATTAATTTATTATATTTAAGAAGATCTTTTACAATCTATAAATATAATGAATTATACTTACATGATATATTTATATTTCAATATCACAATTTCATGCTTTGGGTTTAATCAATCAATTTCCAATTCCTCAATTACACTAATAAATAAAAATAAAATTTTTATTTGTTTTCTATTAGAACAAAAATCTACTTTTAACTGAGAACATGATCCATAAAATATTTACAAGTCTTTCTATACATTAATTTTTGAAACCAAGGTCATAATTTTTTTAATATAAATTTAATTATTTTTAAAACCTAATCTGTCATAACTATTATTTAATAAAATAAATTTATTCTATAAACCTCAATAGTAACACCAGTAGTTTATCATTAATAATTTTTTCAAACAACATAATTAAAAATACTGAAATATAAACTAGGAAATATCATAATCTTGTGGTAGGTGATAGACCCATATCTTACTTCTATAATGATTTCAAACATCTTGGACATTTCGAATGTGATGAGTTGTCACCCAACATGTGGGTTGTCCTTTTTCTAATTTTTTTGGATAATTACTATAAAGTTACCAAAATATATGGTAAACATCCATTAAAAGTTATTAACCATTAAATAACATTTTAACTATGGTTTCTAAAGAACCTTATTATTATTATTTATAATTCAGTTAATATTATTTCATGATTTTAACAATGTAATTAATAACAATATTAAACCTAAAGGCTCTCAATAACACTAAATTTATGAATATAAATTTTAAAGGCATTTTTCCTCAAATATATTTTTATCTAAAATAATACAAAACCAATGTGTTGTATGAAAATAAATTTCTCTAAAAATATCCATAACCTTTGAAGAATCGCATCACATAAAACCAGAAAAGTTGTGTTTAATACATTTATTTTATGATCTACCTTAAACACATAAAACTTTTATGGAATCCAAAAAACATAATTTAATGTAGACATATGTTGTTCAAAAATTAAAAAAGATAATTTGATTTTTTTTGGATTAATATAAACAATATTCCATTTGAAAAATACTCCTACAATATGTTTATGGAATCCCAATAAATACTTTAAATTTTTTATTTCATTAGGGGCACTTCCATTGTGTAGTATTTAACCATTAAAATTTTCTATTGACCAGGATAATGCCCAAATTATCCACATTTATTAAATAACTATAAATGGATACCTAGGATGAGATTTATTTAAATCCATTATACTCTTCATTTTCATTTAGCAATTATTTTATATATTCCCATATTTTCCATACATAAATCTTTTTCCTATTCCACTCAGAAACTTTCTCAAGTGTCACATACCACACCCATCACATTATTGAAATCATTACATATTTCATCTATGGCCTCTATCAGTATATCTATTATAGAACACCATCCATCCAATCATTGGTGATTATGAGAGTTTTTTAGGGTACATGTTGTTAAAACATTTTCCATAAAACAGATTAGGAATAATCCCAATATCTATCACTCTAATCATCATCCCATTGGGTTTATCATATTCACCACCTATTCATTCATATTGAATTATAACATGATTACTTTAAGTTTTATCCATTTAGTAAAACCTAAAATCATAGTTTTATATACCATAATAAATGTGGTGAAATATAAAATTACTTTATAGGATTTTTAAATCATGAAAAACTATTTTCAATATATGTCACATTATGTTATCCCTAGGTTAGTAATTTTGATTATCTAATCAAATAATTCATAATGGATTATAATTAAATTTATAATTATCCTAATAATATTCCCTGAGTGAGTTAAGGAAGATACATATTCAGGCTTGTTGTCATGCCCTAATTTATGATCATGTCAATCCCAATACTCCCTTTTTGATGTTATTATACATAGTTCCATATGTGCCAGATCCAAATCCAAAAGTATTTTCGAAACATATATTTTGATTCTAGGAAAACCAAAATAACCTTATTCTTTTAAAAAAGTATATTCTTATATACAAATAATAAACGTATATCTTAGGATTATGATACCATATATATGTTTTCAAAAATTTATTTATAAATTATTAAACTAAACATCCTCTGATACCAGCTGAATGGATAATAAACTAATATCCATGATCTATTTTTTGATTTATTACATTGGACTGTGATATAAGGAATCTCATCCCTAAGGTAATAATTGTCAATATTATTATTAAACTAGATACACACATGAGTCTTTCACTACACTATAATATACAAATTACAACACATTTTTTAGAATAACATTATTTACTCTAGAATGTCCTTATATATAGTCATAGTACACTTCATATAATCATAGGGAATGTAATTAAAAAATGGGGAGATAAAATTCTCACTAAGGTTTACATATAGTTAATGCTACAATGCATCAACAATGAAAATAATTATTAAAAGGTAAATAACTAAACACACATTCAATTTAATTAATAAATTAGAAATAATAACAAGATATCTCATAAGTAATAAAGTAATGTAAATAAGTAAAACATATTACATTTAATAAATACAAAGATAATGAAATTTTTCCATAAATAATATCATTTGGAAAATATAATGTAGAATTATAAGTAAATTCTTAATCAAGGAAATGATTATTTATAAGATGTTATGTTCTCGATCATTAGAACACATCAACCATCATTTCCTTTCAATAGATGGTTTAAAACTAGAGGTAGAATCCTGTTCAATGATATCTCATATATTTGTCTCAAGATACCCAGTGATTCATTGAATGTCTATATAATATTGGGCCACACCCATCATTTTATGTCTAATGAATTACTCATATGTCGAATGCTCAATTTAATTCATAAATCAATTTTCTTCATCATTAAATATCTACATTAAACAAGGAACAATGTTTTACAAATATTTCCATAGATAATTAAAATACATTAAATATAGAAAATATAATGTATAAATGATATATTTTTTAATAAATATACATATCCATAATAAATAATATAGATATTCAAGAGAAGTTTAATAACCACATGAATGTGACTAATTTCTTAAATAGTAAATGACTAAAGCATGAATCATGTATGTGATTTTCAATACTTTCCCTGGTGAAAATGATCATAAACCATCCAAATTAATAATTATTATGGTAACGATAAAACATATATCCATTGGAGTAAGAATAATGTGTTTTTTATCATTGATGAAAAGAAATACAATAAAAGGATATTTAAACACATTATTGAATAAAATATCTTTTTCATATTGAAAATAACTTTATAAAAATAAAATGTAACAGGAAAATATTAAAATCTATTTAATTGAAAATAATAATTTAATAATTAAATGTAATATTTAAAACATTTAAATTTATAGGATGATGTAAATTTTTTTCATGTCGTACAAGTAAAAAACATGTATTCCTTTCAATTTTTAGGTAATATCCAAACAATCATTTTTTGGACATGACATTAAGTTGTTAATCAAAAAAATTGAATGAAAAATGGTTAATATTTTATTTAATAAAAAAGTTGGATAAGGGATAAAAAAACATTGGAAACATGTTTATAAGACATGGTATTGGAAGAAAAAAATTCCTAAGAAATGGAAATTAAATTCATATATTATTCAACATATTTTCCCAATTATATTATGTAACAATGAGTGAGAAATAGTAATATTAAATTAAAATATAATGAAAAACAAGAGGATGTGGAAATTTTACTGTTTTATTAGACTATGATCAAATAATTCCATCCAAATAAAATTCATGAATAAATAATCTATATGAGTATGAGATTATGAAAAATAACCATTACGATGATCATAATGTCAAAGTAAGGATTATTAAATGAATTAAAAAAGTCTATAAAATATATATAAATATAAAAAAGTAAAAATAAAACATAATATAATCAAAATTCAATAAATATATTATTATATAATTTCAAAGGTGTTAAGGATGTAATATAACCCATGAAAAAGAAATTCAGTTTTGAAATTCATTACAGCTTCGTACCTCTTAGGTCAATTCACATTAGAATAAATAATTCAAATTGAAACATAAAATATAATAAATTATTAATTATTTAAGATATTACATATAATAGGGTATTTCTATACACCATATAAAATAAATTACATGCCTAACATTATAATATGGCTCAATGAATAAAAATCGACATGAAGACACTTACCTCATGGTTCCTTTTGGTTGAAAATAAATTAAATGTCTTTATATTGGTTTTTATTATTTTATTATCTTATTATCTTATTAAAGATCTATATTTATTATTATATTATAAAATTAAATCCTTTTATATCTTATTATCACCCATTTCTTAATAATATTTCATTATTTTCATATTTTTTAATTTCCCTATTTTACCGTTCAATCATTGTTATAATTGTTTTAGTCATATTCATTTTATATAGATATATAATTTCCAGAATAATAATCATGAAAAAAATTTCAAATTTATATAGTAATTATACCATTAAAAGAATCATTAAATACAGGTTTTAGAAATGAAGTATTTTATGATCATGGTGACGATAAACTATAAGTATTAATGAGTAAATTTTCCAATTTTCAATGATCATTATTGAAATGTATTATGTAATGTTTTATAATTAAATATATATCATATTATAAAAATTAAAATATTATTTTTTTAATTATACTTATATATTTCATCCATGTTTTGTGGTGATACAAAGAGAGTCACATCCCTTTGTGAAGGTGGTAGTGTACACATACACGAATGATGTTATCATTTTTCAGTGTAAAAAATGAACTGATATAATAAATTTTCACAATAAAAAATATGCAAAAAATATTAATTTTTTAGTTTAATCATATATATTAATTATAATTGTATTTATTACACTATATATGAGTCATTTGTGAATGATGAATCACATTACTTTGGGTGGTTGTGTTCCTTCGTACAAATGAGCGACATTATCATGTCCCCTATGAAATGAAAAATATAATGATATATATTTTATAATTGATAAAAAGGTATTAAAATTTAATATATATAATATATAGACTTCATTTATATCATCATACCCAACTATGATAAGTTGTAATGAAAAAATGAAGGACGTCGGCTACTGAGGCAGTAGACTTCCGTATACAAAAAATGATGATTTTTAACCCAGTTTATGAATGTAAGGGTGGATTTAGGTCATAAAATAAAAAACAAATAATTTTTTTCTATTTAATATATATATTTTATTAAATATCCATGTTTTATTGAGAAGTGGAGGATATGGAGAGAGAAATGGAATAAATATTCTTGTAGAATGAAATTATATCTTCTTTGGGTATCCGCTATATAATAACAACAAAATCCATCATATGATGTATTTATTCCAGAATTAATGGTTATTATAATGATATTAGGTAGTTTGTGATATGATATTTTAGTAATTTTACATATAAAAATGGTGTGACTGTGTGAATATGAGAGGAGATGGGTGAATTTTTTTAAGTGTTGTGAGTGGAGCCCAAGAATGTTTTGAAAAGAAGTAATGTGTAACCACGTTTTTATCCTGAAAAAGATTCGAAAAAAGAGTATTATTTATAATTATATATTTTAGGACAGGTATATTATCAACTAATATATTTTAGACATGTGTTTTGGACATTTTATCCTTTATCATTTTAGTTTAACCCAATGTAAACCTATTTTAACTTAACAATGATAATTAGTTTTTTCCAATAAATTTTTTATCAGAAATTATGTTTAAATAATTCATAAATAAATATTATTATAAATTAAAATACATAATCCATTTTTTATAATTTCATTATCAAAATGGATAATTCTAATTTATAAATGAACCCACTGACGGGGCATGAAAACATGTTTTCAAATAGAAAATGTTCACAATTTTATAATGTTTTTATGTATAACGTACATATGGATATTATTTTAGTAACCAATATTTTATTATATGATATATAATTGAACTAATTTTACTTAAAAAAAATTTAAAATATAAAAAAACTTTAAATATAATTTAAATGAGTATGTAGTTTTCAAATATAACTCAGTATGTTACACTATTCATTGAAAAATGAATCATTTAAGAAAAATGATAAATATCACCCAAAGATAATTTTTATTATCACATAAAAAAGTAATTTAAATTTATAAAAAAGATAATTATATTGGTTTGAATTAATTTAATATTATGTTGCAAAGCACGACTAAAGGGACTTCATGAAAAACATATTGTTTTTTAGAAAACTTTTAATATTAATTTAAGAGATTCTAATATTATTTATTTCCAATATATAACCATAATATTAATTATTTAATTTGTAACATTAACAAAAATTTTAACAATGAGGTATACTATATTATTATTCGTTCCAGTGATTTTGATATTATTTATTGTCAATATATAACCAAAATTTAAATTATTTAATTAGTAAAATTAATTAAAAACAATTTAACAATGAGTTATACTATATTACTATTCACATAGACTCGGTGTTTCATGTTCTATAAGATACCAACAAGGTTAAATTTAAAAAATATATATTAAAGGGGTCATGTAAGCTTATTGTTGGGTATCTAATGAAAAATATAATTATATATTATTATTTCCTATTGTTTGGTTTTACAATCGGAATAAAAAATTCTAGACTTACACCAATGTGGTTACAAAATCATCATTTTTGTGTCTAATGCACTGCCTCCTTTGGAACTGATGTTATGTTTTCTAATATCACATCTTCGAACCAGATATAATGATGGATTTAATGTTTATATTTGATATATATTGTATTATAATGGATCAAGAATCAATATAATAGATATAACTTCTTAATTCACATTATGTGGGGGAAAATATAATTTCTATCTTGTGTACAGAGGACTAACACCTCCTGAAGCGTTGGTATTCATTTTTCACAACTGATTTTCATGGATGTTAATAGTAGGAAATTTAATTTTCTAATGTGATATATATGACATAAAAATGAATAAAGGATGTTAATTTAATATTTACCTTTATTTTATTTCATCCATTTAGAAAATGTAAAAAACTTTTATGCAAAAAAAGGTGTACTGAATTCATTATTACTGTATTTCATTTCATCTCACAAAATATTATGGATTAATATAAAACAAATAATTATTATTTATGATATTTACATCAATTTTTACTTTCCTTGTATGATGGAAGCATGAAATAATTACGAGGATAAAAACTTGAAAAATCTGATCATAGATGAAATATAACCATGTTATAAACCAAAACATGATTTTAAGATGGAATTATAGATAAATGGGTAATAAAATGACATAATTAAAAAATATGGTATTATATATATATATATATATGTCTGGATCATTAATATATGCATAATAAATTTATATTTATTATACAATATTTCTGAGCATTTATAAAGGATGTCAATACTTGAGGTTTGAAATTAATGTCTCACTTTTTTACTTATGTGAGAATCATTCCATATTCCCCCCTATTTATTTAATGTGGTGAATACAATACCCCTTAATGTAATTTTTTATAAATAACCTTAGATATATTAGTATTTAAATATACATTTCAGGATCCCCCTTTGATCGTATTTATAGATCAAAAGTTATCATATTAGTGTGGTATATTTGCCCCAAATATGTCTTAATCGAGACATATTTCATGTTATTCATCTATCTTATTTAGGTTTCATATATAGTTCCCATTAAACATGTAATTTAATAAATATCATTATATTTATTATATTTATAATTTAAATTGATGTTATGTTTTAATGGGGATTATAATTAAAAAATAACGAAAGCGGTAATGCTTCATCGTTACAATATCATTGTTTATCTAGATTGTTTATGATTTTGATTTAGATGATGAAATATTATGATATATTTTTCAATAACATGAATAAATTTTACCCCATTTTTTCGTTACTTGATAATAAATATTTATTCTTTATTTTACTCTCTTTATTAACACAAGGTTTAGAAAGAATGTTTTTATGAAAAATGAACATTATCTTTCACATTGGTGAAAAATCTGTTTACTTTCATATCCATGTTTAACAAAACTAATTTTAAAAAGTTTCAGTATTATAAAATATATTTCATAAAAAATTAAACTTGTTATTATTATTTTTAATATTTTTAACCGAATATTCTAATCATTTTAAGAAAAATTATCAGCTTGATTTTCTAGAAACTATTATTAAAATCATATCATTATCATTTATGTAATTTCATTCAATGAATTTTTAAAGATTCCTTTATAAGTTTCAATTGTTATTTTAAAAAAAATTTATTTTGAAAATGATATAATTTTTTAAAAAACTCAAAGTGAAAATGATATGTTTGAAAAAAAATTATATTATTTTAATGATTGTTTTAGAATGTTCGAGGCTTATTTTCACATAAAATAATTTCTAAATTTTTTATGATTTAAAAAAATAAAAAGGGAAATGAAAATTTTCTCCTGAATTTTTTAAATGATTCATAAAGATTCTATTAATGTTTTAGAACAATATATTCAATAAAAAAAATTTAAAAATGTTTTCTATTTTAATGGTTTTTTATTTTGAAATGATTTTTTACTACAAATGTCACAATTGTCCTCTGAAAAATAATTTCCCTTATCAAATGACATCTTTTTATGATACCATTGCTTTGATTTGGATACAATACAAGGATACCATTATTCTGATTTCTCTTTATGGTTTATGATTAAGTGGTGTTAATGAATACCCTTTTTTTCTATGGGTTATTCTATGATGAAATGTGTTTTGAAGATCATTTTTCTTTCATGTTTATGGATATGATGAATTCTTTATAAATCCAAATTATTTTCATAGGTTATGATATATTAAAAAAAATTAGGCATCCCATTTCTTTTCTTTGGTTCTGATATGATTAATTTTTTTATGATATTGTAAAATACTTATGTATGGTATTCAATATGTAATTATGGTTTCATTATAATGAAGGATGGTGAATCTGTTAAAACCAGTGATAGGTGTAACCTATATCTCCCACCAATGCATTTGGTGAAAATTGACATATTATGAGATAAATATGATTGGATTGGAAGGTGAACCAAGTTGAGTAAGCGACTTTGTTCATTACAATAGACATGTGAGTAAGCCATGATTTCCTTATGATTCATGTCTTATGAACTTCCAATCATTATCCCATGACTCTAGATTTTGATCATTGATATGATGGGTATGGTTTTCTTATGTTCACACATTATTATACCCTGATTCTATCATTATGTTCATATATTTCCCTTGATTAACCTTACAAAGAATATAATATTAACCTTTATTTTGTTTTGATTCCTATGTTTATAAGGATATATATTTTTGTGATATTTATAAGAAGGTTTCTAGTTATGAGTAACTATGTGGGAGATTATTTCGAACTGTTATGAACAAGATGATTATGATTAAATATTTCTTGTGGAATAATACCTTTATGATCCATAAGTGGGTGTTTCATAATATAATGAATATGTATAAAAAAGATGTATTATCTATGAATATAATTCATAATTCTATATACGTGAAGAAATTATACATATTTCATTAGCATTCACAAAGACAACAAACCTTGGGGGGTGTAGGAAAAGTATATCAGGTGTTCCCTAGCATTGCAAATAGATTGAATGTAAGAAGAATAATGTTATATACTACTGATGCTGTGAAGGAATCTAATGACTATTAATTACCTCCACCACCCCTATGATTCTCATGACACTTCCTCTTCATTCCATATGCACCAAAAAATCTACCACTAGGTTGAAGGGGATGGGGAGAAAAACTAATCAATACCTTCACATATATCATTTAAATCATAAAACTCTCTTCCAAAAATGAATGGGTTGAAATATTAAATATATATACATGATAATGAATGTATCGTAGAAAACCATGCTATTATTTTGGAAGATTAAACTGGTCATTGTTCACCACCTCTAGATAAAAATGAACATTCATTGTAAAATGATTGTGGTTATATGACAATGTGATCTCTCCCTACTATAATTAGTGGAACTATGAATATTTTACTATAATTAGATACTTTTTTAAATACTTATTAAATAATATTGTCTTTAATCCCATATAATAAAATAAACATACTAGTTTAAATATATAATTTAATGCTTCCACTAATTAATGGGGCCCTCGACTGTGAATATGTTTTTGATGACCCTAAAGTCCTCATTTGTATCACGGATGTAAAATACATTATCAATCTTGTCTATCAAATCCTCTACCTCCGGATGATCAATTATTTTTTCAAAAGACACACGCTTCCTATGTAGGAAATCATGTGACCATTCTTAGTCTTTCTCATCTCCACATTGTGCATCAAAACTATGTTTTGATTTAGGTGTATTGTATAGTCCATATTATTAATAACTCCCATATAGGACTGTATATGATTATAAAACTAAGGAATATTCAATTGCGGGGCATATTTTTAGGATACCACTTATGGAACCCATGTAAGAAGAGTTTTAAGTATATATCTAATTACCATAATAGAATAAATGATCTATAAATAGGATAAGGTTAGTGTAATACGAAAACGTTATAATTATAAACTAAGATTAATATTAAGAACTCAACGTAGGAGACCCACATCCCAATATACAATGGTAAATTGAGGCACGTCAACGCATGAGTTGGCCAAAATGACAAAAACATACCAATCATGTGGACTAGCACCTAGGATCAAAAAAATAAGATGGACTTATTTTTTCCAACCTATTAGAAGATACATGGAACATACACACAGTGTAAAGAAACAAATATAAGACATATTACATAACAATGAAGAACAACAACATTGATATAACACAAATGATTCTAAAAACACTTCAAAATACATGTACAACAACAATGAAATATTGAATCTAGAAACCCCTACTCAATGTGATAGTGTGGGTAATGTACCACCATATCAATGTTAGATTCCCATACCCATATGATATAAACTTATCCTCCTCACCATGAATCCGTCCATATTCCAACATCAAATGAAAACATGACGTCTATACACCACTGAAGAGGATGTACATGATGACAACTAAAGATGATTACTGTGATCTGAACCAGGTGTTTCATAATCAATATCATTAAAAAAATAACAAATTATCAACTTATAATGCATGGAATGAAAAGTAGTAAATCATATTTATATAAAAATCATGGTAAAATTTTATCCCTTTTACACAGTTCTATAATAGTACAAGTAAAATAGTTTCAAAGAATAATTTCCATAAATAGTTATCAGGAGGTATATTAAATTTAAAGAGTACCAATATATGTAGTATAAAATCAATGAACAGGTAAAACATATGACATGGTTCAATAATATTTCATATAGTAGGGTAGCTCATATATTTATATGAACAACACACATACAAATTCCAAAATACTCATACACCGAGGTCTATGGAATTGATGAACACAATAGAAAGTGAACCCTCCTACAATTTCCAGTTTTTTATTGAGATCCATATACATATAACTCTAGGAATGAGAATACAATATATAAAGTGTAGAAATTACAATAAATAATATGATACCTGATACCAAATTGTCCACATAATTACATAAGGCCCTCATAAAGAACATTTAAAATTAATTGAAAAGAGTATATACACATAAGAATATTAATTCAAACACCCTTTTTATTCCATGATAAAAATCATTGAAAATATATTCCACAATTCATTAAAAATTGAATTTATATTACTGAAATTATGGAAACCCCATATTTATTTAAAAACCCATTTACACAGAAAAACTCATCAATCCATTGTCAAGATAATTATTTAGAAACAAATTTAATAAAATGAATAAAATAAAATGTTTTCATTATATAGGCTAGATGTGGAACAACCCACCTCAATATCAGTTTGAAAACTACCCACAATAAGATCCACCAACCCCATGAAGAATATTGAACAACTAACCATGGCCCTATCACTAATTCCCACAACATAGAATAAAGTTAACAAACTAAATGGTCATAGGAGAGGTTATATCTGAAATTATTAATAGAAAAAATCCAACCACTTAAAAAAATAACAGGGGGATTAACCTCTTTATGTAAGTCACTCAATTTATCTTGATGAATAAAATAAATTTCAACATGATATTAGTAGATTCTGAAAATTTATAATAATTCCTCTACCACAAAAAAATAAAATGTTTATGTATAAAAATTTCATACTAAGGGAGAAATTGTAACCAACATGAATACTGAACTCTAAATAAAATAATCTCAAAGGAGAAAAAATAACCAAAATATTCTCGATGATTGATATAGCTGATGGAAAATAGCTACACATTGTATTACTGGAGGAGTTATGAAATAAAAAATAAAATATATTTGGACCATGAGGATTATTTCATAAATCCAAATATATATATATATATGTATATATATATATTCCCCATAATTTATATCTTGTGAAAAAAATGTCTTATCATGTTAATTTATCCTACCCAATGATTTTATGATGTATGCGTTTTTTAGGGTGTAAATGTATTTTATGGCCTAAAAATCATTATAAGTTGAATAATTTCTATAGTTTGTTCCCTATTACACATTTTAAATGTATTAAAAACTAGTACAAAATAAATTTATCTAGTTGAATATACCAAAAGAAACCCCTAGAAAAAACATAAAAATTATGCTTATTCCCTTATAACCCAGAAAATATTCCCATTTCATATAGAATAATATATATAATAATTTAGGATGGTACAAGCTTCCTATGACTTGGGATCCCATACTAATGGTATAACACCTAACTCCTGGTGTGGATACACTAATCTCCAAATTCCTATTGGGAACCCTCAGGGGTATGCTTCCTACCTCTAGTTTATGTACTACCTAATGTGGGTGTTGACACACAATGTTCCATCCTTACATATTTAGTTATATTTTTCTAGGTTTTGAGGTCCTCATTCATTATCCTAGGAACAATAGTGATCCAAAATATGTTCACCTATAATCAGATTCCATAGCTGATCCTATCCTAAAATTTCCTAGACCCAAACAACTTTTCACCTAGTAGAATCAGTGAAAAGCAATAGAGATCAGTCTAGATAGTTTAATAGTGAATAATAGATATACCTCCCTACTTTAGGCACATAAAATACCTACCCCTGTTATCTCTCATTGAAATTGGATAAATGTAATCATAGAATGTATTCTATACATCCATCTATACCATAAACTGATGTTTATAATCCTAAATGCTAACATCCCACAACGTCTTGAAAGATCCATGAATTATGTATGTGGCAAGAAATACCCTCCTTCAAGGTGGTTACTCTATATTCTTGATGATAGAATGTATGTCCTCTCACCACGAAACATTGTCCTAGGGACTTACTTCCATTAAAATGTTAGGCAGGTGGTGCTACTATAACTTCCTAGTAAACTCTACTTAATAAGGTTAAGTTCCTAAATATTAATGTATGGAATAAGAATGATTTAATAGTCATCATTTATAATAATCATCAATTCCAATATTAGGAATACCAAATATTTCAACAAGTGTCACTCTAGGAGGTAATATCATTTATACATGAGCATCTACCATTGGAGCATGGTCCTCACCACCCTACTAGTTTGACATAAGGCTTTCACTGAGTAATATATCAACAATTTAAAATAGATTCCACAAAATAATATTTGACAAGTGAAAAGATCATATAAAAATAATATGATAGGGAAAATACATCACACATAAAAGTTAATACCCCACTTCTGACACATAAATACATGTCTAGGAGACATTGATATCTATGAAGGGTAACAATAGAAACATTCAACTACCCACTACTAAGGTTAGGTCAAGGTCATGTACCCTATTATATAGATGATGTTTAAATATATGGAGTGTCCATTGAATGTTATAGGTTAAAGTAATCATTAGGTTATAATTCCCATCTCCATTTACCAGAAAATATTTCCTTTAACTTTTTGAATCAAAACATTTATATTTATATATTTCATAGTATAGCTAGATGACTTACCATTCTAAAATTATGATGGCCTATGAATTACGAGATATAATTACAATGTCCTATAATTGAAACCCATATTTTTTATTCTATATCATCATATAAAATTTATTTTATGATGATTTGATTATAGGGATCATCATTCCCAATTTACAGAAGTACAAGATTCATAAATTACATTTGGAATAAATTTAATTACAATTAACTAACGTTTCCCTGAATGAAAATTTGGTTCCATTGTTCATAAAGATTATAATTTTAATTTTAACATTGCTTCATCATTTTTTATAGGAAATAAACATTTAGGATGATATAGAAACATAAAACATAAAATTAATTATTACATTCCTACAATAAATGTTAATACAAAACAAAATATCTCAGTCAAGACACAATCAATATGCCATAGGTAATACCTAGAAAAAAATAGGCATCGTATGGATTAAAAATGATAAATATATACTAACATGTATATCATGATTCCTGAAAAATTATTTATTATTATACTATGATAAGAGTAAAGGGGAATCTTTATAAATATAAATTCCAAAAAATCATGTGTTTCACCCATCGTAAAAATAAATGCTATAATAATAGGCATAATCTAGAACAACATGCACCATCCATGGTAATTTTGATTTCCCTTATACACAGGTAAGATACTGCATTCCAAAAGATCAATACAAAGTTAATAAATATAAATGTATACTTTATAGAAACAAAAAGTAGTCTCGAAAATATATGAAATCACTTTGATACCATTTCATGACAACCTATGTCTATTAAACTTATAGGTGACTCAACTAACTGGCCACATGGCCTCATTTGTGCCTCCCTATATGCTGGAAGCTACTGATTAGTAGGGAGGGTCAATGATGAAACAATCAGAAGACTATATCCCCCTGATCAAATCATAACACAGTTTTATAATAAATGAACTTTCATTAGAACCAAAAGATATAATAACTCAACAAAAATAAATGAAAAATACTCATAAAGTTAAATTAAAATGAAAAACAAATATTTTGTTCCATATAAAAATAATGATGCTCTTGTTCTATACAAAATGGGTCAATGGGGAAATAGGTTAGTAGTAATTTAAAATAACCATCGAATTCCGTTAAACATGTAAAAGAACAATAATCAATATCTATTGGAATCACCTGAGAAATCTCGATCCTCTACTCCTAATGTATATCCTAGTATAAAACATTTAAAACATATAGTTGAGCTGCCCCCCTTGTGACTAACTAAATCAATGATGTCTTTTCAAGTACTAATCAACTAACTAAATAGTATGTGAATTAAAAACAATATATCAACATAAAAACATATATTACTATCAAACAAAAAAATAAAAAATAAATTATGTTCATTTACAAAAATAATATGAGCAGTAAACTAACTAAAACTTTGTTATCTTGTGTTCCTGGGGTGACACCCATCCAACTCTACCTTATTATTCTGAATTCATAAATTCCTTAATCATGTGAAATTTTAATTTATATACATATTTATAATCAAACAGAACACTTTGCGAGACTCATGGAATATAACTGAGGTTCCCATGAATAAAAATCATATAAGTGAGCTACACATTTTCATGGCATGTATAACATTATCAGTCAAGAATACATCCAAAGTGGTTTCCTATTGAATATCACCATATGTTTTTTCACCTAAGCTCGAGAAACATGTTATTGGTGTAATTCATCTGAATTTTCAAAGAAAATCATAACATATCTTGTTTTTAATTGATCATATCAATGTTTACACACCTAATTCAAGGATTTATATTACTACATACAACGTCATATTCTAGGAGAAGGAACAACATGTCTGATGTCGTGTTCATGGGTATGGATAATCATGTCCAAAATTTTAAACCCTTTTAACGAAACACAAGGTCCATCCTCCATTGAAATTTTCAAGAATTTCATGTCTCACCAAAAAATATTTTAATTAAAAGAATTAGTGAGGTCCACTGTACCTTTCCCTTTAAACATGTGTTGGAAATGTTGGTATGTAGTATCTTCAAACATTCATTAATTTTAACTTCAACATTCAAATAATAAATAAAAAACAAAATGCATAATATAAGTTAGTTGTGGAACATAAGAATAAATACATAGTGCATTAAATTTAAGGACACACATCCAAATGGGGTGGATTTTGGAGAGTTCATCAACCTCTAACAACCTCGATGATCTGCGTGAACAATTTACTATTCACAATACATGAAATTTAATGAAAACCATTAATTAAATTTATTTTTTCTATAATTATAACGTAAAAATACCCTAAGTTGTTGGACATTTTCTGGTATAAAACCCACCAAAAATGGAATTTGGTTGTAAGGACATACTAATAAAGGTAATAAAATTCATTTAATTAATTTAAATTTGTGAGAAATGCAAGGAAGGATTGTTTTGTGAAACAATTTCTATTGGTATAGTTAACAAAAATGATAGGTAAATGAATTAGAAAATGTACCTTGAACTTTTAGTGGACTCATAATCCAATATATGCCTTCTTTTTTGGGCAAAATGTGAGACATTGTAGGATCTAGAAAAAGGACCCAAAAAATACAGTATATTAGGTCATATAGAAATTAAACATGATAAAAATTTAAAATAGAGAAATGAGAAATGGGGAATCATTGTGTAACTAAGGGTGATCTCATTTCCCAAATGATTTTTGATATAGACACTACATGAAGAATATCTCACTAAGAATAGAGGAGTGGGAGGAGGAGCATCAAACGAGGGTTAGGTGATGCACATTTAAGGAAATTAAAGGGGAGAAATATTTTTAATGTTTTGGGGGTTAAAAACATAACTTCCTAGTTTTTAAAGGGGAAAACAATTTGGAATCACGTTCTTTTAAATGGTGCACCAATCATTGACCTCAGATATATTTGTCCATTCATCCCTTGTACATCCACATTCATGGTTAGGAAAACCATATATGTCTTTTTGACACTCAATGACTAACTTATTAACCCCTCTCACACTAGGTGCCCAGTAAGATAAACCATGCACCGTCCATGCATTTAACCTATCAGAATCCACTAGATATTTTTTTATGTCCATGCAAACTTCTCAAATTGTTAATCAAAATGTTTTCAATACTATATTGCTCGCACGATATAGGTTCATATTTTCCACTAACCATGTGGTAACTATGAATGTATTCATGTTTTTCAAAAATTCATTTATTTGGTATTCGAATGCGACTAAATCCTCCAACACCTACAATATTCCCTTATGAAATGATATCAAAAATGAATTTTTTTAAGAAAAATATTCAGAGGATCAGTTCCTATTTCAAAATATAGGATCCTAATGAAACGTTAAAATTAATGGAATTGAGTTTATTGATTTTTTATCTCTAATAACTCGGCTATAAATGATATAGATATTTATTACATGTTTTTTCAAATGTATTATAGTAAATTTATTAGAGAAAAAATTGATATTTCATTAATGAGGATATTTTGAGTGAAAAATATATCATGATTTCTTTTATGATGGTTATGGATGTTTAGAATGATTGTTGAAACATATTTATATTTTTTTTTATGAAGATATAACTTCATAATTGCTTTAATTTTAAATTATTTTCATGAGTAAAATGGGATAATATATTTTATGTCAAATAATATAATACAAACACACTCCTTGTGGAAGGTAACATATATAGAATAACACTTATTATTAATAAAATAATATTTTTAAGAAATTAATTCTAAAATGGAGTTTAAATTTTAGATTAAAATGATTTGTGAGAAAACATATTTCATGAGCATGAAAGTGATATATACCATATATATGAGATCTTTAGGACAAGAATCAATTATGTATGGGTCATGACGAATTTTAGAATGAATATAGAAAATGAATTATCTACTATTTGGGTGTTTTGAATAAATTATCAATGGTAGATGAACTAAATGTTCAATTTGAGTAGAATTATTTTAGATTTATTAGAATACACTTTTATATCATGACATATGTACATGGTATTGACTATTTTATATATTGATGTGGACAATTCAAAATCAATCCAAAATAATGAAATCCTATTGAAATTAATATGATTTAACCTTATACAAAGTAAATCATAAGTATTAATTTATATATGATAATAAAAACATGTTTACTTATAAAATTAAACATATTATTATATAAAGGTGATGATAGAGATAAAAATCAACTTATATAGGAGAATGTTTCATTTATTGATGGCATATTTCAGGCCACCGCAAGAAGAAGTATTTCATAATAATTTTTTTATATATGTTTATTTATTTATTATGAAAATAAACAATTGACTTGGATTATATATCACCCTAATGATATAAGGGTGGAAGTTTAATTCCCACTGGTTATTAGATACAAAAAAATAATGTTAAAAAATATTCAAATAATATGTGGAAATATTATAGATTTAAACATATTGATATCATATATAATTTCATTATGGGAAGGTGGAAAGTAAAGTCATTCCGTTTGGAGTATGTTTCGATATAGGAGCATGTTCCAATCATTATGATGAAATCATTATTAATAGATGAAATCAATAATTTAAAAATTTTTAAGAGTACATTCTATCCCTAGATCAATTTTTTTAGGTTATGTAAAACATTCCTTTTAACAAAAATATATTTTTAGGAGTACTAATTGACAGTAACTATAGAAACTGATTTTTCCTCTTTAGTATATATATATATATCAATTAGTATCCCACAAAACTAACACATCGTTTCTAATTGAGTCAATATTATGACTAGTCCTGAAATATCGTCATAATTAAAGAATGATGTAATATTTTTTTGGGTATGTCAACTAATAATATTCATTGAAGCCATGTTATTGTGAAGGTGGAAAGATAAAAAAATTGTTTTTAATTATTTGGTTATTGTTTTATATCGTTATCACAAATAATATGTGTACCTGAAATTACTATAAGGTTGATAAATAGTACAATATATAATATTTATCATACCATATTAAAAAATAAAATCATTATTACAGAAATAATTATATTTGATTAAATTGTTAGTGACATATACATTAATAAACTAATAATATATATAAAAATAAAATTATTAATAATATGTTTTAAAAACTAAAATTGTGAAAATAAAAATAATAAATGACATGTTACATAAATATTTTAATGTGAGTAAATTTTTTATTTTAATAAAATGGAAATTTATAAGTAAATCACTATTTATGGAGGGGTATTAGTATAAATAGTTTTTTTATGTTAGGGTAGATGTAACACAATCCCTAACATCATGCATTCCATGAGATATATTAAAACATTTTTTATTCTCATATTGTTTTCATTGAGTACACCCATCTTTACCTCTATTAATATTTTGAATAACCTCCTCCTAAGATATCAATTGTTCATTTTATACTACAAATGAAAAGGATAATGGTCCAAAATTTATATTTTTATTACTATTCAATGATGACATTAAATTTTTTTTATAAAAAACTATTCAATGAATATTATAAGCATGAAATGTATACTTGAACCATGGAATTAAACTTTTTTTATGTTATACATTCTTATCATAAAAATTTCATCAATATAGTTACTATAATTGGTATCAATAAGAAACTCCCACATATGTGGTAGGTATTCATCAAAAATATCTATAATTTATAGGAAAACAACTACGTTACTCTTTAAATATAAATGAATCAAAAATATATCACACAAGTAATTATTTATACTAGGATATATCCCATTTTAATAAAATTACAAGATAATGATATAATAATATATATTATTAAAACTAATTTGGAAATATTTATAGTGTACTCATATTATATAATGAGATTAAAAATACTCACACTCAATTATTCAATACTATCATATACAAAAAATCCGCATAGTTAATCTCATGCACATGTTCTGTTCCCAATATTGTAACCCATAATTAATTAGAATAATTTTGATATAACAACATGATTCATTTTTATTATGTTGATTTCATAAATCATATCCTTATTCTCCTTCGTTTTGATATGTCAATTGAATCCAAATCCCTACTGATTTTATATTATGGTAGTCAATAGAATTCTATAAAACTTCTTAATTTCTCTATGAAAACTCCTATTCTATCTATCTCTATTTACTTTTCCTTAATTTATAATATTTGGTCAATCGATAAAATACCTCCAAGAAAGTGATATAATCAATGACAATGAAACATGTCTTTCCCCTTTTTAGATAGGCAATGAAGTCCAGTGGGGTTGAAAGATAACAACTAATCTTATCCCAAATTATCCAAATCCAAACTATTATAGATACTATTAAATCTCATAACACTTACTTCACTACGGAAAACCCATTGGTTTTATCAAATAATTACATCAAATTCCATATCAATTCAAAAATATGGGATTAATCGATAGATGTATTGAAAGTATTATTCCATTGTAAAATAAGAAAAATATATCTATGAAATATTTTTTGGGATAATGATAATTATTATAGAAAAATATTCCATTTAGTTTTCTCATATATAGTTTTTTACATAATTAATACCCTTGAAAACAGTTGTTATGAAAAAATATCCTTTAGTTAATAACTGTTTCCACATATAGTGTAGTCTTCCATTAGAAG
Organism: Viscum album; assembly: GCA_963277665.1. NCBI lineage: Eukaryota > Viridiplantae > Streptophyta > Magnoliopsida > Santalales > Viscaceae > Viscum > Viscum album. Next base: position 213,659,630 of record OY728144.1, read on the forward strand.
GAACGTGGTTCATGATGTAGATTTACTATTTTTTGTGTTTTTTGACAATAAATTTATCGGATGATCCTGGAAATGTATTTTTAAGGGATGTGATTTAAAAGAAACAAAAACCTATATCAGGAATTGAAATAATGATTTTTTCTGTAGTTATCTAAATTCATTGGAGAATATATTGTAATAAAATTTGAATTTTATGTTTGTGAAATGACATTGTTTTTTCTATTATATAATTTATTTCATACTTTTCACAAAATTTTCACTAGTATGGGAATTTGTTTCTTGTATTCTACATATTGGTCTTAGTGATAGTCACATTCAATTTGAGTAGGATGCCCTGCACAATTCATGCTATTTGGGTGCTATTCTAGTGGAGTTTGGTGAATAAATAACCTTATTTGTTAGAGTAAAGGGATGTATTAAATTTAATTTTTGGTATAAATATGCATATAATTTCATAAATTAGTTTTAATTAAAAGGATAGGAAGTATTAAAAGTATCTCTCATCATGTAACTCAGACTTAAGAAAACTGTGTCTCTGAAAAGAATATAAATAAATTAGTATCAAGAATATAAAAACCACAATATGGATGTTTGAGGAAGAAATGTAGATAAAATACAATGATATATTTTTAGGATCATAATAGAGTAGAAGAGGTAAGAAAAATTAGAAAAGATGAACTAACCAATTAAATTAGAGTGGTGTAAATGAATCTTCTTGAAACCAACCTATGATCACATATGGTCCAATAGGGGTTCAGAAAAAATTATTTTTTTGAAGGGAATACGGTGAAAAAGTACTTGTTTGAAACCATATTAAAAAAATCTCATACAAGGTTGAATACATACCTAGTCGAAGCCTGACATGGCAGAAGAACATGTAAGAGTAGCATGATATTTGGGTGAAGGTGACCTGGGTGAATTTAGCGGATGGAGGGATTGAATTAGGAAATAAATCGATGTAGAAATTGATTAATTAGATAGATAATAAAAATCAATCATTAATGATATAATAATAAATTTGCAGTCTCGTGAATATGATGTTTAACTTCAAGTTGATAAAAATTGTATAAATCTATTTGAATTTATGTTCATAGGAGGAGTTGATTGAGGAGGGATGAGGAAGGTAGTGAATTATACATTAATTTAATTTTAAATGTGATTTTACTTCCATGGAATGACCATGACCAAAAAATATATCCCAATATCATTTTATAAGTATAGTGGATTCTGGTCTAACTGAAATATCATTATTGTATAATTCTTGGATATGTTCATGGAAGTGAACTAAGTAAAAAATTATTGCATCAAATATTTTAATTGATTAATGTTTTATTTCTATGGTTGTGTGATTAATCATATATATTTAACTGCATCACACCAACATTATAAAAATATCATAGGTAACAAATTTTGATGGTGACAACATGATTCGACCCACCTCATTCAAGGTGTATGGGGTAATAACACATAGAGATCATAATTTACATCCATACACACTTATTATATTCCAATATAATTAGATAAGAAAGGTGAATTAATTAATAGCCATCATAGTATAATAATTTTTAAAAAATCAAGAAATATTCTTTTGTTAAATGTATAATTTAATTCCAATTATAATCATAGAATAATTTTAAAGCAACCATATTCAATGATATAATATAAACATAACAATAAAATCATATCCCCCATATAATTTTTTTTAATTCCCTTAATAGAATAAATTTAGAGAATTTTTTAAATCTCCAAAAAATTAAAATTATCATATCTCTTTGATATTTTAATCATTTTAACAAATTTCCTATCATTTATTTTCAACAAAAAAAATATTCCATCATATATTTTTTATAAAAATATCCCCCTTTTTACGATGAGAAATCACTCTATAAAAAACCTCCACATATTTCCCAATATTCAAACGTCATTTCACATATATATATATCTAGAAATGGGGTTATCCTTGATAGTATATTCAATGGATATAACGTAATTCACTCTAGAATCAGACGAGGAATTCTCTTAATGATAACCATGAATTATATAAATTTATCATCAACTGATATAATTTGAAAACCTAATGCTCTAAACACTTCATTGGACCAACCCCATAATCTATTTATATTCAATCTCCACCAATTGAAATAATTACATCAACTTACATAAAATAACTCTTCTTGAATTTGTGGTCTCTCTATTATAATAATTAATTTTTAGTGAATCATGTGACTATTTTAATTCAGTTCAATTCATATAAAAACATATATTTATACATTTTTTATGGACTTCCATAATTTACTGCTTTTGAAAAATCCCAATGTACATTTATTCAATGATAGAATGAATCCCTACCTCAAAAAACTAAAATCCATTTTTATACTTTCAAATGACTCTTTTAAATGTTATATGTGAACCCTAACAACTTCATCCAATTAAAATCATTAAATTAAATTCCCCCTAGATAGAGACTACATGAACCGCCTCTCTCTAGAGTCTACAATGTTATTTCAAGCCTCCAACTTCTTATTACCAATAAAATAGATTTCCTAGGCTGGGTTTCATGGGATTAGTTCTGATGAAAAAATACATACCCTATCATTTATTCAAAACAAGGTGGCCAAGATTTGTTGAATTCATCCAACTCTGACTTCTCATCTAGTTTTGTTCCTTATAGAGTCTCTAGGTTCTTTAAAATTCCAAATCAAAAGTCATTGTATGACCCTCACATGGTTTTCCTCTGGGGGATAATAGAGGCAAAACCACCAAAAGACTCTTACAGACACTCTCCATCATATAATAAAGATCCATGAATACCACCACATAGATCCACATTAAGGAGAGTAAAATAGTCCAAGAGCAAGAGCAGAGAAATGAGAGGCCAATTCCCTCGACAAATCACTTATCCATGGTCCCCTGATTCTGATTTCCACCATGGAAGTCAAATAGAAATTACATAGAAGAGACAGACAAAACTCATCCAACCAGGTTCAGATCACTATACCGTTCATTGAAAGAATCCCTATGATCCATCACAAATTAATTGGAGAAAAAACCAATGAACAACAAAAATCACTCGATGAAAATGATATCAACGATACCATTGAGGGAGAACCATAATTAACCAAAGTCACACATTCTTCTAAGGGGTAGAGGAAAAAGTCACCAAAATATCCCAATGTGCATCGCAGAGAAAACAGAAAAAAAAATTGAAATGTTCATCAAAGAGGAGACTTCACCAACTAAAACGTACATAAAATAGGAAAACAGAGTAACTAGGGATGCATATCATAGAGGCCTCTAAAGTAGTGTACATGGCTGAGAACCTCAACCCCCACTCATTTTATACCATCACAGAAATCATTATTGCTAGAAATCCACACACCGAACAATAAGGAAGTTGATAGAGAAATTGTTCTTCCTTATACCGAAGTTATTTTGGAAATTAGAAAATAACAACCTAAAACCATCACAAGATTCCTAAAAATCAAAGTGTTCATTAGAAACAACGAAATTGATGCACAAAAATGGAATCAACTACTAATAAAAAAGAAAATAGAGCACCATCCATCACTAAAAACTGAAGCCACACCACTGATGATTGAATCCTAAAATGAATGAAAGAAAAATTAACACTCAAAAATAGTATCAAAATATAAACTAAACGCCTCCAATTATAGAAACAACACCACATGTTGATATGAACTCGCACTACTGCAACAGGAATCTAGAATCTGAGAAAAATTACATATCAATGAAAATAATCTGATGATTCAGCTTGAAGAAACCATGTCTCCAACGTTTGAAGAAAACCAAAAATTCCCCAAAAGTATAATAAGAAAGTATATCAGAGCCCATCACTGCAAATAATGAATCTCTCTAAAACTAGGGTAGTGACCCCATAATGATAGGAGAGAGACACGACCAATGTTGGGGCACACCATTCAATATGTCTCATGCAATAAATTCATGAAATAAACATATATTTTATAAGACCTTTGTTTATTTTAATTAAAATAAATCATTTCTATAATATCAAAATAAATTTTTGGTGTGATAGAATGTTATCCAAGTCATCAATGAAGTATATATAGTTGATCTGTAATATCAAAATGACACTTTTAAAAAAATACACTACATACTGCCTTTTTGATTATTTTTTATTCCTAATATTGTAATGGCCCGGACCTCTCTGGTCCATTACTTTGTGAAAATTTGGTGTTGGAGGTGTTCCGGGAGGTAAGGTTGACTTATCCCTAACACTTTGCCAAATTTCTAGTTCTGTGAACAGTGTTTCCTGTTTTATGAACAGTATTTGTAGGTGAATAGTTCTTCTATCGGTGAGGTTCAGTGAACAGTGTTTCTAACGGTGAGGTTTAGTGAATAGTGTTTCTATCAGTGGACTTCTATCGGTAGGCTTGAACAATGTTTCCAGAACGGTAACCTTCTAACAGTGACCTTCTATCGGTAGGCTTGAACAGTGTTTCCAGAATGGTGACCTTATAATGGTGACCTTCTATCGGTAGGCTTGAATAGTGTTCCCAGAACGGTAACCTTCTAACAGTGACATTCTATCGGTAGGCTTGAACAGTGTTTCCAGAATAGTAACCTTCTAATGGTGACCTTCTATCGGTAGGCTTGAACAGTGTTTCCATAACAGTAACCTTCTAATAGTGACCTTCTTTTGGTAGGCTTGAACATTGTTTCTATAACGATGAGGTCTAACGGTGACCTTTTCTTTCCTTTTCCAAATTTTGAGTATGTGAACAGTGTTTACAGGTTCCTGCAGTTTTCCCCATTTGACGTTTCCTTTGACGTAAAATTCATTTAAATCCTTGTTTTAAGTACTCTTAATCCCGATTCGAATGCCATAAATCCTATATTAATTATTCCTAAGTTCAGGATGTATTTACTTGGTCAAACTGCATGGGTTAATGTGATCCATTTTTAACGGAGAATTAACCGGATCTTAAAAGGGCCATCCCATTAAATCTTCAAAAAGGGACGAGATATCGTTATCCCTTGTTCTTTCCCTTTGTTCTCAGATAATAGATTCTAGAACCTTTCAATCATTCCCATAGCAGTTTCACAATCAATCTTTACTCATAGGATTGGTTTTTATCTATTTTGGATGCAACCGAACTATGTCGGTCAATATTCCCAACAATGTATGTTTTATCATCGTTACATTGGGGATCATCTTCTCTTGTTTCTACCTTCCATGTTAAACCATGTAATTTCAAAGATTCTTAAGGGTTTTTATTGGGGTTGGTTGGTACTATTGTACCGTGGAATCATCTGGTGGATGCAGTTGTCGTGAGAGGAGGATTTTGACCCGTTGTGTGGATAAAGGACGTCATGAACTCTTCCAGGTATGGGAGTCATGGATTCTATAATTGTATATGTGCAATCATAGAATTAGCATGTTTTATTCCTTTGGATCACAATTAAATTGACCCAATTAAATACTTGAAACGTATTAAAAGAATTGTTTGATCACATGTTGTTTCTTTATAACAGTTTGCCTCATGTTTTGCTAGATAGAGTGATATCTATGATTTATTTGATTTTTTGTTCGTTCATGATGGAAATTGATAATGAGCGTAAAGCTGGAATTAATTTTTAATTAGTTGGCTAAAGATAAAGAGTCATGTAAATTAATCTGGTTATTTTCGTTGTTGTAGTTGTTCTAATTTTAGGTTAATCAAATTAGGGAAGTAAGCATGGTTATTTAATTGTGATAGCTTACTGATTAGGTATCCCGTAATTGGAACCTATGAATAAAAAATCTAATAATTCAATATGGATTAAAGAACAGATTGTGTGGGAATTTCTAAAAGGGTTCTGAGTTACCCTCTTGTTTGTTAAAGGGTCAAGAGCCCATGGTTGTGATTGTTGTTTTCCTGCTGCTTATGCTATGATGTGAGCCTGGATGGCTGTTGTGATATGTGGAGGCATGGAGGCCTTGTGGTTGTGGCAGCAGATGACACCTAGAGTGGAAAGATGCATCAGTTTATGCATGCGGGTGTCAGGGAGGACATTGGGATGATGGAATGGGATGGATGTGGTTGCTGGATGCTTGTGGATTCTTTGAATGTTTATCTGCTTCGCTTTTCCCCACTGCTCAAGGCATCTGGTCTTGCTACCCTTCTTCCGAAGGAGGTGAAGACGTGTGGGGTATGCCACGTCATTTCCGTGTTTATCCTCTCTAGGGAGAATGAGTCTATGCACTTTCTATAGGAGGCAAAGACTCGACGGGTAGTATTTCAACTCACCGTGATGATCCTCCTTTTTGTTTAGAAGCATAGGATGCTTTTCTAGAATTACTGGGAATATGGAAAAGTAATTCTGTAATGAGTGTTTGATTAAACGGTGAAAATCCACGGGGATGGATATACTAGAATTTAAAGGTGATGTGAATCTTAAAAGGAGATCTTGATTTTGAATGTGATCCCAATTCAGTTTAATGTAGAATTTTTCATGGTTAATTAATGTTTAAATAATTAATTAATTTACAGTGGAACTGATAACATGAGAATTGAGTAATCTAATAAAGCTCTTCAAATGTTTGTGTGCTTATAAGATACCATGTCTTAGAAGTAGCAGCCTGGAGTCTGAGAGACATTAGCTGCAGTTGTATCTAAGACTAGGAAATGCCCATAGTGTGTATGTGAGTTATATATATATATTCTGTACGTTTTGTGTTTCTATACGCTAATCCACCCTGTCAGTAAGGGAAACTGACACCCCGGGGATTCTGAGCCCTCGGGGGTGTTTTCCCCAACATTATGATGGGAGGTCTAATGGATGACTACCCCCTTTTAGCCCCACTCTCTTATCTTAGTAGATACATGTTCCAACAAGCACAACTATTAGTTTTCCCATATATGTGTGTAGAGGGATGTAATGGATTGTGGTTATTTTACACACATATATTCTTGATATAGTATCCTATAGACTACTATAGGTGTAATGTGTATAGGCTGTCATGGCTTGAGGACCCCTACTCGGTGTATGGGCTATAATGGCTTGAGGTATAATACTCGATGTATGATACACGTTATGTGGGATGTGGTGGCTCCTGGAACATAACTGGTTATTTTTGGTTGTGAGGATGGTGTGGTGCTTCACCCAGGTGTCTATGGGCAAGCCTTTGTGGTTCACGAGATGCAGATTGTGGAGCTTAGCCCAGGTGTCTACGAGAAAGCCTTTGGAGAGAGAAGCAAATGACATATGTCATTGGCACAAATCAGAAAACCAATGGGGAAGTAGTAGTGGGGTACCCTTTATATTCTTTACTATATTCTATATTCTTGTATGTGTTACTTGGTTAGATTAGTCATGGTGAGGTTGGGAATTTAGTATACCTATTTAGGTGACGGGTCAGTTTCACTTGTTGTTCACTAGGATTTAGAAAGCTTTCATTACTTTTGCACGAGAAGCTTGGGGAGGATCCTACTGAGTATGCTATTATAATCACCCTATGTATATATAAACTGTTTTTCAGGTCACTTGGAGCAGGTTGGAGATCAAGCTGGTTACTACTAGCTTGTGGTTGGAGGAGGAGAAGTTCGGGCTTGTGGTCGATGTCGTTTTACTTTCTTTTGGGTACTTTTAGTTTCCCCTTTCAGTTGTAGTACTTTTGCATGACATTTAATATATGTACTTGGATTTCTTTTATATTTCAGTTCTATGTTGGAGTTGATTGGAGTATATTCTATATCTCTCTTCTGCATGTGTTCTCTTAGAGGGTAATGCCTCCCATTTGTATGTTTATTATACCCTCGGTGCTAGTCGGCAACCCGGGGCCTACTGGAGGCGGGACTCGGGGTTCATTATCTCTCTTCTCATATTGTCGGCCCAGGAAGGGTACACTTTGTTGGAAGGGGGTCTTGACAGAGTAGTATCAGAGGCCTGGTTGAGGGATAAGTTGGAGTTTGGAGTTAGGCACAGGTGAGGATGCATGGGATGGTAGGGAAACGGTGTCATTCATATTTATCAAGTGGGGTAAACACTGGAGACCGGCAAGGACATAGGCATTTAGGGCCCCCTATGATCCGTTGCACAGACCTTTATGTTTACGATGGCTACTAAACATAGTGATATTGGTTGTAGGGTAGAGACCTAGGAAAGGATCATGCATCATTATTCTTTGAACCTATGTTTGAATGGGTAGACCTTGGGATAGGTAACCTAAAATTATTAAAACAAAACAATTAATTAATTAATTTTGAGTCTTCCATATTCCAGGCTTAGGAGCTCTAACAGTTGTTATTTTACAGGTATGGCTCCAGGTCAACGTCCTCGTCAGGTTTGCGCAGAAGATGCCCAGTAGGCTGTTTAAGAAGATCGTCGCTGGGTAGAGGTTGACGACAATGACACATGGAGGAGGACACTCCGAGTGTTTCAACGCCATAGTCTATAGAAGTACGAGGGCTCTATTTCAGATGCCGTCACAGAAGACTTGTTGGAGGAGGTTGAGATAGGATTTAGTTTGATTCGTCCTCGGAAGGAACACTGGGTGTTTATGGTTGTGACGATGCTGCGTGGAGCAGTGAGGAAGTGGTGGTTCTTGTTCCTTGTGGATCGTGGGGAGTCAGCGATCTCATGGTAGGAGTTTCGAGACAGGTTTAGAGTCGAGTTTCTTTCTTCAACTGTGAAGGCATCCAGTCGCCAGGAGCTTCTTAACCTTCGACAGGGGAGCTCCAGTGTCCGAGAGTTTGGAATCCGTTTCAGGAACCTTCTATGATATGCTTCAGACCAGTTACCAGATGAGGAGGCCAGGGCGAGGAATTCCGAGGAGGCTTGACGTCCAGAGATCCAGCGCCTGGTCACCCCATTTATGCTAAAGGCATATCTTGAGGTGCTGGTGAGGGAAAAGGTTGTTGAGAAGAATTTGGATAGGATTGGATCATCACGAGAGGAAAATTTTCATGATTCCTCACGAAGAAATGTTGTGGTTCAGGGATCCCGGTTTTCAGGGAAGAAGAGTTTCTATTCACCTGGGGGTAGGTCCCAGCCCTTCCCATCTTGTTTCTCTAGAGGTAGAAACACTCAGGCCTATGCCAAGTGATCAGGCGCTTGTTTTCCTTATGGAGGTCGTGGTCATCAGCAACGGGAGAGCCCGACTTTTCAAAGCAGTCATCGTGCACCGGGCGCTCTGCTCTAAGTTCCTCCGTTGAGGTAGTTCCAGCCGAGGCAACAGCAGCAGGTTGCACCAGCATTAGATCACTAGAGGGTAGATGGACCAGGCAGAGGACAGCCCCATGACACTGCCCGTCCTCAGAGATCAGAGTGCGGCAGTGGTGGTGGTCATCATTAGGGTTAGAGAGGCCGTGGAGGAGGTCATGTTCAGCTTCATGATATAGCTTTGCCAGCCCCAGGCGAGCCAGATGTTGTTCTAGGTACCCTTTTCTATTTTTCTACCTTTGTGTATGCCTTGTTCTATTCAGGAGAAACACACTCCTTCATATCACCTACCCTTGTCCATGCTTTGGGACTTGAGGTAGAGAGCCTTCCAGTGCCCTTGGTGTTGACTACACCAATTGGAGGTCAAGCCGACATGTTTGAAGTATAAAGAGACTTTGAGCTAGTGTTGGGGAAACACCGCTCTTGGGGAGATTTCCTATGTTTAGGAATACAACCATATGATGTCATACTTGACATGGATTTGTTGTATTCGGTGCAGCCAATTGTGGATTGCTATAGGAAGAAGGTCGTTTTCTTTGATGCAGATGGATAGAAAGTGGTGTTTGTTGGTGAGATAGATCCTCGGATGAGTCATAGACGAGTTCCATCTTTGTCATCCATGATGGCTGGGATGATGCTGAGTTCATCAGAGGTTCAGCAGTTGGCATTTCCTAGGGTCGTAGAGGAGTACCCTGACATCTTTCAAGAAGAGGTTGTATCCTTACCCCCTCGACGAGAGATTGAGTTTGGGATCGAGCTACATCCAGGAGCATCTCCTATCTATATGTCTCCATATAGGATGACCCCTTCTGAGTTACGAGAGATACGTATTCATCTTGACGGTCTCTTGCAGTGCGGTTTTGTCCGGCCAAGTGTGTCACCGTGGAGAACACTAGTTTTGTTTTTAAAAAAGGCTGACACCAGTTTGCGGTTGTGTGTCCATTATCACCGACTAAACAAAGTGACAATAAATAACCTCTATCCTCTTCTGCGGATTGATGGCATATTCTATCGACTGAAGGGTGCAAGTTTGTTCTCAAAGATTGACTTGCGGTCAGGATATCATCAGATATGTGTAAAGGATGAGGTTATCCCAAAGATTGCTTTCTGTTGTCGTCATGGGCATTATGAGTTTGTTGTAATGCCATTCGGCGTGACGAATGCTCCAGCTATTTTCATGGGGTTGATGAATGCTGTGTTCCATGAATTCCTGGACAAGTTTTTTGTGGTTTTCATCAACGACACCCTTGTGTAATTCACATCTGAAGAAGAGCATGCAGAGCATGTACGAGCTGTTTTGGGAGTTCTTCTCCAACATTAGCTGTTTGGGAAGTTGTCCAAGTGTGAGTTTTCGGCTCAAGATGTTTGTTTCTTGGGGCATGTTATGTCCCAATAGGGTGTATCTGTGGATTCATCGAAGATAGAAGCAGTGGTGTCTTGGGCAGCCCCCATGACGGTGTCAGACGTGCGAAGTTTCCTTGGTCTCGCAGGCTATTATATGAGGTTTGTAGACAATTTCTCTTGAGTTGAGACTCCTCTGACATCTTTAACTAGGAAGGATCAAGCGTTCATATGGACTGATCAGTGTCATGAATCTTTCAAGTATCTAAAGAAGAAGTTAGTAAGTGCTCCAGTCCTTTTGTCTTCTAGTGGCGCGAGTCCAGTTTGATGTTTTTTGTGATGCTTCACATCTGGTGCTACGCTGTGTTCTCATGCAGCAGAGGTCAGTTGTTTCTTATGGGTCTCGGCAGTTGCATCCCCATGAATGCAACTATTCCACCCATGATCCTGAGTTGGCAGCCATGGTGTTTTCTCTGAAGTTTTGGAGACATTACCTCATTGGTGATCACTTTGTGGTTTTCACCGATCATAAGAGTTTGAGGTATGTTTTCTCCGAACATGACATGAACTTGAGGCAGCGTCAGTGGATGGAGTTCGTGTAGGAATACGACTTTGAAATATCGTATACACCTAAAAAAGGGAATGTTGTAGCTGATGCACTAATCCGAAAGTCATGTAATGATGTTGTGCGTGAATATGGTGATTCTTGGAGAGTGATGGAAGAGCTATCAGCATTGCATCTTGATATGGGAGAATTTGGGGGTAGAGGTTGTCTTTTCCAAATGACGGTGCAGTCATCCCTGATGCAAATGTTTGAAGAGTCTCAGTTGGGTGATCTAGAGGTGGATATTTGGAGAGATAGAGTTGTTTGTGGTGAGGCCCCTGATGGTTGGTCGGAGGATGAACAACACCAAGTGTTGTTTCATGGAATTCTTTTCATTCCCTTGGAGATGCACAAGGCAGTTCTCTGAGAGGTCCATAGTTCACACTTGTTAGTACATCTTGGTGTGAAGAAGATGTACCGATCCTTGAGGAGTTAGTTTTGGTGGCCTGGGCTGAAGCGTACGGTTGCCGAGTGTGTGTCTCGATGTTTAGTTTTCCAGAAGGTGAAGGCCTAACACCGTGTTCCTGGTGGTCTTCTCCAGCAATTAGAGATTCCTCAGTGGAAGTGGGAGGACATCTCAATAGAATTTTTAACAAGTTTACCGCAAGCTCCAGGAGGACATGATGCTATATGGGTGGTAGTGGGTCGTTTAACAAAGTTGGCCCACTTCATAGCGATCAAGGAGTCGAGCTTATTGGATGTTTTGTCGATGCAATATCTAGAGGAGGTGGTGAGACTTCATGGAGTACCTAGGATGATCATTTCTGATCGAGATCCTCATTTTACCTCCAGGGTGTGGAGAGGTCTCATTATGATTTTGGCTCTCAATTGTGCCTTAGCAATGCTTTTCATCCTCAAACGGAGGGTCAGACAGAGCGAACCATCCAGACTCTAGAATTTATGTTGCGCTCTTGTGTTCTTGATTTTGGAGGTTCATGGATGAAGAACTAACCCTTGGTAGAGTTCGCTTTCAATAATAGGTTTCACTCTACCATCAGTATGGCGCCGTTTGAAGCCTTGTATAGCCAGCCATGTCATTCTCTGTTGTGCTAGACTGGGGTTGGAGAGTCAGCAATTCTCGGACCAGAACTAGTGCAGAATACAACAGAGATGGTTCAAGTGATTCGTGAGAGGATGAAGACAGAAAAAGATCTTCAGAAATCATAGACTGATCAAAGAAGTAGACCCTTAGAGTTTAATGTTGGGGATCTTGTGTTTCTGAAGGTGACTCCCCGTCATGGGTAGCGAAGGTTTGGTCATGGATTTAAGCTTTCTCCCCAGTTTGTTGGGCCTTTCGAGGTGTTAGATTGTGTTGGAGCTGTGGCGTATCAAGTAGCACTTCCCCCTCAGATGAGTCCGATAGATGATGTTTTCTATGTGTCACAGCTCTGTCATTATCTTCATTATTAATCTCATGTTATCGATTGGGGAGAGATCGATATTGATGATGATGCAACATCCGAGGAGCGACCTGTGGAGATCCAAGACCACAAGGAGAAGGTGTTGTCTGGGCATTCTATCCCCTTAGTTCATGTCTTGTGGTGACATGGTTGCATGGAGGAGAGTACATGGGAGCGTGAGTAACAGATACATCCTCAGTACCCAGAGTTTTTTAATGTTTTACTCCTTTCATGTAATGATTTTTTCTTTGTGGTTATATCTTTCATGTTTTATTTATGTACTTTTCATGTGATTTTATGTTTGAATTTTTTGGATATGGATTGTTTGTTCCCATACTCTCGGATTTCGTCGTTTTGTTCCAGCTTTCGAACAACTCATGGTGGTTTTGCCCTGAGAGGTATCTTATGGGGTGGTTGTTCGGACCCCTCATTTCTTCTCGGTTGGGTTTTAATTATCGAGGACGATAATGTTTTGAGAGGTATCTAATATAATGTCCCAGAGCTCTCTTGTCCATTACGTTGTAAAGATGTGGTGTATGAGGTGTTCCGGGAGGTCAAGGTGACTTATCCCCAACACTTTGCCAAATTTCCAGTTCTGTGAACAGTGTTTCCAGTTTTATGAACAGTATTGGTAGGTGAACAGTGTTTCTATTGGTGAGGTTCAGTGAACAGTGTTTCTATCGGTGAGGTTCTATTGGTGGACTTCAATCGATAGGCTTGAACAGTGTTTCTAGAATAGTAACCTTCTAATGGTGACCTTCTATCGGTAGGCTTGAACAATGTTTCCAGAACGGTAACCTTCTAACGGTGACCTTCTATTGGGTGGTTGAATAGTGTTTACAGAACAACAACCTTCTAATAGTGTCCTTCTATCGGTAGGCTTGAATAATGTTTCCAGAACGGTAACCTTCTAACAGCTACCTTCTATCGGTAGGCTTGAACAGTGTTTCCAAAATGGTAACCTTTTAATGGTGACCTTCTATCGGTAGGCTTGAACAGTGTTTCCAGAACGGTGAGGTCTAATGGTGACCTTTTCGTTCCTTTGCAAAATTTTGAGTATGTGAACAGTGTTTCCAGGTTACTACAGTTTTTCCCCATTTGACGTTTCCTTTGACGTAAAATACATTTAAAGCCTTGTTTTAAGGACTCTTAAGGACGATTCAATTGCCATAAATCCTATATTAATTATTTCTAAGGTCGGGATGTATTTACATGGTCAAACCGCGTGGGTTAATGCGATCTGTTTTTAATGGAGAATTAACCAGATCTTAATATGTCGCCCCATTAAATCTTCAAATAGGGACGAGATATCATTCCCCTTGTTCTTTCCCTTTGTTCTCAGCTAAGAGACTCTAGAACCTTTCAATCATTCCCATAAGAGTTTCAAAATCAATCTTTACTCCTAGGATTGGTTCTGCTCTGTTTTGGATGAAACCGAACTATGTCTGTCAATCTTCCCAATAAGGTATCTTTTATCATCGTTCATTTGGGGATTATCTTCTCTTGTTTCTCCCTTCCATATTATACCATGTAATTTTCAAGATTCTAATCGTTTTTTCTTGGTGTTGGTTGGTACTGTCATATTGTGGCATCCTCTGGTGTATGTAGTTTTCGTGAGAGGAGGATTTTGACACGTTGTGTGGATAAAGGATGTCAAGAACTCTTCTAGGTAGGGGATTCATGGATTATCTAATAGTATATGTGCAATCGTAGAATTAGCGTGATTTAGTCCTTTGGATCACAATGAAATTTACCTAATTAAATACATGAACCATATTAAATGAATCGGTTGATCGCATGTTGTTTCTTTATACCGTGACAACAGTTTGCCTCACGTTTTTCTAGATAGAATGGTATCTATGATTTCATTGATTTTTTTGTTCGTTCATGATGGAAATTGATAACGAACGTAAAGCTGGAATTAATTGTTAATTAATTGGCTGAAGATAAAGAGGCATGTAAATTAATCTGGTTATTGCCGTTGTTTTGGTTGTTCTTATTTGAGGTTAATCAAATTAGGGAAGTAAGAATGATTATTTAATTGTGATAGCTTACTGATTAGGTATCCCATAATTGGAACATACGAATAACAAATCTACTAATTCAATATGGATTAAAGAACAAATTGTGTGGGAATTTCTAAAAGGGTTTTGAGTTACCCTCTTGTTTGTTAAAGGGTCAAGAGCCCAGGGTTGTGATTTTTGTTTTCCTGCTGCTTGTGCTGTGATGTGAGCCTGGATGGCTATTGTGATATGTGGAGGCATGGAGGCTTTGTGGTTGTGGCAGCAGATGATGCCTAGAGTGGCAAGATGCATCAGTTTATCCATGGAGGTGTTGAGGAGGACACCAGGGGTGATGGAATGGGATGGATGTGGTTACTGGATGGTTGTAGATTCTTTGAATGTTTATATACTTTTCTTTTCCCCACTGCTCAAGCTAGCTGGTCTTGCTACCCTTCTTCCGAAGGAGGCGAAGACGCACGGGGTATGCCACGTGCTTTCTGTGATTAGCCTCTAGAGTGAGAATGGGTCTATTCTCTTTCTATATGCAGCAAATACTCGACGGGTAGTATATCTACTCCCCATGTTGATCCTCATTTGTGTTTAGAAGCATATGATTCTTTTCTATAATTCCTGGGAATATGGAAAAGTAATTCTGTAATGAATGTTTGATTAATTGGTGAAAATCCATGGGGATGGAGATACTAGAATTTAAAGGTGATGTGAATCTTAAAAGGAGAAGTTGATTTTGAATGTGATGCCAATTCAGTTTACTGTGGAATTGTTCATTCTTAATTAATGTTTAAATAATTAATTAATGTACAGTGGAACTGATAAAATGAGAATAGAGTAATCTAATAAAGCTCTTCAAATGTTTGTGTGCTTATAGAATACCTGGTCTTAGAAGTAGCAGCCTAGAGTCTGAGAGACGTTAGCTGCAGTAGTATCTATGATTAGGAAATTCCCATAGTGTGGATGTGAGTTATATATATATTCTATACGTTTTTTGTTTCTATATGCCAATCCACCCTGTCGGTATGGGAAACTGACACACCGGGGATTCTGAGCCCTGGGGGTTTTTTCCCCAACATTCTGATGGGAGGGAGAATGGATGACTACCCCCTTTTGGCCCCGCTCTCTTCTCTTGGTAGATACATGTTCCAACAGGCACAACTGTTAGTTTCTCCATATATGTGTGTAGAGGGATATAATGGCTGGTGGTTATTTCACACACATATATTCTGGATATAGTTCCTATGGACTACTATAGGTGTAATGTGTATAGGTTGTCATGGCTTGAGGATCCCTACTCGGTGTATGGGCTATAATGGCTTGAGGTATAATACCCGATGTACAATACATGTTATACGGGATTGGTGGCTCCCGGAACTTACTTGGATACTGTTGGTTGTGAGGATGGTGTGGTGCTTCACCCAGGTGTCTGCGGGCAAGCCTTTGTGGTGCACGAGGTGCAGATTGTGGAGCTTAGCCCAGGTGTCTATGGTCATGCCTTTTGAGAGAGAAGCACAGGACGTATGTCATTTGGGAAAAGAGGCAAACTAGTGGGGAAGTACTAGCGGGGTACCCTTGATATTATTTACTATATTATATATTCTTGTATGTGTTACATGGTGAGAGTATCCATGGTGAGGTTGGGAACTTAGTATATCTGTTTAGGTGACGATTCAGTATCACTTGTTGTTCACTGGGCTTTAGCATGCTTTCTTTACTTTTGCACGAGAGGCTTGGGGAGGATCCTACTGAGTATACTATTATACTCACCCTATGTATATATAAAGTATTTTTCAGGTCACATGGAGGAGGATGGAGATCAAGCTGGTTACTACTTGCTTGTGGTTGGAGGAGGAGCTGTTCGGGCCTGTGGTCGCTGCCATTTTACTGTCTCTTGGGTACTATTAGTTACCCCTTTAAGTTGTAGTACTTCTGCAGGACATTTCATATATGTACTTGGATTTATTTTATATTTCAGTTCTGAGTTGGATTTGATTGGAGTCTATTATATCTCTCTCTTCTTCATGTTTTCTCTTAGAGTGCAATGCCTCCCATTTGTATGTTTATTATACCCTTGGTGCAAGTCCCCATCTCAGGGCCTACTGGAGGTGGGACTCGGGGGGTCATTATCTCTCTTCTCACATTACCTGTCCAAGAGGGGTACACTTTGTGGGGAGGGGGTCGTGAAAAATATAGATTTGAATCATAGTGAAACAACATCATTTCTTATTCATCATTATCCTAGAAAAATTAATACATTATCAAAAATTATTTTGACATTCATTATGTAGTATATTGTTTCTATGATTTAAAGGTGTTTAATAATTTCATTTAATTAAATAGAAGATGGTGTATGTCCCCACGGATGTCATAATGTTATTTTCGAACCCTTACATGTTTTATAAATGTATGTGTGGTTGAAATATATTTATATTATTGATCATTCGATGATATGAAATAATTTCTTCTTACTTAAAAAATAAATAAACATATGTACAAGGGAAAATGATACAACCCTGGTTAAAAATCAATCCCTCCAAAAAATTCCCAATTAGAATCCATAAATTTCAACAAATAATGTTATTTTTTATCTAATATAATATATTTAAATAAAATATTCTATTTATATATTGATTTATCATTTTAGACTTTAATCAAGTGGACTTATTTTTTATTTAGGAATAATATTTCATGTTCACCAATATAAAATAATCCCCTGGTATAAATTATGAAATATTTCACTGGAATATAAAATATTTTATAAAATATTTATTATATACCATCTTTAAAATATTTTATGTTGAAAACATCATCTAGTTATCAATTAGTGGTTTTATATATGTTCTTCATCCATGAAAGAAATGGTCATTAATTCCATGTAATAAAAATATTCTAATAAGAACAAGAATTCTAACATTTATATCAAGTAAATCATGTGACAAAATTAAATTCAAAAATCATGATATCATTAAATTATATCCACATCAATTCAGAAAAAAATTATATTGTGCTCATTTTATGCCTTCAAACATTTTTTAATCCATAAAAATTATGAAAATCATCTTCAGATAAAACATCTTTTTGATATATGTATTTTTATCATCTAATCCATGATAAAACCAAAATATGATATCCATTTATAATACTACTTCTAGACAATGATATTATGTTCATTGTATCTATGTTTAAATCAAATTTTATTTAAATAATTTTGAATCCGTAATTAACAAGATCTTGGTGCATGATTTTGTTGATAAATTTACCTCACTAAATGATGTAAATTTAATACATAATTTGGATTTCATAATTCATTTACCTATTGATGTAGACATATTATTTATTAAAAATATTATAAAAATATGTTTTCTCATATATTAGGAATACCATTATCTTTTTTATAAAAAACAATAACTATGAATAATAATATAACTTCAAATATTTCAAATGGGATCAATTGTTTTTCAACATTAAGTCCATAAATTTGGTAGTATACATTACACATAGTCATTATTTTTTTGATTCCATACCCCTTCTCTAATCAAATTATTTTGAATAACCTATTAGGTTATGATGATAATTTTACCTCTTAACCATGAAAATATATTCATTATAATTTTAAAATATTTAATAAGGATCCTAATATAAATAATATTACAGAATCATATATTTACCAGCCTTAAAAATATTTTAGTTATACATTTTTTATTTTTATTTATAGAAATCATCAAACAAGTTTTAACAGGGTCCTTCCAATATCGATTAATATTTTATTTAATATTAATGGATATGACCCTATATTAATTTTTATTGATATCCTTTATCATGAATTATAATCATTAGTATTTTTATGTAAATAATTTCAATGGTCATAACCTCCCCTTCATATAAACAACTCCAAAAATCATTTGTACATAATTTAGACACTCTTTTTAGGAAAATTATTATCAATATCGTGGATAGTTAAATATTGACATTAAAAATTATTCTTCTAACTTTTTTTTGAATCATTTATATTTTTTATCTTTGATTAATAACCACAGGAAATTATTTTAACCCTTCATGAATTAATCCTTTGGGTTTTTCTATCTTTTTGTTTTGGAAAAAATAATTAGTTATAATGATTTTAATGGTTTTTATCCACTCTACTAAATGTAAAATATCATATATAACATTATCATCATTATAAAATGTCATTTTACTATTAGAGAAATAGAGTTATTTAAATAACACTTACTTAAAAATCATATCAGGTAGTTATTTGTCAATAAACATAATTTGAGACATATCATTTATTTTTTGGCCCCATCACCATGCCACCCCCAATTTTATAAATTTTTATCAAAATAAAAACATGAGTCCACATCTCACATTTTAGGAGATACTCCTATTATTATATAATTTTAAACATCATAACATTTATAGTTAGGACATCAATATCTTCTATCCAATCACCTTCTCTATAAGGCTTTGATACCGTGTTATAAAATTTAACATTATTGATATATGAGATACAACCATATATAATTTATACGTCCAAAATAATCAATATAAATAGTTTAATACATATTTACATAAATAAATATTGGGTTAATAATTCCAAAAACATCGAAAATAACCAAATATAGAAAACAAGATAAAATATGTTCTATTATGTTGTATGAACATTAGAAAATATTCATCTTTTGAAAGTAATCTCTTATATAAGTGGAATGTTATCGTATTATTGGGATATACTATAAATTTTTATATTTCAAAATAAATTCCTAGGGTTTTAATATAGAATTTAATATTTATTTAGTTTATAAAATTTTATCCTCCTCTAAGAAAAAAATAATGTATCTTTCATTTCATTGAAAAGTTATATAATCAAGAATTTTTTGTTTCCACAATTCATCATTGAATCATAATTACATTATATAATACAAGCCTTGATGGTACGTTTATTTTCATATCCCATTTTATATAGGTGGATTATCATTATTTGGTTGTGATAAATAACATTAATGTACAATAAATCTATCTCTAACAAATATTTACTTAAAATATTGGGACTCTAGGAGCCAATAATATTTACAATCGAAAAATTTTCATATCAAATGAACCATTATTTTTCAAAATGTATTACCATTATGTTTTTATTTATCAATGTCATATTATATGTTTTTACAATCATTAATGAACACTCCATTTCCAACCATTTCAATAAAACCAATATAATCCACTACATCCATCTCATACCATATATTGTTTGAGAAACACTTAATTATACATTTATGGGTTATTTAAAATAATATTTTGTATTACTGAATGACTCCATGAGATGCTATGTTTTACAAATTCTAGACACTATTTTAAAGGTATATTCAAATAATGATAAACAATACTTCGATTTTTGTATATAATCCTGATATCACAGAAAACATTGACAATCAAAAAATAATTAAGAGTATGAAATTACAAAAAAATTACCATTGTTTCTATTATGACTTGAAGTATTTCAATTCCATATAATATTAATTTTATTTCCCATATTCTCACGACAAAAAAATCTATGTTAAGGATTATTATTTTTTTAATCATTATTTATTTATTGGGATTTAAGATTAATTTAAAATCAATCATTGTCTTCAGATTATGGGGTTGTTTCCTTGTATCAAACATGATGTAATATTATTTTTTATCATTTCCCATGACAATTGTTCCATCATGAAATAATTATTATTTTCTAGGAATGCTTTGTGTTTATTTGAGGCATGTCTCAATGTTTACAAAACTATATCAAGACCCTATATAATCCAAATTCAAAATTAATATTAGGGGTAATATATGATTCTCTAAACCCCAGCATTCACCTCATTTCAACCACTTCTCCATCTACATATTTTATCATATTGAAAAAATTTTCCTATTTATTATCTCACTGATAACTGAAGCATTTCCTCTATGATAACTGTGATACCAAAATATTCCTTGAGTTTTCTAGTGTCTTAATTTTTTAAAATTTTCTATTTTCAATATCAACCCATCATTGTCAAATATTTTTTACTACATATAGAGTATTGAGTCAAATAAAACTTCATTTTACTTAAATTCTTAATCGTTCCAAAAATATTTCTCCTCATGTGCACTTTTCAGGAAAAGTTTAAATAAATATAAAAAATAATTTTAAATTGTTTACAATTTATTTTCTTCTTAAAAGTTTCTCCATCACCAAATGTAATGAAATTTTTTTCAAATTATGTCACTTAATTCCTCGTATTTTTATTATTCTAAATCTATTATGTAATCACCATATTATGAAATAATTTTATCCCTTTTTATATATTTTTAATTATTCATCCGTTGAAATTTTACATGCATGGAATACTTATTGAATGAAGTATTTCCCTAACTATAATATTAAATTATAATTGGAAACCTAGAAACAAGGAACCGAATAATATAAAACCAAATCCATAAATTCAGTGCATCTCTCTTTATTTTTCATTTTGATATTTTACGTTAGAGATAAATAGTAACATTATTCCATCAAATTATTTCAACCCTATAACATTCTGATTGGTGGGTTTATTTATCACCTTGACTTAAACATTCAATAACCTATCTGTTTCCATCAGACCAACCTTATTTTTTCTCATATCTTTTGAATTAATATAATCCAATAATATAATATTGTGATTCCCTTTTCATGTACAATAAAATTATGATTCTCTTTGAACCAAAGTGTATAAAATTAGATATTATTGTATCATATGTTAGAAAAGGATGATAATTCTAGTATTAAAAATTAAGGATAGAAATGATGTTTTTTTTGTTGAAGTAGATCATTTTTTTGACATAATAGAAAATAGAAAATACAAATATAATTCTGAAATGTATTAGATATGTTTAATGTTTTTTATGAATTATGGAATGAACATTGGTGCAATAAATGTGAAAATATATTGAAGAAATTATTTATTCTAAATTAAAGGGATTAGAGATATCTCATTCCATGTATTGAGGGGACATAGCCCATTTTGGATCACATTAAAATATATAATATTATTCTAAAAATATTTATTTATTTAATTTTACTAAAAATAAATCCCACCACTACTTATGATTTACATGCAAATTCGAAAGAAATGATCATAGATAAATTGATACCCAATGAAAATTAACAGTTCATCTGATTATTCCGAGATAATGGGACAATTATAATGTTGATGATCATACCATAATATTTAATTTATCTATGATAATGATGTATAAATACGGAAACAACTTGACCAAATTAAATAATTTTATGTCTCTGGTTAGTGATAATTAAATAATGTCATGTTGTAAGGATTAATTTCTCAGAAAAACATAAGTAGGGATTTTAGAGTAGTTGATGTTTGAGGCACTTAATTATAAAATGGAAGGAACTATGTAATTTTTTTGTTATCTATATTGTAATTATTATTCATAATTATTTAGAATTTATTTTTTCTAAAAAGTCACACTGTTTATTTTTCTTGAACATATCGGTAATAATTTATGCTTATTTATTATGTGATAAGAGGAAAATTTAAGGTGGTGATTTTTTGGTAGAATAATTATGAAAGAATAACGAATTAGGATAACACTCACAGACACACACAAATATATATATATATATCAATAAATATTGAGTGAAAAAGAAATTCAGAAATAATAATTAACTTACATGAAAAAGCGTAGTGAGGTACTCATATTGTATTGTGGATCTATATTAATATTCATGATTTATTTAAATTTATTGAATCATAATAAAGATATCAATACTATTTGGTGTCATTAGTTTCTATGTATAAATAAATGAATGAATTTTTAGTTTATAATTCATATTACATGTCTCAAAAAGGGAGACAATAGATAAAATGAGGGGGTGAAACATATAATAATATGGAAAATTCTCAATTTTTTATGATTATGTAATGTGTGGTGAAAAATAAAATTATTATATTTAACGTTATTAAATTATTTTGATTATTATTTGGTTTCATTCATTTCTTTACACCATCAATGTATAATCATTGTTTATATCCCCAGGTGGTGAACGATGTGAAAAAATCTTGTTGCTTCATTTATTTTTTAGTATTTGGTTTGTATTATAGTATTCTTGAACAAAATAGGTTCATATCATTTAAGAATATATAATAAAAGAACCATTATATGATTAAAATAAATATGAATTTACATCCTAAATTTTCTCACATTCAGGTGTATTTGAGATGTTGTTGTCATGACAAGTGAAATTAGATAAAAAAGTTTTAAGGTGGAAATTCTATCATAGGAAAATTGATATCACAAACAACCATATAAAAGAACAATATTTCACTATTTATGAAGAATATATTTATAAAACTACTAATAAACAAGTATAATTAAATATATGAAAATTTATTATTTATGTCTTATCCACAGTTAGGAATAATAAAAACGGATATTTTTATACATGATAATACATAAAAAATATTATTGGAAAATATCTTTAGTAAAAAAAATTTAAATTTTAAATCTATAATTTAAAATATAAAATATTAAAAAATGAGAAGGAAATTATTTTCCCTGAAAATAAACATGTTAAAAATAATAAGAGGCTTCAACATACATTAATTAACATGATGTTGGGAAAAAATTTTTTGTGGTTTATCATAAAACAATAATTCTATTCATAATTTTAGTAAAAATTAAAATGTACCTAGTTAATTAAAATGAAATGAAAATTTCTAAAAACTATTTTTATAAAATATCATACATTTTTAAAAATGAATATAATAAATTCAAGGATAATATTAAAAACAATTTTTTAAAAAAACCTATGAAATGGACACAAAATAAATGTATTCTCTATTGAATAAATAAATAAATATATTTTCCTCTAAAAACATTCATTCGGTCACTTGGGTAGTTAAATAGAGGAAAATAAAATAAAACATATAATCCCATGAAATAAACTGAGGAGAAGAGAAGATATACAAATTTGGATTGATAGATCATATAACTTTTTTATTTTAAAGTTTATAATTGATAATATTTTTAAAAAAATGTATTATATATCATAAAACCATTAGATCTAGTCTATTATGCAACATAATCATTGAAACCTCATATATAATAGATTTAATTTTATTTTACTTATATACCCATGTAATGATCCATGATCTTAGTTTTCCATTTTTCATAACTGATTATCCTGAGATTGTCTGGTCTCTCATGAAATACTAGTCTATATTTTGATTAACCATATTCCCATTAGAAATTATGAATTGGTATGTATCCAAAAATGAAACCACTTTAAAATATGCACATAAAAGGGTATAACAAAACAAATGTCAATTTTCATTTAGAAATATATGTTTCAAAATCTAATATAATTTTTTATATATCAAATTAATTTAATCACATTTATATGATAAATCCTCTAAAAGTATGATAATCTTTGGATTTATAATTTTTATATTTGTTTATGGTTAATTTTGTAGAATTTTATAAAATATTTTTTTTATGTGAATAGTAAAAAACATTTTTATGAATTTTTTTTCTTATAATATATATTAATAAACTAAAACATAGGAATTATTTTTTATTTAACAAATATATGTTTTTTATGTGCTTCTAAATATGTTAAAACACAATGTTTGATTTATAAATAGATATCTGATGTTATAAATCATAAGTAATATCTATTGGAAAATTCATTTTTTTTAATTAGTATTTTAATAATATTTTCTATCATATGATGAAAATTATAAATTTTCTATACTTAAAATCACTGGTGGAAAATTATTTAAAATTATCCACTTTATTTTAAGGAATAATAATATTTTACATTGGGTAAATATTAGTCAACATAGTAAATTTATTTTAAGGAAAAAATATTTTTTTAATCATTTAAAATTTCAGAAAACTAAATGAATTAATTTTTAGTAAAAACTAAATTTAGAGTCAAATATATACAGAAAATAATATAACTTAATAAATTTTTAATCAATTTTAAATAATATTAAGAACAAAAAATGATTAAAATGGTATATTTCTAGAAAAAACATATTTCAATACAATATATATTTTTATTTAAAAATTATATTTCACTATTTTAAAATTGAATTAGGATAAATTGAGGGGAAATTTTGAGTCATCAAAATGATTATTTTTAATAACTGTCTAGATATATTTTTTTACTATAATAATTAACATCATTAATATTTAATTAAGAGTATTAAGGGTTCAAATGAAAAAAATTATTTGGCTCATATTTTTCTAAATTTGCATGACCATTAGATATTATAGAATTATTTTTTAGTCATAATGTATTTCTTATATGAAATATCAACCTAAATTCACCTAAATCAGCTATCTTTCATGTCATTCCATTTTTACAATATTTCATTCATCTTTATGGAATGTTCTATCTTCTACACTTGTAAATAGGAGATCATATTAACGCTTTAGATACTATACTCATATTTTAAAATTTCATTCAATCCATTTCAAAATATATTATCATGTAATTCCATTAAATTCCTTATTTTCCATGGTAGACCTAATATATCGTAATTCCATTAATCTAAGGCATTCATCAAGAGAATGTTCGACATCTTATTGTAGTAATAACATCATTATTAACATTTCAATCAAATTAATTCCTTTCCAAACAAACCACATCCAACTAATAATAATAAATTTATGATTAATTTTTTTTCTAAAATTTTATTATTGTTATGATAGAACCATTAATTATTCACTTTAATATGGTATGAAAAATAAGAATCATCGTTAGTGTGTGTTTGGTGATTACCACCGCCCAGAATAAACACATTTAATATTTCATCACACACATGAATGAATTGTATTAATGGTGATATTTTTGGGAAATTATTATCTATAAAATTAATTTACAATTATGGAACTATTACTATTTATCCTTATTTACCTCTTTCATTCATTGAGAAACAGAAATACTAATAATTCATTGATGGGATTATTGCATCCATGAAAAACTTTGTTTATTTTTTATTCACAAAAAAGTAATATTTTAGTGTATATATTATATGAATATATAATATACATAATCAATATATATACCTAATAATATTATAGTAAATAATGTAAAATTTTGTGATTGTTATAATGTAATCTGTCACTGTTGGGAAATAACCGAAAAGTAGTTCATTAATTTATTTGATTCCATGAATCGGGGTAAAAAATACTATATAATGAAATTATGACAATATATGTATTTATAATAATTAAATTCTAGCACTTTTAATTGTTTTTAAACTATGAAATTTGGGATAAAATTGACGATGAGAACAACATTTGTGAACATTTTTTAGAGCATTTAGGTTTATTAACACCTTAGGTTGAACATATATTATCAGAATCTAATTCATGAAGGGAATGATTTATAATATATAGTGTAAATAAAAATTTATAAAATTACAGTTCTGAAAAACGAAACAAGTATTTTCATATTTATGATATATCTGATTAAATCACTTTCTTGGAATCCATGGGTAATCATAACGGACTACAAAACTCAAACTCTTTGCTTTAGGTAATTTTCTTTGCATATAAGTATTTTTTCACTGTTTTGTTCATTTTTAAATAATGTTCCCTTATTTACATCAAGGGAAAACGATTTTTCAAAAACAATTTCATTTAAATGAATGGTATTCTTTTAACAATTTTTAGAAAAATTATAATTTTTTAGAAGAGATTCGTAAGAATGAATTTTGAAAAGTTGAATAGAAAAAAAACATTAAGATGTTTTTTTAATTGGTGTTCATTATCGAAAAAATGTATTCTATGTCGAATGGATATATGTTTCATATTTCAAAAAATATTTTTATTTTATCATGTGAATATTTTTATGGATCAACATTTTGGTATTGGGAAATTTAATTTATGAGGTCATTTGGATTTTTTATGAATATAGTATTTTTATATATATTATTTATAAAAATAGAATCATATGAATTTTGAGGTTCAATTAATCCCATTTAATTATGATGAATTATTTACATGATGATTTTTAAATATCATTAAACCCATTATATTTCTATGGGATACTGTATGACTTGTTGATGGTTTTCATGTGGAAAAAATATATGGATTATGAGATTGGATGTACCTATATCTAAATATAATACAATGGATAAAGGATTATATATAATGAGATGGAATGTTCATTTGAATTGGTAAGAAAGTAGTTAGTTTCTTATAAGGTCCTTAACAGGGATTTTAGATCTACACACAATTGTACAAGTGAATAGGTTGGTAGGTATCCAAGTTCACAAAGATAAGAAATCATATTCTAACGATTGTGAAACATTATTGTTAATGAACCATGGAAAAAATTTTAGGATTCATGTTTTATTTTTTCATTCGATAGTGAATATTCTATCAATTATGTTGTTATATCTTTCACTTATGATTATGTATTAAACGTAATGATTTATGATTATTTTATGTCACCATTTTTTTCTATATGATTATGATCAATCCATTATGGTATTTTAGGTTATCCATTATTGGAAATTTTATCATAAACATTTTTTAATTTTACCATCCATAGGTTTTTAAGATTTTTATTTCTCATAGAATTTATATTAGATTATTTAAATCATAATGCAATTATCATGAAATGTGAAATTATTTCATGTATGTTTACAGTTTTGAAGACACTATACCATTATGTAAAAGGGACTTTTGATTAAAAATATATTTAATAATTAATCCCCATTACTAATGTGTTATTAATGCATTCTACCTATCCTATTTTTTGTCTACATCAGAGAAATTATATGTTATTTTATAGACTATGATGATATAATTTTTTTATTGTTTTTTAGGATAATAGTAATCACTAAAGAAAAATCTTATGTTATTTTAAACAAAGGATTATGGTTCTTTGAGGAATACATCCTTCTCTTGATAAAAAAATTGAAAATGGTTGTGAAAAATATTAATATAGGGTTAATATAATGAAAATTAGTAGGTGATTTTTATCTCAACTATCATTCTTGTTAACTATGAATATGACCATATTATACACCATGTTTTACACTAAAGGGTGATATGTTAAGGAAAATTAACAATTTTATTTTAACCATTTTGATATATTTTTTATTATGACAAATAGTGTGATTTTGGATATTCTAATAGGGAAATAGTTATTCATGAACTTGATTGAAGTATATTAAAATTTTAATGAATCATATATTCATTATTATTGATTTATTCCATATATGATTATAGCCTTTGGATATAAATTCTTATCAATTTAAGTGTCTTCACCATGATAATTCCTCTATCAAGGAATTGTTTGATGAAGTAAATGTTCATATTATTAATACAAGGGAAACAATCATGATTTTTCAAATGAGGAATTAACTAGAGTTCAAAATTTTCTTGAAATTATTACTCAACCCTCACATTTTTTGAATAAAAATATGACTAATGAATGGATCCAAAACTCACTAATATGGGAGAAACTTTCTCTCAGATTTTTATCTATCAAATTCAACAACCTTTTAAATCCATTTCAAAGTCATTTTTATTTAATCATGGAATTAATCAGATGGAAAATATTTTTTAATATTTAAATATTCAGACCATGAGAAGGACATCACAATTTTATATTTTCTAAAATGTGAGAATGATGTAGGGTACAATCAAAATTATAATACAATGATAAATGATGAATTTAATTCTATAATGTGGGAGGACTTCAGGGGAATATAAATAATTAAATATTTCCCTCACACCCTTTGTGATAAGATAGAACATGATTCCTAGAATTGAAGAAAATATAAGATGAGTCTATTATATGTTATGAGTGAAACATCCCGAGACATGCAATGTATACCTTTGAATCAATATCAGAATATGAAAATAATATTGATTGATTTGTGATTCCTTAAAACCTAGTCTTAAGAGTCATTAACTATGAGAGGGTTTGGATTCTATGAGGATGTTCTCAAATGTGAATTTATGGTTTTAATGGAAAATTTAAAACCACATGATTGAAGAGAAATAAAATTAATGATGCAGTCTCAAATAATCTCAAATAAACTATCTCATTGGATATGAAATTTTAATTACCCCCAAATAAAATGTTAGAGGAAACACCTAGGTAATTTCTATAAATGATAAAGGAAGCGTTCCAAGTTTGGTAAATAAAGACATCGTGATTCTGATAGATGAATAAATTTAATGATGCTGAATAACACAACTAAGGAGGAGGATAACATTGATATCGGTTAACCTTCCCTTATATTCATACAATTCTTGTAGTAGGGATATTATTCAAGTCAATTCCCAAACCATAGTGATATTGACGGGAATACATAGAAACAACCTCATAAAATAGGGGAGAAAGGGAGGTAATTTATATTGAACATGGATGAGGTGGAAAATAGTAATGATGTGGTGGAAGGCAAACACATTCACTAATCAGTAAAAATAAATTCCATATTTGATACATTTTATCCACATTATGTTTAATATTACATGACTAAAAAGTAAATCGATTCAACAACTGAATTGTTGAATTACAATCTATCCATGAAAAATAATTCTGGAATGTTAAATTGAACAATGGTGTTCAAATATTCTCTAATGAGATATTTGGAGAGACAATACCATTATATCTAGTTTTTATCTTTATTATTAATTTTTCCAAAAAAAAATTTATGGATTGAATTCTCTTATATAAATTCATAAAATTTATGGGAATGGGAAATCTCTATTCATATCCATAATAATCTAGTAATAATTTGTCAACGATAGCAGTCTATTTCCCCTTAATCTGAATAAAATAATATTTTATCGGTATTGATACCATGAAAAAAAGAGTTCCTAATAGTTATTAATAGGGTTGAAGTGAACATTGATAATAATCCCACTTTGCAGGAATACGATAATGTATTTCATTATGAAATGTGTTTTCTTCCCATAGAAGGAGATGTTTAGTTCTCAATTGGTATCATCCCTTGATCATTGCATATATTAATTACTCCCTATAAAATGGATTCCATTGAATTAGATGAATTGATGAAGTAATTAGAAGGTATTGTTGATAAGGGTTTTATATTTCCTAATGCTTCACAATGGGGTGTAGTACACCTGTTTCAAATGAAGATGTATGTATCAATATTTATCCATATAAATTATCATGAGCTCAACAAAGACATGTTAAAATAACACGTGTACTCTATATTGAATTGATGACTTTTTGGATAAAATCATAGCATATCAGTTCTTCCTAATGATTGACCTGAGGTGTGGGTGTCATCAATTAAGGGTAAGAAATGGAGGATGTTCCAAAGGAAATATTTAAAACATTGTATAGACACTATGTGTTAATAGTGATTCCATTTTGACATACAAATTATTCTATTATCATCAAATATCATATGATTGTTTTCATTAGATACTAACTGGATCAATCACTAGTAGAATTTACATATGATATTGTCAAATATTACAAAAGAAGGAAAGTTTATGATGATCATTAAAGGACTATATTTAGGAACCTATAGAAGAATAACTTTTATAAAAAACCCATAAAATATTATTTATATTGACAAAATGTATTTTTCATGGTTTATGTAATCAAAATTGATGGTATACTTATATACACATCAATTTCTAAAGTTATTGAGTAATGACAAAAGAAAACCCCTATGACTGAAATCTGTTGATTTATTTTGTTATCTAGACGTTATTGAAGCATTGTAAGAAATTCATAATGGATGTCAAACCCATTAACCATGCTAATAAATAAATCACTCAAGTTATTCTATATGAAAATATATGAGGAATGGTTTATGGATATCGAGGAATGGTTGGTCACCACACCTATGATAACATTAAACAATATTTTTAATGTTTTCTAATTTATAAGTATTCATAAATAAAAATATTTTCATGTTTCCTAATGAAAAATAAAAATTAAATTGAATATACATTATTCCAAATAAAATATTTTGAGTAAAATTACACAATTCGCAATTTGGAATTAGGGGTGGTGGTAATTAAATTAAAATTTAGAGGCATTACCCTTATGGTGGAGATTTAAATATGTACACTGATCATAAGATCATAGAATTTATATATTCACAAAAAATAAGACAAAAAATGTTAAATGAGATGATTATAGTTAATAAATAGTTATGAAATCTCGATAAATAATATCTATGGAGAGGCAAACAAGATAACTTATTCTATATGTAGAAAATGGAATTCTATAATATCGTTGATAATGATTGAAAAGGTCTTAGTAGTCATATATTATCAAAATATTAATCTTGAAGTCATAATAGGAGGAGGTAAACCCTATATTATATAATTTATATCTCAACTCTCCATTAGTATGAAAATAAGACAATCCTAGAAAAATGATATAGATATATAGAAAACGGTGGATAATTTTTAGGTGTTCCAATTTTATAAATACTTTTTCTATGGTTTGGACCCATATTCATGTCCAATAAATAATAACCTAAAGAAGGTTATTTTGGATGATGCACATACCTCATCCTTCTCAATTCATCATGAGGAAACAATATGCCTATAGTTCGAAAGTCAAACATATATTTGGATAACATGAAGAGGTAAATCATAAAGTATATATCTGGATTCTTGTTTTTTCATCATGTAAAGGTAGACTAATAGAAGCCTAAAGGGATTATAAGATAATTATGCATACCAATTGGAAATGGAAACAATCCACACCATGGACTTCTTTACTAGGCTTATGAGGACTTCTAAATATCATAACACTATAAGGGTTTTAGTTAATCATCGTACAAGGTCTATGTATTTTATTTCCATTATGTAATAATTAACCACCGACCAACTCTCCATGAAATTTAAAATAAATTTGGTATGACTTCATGGAGTACAAGTATCCATTTTGTACAATCGTTATTTAAGGGTTTCTCAAGGTTCTGAAAAAGTGTATTGAATGGAATACTGATAAAGTTGATCATTAGAACAATATATTTCCCTTATAAATATGGTTATTTTGACAGAACCATTAATAGTGATTATGATATTCTAGGATCTTGTTAAATGGATTTACATGAATTTTTTTGACTCATGTCTTCCGATGATAGAGTTCCCACATAACAATGCCTTACCTTGTTTGTGATGTAAAAGAGATGGTTTAGGGTATTGAACAATATATTAAAGTGGTGAGTACTTTAATGAATATTTATATCAAGAAACATTGGTGAAATCTATATATTACTGTTACTTTTATGGAATTTATTGGAAAATCTAAATGTAAATTAATAAATATATTTATAAATAAAGTGATTTGGATTCATACATACATCGGACCATTCGGGAACTATAGTTGTGTTGGATTCATTACATATCACTTAGCATTACCCCCTCCTACCTACCATGATAATAATGCTAATATGTATCATTTTTTAGTACATACACAATAGGTATATAAAATATGCTTATTTTTTAATCTTTTCAACCAGATGATTACCTCGCCTATGAAGAATGACCTTTAGTGAACATGGTTTGTGGGGTTATTGTGTTTGAGAAGAAGGAAAATTTTCTGGTGAGTGGTCTATAGTGAAGTATAATTTTTTAGAAGGTTTAGTGGGACCATGAGGACGTGATTATGGAAAAATACCATCAAATGTTTACTTCATTACAATGATTTTTTTATTAATTATTTCTAAGTGGTAGAATGTATCCTCCCAGAATTTAAGTTATTACTTTTCTATAATTAAATATTGTATGGGTTTTATGTCTTCCACACAATAGTTTAAAAAACAAATACTAGTATTATAGATATAGCTAATATATTTATTAGTATCACAAAAAATGACAACTTTATAAAAAATATATAAAAGTATTAAATAAAATAAACATAATTTTATACATAGAAATATATGTTTTTTTAATTATTTTATATTTCGTTATATACAAATTAATTTTAGCACTATTATATATATAATATAAAAAAATTCAAATACTTCTTTTTATTTAACATTATCCAATTACCTTATGATGATTTTTTTGGATATTTCTAAAATATTTTATTATTAAGGGAGTAGTGAAAATTATAATTTTTAGAATATTTTGGATTTAAGTTTATAAGAATATCCTAAAACATTGGAAAAAAAATTCTTGACCAAATATATTTCTTTTATGTAACAATATATTGGGTAAAATTTCATGTTTTACTTACAATCTAATAATTTATATTTTAAAATATAACTAATGATTATTTAAAAATTGTTGTTAATATATTATATTTTTTAAAAAATTGGTAATATCAAAATAATCAAAGGAAATGCATTTAATATTAAAATTAGTGGGTAAAAATTACATAATAAAAAAAAACTTTATTTCTAGGTATAAATATTCTGTTACCTTGGTAAAATATTAGCTACCTTAGTAAAATGATTTTTTTTTAAAGAATAATACTTTTAAAAAAATAGAGTTTTGTTTTAATTTAATGGGAGAAATAATAAATTAAAAATTTATTTTAATTTATAAATGTATATATATTTTAATTAAAAAACATTTAATATGTAATGAATATTAAATTAAATTAATAACACTTAATGATTAAAAAAGTCATTTTTATTAGAAAAACTATCATTCTGCATAATAATTTTTTTATGTTAATTTTTTCAATTTAGAAATTGAATTTCAATGAATTGATCACAAATTTTCATTCATAATGTTTATTTTTCTGTAAAGGGACTACTAATATTTTTTAGTAATAAAATAATTCACATTATTACAATTTAATTAATAATAAAATTGGTTTAAATGACGAAGCTAAGGTGGCTTGAATTTTCATTTATTTATATTTCCAATAGAGAAACTATAAATCTTTTATTAGGTTTTAATTACCTACCTACATGTTTTACCAATATTCCATAACCTAATAGATATAAAATTATTTCCAATCCTTTGTTACCCATTATATACCATTATATCCAATGGGGAATTCCATATTCTTCCCCTAATTAAGGTGGAATCACTAAAACCATTTCAATAATCCACTAAAATTAAAAAATTAACTTGAAACCCTACCCAAATTTCCACTCCATGAATTGAATGACACTATTAAGTTCCTATAGTTATAGAAAATTAGCCAATTCCCCTAAATTATAAGGCCTCCATCAAGAGGGTGTATGATTTCTACAAATTAGGTATCACATCTTCCTCAAAATTTATAAATTCTTATTTATTTTATAAAAAAACAAAACAATAGTATAAATATACATTCGTAATCTTTATTAGGTTGAGATTTTATTAATATAAAGGGTAAACCATTATTTATTCTCTTCCAAAATTTATTATAAACATGAATCATTGTAACTATTGGTGTTTGGATTATCACCTACATAATTTGATAATGCTTGTTTTTCATCACCACCCATCATGTATTGTTGTAGTGATTGTTTTATGAATTGATAAATTAAATTCCACCTTTAACGCTCTCATTTTTTTTACTAGTTGAATTGAAAACCATGTGTTCTACAAACCACAAACTCCCTGAATAAATTTATACCATTTTCCTTCACATACAAATATGGATAGTTTTTGTTTATAGAGGATGAATATTTATAATATATATTTAATTTATATATTTAATATGTTTCATTTCATTGAAACCAGAATGTGATGATCAATATTTGATAATCAGTAAAATGTCCGAAAATAACCTATAACATGTTAATTAGAATTTTCATTCTCCTAAAATGTGACCAAAAATATAATATAATAGTATTATAACTTTATAAAAATATGTATTAAAATATTTAATGTACCAACAATTGTTTTTAATGATAGTATTTTTTATTAAGTTAATATGTACAACACTTTTATAAACCAATATCATAATGGTGATGACTATTAACCCAAAATGTTTAACATATATTACAAAAATTTAATACAAAAATGTATTTTTTATTAAGATGGAGTATAAATAGATATTTATATGAACAATGGTATTAATCCATAATTTATTATTATTATCATTATTATGAATGAGTATAATGAATTTATATGGAAATCAATGGTAATGTTAAAGGAATTTTTAATTCAAACTCGTCTCATTGAGCTATACAATGTCATAATTAAACATTAATGTCCCAAGACATTCCATTTAAAATTATTTAAATTTTTTTACTTCTAATGAATTTCATTTAAACCAATTCCATTTCGATTAATGGTTTCCATTTCATTGTTCTTAAAAGAAATGATTTCTTTGTAAAATGAGACGCAGAAGTATGACTTTTATAATGTTGAATATGAAATTTTTCATGACTTAGTTTTCATTATCATTAGTATATGATCTACCTCTAATGGTTTTTTTATTTAGTTCT
Organism: Viscum album; assembly: GCA_963277665.1. Lineage (NCBI taxonomy): Eukaryota > Viridiplantae > Streptophyta > Magnoliopsida > Santalales > Viscaceae > Viscum > Viscum album. The sequence continues at coordinate 213,694,554 of OY728144.1, forward strand.
GTCATGACCCCCTCCCACCAAAGATGCCCCTCCTGATCTAGCAATGGTGAAAGGGAGATAATGACCCCCGAGTCCCGCCTCTGGTAGGCCCTGGGTTGGCGACTAGCACCAAGGGTATGAGTTTTCACAAATATGTGAGGCATTACCCTTTTTATTATTTTGGATCGGGAAATAGGACAAGTCAACCACCAAAAAGAAAAGAACAAGTGTATATAAATAATCCCAGACCATGCCCACATGCATGTTTAAACAATTTTATAACAAGGTACAAGTACAAGGAAGATCAAAAGTACAATACCAAAGAAAACAAGAGAACAGCAACTGCAACAACTCCAACTGCCCGACTAGTAGGGTCCCGCACGGCCCTGGTAGTCCTCCTGGAAACCTGAATGTAAACGTAGGGTGAGCATACAAGTATACTAAGTAGGGAAACCTAAAGCTCTCGTGCACAAGTGGGAATACGTCCTAATGTCCCGTGAGAATAGCAGAAGAAACCTAATAAGGAAAACTATCCACCCAATCTCACCAACCACACTCGCCAAAACACAATCACAGTAGGTAGTAGAAGTATAAGAACAGGAGCATTGGGTACCCTGCACCATTTCCCATTAGTTAGTTGAACGTCCGGACACTGTCACACTCTCCCCGCCCGTACACACCTGGGCCTCACAATCATGTATCCCGCCCACACACACCTGGACCTCACAACCACACATCCCGCCCGCACAAACATGGGCCTCACCACCACGTATCCTGCCCGCACACACCTGGGCCTCACAACCACAACCACATCCTCGCCCGAAGACACCTTGGCCTCATCCCGAAGATTCTTGGGAATAGTAACGGAACTCTCGCCTGAAGACACCTGGGCCTGAAATCGAAACCTACCTAAAGAGTCTTAGGTGTAAGGTCGCCTCAAGACATTATAGCCTATAAGCCTGCCTGATGAGTCTTGGGCCTAATCACCCCAATCAAAACCTACCCGAAGAGTCCTTAGTGTAAGGTCGCCTCAAGCCATCACAGCCTATGGGAGAAGGAGAATGAAGTAGCTAGTAACTATGGGAAAACACCCTCTCCCATGGAATGAGAGTGTTCGGCACTAAGTTCTCAACATGGGTGCGGTGCGATAAAACAAAAAAGATACATATATATATATATATTGCAACCACTCAGCCCAACCTATGGATTCTAAAAAGAGAAACTGATCACGTGCCTCGGCACTGCTACCACGAAGGATGCATACAATAAACAACCCCAACCCCATTAAGGTTTTCATGTTTCAGCAGAATTAGTTAATTAGTTCCTTAACTACTGGGCAACTATCCTCAACAAACCACAACGATTGTTTGTAAGAATATCCCTGTCATCCACAAAGCAAGTTAGGAAAACACAGCAACATGAAAAGTCCCTTCTTATTAACCAACCAACCCATTTATTATTATTTCCGTTTCACTACCCAGCCCCACCCTTCATTAACTCTTCCACTTTTATTTATTATTCACAACCCACTATTCATTCACATTAAACCCATCCCCGCAGCCCCGATGCCAACCACCATAACCACAACCGCACCAGAACCCGTACATCATTATCCCTTTACTACCACTTATTGCAGCCCCACTGCCCATCACCATTAAACATTCACACCTTCCCACAAACAATCCAACTACAGCCCGGCTGCTCACCCATTTCACAACAACCCACAAAGCACCCCCATCACATGCCACGTAACCAAGCCAACACCCACATGTTCATTATTCCATTTTGGTTCAACCGGGGTGATCACACAAGGGTTCCATATTTTTAACAGCCAACTTTCTGTGATTAACCAATATCCACATTCCATGAAGTTTCTATTCACAAAACGGTCAAGAAGATAGGGAATCATTTAATTGCACAAGCAAATGCCCCCAACGACCGTTATTTTCAGTAGGCATAAGCCTATTCATTTCACAACATAATATCACAGTATATAAAGTAACAGCAATCCCAAACATCCCAACCCCGTTATATAAGCCAGTTATTATCTTTATTAAACCGGTTCAAAAGTGTTTCACGTAAATAAGAGAACACCCACCCCGCATGATGCACAAATTAGAGAGACGAAGGTAAGATCCCTACCTCAACAGGTTCTAGATCGCAACGCTCCTCCGGATCAACTTTAGAAGACGTTTGTCAGTGTCCCGACACAACCTCCTTGGTTTGAAAGGAATAGTCGAAGGAAAGACAACGGATCCATTCTCAGAAGTTCTGCCTCGTTGTTACGATCCCGTGGCCACTGACGGATCGTAAATCGGTGCTCGGACAAAAATGTTATGGAAGAAAGAGCCTTCGCGTCTCTTGAGAGATCTCTTCTCAGAGGAGAGGGGAGGAGAAGTGTGAGTTGAATGGAAGAGGGGGCCCCTCCTTTTATAGGCATGAAAAACAAAAGTACATGGCGTGTACTCGGCCATTTTCACACGGTCTCCACGTGGCCTCCAATGCGGCTCCGCGGCCGTTGACTGGTTAGCACACGGTTTGAAGGTAACACATATGCGGGGAAGGACTACACAGCATTTATTTTAGACAAACAGCGTGTTCTCAATTATTGCACACGGCAAGGACACGACCTTCACACGGCACACGGCTGACGAGTGGTCAACACACGGTAATGCGTACGTGAGGAGGGACTACACATCTTATAGTATTGGACACACGGTGTGTACCCATTTTCTTCACGCGGCAACGACACGACCATCCACACAGGGTATACCCTGCAAGAGGGTACACAAAGTGTACTCAAACTATACGGCGTGTAGTTTCAAATTTATGGAATGTGTGGGAAAAGTCCATTTTACCCTCCAGAAAACTTGTACCCTTCTTTTTGACAAAGTAATGGTCCGGAGAGGTCCAAGCCATTACATCAGATACCTCTTAAAACATTCTCATCCCCGAGAATTCAAAACCCAACCCAGGGGATCCCAACAAGATACCTCATAGGGTTATCGTTATAACAGGAACCCAACCAACAACCCTAATCATATGTGTTTGGAATTCCTTCTCCAATGTCGAGATATTATCTACTTTAGGTGGCACTGACTCGCCTGCACGGGTTTAATCGCATCCTCATTAATTCATCTCGATTAAGGATTGGGTCTTCCCACATCCATACATTAAGAATTTCAACTCAAACTAACCCCAGCACCACACAACCAACACACTTCTCGAACACATGGGTTTGGTAAATTCATTCACCTATGTCGAGATATTATCCACTTTAGGCGGCACTAACTCGCCCGCACGGGTTCAATCACATCCAAATTAATGCGTCTCGATTAAGGGTCAGGTTTGTTCCCTTTTCCCACACATTCGGACATGATACACATTACCAGGGAATAGGAAAACAAAAATGTCTCACACCTGAAAAGCCATGCATTCCATATATCAAAGGTACATAGTACAACATCAACACAATGCTCAGAAGAACAAGGAAAATCACAAGTCAAAACAACTCTGGGTACTGAGCGTGCATATGGGTCTCCCACTCCCATGTGCTGTCCTCGAGGCCGCCATGCCTCCACAACACACGAACCAAGGGAATCGTTCATCCATAGAACACCTTCTCTTTATGATCCTCGATTCTGACTGGTCGTTCTTCGAAGGTCACGTCGTCTCCCATATCCAACTCTCCCCAGCCGATAATGTTAGATTCATCGTGCAAGTACCGACGAAGCTGGGAGACATGGAAGACGTCATGGACTTTCTCCAACTGAGGTGGTAGGGCCAGCTGATATGCCACCACTCCGACTCGCCTCAACACCTCAAAAGGTCCGATAAACCTGGGTGAGAGCTTGCTCCCTTTCCCAAACCTCTTCCGCCCCCGTCGAGGGGAAACCTACAAGAACACATGATCTCCCACCTCGAACTCCAAGGGCCTCTGATGACGATCAGCATAAGACTTCTGTCGGTCCTCAACCGCCTTCATCCTCTCATGTATAAGCTGGACTTTCTCAGTGGTGCTCTGCACTACCTCTATCCCAAGAGCACCTTTCTGACCAACCTCTGCCCAGCAAATGGGTGAACGTCATGGACTTCTATACAAAGCCTCAAATGGTGCCATGCCAATAGAAGATTGGAAGTTGTTGTTGTAGGAAAACTCTACTAAAGGCAATTTTCGTACCCATGATCCTCCGAAATCCAGAACGCATGCTCGCAGCATGCCCTCTAATGTCTGGATAGTCCGCTCTATCTGCCCGTCGGTCTGGGGGTGGAAAGAAATGCTAAGGCATAGCTTTGTGCCAAAAGCATGCTGTAGCCCCATCCAGACTCGTGAGGTAAACCGAGTATCCCGGTCTGAGACGATAGTCCTTGGAACTCAATGCAAACGCACGACCTCGTCTACGTACCTCTGAGCTAAGGTACTCACCGGGCCCGACTCCTTGATTTCTAAGAAGTGAGCCTATTTCATCAGACGATCCACCACTACCCAGATAGCATCATAACCACCCTGAGCTCTAGGTAGTCCTATGACGATGTCCATTGAGATGTCATCCCACTTCCACTCGGTGACATATAAAGGATGCAACAAACCACCGGGAACACGGTGTTCAGCCTTCACTTGCTGACACACTAGGCACTTAACCACAAACTCTTCCACTGACTGTTTCACCCCGGGCCACCAAAACTGATCCCTCATGCCTCGGTATATTTTTGAAACTCTTGGATGTACCTCCAAGGGTGAGCTATGGAACTCACGGAGAACTCACTCCCGCATTGCCTCCGAAACAAACAACCTTCCCTGGAAAAGCATCTGATGTCGACTGTCCTTTGGCCATCCCTCTAGAGCATTCCCCTGATCGACACGATCCCGCATCACCTCTGCCTTGGTGTCCCCCCACTGAGACTCTTCCACCTTCGGCGACAAGGAGGATTGCACCATCATCTGGAACAAACAGCCTGTAACACCTTCTTCCCTTGCATCTAAGTGAATGGTAGCCAACTCTCCCATCGCCTTCCAAGCATCAGCGGATTCCCGAACCACTTCATTATGTGACATCCTTCTTAGGGAATCAACCACAACGTTGCCCTTACCTTCGGTGTAAGAGATCTCGAAGTCATAGTCTAGGAGAAACTCAACCCATCTCCGCTGCCGTATGTTTAGTTCACGCTGGGAGAAGATATAACACAGGCTCTTGTGATCTGAAAAGACCACAAAGCGCTCCCCAAAGTGGTAATGTCGCCACAACTTCAATGCGAACACTACTACTGCAACCTCCAGGTCATGGGTGGCATAGTTACGCTCATGAGGGAACAACTGCCTAGACCCATAACAAATCACACCCTTCTTCTACATCAGCACGCACCCTAGTCCAAGGCAAGAAGCATCACAAAACACTTCATACAATAACCCTTCTTCTGGAAACCTGAGCACGGGAGCACTAACCAACTTCTCCTTCAGGCAGTCGAAAGCTTTCTGGCACTCATCGCTCTATAGGAAGACCTAATTCTTCCTAGTCAAAGCTGTTAATGGAGAAAAAACTCGAGAGAAGTCCGAAACGTACCTCCGATAGTAACCTGTTAACCCCAAGAAACTACGAACTTCTGCCACGCTCTTGGGTGCTGCCCAAGAAACAACTGCCTCCACCTTCGACAGGTCCACCGATACTTCATGCTGATACACCACATGCCCAAGGAAGTGTACTTCTTGTGTCAATAACATACACTTCGACAATTTTCCATAAAGTTGGTGGTGTCGAAAGACTTCCAAGACTACCCTAAGATGCTCTACATGCTCCTCCTCTGATCTTGAGTAGATCAGGATGTCATCGATAAACACAATGAAGAACCGGTCCAGAATCTCTCGAAAGAAAAAGTTCATAAGTCCCATTAACACAGTCGGTGCATTCGTAACTCCAAACGGAATCACTACAAACTCGAAGTGCCCATACCTGCACCTGAAAGCTGTCTTCGAGATGTCACTGTCCTTCACCATCAGGTGATGATATCCTAATCGTAGATCAATCTTAGAAAACTAGCCTGCTCCCCTCAGCTGGTCGAAGGGATCATCTATCCATGGAAGGGGGTAACGGTTCTTGACTGTTACCCAGTTTAGCCTTCGGTAGTCTATGCATAGCCTGAGACCACCATCGGCCTTCTTCATGAACACAACTGCAGCACCCCATGGTGAAACACTGGGTCGAACAAAATCCATCTCCATCAGATCATCAATCTATATCTGCAACTCCCACAACTCCGAAGGTGCCATCCTATAAGGGGCCATCGAAATCAGATGGGCACGAGGTTGTATGTCTATCTTGAAATCAACGTCATGTCGGGGGGGTAGAGTCACAACCTCCTCATGAAAAACATCGAGGAACTCCCCAACAACCTCTGGGACATCCATCATCTCTGTATCAGCTGGAACCGCTGATAACCCACCCAACAAGGAAAGGAGAGGCTCCACATGTCGGCTTCCCGCCTGATAGATCCTCTCACCAACAAAAGATATGTGATGGCTGTCCACGTCAGAGAACACGACTCTTCATCGGATGCAGTCGATAACAGCACTAACAGAAAACTACCAGTCGATGACTAGGATGACATCGTATGGCTGCATCTGTAACAGAAGAATGTCCCCACTAGATCGATGTAGTCCCAACGTCTGCCCACATCCCCGAAAAACAAAAGATACACTGGTATGGCCTCCAACTGGTGTACTCAGCAACAGTGGTACGGAAAGTCTCTCTACGTCTAATCCCAAAACATGGGCTAGACCAGGCATAACAAAGGAGTGCAATGCTCCCGAATCGAACAAAGCAGAAACAAGAGTGCTGAACAAACAAATCGTACCTCGCACCACCTCTGGTCCTGCTGGAGCTGCCAACTCTACTGCGTGCAACTATCCACGCCCAGCTCCTCAGCCTCTCTGATGTCTTCCACTTCCACGACCACGCCCTGGTCGAGGTCCCTGAGGAGCACCCTGAGTTTGGCCTCCTCCTGCAATGTATGCCCTCAGAGGAGCATGGTCTGGCGGCTGCTGGAAGGGCCTCACCGGCAACTGGTGCTACTGCGGTGGGTGCTGAATCTTCCCACCTCCACCATACGGAGCTCGTGTCGGGAACTGACTCTGAACATGCCCAAAACCTACACAAGAAAAGCACCTCGGTCCCGGGCTCATGGAAAATGGACGAGGACCTGAACATCTGAACTGGAACTACTAGGGCCTGCTCCCCACTGGCCTAAACCTGGAAGGTCCTGTTGCAAGAGACCTACTGCTGACTGCCTTACCCTTCGAAGAACCTGGCTGGAACACCTCACGCGGTGCACCTCCCAGCGAGTGCATCCTCTCTACGACCTCTTCCTTCTTCTACACCGCCATGTACGTTAGAAGGGTGAAGGGGGTGACAGCATACTAGAGCGAAGGATAAAGCACCTCCTCCAAACGTCTCGCCCGATACTCCTCATCCGGAAAGAGATCCGAAGAAAAGCGCAGGAGCTATTTGAACTTGATCCCCAGCTCTTGTACCGACATACTCCCCTACTGAATGGAGAGTAACTCTTGCCGATTCTCCGCCTTGATCATGGAAGAAAGGAATTCCTCTCGAAATTCCTTCTCAAAGTCAACCCATGGAACCTCTTCCTCTATCCTCTCTCCGAGGTAGAGCGTCCACCACTGTCGCGCCGCACCTCTCAGCTGACTGACTGCTAGGGGAACCCAGTACTCCCTTAGAGAATTGATCAAGGTAAAAGATATCCCTAGCTCCTCAAGCCACCCCTCCATCTCCGTATCTGATGTACTACCCTCGTACTTCATGAGGGTCTGCCGCTGGAAGAAACAGAGAGTCTTCTGCCACTGGCTATCTTCCTCCACTCTGTCAATCCTCAACTGATCGGCCACCTGGATCTGTTGGGCCTCGGTCGTCTGAGCCACCCGGGGACGACGTCCAGGTGTCATAGCTTTACGGTAAACAAGGATCGCCTATGCCCAAGTAGTAAGGAATTTTCTCAAAGTTTTAATTATCATTTTATTTCAATTTATTTCCCAGAACATCCAAATCAAGTAAAAAACAATCATGGTGATGCATGTACCTTCCCTTGGGTCACTACCATGCAATCAATGTAGTCTCATTTGGTCATTTTGTAGGCTCAGAGTCCTTGCATCGGATCACGGGGGGCCCTAAAATCCCGTGTCCTACCCGGTCTCCCCTGGCCTATGTCACGCACCAAGGTTAACTAACATTGTTTCCCTACCATCCCATGCAATCCGCACTGTGCCTAACTCCAGACTCCATCCTATCTCTCATCCATCACCTCTGATACCATTCTGTCATGACCCCCTCCCACCAAAGATGCCCCTAATAAGCTGGAAATGGCAAAAGGGAGATAATGACCCCCCAAGTCCCACCTCTGGTAGGCCCCGGGTTGGCGACTAGCACCAAGGGTATGAGTTTTCACAAATATGGGAGGCATTGCCCATTTTATTATTTTGGATCGGGAAATAGGACAAGTCAACCACCAAAAATAAAAGAAAAAGTGTATATAAATAAACCCAAAACAATCCCACATGCATGTTTAAACAATTTTATAACAAGGTACAAGTACATGTAAGCTAAAAAGTAAAATACAAAAGAAAACAGGAGAAAAACAACTGCAACAACTCCAACTGCCCGACTAGTAGGGTCCCGCACGGCCCTTGTAGTCCTCTTGGTAAACTGAAAGTAAATGTAGGGTGAGCATATAAGTATACTCAGTAGGTAAACATAAAGCTCTCGTGCACAAGTGGGAAGACATCCTAATGTCCTGTGAGAACAGCAGAAGAAACTTAACAAGGAAAACTATCCACCCAATATCACCAGCCACACTCACCAAAACACAATCACAACATGTAGTAGTAGTATAACAACAAGAGCATTGGGTACCCCGCACCATTTCCCATTAGTTAGCTGAACGTCCTGACGCTGTCACACTATCCCCGCCCACACACACCTGGGCCTTACAACCACGTATCCTGCCCGCACACACCTGGTCCTCACAACCACACATCCTGCCCGCACACACCTGGGCCTCACCACCACGTATCCCGCCCGCACACACCTGGTCCTCACAACGACAACCACATCCCCACCCGAAGACACCTGGGCCTCATCCCGATGATTCTTGGGAATAGTAATAGAACTCTCGCCCGAAGACACCTGGGCCTAAAATCGAAACCTACCTGAAGAGTCTTAGGTGTAAGGTCGCCTCAAGCCATTATATCCTATAAGCCTGCCCGAAGAGTCTTGGGCCTAATCACCCCAATCGAAACCTACCCGAAGAGTCTTGGGTGTAAGGTCGCCTCATGCCATCACAACCTAGGGGAGAAGGAGCAGGAAGGAGCTAGTAACTATGGGAAAACACCCTCTCCCATGAAATGAGAGTGTTCGACACTAAGTGATCAACATGGGTGCGGGGTGATAAAACACAAAAGAAAATATATATATATATAGCAACCACTCAGCCCAACCTATGGCTTCTAGAAAGAGAAACTGAACACATGCCTCGACACTGCTACCACGAAGCATGCATACAACAAACAACCCCAACCCCATTAAGGTTTTCACGTTTTAGTAGAATTAGTTTATTAGTTCCTTAACTATTGGGAAACTATCCACAACCAACCCCAATTATCGTTTGTAAGCATATCCCTGTCATCCAGAAAGCATGATAGGAAAACACAACAACACGGCAAGTCCCTTCTTAGTAACCAACCAACCCATTTATTATTATTTCTGTTTCATTACCAATCCCCACCATTAGTTTAACTCTTCCACTTTTATTTATTATTCACAACCCACTATTCATTCACATTCAACCCATCCCTGCAGCCCCGCTACCAACCACCATAACCACAACCGCACCGGAACCCGTACATCATTATCCCTTTACTACCACTTATTGCAGCCCTGCTGCCCATCACCATTAAACATTCACACCTTCCCACAACAAAGCCAACTGCAGCCCCGCTGCTCACCCATTTCACAACAACCCCCAAAACACCCCCATCACATGCCACGTAACCAAGCCAACACCCACATGTTCATTATTCTATTTTTGTTCAACCGGGGTAATCACACAAGGGTTCCAGATTTTAAACAGAAAACATTACGTGATTAACCAGTTTCCACATTCCATGAAGTTTCCATTCACAAAATGACCTAGAAGATAGGGAAACATTTAATTGCGCAAGCAAAGGCCCCCAACAACCATTATTTTCAGTAGGCATAAGCCTATTCATTTCACAACATAATATCACAGGATATAAAGTAACAGAAATCACAAACTTCCCAACCCCGTTATATAAGCCAGTTATTATCTTTATTAAACCGGTTAAAAAGTGATTCACGTAAACAAGATCACACCCACCCCGCATGATGCAGAAATTAGAGAGACGAAGGTAAGATCCCTACCTCAACAGGTTCTAGATCGCAATGCTCCCCCAGATCAACTTTAGAAGACGTTCGTCGGTGTCCCGACACAAGCTCCTTGGGTGGAAAGGAAGAGTCGATGGAAAGACAATGAATCCAAGCTTGGAAGTTCTACTTCGGATATGATCCCGTGGCCGCTGAAGGATCGTAAATCGGAGCTCAGAAGAAAAATTTATGGAAGAAAGAGCCTTTGAGTCTCTTGAGAGAGCTCTTCTTAGAGGAGAGGGGAGGAGAGGTGAGAGTTGAAAGGAGGAGGGGACCCCTCCTTTTATAGGCGTGAAAAACAAAAGTACCTAGCGTGTACTTATGGTACACGGTGTGTACTCGGCCATTTTCACACGGTCTCCACGCGGTCTCCAACGCGGCTCCACAGCCGTTGACTGGTCAACACACGGTTTGAAGGTAACGCATACACGGGGAAGGACTACACGGCTTATAGTTTAGACACACGACATGTAATCATTTATTGCACATGGCAAGGACACAACCTTCACAAGGCACACGGCTGACGACTGGTCAACACACGGTAATGCGTACGTGGGGAGGGACTACACGGCATGTAGTACTGGACACACGGTGTGTACCCATTTTCTTCACACGGCAAATACATGGCCATCCACATGGGGTATAATCGGCAAGAGGGTACACGGTGTGTATACAAACTACACGGCGTGTAGTTTAAAAATTCTGGAAAGTGTGGGAAAAGTCCATTTTACCCTCCGAAACACTTGTAGCCTTCTTTTTGGAAAAGCAATGGGCCGGAGAGGTCCGGGCCATTACAAGTTCTACCTATGATTTATTTTTTATGTGACTGTTTTAGGTGATCATTTTTTGGTTATGAATATTTTTATTTATGAACTTATTTGTATGTTTTATGAAACTCCTATACTTTAATGTGTTCCTTTATAAATGAATGTTTAAATATTTAATATTCATTGAATGCCACTTTATTTTCAATTTTTTTAATATGAATATTTGGAAATTTCCTGAAACCTATTTTATTTCTATTGACTAATTTTTTATATTATGATTTTTTTTCATGTGGTACCAAATGTATGTATAAATAGAGAAAAGTGACCTATATATCACTTTAATATAATATTTTAAGTCTTAAATCACATGAGGAAGATAAATTATTTGAATTGGTGAAAAAGTATATGGGGTAAAAATGAAGAGTTTGATGGATTTAAGCTATAATAACAATTTAATGAGTGAGCATGTAAGTGGGTTTCTATGTAAAGACCCGTGAAATTCATAGGATTTTTTTTTAATTTTCTTTGGGATTTTACAAGAACGTAGTTTCTGACGGCACCTGATTCCGAGGCCTGGTGTGCCCGGAATTAATTTCCAAAGTTAGGCTCAGGTATGTTCAGTGAACAAATGAGCGGGTCTTTCTAACATTTAAACCGGTGCTCGGAATTGAAATCTGAGGGCACCGATGAACTCATAGCACCGATAATTGGTTAAGAAGACCTTTTCCAAAGGTGTGTTTTTTCAGGAGGTGTTTTTTAAAATTTGAGGTGTAAGTGAAGAATAAATAAAATTTGTAATCCAATTTTATTTTTCTTCTAAGTAGTTTTATCCTTTGTGTGGAAGTTGGGTTGGTAACTACCCTTGGGAGAATTAATGATAAGTGGGTCCCACACGATCCCCCACATTTTCACATTCCCCATAACCCCTTGAAACTCCACTTTAATGTGAGACCACTCACCTCCCCCTCTCTCCTCTTTATTCATGCGAACTCACATTAATTAATTATGTAGTTTGGTCTGAATTTTAAAATCTTTGAGGTGTGAATAAAAATAATATCATGGGATAATATTTTGGAGTGTATGGTTTGTGTGAGGACCTTAACAACATTATGTAGTTTTTGGGAGATCTTTGGGGTGAAGAAGAAGAGAACTTCCCTCTGACGAATAACGACACATCTTCAATGAATAACGGTTCTTCTTCGACGAAGAACAATTTCCCTTAAACATAGAATGTTCTCGAAAAAGAACGCCTCCTCCGCATCAAGGGAGGAGACACCACCATGGGGAATGTCACTATCGATGATGGCTCTTCCTCCGATGATAACGGAATCAACACCGATCTTTCGCGACGACCGATCATCGCGACGCTTGCCTTTTCCCTTGGCTCGACGACATGCGACGTCTTCTCGAGGTAGGGGGTTTGATTTTGGTTCATGAATCTTTATTGATCTTCCAAAATCAATTTTTTCTTAATCCACTTGATATCAGATTAACGGGAGGAGGTTGGACAGCACGAACATGGCCGACCCTCTTCCCCCTTCGTAAATGTGTTTGTCGCGGCTCGATCAAAGGTGGGGCGGTGCAACAGCACCGCACGGAAACAAGGAGGATCATCGACGATGAAGCGTGGCTCCATTGCGCCATGCCGTGGTGGCCAAACAAAGTCGTGGCCCCATCGCGCCGCACCGTAAAACCATGATGAGACGCGTGGCGCCCGCGTGGCCAGCAGGTGCGGGGGTTAGCCCCCCCCCCCCCCCCCCCCCCCCCCGCACCTGCTGGCCACACGGGCGCCACGCCAGCACCAGGCCAGCCGGCTACCTTGGCCGGGCTGGTACGGGCCACGCCCTGAAGGTCCAGACCCAGACCCGGGTCGGGTCGACCCCGGGGGGGGGGGGGGATCGGGCTGGGACAGACCGGGCCCCAACCCCATATTTTCGGCAGGTTTTGTTCAAAATCTCATAACATGGTCTACGGACCTCCGATCGATGTCCCGTCAGTTGCGATGAGACCCTTGGATCGAGACGGTCGTTTTGGTATTTTACACTTAGGGTTTCGGAGAACTTTGGGTATGGACGAGTTGGTTCGAACACGAAACCAAACGGGCCCTCGGAGCGGAAACGCTTATAACTTGAGCTCCGGACACCCGAATGACATGCCGTCGACTATGTTTGTTTCCTCTTAGTGAGAAGGACTTTTTTGCTTACTCCTCTGGAGGTTTGGACATAGTCAGAGTGCGTTCAGGTTGGTTTTGGCTTAAAAACCAACTGGGCCCCTGAAACGAAAAAGCCAATAACTCTTAGACTGGGCGTCTGATTGACGCGACGTCTGTCACGTTGAGTTCCACTTGTCGAGACGGAACTTTTGACATACTTCTCCTGAGTTTTGGTTGCAGTTGGATAGTGGCTGGGTTTTATAGAACCTGAAATCCAACTGGGCCCCTAGAACAGAAAAAGCTGATAACTTTTAGACCGGACGTCCGTTTGACGAACCATCAGTGGCGTTGGTGATAAAGTTGAGAAACGGTTCCTATGAGAATACCCTATGAGAGTTCAAGGTATAGTTGAGATAGGGCCAGGTTGGTTCGCACACGAAACCAACCGGGCCCCTGGGACGAAAAGGCTAATAGCTCATAGACCGGGCGTCCGATTGACGCACCGTCTGTTGTGTTGAGACCCCTATGACGAGGCGGTCCATTAAGATAATTCTTCATGTGACATTGAGATACTTGGAGTATCGACCAGTAGCTCATGGAGCGGACCCTCCCGAAGACGATCATATGGAGTTCGGATACCGTGTATCCGACTGAGACCTAACGACTGCTTGACCGACTCGACTTGGAGCGAGTCGACTAGCCCAGTGGACGGAGCACTACTTTGTTTTGGTGAAGACCCATGGCGGATGGAGCACTACTTTTTTTGGGTGCAGACCTGTGGTACTCGTCCAGAGAGTCCCTCTTTATGCTATTAGGGGGTGTGCACTGCTGTGTTTGGGTGGCATACCCCGACGGGAAGCACTATTGTGTTTGGGTGACTGACCCATGGTAATCGACAGTGGAAGTACCTTAGCAGTCTTAGGTTAGTGAGTAGTACCTCGGAGTCGTGACATGACCCCTGTACACTCTAAAGATGGGGCTCTTCAATAGTTACGGTTTCGATAAGGAAAATCATGGTTTGATATGAGTCTATGACCTTTGTGTTTTCCTCATGATTGAGATGGGTCACTTGATAACTTAGGTATATGTATGGGCATATACCTGGGTAGTGGTTTTCCGTTGATTTCATAATATTTGTGTTTCCTCATGATTGAGATGGGTTACTTGATAACATAGGTATAAGTATGGGCTAATAACTAAGTAAGGGCTATCTGTTGAGATTTTGCATGTGGTTATACTTGTTTGATTTAGAGAGACATTGAGGGTATCGGGGTCCCTACTGAGTATCGTTATACTCACACCTGCTCGGGCTATGCCCTCACCACGTTGTGTTGGATGCAGATGACAGACAGCGCTGACAGAGGTCGAGTGTTCGAGGACTGGACGGTACCCGAAGGTGGAATTCATGACGAGACAGTACATGGTGGAGGTTGAAGGGCGAGAGCATTGTAGAGGTTATCTGTACCTACCCTTCAGGTAGGATCCGTAATGGACGATCTAGGATATGCGCTATCTGTACCTACCGTTCAGGTAGGATCCGTGATGGACAATCCTGGAGCTGCGCTATCTGTACCTACCCTTCTGGTAGGAACCGATGCGGACGACCCAGGAGATGCTTCTACTCTTCTATATACTTGTCCATATGTTGTACATCTATTAAGTTGTAGCTGTACTTTTCAGTTGGGTTTGTATTCTGGCCCATTTAATTTTCAGAACATTCTTTTGTACTTACTGTATTATTCCTCTTCTACTCTGTGGTATTTTGTTTTCTTTTATAAAGGAAATTCCTTCCCAGTTATCGGTATTTACGCCTTTGGTGCTAGTCGCCAGCCCCTGGCCTATGGGAGGCGGGCTTGGGGTACTCACAACACAGGCCCCGAGGACGGGTCGTGACAAATTGGTATCAGAGGAGTTGGTTCTACCGCAGGAATTATAGCTATGATATTTCTTTTCTATGTATCAATAGTGTTAAGTGTACCGAGTGTGGTCTTCAGTTCAGGGAGTCCAGTGTTAGTGCAGCGGCCGATGTATCCGTACACCAGGACCCTGACTTATGATTTTCTGACCTTGTGCACGAAAATACTGATTTCGTGTGTGTTTCCAAAAGTTTTAAAGTCAACTGTAACCAGGTCATCTCACCAGGTATAAAAAGTTGACTGTGTCGCATCTGTTCAGGATGTCTCCATGCAGATAGTCAGTTGGAGTTCTGAGATAGTACACGATGATGGCCCACCGAGCGACGAGGCTCCAGTGCGTGGCCCTTTTTACTATGTTTGAACCCTCGGGTGGTGTACCAGCAGCACCACCACTTGCTGGGAAGCAGATTCCACCAGTCATACTAGTGGACGATGCACGCTGCAAGAGAGCGATGCATGAGTTCCAACAGTAGAGGCCTCCGAGGTTATGAGGCGAGGCATATTCCCAGACAGTAGAGGACTGGCTGGAGGCGATTTCTAGAGTTTTCCTCCTAGTTGAGACTCCAGTGGAGTGTATGGTAGACTTGGCTACCAATTGTTTCCAGTGAGTGACCATGAGGATGGTCCGCATTATGATGAGGCTTCGTTACGTGGACCGATGCCTGCGATAGTGCCTTCAGGTAGTGTGTCAGCTATACATCACTACCCGTTGGTCAGCAGTTACAACCGGCAGTACTGGTACGTGACACTTTTAGACTTACTACCTTACACTTGTTCCATTATCAGATACCCTTAAGTTCCAAGGCGAGCCCGACTCACAGGCATCTGAGAACTGGCTTGAGGAGGTGGCTGAGAGTTTTCTAGAGCTTATACAGCTTCAGCAGGACGATGTTTCAGTAGCTGAGTATTCATCGAGGTGTATCGGTCGTTCTTGGTACTTGATGACTACGATATGATCAGTGCTTTAGAGCTCGGACCTCAAAACGAGGTGTGTTTAAAGGATATCCGAGTAAGCACTCTTTCCTCTATGCATTCCTACATATGTTAGGGTGCTAGAGAGAACCTTTGTGGCTGGATGTTCTTTGGATGATCGGTTATAGCCAGTGAATGTTAGCAGTGGGAAGATGCAAATTGATGTCAGTCTCAGAGACTTGGACGTGTAAAATGTTTCAAGAAGGGGAAGTGTCAAGGAAAGATGAATCTGCGGAGCAGCAGACGTGGAAGCAGAGATAGGAGATCATTATGTGGTGGTGTACTTTTCGACGTGTTACAATCACCCGCCTTTGTAGTCCCCGCTAGGCTCAGGGAGCTGGAGGGTAGGGGAAGAGAGTAGCTGCATGCGGTCAAGGAGTGTGACCTAATGGCTCTAGAATTATTCTAGGGATAGTCTATGTCCACTAATAGCTGCCATAGTAACAGACGTTGAAATGAATCATTCCTTCCATCCACGAATCTTGTCCCAGACCTAGAGTTTTCGGTAAGCCGTAGACTTGACCCTCACATCTGGAGATACCTCGGAAGGAGACTCGATAATTACACTAACACCGACAGTGAAATATGACCCACGAGGCGAGAGTTTGGTTGAAATCTCTTGGTGGCAGTGTCGAGGCCTTACGATGTTGGTTTGAGTATGGATTGGATCCACAGTTCATACACGGATTGACTGTATTAGGCAAAAAGGTTGTGGTTTATCTACAACGTAGGGATGGGGTTTTCCTTAGTCGGCGAAAAGGAAAACCCAGGCAGCACAGGATGGAATAATGCATAAGAGGGTGCATTCAATCACTCAGGAGATAGCCAAACGTACTTTTGTGCCAGAATTCTCCAGAGTTGCAGCACCACTTCCAGCAGAACTTTCCGGAGCTGGGTTGACTGGTGCGCCCAACCTATGGGTGTTGGATACATAGTTCACTACGACGCATTAGGGACCGGACTTGGGTGTGTCCTGATGTATGAGTGGGTAGTGATCGCCTATGGATCACGGCAGATGTGACTGCAGAGAGCTGACAAGAAGCCTCTAGAGTTCAAGGATGATGACCATGTCCTTATACGGGTCTCACCTCGACGAGGTTTACGAAGATATGGCCATGGCGGAAAGTCATATCCGAGGTTAAACGGACCATTTCAGGTCCTCACCTGGGTAGGCGAGGTGGTTTACCTCTTGACCCATCCACCTCAGTTGCACCGGGTGCACGATGACTTCCACGTATCTCAAATGAAGAGATACGTGCTTGACCCGACGCATATCATCAACCATAGGGAAGTAGAATTTGGAGATGTAGTGACTTTTTCGGGGTTCCAGTTGAGGTTGAGGATCTACAGGAGTGGATCCTATGAGGACGGTCAATTCCTTGGGTGCGCTTTCACTGGCAGTACGGGAACCTCCAAGTGAGCACATGGGAGCGGAAGGCTCAGGTGTGTGCTCAGTACCGCTTTTGTATCCCTAGTTTGTGTTAAAGCTTTACGAGGACGTAAAGCCCTGAGGTGGGAGTAATGTAAAGACCTGTAAAACTCAAGGGAAATTTTTTTCTTAATTTTATTTGGGATTTTACAAGAACGCAGTTTCTGACGGGCCCTGATTCCAAGGCCCGATGTGCCCAGAATTAATTTCCAAAGTTAGGCTCGGGTACGTTCAGTGAACGAATGAGCGGGTTTTTATAACTTTTAAACCGGTTCTCGGAATTGAAATACGAGGGCACCGATGAACTCGCAGCACCATTAATTGCTTAAGAAGACCTTTTCTTGAATGTGCGTTTGCTCGGGAGGTGTTGTTTAAAATTTGAGGTTTAAGTGAAGAATAAATAAACTTTGTAATCCAATTTTGTTTTTCTTCTAACCAGTTTTATCCTTTGTGTGGAAGTTGGGTTGGTAACTACCCATGGGAGAATAAATAAGAGGTGGGTCCCACACGAGCCCCCACCTTTTCACATTCCCCATAACACCTTGAAACCCCCCTATAATGTGTGACCACTCACCCCCTCTCTCCTCTTTATTCATGCCAACTCACAATAATTAATTATGTGGTTTGGATAGAATTTTAAAATTATTGAGGTGTGAATAAAAAAATATCATGGGATATTATTTTGGATATTTTGGTGTGTGAGAAAATGTTAACAATGTTCTGGAGTTTTTTGGAGAGCTTTGGTGTGAAGAAGAAGAGAACTTCCCTCCAAAGAAGAACAACACATCTTCAACGAATAATGGTTATTCTTCGACAAATAACACTTTCCCTTCAACATAGAATGTTCTTGACGAAGAACACCTCCCACACATCAAGGGAGGAGACACCACCACGGGGAACATCACCATCGATGACGACTCTTCCTCCGACAACAATGGAATCGACATTGATCTCCCGTGATGACTGATCATCGCGACGCTTGCCTTTTCCCACGGCTCGATGACATGCGACGTCTTTTCGAGGTAGGGGGTATGATTTTGGTTCATGAATCTTTCTTGACTATCCAAAATCAATTTTTTCTTAACCCACTTGATATCGGATTAACGGGAGGAGGTCAGACCACACGAACGCGGCTGACCCACTTCCCCCTTCTTTAATGAGTTTGTCGCGGCTCGATCAAAGGTGGCGCGGTGCAACGGCACCGCGCGGAAACAAGGAGGATCATCGCCGAAGAAGCACGGCGCCATTGCGCCGCACCGTGGAGGCCGAATGAAGTTGGAGACACATCGCACCGCGCCGGAAAACCACGAAGGGACGCAATTTTTTTGACGTACGGATCGTCTGGTGATGACGAATCAGGCCGCAGAGGCGATTTAAAGCCATCGCAGTAAAGGTCGGGTCCCTGATGGACCATTGGAGAAGACGAGAGGCGAAAAGGACCACCGGAGTGCGTCCGATGGTCTGTGGAAGGCGTCGGCGGCACGCCGCCGGAACAGGACCGCCACGGTTGAGCCGCGGGGGTGGCCAAACCAGAACGACTTAGCCGTTCCAGAGGCGGAGCGGCGCTGCATGAAGCCGCACCGTTTTTTCTTCAACCTGGGGGGGGGGGGGGCTAACACCCATACCCGCTGGCCACGCGGGCACCGCGCCACTGCCAGGCCAGCCGGCTGCCTAGGCTGGGCCGCGCCGCGCCTTGTTGGGCCGGACCCGGACCCTGGTCGGGTCGCCCCAGTTCGGGCCAACCGGGGGGGGGGGGATCGGGCCGGGACAGACCGGGCCGAAACCCCCTATTTTCAGAAGGATTCATTCAAAATATTATAACATGGGATACAGACCTCCAATCGATGCACCGTCAGTTGAGATTCAATCCTTTGATCGAGATGGTCGTTTTGGTATATTACACTCAGGGTTTCAGAAAACTTCGTGTATGGCCGAGTTGGTTCGATCACGAAACCAACCGGGCCCTCGGAGCAGAAACGCTTATAACATGAGTTCCGGACGTCCGAATGATGTGCCGTCGACTTTGTTGGATTCCTCATAGTGAGAAGGACTTTTTGGCTTCCTCTGCTCGAGGTTTGGCCATAGTCGGAGTGTGGTCGGGTTGGTTTTGACTTAAAAACCAACTGGGCCTCTGGAATGAAAAAGCCAATAACTCTCAGACCGGGCGTCCGATTGACGCGACGTCTGTCACATTGAGTTCCTCTTGTTGAGACGGAACTTTAGGCATACATCGCCTGAGTTTTGGTTGTATTTGGATAGTGGCCATGTAACAGCCCAAGATTTTATAAAGAAATATTCTTTTTAATTTTATTAATGTTTTGTGTTGTACGCTAAACCAAAAGGAGCTTGCACAACATGCATCCTTGTCTTGCCTTGCATTACACGCAATCGCGACCTTCCTCGATAGCGTGTGTAATACGCAATACCGAGTTTCACTAAACAACGATGTGCTATTAAAATATTATTAAAACTAGCCGTTATGAATAGTAATAACCACTTTTTAAAATTATGTAAATCTTATTTTTCAAAATGAACTTCATTCTTGGATTCGGAGTATCGAATTTAGCCTAAGGTGAAATTTTGGTACTTTTCGGATAACTTTCATATTCTGATGAATAGTGAAAAATTACTAAATTATAATTAAAAACAACTTTTTTAATCGAAATAATTAATAGTGATAAATTATTAATTTGAGTGGTTTTAAAGTATATTTAGAATATATTTTTACCACTTAATATAATGTTGGTCATTGCACACAATTTTACAATTACACCGAACATAAACAAGTGTCAATCTTTTGATAGTTATTATCTCTTAAAAACACGCTTTTTGTTTTGACAGCGGAAATTAATTTTAAATTAATTTCTGCCACTTCTGTGTTTTGAATTTAGAAAAATGGATTCCATATTTGGAATCAGGATGTTCAAATTGTGTAAATAGATAACTTTTATTTTTAGACATTTTGAATAATTACTGCGGTAAATATTTTATTTACCATGGTTAAGGGTAAATCCGGTAAATAAGGGTTAAAAAATAATATTATAATAATATTAAATTACCCTAAAACGTGTCTTAACCCCATTGGTTGATACATGGTCGACCATGGGCATCTTTGGGTCGATTTTGGGACCCCATTGATCCACTTGTAAGTGATAATGACACTTTATTTTAATTAAGTTAAAATGAATACAAAATTGACACAAGCATATATCTTTTAGCAAAACAATTGTTACATAGGGTAATATATGTTGGATTTTAGATTATAAATATTCATTAGAAAGATAAAAAGATTTCCTACATAAATGTAGTTTATTTGTAATTTTTAGACTTCAAATAATTTAATTTATTTATGACACAATGATGATGTAGTAATTATCTTATTAATGAAATATTGACATAATTGATGTTATAAACACCAAAATAAATGTAATTTGAGACTTTTTATGAAGTCCACTAATTTTCTAGGTTACTATGATATATTAATGTTGATTTAATTAACTTTCTTCGAACATTTAAATCTGTTATGACTTTCACAAAAATCATATATCAAATAGTGTCAAAATTGACACAAAATAGTTTTTAAATCAAATATTATATTATTAATTGTTATTTTATTCCTAAAAATCTAAGGTTCGGCCAAATGACTTAGATAAAGATATATATATTAATAATAAGCAATTTGGGGTTCGTTTGCCATGTTATAGTAAGTGTATTAACCATATAGTGAAAGAAAACAAAAAGACACGGTAAAAGTTATATTATTTAACTCGGAGTTAAATCTAATTGATAAGGTTAAAATAATATCCTAAACTTGTCTAAATTCTATTGGTTGATAGGATTTCGACCCATCCCCACCTTAGCTTCGAAATAAGACCCTTTGGAACCATTATAAACCGATTTTTACTTTAATATAAAATAATAGTTTGAGATATTCCTAAGGTGCCCCTCTCCTCCCTTATAAAAGGACACCTCCTCCCCCTCCTCCTCACACCAATTTGAGCACTAAAGCTCGGCCTACCCCTGCCGAAATATCTTCTCCACTTCCCTAGAAACATCCTAGAGGTTCTGGTCTTCCTCAAAGACCAATTTTAGTGCCCTATGAGGAGGTCTCAAAGAGGCACTTCAAAGAAGAGGTAATTACCGTTACCAATTCTTTCATCTTTATTTCTTCTTCCACTTCTTCTTCTTAGGTTGTTTCATTATGAAGTAATAACATCAGTATCACTCATATACTGATATGTTATTATAAGTATGAAACAACCCTATTTCACCATCTATCCATCCTACGGAAAAAAAAATCACCGCGCGTGCGTACGTACGAAATACCGTCTCCACGCCGTGGTGTAATCTATTTTCCACCACCACCTTACATGGATGGGTATAATGGTGTAAAGAATAACTATACATAGTTATTACAACATAATATTGATTCTGATATATTGTATAATCCACTCCAATTCAATTAAATATTTATAGAAATGATATCATCGCTCATGCGTACGTACGGACTACCGTCTCCACGACGCGATGAGATTCATTCTCCATGTTAACCATTTAAGAATGATTATAAAGTATATATAAGAAATAATAATGAAATATATGACATTATAAAGCTACTAGATTTATGTATATATATACATATGTATGTCATCTACTTACTTCCATTTCAAGACAATAAGGAAAGGAAAACATCGTTCATGCGTACGTACGGACTACCGTCTCCATGAACGGTGTTTTTCATTTTATTTATCTACCTATTATATATATATATATATACTGAATATATATGATATATAAATCATATTTTATATTCTGGAAGTAAGTAAATCATGATATAAGTAATAATAATGTCAAGAACAACAAGTCAAAACACCTACGATAAATGAAACGATTTTACCCAAAACGCTTCTTTAACATGGAATTTACAAAAGAACGGGTAATATAATGTCATAAGTGAACCATATATGATATCATAACAATGTATATGATTCTTTAATAAGTCAATAACATGATTTAAATCATTATACAGGAGGTTCGGACACTTACAAAGCAAGTCGGACCTAAGGTAAGGGAAATATCACAATCTCATTTTTATCCGAGATTGTTTATTCGTAAGCATTTACTGGGGTGTATTTTATCATCCACATCCATGTTTCATCAATATTTAATATTATTTCCATCCACCTACAATTTTTTAAATCCATTTTTACCCTTCGGTGAGTTTTTAGTAAAAGAAATGAAAGGAATCTTTTGTCGTTTTTCGTACGAGGTACTTTTTGACTTTTCCGACAAAAGTACGAAGAATGTTTTTTCTAACTTATACGGCACGAACGGATTTTTACTGTTTTCTAAAGCCTTATTTTCATGAAGCTTCCTCTAAAATATTTCATGAACATTTTCAATAAAATCTCTTTCTTTTAAAATTGCATGATTTTTTGTGAAAGGAAATTGATTTTGAAGAAGAAATGATATTTTCCTCAAGAATTCAATTCAAGTGTATTATCAAAATTATTTTCCATCTAAGATAATAAAGGGTTCTGTTTCTATCCATATTTTTACATTGATTTGACTATGTTGTGATGGAATTATGTTTATGAATTCCTTTATCTTATATGAATGGTTTTATGATGTCATGTTGTTTAAGAATCCCATTTTTATTACATGGGTTACGCTATGATGTATGGTTTATGATTATGTGGCACACATAAGAAAGGATTCATTATAAGATGGGTGGGACCTATATCTCCCTCCAATGCATTGGGTAAAGATTTTATATCTAATGAGATAGACATGGCTGGAATGGTAGGTTATACCAGTTCAGTGAAACAGGACTGAAACGAGGGTTACTCGATTCAGAAAGGGACTTTGTCCACTAAGATAGTCTTGGCAATGAGTCATGACTAACAAGAAATGATTTTCCATGATTATGTGTGCATGCCACAAAGTTTCAAGTTTCATGTTATGATTATGTTTATCTCATTTTCACTTCTATGATTTGTTCCATGTTAAGATATTATGATCTCTTTTGCAGGTTATGATTTTAAAAAAAGATATGATATGATTTTTATTTCTTTTGTATACCCTTACTGAGCATTTGAGCTCACCCTTTTATGTTTTCTTTTCCCCAGGATATAAAGAAAGGTTTTAGGTAAAAAAAAATGGAAGATCTTTATGGGAGATATTGATGATCTTTCACCAGGATTAGAAGATTATGTTCCGAGTTTCCAAAGACACTAAACTATTACGATCCTTGTGTGTGTGTTTTTTTGTTATGTACTAAGTATTCCGCAAATGTAATGTAATGTCCATGTACGTTAGGATATGGGTCTCTACAGTTGGTATCAGAGGAAAGGTTTAGTCAACCTTTGGAAACTAGGATGCGAAAATGTTAGTGAGATTCCTAGAGATATTTCTAAGGTATGTCTAGGGATGTCCCTAAGGATAAGTATACGTATAGGATATATTCCTAGAACTATGGTAATGATATTAGATTAAACCTAAGAAGTTAGGTATTGAGGATACTTTCCCTTTACTATGTTGTTTTCTCTAGCATGATTTTTGATTCTCACAAAATTATTTTTGTGTTTTAGTTAATGGAGGGAACCAAAAGGAATTCAGTTAACATTGAATCCAATGGACAAATTGGTGACTATGAGCAACAAAATTGTGTAATGCCTAGAGAGAAAGATGTTGTGATTATGCCGAATCAATCATCGCGATATATGATTAACAAGGTGAAATTTAGTGGTATGCCTAATTCTTCAAAGAAGAGGAAGATATACTATTATGCATGTTCGCATGTTGAGGAGCATAAAGAAAGGAAGATTGAGATTTCTAAAGAAGGGAAGAAGAACCTTGAGGAATACCTCAAATGGAGGGACCGATGTTATCTGTGTGGAGAAAAGGGTCATAGAGTGACAAACTGTTATGGAGTTCAATGTCTTATTTGTGGAGAACATGGGCATTACCCAACTCAATGCCCTGACCTAAAAAGTTACTTCTAAATCAAGGAAGGACTTATTCCAGGATAATCATTGATGTGGATGGACTGAAGTGTTTTGGTATTCAAGAATAATGTTGTTGAAGTACTTTTATGGTGTATTGAAATATTTAAGTATTGGTCTATTGTGGTTTTCAATAATTTTAAGGTACCAATAACTATGAAAAGTGATTCAAATATTTTGTAAAGTAGATGATAAGTGCATAATGAAAGGATAAGAAGATAATGAGATGTTTGATTGTATTCATGAGCTCATGATTGATATAAGGACTAAGTGATATCATGGTTTGAGTATAAATAATTTTGAGGATTTTGGTATGTGTAAAGTGTTAACTTTTAATTGCATTCAAGTTTTCACTAAGGTTCAATGGGTATTCAAGAGTATACATGATTAAGGACTTTGAATGTTTGGAATGTGACCAACAAAACATATCTTATGATATATGGGGATCAACGATGATATTAAATCTCTGGTAATTGTTTTCACTATGTTATGAGAGTGGACTGCAGTATTATGGATAAGCCTAAAGATTGGAATGGATTGTGTTGGACGTAAGTTAGTATTGTTTAAGGATATAATTTTTTTTTTTCGATATTATTGATGGGATGTTATAGTAATATAGTTTTGGAAAAAGGACAACCTGCAGGACGGGCGACAGCCCATCGCTTCGGACAAGGCTGTGGGAATCGAACCCACAACCGAAGTGCGACTGGCCTTTATCGCCTACCACTGACCTACAGGAAGTCCCTGTTTAGTAGAAACTAGTTTTATTATATTAAGCAGTATGATATATGAAGTATAAGTCCATTTTTAGGAACCATATATGATTAATCTCACTATAGATCGACTTATGTATATAAGTTTTGCTAACCTTTTGTTTGAGACAGATGGAATGACCTGTCATTCTATCACATGATCTGCTAACACTTCACGAATAACAAATTCAACTTCATTTATTTAAGAGATGAAGTGGAAATTGTTCAAATCACGAACAACAGTGAGATTGTACCAAAATAAAGTAAGTATTTATTCTAATTCAAATTTTTAACTTTAGGGGAAATGATCTTGAAAACCAAAAATGTTGTCCTAGTGATCTTATACCTGATGAATCAGATGGTACCTTATATCATCACAAATCTATGGATTTGTGAGTACTGTCTTTTCCATAGCCATGTTCTCTACCACTCTCCATCAGAACATGATGGTTAGATTTCTCTTCCATATCCATATTTTCACCTATGTGGAAACCCAATGATTAGTTTATTTGGGTAACCGTTACGTTTCATACTTTTGTTTTTAAATATTGGTTTTGATATTCCTTTTTACGATGTGGTTTTCTATTAAAGAAACTTTCGAATAGTAAACCATTTATAACCCCGACGAATTTCGAGGGCGAAATTCATTTTAAGGGGGGTAGAATGTAACAGCCCAAGATTTTATAAAGAAATATTCTTTTTAATTTTATTAATGTATTGTGTTGTACGCTACACCAAAAGGTGCTTCCACAACATGCATCCTTGTCTTGCCTTGCATTACACGCAATCGCGACCTTCCTCGATAGCGTGTGTAATACGCAATACCGAGTTTCACTAAACAACGATGTGCTACTAAAATATTATTAAAACTAGCCGTTATGAATAGTAATAACCACTTTTTAAAATTCTGTAAATCTTATTTTTCAAAATTAACTTCATTCTTGGATTCGGAGTATCGAATTTAGCCTAAGGTGAAATTTTGGTACTTTTCGGATAACTTTCATATTCTGATGAATAGTGAAAAATTACTAAATTATAATTAAAAACAACTTTTTTAATCGAAATAATTAATAGTGA
This sequence comes from Viscum album, assembly GCA_963277665.1. Classification (NCBI taxonomy): domain Eukaryota; kingdom Viridiplantae; phylum Streptophyta; class Magnoliopsida; order Santalales; family Viscaceae; genus Viscum; species Viscum album. The sequence continues at coordinate 213,721,050 of OY728144.1, forward strand.
TAAATTATTAATTTGAGTGGTTTTAAATTATATTTAGAATATATTTTTACCACTTAATATAATGTTGGTCATTGCACACAATTTTACAATTAAACCGAACATAAACAAGTGTCAATCTTTTGATAGTTATTATCTCTTAAAAACACACTTTTTGTTTTGAAAGCGGGAATTAATTTTAAATTAATTTCTGCCACTTCTGTGTTTTGAATTTAGAAAAATGGATTCCATATTTGGAATCAGGATGTTCAAATTGTGTAAATAGATAACTTTTATTTTTAGACATTTTGAATAATTACTGCGGTAAATATTTTATTTACCATGGTTAAGGGTAAATACGGTAAATAAGGGTTAACAAATAATATTATAATAATATTAAATTACCCTAAAACGTGTCTTAACCCCATTGGTTGATACATGGTCGACCATGGGCATCTTTGGGTCGATTTTGGGACCCCATTGATCCACTTGTAAGTGATAATGACACTTTATTTTAATTAAGTTAAAATGAATACAAAATTGACACAAGCATATATCCTTTAGGAAAACAATTGTTACATAGGGTTATATATGTTGGATTTTAGATTATAAATATTCATTAGAAAGATAAAAATATTTCCTACATAATGGTATTTTATTTGTAATTTTTAGACTTTAAATAATTTAATTTATTTATGACACAATGATGATGTAGTAATTATCTTATTAATGAAATATTGACATAATTGATGTTATAAACACCAAAATAAATGTAATTTGAGACTTTTTATGAAGTCCACTAATTTTCTAGGTTACTATGATATATTAATGTTGATTTAATTAACTTTCTTCGAACATTTAATTCTGTTATGACTTTCACAAAAATCATATATCAAATAGTGTCAAAATTGAAACAAAATAGTTTTTAAATCAAATATTATATTATTAATTGTTATTTTATTCCTAAAAATCTACGGATCGGCCAAATTAATTAGATAAGGATATATATATTAATAATAAGCAATTTGGGGTTCGTTTGGCATGTTATAGTAAGTGTATTAACCATATAGTGAAAGAAAACAAAAAGACACGGTAAAAGTTAAATTATTTAACTCGGAGTTAAATCTAATTGATAAGGATAAAATAATATCCTAAACTTGTCTAAATTCTATTGGTTGATAGGATTTCGACCCATCCCCACCTTAGCTTCGAAATAAGACCATTTGGAACCATTATAAACCGATTTTGACTTTAATATAAAATAATATTTTGAGATATTCCTAAGGTGCCCCTCTCCTCCCTTATAAAAGGACACCTCCTCCCCCTCCTCCAAACACCAATTTGAGCACTCAAGCTCGGCCAACCCCTTCCAAAATATCTTCTCCACTTCCCTAGAAACATCCTAGAGGTTCGGGTCTTCCTCAAAGACCAATTTTAGTGCCCTAAGAGGAGGTCTCAAAGAGGCACTTCAAAGAAGAGGTAATTACCGTTACCAATTCTTTCATCTTTATTTCTTCTTCCACTTCTTCTTCTTAGGTTGTTTCATTATGAAGTAATAACATCAGTATCACTCATATACTGATATGTTATTATAAGTATGAAACAACCCTATTTCACCATCTATCCATCCTACGGAAAAAGAAATCACCGCGCGTGCGTACGTACGGAATACCGTCTCCACGCCGTGGTGTAATCTATTTTCCACCACCACCTTACATGGATGGGTATAATGGTGTAAAGAATAAATATACATAGTTATTACAACATCATATTGATTCTGATATATTGTATAATCCACTCCAATTCAATTCAATAATTATAGAAATGATATCATCGCTCGTGCGTACGTACGGACTACCGTCTCCACGACGCGATGAGATTCATTCTCCATGTTAACCATTTAAGAATGATTATAAAGTATATATAAGAAATAATAATGAAATATATGACATTATAAAGCTACTGGATTTATGTATATATATACATATGTATGTCATCTACTTTCTTCCATTTCAAGACAATAAGGAAAGGAAAACAGCGTTCATGCGTACGTACGGACTACCGTCTCCATGAACGGTGTTTTTCATTTTATTTATCTACCTTTTATATATATATATATACTGAATATATATGATATATAAATCATATTTTATATTCTGGAAGTAAGTAAATCATGATATAAGTAATAATAATGTCAAGAACAACAAGTCAAAACACCTACGATAAATGAAAAGATTTTACCCAAAACGCTTCTTTAACATGGAATTTACAAAAGAACGGGTAATATAATGTCATAAGTGAACCATATATGATATCATAACAATGAATATGATTCTGTAATAAGTCAATAACATGATTTAAATCATTATACAGGAGGTTCGGACACTTACAAAGCAAGTCGGACCTAAGGTAAGGGAAATATCACAATCTCATTTTTATCCGAGATTGTTTATTCGTAAGCATTTACTGGGGTGTATTTTATCATCCACATCCATGTTTCATCAATATGTAATATTATTTCCATCCACCTACAATTTTTTAAATCCATTTTTACCCTTCGGTGAGTTTTTAGTAAAAGAAATGAAAGGAATCTTTTGTCGTTTTTCGTACGAGGTACTTTTTGACTTTTCCGACAAAAGTACGAAGAATGTTTTTTCTAACTTATACGGCACGAACGGATTTTTACTGTTTTATAAAGCCTTATTTTCATGAAGCTTCCTCTAAAATATTTCATGAATATTTTCAATAAAATCTCTTTCTTTTAAAATTGCATGATGTTTTGTGAAAGGAAATTGATTTTGAAGAAGAAAGGATATTTTCCTCAAGAATTCAATTCAAGTGTATTATCAAAATTATTTTCCATCTAAGATAATAAAGGGTTCTGTTTCTATCCATATTTTTACATTGATTTGACTATGTTGTGATGGAATTATGTTTATGAATTCCTTTATCTTATATGAATGGTTTTATGATGTCATGTTGTTTAAGAATCCGATTTTTATTACATGGGTTACGCTATGATGTATGGTTTATGATTATGTGGCACACATAAGAAAGGATTCATTATAAGATGGGTGGGACTATATATCTCCCTCCAATGCATTGGGTAAAGATTTTATATCTCATGAGATAGACATGGCTGGAATGGTAGGTTATACCGGTTCAGTGAAACAGGACTGAAACGAGGGTTACTCGATTCAGAAAGGGACTTTGTCCACTAAGATAGTCTTGGCAATGAGTCATGACTAACAAGAAATGATTTTCCATGATTATCTGTGCATGCCACAAAGTTTCAAGTTTCATGTTATGATTATGGTGATCTCATTTTCACTTCTATGATTTGTTCCATGTTATGATATTATGATCTCTTTTGCAGGTTATGATTTTAAAAAAAGATATGATATGATTTTTATTTCTTTTGTATACCCTTACTGAGCATTTGAGCTCACCCTTTTATGTTTTCTTTTCCCCAGGATATAAAGAAAGGTTTTAGGTAAAAAAAATGGAAGATCTTTATGGGAGATATTGAAGATCTTTCACCAGGATTAGAAGATTATGTTCCGAGTTTCCAAAGACACTAAACTATTACGATCCTTGTGTGTGTGTTTTTTTGTTATGTACTAAGTATTCCGCAAATGTAATGTAATGTCCATGTACGTCAGGATATGGGTCTCTACAAGACAGGTTGGATTGTACCCGAAATCCAACCGGGCCCCTGGAACGGAAAAGCTGATAACTTTCAGACTGGAGGTCCATTTGACGAACCGTTAGCGGCATTGGTGATCACGTTGAGAAACGGTTCCTATGAGAATAACTTATGAGAGTTCAGGGTATATTTGAGATATGGTCGGGTTGGTTAGAACTCGAAACCAACTAGGCCCCTAAGATGAAAAGGCTAATAGCTCACAGACCGAGCGTCCGATTGATACGCCATATGTTGTGTTGAGACCTCTATGACGAGGGGGTCCTTTGAGATACCTGTTCATGGGACTTTGAGATACTTTGAGTATCGACCAGTAGCTCATGGAGCAGACCCTCCTAGAGATTAGAATACGGAGTACGGAGACCGTGTAGCCAACTGAGATGTGACAACTTCTTGACCGACTCGACTTGGAGTGAGTTGACTAGCCCAGTGGACGGAGTAGTACTTTGTTTGGGTGCAGACCCATGGCGGATGGAGAACTACTTTTTTTGGGTGCAGACCACGGTACTCGTTCGGAGAGTACCTCTGCAGGATATTAGGGGGTGTGAACTACTGTGTTTGGGTGGAATAACCCGGCGAGAAACACTACTGTGTCTGGGTGGCTGACCCACATTACTCGACAGGAGGAGTACCTCAGCAGTCTTATGTTAGTGAGCAGTACCTCAGAGTCGTGACAGGACCACTTTACACTCCAGAGACGGGGCTCTTCAGCAGTTACGGTTTCGATAATGAAAATCCCGGTTTGAGCTGAGTCTATGACATTTGTGTTTACGTCATGATTGATATGGGTCACTTGATAACTTAGGTATATGTATGGGCATATACCTGGATAGTGGTTATCCGTTGATTTCATAATATTTGTGTTTCCTCCTGATTGAGATGGGTTACTTGATAAGTAAGGTATAAGTATGGGCTTATAACTATGTGAGGGTTATCTGTTGAGATTCTTCTTGTGGTTATCCTTGTTGGATTTAGAGAGACCTTGAGGGTCTCAGGTTCTCTACTGATTATCATTATACTCACCCATGCACGGGCTATGCCCGAACCTCGTTGTGTTGGATGCAGATGACGGACAACACTGAAAGAGGCCGATTTTTCGAGGACTGGACGGTACCCGAAGGTGGACTTCAATGTCACGACCCATAATCGGGGCCCGTGCCGTGATTACCCCATGCCCACCTTCCATAGGCCAGGGGCTGGCGACTAGCACCAAGGCGTAATTCCCCGTAAAAAGGGAAGGCATTTCCTTTGTAAAGTAAACAAACGCCACAGAGCAAGCAAGCAGTAGAAGTAAACACTATGTAAAAACTGGGTACAACAGTAAGTTCAGAAAAAAGTAAGTGGGCCAGAATACAAACCCAAACTGAAAGTATAGTACAATTCGAAAGGGAAAACAGCAACTGAAAGTAAAGCTGCAACATCGAGCCGCACACTAGAAGTCACACCTAAAGGGTGAGTACATATAGCCTTCACAACTCCTCGGGTCCAACCGTCTGCCCCGAGTACGTCCCGCCTAGTGGTCCTCCTCCAGGTACCGTCCTGCTCTGCAAGCCTCATCCACGATCAGCGTTGTCCGTCGTCTGCAACCAATACAACGTAGTGTGGGCATAGCCTATGCATGGGTGAGTATAAGCTACTCAGTAGGGACCCTGCGACCCCCGAAGGTCTCCCAGAATCCTCAAAGGATAATCCACAAAGGAAGGATACAATCACGAACTAACATCCGACACTGCTTAGGTATATGCCCATACATATACCTAAGTCATCAATCCCATGTTCGTCTCTAACATCCGAGCCCGTGTACAACCTTGTCCACACAGGAAAACACAACCCATTACACATAGGAAAGCAAAACGAAATCCACACAGGATAGCACAACACAATCCACAGAGGAAAGCAAAACATGATTCAGCTCAGACAGGTATACTTCTTTGTATGATGATAGAGATGATCAGGTATATCCACTGATTCATCTAAGCCATCAGAACCACAAAGGATCGATAGATACTAACCCCCACAATGACCCACAAAGGATATGACCCACACAAGATCGATAGGTAACAAATCCCCGCAATGACCCACAAAGGATCTGACCCACACAGGATCGATAGGTAACTAACCCCCGCAAAGACCCACACAGGATCAGACCCACACAGGATTTGTAGGTACTGGCTCACAGAGAACCACTGAGAGATGACCCACACAGGATAGGACCCACACAAAATTGGTAGCACTAATCCATGTAGGATCACTAAGTGTTGTAGTCGTCATCGTTGAATCCACAGAATATTTCTGTACAGTCGTTGTCATCGTAGTTGCAGCCAGCTCTAGGGTTCCCGCACACCACAAGCTCGTTTTGGGAGGATCCTCTCCTCGAGTCAAGGATGGACACATTAACTTTCACGAAGACCATGGATGATGTAACCCAACATTTCGTCCCATGTATTAATGGAAAACCAAGAAAAAACGTTCCCATGTCACCGAGAACAAGACGACCAAACCATATTCCAAAAGTACACGGCATGTAGATATATGATACACACAGTTTCATCTGACACTGGGTACTGCCCATGTGTTACGGCCCGTGTTTTAGGGCTGGTCATGTAAAAAGTAAGTACACTGTGTGTTGTATGGTTACACGCCGTGTCTTCTGTCCATGGGTACTGTCTGTGTTACACAGCCCATGTCGATGGGCTGTTCATGTAAAAAGTAAGTACACGGCGTGTGGTATGGTTACACGTCGTGGCCAAACATCTAGGTTGGCTCTGTGTATGATGTCCATGCCTAGTCGTGTGGTGGAGTACAAACCCGTGTACTCAAAACCACGTCCGTGTATCCCCGGATTACACACCGAGTCCCGTGAAGCTGCTTCTGTTATTCTGCGTAGAGATTACACGTCGTGTGGCTGGAGTCACATGTCATGTGTTACTTGTCTAAACCCAAAACTCCAGCTGCAATACACCCACACTACACAACATGTTCATCAGTGGAACACACCGTGTATTCTCGAATTTTCCAGAATCGACACCTCTGGCTAGAGTGCCTCCCATGTTGTCAATTCTTTGTTCTAACGGTCCGCTCATCAAGAATCTTAGGACAATATGTTTCCCCGATGTCCCGTAATCGTCTTCTGTGTTTTCGGTCCTCCGATCGGCTCCGAAGTCACAATTTTATTCACCCTCTCGATGAACGGTCAAGGGAGGGTCTCTCCCGTTCCGGTTTGATCTGTCTCCTGCTATCGTTATCGCACCATCTCTAGGACGTCATGATGTTGGATCTTCAATTGGGATCGTTTCGTCGCACATCAAACTAGAAACATTCCGGCGTTTTTCACCCATGAAGAACACGAAGATCCCACCAAACATTCACAAAAACTGTGGAGGGATCTGGCCGTGTTCGTTTGGCCCGGTCGATCCATGTTATTTTGGTAGAAAGTGGGTCAAGATAAACAAAGGAAGTAAAAATCAGCATTGCTCAAATAAAAAAACCCCCTACCTTGATAACGAGATGAACGAAGGTTCATCGCGGAAAACATCATCGCGGAAGAAGACTCTATAAGCGTCGTCGGTGTGATGGAGAAGAGAGTCATCGGCATCGCGGTACATGGCATCTCATCGTCGATCTCTGAGGATGGCGTCTCTCACCGGCTACAGAGAGGGAAGAAGACAGTATGACAAAATCCACTTTGAGGTGACAAAGTTCTTTGTCGAAGGTTCGGCGTTCTTCGTGTTCTACTACGAGGAAGAAGATGAACTTCAAGACTTAGAGATTACTTCTCCCCAATCACCTTACACCACAAGCCATCCTAATAAAATAAGATCCCTCTCATTTTATTATCTAAAGTCATTCCTTTCATAATTAAAAATTTCAAATACATAACTCACTTAATTAAATTAAAGAGTTGGAATTGAATAAATTTGGGTAGAGGGAAGGTCACAAATTAAATGGTAAGTTTTAAGGGTTACAAAATTATGAGGGAGATTAGATGTAACGCACCGACCGCAGTTACCTAGAGTCGATGCATTATTACATAACATTGGAATGATCACAAGAAAGATCAATTCTCTAAAGACCGATTGGTTTAGTATCCTTGGAAACACTAGATATATTAATAAAGATTTACATTACATCATAAAGTGAAAAAATACTACAATAACATAGTCTCCATATTCCACACTCATATCCCCACATACTATCCCTACAAATCATTCATAAATTACTTCTTCACATCCTGGGAAAAATAAAACTTAGAAAAGGGGTGAGCTCAAATGCCCAGTAAGGATAACAATATAGCGGAAACTTTCATAAATAAAAATAAACATTTAAGGAAGTTTATAACTAAAACAAAATCCTTTTAAACTTGAACTTCAATATAGTATAGAATAAATAAAATGAAATAATTCCATTTACTTTTTCACATTGATATTCTACTAATCGAATAATCACACGCAATATCAATAACCACTTTCATAATGATGGAATGCATAATGCCAGACTATCATAACCACATAGCCAAGGCCTCATGCCAAGACTAGAAATAAGATTTTTCCAAGGCCTTGTGCCAAGACACTAGTTTGTCTCATGAGACCTACCGATGCATTGAGGAGCTATAGAGGGCACCAACTGTAACATATTAAGTCTAATGCATTCCCATATGAAAAGGTTTAAACATAACATAAACATTCGTATTAAAACTAGCATACAAAATGTCAATACTTTCAACATAAAATATGAATGGTATAAAAATAGCACATCTACAGTCAAACATATCACAAAACCTTCAATACAATATAAAAGTTTTGTATCATAATAAATCAACTTCAAATAAGTGTAAAATCCATCAAAGGATGTTGACATAGAAGAAATCAAAACTCTTTTTAGAGAAATTTCTCTTTCAATTTTGAAATCATTTAAGAGTCATATATTTATAAAATAAAACATTTTCTTTGAAAATATTCTTATAAGCTTGTAATGGAATCTTCAACGATTTTATAACGGTGGAAAATAACCACACCCGCCGTATAAGTTAAAAAAACATTCTTACCTTAATTATGTCGAAAAGGTTAAAAATCACATTGTTTGGAAAATGACGGAATGATTCCTTTATAAAAATCTTATAAAAAGTCAAAAAAGGGTATAAATGAATTTAACCCATATTCTTTTAAATAGTAAAAAAAATTCAAATACATATTTAAGAAACATGGATGTGGATGATAAAGAGATCACAGTAGATTATTTCGTATAAACAACCTCAGATAATGAAGAGATTGTGAAATAACCCTTACCTTGTACTTTTCCTTGGTTGGAGTAGGATAACATCTTGTATAATGGTGAAATAATTGTTATTAAATTATACAAGAATGATATACATTAATATGATATCATATATTATCTTTTAACATTTCTTTTTTAATAATATCTTAGATTTATCGTTGTTTCGGGTGTTAACTGACTCTTTTTCTTTTATATGTTTTGTTTCGTAAGCCATATTTTTCATGGATAGGTTGTATCTTATTCATATCCAGAATAATATAAAGTCCTTAAATACTATTATTAATCATCAAATTATAATTATACTTGAATGGATACGATGAAAACGAATCTCATCGCGTTCGTGGAGATGGTAGTCCGTACGTACACACGAGCGACAATATCATTATTTTGATATTAAAACAATATATAATTGGATGGTATATCATATATACAGAATCATTATCATGTTACATTTATTATTTACATAAATTATACATCATTATTATACCCATCCACATAATAATTTATTGAATAACAATTACACGACGACATGGAGACGGTAAGCCGTACGTACGCACGTATGGTGACATGTTATTCAAAGGATGGATAGAATACTAAATATGGTTGCACCATAATTATAATAACATCACAGTATATATATGATACTAGAGTTATTATTTTAGAATGGTAACAACAATTATATATGAAGTGGAAGAAGAAAGGAACTTGGAAAAGGGTGGTAAAATCATTACCTCTTCTTCGGGTTCTTCATTTTGATTTGATCAAAAGGGTTCCTTAGGTTGGAATTATGATCAAACTAAGGCCTCTAGGTTCTATTGAGGGAAGTCGGGAGAGTATTTGGTTAGATTTTGGAAGAACCAAAAGGCTTTGAAGGTGTGAAGTAATGAGAAGGGGGAGTGCCCTTTTATAAGAGGGGTGAGGGGCACCTTTGGAAAAGCTAGAAATATTAATTTATAATAAATTCATATTCGGTTTCTAATGGCTCCAAAGTTGATTATTTAAATGTTAAGTTGGGTATGGGTCGAAAACCACTTAATCAATAGAATTTAGACAGGTTTGGGTTAATATATTAACCTTATATTTAAGTATTAACTATAAGTTAATTAGTTTCACTTTTACAATGTGTCTATGTATTTTTATATTATATGGTTAATAAACATACCATATACATCCAAGAGACCCCAAAGTGGTCCATTAATTATACACCTATCATGATATAAGTCTCTTTACCGATCCTTAGATTTTTAAGAATTTAATGTCAATAAATAATATAATATTTGTTTTAAAAACACTTTTATGATAATTTTGACACTATTTGGAGAATTGATTTTTGTGAAAATTATAACAGAATGATTAGTTCGAAAAAAGTCAATTAAATAAATCCTAATATGTCATATTATCCTATAAAAATATTTTAATTCATTAAATGTCTCAAATTGTATTTATTTGGGTATTTACAATATCAATTATTTTAATTTTTAACTATTATGGTAATTACTGCATCATTATTGTGTCATAAATAAATTAAATTATTTAATGTTTAAAAATTATAAATAAAATATCATTATGTAGGAAAACCTTTTATATTTCTATTTAGTATTTAAAATCGAATTTATCTTATGTATAACCCTATATTAAAAATGTTTTATTAAATAAACTTTGATTTTAACTCTTTTAACTCTTCTTTGAATTAAATAATAATAAATGTCCTAATCTAATCCAAGTGGACCTAAATGATAATATTTTATTCCTAAGGTTGTTTTTGGTCAAGATACACTTGTCCAATAGAATTAGGACATGTGTTAGGGTAATATTAATATCATTTTTACCCTTAATTACCTTATTTACTTTTAACCGTGGTAAATAAAAGTAAAACGTTACTATTCACAAAAAATTATTTTCAACTCATTGAACCAAATTTTACTCCTTGATATTAACTGTGTCTCTCAAATTTTCGAAATTTAAATCACAAATGTTTTAAAATTAAGTTTTATAAGAAATGCAGTTTTTTAACAACCACTTAGTAGTTTCACTATTCATCAAAAATTGAAGTTTTTCAGAAAAATGCCAAAATTTCACCCTAAAGCTATAATTGATATTCTGAATTAAAAAATGATGTCTATTTTACAAAATTCCAAACATATAAGTTGCATTAATTAATTTTTTGATTAATTCCCACTGTCACAACAAATAGCATGTTTTTTAAGAAACAATATATATCAAAAGATTGACAATTCTTTAGGTCCAATTTCAAAGTGAAATTATTTCTAATGAACACCATTGGATAAAATTGTAAAAATATATTCTAATTATACTTTAAAACCACTCAAAGATATAATTTATCACTATAAATTATTTTGATTAAAAAAGTTGTTTTTAAGTATTTTTCACTATTCATAAAAATTGGAAGTCCTCAGAAAAATACCAAAAATTCATCTTAGGATAATTTCGATATTCCGAATCCAAAAATGAAGTCCATTTTGAAATATAAAATATATATAATTTCAAAAAGTAGGTATTACTATTCATAATGGCCAGTTTGATTGGTTATGTGTGTTAGAACTCGATGTTGCGTAAAACACACACTATCGCATTATTCAAAGAGAAGCGTATCATAGAAGCTTGGGGTGTTACATTCTCCCATCCTTCAAATAATTTCGTCCTCGAAATTTCTAGAATACTACCACATGAAAAGACCTGTGTGGTTCTTCATCATAATTTACTCGGGTTCCCACGTTGCCTCTTCCATCTTATGGTTTCTCCACAAAACTTTTACCAGACGCGTCGTCCGGTTTCTCAGTACTTGTTCTATCATCTCAAGAATCCTAATGGGATCTTCACAATAAGACAGATCGGGTTCCAGCTCTAATTCCTCATAGGTGAGTACATGCGTTGGGTCAGGCATGTATTTCCTCAAGAGAGATACGTGGAACACATCGTGAACTTTGGAGAGACTTGGCGGCATTGCCAATCGGTAAGCTACAGCCCCAAATCGTTCTAGAATTTCGAAAGGTCTGATGTACCTAGGACTCAATTTACCATTCTTACCAAAACGTATGACTCCCTTTCATGGAGATATCTTCAGGAAAACATGATCACCTACTTGAAATTCCAAATCCTTCCTTCGATTATCGGCATATCTCTTCTACTTACTTTGAGCTGCTTTGATGTGATTTTGGATTTCCTTAACCTTTTCCATCATTTCCTCCACCAGTTCTGGGCTACATGTTTCTTCCACCAACGTCATCCCAATAGATTGGTGTACAACATCTCTTTCCGTATAACGCTTCATATGGTGCCATCTGAATACTCTAATGGAAGCTATTGTTATATGAAAATTCTACCAAAAGTAAATATTGATCCCACATACCCTGAATGTCAAGTGAGTAGGATCTCAACATGTCTTCTAAGGATTGAATAGTTCATTCTGATTGTCCATCTGTCTGAGGGTGGTAGGCAGTGCTCAAATAAATTTCTGTATCGAGGGTGTTTTGAAGACTCTTCCAGAATCATGAAGTAAAATTAGGATCACGATCAGAAACAATCGATAGGGGTACTCAATGAAGTATAACAACTTCATTAATATGTAGTCTTGCTATATTTTCCAGTGGTAGATCTTCTCTTATAGCAAGAATCGGTGTTGACATGGTAAGACGATCAACTATAACCCATATTGCATCATTCCTTCTAGGAGTCTTTGGTTGCCCCATGACAAAGTCCATCGTAATATTGTCCCATTTACACTCCAGTATGGGAAGAGGTTTCATGAATCCTCCAGGCTATTGCCTTCCAGCATTCACTAGTTGACAAACCATACATCGTGACACAAAATCAGTAATCTCCCTCTTCATGTTGTCCCACAAAAAATGTTCCTTCAAATCTCTATACATTTTTGTGCTCCCAGAGTGTATAGAGAAATTGGAACTATGAGCATCATCCAGTAATTCCCTTTTTGGATCTGGTATCTTGGGAAGACAAAGTCTCTTCCCGAATTTCAAAATTCCATATTCATACATAAAGTCTCTCAATCTCCCATCATTCACAGCTTTAATCTTTTTTTGATATTCTTCATCATTGGTCTGAGAACTCTTAATCCTTTCTAGTAAAGATGTTTTTTCAACCATTTGAAAAAGCATTGATGTTTCACCTTCCCTGGTTATTCACATGTCCATCTTCACTAGATCCATCAAAATTGGATCCCTTTCAATTCTCATCACGTTCAAAACTCCATGGTATTTTCTGCTCCAAGAATCTGCCACCTTGTTTGCTTTCCCTGGGTGGTAGTGTATCGTACAATCATAATCCTTGAGTAATTCAAGCCATCCCCTTTGCCTCATGTTGAGTTATTTTTGTGAGAAAATATACTTCAAACTCCTGTGATCAGTATAAATCTAACATTTTTCACCATAGAGGTAGTGCATCTATATCTTCAAAGCAAAGATCATAGATGCTAACTCGAGATCATGAGTGGGATAGTTTTGTTCGTGAATTTTCAACTGTCGTGATGCATATGCAATAAATCTATCATTCTGAATAAGGACACAACCAAGTCATTTCTTCTATGCATCACTATAAATAGCGAACCCATCATTCCCCGATGGTAGAGTAAATATTGGAGCATTGACTAATCTTATCTTCAGTTCTTCGAAACATTCTTCACACACTTTTTTCCAAACAAATTCAGCCCCTTTACGAGTGAGCTTCATTAATGGGTTATCTAATCGGGCAAAATTCTGTACGAAAAGTCGATAATAACCTGCCAAACCAATGAAACTACGTACCTCAGTTATATTCGTTGGTGCTGGCCATTCTTGGATTTCCTTGGACTTAGAAGGATCAAAAGAGATTCCATATTTAGATACAATATTTCCATGAAAAGAAATATCATGAAGCCAGAATTCACACTTACTAAACTTTCCATATAATTCATGTGTTCTTAGATTCTTCATGATAATGTGCAAGTGATTTTATTGATCTTCGTAGCTTTTGGAGTATTCCAAGATATCATCAATAAATACCACCACAAATTCATCGAGATACTCCTTGAAAACACTATTCATCAGATCCATGAATACATAGGGTGCATTAGTCAATCCAATAGGCATTACTGTAAACTTGTAATGCCCGTACCTGGTTTGAAATGGTGTCTTCGCAATGTCTTCCTTATTCACACACAACTGATGGTATCCCGATCAAAGGTCAATCTTTTAAAAGTATTGAGCTCCATGCAGTTGGTCAAATAAATCATCAATTCGAGGTAGGGGATACTTGTTCTTTATTGTTATAGCATTGATCTCCCTGTAGTCCATACATAACCTCATAGATCCATCTTTCTTTTTAACAAAAAGAACAGGGGATCCCCATGGAGAAACACTAGGGAGAATAAATCCTTTATTACTCAATTCCTCTAGTTGTTTCTTTAGTTTGACTAATTCTATAGTGGCCATTCTATAAGGGGTCTCTGATATAGGCTTTGATCCAGGAATTAAATCAATGGAAAAATCGACTTCTCGTTCTGGAGGATGTCCAGGTAAATCATCCGGAAACACATCTATATATTCTTTAACAATGAGCACATCACCTATTTGAACATTCCTTTCCTCACCCATAGTCATTTCATTCTCTTCCTCCCCAATAATTGAATTTAGTTGAGCTACTGGGGTGGATCTAGATAAGAATTAGGTGGTGACGATTCTGCTCTAAAGATAAGGTTTTCCTTATCATCATCATCAAAAATTGTAACCTCCTTCTTCTTACAATAAATATTCGCATCATAGTCAAAAATCAATACATACCAAGGATTATATCAAACTCAATCATAGGTATGCTGATGAGATCCATAGATAAAGAACATTTATGTGCTCTAATGGGGACAGATTTACAAAACGTTGTTGCAATGATACTTCCTTTAGGAGTTTTAACTAACAACTCCCTTGTAAAATCAAATGGAAATATCTAATTTTCTTAGCAAACGGTGAAGATATGAAACAATGCGATGATCTAGAATCAATTAATGAATTTTCTAAACTTGATGAAACCATTAAATTACCTGCCACCATGACTTTCGGAGCTTCTACCTCTGCAGTAGTGATAGCATATGCTTGGCCTTGATCCCTTGGCCTTTTCTGAGGTAAGTTCTCTTGATGCTTAGGAAATTCTTTTGCATAATGCCCCATCTCCTGGGAATTGTAGCACTGAACATTGGTAGCTTCCTTCTTCCCCTTGCAATCACGATCTTGGTGGCCTTTTTCACCACACGTGTAACAGACTCCTGTTCCCTTCAAGAAAGTACCGTGGTGTTTCTACCCACATTTACCACCGGATGGATATTCAACCCTTCCCTTCATCCCCTTATTTCCATTCCCATATTGATCAGCATATCTCTTCTTCTCTTGCTTTGCTTTAAAGTCATAAGACTTAGAGGATTCCTTTTCGGTCTTGATAGCACATGAGACAATGTCTTCGTACGATGAAAAGGATTGTGAGACTAATGCTCGATGGAGAAATGGTTTTAACCCATCAAATAAACGATCGATATTACTTCTTGGGTTACTTATATAATCTCCAGCATACGATGCTAACCATGTAAAGTTGGCCTCATACTTTGTGACATTCTCATCCTCCTTTTGTCTCAGACTCAGAAATTGCCTTTCCATATCTGCTCGATGGTCACGAGGAAAGTATTTTTCTAAAAATAGATATTTGAACTCCCTCAATTCCATATTTGATACTTCATCATCTTCCTTCGTGTTTTGAATCAATGACCACCATTGATCAGCATCTCCAGTGAGGCTGTAAACTGCCAATATAACTCTTTCCCATTCACTACTTCACAAAGCTTAATATATTTTCTCTACGGAACTTATCTATTGCTCAGCTACTAAGGGATTTTTACTCCCACTGAACATTGGTGGTTGTTGCCTCATTAATCGATCTAACATTGATCCTCCATGCTGCGGATCGGGGTGATCCATACGGGTAAGGTTATTATTCATAACCTGAGTGAGTTGTCCCAGTATGGTGATTAGCTGATCAGCACTAGTTGCATCACCAGCTCCACTATAATTATCTTGAGTAGGATGGAAATCCCTACATGGAGTGTGTGCATCGATACAGTTTCCATTTCTTGCACTAGGCACCATTTCTAAACAATGGAATAAACTAGATCAGTTTATGAATCAAAATACATAATCTCATACTTATAAAAAACTTAACATAAATTGAACTATTTATGTATATAATCCATAATCATAAAAAAAATTCATTGAGGAAGTATATACTCATAAACCCTTCATAATGATTTTTAAAGAAAATGAGAGTCATCCAAAGCATATCCCCCGGGAGTGTTGTAACCAAGAGTGCAGCAAGGCCTGTTGTCGTGCACCAGTTCCCGTTTGAGTCTAGCTCAAAGCAGTGTTTTTGTGTTTTACCCCTAGGTACATCTATGCCAGATCCACCTCTACCTGCTCGTATCCAGACAGGGATGTATTGCTCGGAAAACTCACAAAATGTCTATAATACCAAAATTCTAGGAAGTTCTTCTATACTAATCCTCAATGTTCATCTTAGGTCTACCTGCTCTAATCAAATGTTATCTAAATCTAGCTTCCATGGTTTGTACTAATCTTCCTCTGATACCAACTGTAACGCCCCGACCCCAGTTACCTAGAGTTGGTGCATTATTACATAAAATTGGAATGATCACAAGAAAGATCAAATCTCGAATGACCGATTGGTTTAGTAGCCTTAGAAACACTAGATATAATTATAAAGTTTTACATTACATCATAAAGTGAAAAACTACAACAAAAACATAGTCTCTATATTCCACACTCATATCCCCAAATACTATCCCTACAGTTCATTCATAAATTACTTCTTCAGATCCTGGGAAAAATAAAACAAAGAAAACGGTGAGCTCAAATTCCCAGTAAGGATAACAATATAGCGGGAACTTTCATAAATAAGAATAAACATTTAAGGCAGTGTAGAGCTAAAACAAAAACCTTTTAAACTTGAACTTCAACATAGTATGGAAAAAATAAAATTAAATAATTCCATTTACGTTTTCACATGGATATTATACTAATCGAATAATCACATGGAATATCAATAACCACTTTCATAATGATGGAATTCATAATGCCAGACTATCATAACCACATAGCCAGGGCCTCGTGCCAAGACTACAAATAAGATTTTTCCAAGGCCTTGTTCCAAGACACAAGTTTTTCTCATGAGACCTACCGATGCATCGAGGAGCTATAGAGGGCTCCACCCATCACATATTAAGTCCAATGAATTCCCATATGAAAAGGTATAAACATAACATAAACATTCGTATTAAAATAGCATACAAAATGTCAATACTTTCACCATAAAATATAAATGGTATAAAAATAGCAGATCCACAGTCAAACATATCACAAAACCTTCAATACAATATAGAAGTTTTGTATCATAATAAATCAACTTCAAATAAGCATAAAATCCATCAAAGTATGTTGACATAGATGAAATCAAAACTCTTTTTAGAGAAATATCTCTTTCTATTTTGAAATCATTTAAGAGTCATAAATTAATAAAATAAAACATTTTCTTTGAAAATATTCTTATAATATTGTAAGGGAAGCTTCGTCAATTTTATAATAGCATAAAATAACCACACCTACCGTATAAGTTAAAAAAACAATCTTACCTTAATTCTGTCGAAAAGGTTAAAAAGCACCTTGTTTGGAAAACGACGGAAATATTCCTTTATAAAACTCTTATAAAAATTCAAAAAAGGGTATAAATGACATTAATCCATATTCTTATAAATATTAAAAATGTTTTGAAATACATTTTTAATAAACATGGATGTGGATGATAAAGAGATCCTAGTAGATTATTTTGTATAAACAACCTCGGATAATGAAGACATTGTGAAATAACCCTTACCTTGTAATTTTCCTTGGTTGGGGTAGGTTAACCTCTTGTATAATGGTGAAATAATTGTTATTAAATTATACAAGAATCATATACATTAATATGATATCATATATGATATTTTAACATTTATTTGTTAATAATATCTTATATTTATCGTTGTTTCGGGTGTTAACTGACTCTTTTTATTTTATATGTTTTGTTACGTAAGCCATGTTTTTCATGGATAGGTTGTATCTTATTTATATCCATAATGATATCAAGTCCTTAAATACTATTATTACTCACCAAATGACAATTATACTTGAATGGATACGATGGAGAATGAATTTCATCATGTTCGTGGAGACGGTAGTCTGTACGTACGCACGAGCGACAATATCATTCTTTTGAAATTAAAATAATATTTAATTGGATGGTATATAATATATAAAGAATAATTATCATGTTACATTTATTATTTACATGAACTACACATCATTATTATACCCATCCAAATAATAATTTATTGAATAACAATTATACCGCAAAGTGGAGACGGTAAGTCGTACGTACGCACGTATGGTGACATGTTATTCAAAGGATGGATAAAATACTGAATATAGTTGTACCATATTTATAATAACATCACAGTATATATATGATACTGGAGATATTATTTTAGAATGGTAACAACAAAGAAAGAAGAAGTGGAGGAAGAAAGGAACTTGGAAAAGTGTGGTGAAATCATTACCTCTTCTTCGGGTTCTTCCTTTTGATTTGATCAAAAGGGATCCTTAGGATGGCTTTATGATCAAACTAAGGCCTCTAGGATGTAGTGAGGGAAGTTGGGAGAGTATTGGGGCAGAGTTTGGCCGAACCAAAAGGCATTGAAGGTGTTAATTAATGAGAAGGGGGAGTGCCATTTTAAAAGAGGGGTGAGGGGTACCTTTGGAAAAGATAGAAATATTAATTTATAATAAATTAATATTAGGTTTCTAATAGTTCCAAAGTTGATTATTTAAAGCTTAAGTTGGGTATGGGTCAAAAATCACTTATCAAATAGAATTTATACTGGTTTGTGTTACTATATTAACCTTATCTTTAAGTATTAACTCTAAGTTAATTAGTTTCACTTTAACAATATCTCTTTGTATTTTTATATTATATGGTTAATAAACATACCATATACTTCCAATCGACCCCCAAGTCATCCATTAATGATATCACTATCATGATATAAGTGTCTTGGCCAATCCATAGATTTCTAGGAATTTAATATCAATTACTAATATAATATTTGTTATAAAAACTCTTTTATGTCAATTTTGATACTATTTCGAAAATGGATTTTTTTGAAACTCATAACAGAATGATTAGTTCAAACAAAGTAAATTAAATAAATCCTAATATGTCATATTATCATATAAAATTATTTTAATTAATTATAAGTCTTAAATTATATTTATTTGGGTATTTACAATATCAATTATTTTCATTTTTCACTATTATGGTAATTACTGCATCATCATTGTGTCATAAATAAATTAAATTACTTAATGTCTATAAATTAAAAATAAAATATCATTATTTAGGAAAGATTTTTATATTTCTAATGAATATTTACAATCGAATATATCTTATGTATAACCCTATATTAAAAATGTTTTAGTAAATAAACTTTGATTTTAACTCTTTTAACTCTTCTTTGAATTAAATAATAATAAATGTCCTAATCTAATCCAAGTGGACCTAAATGATAATATTTTATTCCTAAGGTTGTTTTTGGTCGAGATACACCTGTACAATAGAATTATGACATGTGTTAGGGTGATATTAATATCATTTTTACCCTTAATTACCCTATTTACTTTTAACCGTGGTAAATAAAAGTAAAAAGTTACTATTCACCAAAAATTATTTTCATCTAATTGAACTACATTTTACTCCTTGATATTAACCATGTCTCTTGGATTTTCGAAATTCCAATCATAGAAGCGGTAAAATTATGTTTTATGAAAAAATCAGGTTTTTAACTACCACTTAGTAGTTTAACTATTCATCAAAAAATTGAAGTTTTTCAGAACAATGCCAAAATTTCACCCTAAGATATAAATGATATTACGAATTCAAAAATGATGTCTATTTTACAAAATTACAAACATATAAGTTTCATTAATTAATTTTATGATTAATTCTCGATGTCACAACAAATAGCAAGTTTTTAAGAAATAATATATATCAAAAGATTGACAATTGTTTAGGACCAATTTCAAAGTGAAATTAATTATAATGAACACCATTGGATAAAATGGTAAAAATATATTCTAATTATAAATTAAAACCACTCTATAATATAATTTATCACAATAAATTATTTTGAATAAAAATGTTGTTTTTAAGTATTTTTCACTATTCAAAAAAATTGGAACTTCTCAGAAAAATTCCAAAAATTCATCTTAGGATAATTTCGATATTCCGAATCCAAAAATGAAGCCCATTTTAAATTATAAAATATATATAATTTCAAAAATTAGGTATCACTATTCATAACGGCTAGTTTGATTGTTTGTGGTGTGATAGAGCTCGATGTTGCGTAAAACACACACTATCACATTATTCAAAGAGAAGCGTACCGTAGAAGCTTGGCGTGTTACATTAGAGGAGTTAGGGAATATGTGAAGATGGGGGATCGTGTGGGCCCCACCACCCTCATAACCTCACATGGGAAGTTGGGTGGTTGTGGGCCCCACCAACAACTTCACATGAGATAATTTAACTACCAAGGATAAAATAAATTTCCACACAATTTATTTTTCCTAACATTTAATTCCCTAAATTTTAACAATTCCTCCCGAGAAAATGCAACTCCAGAAAAGGAGTTTCTAAGTAAATATCAGCAATTCGATTCCATCGGTGCCTTCAGAATTCGATTCTGAGTACCGGTTCAAAAGTTAGAAATTCCTGCTCATTCGTTCACTGAATGTACCTGAGCTAAACATCGGATAGAAGTTCCAGGCACATCGGGCCTCAGAATCAAGTGTCGTCAGAAACTGCGTTCTTGTAAAATTCCAAAGTTAATTAAGAAAAAAAATATTCCTTTAATTTTACGGATCTTTACATTACTCCCACCTCGGGGGTTTACGTCCCCGTAAAGATACATCGAAAACTAGGTAATCAAAAGTGGGTACTGACCACGCATCTGAGCCTCCCGCTCCCAAGTGCTCTCCTGGAGATTCACATGCTGCCATCTGATGCACACTAGAGGAATCGACCATCCATGTAGGACCCGCTCCTGTCGATCCTCGATCTCCACTAGGACCTCCGTAAAAGTCGCCCCATCATCAATGTCCAGATCCCAATGGTCAATGATATGCGTCGGGTCGTGGACGTATCTCCTCAGCTGAGATATGTTGAAGACGTCGTGCACCCGGTGAAACTGAGGTAGTCGAGCCAGGTGATAAGCAACCTCGCCAATCCTGCTGAGGACCTGGAATGGTCCGATGAAGCATGGAGACAACATGCCACCTCGGCCAAATCTCCATAATCCACGTCGAGGTGAGACCCGTAAGAAGACGTGGTCGCAATCCTCGAAATCTTGTGGCCTCCGCCTCTTGTCAGCATAAGACTTATGCCGGCTCTAAGCTGTCCTCATCCGCTCCTGGATGATCGGGACCTTCTCTGTCGTGGCTTGGACCTTCTCCGGTCCCACAAGTGCTGACTCCCCAGTGTCTGTCCAGCACAAAGGAGATCTGCACGTTCGGCCGTATGACGGCTCATATGGTGCCATCCTGATGGTGGAGTGGTAGCTATTGTTGTACGTGAACTCTACCAAGGGTAAGTGGTCCTCCCAGTTATGACCAATGTCATGGACACATGCGCGGAGCATGTCCTCGAGAGTCTGAATGGTCCTCTCTGTCTGACCATCTGTCAGAGGGTGAAAGGCGGTGCTCAGACGTAGCTGCGTCCCGAACGGCTCCTACAACCCCTTCCAAATACAGGAAGTAGAGCGAGCATCTCGATCGGAGACGATAGATGATGGAACACCGTGAAGCCGTACAATATTCTGTACGTAGAGACGTCCCATGCTCTCCATTAAGCCCTTCTCTCTTATGGGTTAGAAGTGTGACGACTTGGTTAGTCAGTCGAAAATCACCCAAATGGAGTCGTGACCTCTGGAAGTGCATGGAAGTCCAGTCACGAAGTCCATAGATATCTCGTCCCACTTCCACTCCGAGACCTCCAAGGGCTGTACCA
The DNA here is from genome assembly GCA_963277665.1 of Viscum album. Classification (NCBI taxonomy): domain Eukaryota; kingdom Viridiplantae; phylum Streptophyta; class Magnoliopsida; order Santalales; family Viscaceae; genus Viscum; species Viscum album. Next base: position 213,743,167 of record OY728144.1, read on the forward strand.
AGCATTCTTGTACCTGATGCTCTGCCTTCACCTGCTGGTAGGTGAGGCATCGAGAAACGAACTCCGCACAACCTTCTTCATGCCCGGCTACCAGTGCTGTCGTCTGAGATCCTGGAACATCTTCGCCACTCCAGGATGTACCACCAAAGGAGAAGTGTGAAACTCTCTTAGCACCTCCTCCCGTAAAGCAAATGGTATCTAGGTACGTCCTCTGAAAAGGACGTCGTGCTCTCCTCCTAAGGAGAAACCATCAGGTGCCTGTATTGAGGATATCTGTGCACGCCGCGTCTCACGGTCGACATCCCCACGCTGTTCCTCTCTGACCCGCTGTAGTAGTGGAGGAGTGACTATGAGAGAATGAAGGAAAGCTGCTCCATCTATATCCACAAAAGGATATCCACAAAGTGGCTAGCTGCTCTGTCGCCTCCCCAAGTAGCTGAATGCCCATCCTCCTGCTGAGAGAATCGGCTACCACGTTCCCCTTCCCAGGAGTATAGACAATCTCAAAGTTATAGTCCTGGAGGAACTCGAGCCATCTCCACTGTCTCAGGTTCAGGTATTTCTGAGAGAAGATGTACCTGAGAATCTGAAGGTCAGAAATGACTGTAAAGCGCTCGCCCATCAGATAGTGTCGCCACATCTTCAGAGCGAAGACCACTGATGCTAACTCCAGGTCATGGGTAGAATAGTTCTGCTCATGCGGACTCAACTGACATGATCCATAGGAAATCACGGTCCCTCCTACATTAGGACACATCCGATTCCAGTCCCTGATGCATCGCGGTAAACTACGTACCCTACTCCCTCCTCCGGCAACCTCAAGATAGGCACGCTAGTCAATCTCTGTCTCAGCTCCTGGAAGCTCTGCAGGCATCTTTCTAACCACACTAAGGGTTTCCCCTTCCTCCTTAACATTCTGCAAAGCTTCAAATATTTCTCCTTTTCCGAAAAGGGAAATCTGGTCTCATCCCCTAGATGAACCACGTTCCTTTCCTAATACAGTCAATCCCGTTATGATTAGTTAATTCAGGGCATGGATGACGTCGTAAGGCCTCAACACTGCTACCAAGAGATCCAACCATTACCCTTGCCTCCAAGGGTCGAGTCACACTGTCGGCATCAGTGTGTGGTCACTGGGTCTCCTCCAGTAATAATCTTGCAAGTGAGGGTCAAGTCAATAGTTTTTAACCGGAACCTCTTAGTATTAACAAAAAAAGAAAAGAAAGAAAATGTCAGTATTTCAAGCATCTTTTATTACTTCAACTCAATGTACAAGGACACAAGGGAACACAAACAACGAAGTTAGAGGCATAATGGGAAAAGGCCTCTATGCCTAGAGCTAGACCTGCACTTGTCCACCCGCTTCGAGAGCTCCATGATCGTAAGCTTCAGTTGACTAAAGCTGTGCTCTCCCCTGAGGTCGGGGTGGACCTCCTGGTGGTGGTGGTGGTAGAGCCTCAAAGCATCGCCCACCACCTACTGCTCGGCCAGCTCCTCTGCCTCGTCCGCCTGATCCCTGCGGACCACCACGGTCGAACCTTTGCCTCTACCTAGGTGGTTCTTCAACCGTCTGCAGCTCCTATGTATGGCGGGTCGGGAAGTCACGAGCCATGTGGCCCTGCCCGCCGCATGCATAGCACTGTCTTCCACTCGTAAGACTGGTTCTGCTGTGTGTTCCCTGCAGTATGTCTCGCCGCTGGTGTAGACTCATCAGGAAAGCTCTCGATCAGAAAAGCTCGCTCCAGTACTTCTACCTGGGTTGGAATGCTGAGGGAGATCAGAAATGCCCTGATCTCCTGCCTCAATCCCTGCTCAAAGGTCTAGGCCCAAAATAATGGGTCTCGTACCATGTCTGTCGAGTAGCGCGAGAGATAGGTAAATCTCGCCGAGTATTAGGCGACCGTCAAGATGCCATGCCACAGCTGAAGAAGCTCCTGGATGCGCACCGCACGGTGGGTGGCTGGATCGAACTCTAAGAGAAAGAGGCTCTCAATGTCTATCCAAAGAAGATATGCTTCATAGTGCACCTGGAGCATCAAGCTCCACCATCTACCTGTTGCTGCGTGCAGTAGGCTCGCTGCGAGGATCACCATGAGGTCTGGTGGTGTCTTTAGTAACCTAAAAACCTGAAAGACTGCCTCCAGCCAGTCCTCGGCTTCCTCGGGGTCCGTCTCACCGCGGAACCTGGGCGGTCGCTGGCGCTGGAACTCGTGCAGTGCACTAAGGTGACGTTCATCATCAGCGGATGGGGCTGGAAGCATCGGTGGCTCCGTGGGTAAAGGTACCACCGGTGCCTCTGCTGTCAAAGGGCCTTGTACCGAGGCCTCATCGCTCAGTGGGCCGTCGTCACGCACAACTCTCGGAACCCTAGCTGGCTGCCATCGTGGGGCCATCCTGAAAAGAGACAGGTGTGCCACGGTTAGAAAAGTATACCTAGTGATCTGACACAAAGTAATCACAATGAAAACTTTAAACACACATGCAATCAATGTTTTTGTGCATTAAGTCAGAAATCAGAAGTCAGGGTCCTGGTGTACGGATACGTCGGCCGTCGCACCAACACTGGACTCCATGGACTGATAACCATACTGAATACTCTTAACACTATTTCTTCACGTAGAAATAGATTACAGTCCTGAGTTCTGCGGTAGAACTGAACTCCTATGATACCAATTTGTCACGACCCATCCTCAGGGCCCGTGCTGTGACTACCCCAAGCCCGCCTTCCATAGGACAGGGGCTGGGGACTAGCACCAAGGCATAATTCCCGGTAAAAAGGGAAGGCATTGCCTTTTCAAAGTAAACAAACACCACAGAGCAAGGAAGTATTATAAGTAAACACTAAGTAAAAACTGGGTACAACAGTAAGTGCAGAAAAAAGTAAGTGGGCTAGAATACAAACCCAAACTGAAAGTATAGTACAACTCAAAAGGGAAAACAACAACTGAAAGTAAATCCACAATGTCAAGATGCCCACTGGAAGTCCCACCTAAAGGGTGAGTACAGATAGCCTCCACAGCTCCTCAGGTCCAACCATCCGCTCCGAGTACGTCTTGCCTAGTGGTCTACCTCCAGGTACCATCATGCTCCGCAAGACTCAACCACGATCAGTGATGTCCGTCGTCTGAAACCAACACAACGTAGTGCGAGCATAGCTCGTGTAGGGGTGAGTATAAGCTACTTAGTATGGACCCCAAGACCCCCGAAGGTCTCCCAAAATCCACAAAGGAAAGATACAATCACGAAGTTACGTCCGACACTGCTTAGGTATATTCCCATACATATACCTAAGTCATCAATCCCAAGTTCGGCTCCAACATCCGAGCCCAAGTACGACCCAGTCCACACAAGAAAACACAAACCACTACACACAGTAAAGTAAAACGAAATCCACACAGGATAGCACAACTCAATCCACAAAGGAAAGGAAAAAATGATTCATCTCACATAGGTATACTTCTTCGTATGACGATAGAGATGATCAGGTATATCCACTGATTCATCTAAGCTGTCAGACCCACAAAGGATCGATAGGTACTAACCCCCGCAATGACCCACAAAGGATCTGACCCACACGGGATCGATAGGTAACTAACCCCCGCAATGACCCACAAAGGATCTGACCCACACAGGATCAATAGGTAACTAACCCCCGCAAAGAACCACACAGGATCATACCCACACAGGATCAGTAGGTTCTGGCTCACACAAAATTACTGAGAGATGACCCACACAGGATCGGACCCGCACAAGATCGGTAACACTGATCCACGTAGGATCGCTGAGTGCTATAGTCGTCTTCGTTGAATCCACAAATGATTTCTGTACAGTCGTCATTGTCGTAGACGCAGCCAGATCAAGGGTTCCCGCACACAACAATCTCATTTCGGGAGGATCCTCTCCTTGAGTCAAGGATGGACACATCAACTGTCACGAAGACCAGGGATGATGTAACCAAACATTTTGTCCCACGTATTAAGGTAAAACCAAGAAAAAACGTGCCCAAGTCACCGAGAACAAGATGACCAAACCAAATTCCAAAAGTACATGGTGTGTAGATATATGATACACGTCGTGTCATCTGACACAAGGTACTGCCCATGTGTTACAGCCCATGTCGCATGGCTGGTCGTGTAAAAAGTAAGTACACGACATGTGGTATGGTTACACGCCATGTCTTCTATCCATGGGTATTGTCCGTGTCCACAACCAGTGTCGATGGGCTATTCGTGTAAAAATTATGTACATGGCGTGTGGTATGGTTACACACCGTGGCCAAACATCTAGGTCGGCTCCGTGTATGCTGGCCATGCTTGGTCGTGTCGTGGCGTACATACCCGTGTACTCAAAACCACGTCCGTGTATCCCTGGATTACATGCCGAGTCTCGCGAAGCTGCTTCTGCTATTCTGCGTAGAGATTACATGTCGTGTAGTCGGGGTCACATGCCGTGTGTTAGTTTCCTAAACCCAAAACTCCATCCACAATACACCCACACTACATGGCGTGCTTGTCAGTGGAACACGCCGTGTATTCAGGAATTTTCCAGAATCGATGCCTCCGACTAGTGTGCCTCCCGTGCTGTCCGTTCTTTGTTCTAATGGTCTGATCATCACGAAACATCGGACACTACGTTTCCCTAATGTCCCGTAATCGTCTCCAGTGTTTTCGGGCCTCCAATCGGCTCCAAAATCATGATTTGATTCACCCGCTCGAAGAACGGTCAAGGGACGGTCTCTCCCGTTCCAGTTTGATCTGTCGCCCACTATCGTCGTCTCACCATCTCTAGGACGTCATGATGTTGGATCTTCAATTGGGATTGTTGCGTCTCACAACGAACTAGAAACGTTCCGGTGTTCGTCACCCATGAAGAACACGAAGATCCCACCAAACATTCACAAAAACGGCAGAGGGATTGGGTCGTGTTCGTTTGACCCGGTCCTTCCATGTTAGCTTGGTAGATAGCGGGTCAAGATAAACAAAAGGAAGGAAGAATCAGTGTTTCTCAAATAAAAACACACCCCTACCTTGATAACGAGAAGAACGAAGGTTCGTCGTGGAAAAGATCGTCGTAGAAGAAGACTCCGTAAGCGTCGTCGGCATGACAGAGAAGAGATTCGTTGTTGTCGCGGTACACGGCGTCGCGTCATCTATCTCTGAGGATGGCGTCTCTCACCAGCTGCAGAGAGGGAAGAAGATGGTACGACGAACTACCCTTTGAGGTGAAGATGTTCTTCATCAAAGGTTCGGCGTTCTTCATGTTCTACGATGATGAATAAGATGAACTTCAAGACTTAGAGATTCCTTCTCCCCAATCCCCTTACACCACAAGCCAACCAAATAAAATAAGATCCCTCTCATTTTATTATCTTAATTCATGACTTTCAAAATTAAAAATTTCAAATACGTAGCTCACTTAATTAAATTAAAGAGTTGGAATTGAATAAATGTGGGGAGAGGGAAGGTCACAAATTAAATGGGAAGTATTAAGGGTTATACACTTATGAGGGAGATTAGAGGAGTTAGGGAATATGTGAATATGGGGGCTCGTGTGGGCCCCTCAGCCCTCATAAACTCACATGGGAAGTTGGGTGGTTGTGGGCCCCACCAACAACTTCCCATGATAGAATTTAACTACCAAGGATAAAATAAATTTGCACACAATTTATTTTACCTAACATTTAATTCCCTAAATTTTAACAATTCTCCCGAGCAAACGCAACTCCAGAAAAGGAGTTTCTAAGCAAATACCGGCACTACGATTCCATCGGTGCCCTCAGAATTCGATTCCGAGTAGCGGTTCAAAAGTTATAAATTCCTGCTCGTTCGTTCACTGAATGTACCCGAGCTAACTTTCGGATAGAAATTCTAGGCACACCGGGCCTCAGAATCAAGTGCCGTCAGAAACTACGTTCTAGTAAAATTCCAAAGAAAATTAAGAAAAAAATTTCCTTGAATTTTACAGATCATTACATTCACGACGAGATGGTACTCGGTGGAGGTTGACGGACGAGAGCGTTGTGGAGGCTATCTGTACCTACCCTTCATGTAGGATCCGTAGCGGACGATCCAGGAGCTGCGCTATCTGTACCTACCCTTCAGGTAGGATCCGTGGTAGACGATCCAGGAGCTGCGCTATTTGTACCTACCCTTCTGGTAGGATTCGAGGTGGACGACCCAGGATCTGATTCTACTCATCCAACTTTTTGTCTTTCTATTGTACTTCTATTCAGTTGTAGTTGTACTTTTCAGTTGGGTTTATATTCTGGCCCATTTAATTTTCAGCACTTTCTTTTGTACTTATTGTATTACTTCCGCTTAAACTCTGTGGTGTATTGTTTACTGTTATAAAGGTAATGCCTTCCCAGTTATCGGGATTTATGCCTTTGGTGCTAGTCGCCAGCCCCAGGCCTATGGGATGCGGTCTTGGGGTAGTCACGGAACGGGCCCCAAGGACGGGTCGTGATATTCTATATTCAAAATTATTAGGAATCCTATATTTATGATTTAATGACATTATTTCTTATATACCATGGATGATGTTTTCTACTTCATGTTTGATTTTCTTACTTGAAATACAAAAATTTTCATTTGAGTTGGTATTTCTATATATATTTCTAATGGTTAAATATTTCTCACTTTTGAAATTTTTCCTTTATTCATTCTTTTCCACATGTTTATGATGTAACCATTATGGAATTTATCATATTAATCCTAATGAGTTTTTTCAGATCATCCCATTTAATATTTCTCTTACTATTGTCTTTTCAAGGATTATGTTTCTTTGAAATGAAAATAGAGGGTTTAAATTATTCTAAAATTCACTTGACATGTGGAATAATTGGTTTTTTTTCTGGACCCCAAGACACTAATCCACCTGGTCCTCGAGTTGTCCCACTAACTATGGATGTCACATTTAACCATATTATAACTGTATTTATATTATATATTAATATTCATTCACAAAAAACGGAAACACATTGCTTCCAAAAATAACAATAATTTCTTTCTCATAATACGTTTTCACACATTCATTAACAATAATTCATTATCACAATTAGTTCCTATGCTAACTGTTTTGTATTTCATGATTGTTTGTTTCTGATATTTATTATAATTTCACATTGATCATGTTTATAAAACTCGATAATTTAAATAATGAAATAAATATCACATATATTGATTATAAAAATATTTATAACTATTAATTTTTAGAATATACGAAAATAAAAAACATCACTACATAGGGAGGGTTGTCCATACGTATCCATGAGAAATGTTTTAATTTTTCAATGGATGGATTCAAAGAAAGTTAAATAATAATTCACCTTCATATAATTGTTATTATATCATATCTATAATATATATATATATATATATAATAATTAAATCTATATAAATATTCCTTCCGAAAAAATGGTCATGGAAAATGAATCGTATCGCTACATATAGGTGGTAGTCCAAAGGTATGGATGAGAAAAACTTTCGTATTCCATATGATGGATATTATGTTTTAAATGGTGGTTATAAAATCATAATAACATATTAGTATATTTATGATACTAGATTCATATTTTTTTGTGGACACAAAGAGTCCTGATATTTTTTATGATAAAATAAAATTGAAAGAGCTTGGTTATGATTTATACCTCTGATTTGATAGACCTCATTTGGCATACACAATATATATAGAGGGACTAGTATTAGTAGGGTAAAATAATAGAGTGATTAATTTAAGAATCCTAGGATGGTTTTGGAGTAGTTTATTTATGGTATATAAGGATCAAACTTATATAATAATAGAGGAGAATTGGTTCTCAATTATATGTGAGTGGAGGGAGAAATAAGGAATTTCAAAAATGATTTTAATGATATAAAGTCACAATGTTTGTATATGTGGATCAAAATGGATTCTAATTAAAATATATTTAATTATATGGTTGAAAATACAGCAAGCAATAAAAAATTTCCATTCATGAGTGGCATCCCTATCCTTATCTCTTGGATTAACCCCCTGTAAACCTTTTTTTAACATCAACTGAGGAAATAAAATTTTATTATGTTATCTATTCTTTATGAAGGAAAATAATGTTTCTCTAATAGATTATTTTAATTATTTTTTTAATATTGAATCAATTTTAATAGATTAAATTATTTTAATTGTTTGTATTGAATTATGACTAGGAAAAAATCCACAACGGAACCCCATTTTATAAGAATAGTGTTTTTTGAAAAAAAAAATGAATTTGCATCACATACATACCTTTTGATAGTCATAAAAAATATAATATTTTATTTAATATATAATTATTAAATTATGTTTTAATAATTAATAAATAATGATTTATTTAATTTATTTCGATAAGAACACATTGGTGAATAATTTTTTTAGAAAAATATATTTTAATCCAAAAAATAAACATTTCCAAAATTCATATATAAAAAAGGTTTTTAGTTTGATTAGTTATATTATTTTTAATTTAAGTATTATTAGGTTAATATATGATCTAATTAAATGTATAATGTGACTTATTGTTTCAAATTAATGATTCTATGTTCAAAAATGTATAATTTTTACTATTCACTAAAGAATAAATATTTTTAGAAAATTATTGATAATTATGCCTAATCTAATATTGACATACAAATTTTAAAAATGATATTACTCGAAAAAATAAAATTTTGGAAGTAATTATATAAATTAATCATAATGTTTTTTTAAAAAATATAATGAAAATCATTTTTGAGAAAACATTTTTTAAACTATAAAATAACATTACTAAATATTGACTAATTATTTACTATGAATTAATAAATACATTCTCATTATTGAAAAACATTTTATACCTTTCTATAATTTATTTATTACTATTCATACCTTCCAATTGAATGGATATGTCATAATGTATTACTATATTATGGTTCATTTAGACCCAGGGTTGTATAAAAAGAATGATATCAAATAATTCACGTTGAATTCAGTGGAAATTAATATAAAATCTAGTATTGTGACCTTATAAGCTCTTGAAAATGATTTTAGCAATCTATTAACTCGAAATAAAATAAAATAAAAAAATATATCTCTACTTCATCTCTTCCTTGGGTTCTAATGTAGCAACATAAAATTTGTTATTCCTCCAAATTACATTGACCATGTGTCTAATTTTGTTCCATTTATCATTATCAATTTGATATAACATTTATAATGGTTTTTATTTATATATATACGATTAATCTAATTTTTTAAATCCTATGATTTTAGTACAAGTGAACGATTTTGTATGTAATTACTCTAGAAGGAATCATGGAAACCATCAATAACTTGAGAGAGGTTTGGTGGGAGTGCCCAGTGATATGAAAGCCTCTCAATTGGATCAATAATTTCAAATGAACTAATATACTATATGATCATAATACACTTATTTCCAAATAATATAACCTTATTACATGGATTAATTCATAGGAATTAAATATCAATAACTTTATAAGCATGTTCTCATCAATTATTATCTACGTAAATATTTTATTTTCTATAATAAAACAATATGTGTTTTTGAGTGGATATAACCTTTTATACTGTTTACTCAAACAGATTAAGGCCAAATATATTTCTTTTTATGATATTGTCTCTTTAAGTTATATTGTTTTCAATATTTATAAATAAGAAATTATAAGGATTCATATGAATTCTCCAGTGAAAGATATAACTTTAATAGAATTTTAATAAAGTAATATTTATGCAAACCATCCTTAAAATCAAGGGAAAAGGGAATAAAAATATCATATGAGGTTTAAATGGTCTTCTTGGAAATTCCATCTATTAATGGATAATACTCCTTTCTAAAACAAAACTCTTTGATTAATGGTTAATGATAGATTTCCTATAACATTGAGGTAAAACACATCTATTGATCAGATATTATATAATATAGTACTCCATGCAACCTCACAAATTCATTATGGTATATCCTAGATATATAATCAATATAGAAATAAAAAATGTTGTTAAATACTTTTGTGATTTTGATGATGATATAAATTGGAATATTTTCCCATTTTAATTTTGGTATGGTTGGTGGTTGTAACATTCTCTTAAAAATATATTTCTTATAATTAACATGGTGATATACCAGACATAGAGATACATAATTTTCCATATCTAATTACCAATGTTTTCAATATAAATACACATTTTTTACAGACCCAACCTTACAAATTGCTTAATCTAGTTAATTAAATGAAAAAACATATTAATTTCCCAAAGATCATTTCAGATTATAGTTTTAATGAATTAGATAATAGAATATATATGACACCCACCATTATAAAAAATATATAAGAATAAAATAGTATCTATTTCTTCCATAATATAAATTTTTATTTTGAAAAAAATGTAATCGATTCATGTAATTTCTTTAAAACATTCATCTTGGATTATCATTTTATCTTACCCATCCTCACACCCTTTGAAATACATTTTAAAACATGGGATGAGAACAATATGTTCAAAAAGGGAAATAAATAGAATGATAGAAAACATTAGTAAATGAATAATTATAACTATATGAAATGATTTTAACTAAGAAATACTTATCACCCAATTAGTATCATATAATTACTTGGTTAAAATAAGATATTTCCATAAAGCATTGAAAAAAATAATACCATAAAGGTAATGTGGGGTATTATTTACATAATATTATAACTCTAATAGATTCCATATAATTTTTAATCATTCCAGATACCATAAAATGTAATCATCACTACTACCTTACAATTAAACCCTCGCGGAAACCTTACGGCGTAACAATCATAGTCACACTAGCAGTATTCATACAGTCAACCGAAAAAATAAACACAAATAATGAATTTGAGGGTGTTATAAGACCCAATATTCATTATAAAAAAATCCCAATAAATTTAATATCAAAAAAATAAAAATAAAATCATCAAACTCATTCCATTTATGTTTTGTGAAAAGTGAAATTAAATGAAATTTTTAATGCAAATTCACCTAAAATATCATATAATGGATGTGATAAATGATAATGATAATAAAATATGTGTATAAAAATTAAATCAACATAATAAAACTTAATTAAAATTCATTTTACAAATAATCAAACAACCACAAAATCAAAGAAGTAGAAGGTTGACCCTAAGAATGGAAATTTGTTTAAGAATCTCTTTTTCGTCGGATTTTTCTTATATGAAATTAGATAGAAAGTCATGTATATTGTATTAAAGGGTGATATTAATATATTAAATATCCATATTCATAATTATAATTACTTATATTATATTCTTATAATATTTTCCCACTGATTTATTGTTATTATTTTGTTATTTTCATTGTTTTGGGTGCATTTATTTTATAGTTTCCATGGATGGTTCATTAAGGACTTTTATATAAAATGGAAGAAAACAAAAAAAATGTTTCATTAAATGTTTATATAATTTTTTCGTACTTTTAAATGATTCTACATATCATTTTTCTCATATATGAGAATGAATAATTGGGAAAAATGTTAGTGTGAATGATTTAATTCAGTTTGGTTGTTCTTATGATCATCACGAACTTAGGTCATTCTATTCAATATAATTGTTATATATTGGTTAAAGAAAAATAAATTTCATTTAAAATGTATAAAAAATATTATTTAATCTTTATAATAGTTGTGTGATCATCAATGATGGTGTAAATGAAAAATGAAAGTGTATCACCCATGATGGATGTAAATCGACCAACCACGAACCATGTTCCCATTTTTTGAATAAAAGGGATATAAGAAGAAGTATGAGGATTATTTTTTCCAAAAAAATGATAAAATTATATTATATGTAAGATAATTTAGATTTTATTCTATTTGGATACGTAAAGGTATAGAGAGAATATCAAAACAGAAGAAAAAGAAAGAGGATTTCACCACTTGGATTAGCCGCTATGAGAACCTCTTTAAAGACCTTGGTTTTGGTGTTTTGGTGAGACCAGTAGGAATTTGATGTGGAAAATTGTATTGGGAAGTGAATTGGGTGGAAATTGAACAATATAAAAGGCTTCAAGTTGTTAGGAGATGAGGTGGTGATGGGTGGTATTTGTAGTGGAGGATAGGTGTGTTTTCTCATTATTATATTCATCAGTTTATTATTTTGTTTGAAGACTATGAATAGATCTATCTTAATCATAACTTATTCTAAAATAATTAAGGATAGTTCTATATAATTTTCATACATTATCCAAACATCTTCCATGACTCAGAAATTCAGGTATTTATCATTTATCTTAATTTTTCTACTTTACCATTCTTAAAAATGTTAATAGTTTCATAACAATAAAAAAACCTATCCATTTTTCAACATTTATAATTTAAAAATGAACTCAATTTTATGAAAATATTTTTATGTATATGAAAAATAAAATTTTAAATTAAAAAAATCATTTATTCAAAAAATTATAATTTTGAAATTATAACTGATTTTCTATCAATATAAAAAATTAATAAAAATCTCATCAGAATATCATATAATAAATAGAGAACATAATAATAGTTTATACATATATAAAATAAAGCTATATTTTCGGTTAGATAATTTTTTAAATTATGAAATTGTAATTAAATATTTTTTACTCAAAAAAATATCAAACTAAAATTTATAATTATCAGAAAAAGGATTTACACACTAAATGATAAAAATATATAATATTTCACAATTAAGATACATAAATTTTATTTTTAATATCTTCAGTAATGTGACAAGTATATTAGTAAAGATCCCCTGGTTTTTTTAAATATCAATAACCTCATTATAAAAATTATAATGACTTTACATATTTAATTCCATAATAAAAAAATTATTTTATAAGTATCGAAGTTGTTATATTCTAACCAACTTATATAAAATTCCTCTACACAATATTAATTTACATAATAAAAAATCATGGCAACCATTCCATCATTGAATTTTTAGATTCCCATGTTTCTTCCTCAATAATGTGGTTTCTACACAAAACCTTAACTTGGTGAATTAATTTATTACTAAATAACTTCTCCCTTCAATCAATAATATGTATTGAATTTTCCTTATAGGAAAGGATCTCTTCCAACTGAATCTCTTTCTGGCTCAATACATGATATGAAACTCCTAACACATTTTCATAATAAAACTCAAATAAATAAATATTTTTAACTGAACTTTCCTGGTAATCCATTGAACAAGAACAATCAATATCCTCCAATGTAGGAATCGTTCATTACTATTATCCATCTGATTAAGGATGAAAGGTTGTGCTAAAATTTAATTCATTGGTCAATTAATTCTAAGGACTTTTCAAAAAGTTAGACATCAACCTGGGATCATAGAAAATTATAATGGATAGGGGCGCTCCATGAATCCTAAAAACACATTGAGGTACAATCTAGAAATATGATCTAGATAATGTGTGTCTCAAAAAAGTAAGAAATGAGTATATTTAGTCAGTTGATCATCAATAACCCAAATAAAAATTGTTATTTCAAGATATTAATTCTACGAATATAATTTCCCATTTCAACTCTAGAACATTAAAAATATGAAGCCCACCCATTTGTAGTTTTACTTCTACTTTAAAATATTGAAATTTCAATCAATTCATGAAAAAATATAGAATTCCAGTTTTAATTACATCCCACTAGTAGTCCCCTCGAAGGTCTCAATAAATCATAATACTACTAGGATATACTGAAAACAATGAACTACGAGCTTCACACAAAAATTCATTCTTAAGATTTCTATCACACAGAACACATAATCTCATTCGCAATCTCAAATATCAACTATTATAAACATTAAATTCTTGAAACATTCCCTTTTTACCAATTATACATATTTATGTAACTCGTTATCTTCCTTCTGCGCTTGCTAAATTAAGTCTATAAGAGATGAAAACACTAAAACCCAAAACCAAATACTAGAATATCCTACACCATTTACTTCTATGTTAAAAGTCGAAAAATCATTAATAAAGTGGTTATGGTCCAACCATATCAAGGTTAATGAAGAATGATATTTTCAACTCAAAGAATCTACTACTTCGTTTTCATTTCCTGAATGGTAATTGATTGTGTAATCATAATCATTTATCACATCTAACTATATTCTCCTCCTCAGGTTCAATTTTTTCTGTGTAAATATATACTTCAATCTTTTATGGTCAGAATATATTTCTCATTTGGAACCATATAAATGATGTCTTCTACTTTCTAATGAAAAACCAAAATTTATAATTAGATATAATGTGTGGGAAAATTTAACAATAAATGTTTTAATTTTCAAGAATCATAATAAATTACCTAACCAATCTATATTAGAACATAACCAATTACCTTCAATGAATCGTCATTGTAGATGAATAACTCTCCATTTAGAGTTGGAAGAGCCAAAATTAGAGTAGTAATCAATATTTTTTTTTTCAATTAATGAATGAAAACATCACATTCTTATATATAAATAAATTTACCCCCTTTACAAGTAAAATCAGTTATAGGGGTAGATAACCATGAATTTTTTTAACAAATCAATTTCAATAACCATTTAATCACAGAAAAATATGAATCTTTATTACATTTGTATGTTTTTTCCATTCATCACCCACATTTGTTTCAAGATAAATTCTTATGCCATCCATATTTACAATGATCCCATCGAACAAACTCTTTTCTATCCAAATATCATATCTTCTTAAATTCTCTATATAACATCAATTCATTGGGAGTTTACATGAATATCCTTAAATGTTTTTCATGATCTTATTTACTTTTGTAAAAGACAAAACTATCATCAATAAAAAACAAAAAATTCATTGATGTAATCATATAATATTATGTTAATAAGATACATAAATATAGTATGGGAATTAGGAGAAACCAAATTGAATAACAAAAAACTCACAATGCACATCTATAGTTCAGAATGTTATTTTTAGAATGTCATCCTTGATCACATTTGGATGATGGAATCAGAATCGCATTTCAATAATTAAAAAATATTGAGCTCTATGGAGCTGATAAAAAACATCATCTATATGTGGAAATTTACAAATTATCATAATAGTAATGTGATTCAATGCTCTGAAATCAATAGAATTTCTCATGGAACTATCTTTCTTTTTATCGAACTATATTGGGGCACCACACAGTGAAGTACAAGGTTGGATGAAGACCCTATCAAAAAACACATGAAAATAATTTTTCAAATCAAGAAGTTCTACATAATCCATTTGATAAGTGTGATTTGAAATTGGATTAGTGTTAGGATCTATGTCAACTGTAAATTAAACTTTTTGATTAGATATAAAAATGTGTAACTCATCTTAAAAACATATAGATATTCATTAAGTACAAGAATATCCTTAATCTGAACAGTTCCCTTGTTTTCAAAAATATGTCCAAGATACCATTTATTTAAATATTCTATCAATTTCTCAACTTATATTTTTTCAATGGAATGAGTTCAATCTTGAATACAAAGAAAAAAATATTTCTGAAAAACAACATCTTAAAGTGCATAATAATTCTTAGTATGATATATAAAAAGCCAATCCATGCTTATGATAACATCAAACACTACAAATGGAAAAGAAACGAGGTTATTAAGTAATTTATTTTCACAGAATACAATAGGAATATTATTCTAATGATTTTTTCATTAATATTTACCCACTGGTGTTTTAAACATATGTTCTGGCCACATTTATTTAGGTGAAATTTCCAATTTACAAGAATTTTTCCAATAAATAATGGAATGTGTTGGCCACATATGAAACAAGATAAAAAAATTGTGTAAATAAACAATGTAGTGGATAATACGTTGTTGGATGGCTAGAAATATACTAACGTATTCCAAAAGGTTTTATCCATACCTTTCTTATTATAAACTGGCTGAATTATATCATTTATATCATTCTTTGTGAAGATATTTTCATAATGACCGATCTAAAAACATTCAAAACACATTATAACTTATAATCATAATAAATAATATGAGCATTTTAATTAAAATATATGGACATATGTACAAACATGCCACTTATAAAACACTTCTATGATTTGTTAAGGAATTCCTCAGGGTTCCTTTTACCAAATGTTTAACAAACTAGAAACATGGATTTTTTTATCTCCAGATTTTATTGAATGATTCTTTCATATCACTTTCCATATACAAATATTATTCTACTTATTTTCAAAATATACATAATCCTCATAAAAATCGATTTCCACCCTCTCACCACATTGGAAAATATTCCCATAACTTTTGAGTTCATAGGAGGCCGAATCCCATTGATATCTTGTCTTTAATACTAGGTAAAATTGATTGATTTTTCTACCATGATCCTGAATAATATTGTGATAGTACCTTTTCAATAATGTTAAGTTTTGTTTATACATGAACACTGAATCCCCCTCCTTTGTTTACATTCGGGGAATTGAATTTCCATCCTCAGTCAAATAACCTTAGGAAACAACCCAAAGAGAATATTTTTAAATTCATCTCATTCTAATGAATCTACCTCCTCATTAACCCTGACATTCTTGACCATTGAACATCACTAGTTAATTTAAACTTAAAATGATAAATTGGAAAACTAAATCATTTATTATCTAGGAACTCAAAAACTTTGAATATATTTTAATGATATTTAATAAATCCTTTTGCTACCATTATTTAATAAGATCCACTAATAGAAGGATGATGTTTCCTCACAAAATATTCATCTATCATCATATTCATTGTAGTATCTTTATTAGTTCCCTTATATAGATTCCACCACCATTTATAGCCTTCATCAATTAAGAAATTAATGTAACTGACTATTCTATTCCTATTTCCACCATTCTATGTTACAGATTCAGAAATATATCATTCTCTCGGTACCTTCCAACTCCATCTTCCATGTTTACTCTGCAGAATACCATTGTTATGAAATTAATCATAGGTAATGAAACATGATAATATAAAAATTATATAACATTTAATATTAAAAAAAGTGAAAAAAGTAATTTATTTTATTCTATTACAATCATCCAACACCAAAAATACATCTAAACCGGGCTCTGATACCATATATAGGGACCCAAACTTACACATTACACAATCTAGTTAATTCAACATGAAAACATTTATTACATTCCCAAATAACATTTTTTATTATAGTTTAAGTTAATTAGGACATAAAACATAAATGGAATCCAATAATCATACAATGTAAACAATAAATAATATAATATGATTTCTTCCACAATACTAATGTTTTTTAATAAATATGAGAAATTTTTTCATGTAAAGTATTTATGATATTCATATTGGATTCTTTTTTTATCATACCCTTCATTCAACCTTGTGAAAAATATTTAAAAAAAACAGGATGAGAAAACAATAGAAAGTATGGTAAATAAAAATAAGGATTGAAACCCTTAGTACAGTAATACTTATAAATATATGAAATTATTTTCAGAAAGTTATACTTCATAGAGAAAAAGTATCAAATAGCTACGTGGTGAAAACAAGTGATTATCATAAAACATAGAAAAATTGATAATACCATAATGGTATCCTATGGAATTATATACTTAATATTATAACCATTTTGGGTACCATATGATTTTTAACCCTCATGAATTCTTAAAATGTTACCATCATAGAAACCATATAATGTTACCCACACAAATTCAATACGGTGTAAGAATCGTAGTCACACATGGAGTAACCATATGGTCGAACTCCAACATAATCGCACCCAATTCATTAAGGAGAGATATAAGACCCACCCTTAATCATAATAAATTATGAAGAAACATAAAATAATAACAATAGAATAATACATTCATCATAAAAATCATTCCATTAGTATTTTGTAAAAAGTAAAATTAGAATTGGATTTTTAAATAAAATTACATTACTAATATTATATAATTGTAAGTTTGAATTCATAAAAAATAACAGAAAATATTTATACAATACAAATAAAAATAATAAAACATAATTACAATTAATTTGATAACTAATATTAAAACAACATAATAAATGAGGTAGATGGTTAACCCAGGGAATGGAAGTTGGGTTATGAATTCCCTTACCTAGGGTTTGTCTTACATAAAGAGTGTTCCAAACTCTTGTGCAATGTTTTAAAGAGTTATATCAATATATTATAGAACCATATTCATATTTATAATTAATATTATGATATTCCTAAAAAATCAATAAATTTATTAAAAATATTTTGTTATTTTAATTATTTTAGGTGAATTTATTTCATTGTGTTGATTGTTAGTTCATTATGGGCATTTTAATTGAAACGAAGAAAAACATGAGAAGTAAAATTAAATGTAGTTATTATATTACAATAATTATAAATGATACCATATATATGTTTTTTCTTATATGAGTTTGAATACTTAAATAACACATAAATGTGAATGAATTTATTTTTTTGGAGGTTTATATGATCATCGCGAAATTATTTCATTTATTCAATATCATGATTATTTATTGGTTCTAAGACATTTAATAACATATTATATGTATATTAAAATTATATTTAACCATATTTTTTTATGACCTACATTGAAATATCAAATAAAAAATTAATGTGGGTCATCCACGATGGCCTTAAATAGAGACCTCACGAAAAATGTTTTATTTGTTAAAACAGAATGGAGTGGAAAAGAAGTTTGATGATGAATTTTTCCATCAACAAAATTAAATTCAAATATAGTTTAGATACAATAGTTTTTATTCAATTTGGATAAGTGTAGGTAATAAGATAATAAGAAAGTAAAAGAAAACGAAAGAGGATTTTACCTCTTGATATATCCCCCTTGAGAACCACCTTAAGTCCCTTGGGTTTGGAATTTTGGTGATACTAGATGGTCTTGGAAATAGAGAATAGGTTTGGGAAGGTAATTTGGAAGAAATTGAACAAGATATAAAGCTTTTAGTGGTGGAAATATAAGGTGGTGAGGGTGGAATTTATATTGGAGAAGAGTGGTGTTTTCTCATTATTATATATATTAGTTTATTATTTGTTCTCAATAATGTGAATATATTGATAATTATCACCAAATATATAAAAATAATGATGTTAAATTGATATTATAGGCTCACCTCAGCCATAAATTATCCATTACCCAATAATTGGAGTATATATCATTTATCCTAAATTATCCCATGTTAATAATCATAGGACAATCAACAATTTCAGAAAAATCCAAAGAAAAACAAAAATGATTTTTAAAAATTTATAATTGAAAAATGAAATTAATTTTATGAAAATAATTTTCTACAAATGAGAAATTAAATTTTAAATTAAAATAAAAATTTATTTTGAAATTACCAATATTAAAATTATAACGTATTTTATAACATTTTGAAAAATAAAATAAATTATAATTAAATTATCATATAATCATTAGACCATAGTATAATACATATTTTTCTATTTTATGAAACAATATTTTCTTTTGAATCATTATATTAATTTTAAAATTGTAATTAAATATATAGGGCCCACAAAAATACGAAAACATAACTTATAACCATTAATAAAATTATATACTAATTAAATGATATAAATATATCATATTTTCACTCATAATATTGATAAATTTTAATTATATTCTCATTGGTGAGGATAGAGTTATATTATTAAATATTACATAATTCCTATATATCATGAATCATCACATGTTTTTATGGTCTTAATTTTATTGAAAAAATTATAATTTTTTATATCATGCAATACACTATGTCAGAGATTCATTTCACATGCAACACCGACCTCGCGTTTGATACACGCATCACTGAGTTTAAAATAATCATATATTTTTTGTTATAATTTAAAGGATATAATTACAAAATATCTGTTAAATATAGTTATATTAATATCTACTTGGTCTAAAATTGTTTTATATAAATATAACATACTTATAATGAATGATATAATTTTAGGTACAATCATTCAATGATTTAAAACAACTTTTATATAATAATCCACTTCCAATAATTAAAGTTATTTTAGAAACAATTATAAACATAGTTTGATAAAATAAAAATTCTTTTTGAATTTATAACATTGAAATTATCTATTGGTGAATTTTAGGGATTTTATCTAGAAAACATCATTTTTTTATGAATAATAAAAATAATTCTTTTTAGTTATAAACTAACATTTTTAATAATTAATTATTATTTAAAAATGATATTATAAAATTTCCTTAATGCCACCATATCTAAATAATATATCTATTAATAAAATTTATTCCAATATAAACAAATTTAATTTTAAATGTAATATAAAATAATAACAATCTTTTGAACATTTTCATACATTAAGACTTGTTATTTCGTCCCATCTATGGGATTAGCAGTAATCATAATTTTTATGCTTTAATGAATTGAATATCAAAAATCTAACAAACACCATTCTATTCAGTCTAATATTTAGATTCAAGTAACGCCATGTAAAATTTTTACAAAAATGATTAGTAAAAGTTATTATAATTAATCACAACATTTAAGGCCAAATTAAGCTTCATTAGGAAAAACCATACAATTTAGGGACCAAATAACCTATAAAACTATCCTAAACCAATTTTATGTCCATATTTATTTCATACACATTATATTATTTAGTGTTTATGGGTTTTTATGTCTTTTTTTAGGAAATAACACGTGCACACCTAACTTGTTTCTAAAAATTCCAAGTGAGTCCTTTTACATCCCTAGAAAAAAACACCACATATACCCACGCCTCACACCTCTCAAACCATTTAATTTAGTACATGGTATGGCAAAATAGACTCCCAAAAAAGCATAACTTTGACCATGAAGACTCCCTCTATGTTAAAATATTCTCAAGGATGCAATGTTTCATAAACTAAAAGGAGTTACCCATTAAGAGGTAACATCTTATCTCAAGCCCCATTCCTTTATTTTTTTCTCCATCTCCTCCACTCTATTTATTCCATTAATGTGTGATAACAACTATATTATCCATATATTATTATTTTATTGAAATAAAGGGTCTAACATTCACTTACACACACCTCCATAGAATGGATGTTGAATATACAATTTCTGTTTTGGATGAACTACTATCTCACGAAATTATAATTTTTCGTTTATCCTTACCACCAATCATGGTCGAAATTATGATGGGAACCCAAGTTATATTTGGAATATATTATATAAACTATGTATTTAGGTTTCATTATTCCTTATAAAACACACATATCTTTACTTTCAATTTGGCATTAATATGATAATCTCGTTTGAGCATGTGTGGACTACCACCCCCTCAAAACGATGCGTTTCATTCACACATCACTTGGAATATATTAAGGATGGTATTATTGAAAAAATATGATATATATTATATATTAATAAAACTTTCATTATGATATATAAATATACATACACACATATATATACATATGTCATTTATATATATTCTTTCAATACAACAATGAAAAAAAGGAAACATCGTTCATGTGTGTGTATAACATACCGTCTCTATAAACTATGTATTCCATTAGATAATAATATATTACATATATATTATTATGATAAAAATATAATTTATATAACTTATATTTATATCATGTTATAAATTTCAGAATCATGATATAAGTATATAGATCAAAGATTTAACAAATTAAGACACATGCGATGAACAAAGTGAATTTTACCCGAAGTGAAACTTTAACAACAGATATCTAACAAGAATGTAATATGAGGTCATAATAAAACCATATATTGTATTATGTTTAAGAATATTATTCTTTATAAAATTATATTTATTATATTAGAAGATCATATGATTATAGAGAGAGTCAAGACACCTTGTGAGGGTAATTTTATCTCACATTTAATTTCCATGAGATACAAGTTATGTTCACCACTACTTCCATTTGTGTGGTTTATGTAATGTTCATGATTTTTTTATAATTATATTACAATTAAAATTATTTTTATTCACATAAGCCATTTTTATTATTCTTTCTTCGGTTATATGATTCAAAAGATACCAAATCAGCAAAAAATGTTTTCTCTCAATTTTCCATCTCTAACAATCATGTTTTTTTATGCCCCTAATTTTTTAAAAGGTGTATATAATTTTGTTCTACATGTTAAATCACAAATTTCTTTTTTTAAGAATATCTAATGATAAATTTAATTACATTTTCTTACATGTATAGTATGATCCCATGTTACAAAGTTATAAGTGTTTATTGGGACAATCTCATCACATTCTAATATTAATTATCTTTATGCTTCCCATGATGAAATATTATGATCCCTCTTTAAATATTATTCATTATTTTCAATATCATATAATTATTCATGATATAATATATTGTTATTTCCATTTTTTCTCTCTTTGGTACTTAGGATATTGTTTTTTATGTAAAACATGATCGTCTCTTTTTTCAGTCAGAAATCTATTGTATTCAAAAACCATGTTTTTTAAAATGCTATTAATATGATTTCAAAATATCCATGAAGATAATTTTCACGGAAAAATTGTTTTAAAAATATTCTTATTGTCTTAAAATAATTGTTTTATATGTTTTCAATTCTATTTTCAAAGAAATATGTTTCCAAAATGTTTTATATAATAAAAATAATTTTTTTAAAAAAGAAAGTATATTTTCCTGAAGAAATATTTCTAAAATTTCATTCAAAATTAATTACCATATGTGAAATCATCCATTGGTGTTACTCATTTCTTTATGGGGAAATTATCCAATGTTTCCATTCGTATTATTTCTCTGAATGGATTTTGTTTTGATTTCATGATGTTTATGATGCCGATTTATCTTTTATTGGTTATATTCTTTTGAAATCTTCTTTTTTCATAGTTTATGATTATGATGAAATGATTTTCATACCTATATCTTTAAAAAGGTTATTATATGTTTTGATGTTTATGATACCCATTTTATTTCATGAGTTATGATATGTTTATTTATGATCTTGTGGAACATGTATGTATGAATTCATTATGTGATGGGTGTGACCTATATCTCCCTATAATGAATTGAGTGATGTATAATATATAGTGATATAAACTATGAGGGTCTTGGGAGTGAAACATTAATAACTTGATTGTTATGGGAGTGAACTAGGACTACTAAAATAGTATGAGGAGTTCATTCGTGCTACTATGATGGTTTTTATAGTGAACCATGACTACTGTGATGGTATATAGAGTGAACCCATGCTATTAAGATGGTATTGGTTGTGATTCCATGGATATGATGGAAACCGTTATATGATTGTGTGTTTACCACAATTTAATTCCTTACTCATTTAATTCCTTACTCATATGCTATTCTTTCATGGATTTTTTACTTTACTTTTTATTCATGTATTATGAGATTCCATGCTCTATGCCATTATTCATGTATATGATCTTTAATATTAAGGGTATGATATTCTATTTTCATGACCAAATTATCACACCCTTATACTCATTTTTATGCTTACATGTCTCCCTTTTTTAAGTATAGTGAGAATTTGAGGTCACCCATTTTAAGGTTTCCTTCTATAGTTTTTAAATATATATGTTATGTATAAGGCCATAGCCTTAAACCTTGCTTAATATTGAATTAAATGAATAATTCACATTGAGGATCCATTCAGGTTCAGAGTTTTAGAGAATTAGAACATAACTATTACATTACATCTTAAAAGATTACAAAGTAGTCACGTCTACTATGTTTCCATAATAAATAAAACTCTTAAAAAGAAACGTGTCTAGTTCCATGTTTTATATAGGATGACATTCCCTTGATCCCATCTTTGACCTTATTCCACATTAAGTCCTGTGAAAACATTTCAAAAAAACTTGGGGTGAGCATAAAAAGCTCAGTAAGGGATACAGAAAGAATGAAAACTGTTAGTTTTTCAAACATCAAGTGAACCATATATACTCTATCAAAGTAATACCTTCACCTTCATGAAGTATTAAAAACTCTTCACTGAATAAAGTATCATTACTTACCTTTTTGTAACAAAAGGATTACCATAAAACCCATAAAAAGAACACATAACATATATAAAGGTAACTTGGGACATAAACATACTCAAGTAGAATAACCATACAGTCAAATTCCACACATATCACTTAATGGAATAGCCATACGACCAATTTCCATACATACTTAATGGAATAGCCATACGGATTACTTCCATACCAAATGCATTGGAGGATATAATGTAACCACCCATCCTGGTATTCACGGCACCACCCGTCATATGATTTATAACGTAACCACCCGTTAAAATGTCCAAGTACTAGTATAAAATCATAAAACATAAAACCAATATAAAGGAATGATAACATTTCCACATTTCAATCACAATATATCATAATAGAATCCTTTATCAAAACCATTTTCAATACCAAAATACATAAAAGAGTATATGGTATTTATTTTATTTTAAAAACATTACGGCTTGTCGAGGAAGCCAAAGACCAAATAATACTCGCGGCGGCGGAAAAGGTTGTTGTCGCTGCGTACGTTAAAAGAATCATTCCTTTTTTTTGTTTTGTAAAACGCTTCATAGAAAATGATTCCTTTTGTATAAAAGTAAAAGTCAAAGGGGTTTATACACCGTATAAAAGAAAGATGTGTATAAAATGAAATATGCCTCAATGAAAGGAGATTGAGACGAAGTCCCTTACCTCGGGCCCGACTTGACTCGATCGTTCTTTAATGTCCTGAATAATAAACTTCAGTTAATTTATACTTGATTAAGAACCTTTTTAAAGTTCATTATTCCTTTTATATCACTTTTTTCCATGTTATAAACATTATGTAACCATTTAAGTTAATAATGTTTGTTTTCTAAATATTTTGTTCTTAAGTCGAAAGTGGACTTCTTACAATTACATGTTGTTTGTGTGGTCAAAGGTTCTTTATATCCAGAATGAAATTCTTGATTTGGATATCATATATATCATATATATCCAGAATATACATGTATTTATAATATTACATAATCATTTAGAGGTAAGAAATGAAATGCACCGTTCATGGAGACAGTAAGCCGTACGTACGCATGAACGCTACTTTCATTTCTTTGTCATATTAATGGAATTAAAACTAAATGAGAGGTATGTATATTTTAATTCCAGATTTATATTCATCATTTAGATATATCATTCAATATATATATCCATTATATACATGTACTTTTAATAGTACATTATATTTGGGGATAAGAAATGAAATGCACCGTTCATTGAGACGGTAAGCCGTACGTACGCATGAACACTACTTTCATTTCTATCTCATACTTTAATGGAAAGAAATAATAATGATATAGAGGTATTTTATAATTACAGTATAACATCATATATAATAACTTTAAATCCATCCTTTACACGTCCCACATATGGCATTAACGAATCACATCACTTTGAGGGGGCGGTAGTCCGCACTTCCTTAAATGAAGATATCACGTTTACCCATAATGGAAACCATAAAGGTATGCCCAAAATGAAAAAAAACAGAAGCTTAAGGATAACATAAACATATTATATATCATATATAAAAATAGTGACATCATAATGGCCACCTTTGAAGGTGTTAAATGAGTATTGAACAATCATCGTTTCGAGAGGCAGAATTTCGCCATCCATAGAAACCGTATGTTATTTAACCATTTTTTGTATTTGTGTGAGAGTGTAGCTCAAATAAATCTTATAACAACATACTATTATATTTATGATACTGGTGTTGTTATAAAAGAAGTAAATAAAAAGAGTTTAGGGGGTTGGAGAAGAAAAATAAAACAAATGAACATGAGAGAATGAATTGCCTTTAAAAGTGTAATTCCTTTTGATTTGAGCCTAAAGGCTTCCTTTGAAAGGATTCTGCCAAAAGGAAATCCACTAGGATGAGGAGAGGGATGTGTAGAGAGTAAATGGGAAGGGGTTGGCCGAGACAAAGGCTTGAGGAGTGTGTGAAATGAGGTAGTGGTGGGGGCCTTTTATAAGAGGAGAGGAGGGTCACTTTTGGAAAGTATGAAATATTACTTTATTTGAAAATGTGTTTCGGTTTTAAAAGGTCCCACATTGATATAATTCATTGATAAGGTGATAAGGGTTCGAAATCCACTCATCCAATAAGTTTTGGACAGGTGTAGTTCATAGATTTCACATTATCTTCCCATTTTATTTAAATCGTCAAATAATGATGTCATCGCTGCATCAATATTATGTCATAAATAATTTAATTTATTTAATGTCTAAAAAATATAAAAAAAATAATAAGATGTAGGAAATATTTTTAACTTTACAATGACTATTTATAATCAAAAATCTAACTTGTATAACCCCATTTAAAAATTGTTTTAGTAACATAACTCATGTTTGTGCCATTTTCACTTTAACATTAAATAAAAATATATTAATGTCATTTTCCAACTAAAGTGGCTCCATGGGGTCCCCAAGTTGACCCATGGCTTTTCTTGGTCGGCCATGACTCACCCAATAGTTGTATGACAAGTGTCATGGTGTTTTCACATTTTTATAATATCATTTTTACATTAAATTACACTAATTACCTCTAATCGCGATTAAAAACTTAATAAGTTACTATTCACCAAAAATTTATTTTAATCTCATTGAACCAAATTTTACATACTAATGACAACCATGTATGTCGTATTTTCAAAATTCAATACACATTAGTGGTAAACTTTCATTTAACTGAAAAATCAGTTTGCTTGATTACCACTTAGTGGTTTCATTATTCATCCAAAATTGAAGTTTTTCAGAAAATTACCAAAAATTCACCCTAAGATATATTTGATATTCCGAATTAAAAAATGAAGTATATTTTACAAAACTCACAAACATATAAGTCAAATTAATTAATTTAATAATTAATTCCCGCTGTCATGACAAATAGCCTGTTTTTGTGAAACAATAAGTATCAAAAGATTGACAATAGTTTAAGTCTGATTTCAAAGTGAAATTAATTCCAACGACCACTATTGGATTTAATGGTAAAAATATTTTCTAATTTCACTTTAAATCCAAATCAAAAGATAATCTAATCATATTAAAAATTAGATTAAAAAGAGGTTTTGAATTAAAATACAACAATTTTCACTATTCATTTTAAAAATTGAACTTTATCAGAAAGATACCAAAAATTTACACAAAGTAAATTTTGATGTTCCGATTCTCAAGAAGAGTTTTATTTTGGTCCAAAAGAATGTAAAAGAGTGATCAAAACTATATTTAATGACGGTTCACCATCAAAAGGTGATAAGTGAACCCCGAGTGAAAATTTGGGTATAAATGCCCAAAATTGAATTCTTTCCGTATTTTAAGCCTTTATCTTTTATTGGGTAAATGTATAAACATTTAAAAACATATATAATCATATTTTAGTTATTTCTATCCATTCTCGCCAACACAACGGCTAAATGTTAACTAACATTTAAAATAATATTATTATATTACTAGTGTGCAACGTAAGTTTTCAATGAAACTCATCGTTGCGTATCGGGTACGCTATCGAACATAGAAACCCATTTAAAATAAAATTAATATTTAATTTGTAAATATTAATAAATATGAAAATTCTTTATTCTTTATTTACCTGGGATGTTACATCCTTCCCCCCTTTTGGGAATTGCGTCCTCGCAATTTTATTCACTTATCAAAATAAGTGGGGGTATTTATCCCTCATAGCATTTTCAGATTCCCACGTTGCCTCTTCAATCACATGGTTTTTCCCCAAAACCTTTACCTGATGAATCACCTTATTCCGTAACACCTGCTCCCTGTGGTCAAGAATCTGGACTGGTTGTTATTCATAAGATAGGTTCTCTTCCAGCTGAACTACCTCTGGACTCAAAACATTAGATGGATCTGGCATATACTTCCTCAACATTGAAACATGAAAAACATTGTGTACCTGAGATAAACTCAGAGGTAAAGCCACTCAGTATGAAACTGATCCAACTCTCTCCAGAATTTCATATGGTCCAATAAACCTTGGACTCAGCCTTCCATTCTTACCAAATCGCATCACACATTTCCATGGATAAACCTTGAGAAAAACATTATCACCTACCTCGAATGATAGATCCTTCCTCCGGTTATCCTCATAACTCTTCTGCCTGCTCTGAGCCATTCTCATGTGTTTCTAAATCAATTGAACCTTTTCTGTCATTTCTTCTACCAATTCTGGTCCCATCATCTTCCTTTCACCCACTTTATCCCAAAATGCTGGAGTTCGACACCGTTTCCCTTATAATTCCTGAAATGGTGCCATCTGTATACTGGAATGAAAACTGTTATTATAAGAAAACTCAACCAAAGAATGATGTTGGTCCCAACTTCCCTGATAATCCATCGAACAAGCTCGTAGCATATCCTCCAATGTCTAAATTGTTCATTCTGACTGCCCATCTGATTGAGGATGAAAAGTTGTACTAAAATTTAATTCAGTACCCAACGACTTCTGAAGGCCTTTCCAAAAGTTAGACGTGAACCTAGGATCACGATCAGATACAATGGAGAGAGGAACTTCATGTAACCTGACTATCACTTTAAGATACAAACGGGAAAGTTGATCAAGAGATAAAGTATCTCGTATAGCAAGGAAATGAGTAGACTTGGTCAAGAGATCAACAACAACCTAGATTGCATTATTACCTCGAGATGTCCTTGGTAATCCCACAAGAAAGTCCATGGATATGTTTTCCCATTTCCACTCTGGCACTGGTAAAGGCTGAAGCATCCCTTTAGGTAACTGCCGTTCTGCATTAACCTGTTGACATGTCAAACACTTCACAGTAAAATCAGCAATATCTCTTTTCATTCCATACCACCAGTAATACTCCCGCAGATCTCTATACATCTTAGTACTACCAGGATGAACTGAAAACGGAGATCTATGAGCCTCACATAACAACTCTCTCTTCAACTGTGAATCACAAGGCACACATAATCTCTTCCCAAACCTCAAAAGACAAACACAAACTTATCCAAGAACTCATGGAAAATTCTATTCATAAGGTCCATGAATACAGCAGGTGAATTGGTTAACCCAAAAGGCATAACTAAAAATTCATAATGGACATATCTAGTACGGAATGCAGTCTTCGGAATGTCTGCTTCTTTTACTTTCAACTAATGGTACCCTGACCTCAAGTCAATCTTCGAAAAATACTGAGCTCCCTGGAGCTGATACCATTTCATTCGATGGCCCAACATCTGCTGAAGTTGTTGCAAAGGATTTCTCCACCCCTTTTTGCTTGTAGTCTGGCTGCATTCCCCCACTTGAGTTCTTCGTTGGACACTCGTTTGCATAATGACCCATTTCATTACTCTTAAAACATCTTACCGTTGGCTTTTCATTGCCTGCTTGATCATCTTCCTTAGAGTTACGAGAAATATGACCAGACTTACCACACCGAAAACACTTACCAGACTAGGATAAACATTCTCCAGGATGCATTTTACCACACTTCTCACATGATGGATATTTGGTTTTCTTACCTCCTTGCTTCTTTGATTAATTCTTCCCCTTTGCCTGCCAACTAGACCTCTTATTCTGTTGTTTTCCATAGAACACCAGATCATCGACAAAATCCATTTCCACCTTCTCCGCACATAGAACAAGTTTTTCATAACTTTTGAACTCATGAGAAGCTAAAGCCCTTCGATATTTTGGTTTTAATCCTAAGTAAAAACGATTGATTTTACTATCAAGGTCTCGGATAAAATTTGCAGCATACCTTGCCAATCGAGTGAACCTTTCTTCATAGGTAGCCACTGAGTCTTCCTCTGGCCTCAATTCCAAGAATTGCTTTTCCATCCAAAGTCAAAAAGCCTTAGGAAAATACTTCTCAAGAAACATACCTTTGAATTAGTCCCAATGAAGATTCTCAATCTCATCACTATCCCTGATATTTTTCACCACCGAACACAATTGATCAGCTTCACCTTCAAAACGGTAAACAGCAAGACTAACCTTTTGATGTTCTGAACACCCCATGACATCAAAAATATTCTCCAGTGATTTAATCCACCCTTCATCTTGCACAGGGTCAGATGATCCTCTGAATGATGGGGGATGTTGCCTCATGAAGTGTTCCACCACTGACACGTTCCTCTGTGGTTGATCTGGCTGATCTCGTGCATGGATACCACCACCATTTATAGCCTGAGTCAATTGTGCCATCACTGCAACAAACTGTTCAGTTCCGATTCTGACCATCTCAGGTTGCTGATTTGGCAGGTTGTCTTCCTCCTGATGTCGTCCCAACAAAGCTGCTTTGTTTCCTCTACGGAAAACCATTATGAACACGGAAATATCTTAGGCGAAGCAACATGGTAATCTGTAAATTCTATATTATTTCAATCATATCATAAATTAACTTATAACTTAACAATTTTCTAACTCCTAATGTTGTTTAAACCAACCTCTGATACAAACTATAAGGCCCCAGCCTTAAACCTTACTTAAAGTTGAATTAAATGAATAATTCACATTGAGGATCTTTTCAGGTTTAGAGTTTTAGAGAATTAGAACATAACTATTACATTACATCTTAAAAGATTACAAAGTAGTCACTTCTACTAAGTTTCCATAATAATAAAAACTCGTAAAAAGAAATGTGTCTAGTTCCATGTTTTATATAGGATTACATTCCCTTGATCCCATCCTTGACCTTATTCCACATTAATTCCTGTGAAAACATTTCAAAAAAAACATGGGGTGAGCATAAAAAGCTCAGTATGGGATACAGAAAGAATGAAAACTGTTAGTTTTTCAAACATCAAGTAAACCATATATACTCTATCAAAGTAATACCTTTACCTTCATGAAGTAGTAAAAACTCTTCACTGAATAAAGTATAATTACTTACCTTTTTGTAACCAAAGGATTACCATAAAACCCATAAAAAGAACACATAACATATATAAAGGTAACTTGGGACATAAACATACTTAAGTGGAATAACCATACGGTCGACATCCACACATATCACGTAATGGAATATCCATACGGCCAATTTACATACATACTTAATGGAATAGCCATACGGCCGACTTCCATACCCAATGCATTGGAGGTTATAACGTAACCACCCGTCCTGGTATTCACGGCACCACCTGTCATATGGTTTATAACGTAACCACCCGTTAAAATGTCCAAGTACCAGTATAAATTCATAAAACATAAAACCAATATAGAGGA
The DNA here is from genome assembly GCA_963277665.1 of Viscum album. Taxonomy (NCBI): domain Eukaryota; kingdom Viridiplantae; phylum Streptophyta; class Magnoliopsida; order Santalales; family Viscaceae; genus Viscum; species Viscum album. Next base: position 213,774,434 of record OY728144.1, read on the forward strand.
ATGATAACATTTCCACATTTCAATCACAATATATCATAATAGAATCCTTTATCAAAACCATTTTCAATACCAAAATACATAAAAGAGTATATGGTATTTATTTTATTTTAAAAACATTACGGCTTGTCGAGGAAGCCAAAGACCAAATAATACTCGCGGCGGCAGAAAAGGTCGTTGTCGCCGCGTACGTTAAAAGAATCATTCCTTTTTGTCGTTTTGTAAAACGCTTCGTAGAAAACGATTCCTTTTGTATAAAAGTAAATGTCAAAGGGGTTTATACACCGTATAAAAGAAAGTTGTGTATAAAATGAAATATGCCTCAATGAAAGGAGATTGAGACGAAGTCCCTTACCTCGGGTCCGACTTGACTCGATCGTTCTTTAACGTCCTGAATAATAAACTTGAGTTAATTTATACTTGATTAAGAACCTTTTTAAAGTTCATTATTCCTTTTATATCACTTATTTCCATGTTATAAACATTATGTAACCATTTAATTTAATAATGTTTGTTTTCTCAATATTTGGTTCTTAAGTCGAAAGTGGACTTCTTACAATTACATGTTGTTCGTGTGGTCAAAGGTTCTTTATATCCAGAATGCAATTCTTGATTTGGATATCATATATATCTTATATATCCATAATATACATGTATTTATAATTTTAAATAATCATTTATAGGTAAGAAATGAAATGCACCGTTCATGGAGACGGTAAGCCGTACTTACGCATGAACGCTACTTTCATTTATTTGTCATATTAATGGAATTAAAACTAAATGAGAGGTATGTATATTTTATTTCCAGAATTATATTCATTATTTAGATATATCATTAATTATATATATCCATTATATACATGTACTTTTAATAGTACATTACATTTGGGGATAAGAAATGAAATGCACCGTTCATGGAGACGGTAAGCCGTACGTACGCATGAACGCTACTTTCATTTCTATCTCATACTTTAATGAAAATAAATAACAATGATATAGATTTATATTATAATTACAGTATAAAATCATATATAATAACTTTAAATCCATCCTTTACACGTCCCACATATGGAATTAACGAATCACATCACTTTGAGGGGGCGGTAGTCCGCACTTCCTTAAATGAAGATATCGCGTTTACCAATAATGGAAACCATAAAGGTATGCCCAAAAAGAAAAAAAACAGAATCTTAAGGATAACATAAACATATTATATATCATATATAAAAATAGTGACATCATAATGGCCACCTTTGAAGGTGTTAAATGAGTATTGAACAATCATCGTTTCGGGAGGCAGAATTTCTCCATCCACGGAAACCGTATGTTCTTTAACCATTTGATTTATTTGTGTGAGAGTGTAGCTCAAATAAATCTTATAACAACATCCTAGTATATTGAAGATACTGGTTTTGTTACAAAATAAGTAAATAAAAAGAGTTTAGGGGGTTGGAGAAGCAAAATAAAACAAATGAACATGAGAGAATGAATTACCTTTAAAAGTGTAACTCCTTTTGATTTGAGCCTAAAGGCTTCCTTTGAAAGGATTCTTCCCAAAGGGAATCTTCTAGGATGAGGAGAGGGATGTGGAGAGAGTAAATGGGTAGGGGTTGGTAGAGCCAAAGGCTTGAGGAGTGTGTGAAATGAGGTAGAGGGTGGGGCTTTTATTAGAGGAGAGGAGGGGCACTTTAGGAAATTAAGAAATATTACTTTATTTGAAAATGTGTTTCGGTTTTAAAAGGTCCCACATTGAAATAATTCGTGGATAATGTGATACTGGTTCGAAATCCACTCATCCAATAAGTTTTGGACATGTGTAGTTCATAGATTTCACATTATCTTTCCATTTTATTTAAATCGTCAAATAATGATGTCATCGCTGCATCATTATTATGTCATAAATAATTTAATTTATTTAATGTCTAAAAATTATAAAAAAAATACTAAGATGTAGGAAATATTTTTAGCTTTCCAATGACTATTTATAATCAAAAATCTAACTTGTATATCCCCATTTAAAATTTTTTTATTAACATAACTCATGTTTGTTCCATTTTCACTTTAACATTAAATAAAAATATATTAATGTCATTTTCCAACTAAAGTGGCTCCATGGGGTCCCCAAGTTGACCCATGGCTTGTCTTGGTCGGCCATGACTCACCCAATAGGTGTAGGACAAGTGTCATGGTGTTTTCACATTTTTATAATATCATTTTTACATTAAATTACACTAATTACCTCTAATCGCGATTTAAAACTTAATAAGTTACTATTCACCAAAAAATTATTTTAATCTCATTGAACCACATTTTACATACTAATGACAACCATGTATGTCGGATTTTCAAAATTCAATACACATCAGTTGTAAAATTTCATTTAACTGAAAAATCAGTTTGCCTGATTACCACTTAGTGGTTTCACTATTCATCAAAAATTGAAGTTTTTCAGAAAATTACCAAAAATTCACCCTAAGCTATATTTGATATTCCGAATTCAAAAATGAAGTTTATTTTACAAAATTCAAAAACATATAAGTCAACTTAATTAATTTAATAATTAATTCCCGCTGTCATGACAAATAGCGTGTTTTTGTGAAACAATAACTATCAAAAGATTGACACTAGTTTAAGTCCGATTTCAAAGTGAAATTAATTCCAACGACCACTATTGGATTTAATGGTAGAAATATTTTCTAATTTCACTTTAAAACCAAATAAAAAGATAATCTAATCATATTAAAAATTAGATTAAAAAGAGGCTTTGAATTAAAATACAACAATTTTCACTATTCATTTAAAAAAAAGAACTTTATCGGAAAGATACCAAAAATTTACACAAAGTAAATTTTGATGTACCGATTCTCAAGAAGAGTTTTATTTTGGTCCAAACTAATGTAAAAGAGTGATCAAAACTATATTTAATGACGGTTCGCCGTCAAAAGGTGATAAGTGAACCCCTAGTGAAAATTAGGGTATAAATGCCTAAAATTGAATTCTTTCCCTATTTTAAGCCTTTATCTTTCATTGGGTAAATGTATAAACATTTAAAAACATATATAATCATATTTTAGTTATTTCTATCCATTCCCGCCAATACAACGGCTACATGTTAACTAACATTTAAAATAATATTTTTATATTACTAGTGTGCAACGTAAGTTTTCAATGAAACCCATCGTTGCGTATCGGGTACGCTATCAAACATAGCAACCCCTTTAAAATAAAATTAATATTTAATTCGTAAATATTAATAAATATGAAAATTCTTTATTCTTTATTTACCTGGGCTGTTACATTATGTTTCATGTGTCTAACAGTGGTTCTAGTTAAGAAAAAACATATGGGAGATAGTGTATCTCAATTATGTATCAGTGTTTATGTATTCCATATTTCCAAAGGCAGTAGAGTAGTCCGATCTTTTTGTGTATGTGTGTGTAATGTTTTTTGTATTCAAAAAAAGTTGTGTAATGTTAATGATTGAACAACACTGGTCGATATAGTTAGTATCAAAGGAAAATATTAGTTAATCTTTGTGAACTAGGATGAGAAAACCTTGGTGAGAACCCTAAGGACATATATAAGGATAAGTATAGGGTTGGGGAAATGTATAGGAAAATGTCTCAAATTTTGGTCGATAAGTAGAATGGTCATAATGCTAACTACTACCCAATCCCAAGGGTTAGTTCTGAAGATTGATTTATGTATCATATTATGCTCAGGGAAATGGAAAAAATACCATGAAATAACTATATTAGATAAAGGGTGTGGTAAAGATGTGATGAAAGGTACACTTATCATACAATCTAGAACAGCTATTTTCATATTTTATTATGGATTTACCCAGAATTTAATATAAAAATAATTTTCTATGGGTGTTAATATTCCTCCAAAACAATTAGAGGAGGAATTAGTAGTGAAAATTTCTAATGGTACGATGATTGTATCTCAAGTATATGATCCCTCTCCGATTGACGTTTGTGGGAATGTGACTCCAAAAAATCATGTCATTCATCCTTTGGTCAAATTTGATTTAATCCTAGGAATTGAATGAATTTCTCTATATAAATCCCACATCAATTGTCAGGGAATAGAAGTTACATTTGATATTATAAACCATCATATTATAATCCATTAATTAAAGATATGTCTAAACTTCCTATATAAAAATACATTTAGTTTATGGGTCATAATTCCCATTCAAAAGGGATATTTATCTCAAATGGTTGGCAAGAATATCGATATCAATGTTATGGCTATTATTCGACATTTTATGGAAGTTTTTTTGAATAATTACCTAGTCTTCCACCAAAACCGTAAGTATTGTTCTCCATAAAACATATACCTTCAACAAAACTAATATAAATGAATCCATATAGAATGGACTTGATCGAGTTGTTTGAATTGAAGAATCATCTTGATGAAAACGTTCATAAGGGATTAGTTAGGCCATGTTTGTAACCTTTGGGTGCATTAGTAGTTTTTTAAAATAATGATGGATAAATGAGACACTGTACTAATTTTCATGAGTTAAGAAAGATAAAAATCAAGAACATGAATCCAATTCCCCATATTGATGACTTGTTTGATCAATATGAGGTGATCAATACTTTAACAATATTGAACATCATTATAGATAACATGAATTGAGGGCCATGATGGTTGATATACCCGACAAGTCATTCCGTACAATGTACAGTCACAATGAATATATATTTATGCCTTTTATTCTTATTATTTTCCCTCCTAACTTCATGGACTTAATGAGTAAAGTATATATATAATAACTTGACCAATTTATCATAGTCTATATAAATGTTATCCTTATCTATTAAAATAGATAGTAAGAGTATAATAATCACTTTATTATTATAGTAAAGACCCTAAGGAAGGAGAAGTTATATGATAAATTTACAAAGTGTGAATTTTTGATTCAAAAGGTATCATTTTTGTGTCACATAATCTCAAGATATGTTATAGTAAAATATCCATCAATGAAAGAGGTTATGGAAATCTGGCATAGGCCAACCATAGTGACTGGGATCTATATAATTCTTGGATTAGTAGGGTATTATTGATATGTTTTTGATAATTTCTCATGACAACATAATCCTCTGACCTAGTTAACTCAGAAGCATGTTATGTTCCCCTCGAAAGATAAATGTGAAGAATTTTTCAAAGAACTGAAAAGAAGGATGGTCAGTTCACATGTGCAACATTACCAAATATTTAATAATGGTTTTTAATTTATAATGATGGAACCATGAAGGGATTAGGAAGTGTTCTTATAATAAATAACATTTTTATAGCCTCTCACTCATGACAGTTAATGATTCATGAGAAAAATTACCCAACTCATGATTTGAAGTTAGAAACGGTAATTTTTCGATTAATGATATGGAGGAATTATCATTATGGGGAAAATTGTGAAATATATACCGATCATAAAAGGATAGAAATATATATTCACCTAGAAGGAGTTTAACATGTTCTAGAAAAGATGGTTAAATTTTATAAAGGATTATGGTTTCTCAATACATTACCACCCTAGGAAAGAAAACATAGTGGATGATGATCTAGGTCGAAGAGATCTATCTAACTTATGAATAATGAGGATCACAAAATATAAAATATATCTAGATTTTCAAATTATAGATCTAGAAATCATATGGGAAAGGAAAGTTATTATCTTTCTAAATTGATTATTTAACACTCATTCCAAATGAATATTATTTAGGAAAAAAATAATGATAAACTACTAAAAAAATGATTAGAAGTGACTCTATGTTTAACATTGATCAGGATGGAATAATAATCTTCAAGAAACATCTACGGGCTCCTTCCTTGAGATATTTGAAGGATATATTCTATGAATCTCATATTTTTTTCATTATATATTCATCCTTGATGTATGAAGATGTATAGAGACTAAAAAAAATTATTCTAGGGGGAAGGAATTAAGAGAGATATCAAAATGTTTGTTTCTAGGTGATTGGATTCCCAAAACATTTGGTTGAATGTCAAAATTCAAATGGGTTTTTTAATCAATTACACATACTAGAATGGAAACAAGAAGAATCAAAACATATTTTGTCATCGGACTCCCAAAAACCTTAATGGGTTTAATGCTATAAGTGTGGTATTTGATCATCTTACTAAGTCATCAGACATGATTTCCATCAGAAAATTTTTCCCTCTTTATCATTGTGCAAGAATATAAATTAAAGAAGTGGTAAGGTTTCATGGAGTACAACATTATATCTTATCAGATTAAGATATGAGATTTACCTCAAATTTTAAATGAAGTATTAAAAAATAACATGATATAGAATTTAGTTTCAACAATTATTATCATCATCAAACATGTGTAAAATCATAAAAGAAAAATTAAAACCCTATGGGATATTTTGAGATCCTGTTCTTTGGATTTTAAATGTGGTTGGGGTCGACACCTTCCACTAGTCTAGTTTTTATACAACAATATCATTTACCCAAGAATTCAGATGGAACCATATTAAGTCATTTATGGGAATAAATTTAGAGCTCCAACATGTTGGTGTGACATTAGAGAAAGAAAACTATTAGGACATTGAATTGTAGAATAAATGGTCAATAAGGTTAAAATCATTCACCCACATATCATGGAACCTCATAGGTGGAAGCCAAATTATGCTTATAACTATCAATTTGATCAAGAAATAAATGTTAGTGAAAAGGTGTATCTATGAATCTCACAAAGGAAGAATTTTATGAGTTTTATGAATAAAGGTAAAGTAGAACTGTGGTATATAGGCCCCTTTAAAATTTGTGATTGTATCGAGATGGTATCCTATCAATTGACAGTTATTTAAAATCTCTCTAAACTCCATGATGGGTTCGATGTTTCGATTCTACGGATGTAAATACCCAGCCCTTCAGATGTACTAAACATAGAGGTCATACTATTGGAGTCAGATTCTTCTTACAAGGAATAACAAGTTGAAATTTTGGACTGATCCATGAAAGTTATAAAGAACAAGAACACTCACCTTTTCAATGTTTTATGGAAAATCATAGATAGAGGAATCTACAAGGGTTCTTTAGTATATGATAAAGTAGAAGTATCGTCAGTTGTTTTTACACAGGTGATGAATTTCCAGGGTGAAATTCATTTTATGGAGGGTATAATGTAACACCTTGAGTGTTTATGGAACTTTTTTGTCAAATAAATTTAAACATTCATTTATATATTTTAATAAACCATTTCAATTATTCCTTTTACAAGAAACACTAACTTGGCATATGTTACACGCAACACTGAATTGGCGTACAATACATGCAACACTGAGTTTCTATGAAAATTAATATTTTTCTTATAATTTGAAGGATATAATTATAACCTAGACTTAAACATAATAATTTCACTATTACATTTTTATTCAATTTTTTAAATAAAAAAATATTTAAAATTAATGATATGATCTTTGGTAAAGTCATTCTATGTATAAAAACATTGTTTTCCAAAATGAACCAATTCTAATAATGAATGTAATTATTGACAGATTAATAAATTTAAATTTATAATATAAAATTCATTTTTAATTAAAAATTAATAAATTATCATATATTTTTTGTTTGGGATTTTTCATAGAAACATCATTATTTGATAAATACTGAAATATACTACTTTTTACATAAAAACAACCTTTTTTCAATTAATTATTAATTCAAAATGATATTATTAATATATATTAAGGTACAATTAGACCTATATTACATATATTAAAAAAATTAAATTTATTGGAATCAATTTCACTTTGATATTGAATATACAATTGTAACGAACTTTTGAACTTTGTACTATTTTAAACCTATATTTTTCCCTCCTATCTGTGGGATTAAAAGTGAAATAAAATTTTATTTTTTTGTGAATTATAATTCAATAATCCATCATAAACTATTTTATTCATTGTAACACCCCATTCTTCAATGGTACACTTCACTTTGAATAATACAGTTGCGTGTGTTGTACACAATTTCGAGTTTTGACACACCAAAACCAATAATACTAGCCATTATGAATATTAATACCCACTTTTGGAAATTTTATAAATCATATCTCTCAAATTGGATTTCATCTTTTGATTCGGAATATCAAAATTATCCTGGGGTTAATTTTTGGTATTTTTCTGAAAAAATTCAATTATGGATGAATAGTTAAAAACACTCTGTTATAGTATAAAACTCAATTCTTATTTAAATAAATTTTTATTTTAGTGAAATTAAATTTAGGTAAAAATAGATACATAATACTTATATAATTTCAATGTAATTCATTGGAGTTAGTTTAGAATAATTTTAGATATAAAAAAATTTTATTGAACTTTTACCGTCTTTTACCCACCTCCTATGTAAAGACCCGGAAATTTCATGGAAATATTTTTCATAATTTGCTTTGGAATTTTACAGGAACACAGTTTCTGACGGCGCCTGATTCCGAGGACCGGTGTGCCCGGAATTAATTTCCGAAGATTAGCTCGGGTACGTTCAGTGAACGAACGAGCGGGTTTTTCTAATTTTTGAATCGTTGCTCGGAATTGAAATCTGAGGGCACCGATGAAATCACAACACCGGTATTTTCTTAGAAATGCCTTTTCCGGTGTCGCGTTTGCAGGGGTGTGGTTTTTAATTTTTGGGGTTAAGTTAAGAAATAAAATAAAGTGGTGCGGTAACTTTATTTTATTTCACTTAAAGCTACTTAAAAGCTGCTTAAGTTGAGTTGAAGCGGATAGGGTGCAATAAAAAATATCCTACCCTCTTGGTAGGATATTTGTGAGGTGGGGACCGCACGAGCCCCACCATTTCTTTTCCTCTAAGTAACTCACCCGCGAAAACCCCTCTTTAATGAAAGTCAACCGTGCCTTTTTCTGCATAAGAAACGACTCATTAATTGGGAAGTTAAATCGTTACAATTAATAAATTGAATTAATTGTTCGTTTCTTTTGTTTGAAATTAAAACTTGTCATGTGCGTTAATAAAATAAGATAACTCTTATTTTATTTCTGTTGGAACTCGTGGCGTGGAGAGAATTTGGAGGAAAGCATTCTTCTTCGATGAAGAACGCGAAGAACGCTTCGACCTTCGACGAAGAACGCCAAACCCTCAGAGATAGACGACGCGACGCCGTGTACCGCGACGTCAACGACGCTTCTTCCGCGGTGCTCCTTCCGCGATGCTTTCTTCCGCGATGAGAAAATCCGCGACGAACCCTCGCTCGAAGACACTTAAGGTAGGGGAATATTAGTACGATTCTTTTTATTTATGAGGTTGAAGGTAATTATTTTGAGAGTTATATCTTTTTCCATGGATGTTCCCTTTTGAAAACAAAGAATGCGGATCAACTCAATATTATGTTGATCCGTGAAGAATATGTTTGCAGGTTGGGAATTCTTGTTTGCGGGGAAAACTGTTGGGGGTTTACGTGATTTTTTTCCATACGTGATTCTCTTCCATCTTTTATTCGCATTTATTTAGACCTCATGATATCAGTTAACTAGAGGAGGTCGTACCGCACAATCACGACCTCTCCCCTCACTATTGTTTTTCTTGTTATTGCGGATCGAATGAAAGTGACGCGGTGCCGTCGCACCACGTGGGATTAAGCGGCATGAAATGCGTGACGTAGTCACGCCACACATTCAATTCTTTTGAACCAATTACGCGGCGCTGTCACGCCGAGCCGAAGAACCGCAAAGGAATCGCGGCCGGATTCGGGCCGCGGCGAAGGGGGGAGGAGCCATTGCGTCGCGCCGGAAAACCACAAAGATGGTATGTTTTGTTAATTGATGTGCGGATCAACGGATGATGATGAATCAGAACTCTATGGCGTTTGAATCCCTTCGCAGTGAAGGTCGGGTCCCGGGAGGACCGTTGGCGAAGACGGTAGGAGAAACGGACCACCAAAGAGCATCCGGTGGTCCACGGAAGGCGGTGGCGGTGCGCCCCTCCAGCGCGGCAGCGGTTTCCGCCGGCCTTAATTAGCAGTGTGGGTGGGGGATCCGCACACCCTGCCCACGACTTCCGCCCGGCCGAGACGGGCCGGGCCCATCCAGGTTGGACCCGGGTCGGTCCGGGCCCAGACCCCCCGTTTTCAGACCCCTCGCGGTCTTTCACCCATATCTTGAGCTGTAAACCTCCGATAGATGCATCGTCAGCAGTGATGCGATCCCTGGATCGAGACGGTCATTTCGGTATATCACACTCAAAGTTTTGGAACACTTTGTGTTCGGTCGGGATGGTTCGGCTACGAAACAAACCGGGCCCTCGGTGCGGAAACGCTAATATCTTGAGCTCCGGACGTCCGAATGACATGTTGCCGACTTTGATGCTTTCCCCTAAGTGAGACGGATCTTTTGGATTACTTTTATAGAGGTTTGGATGCCATCGGAGTACGGTCGGGTTGGTTCGCTCACGAAACCAACCGGGCCCCTGTGACGAAAAAGCCAATAACTCACAGACCGAGTGTCCGATTGATGCACCGACTGTCTCATTTAATTGCTCATGATGAGACGGAACTTTTGGCATGATTTTCCTGAGTTTTGGATGCAGTTGGAGTATGGCCGTGTTGGATCGTACCGAAATCCAACTAGGCCCTTGGAACGGAAAAGCTGATATCTTTCAGACCGGACGTCCGTTTGGTGAACCGTCAGCAGTGTTGGTGATCACGTGGAGAAACAGTCCCTTTGAGTATACCCTATGAGAGTTCGGGGTACAGTTGAGATGTGGCCGGGTTGGTTCGCTCACGAAACCAACTGGGCCCCTAGGACGAATAGGCTAATAACACACAGACCTGGCGTCCGATTGACGCGCCGTCTGTTGCGTTGAGACCCCTATGATGAGGCGGTCCTTTGAGATTCTTCTTCATGGGACTTTGTGATACTTGGAGTATCGGACTTTAGCTCGTGGAGCGGACCCTCCTAGAGACGATCATGCGGAGTACGGAGACCGTGTAACCGACTGAGACGAGACGACTGCTTGACCGACTCAACTTGGAGTGAGTTGACTAGCCCAGTGGACGGAGAACTACTTTGTGAGGTGCAGACCCTTGGCGGAAGGAGAAATACCTTGGTGACAGTGCAGACCCGCGGTACTCGTCCGGAGAGTACCTCTGTAGGCTACTAGGGGGTGTGCACTACTTTGTTCGGCTAGCATACCCCGGCGGGAAACACTACTGTGTTTGGGTGGCTGGCCCGCGGTACTCGATAAGAGGAGTAACTCAGCAGTCTTAGGTTAGTGAGCAGTACCTCTGAGTCATGACAGGACCAATGTACACTCCAGAGACGGGGCTCTTTAGTAGTTACGGTTTCTATAATGAAAATCCTGGTTCGAGCTGAGTCTTTTGACCCTTGTGTTTACCTCATGATTTAGATGGGTCACATGATAACTTTGGTATATGTATGGGCATATACCTGGGTAGTGGTTATCCGTTTGATTTCATGATCTTGGTGTTTTCCTCATGATTGAGATGAGTTACTTGATAACTTAGGTATATGTATGGTCATATAACTAAGTAGAGGTTATCTGTTGAGATCATATTTCTTGTTATCCGTTTTGGTTTTAGTGAGACGTTGAGGGTCTCAGGGTCCCTACTGAGTATCGTTATACTCACCCCTGCGTGGGCTATGCCTGGACCTCGTTGTGTTGGTTGTAGACAACGGGCAGTGCTGATGGAGGCCGAGTGTTCGAGACTGGATACTACCCGAAGGTGGACTACACGATGAGTCAGTACCCAGAGGTGGAATTCATGGAAAGACGACACTCGGAAGAGGTTGACGGGCGAGAGCATTGTGGAAGCTATCTGTACCTACCCTTCAGGTAGGATCCGTGGTGGGCGATCTAGAAGCTTCGCCATCATTACCTACCCTTCAGGTAGGATCTGAGGAGGACGACCCCGGAGTTGCTTCCTTTATTCCAGCTATTTTTATTTTTCTGTTGTACTTTCGTTCAGTTGTTGATGTACTTTCAGTTGGGTTTGTATTCTGGCCCATTTACTTTTCAGCAATTCTCTTTGTACTTAGTGTTTTACTTCCGCTTGTACTCTGTGGTGTTTTGTTTACTTTTATAATGGCAATGCCTTCCCAGTTATCTAGATTTACGCCTTTGGTGCTGGTCTCCAGCCCCTGGCCTATGGAAGGCGAGCTTGGGGTAGTCACGGCACGGGCCCCAAGGACAGTTTGTGACAAATTGGTATCAGAGTAGTCGGTTCTACCGCAGAACTTATAACTCTGGTATTTTCTTTCAATGAAGAAATAGTGTTAAGGGTACCGAGTATGGTATTAGTTTCAGGGAGTCTAGTTTTGGTGCGGGCGGCCAACGTATCCATACACCAGGAACCTGACAACTGATTTCCGACTTTGTGCATGAAAACACTGATTGCGTGTGTGTTTCCAGAAGTTTTTAAATATCAGCTCAAACCAGGTCATCTCACCAGGTATAATCGTTTGACAGTGTCACATTGTTTCTTTCAGGATGCCATTTCTCGGATGACCAGCTAGAGCTTAGAGGGATGTGCGTACTGACCGCTTGCCGAGCGACGAGGCTTCGGTACAGGGCCCTCTTGCAGTTGAGGCACTAGTGGTACAACCATATGTTGGGCCACCGATGCCACCAGCCCCAGTAGTAGGCGATGCACGCCACATGAGCGCACTGCACGAGTTCCAGTGCCAGAGACCACCTAGGTTCCGGGGAGAGACGGACCCGCATGCGGCTGAGGATTGGCTGGAGGCTGTGGTGAGAGTCTTCAGGCTAATGGGGATGCCGGCAGACTTCATGGTGATCTTTGCTACCAGCCTTCTTTGGGCAGCAGCAGGTAGGTGGTGGAACAACTTGTTCCAGTTTTGCGACGGGATGGCCTTCACATGGGAAGACTTCGAGACCTTCTTCAGGGTGGAGTTTGTGCCAGTAGCTCTACACCCCGAGCATGTACAAGAGCTTCTGCCTTTTCCACAGGGTTTTCGATTAGTAGCCGAGTCATGTGTGGGCAGTTGACAGATGATATAGAGGTCCAGGAGGACCAGGCTAGCAGTTGGGTGATCTCGCGTTTTAGGATCGGTGGTGCGGGGCACCCGAGGTGGGGTCAGAGGCAGGCATGCCAGAAATGGACAGTGTTTCTCCTGCGGCAGGAAGGGTCACCTGACACATGACTGTACGAACCCCCGCACAGTTGATCAGCGGGTGTTGGAGGAGCCACTGAGACAGAATCAGCGGCTGGTGCCTAAGCAACAGCTGAGCAGTGGACAAGGCATTAGAGCTTCGGGAGCAGGTGGATAGGAGAGGAACTAGTGGATACGTCCCTTGTACTTCTAGTTCCATGTTACTGTTGTATTCGTGTCTTTGTACTATGAGCTGCAATAATTAAAAGACACTTATCTCTGTGATTTTTGCTTTCCTGTCATTTTTGTTTGGTTGATACTGAGTGGTCCTGGTTAAGACTGTTGACCTGACCCTCACTTTCGATATTTCTACTAGAGGAGACCCAGGGACCTCACACTGATGCTGACAGTGTGACTCGACCCTTGGAGGCGAGAGTGACAGTTGGATCTCTTGGTAGTTACTTCGAGGCCTTACGACGCCATCTATGGAATGAATGCATCATTCATGTCGGGATTGAATGTATTAGGAAATGGGCGTGGTTCATCCAGGGGATGAGACCGAGTTTCTCTTTTCGACAAAGGAGAAATTTTTAGCAGCTCTTTCAGATCGTAGGCAAAGAAGGTGCAGATCATCCAAGAGCGTATGAAGACTACACAGTGCGGTAAGAAACAGGAAACCGGCACCAGTCTTAGAGACTCGAGCGTGTTAAATATTTCAAGAAGAGGAAGCTTTAAGGAGAGATGAAACTGCGAAGCAGCAGACGTGGAGGAAGAGCTAGGAGAGAAGCATGAGGTGGTGTACATCTTAACATGCTACAACCACCCGCCTTAGTTCTCCCCGCCAGGCTCAGGGTGCTGGAGGGCGGAGGAAGAGTGCGGAATCATGTGGTCAAGGAGTGTGACCCAATGGCTCTAAAAATGATTCAAGTGACATTCTGTGTCCACTACTAGCTGCTGTAGTGAGAGACGTCGATCTGAATCATTCCTTTCTTTCACAAATCTTGTTCCAGACCTAGAGTTTTCGGTAAGCTGTGGACTTGACCCTCACGTCTGGAGATACCTTGGGAGGAGACTCGATAATCACATATACGCCGACGGTTTGGTCAGACCCTTGAGGCGAGAGTTTCGGTTGGAATCACTTGGTGGCAGCGTCGAGGCCTTACGACATTGGTTTGAGTGTGGACTGGGCAATCACAGTTCATACACAAATTGAAGGTATTAGGAAAAATGGTTCTGGTTTAACTAAGACATCGGGATGGGGTTTCCTTGGTCAGTGGAAAGGAAACCCCAGGCAGCACAGGATAAATCATGCACAGGGGGGTGCAACCGAACACTCTTAAGTCGGTCAACCTTACCCTTGTGGAAGCAATCGTTTTGCGTTCCAGTTCTAACAGGAGTTGGAGACCTCTAGAGTTCTAGGATGACGATCACGTCCTTATACGGGTCTCAGCTCGACGTGGTTTATGGAGATGTGGCCAAGGAGGAAAGTTATCTCCGAGGATCAACGGACCTTTGTAGGTCCTCATCTGGGTAGGCGGGGTAGTTTACCGCTTGAACCATCTATCTCAATTGCACGAGGTGCATGACGACTTCTACATATCTCAACTGAGGAGATACGTGCTCGACCCTTCGCATTTCATCGACCATGGGGAGCTGGACAAATGTGATGGGGTGTCTTTCACGGAGGTTCTAGTGGGGATCGAGGATCGACAGGAGAGGATCCTTCAAGGACGGCCTATTCCTCGGGTGCGCTTTCACGGGCAGTATAGGAACCTCCAGGTAAGCACATGGGAGTGGAAGGCTCAAATGCCTGCTCAATACTGCTTTTGTGACCCTAGTTTGTGTTGAAGCTTTACGGGGACATGATTCCCTGAGGTGGGAGTAATGTAAAGACCTAAAAATTTCAAGGAAATTTTTTTCTTAATTTTCTTTGAATTTTTACAAGAACACAGTTTCTGACGGTGCCTGATTCCGAGGCCCGGTGTGCCCAGAATTATTTTCTGAAGTTTAGCTCGGGTACGTTCAGTGAACGAACGAGCGAGTTTTTCTAACTTTGGAACCAGTGCTCGGAATTGAAATATGAGGGCACCAATGAAATCGCAGTGCCGGTATTTTCTTAGAAATTCCTTTTCTGGAGTTGCGTTTTCTCGGGTGTGGATTTTAATTTTTGGGGTTAAGTTAAGAAATAAAATAAAGTGGGCGACAACTTTATTTTATTTCACTTAAAGATACTTAAAAGCTGCTTAAGTTGAGTTGAATCAGATAGGGTGAAATCCAAAATATCATACCCTCTTGGTAGGATATTTGCGAGGTGGGGCCCACACGATCCCCATCGTTTATTTTCCTCTAAGTAACGCAACCGCGAAAACACCTCTTTAATGAAAGTCAACCGTGCGTTTTTCTGTATAAGAAACGCCTCATTAATTGGGCAGTTAAATCATTACAATTTATTCATTGAATTAATTATTCGTTTCTTTTTTTTGAAATTCAAACGTGTCATGTGCGTTAATAAAATAAGATAACTCTTATTTTATTTCTTTTGGAACTTGTGGCGTGGAGAGAATTTGGAGGAAAGCGTTCTTCTTTGACGACGAACGCGAAGAATGTGAAGAACGCGAAGAACGCTCTGACCTCCGACGAAGAACGCCAAACCCTCAGAGATCGACGATGTGATTCCGTGTACTGCGATGTCAACGACGCTTCTTCAGCGACGCTCCTTCCGCGACGCTTTCTTCCACGATGAGAAAATCTGCGACGAACCCTCGCTCGACGACGCTTGAGGTAGGGGAATATTAGTACGATTATTTTTATTTAAGAGGTTGAAGGGGATTATTTTGAGAGTGATATCTTTTTCCATGGATGTTTCCTTTTGAAAACAAACAATGAAGATCAACTCAATATTATGTTGATCTGCGAAGAATATGTTTGTAGGTTGGGAATTCCTTTTTACGGGGAAAACTGTATGGGGTTTACGTGATTTTTTTCCTTACGTGATTCTCTTCCATCGTTTATCCGCGTTTATTTGGATCACATGATATCAGTTAACGGGAGGAGGCCGGACCGCACAAACACGGCTGCTCCCCTCCATATTGCTTTTCTTGTTATTGCGGAACAAATGAAAGTGACGCAGTGTCTTCGCACCGTGTGGGATTGAGCGGTAAGAAATGCGCGACATCGTCACGCTGCACATTCAATTATTTTGAACCAATTCCACGACGTCGTCGCGCCGAGCCGATGAACCGCAAAGGAACCGCGGCCGGAGTCGGGCCATGGCGAAGGGGCGCGGAGCCATCGCGTCGCGCCGGAAAAACACAAAGACGGTATGGTTTGTTAATTGACGCGCGGATCAACGGACGACAACAAAGCAAGACGCTATGGCGTTTGAATCCCTTCGCATTGAAGGTCGGGACCCGGGAGGACCGTTGGCGAAGAAGGCAGGAGAAACGGACCACTGGAGTGCTTCCGGTGGTTCGCGGAAGGCGGTGGCGGTGTGCCACACCGGAGGGCTAGCGGTGGCGGTTGTCGCCGACCTCAATTAGCAGCGAGGGTGGGGGAGCCCCGCACCCTGCCCGCGGCTTCTGCTCGGCCGCGCTGGCCGAGCCGCGGTGGGCCGGTCGGGCCGGACCGAGCCGGCTGGGCCGGGCAGCGCAGGCCAGGCCACGCCGGGCCCCGCCGGGTCGGACCCGGGTCGGGTCGACCCGGTTCCGGCCGACCCAGGGGGTCGGGCCGGGTCGGTCCGGGCCCAGACACTCCCATTTTAGGATTGCTCACGGTCATTCGCCCATATCTTGAGCTGTAGACCTCTGATCGATGAACCGTCAGTGGAGATGCGATCCTTGGATCGAGACGGTCATTTTAGTATATCGCAGTCAATGTTTTGGAACACTTTGGGTTCGGCCGGGTTTGTTTGGACACAAAACCAACCGGGCCCTCGGAGCGGAAACGCTCATATCTTGAGCTCCGGATGTCTGAATGGCGTGCCTTTGACTTTGATGATTTTATCTAAGTGAGACGGATCATTTGGCTTACTTTGCTCGAGGTTTGGATGCCATCAGAGTACGGTTGGGTTGGTTCGCTCACGAAACCAACTGGGCCCGTGGGACGAAAAAGCCAATAACTCACAGACCGGGTGTCTGATTGATGCGCTGACTATCTCATTGAATTCCTCTTGATGAGACAGAACTTTTGGCATGATTCGCCAGAGTTTTGGATGTAGTTGGAGTATGGCCATGTTGGATCGTACCAGAATCCAACTGGGCCCCTAGAACGGAAAAGCTGATATCTTTCAGACCGGACGTCCGTTTGACGATCCGTCAGCGGCGTTGGTTATCATGTGGAGAAATGGTCCCTTTGAGTATACCCTATGAGAGTTCGGGGTACAGCTGATATGTGGCCAGGTTGGTTCCCTCACGAAACCAACTGGGGACCTGGGATGAAAAGTCTAATAACACACAGACTGGGGGTCCGATTGACGCGCCATCTATTGCATTGAGACCCCTTTGACGAGGAGGTCCTTTGAGATTCTTCTTTGTGGGACTTTGAGATACTTGGAGTATCGACCTGTAGCTCGTGGAGCGGACCCTCCCAGAGATGAGCGTGCGGAGTACGGAGACCGTGTAGCCGACTGAGACCTGATGACTGCTTGACCGACTCGACTTGGAGTGAGTCGAACTAGCCTAGTGGACGGAGCACTACTATGTGAGGTGCAGACCCATTTGGACGGAGCAATACCTGTGTGACAGTGTAGACCTGTGATACTCGTCCGGAGAGTACCTATGCAGGCTACAAGGGGGTGTGGACTACTGTGTTTGGGTGGCATACCCCGGCGGGAAGCACTACTGTGTTTGGGTGGCTGGCTCGCGGTACTCGACAAGACGAGTACCTCAGCAGTCTTAGGTTAGTGAGCAGTACCTCAGAGTCATGACAGGACCACAGTACACTCCAGAGACGGGGATCTTCAGCATTTATGGTTTCGATAATGAAAATCCTGGTTTGAGCTGAGTATTTTGATCCTTGTGTTTACCTTATGATTGAGATGGGTCACTTGATAACTTAGGTATATGTATGGGCATATACCTGGGTAGTGGTTATCCGTTGATTTCATGATCTTGGTGTTTTCTTCATGATTGATATGGGTTATTTGATAACTTAGGTATATTTATGGGCATATACCAAAGTAGAGGTTATCTGTTGAGATCTCCTTTGTGGTTATCCTTGTTGGTTTTAGTGAGACCTTGAGGGTCTCAGGGTCCCTACTGAGTATCATTATACTCACCCCTGCATGGGCTATGCCCGCACCTCGTTGTGTTGGTTACAGATGATGGAAAGTGCTGACGGAGGCCAAGTGTTTGAGACTGGATGGTACCCAGAGGTTGCCTACATGACGAGTCAGTACCCGAAGGTGGAATTCACGGTAAGACGACACTCGGATGACGTTGAAGGGAAAGAGCGTTGTGGAAGCTATCTGTACCTACACTTCAGGTAGGATCCATGGTCGATGATCTAGAAGCTGCACCATCTCTACCTACCCTTCAGGTAGGATCTGAGGAGGACTACCCAGGAGCTGCTTCCTTTCTTCCAGCTGTTTGTCTTTTTTTGTTGTACTTTCGTTCAGTTGTAGCTGTACTTTCAGTTGGGTTTGTATTCTGGCCCATTTACTTTTCATCACTTCTCTTTGTACTTAGTGTTTTACTTCCGCTTTTACTCTGTGGTGTTTTGTATACTGTTATAAAGGAAATGCCTTCCCAGTTATCAGGATTTACGCCTTTGTTTCTAGTCGCCATCCCCTGGCCTATGGAAGGCGGGCTTGGGGTAGTCACGGCACGGGCCCCAAGGACGTGTCGTGACATCCTAGGAGCATTTACAAATTTACATAAAACATTATTTTACCACTCATGTGGGATGAATTTCAAAAATCCGAGAGACATGGTCGATATAAGTAATGTAAATGTGGTTCAATAAGATGAAAATAATATTTGGTGAATAGTAAATTTTTACTTTTATTTACAACAGTTAAAAGTAAATACGTCAATTAAGGGTAAAAATGATATTATTACTACCATAAAACACGTATTAATTCTAATGGATAAGTGTAATTCGACCAAAAACAACCTTAGGACTAAAATATGATCCTTTAGGCCCACATGTATTAGGTTAAGACATTTATTATTATTTAATCTAAAGAAGAGTTAAAAGAGTTAAAATAAATGTTTAATAAATAAACATATTTATTATATGGTTAAACATAAGATAATATAGACTATAAATATTAATTAATAAGATAAAAATAGTTCCTAGATGATTGTAGTTTATTTTTATATTTTAGACATTAAATAATTAAATTTATTTGGGACACAATGAGGAAGCAATAAATACTTAATTTAGGAAATATTAAAATAATTGATATTATAAATATCCAAATAAAAGTAATTTGAGTCTTTTTATGAATTCCAATAATACCATTGGTTAATATTGAATATTAGTGTTGTTTAGATGAATTTTTTTTGAAGTAATAATGCTATTATGAATTTAGAAAAAAAATACCCAATAGTGTCAAAATTGACATAAGAGAGTTTTTAAAGAAAATATTATATTATTAATTGATATTATATTCCTAAAAATCTACGGTTCAACCAAAATAATTATATAGTGATAGGTGTATCATTAATGAACCACATGGTGTTCTCTTGGAAGTATATAGTATATTTATTAACCATATAATATAAAAATACAAAGAGACATGGTAAATGTCAAAGTATTTACCTAAGAGTTAAATATAAAAGATAATGTTAATATAGTGACCCAAACCCATCTAAAACCTGTTGGATGAGTGGTTTTAGAACCATACCCACTTTAGATTTTAAATAATCAACTTTGGAGCCATTAGAAACCGAAAATTATTTTATTATAAAATAATAGTTCTAACTTTTCCTAAGGTTCCCTTCACCCCTCTTATAAAAGGGAACTCCCCATTCTCTCAAATTAACACCTTCATAGCTATTGTTTTATGCCAAAACCTTCACAAATACCCTCTCAACTGTACTCCCTTTATCCTATAGGCATTACTTTAGTTATAAATCCATCCTAAGGAGCCCTTTTCATCAAATCCAAAGGAATAACCCAATGAAGAGATAAATATTTCATCACCTCTTTCAATATCATTTCTTCCTCCACTTCTTATTTCTTTATTGTCTCCATTATAAAATAGTAAATCTAGTATCTTCTATATATTGTGATATTATTATAAATATGGTACAACCAGATTAATTATTCTATCCATATTTTGAATGACATGTCACCATACATGCGTACGTACATCTTATCGTCTCCACATTGTGGTGAAATTGTTATTCAATACATTATTATGTGGATGGGTATAACAATGATGTGTAATTGATGTAAATAATAAATATAACATGATAATAATTCTGTATATATGATATACCATCAAATTATATATTATTTTAATATCAAAATAATGATATTGTCGCTCGTGCGTACGTATGGATTACCATCTCCACAAACACAATGTGATTCATTACCCATCGTATCCATTCAAGACTAATTTTCATTTGATGATTAAAAATATTTTTTAAATACTTTATATGATTTTTTATATGAATAAGATACATCCCATCCATAAAAAATGACTTTTATAACAATGAATATAAAGGAAAACGAATCTGTTAACACCCGAAATGACGATAATACAAAGATATTATTAACAAAACAATGTTAAAAGATCATATATGATATCATATTAATGTATATGATTCTTGAATAATTTAATAACAATTATTTCAGAATTATATAGGAGTTTAACCTACCCTCTACTATAGAGATTTTGTAAGTCTTCCAAAGAATAAATACCTATCTATATATAAGTAGGTAGAGGCGGATCTAGCACAGATGTACCTAGGGGTAAAACCCGAAAACACTGCTTTGAGCTAGATGTGAACGACAACTGGTGCACGACAAATGGCCTTGCTACACTCCTGGTTACGACACTCCCGATGGATATGCTTAGGATGATTATTATTTTCATTATAAACCCTTATGAAGCATCTATGAATATATACATCCTCAATGAAAACTTTTTTATTATTTTGGATTATATCCATAAACTGTTCAATTTATGTAATGTGTTTTACAAGTTTGGATTTATGTATTTCTATTCATAAACTAATATAGTTTATTCCTTTGTTTAGAAATGACACCTGGTGGAAGGAATGGAAACCATATCAATGCACGCACTCCATATAGGGATTGACCTCCTGCTTAAGATAATTATAGTGGAGATGGTTATACAACTAGCGATGATCAGCTTATCAGTATATTTGGACAACCCAGTCAGGTTATGAATTATAACCTTACCCATAAAGAGCACCACGATCCACAGTATAGATGATCAATGTTAGATCACTTTATGAAGAAACAACCACCAACATTAAATGGGGGTAAAAATCCACTAGTAGATGAGAAATGGATAAATTACTTAGAGAAAATATTCCATCCCTTGGGAAGTAGGGAAAGGAAAAAAGTTGTCATGGAATATTATCACCTCACTGGAGATCCTGATCAATGGTGGTCATTGATTAAAAACACAAAGGAAGATGATGATGTATCAAATATGGAATGGAGGGAGTTTAATGAAATTTTCATAGAAAAATAATTTCCTCATGACAATCGAGCGGATATGGAAAGACAGTTTTGGAGTCTGAGGAAAAAGGAGGATGAGAATGTCACAAGGTATGAAGTTGACTTTACAAGGTTAGTGAGGCATGCAACAAATTATATATATAACCCAAGTTCTAAGGTTGACCATTTCATTGATGGGTTAAAAAAATTTCTCCATCGATAATTATTATCACAATCCTTCTCATCATATGAAGATATTGTCTCGTGTTCTATCAAGATAGAGTAGGAATTCTCTAAGTCATATGAATTTAAAAAAATTCAAGGAAAGAAGGGTTCTGATGAACACTGTGGGAAAGGAAATAAAGAAAACATGGAATAAGGGAAGACTAGAATTTCCACCCTGTGATAATTTTGGAAGGATGCACCCTGGTTCCTGTATAAAAGGAAAAGGAGTATGCTACAAATGTGGACAGAAAGTCCATCTTGCTATTGATTGGAGGGAAAGAAAGATTCTACCAATGTTAAATGATATAAATAAAGGGAAATAGGACATTATGTGAATGAATTTCATAAGTGTTAGGGAAAATTACCTCAGAAAAATCCAAGGGATCAAGACCAAGTTGATGATATCACTACTACTGAGTTTGAAGCTCTAAAATACATGGTAGCAGGTAATTTAATGGTTTCCTCAAGTTTAGCAAATGATTAATTTGATTCTGGATCATTGCATTGGTTCATATCATCCCAGTTTGCTAAGAAAATTCGATTTTCAAAATTTTATTTAACAAGGGAGTTGTCAGTAAAGACACCTAAAGGAAGTATCATTGCTATAAAGTTTTTTGAATCAGTTCCAATTAGTGCATATAAATGTTCTTTATCTACTGATCTCACTGTCATACCCATGATTGAATTTGATATAATCCACAGTATGGATTGTCTTTTGGAACATGATTAAAAAATTTATTATAAGAAGAAGGGGGTTACTATATATGATGACGATGATAAGGAACACCTTATCTTAAAGAAGAATTGTCACCACCTAATTCTTATCAGGATCCTCCCCCTGTAGCTCATCTAAATTAAATTATTGGGGAGGAAGAGAATAAAATAACTCATGGTGAGGAAAAAAATGTTCAAATAGAGAATGTAACTATTGTGAAAGAGTATGTTGATGTATTTCTAGAGGATTTACCTAGACATCCTCCAGAACGAGAAATTGAGTTTTCCATTGATTTAATTCCTGGTTCAAGGCTCATATCAATGACCCCTTATAGAATGTCCACAGTGGAATTAGTGGAAAAAATGAAACAACTAGAGTAATTGAGTAATAAGGGATTTATCATCCCTATTGTTTCTCCATGGGGATCCCCTGTCCTTTTTGTTATGAGGAAAGTTGGATCAATGAGGTTATGTATTGACTACAGGGAGATCAATGCTATAACAATAAAGAAGAAGTATCCCCTACCTCTCGTTGATGATTTATTCGACCAGCTTCATGGAGCACAATACTTTCAAAGATTAAAATTCCACCAGGATATCATCAGTTGTATGTTAAGAAAGTAGACATTCTAAAAATAGCATTTTGAACTAAGTACAGGAATTCAAAGTTTACAGTAATGCCTTTTGGATTGACTAATGCACCATTTGTCTTCATGGATCTAATGAATAGAGTTTCACGGAATATCTTTATGACTTTGTAGTGGTATTAATTGATGATATCTTGGTATACTCCAAAAGCAATGAAAATCATAAAAATCACTTGTTCATTATTATAAATACTCTTAGAAGTCATGAATTATATGATAAGTTTAGCAAGTGTGAATTATGGAATCAATAGATTTCTTTTTTTGGCCATATTGTCACTAAGGGTGGAATCTCCGTTGATCCTTCTATGAAATGAGCATTCCACAAATGGCCAGAACAGATGAGTTTAACTGCGGTATGCACTTTTATCGGTTTAGATAGTTATTATTGGAATTTCGACCAGAATTTGGCCTGATTGGCTAACCCATTAACCAAGATAACACGTAAAGGGGTTAAATTTGTTTGGACAAAAGAGTGTGAAGGAGGTTTTGATGAACTAAAGAGAAGATTAGTCAATTCTCCTCTATTGAATCTACCATTGAGGAATGATGGGTTTGTTATTAATAGTGATGCTTTAAAGAAAGTACTTGGTTGTGTCATTATTCAGAATGATAGGGTTATTGTCTATGCATTTAAATAGCTAAATATTCAAGAGAAAACCTATACTAATCATGACCTTGAGTTAGAAGTTGTAATCATTTCTTTGAAAATATGAAGACATTATATCTATGGTGAAAAATGCGAGATTTATACTTATCACAAGAGTTTGAAGTATATTTTCTCATAAAAAGAACTCAACATGAGGAAAATGAGATGGCTTTAACTACTCAAGGATTATTATTGCATGATACACTACCACGCGTGGAAGGAAAATAAAGTGGAAAATTCTTTTAGAAGAAAAGATCATTGATTTTTAAACTAAATGAGAGTTTAAAGGGATCCTATTTCCATGGATCATGTAAATATGGATACAGAAATAACCATGGAAGGATAAACATCAATGATTTTTCAAATGTTTGACACACTATGTTTACTATAAATGATAATAAAATACTGATGTTGATGATAAAGAGTTTCAAAGTTATATTAATGATGCGGATGATGGAAGATTGTGTGACTTTGTGTCTGAAGATAGAATTTTTATATTTGGGAAGAGAGTTTGTGTTCTCGATATACCAGATCTAAAAAGGAAATTTTTGGATGAATCCCACATTTCCTATTTCTATATACACCATTGGAGCACCAGATTGTATAGGGATTTGAAGGAACATTTTTGGTAAGACAACATAAAGGGGGCTATTGCTGATTTTTTGTCGAGATGTATGGTTTGTCAACAAGTGAAAGCTGGAAGGAAATAGCCTGGAGGAGTTATGAAACCTCTTCCCTTACCTAAATGGAAATGGGATAATATTACGATGGATATTGTCATGGGACTACGATAGACTCCTAGAAGGAACAATGCAATATGGTTCATTGTTGATCCTCTTACCAAGTCATCGCATTTTCTTGAAATAAGAGAAGATTTACCACTTGAACGTTTAGAAAGATTGTATATTAATTAAGTTCTAATACTTCATGGAGTACCCCTATCAATTGTTTCTAATCATGATCCCTGTTTTACATCATGATTCGGGAAATGTGTTCAGAAATCCATGGATACTAAACTTCATTTGAGCCCTGCCTACCACCCCCAAACTGATGGAAAATTATAACGGACTATTGAAACCTTAGAATATATGTTGAGATATTTCTCACTTTACTTTCAAGGTATGTGGGATCAATATATACCTCTGTTCAAATTCTACTATAACAACAGTGTCCATTAAAGTATTCAGATGGAACCATACGAAGGGTTACACGGAAAGACATGTCACACACCAGCCTGTTAGGATTATGTTGGTGAAAGAAAACTCATTGGCCAAGAACTTGTGGAGGAAACGATAGAAAAGGTGAAGGTAATCCAAAACCACATCAAAGCAGCTCAAAGTAGGTAGAATAGCTATGCTGATAACTAAAAGAAATATTTGGAATTTCAGGTAGAAGATCATGTTTTTTTGAATGTATCTCCACAAAATGGTGTTATACGTTTTGGTAAGAAGGGAAAATTAAGTCCTAGGTACATCAGACCTTTCAAAATTCAAGAACGAATTGGGTATGTAGCTTACCATTTGGAAATGCTGCCAAGTCTCTCCAAAGTTAATTATGTTTTTAACATATGACTATTGAGAAAATATATGCCTGACCCAACACATGTACTCACCTATGAGGAATTAGATCTAGAACCTAATTTGGCTTACTGCGAAGAGCCAGTCAGGGTTCTTGATACAAGAGTTCAAGTGATGAGAAACCAGATGACTCGTCTGGTAAAATTTCAATAGAGAAACCATAATATGGAAGTGGAAATGTGGGAACCTGAGGTACATATGATGAAGAACCACCCGAGTCTCTTTACACAACAATAATCTAGAAAATTCATGGATGAAATTATTTGAAGGATGGAAGAATGTGACACCCTAACCTTCCATTGTATGATTCTCTTTGAATAATACAGTAGCATGTGTTGTACGAAACTTCAAGTTCTAACACACCACAACCAATCAAACTAGCCATTATGAATATTGATATATAGTTTTTTAAAATTGTATAAATTTTATCATTCAAAATGGACTTCATTTTTGGATTTTGAATATTGAAATTTTCCTTGGGTGAATTTTTGGTATTTTCATGAAATCTTTCAGTTTATGATGAATAGTAAAAAACACTGAGTTATAGTTTAAAACATAATTTTTATTTAAATAATTATTTGTTTTATTTAAATTTATTTTAAGTCAAAATTGATGCATAATAATTATATAATTTCAATGTAATTCATTGGTGTCAGTTTATAATAATTTTAGATATATAAAAATTTTGTTGAACTTTTACAGTCTTTTACCCACCTCTTAGGAGCATTTGCAAATTTACATAAAACATAATTTTACTTCTCCTATGAGTTGAATTTAAAAAATTCAAGGGACGCGGTTGATATCAGTAAGTAAAATATGGTTGAATAAGATGAAAATAATTTATTATGAATAGTACCATTTTTACTTTTATTTACCACGCTAAAAAGTAAATAGGGTAATTATTGAAAAAACAGATATTATTACTATCCTAACACATGTCCTAATTCTATTGGATAAGTTTAATTCGACCAAAATCAACATTAGGAATAAAATATGATTCTTTTAGGAATAGATTAGGGCATTTATTATTATTTAATTCAATGAAAAGATAAAAGTGAAAAACTCTATGTTTAATAACTAAAACATTTTTAATATAGGGTTACATATAAGATAAATTCGATGATAAATATTGATTATAAAGATAAAATTATTTAATACATAATGGTATTTTATTTATAATTTATAAACATTATATACGTAAACTTATTTAGGACACAATGATGATGCAGAAAATACATAATTAATGAAATATTAAAATAATTGATATTTTAAATATCCAAATAAATGTAATTTTAGACTTTTTAGGAATTCCAATAATTTCCTAGGTTAATATGACATATTAGGGTTAGTTAGATGTATTTTTTTCGAAGTAATAATGATGTTATTAATTTTGAAAAAACAAAATACCAAATTGTGTCAAAATTGACATAAAAGATTTTTTAAAACAAATATTATATTAATAATTAATATTATTTTCCTAAAAATATAAATTTCAGCCAAAACACTTGCCCATAACTCATTTTATATTAATATTTCATCAATAAACTTTATTTTATTGATTTTTTTTTGTTTTGTATTACTTTTTTTTGGTAAGAACATAACTTGTTTCTAAAGATTCCAAGGGATTCCTTTTCCATCCCTATAAAAGGACACCAAATCTACCCATTCCACACACATTTCAAACCTTTTAATTTTTTCAATGATATTTCCATTTTGCATCAAAAAAATATGCCTTTGAAATTTTAATCCTCTATTTAGGTAGAAATATTCTCAAGGATTACTTTTCCATATCCCAAATGGAGGTACCAGATTATGAGACACCATCTTTTCTCAGGCTCCTTTCATTTATTTTCATTATCCACCCACTCCACTCACTTTATTTCAATATTGTGTGAGAATCCAAGTATAATCCAAATATTAGGATTTTTTTATGAAAATTGTATGACTCACACTTTCACTCACCTCCACCTAATGGATTTTGAACATACAATTTCTGTGTATGGTGAACTAATGCCTCATGGAACGAAGATTGTTCTCTTTTTTTTTACCACCAATCATGGTGGAAATAATCCTGTAAAATATGATTATATATTTAATATATTATATTTACTATGCATTTAAAATTATTTATTATTTTTTCAGCATGAATATGTTTACATTACATTTGGAATTAATATGATAATATCATTTGAGAAAGTGTAGAGTAACACCCCATCAATGTGATGTGATTTTTTCACACACCACATAAAATGCATTAAAGATGGTTTTAATGAACACATATGTTATATATGATATTTTCATGATACTATAATGAATTATATATATATATATATATTACATTCTTTAAATACGAAAACAAAAAACAAAAACAATGTTCATACGTTTGTACAACTTACCGTCTACATAAATGGTGTATTCTATTTCATTATCTTATATTTTATATATTATAATAATTGAAATATACTATATATAACAAATATTATTATCATGTTTTACATCATGGAATCATGATATAACAATAATGACCAAATATATAACAAATTAAGACACATGCTAAGAAATAAGAGAATTTTACCCGAAGTGAAACTTTAACATAGGATCGTTAAAAAGACGGTAATATAAATCCATAATCAAGAAATATATGTTATTATGAACATATAATATTATTCTGTAAAATATGAATAATAATATTATATTTATTATAATGGATTCTTGTACAATTATGGAGGGAGTTAAGACAGAAGGTAATGAGACTTTCATCTCACATTTAATTTCTAGGAGATAAATGTTATGTTCGCAACTCATTACATTTTTTGGTGTATATATTTCTCATGATTATTTCATATTTTTATTATACCTATAATTATAGTTATTTTCATGACCCATTTTAATTTATTTTTCACGGGTTTTAAGTTAAAAATGTTACCAAATTGTAGAAATGTTTTGTCTCTATTGGCCATCTTTGAGACTAATGTTTTGTTATGTACCTAAGATTTATTTTGAGGTGCATATACTTCCATTATACATGGTATATCATAAATATAAATATATTCATGATATATTAATCAAAATTTAATTCCTTTTTCTTATATGGAGATTAGGCTCCCAAGTTACCATGTTATAAGAGTTTTATTGGGAAATCTCATCACTTTTTGATATAGTTTATGTTTAGGGTTCCTTTAATGAAATTTTATGATATATATCTCAATAATATTAATTATTTTTCTTATAAAATATTTATTATTTATATCTTTTATTGGTAGTACAATTTATTCACTCTTTGGTACTTAAGATACTTTTTTTAATTTTAAATATGGTGCTCCCTCTCTTCGGTCTGAAATATATTTTATTCAAAAACCATGTTTTTGAAAATATTTTCAAATTTACATGAAGAGATCCTTTAAGATCATTTTCAAGGAAAAAAGTATTTTTAAATTGTTTTATTTTTTTCAATGTTTCCTTTATATGTTTTCATAGAAACTTTTAATTATATTTTTTAAAAGATTTTACATAAAAAACATTTTTCAAGGAAAAAAGGAAATTTTCCTCAATAAATGTTTCTAAAATATAATTTCAAATTATCTCCCATATAAGATAACATATATTGGTTTCACTAATTCCATTATATGGAAATCATTCAAAGTTTCCATTCATATTATTTCCCTTAATTTTGTTCGTTTTGATTGCATGATGTTTATGAATCCCATTTCTCTTTCACCGGTTATATTATTTTGAATCCCACTTCATTTTCCATGTTATACTTATGATGAAATGATTAGTAAACATGTTTTTTTCATTGGTTGTGAATTTTTTTTTCATATTTATGATACCCATTTAATTTAATGGGTAATGATATGTTTATTTATAATATTGTAGAACATGTATCTATGATTTTATTTTGTAATGGGTGGGACCTATATCTTCTTCTAACACATCAGGTATAGTTTTGTATCTTATGAGATATACTATGATGGACTTAGTACTGAATCATGACTACTACAATGTCCATGGGAGTTAACCATGACAAATAAATTGTTATGATGAGTGGACTCATACTTCTATGATGGACATTAGAGTGAATCATGACTACTTCGATGTTATGGGGAGTGAACACATACTAGTAAGATGGAATTGTAAGTGATTCATTGGATTCTATAGAAATCATTATATGCTTAAGTGTTTTCATATATCACTTGCCTAACTCTTATGTTATTCATTCATGGATTATATCATTTACTTATTTTTTATTCATGTCTTATGAACTTCCAATCTATATGACATGATTCACATATATGATCTTTGATATACGGGCTATGATATTATAGTTTAATGATCACATTCTCATACCATTACTCTGATGTTTATGCTTACATGTCTCCCACGTTAGCCATTATTGAACTTTTTGGTCACCCATTTTCTTGTTTCCTTTCCCAGGTTTTGAAGACATGTATTATGTTCACGGTTCATTATAAGGGTACTAATCAAGATGAACATAGTATGAAATAATGTAACTCACTTATGTACTAATGTTTATGTATTCAATGTTTCCAACGTCAAAAGACAAGTACAATCAATTACGCCTCTTTGTTTAATGTTTTTGGTTTTCTTCAAAAGTTATTTAATGTTAATGTTTGAAAATAAAATGTCATTGTAAATATCACTAATTTTATTATGAATTTTACACTGAATTTAAATATTTAATTTTAAAATGAAAAAATATATTCTATAAGTAAATGGGTTGTTACAAAATTATATATCTTTAATATATTTATACTATTAATATGAATATTGAATGATGATCTATGATCCTCTTTTAACACCTCTTTCATAATTTATGTAGTTGATGGGACACATCATTGATTAATAAATTTTTTCCTTCCATTTAAATCAATATTGAGATTATGATCATTTTAAACCTTCTTTTTTATCGCCACACCCACTTTCAATGACTCCTTAAAATTCTTATTGATAGATGGTTTGACACACGTTTTTGAAAAATAACATTTATCACATTCCTTCAATATTTTAAGGTTTATCAAAATAAAATAATAAAATATTGGGACTTTTTATCCTCATCACAAATAAGATAAATTATTCTTGTGACTAAAATCATAACACAACCAATTATCAATCCTATGGTTGTATTATAGTATGTTCTCATAATCATTAATCAACACTACCCATCTTTTTTGGGGAACCTGAAACACTTTTTGGGTCAATATATACAATATAATTTTATGAATTTAATATATGTTTCTCCTTTATTTTTAAAGATAATGTATCCATAAATTTAACAAAAATAATACCACTACTAACTCTAAATCATGAGTAGATTAATTCATTACATTAACCTTCAATTGATGTGCGGTATAGGCTATAACCTTATCATTCTGTAAAAGAATACATCACTCAATTTTATTCAATTAATTTTTGTAAATCATAAAACATATTTAAGTGTATCTTAGTGTGAGATAAATTTTCTGACCAACTATCCATCATGTTCCTTAAAATTCTCTTCACATGAATCATTCTAAATGAACATTAATCTATTGTGAGTAAAATTGCATAGTGGAATAGGTATTGATAATAAATAATTCAAAAAAACCAATAATACCCATACGCTACAATAACATTACCGATCTTAGCCAAGTAGGTTATTCTATGATAATCTCTAGAAACATTCATCATTGATGGATATTTTGATATCCTCTCACGTAATATAATATGACAAAAAATGAAACATTGTATAGATAAACTTTACATTTTTCAATGTTAAAACCGAGATGATGATGAAACCAATTGTTTTCAAATGTTTTATTTTATTTTCAAAAAAGTTTATAAGGAAATGAAAATATCCATACATAATTTTTGGTGGAATTAGTTTTGAAAATCGTATTTAAATGAATCAGAATCACATTATTTGAAATTTTATGTCTTATTCAG
The DNA here is from genome assembly GCA_963277665.1 of Viscum album. NCBI lineage: Eukaryota > Viridiplantae > Streptophyta > Magnoliopsida > Santalales > Viscaceae > Viscum > Viscum album. The sequence goes on from OY728144.1 coordinate 213,805,950, forward strand.
GAGAATATAGTTTGAAGAAAAGTAGCATCAGATTCACATTTAATTTAGAATAAAAATTCAATAAGTTTGAGTAAGAATATTTCTATAAATAGAGGGTCACCAGATTAAATACGGATCAAATAAATAATATTTGATCATATTGATGGAGAATCAGATTTAGTGCGACCATGAAAAATTCAACATGAAAATTCATTACTGATCTTGGAATTCTGAAAACTCATAGGTAAGTTGTGAAACTAATAATTCAAGCTTGTTGGATGAATGAGTAATTTAATGAGATGACCCTAATAGATTTTAGTTTGATCAGATATATATGGGAATGAATAAAGATGATGAATATTGTATTATGCATGATCTTATTCCGTCTGAGAACAAAAAAAAGTGGTTAGTGGTAGATTAAGATGTTACAAAACATTCAGTTTTAAGAAAAAACTTGTAGTAAATGATCTTCAACAAATTTATAGGCATGCGAATTAATGATTAATGTTGGTGAATTCATCATAATGGACTCATCATATTCATAAAGTAAGAGAATGTTTGTGAATTTTTTTTTTCATTAGGACAATATCTATCATAATCAAAAAAAGAATTGCTTGAGACCTGTTAACAGAATGAAAAATTATAGAATTTGAAAAACAATGTGGTCAACCATTTTAAATTTTTTGAATATTCTTGTTTCTTATTCCAGTGGATCAAGTGATGTTATGAATAAAATTTATAGATATTTTATCAAAGGGGTTCTTGAAATTCAATGAAAATTTGTTCTAAATTATTAGTACAAAGAAATTGTATTAAAGAAATTGTATTAATCCCATTAGAATAGAGTATAGAAAACAGAATGAGAAATCATATTAGGGTTGGTGATTGAAAATAAAATTTTCATTAAGAGATGAAGTTTGAATAAGATTCTAGAATATTTGAGATGAGTTGAAGAAGTCATAAATATAGTCGTAATTGAATAGAAATCAAGAGTTGGTTGAATTTGGTTCAGTAGTAATGTATTAAGTATTTCCACCAAAACCTCTCATAGGAAACCTATAAAAGGAGAAATGTACATTATATACTTGAGAGGGCTGACACAAAGGTACTATTCACAAGAGAAGAGAGAGAAGCTTCAATGTTTAAGTTAGAGAAAAGGTTATCCGTATTGAACCATTGTTAAAGAAGATTTCCATGGAGAAAGTGTGAAAGGAGAAGAGAGAATATTTCAATGTTATTCAACCAGTCATTATATTTAATGATTATTGTAGTCAACTATCTATCAAATTCATTTTTTATCACATTCGGTTGGTAATCATATTAGGCTGTATAATTAGATCATGATTTCAACATAGAGATTTCTTGACTGAAAAATAATTAGTTATTAATTTTTCCAATTTTATTCTAGAAGAGATACCTCAATAATATTTGGAAATCATAAATTGAATATTAGAGTGGGAAGAGAAGATTGAGAAATTGGATATAGAGAATCAGAGTGAGTGGATCAAACATGGAAGTCTGAATTGAATTCTATATCATATTCCATGATGTTTTTATCATCATACTTGTATGGAATTAATGAGTTTTTGTCAAATTATAATTTTTTTTATTTTTAAAATAAGCACATGTATCATGGGTTTTTACAAAAACATTTATACACAATTTTTGCTATATGAGTGCACACACACTATTGGATTTTTTTTCATAGTACTACTTGAGTGAATGGGTATATCATATTCAATGTATTCCACCAAAGGAATTATTTCAAGTCAACTTCCCTGTATCAGATCATTTCCAAACCATACAATGGATATACCTATTCTTATTGAATATTTAACCTTTAAAATTCTTGTGTTATTGGGGATGTTGGTTTTATTTATTTTTAGTATGGGATGGAATCATTATATGTAGGAGAAGGTTTTTAAAAGGAAAAATAAAAGAAATACCATCATTGATTCACCTCTCCCCCTTTCAATGATACAATTATCATGACTATGAACAATGAACTCGTATTAGTGGGTAGGCTCCCTTCATAAATTATTTTCTGGTGTTTTTAAGAGAATATAATGGAGAACTTGAATTGTGTGAACAATAAAGGTATTAATATTTTTTACAGAATGGATTATCATGTCTAGAAATGTAGAATGATAATTTTTATTATTTCTATTTGATATGATGTTTTTGAAGTTATAACAGATAGATTTCTCCTACAAATTATAAACACCTCTTATATCTATTGAAAATAATAATATTTAGAATGTTGTAATGGAAATTAATGAAATATTATCATCATATTATGAAAGTTAATTATTTAGGGTGAATGGAGCTTACACAACCAAAGGTATATGGGAGAAACTGAAAAACACATATTAAGAAATTACAAAAATGAATAAGGACAATTATAAATATCTAGACTAATTTATGAATATTTGAATCTGGGTGAATATGAATAAATTGGGGTTTTCTTTACTTGGTTGAATGACATTTTCAAAAGTATCAGAATTCATAGTGAAATGTTAGCTCACTCTATAGTTGTTGAAAGGATTTTCAGAATCCATCATTGCATCTTTTATTCAAGAGTTTCTTTTCCTAAAGACAGATATAATGAGTTATTACCTATAAATGATTTTTCTAGAACTATCATTACTTAAGAAATTAAAATGGAGAATTTATAAAAATATAAAGAAATTAAAATATAAATTTCATTCGAGGATAACGATGAAAAGTCAAATAAGATTCATATTGAAGATGAATCATGTTAACCCCATTATTAAAATGATCTACAATTTTTTTGATGATATTTTATCATTTTTTAAAAAAAATGTGAAAATAGGATTAGGGAAATAAAAAAGTGAACCCTCGATTGAAATGTTTTGAATGTGGATGTGTTGGGTGGTTTTTAGATAATTTTCCTTAAATAATGGAAGTAGATGATAGTGAAGAAGAAGAAAAAATGTCATGAAGATCATGGAAGAAATGTACAGATAATGGAAATCCTTATTCCATAATGAAAGCCAGAAAATTGATCTAATCTAAAAGAATATTTTTCATATAAAAAGTTTAAAAAGAAAATGGTAGTGATACTGAATTTGAAAAATCCTATAATTATGATATTTATAATACTTTTATTACAAAAATCAATGACGAAGAATTCATAAGAAAAAATTATTGACATATAATTCATAACCAAAAGTGAATGATGAAGAATTTATAAGGAAAAGTTCCAAACAAGATGAAACTTAACAAAAACTTCATTTGAAAGGATAGTTGAAAGAATTTCTATGAATGATCGGAGAGATTGGAAGGAAATAAAAAAGAGGGAATATTAATATTCTATAAAAAGAAAACCATAATTTTTTTCTGATGAGTAGGTGAAGTTGGTAAAATTAAATACAGATTTGAATAAATCCCATAAGGAAGATAAGAATAATAATGAGTATCTGGAAGTAAAACAGAACGTAAAATAAGAAGAGGTGGAACTTTTCCAAAAAAAAGTTATCTAAATTATATATGAGGAATACATGTTTCAAAAACATTATCCATGAAGTTGGTGAATGTTCTCATATTTACAAACATACTAAGGATGAACTAAAGATACCTTCAACAGAGGAGAAGAAATATTGAATTTTTTATAAAAATAACAATGTTGTGAACGTTATGTATTCGTATGAGACCAACATTGTTGGGAATTTAGATGCTTTAAAATACCATAACATCGAAAATGATTTATCTGGATTCATAAAAGTTTCCAAAAACATTTTCTTATGATAAATATGAAAAGTAAATGAAGAATTTGACTGAAAATGAAGATGCTGGTGGCCCAGAATGGAATGATAAGAATGTTTTTGGGAAATATATTTACGATTCCTATCATTATAGAAGTTTCATAGGAAAATAATCTATCTGTGGAAATTTTTGGTATTACAGTGAATTCCGAAACACAGCAAGTATGTATTGGTTCAACCAGGAATATTAATGTTTTTTATTAGGGTATTAAAGTAAATGTTTTAGCGGGTGTAAATCGATGCAAATAAATTAGTCTATAAATTTTGTTTCGACGAAATATGATAAGTTTCTTGTAGAAGTTGAAAATAGATTCAAACCATAGGAAACTATTTACAATTGATGTGTACAACCTAGGATCCTTCCAAAGCTATGTATTATTTTTATAATGGCATAAAACGTTTCTTAACTCTCAAAATCTATAGGTGATAATTGAAATGGATGATGAAATAGATATTTTTGTTGAAATGGATTGGAAAGCAACAAAAGTAGAGAAACATTGGATTATAGATGATGGGTTTTATTCTCATATGAAAAGATATTTGAAATTATTGAATAAGATTAATGATATCAAAGATTGTACTAGGAAATTTGGCATTGATGAATCATAGGTAATCAATGGTGTTGGATATACCATCATTGGAAAAGAAATTTTGAAATCAAAGAAATATTCATATGTTGACAGTGTGAAACAAAATTTTCTAAGAATTTCCCATTTTTATGATGAGGGTAACAAAGTTATAATCATAAAATATGGATATTTTTATAAAAAGTGATGATGATGGAAATACATTTACAAAATGATATTATATAAAAGGAAACATGTTTCGGTTGGTGAAACACAAAACCATTGTTACATGAGTATGGTGGAAGAGTATCAATTGTGGCATAAAATCCTTGGACACGTGATCAAAAGAATCATGAATTGTTTTCAAAGAGTGATAGTTTCCATGAAATTCTTAAATTACCAAGAAGATGATAGTAGTGGTTCAATTTTCTTCATAAAGGAATTATTACATGTTCAGTTCATAAGAATGTTTATATTTTTTCAAAACAATAGTTATAGTTGATTTATTCTGATATATTTGGTGGAATGTGAAATCAAACATCAAATAGAGATAATTACATAATTAAATTAATTGATTATTTTACTCATACTACATGTGTTATGTCTGTGAAACAAAAATCTTTTTCTTTAAAAATGATTAAATATTTTAAAAGGAATGCTAAGAATGAATCTGAGTATTAAATGAATAAGTTGAGAACTGATAATGTAGTGAATACACAGGTGAATAATTTGAGTGTTATCTAGATAATAATGTAATTTGGCATGAATATAGTCATTTATATATTAAAAAATGGGGGTTCTGAATGAATAATGAGAGGTTTGGTAGACATGGGGGGGAACTATATTTCTTGGGCATGGTATTTATGATAACTATAGAAGGCAATCCATTAGTACTAATGTTATAATCAAGTCCAATATCTCTACATTCCAAGATCATTTATTACTCTATACAAATTTTATTAATAAAAACCACATGTTTGAACAACATTAGTGATTTCAAGATTACATGTTTTACATAGAGGATAATCAGAATCAATGGAACCTTGGAGAATAAAGGTGAAGGTTGATTTTTTTTCTATAATATAGACAGAAAAGTATATATATGTTTCAAAAATAAAACAAGAAGAAAAATTGATTTATTTGAAATGAATGTAATTTAATAATCCAAGGAAGATATGGTTATTCCGTAAGATAAGGATGTTGAGTAGGATAAAGAATATTTTGAAACAAATTATGATTAGGATTAAGATAGTTTTAATCACCCTCAAGAATAGTAATCGGACTCAGCTATTTCCAATTATGTGTATGATACTCAAATATATCATACTAGGTTGAGGGAGTAAGTGGATACTCAGAATTTCATTATGGATAAATATCATAATGTTCAAACAATTAGAAAAAAATCTATTACACAGACTTATTTGTATTGAAAAGTGGATCCTAATGAGCTGAAAGAATATTTTAAGCATCCATAATGTGTTCAATACATGAATGAATTATTGGAACGGAATGAATAAAATAATACATGAGAACTCATACCCACGCTACAAAAAGAAAAAAATCATTGGAACAATGTGGTTATTCCGAAATAAGATGATAAGAGAAGGTGAAGTGATATGAAGAAAAGAATGAATAATGTGAAAAGTGTATTAAAAAATTGATGGTATTGATTTTGATGAAACCCTTTCTATGGTTTAATGTAAATAATGAATCATAAATTTTATTTCTATTAATGTACATCGAGCTTAAAATATCTTTCGAAAAAAATGTGAAATATAAATTCATTAATAGTGATCTCGATGGGGATGTTTATATTGAATTACCATGTGGGTTTGTTGTTTGAAAATATTAATGTTATGTATAAAAATTGAAGAAGGAATTGTATGGGCTAAAACAATCTCTGATAGAATGGTATTCCAAATTTGATATTTTCCTATGGAAGAAGAGTCACAATAAATGAAAATTTGATAAAAATATTTATGGTATAAAATTTAATAAGTATTAACTCATAATACTTAATTATATTTAAGAAAATTTCATTGTTGGGAATAATGATGGTATTTATCAATGTTTTTTTATAAAACGATAAAATTTTTTGAAATGTCGATATAGGGGTAAAGGAAATAAATTATTGGGTTACAAATTTTGAGAAATAAAAAATACATTTTTCATTACAAATAAAATTAATATAATGAACTATTGAAGAGTTTCATCATGGAAAACTCAAAATCTGTTTCCACACATCTTTCAGTGGAAACAATGTTGATAAATGGTAGAGAAAGAAACAAAGTTAATCAGAATGAATTTTGAATGCCTATTGTAATTTTATTATGTTTGAATGCCTCAGTACCTGAAATTGTTTATGTTTTTAACTTATATGAAATGTTTTATAGTGATATAAAAGAATCAAAATTACTTACTGGAAAATGAATAGTCATACACATCATAGGAACAATAAATTTCACAATCAGTTAACAGCTCATAATGTGTTTATTTTCTTGCGTTTTTAAATGATGATTGAGAATGAAATGATGATGATTGATGATCCACATATGGTGGAGTATTCTTTCAAGGAATGTATTGTGTTATTTGTTATTCAAAGAAAATAAAATTTTTAACCATATGTACAATTGAATTTTATAATTTTTCTACCACTAAAGATGATACTCAACTTATGTGGATCGAAACTAAATTAAATTTTTTACTTATTATAGTGAAGTTACCATTTCTATTTGATTATGTGTGTAAAACTACAAACAATAACAACAAGAAACCAGTTAAACGTTTTCATTAAAAATATATTGATATCAAATATCATTTTAGGTGGGAATGAATGAATTGATGCTCGAATATGTTCCTATATCTGAACCAGTTGCAATCAATTTCAAAAAAAATTATCGATGGGATATTATGATAAATTGTGGTTTAACATGTCAATCCAACAAAATTCTCTTCATAGATGAGGTATGTATTTCTATCCCCTCTTTCATTATACCATTGGTTATTCTAGTCAAGGGGGATAATTGAATTTTTTCATAAATCAATCATTAAAAGGATAGTAAAAATGTGGGTTTTGGGTAAGATGTTAATTCAACATTGAATTGTTTGTGAAATATTCTAACAGTTTTTTGGATTTTTTTGGGAAAAAACTTTATTTTTATTTTAGGAAAGGCAGAGAAGATGAAAAATAAAATAATTAATGATGAGGAAGCTTTTATAAAGAATTTATTTACATCATAGTTTTACTATCAATGAATTTTGTTTCATATAGTATGATTTCATTTGTAGAATTAGAATTATTATTACATAATCCATTAAATGAGGATAGAATTTTAGTTATTTATGAACCATTTTTTATTGTAATGTGAAAATGGGAGATTATTAGGACCCAGATGATGATGAAAGAGATTTCTTTTAGATGTTACCTTATGTTTTCATGAATTATTTTGATGAAATGAAAATTATCTCACCTTTTTTTGGTGAAATTGTTTTTTACCATCATATTCAAATTAAATAGAATCACATTTCATGAAGATGTATATTTTATTTTAGAAAAGTAGTTTGGATGAAAATTCTCATCATATTCACACTGAATATGTATTGAAAAGGTTGATTGTTATGATGAGAAATCTTATTGGATGTAAAGGTACACCATATTCATTATGTGTATAGTATTGATGATATGATCATATTAAAGGATAATAAAACCTAACATGACTACGAGAAATTCAATATGATGATTTATTGATGACTATAAAGTTCCCCTAAATCGGATGTAAGTTTTGAAACACATGATTCATGATTGGTGGAAGAGATATTAAGTAAAGAAGATTCTTCCAATCATATTCATATTGATCTGGTTTGATTATGGAGAAAATGTTTCTGAAGATTTTATTTAGCGTGGTCATATTCAGGATGAGAAGGAAAGAAAGAGGTTATTGGAGGATTGGTATGTTATAATACATTCAATTAAATGAAAAAACTATAGGATCTGATCATCAATGTATTATGATGTATTTTCTTTATAAAAGAAAGTAATTGAATGCATTTTAATGGGATCATCGAATTCATTAAGGCTGAGAATATTTGATAAAAATGTGATGTTTCATAAATTGGCCAAGGATCTATTATAATCATTGAAATAATTGCATGATATCAATTTATGGAAACAAAACATAAATAAAGTGATTTAAAATTTATTAAAACATTTAAAAGTGGCAGAATATCCTTATTTATATATCAATTTGATCAAGAGATGAAATAAATAAAATAGATAGATACATTGTTGAGTTGGATATTAGAAATCCAAGAGGTTTCTTTATAATATTTGGTACATTGAAATGATATTAAATATATAACATTGAGCCAATCAGAATCAAGGATTGAATTGGATTGAGAAATCTAGTATGGACTGGTTATTATTAAAGAATATCTGATGAAGAGATGATGTTTGAGGAAGATTTTAGAGGAGTTTAATAAGACATAAATTCACTCTAAATTCAATGTAAGTCGAGATTTGGGTGAACTTGGTTGAGAGGGAATGTTTTTGGGATTACTACTCAAACCTATCATGGGTCACCTATTCATGGTGAAAAGTAAATTCTTCTCTAAGAGGTCTCAAATAGAGGTATTGTTCATAAGAGAAGTCAAGGAAGCTATAATGCTTAAGGGAGAGAATGGTTTTTCACAATTTAGCCTTTCTTGAATAATTATTGACGCAGAAAGTGTGAATGGATAATTTACAAGGAAAAAATTCTATTTATATTATCATCATACTCAATAATTATCGTACTCAATAGTCTATTGGATTCTTCTTTTTGTTATATTCATTTGGTCATCGTATCAAATAGAAAATCAGATCTGTATTTTGATAGTGGGATTTTTAAACAAAGGAAGAATGAATTCTAAATTGTATGAATCAAATTCTAGAAGAGATACATACATCATATTAGGACATTGTATTTGACTATCGATGAGGAATGATAGGATTGAGAAACTGGATCTGGAGAATCGTAGTGAGCAGATCCCACATGGAAATCAGACATGAATTCTATATCAAATTCCTTGATGTTATTACCACATTTTGGGTAAGGAATCAATTTTTTTTTCAAAAAATACATTTATGGAAGTTGTAATGTAACTCATGTAACATGAGTTTGTAAAATATTTGTTTTAACCTATCATTAATATGATATTTCACACACTATTGATTTTTTTGATACTTCAAATAAAGTGATAGGGTATATCCTATTCGTTGTATTCTACTAGAAGGATTTATTTCTAGTTGATTCTGTAGTATTAGATCATTTTTAAACTATACCAAGGATGTCAAATTCTTATTGAATAGTGATCATTGTTAATGGTTGTGTTCACATGGATTTTTGTGTGGATTGTTTTTATAAGGGAATGAAATCCATAACTAAAGGTGAAGTTTGTTTGAATGAAACATAATAGAAAATGTATCACTGACTGACCCCTCCCCTTATTAGTGATAAAATTATATTGACTAGACACATTTAGGTAATTTTTATTATACATCTTATAATTCCATAGACAATTTATCATAATAATGAAGTGATCAGTATTTTCTTATTTTTTAAAGGATATTTTTTATGTTTCTATAAGATGAATACTACAAATTGGTACAATTAATTGTTAATCACTATATTCCATAAATAAATAATAATAGTTGGGGATTCAATAATAAAAAATGGATTAGTATTAATTAATTTTGTTTATATTACAATGGGTGTGTTTCATTTGGTATGTTTTCACTTTTTTCCTCCAACTGATAGTGTCTAAACCGATTATCATGTTTGGAATAATAATTGGATCCCTCTAAATGATTGGGGAAATCATTAATTTGAGACCAATGTTACATATTGTTGATTATAATCCGGTTATGTTCATAATAAAAAATTTAGAGTCACGTTGATCTAATTTTTTATTAATCAAATTTATAGGTCCATACCATTTTGATGACCATTTTCTTATGAATACCATATAGAGAGTATCATATATTTTTTATACAATTATTTTAACTCAATCATAGCCCATATATATAATGCCACTAAAACACATGTATCATAAGATATGATTTCTATTATTAAATGGGATTCATAATTTAAAGGGATAATAATAAAATATTATTGAAATACGTTAAAAAAATACGATATAAAAGGAATATATTTAATTTTGAGATTCTCCCCAACCATATGAGAGAAACACCAATTTAAATAGGAATTCTGGCAAAAGAAATGGATTTAATTTCCACTAGTTGGTCATATATAACCATTTATAGATATAAAATAATAGGTTAGTTCAAAATTTTAATTATGGATTTCCATCTATGGAAAAAGATATGGGAGTTATATTAATAATTTATATCCAATCCGAAAATTCCTTAAAATTTGGAAATGTTGATAATTAGGGTATTATTAAAAATCACATTCCTAAAAATAAAATCTAGTTATGAATCATATAATTGAGATAGAATAATTGAACCATTAAATTGAGTATTCAAACATGAAAAATAATTCATTGGATTTCTAAATCATGGAACCATAAATACATCAAAATACACGATATGGTTTACCTACGTAATAGATTTTTATTATCAATTCAAATAATTAAAAATAAAAAATAATAAAATTTTAAATAACCTAATCAAGTCTCTTGGGAGTATAAAAATAAGAGAATTTTAAGGTCCTACTCTCTATGAAGACAAATGACAGACAATATATACTTAAATAATTTATTCTGGGGTTATTACACAAAGAATAATTTATGCCAAAACTACATCCACATATATTATCCATACAGGGATGAATGTTCTATAAAAATAACAAACAATTTTTTACATAAATTGGGTGTTTTATTATGAATATGGTTATCTTAAGGGGACTCACTAATGGTTTCATATCATAGATTTAAAAAGATTACTAAATCATTCTCTGATGCCAACTATTTTGAAAAACACTTATCAGAAATATATATTACATCTTATTAGATCATAATTAATTAAGTATCATTATGATCAACTATAGCGCGTTAAGTGATTATTTTAATTTAAAAAATGGATATGTACACTAATAGTACATAAAATATGTACATCATTTCCTATTATCCTCTTCACTACTAGTACTGTTTATAGAAATTTCAAATTTTAAAACATTACTTCATTACTTGTGGAGAGGTAAAATATTAAATGATCACTTTAGATAATCTATATGGTTTGACATATGGGATAACAATATATGTTAATAAATCAACATAATTTAATAATAAGGGTATGATAATATATTCAAAACATAATATAACCTTTCCAAATCAGTAAAGGCTCAATAATCATGAATCAATGAATTTTTTTTAAATAAAATACATAAGAAAAATGAGTGAAATATAATATAAAATAAACCATGATCCACTTGAACATATCATAAGAATAAGATATTTTTTTATAAATAATATTTCAATAGAAAATAACATATGTGGTCAATGTTCAAATTGAAAATTATCTTTCTGGGCAATGAACCATAATGAAATTTCCTACCAGGTCATTTATAAATTTCACTTGTGAGTAAATTCCATTCAGTTTACTCTGATATGTCTTAGGATTTTATTAATATGATATTCCAGAAGTATTTTTCAACTACTTAATAATTACCCAATGTATTAAGGGATATAAAATACCCACACAAAATCCTGATCTATATCTATTTCACTCATTACATTTTATTAATCCATTCATATGTGAGCTACAATATTATAGCAAATTAGTCATTTCATTATAGAATAACACAGGAATTGAAAATGTGTTTCCAAAACATTTTATCACTACAATGTTAAATGATACCTATAATGAATTAATGAAAATAGTCATTTCATTTTGAAAAAAACATATTTAAAATATAAACCAATTATAAATATTTATGAAAAAATTTATCTTTGAAAACAACCATTTCAACTTTTAATGAAATATTCAAATAAATGAAAAGACATGCAGGTAGGAAAACACAATTATACACTTTATGTTAAAAAAATACATTCACAATTTTGGTAACAAGTAAATTTTTTATTGGTGAGTAATGAACTAGAATATTATATTTAATTATTTTTAAAAAAAATGAATCATGGGTAATATTGAAACCCAGGATTTTCATACATAAATATTAATTCATTTTAGAATTATATCCATTACATTAAAAAATTACTTGTTTGATCATCCAAACTGATTAGTTTATTCAGGATCTTGGATACAGAAAAATGAATTTTTTATGTGAACTATATTATCTCCCACTACATTTATCCGAACTAAGACCCTTCTTAAACATATCACCGTAATGTGTTTCATCGAAAGCATGGGAAAAGAAATATTAAAAATAGTGACATTAGAATCTCAGTAAGGGTGAAAGATAGATATATAAATTTATGATCATATAAAACTATGAGATAAAAATAAGGTCATGATATCCTGAACATACCATACAAATTTCATACCCAATCTATTAGAGATCATTAACATGTGTCACAGATAAATTATTAATCATTCAAAAATAACACATTCACAGTGCTGTTAAATCATCATAATTCATTCATCATAAGAATACTTCATAAATGTTCCAATCAACAAACATATAGAAACTATGACATTTATAAAGGTTACCTACCAATTCTATAAAACATTGTAAATCAGACCTGAAAACCTATTTCAATAGTTTATAAATCCGCAAAGTCGTTTTCCACATAACAGATCAAGAAGATAAAACTTTTCCCACCATTACCTAATGACTAATAATGTTTTACCTAATTAATTTTTGGTAGATATAAGTCCCTCATCATGTATTATAATTAAACAAAATGTTTATATTTATAACATAACCACCACCATTGGATATATCATAACCACTAACTATGGATTATCATGGGACCAAACATCACATAATAAAAACAATACATACATGTGAAACATGATCTTTTAACATTAATCATATCATTACAACATAACCCAGGAAAAACTTGTTTCATAATAATATTATAGTGGCATAACCTGTGAAAATGAAACATGTTTTGTAAAAATTATTTCATGTTTACATATCATAAACCAGAAAAAGATATTTTTTTATCATATCATCATTATTATTATAATCATAAAATATATGTGCAATAAATATTTATGGTACCATTTCATTATATCCCTATTAAAACATAATCAACCCCAAAATTTTATGATAATGATGTATTAAAATACCATTACAATACAATTTAATCATTCATGAGGGAAACACCCTTTCTTTTTTTAAAATCACTTTTTCAATCTATAAAATTCCCAAATACAGAAGATTTTTTTTGCATTTAATATAACCATGAAAATGGTGATTTATGGTGCATTTAAATTGATAATCAATATGGTGATTACATAGAGTCTCGTTGTATATGCTATGATAATGATTTCTTTACCATTTTATTAAATGATAAAAGTGCCTCATTTAGAAAATGAAACAATGATCCATTTTTAAACCTTTTATAAAACGTAGAAAATAAATAATTTTTTTTGAAATGATTTTATAATATTAAAACTTTCATTAATTCATTTTTATAAAAATTGATATGTTAGAAAAAGGGATTTCATCTGAATAAAGAAAAAATATCAATATTATTTAAAGAAATTTATTTCCTATTAAGTATATAAGATGGGTAAAATGAAATAAGAAAATTTGGAATGATAAAGTAACTAGAAGATAAGAAAACTGAAAATCTTTTTTGGGGATAGATAAAAAGATTTCAAAATCAGAATCATAATCATGGACACTCAAAATGAACAATTATATTTTAACATTAAACTCTTACCACTTTTGAAAATTTTGAATATTACGCCCCATGAAAGAAAAAAGAATAGATGGATATGTATATCCCATTATTTTCATAACAACAATTTTATAAGAATTTATTTGGTTGTATATACTCCCCATAAAAGAAATATGGGTTGAATATGGCGTGCATCGAATGAAAAAAGAGAGATATGAAAATCTCTTACATTGAGTGCATTATTCCTCAAATGAACAATAACCTCTTATATAATAAATATAAATACATTATAAATACATTACATGAAAATACTCATATATATAATAGCATATATTATTTAATTATACACTATTATCACCTATTTAATGAAAATTCCTTTTAATATCCTTATTTCGGTTGATAATGAATCAATTCTTCCTTTATGCTTTCAATCTGTAGTATTATTTATTGTACTTGGATTGTTATTCGATTATCTATAGAAATATAAACATGATATTAATTTCATAAATCTACATTATATAATTATTTCACATAATTCACATATTTTAAATATAGAACGATGAAGTGAAAGGTTCAAAGACATGGTCGACCACACGTACACAAGAAAATTGTTTCCATTTTTCAAAGTATAGAATAAATGAAAAGCAAATAATAATTCAAAATTAGATAATAATAATAATTTCACATATATTAAAATATTTATTAACCTTATACGTATTAACTTCCATATAAATCTTATGTGAGAAACTACTCACATCGCTTCGTGAGGTGGTAGTATGTCATTAACATGAGAAACATTATCATATATGATAGAAAATAAAAATTACGAAGTTATATGGGATATAATTATTAATTAAGTATATTTATATTAAAAATATAACATATCAATACTTAAAATATAACATGATCAAAATCTTTGAGAAGTGGTGATGGAAAACAAACTTCATCAGTTAATGTGGCAGTAGTTCACCGTACACAAAATAAACTATTTCATTTACCATTTGATAGAATAAGAGGTAAATATAGATTATTACATTAAAATAAAAAACATAATTATAAAAAATATTTGGATATCATTGTTTCTGAGTAATTGAATATTATTTTAAAGCGGTTGAATAATAAATAATATAAAAACATTCTGTTAAGAATGATATCTATTAATTAGGAAAACTCATTTGACTCACACCAAAATACATCATCGAAGGGTTTCATTATAAATAAAATTAATACTATAAGTGGTTATTTTTTTATGTAATGAATATTATTAGGTATTTACCCAACCAAACTAATTTGGGAGATTGAAGGGCGGATTATAGGGGTGTCTTTTTTCTAATTGATGGAGAGGACACAAGTGAATGATTTGAAATTATTAACATATAACCATGTTTTTCCCATAAAAAATATAGTAAAAATATTATTCTAATAAATTTTATGATATTAGAAAAACATATTTCATGAAATTTTGAATTAGAAATGTTTTTGGTAATTTTTAGTAGATCTTATTTAGTTTAACCCACAAGGAAAATATTTTTTCACCATAACCAATATAATTTATTTTTACTACTTCCAATATTTATAATGAATAAAATATAGTTTATGTTATTATATAATATTAATTAGGATTATTCCAAACATTTTATCCATTTTTAAAATATCTATTAATTGAAGTGGAATAATTAAATTTAAAATTAAACTTGTAGATATGATTAAAAAAATATCTTTCCAAAGAAAATGTTGTCATTTATTTAAAGAAAATTTATTTCAAATTTAAAATATATATATATATTTAAATAACCTAAATTTGATTAATAATAAAATAATTTAACTATTTTTACAATAAAACAACCCTAAATCATCTATGGTGTTATAAATTATTTAAATTAAATTAAAATTGTAAGAAAAAATTAATATTTTTTAATATTAATAAAATGAATTATCTTTTCTAAAAATTATAAATAATCCATTCTAATATATATTAGTAGAAAATGTATCATATCTCTATGTGGAGGCAGTAGTCCAAACTTATGCATAGGTAATACGTTAATCTCTAATTTTATATAGATGATTTGGCAAGGGTCTATTACATAAACATAATACCATCAATGTATATTTATGATATATTATTCATAATTTTTATAGATTCAACATGGCTAGATATTATGGAATAAAAAATGGAACCGGAAGATCTCGATAAGAATTTATCCCCTCTATTTAGAGTCCTCCTTTAGCTTAATTATAAATCCAGGAAATATTTTTATTTTATTGGAATTCTAGTGGCTCCAAGGTGAATTTATAGATTCTTGGAATGTTTTTGGAGAATAAAATGGATGAGATATAAGCTAAAGTAGATTAAATAAGGGAGGTGAATTTGTTCCTTATTTTAAGTGCGAGAAGGTGCAAATATTTAATTTATTAACATTTTTCAATGATGTTTGATCAATTTACTGTGAAAGTTGATAACATTTGTCCTTAATTAAATTATAGGGGAATATAACCATTTTATATATTAATCCAATAATAATTATAGATTTTTGTATGGAATTAGCACATATATCTATTGGTTTACCTTTATTAATCCAGTTTCAAACATAACCATGGTAATAATAATTTACTATTATTAATAAAAATTTAAAAAAATCTATTTAACTAATTAAATTATTTTTATTATGAGAATTAAAAATATTTAATTAATTTTTCTATATTTATTTTCTTTTATTTTATTAATTTTATTTTAAATAATCATACAAATGACAATAAAACAACATTTTAGATTACTACATTATAAAATAAAAACATGATTTTCGTGCATAAAATTCATGGTAAGAACTATAAATATAATATTATTAAATTATTGAATATAAATGATTTTTTTATAATTAATCCGTATTTGTAACTATTCATTGAAAAATAAATAGTTTTGAAAGTATAATGATAATTCAACCTAAGATAATATTGGGAATAATATTTTAAATAATACTTTAATACCGTCAATTTGAATAGAAAACAATGGTATAAATTAATTATAATTTCTATAAAAACAAGAGGAACAATTTTTAAATGGAATATAGTTTTGGAGAATAAAATGATACTATTAAGAATTGAGAACTTATTTATTATATTGGGGTTAATAAATTTAAAATATTTAATTATTTATAAATTTCTTAATAATGTGATAATTATAATTTATATCCTCCCATTCAATATCTAGTTTATAAAGGATGACTCTATCCCAATTCATTTAGAATTGGGGATACATGTAAAGAAATCTGTCTAATACTTCATGTTTAGTTAAAAAGGAATACATATATTTTCGTAAGATGTCATGATTTTGATACAATAGAGAATATATGATAGATATCACCAACCACTTATATGTTTTTTATGCATGATGAATAAAATCCTAAATTATTATTTCGTAAATATTTAGAGAACATGTGAGTCACATATTTAATATTTTTATTCCAAATGTAATGATGAGTTATCCATATAAGGAGACATAATTTGTGTAATTATAGAATATTGATATGCAATATGGAAGATTTTTGGAGTATTATGACATTGACTAATTTATATCACTTGTATCATGAAAATTAGAGTAAATAAAAAATTTAATGGAATGATTTTATTGGATTTTATTGATATAGAAGAGCGAGACATATCAAAACCTATTGTCCATGAACATAATAAAGTAAATTTTTTTCGATTTATCTATCAATAAAAAATGATATTACTCACTAAATAAACATTAAAAATTTACATATATCTGAAAAAATTATTTAAATATTTGGTAGGAAAAAATATACTAATGATAAGGACATCTATATTGGGGGTGCTGAAAATAAATTCAATTTATATATAGTGGATTTTATCAATATAAAGGATGATGAAGGGAAATACAGAATTGAGGAAGAAGATTATCCATTGGTTTTGGGTGATCATAAATTATAAAATAATAGTTACAATGATGAGGTTTATATCTAATTGAAGATAACGAGAAATTTTTATAGTCTATCAAAATTGTAATCACAGAAGACTGACCAACTCGAAGAAAAAATATCATGGTAAGATATTGTAATTAAAGGCCAAGGTATTGATCCAGACTAATTATAAGAAAAACATTACTTCATGATGATAATTGAAGAAAAATATAAATTTAATAATAAAATTATTGATTATATTTATTGCTAATAAATGAATATAGGATATCATGAATTTGAGGTGGTCACAATAAGAATAATGCATGAAGTTCAAATCGAAATATATTTTTTAAAATAAGAAGCACCGTATTAGAAAATTGTGTATTAGTATAGAATGAGATATATTAAAGTGGAAAATTTAGTGTCGAAAAAGTGTTGAATAACAAAAAACCCAAATAGTTGGGATGAAATTAAATTTGATATAAATATAAATCATATGAATATGAGATAAAAATAAAGAATAATAAATGAAAAAAATGTTTCTATATGGGTTTAAACCATTGACAATATACGATAGGCCTGATATGTATATGGAAGTTAGAGAAGCATGGAGGTAAGGTGGTGAAAATATTTTTCCTATGATGAAATGTAAATTTTATGGTTACATAGGGAATGAAATGTAATATATTAATGATTTTAATATCTACAATAAAGTTTAAATAAAAAAATCTCTTAAATGATGAATGTGAACATATCAAAAAACTCAAACAAGAAATTATATGAGTAGATATTTATTTCTTCACTCTAATTATTTGTCAAAATGTTTGGGTAAGAAAGAAACATTATAATGGAAATAAAAAATAATAAGGACTACAAAAAATGGTGAGAATAATAAAAAAATTTAATCCATTAGGAATGATATTTTCCTAATTGAATGAATAATAATATTCATGTGAGTTATTTATATATGAGAACAAGTAGAAACAATAACTTTTATCATCTGGAATAGGTATATCATTAATGTAAAATGTATAAGGAGACGTATATCAATGCATATATTTCATTAAACAAATCATTTAACTAAAATAAATGGATTCCTGATAGTGGGTGTTCATCCCATGTGTTATGTAACATTAATGTATTATAGAATATGTTACTCCATGTTTGGTAAAATGATTTTGTTTGGAAAAAAGTTTCATTGATGATTTATAGAAGTGTAAACATAAGACTTGTGGACGATTTGTTGAATAATAAAATATGGATTTATATTTAAGGGATCCGATACAAATAATGATTGTTGGTGTCCTTTGAAACTTGTGGAATTATTAAACATTAAACTGAAAGGGATTCAATATAAATTGAATTCTTTAAAATTCATTTTCCATGGTCTAGAGAACGAATGAAAATTTCATTAATCTAACACCCTCAGACATATGACCATGTATAATATAGACCAACATTGATACTCATAAATCAATCTATGTATACCGGTGGGGATTCAACAGTGATGCTGTCCCAAGTTATATATTGGAGAGGTTATTCCCCCAGTATGATGTAATATGAAAAGTCCCAGATTATATATATATGATTTTTATATATTATACAGATTAAATTCAAGTCCAAGAGTTGATACATTGTGCGATTTAGAGGCCTGGTGTGCCTCGAATAAATGTTTCTAATATATTAAATTGCATACATATACAAAATTGTTTTATAAAAATCGGAATAACATCTAAATGGATTCGTGTATTAGTAATACAAAGGTAACATTGCATTCAGAGTACCAAATTTACCCTAGGTGAGGCCTAATATAAGATGATATGGGTTGTATGTTAAATGTAGTTTCAGGTATTCTTAATGAAATAAATAAAATAAATATTTATTATATTTTATCATTTCACTAAAGCGTCAACACTTCTTCATTTATGAAATCCTTTAGGGATGGTTCCATGGTTAGGCTCATAACCTTGTAAATTCAGTGGAGTCTCTAGAGAGAACCCTAAAAACATATCATTAGAACGGTGATGGAATGGTAGATCGATGATCAATAAATGCCGTTAATGATTTACCTCATTAAATATGGTGATGTCGTGACCAATTTTTATATTCGAGGGATCCAAATAAAATGTAACATGTTTTATTTATATATATTTTCGACATTATTCAATTCAATGATGAACACAAACCAATGATTGAACATGTTGATCTGCAGTTTGATCATTCCTGCTGGGTAGGTTTTAATTGCGTGATATAGGGGGTTGTTTACTATTTTTTGATCATTAATCTATCTTACAAGAACACATCAAGGCCCAAATGAATAAAAATCATGATTCATTAATCAAGATTATTCCTTGTGTTATTATCCCCCTTTATTTCTATGTTTATTCTTTATTATTCATTTTGGGAATGAATGAACGATCATTGCTTCTTCATTTCATGGTGAAACTATAAAATGAATATTTAACACTGATAAGACCTAACGAAGCTGTGGAAATGATGGGTACAGATAAATCCAAATGATTCAAGAGATACTTTTCTTCATGTTTTTTTATTCAGTGGGATTTAAATAACTTCATTGTGCCATTTGAAGCCCGAAAACACAACTATTTGTTGTTTGGGTGATGACATGACCTAGGTTCTAGATTTTCTAGGGGAATGGTTCACTAGAATTAGATTTAGATCATCAATCGAGGCATGAGGAGGAAGAAAACGGGATTCTGGGAAATCCCAATGAACACGACATGTAGCCTTGGGTTATATGGATTGTGGCCCGCACTGAGTGGAAACTAGGGTTTTGGGAGATAGTTAAATTATATCCTGAATGTGGTCCAATAACTCAACATCTAGGCCCTGTCCAGAGACACGATGTGTATCTCATGAGATACATGGGCATATCGTGGAGTACATGGGTTGCCTACAAACCATGTACCCCATAAGACAACTTTTCCTGGAATAAGTACATGGACTAACCCATGTACTAGAGCATGGGGAGAGACACACATGTTGACATTGGGTACTAGATTATGGATAAAGTACATGGTGGGACCCCAGATGGAAGGACAGAGCGTGTGACTTCGTCTACACATTATGTACCCGTTATCAACATGACATGTTCTGATGACATGGGCCGTTGTACATGGTATGTAGCCTAGGTCAAGGGACACAAAATGTGACCGTACATTACTCAGTGTACCCCCTTTCTACATGGAATAAATATCATGTCCCCCATATTGTGGAAATGATTCTTTAGGGATGGTTACCATTATCACTTCCCTGATGGTTAGTGGAATCATTTATTACTCATACAATTATGATCCCTTTAGAAGTACTTCATAAATAGAGTTTTTCTAGTCCCCAAAGAATAATTGAGTAGGATTGTATATTAATTATTAATTACATTGGAAGATTCTTCAGTATTTAGATGAAAAACACCATTGGGATTCAATCCTCTACAAAACAGGTTAATCCAGATGGATTTGTTTGTATCACCCCATGGCAATAGATGTCATCTTCATCTATGGAATCATATATTTCTCTTCAGATATATATGTGTATCTCTCTCATAATAGTACCCAATGAATAACACTTCTCAGAAAGAAATCATCAGTGTTATTGTACTCAGATGCTTGTACTCACATATGAGTGTTTCGTGGAATCATCGGACAGAAAACCTAGGTTTAGAATTTGCTATTTTTCACTTACCTCTAAACTTCATGTCTTGGAATAAGTATATCTGGATTCTATTTTTATATTTACTAAAGACATATACTATGTAGATATTTCTGTATCATTCCTTTGTGTATAGATTTATTGTTTCAAGAGTTCCTTTTGGGTTTTTTTACACTCACCACTGCACGAGATTTTCCAAAGAGTGTCATGTCTTGGGTAGATGAGAAACCATTTGACAGAGTTCAAGGAGTACATGGACTAGGTTTTTCCTTATGAGATCAGGTAGGCCTTGTTGTTCATATATCTACAGACATCAGTCCAAATACCTCTTCTTATTTGTAATACGTTTGGACACAAACATATTTTTGGTGGGATTGAATTCTAGGATGCATTACATTACCGCACATGACTTCCCTATAATACTCTATAGGTTGGGATATAGTGTTATTCATTAATTTTGGTTCATAGTGGTTTTTATATTACAATTTTTTTGATATTGGATATTTGTGTGTGTAGGTTCATAAGAAATGCCTCCCGTGGAAGTGATATGCCTACTTGGTGCTAGATACAAACCCCTAGCCTATTAGATGTGGTTTTGGGGAATCACGACATAGGGACCAGTAAGATAGGTCGTGACATAGTGGCATTATAGGGGGATAGTTCTACTTTAGTACTACGTGTTTTTGATATTGGTTTTTGGTTATAGTGTTAAGAGTTTCGAGTTTGGATTTCGAACAATATACTCCGGTGTTGGTTTGACAACCAATGTATCCATACACCAGGACTCTGATAACCTATTTTTCCACTTTGTACATCAGAAAAATGGATGCAAGGAAAATAATGGTACATGTTTCATATAACAATGGGTTGTGGTTCCATTTCCTTCTTGATGCATGTCTCTTGATGTACAGATTAACTGTAGTACATATTCTTTTCATACAACATTCCTATAAGATGCATACCATCTATCATTCAGTAGCTTAATAATAAGTATGACCCCCAAAATGTTGAGTCATTAATATAGGGACATGTTACCCAGATATTACCTTTGGGTGGTGAACTATCCACACCTCCACATGTAGAGTAAGAGGTGGTACCGATGTACCAAAATATGAGGAGTGTAGGTAGATCATTCTTCACGAGATCCAAAGATAGAAACCTCACAAGATTATATGTGATCTCAAAACTCATACGGCTATGGATTTTCTTGGGGTGCTGACCAATGTTTTTTGTCTGGTTAGGAATCCAGAAAATATGATGGTAGTCCTACCTGCGAGCCTTCTGTATGGATCGATATGGTGATGGTGGAGTTTGGCTAACCAGACTCACGATGAGGAGACTCTTTTGTGGACAGAGTTCAAGAATATCTTTAGATAGGATTTCTCAAAAGTTACACTGATTTTGGTGCATATTTAGGAGATTCTTCAGCACCAATAGTGTAAGATGATAGTGGATAATTATTCATCATGGTTCACCAATCCTTTCATGTACTTGATGGATTTGGTAAGTGATAATTAATTAAGGGCTAATACCATCAAGAGAGGTCCGCATAAATTCATTCAATCTATCTTTATCCCTCCATTGTTTCTGATGTATGTTGGGGCTCTTAAATGAGATTTGGTTGTCAAAAGATTCTTCGATGAGTGGATAAATCCTGTGAGAGTCAACAGTGGATGAGAAGGTCCAGAGACCACAACATCAATGAGATAAAATTAGTCTCACAGTTCCAGATGTGTGAGACATTAAAGGAGGAGGTCACAAGATAGAGAATCTATATTTGTGGTCATAGTCTCGGTCCAGTAATCCTAGAGAGAGGTTGTTCTTTTTATTGTATGGTAGTGAAAAAACACTAGAGATTTTCTGAACCGTTATGATATTGATAGGGAGAAAGTGGATGGACCACTGATGGGGTGATAATGACCAATGTAGGTAGATCCGCAGGGTGACATACATCATAGAGGATCTGGGAGATTAGTAGGAGGCCATAAATTTTTGAAATGTTACCACCTCCTCCATAGCTGGTAAATTCCATGAGAAATAACTATATGATATGGGCAGGTAGAACTACATTCTTTCATAAGATATGAACTAGCTGATCTAGAAATGATATGAGGTACAATCTATAACATTTCTACATTAGCTCCATTACTAATAGAAATAGGTTATAGTCATTAATTGATCACCACATTCTATTTTTAAGAACATCATATTACGGTTTAAATATTGAAAATAACCTTATTCATTGATAATTCAAGTAAAGAAGCCTCATTGATCACATAGTTATGCTGATACTATGAACTGACCCTTGGGGTTGGGAGTATCATTTGTAACCTCTTTGTGGAAGCATTGAGGCCTTATGATGTCATTCTTGGTATGGATTGGTTATCATCAGTATATTCCCAACATATATTTTTTAAATAATGGGTGTGTTGTGTTCACAGTGATGGAATGAGGTTTTCCTTTTCTGTTGAAAAGTAAATCCAAGAAGCATAGGATGTACTAATTCATAAGAGTGTGGATGTTATGAGTTTCAAGTTCCCAATACTAGTGATGGAGTACGAGGATGTATTTCATGAAGATGTTCTTGGATTACAACTTCATCAATATATAGAATTATATATTTAATTACACCCTAGGATGACACTAATATCTGCACCATAATATCGGATGGCACCCACCAAGCATCACAAGTTGAAAATGCAGTTGGATGGATTTTATTAGATGGGATTCATGAGACCCAATATTATACCCTTGGAGACCCTAGGTTTTTTAAAATGACAGATGAGAGCCTGAGGTTGTCTGTGGAATACTAATGCCTAAATCAAGTAAGCGTGAAAAACAAGTATCCACTACCGGGAATTGATCACCTCCTTGATCAGTTGGGGGCATGATGGTTGTCAATGTTTCACCTCAGATTAGGTAATCACTAGCTGTGATTACGAGATGACCATATAATAAAGATGTAATTAATATGTCGTTATGGTCTATAAGATTTCATGGAGATGCCCTTTTGCATGATGAATTCCCCAAAAGTGTTCATGGGACTCGTGAATCAGATCATCCATCCTTATTTTGACCAGTTAGTGTTAGTCTTTATTGATGATATTTTTTAGTACTCGGCATCCTAGGAGGATGATGAGAGACATATAAGGATGGTTATGGATGTACATAGAGATCACTGGCTTTATTGGAACCTCTTGAAGAACTAGATCTGGATTTACACATTCCACCTTCTAGGACATGTTAACTCAGTGGATGGAGTGGTTATAGACCCGTCCAAGGTAGATGCAGTGTTTACAATAGAGCCTCATATGAGAATGAAAGAGGAAGGATGATTCATTGGTGTAGAATGATATTACTAAAAAATCATACCCAATTTCTCTAGGATACCGACATAGATGATAGAATTGAATCAAAAGGGGTAGCCTTTATTATAGATAGCGATGTACCATCAGACCTTTTCATAGTTGAGGAAGAGTTTGATTAATTCTCCATTCATGATATTATTAGAGGAGGGTTTGAAGTAATTAGTTTTATACAATGCCTTAGGGAAAGGGTATGGTTTTTTCATAACATAAAGGGATGTAGTGATAATATATGGATTACTCCAGTTGAGACCAATGAGTACAACTATATGACCCATGTCTTGAATTAGATGTGGAAACCATCAACTTAAAGATGTTGTGACACTACTTGATGGGAAATCGATTTATAATATACTTTTATTATAAGACTCTCATGTATATAATTTCTCAAAATGATATGAACTTATGATAGAGATGATGGGTAGAGTTCCTCTAGGAATATGACTTTGAGATTGTATATACTCTATGGAAGGGGAACATGGTGCAAGATTCTCTCTACAAGATATCTAAAATGTTTTTGTTGAATGAGGAATTTAAGCAGTAAGACTACTTGAAGTTATCCTCTGATGATTGAAATAGAGTATTAAACCTCCAGTGGATAGTTATTACCCTCCAATATTATAGAGTGTAATGGAGGCACAAATTGGGGATACAAAATGTGAGACCCTACATGTTCAGATATAACCAAGGCATTCTCAATATGAATATTCGTATGATGGAGAGAGAATCTTCTTTTTTATAGGAGATATATTATTTACAGTGGCATTGTGTGAGGAGGTTCTGCGAGAGTTTCATACATCCCCTTTGGTGGTATATCCTTGTGTGATGAAAATGTACCAGGAACTACTAAGTTAGTTTTTCCAGCTGAGATTGAATAAACGAGTCACATAGTTTGTTTCTCGATGCCTTACTCGTCAGAAACTGATGGATGAGAACAAAGTTTATTCTAGTTTACTTCAACCCCAAGAGGTTCCACAATGGAAATGGGATGGGATATTGTTATACTTCGTGATTAGTTTACCATGTAAATCTAAGTGACACAATTCCATCTTGGTTATCATGACTAAATAACCATGTCAGAACACATCCCAGCTATCCAAAGAAGAGTTCAGTAGAGAGCTTGGGATGCCTCTAGATTTTGGAAGTAGCTAAAATCCTTTTGTTTACCTCGATGATTATTTCATATCAGGATGCTTGTTTTAAATATATGATGTGGAGAGGACTACATGAGGAGTTTGGGACTCAGCTACGCTTGAGTACCACATTTCACCCATAGATAGATAACCAAAAAAGATAACTATTTTGGTTCTGGAGGACATGAGACGGTCTTTATTGATTTACATTGACAAAATTTGGGAGAATCACTTACCACTACTTTAGTTGATGTACAAAAATATCTACCATTCCATCCTTGGTGTGGATCCATTAGAGGATTTGTATAGGTGACCCTAGAGTACACCATTTTACTAGACTAGAAAATGAGAGTCTGAACTCATTGGACAATAATTGATGTGATCTACTATAGATAAGATAAAAATCATACATGGGAAAAATAAGACAGCCTATAGCCTTCATATATATTATTTTGACAGGTAGTGGCGACCTTTAGAAATCGAGGAAGGAGACTATGTATTTCTAAGGGATTTAACTTGGTGAGGATTATAGAGATTTTTTAGGGTGTAAATTTATATAAATGTTTTATCTGATATTTTTAGAAAATAACAGAGTTGGCTAGGTGGTGTACCACTTCTTTGTACCATCACAATTTGTTCTGGTACACAATGTATTTCATGTGTCACAGCTAAGGAGGCACATGAAATATCCATCACGCATCACCATATCGATGATGGTGTAAATTTTACTGATTAAATAGTGGATATAGAGGATTAAAAGGAGAGGATCCTTCCCGAGTGATAGATTCCTTTAGTTCATGTCCAGTGGTAGTATGTTAATCTGCAAAGGGAGAACATGGGAGTGTGATTCATTGATTAAGTTATAGTACACACATATTTTTTAGTAGCCTTTGTTTTGGATTTTTGGTAATGTAAATCCCCATGCTGTGGATAATATAATATCCTATATTTTCTATGTATTATTTTAAATATTATATTGATTAAATTTAAGACCACGCACTAAGATGGAATGTGATTCATAAACAAAATGTTCCCGAGATAAATGTTTCAAATATATTAAATAGAACACACAAAAAAATTTCATGAAAAAGTAGAATAAATTCTAAATGGGTTCCTATATCAGAAATCCAAGTGCACAAATAGGTTCAAAGCAGTGGCTTTACCCTAAGAATGGCCTATCATCTACTGGTGTGGGTAAACTATGAAAAGTAGTTATTGGAATTTGTAATGAATTAAATAAATATATTTTTTCAATTTTACAGTTTCTTCGATTCAAAAACACTTCTTCTTTTATGGGAACCTTTAGGTAGTAATCCAGAGCTAGGATCAGAACCCTGGAAATTCTGTGTATACTATAGAGGGAACTCTAAAGAAACCTCTCAAGAGAATGGTGATGGAATCATAGATCGACGATCGATGAATGCCATTCTTAAAAGATCTCTCCAACGACAGTGATGCATTGACTGATATTCATCATTGAGAAACCCATATCAAAGGTTGGATGCATTATATGGATTTTTATTCCATGTTTTAAGATTCAATGATGAACTTGCACCAACCAATGAATGTAATGATATGTGGTTTGTTTTTCCTTATAGGATGGGTATTAATAGCAGGACATACACGGTTGATTATCTTATTTTACTATTGATTGTTCTTATCGGAACAGATCAAGACATGAATAAAAAATGGTTGAGGATCATTCCTCGGGATTGTTCCAGGTTCTTTTTTCACCTCCTATTTTTATTCGTGTTCTTAATTATTTATCGGGTTATGAATGATAGATTTTTTCACCATCGTTTCATGGTACAATGATTCAAAATATATGATCCATCAAGGGGATGACCAAACATATGTACTACGATGATAGCGATAGAAGAATATATGTGATTCAGAAGATACAATACATCGGGAAATTTTTATTTGATAAATTTAATGTTGTTTTCTAATCCATTTTAAGGTACAAAACACATTAATTGGTAGTTAGGGTGATGAAAAATCCATGTATATAGAGTTCCAAGGTTAACGGATCACCGAAATGAGAACCAGACCATCGGCCGAAGCGCACAGAGGAAGAATGATGAGTTCAAGAATATCTTGATGAACATGGTGTGTAACCTAGGGTTACAATGTTGGTGGACAACACTGAGTAGTGGAATGGATTTTGGGAGATAGTTAAATCCTACACGATGTGTGACCCTATCACACTATAGCAACCTCGTGTTTTCTAACATTAAAATTACATATTTTTAAGCATAAAAAGAATAAAATTATTTCAAAACATGGATACAATGGTTTTGTGTCAGGGGAAAACTATGACTATATATATCTTATTTTTAAAAAAATAAACATTTATTTAATTACTCTTCTATAGATTCTTATTATCTTTTGAATTACCTATAGTGCATGTAGTCACCTGATGATATACATCAACAAGTTGTGAGGTAAAATCCTAGTAAGAGGATAAATAAGGCCACAAAGAAATATAACATGGGGTGAGGATAATCATTTTCATCATCACATATTCATAGGATCATAATCATGAGAGGAATCATTAATAGAGACTTGGAATGTCAAAATTCATAAAAATAAAACATAATGTCTTAGTGGTGGACTACCAAAAATTGTTATGAAAAAATATATCATCATTTTCATGCATATTTCACTTTACTCATGAGGTTATTCATAGTAAAAAATTCATTGGAGTGATATATAATTCTGGATCCACCAATCGCACAATAACATTTATATTATCATTCCTACAACATAGAACATTTATCAATAATGAACATATATAACCCATGGAATGGAATGTGTTTCATCTAATAAGTAAACATTAATAAAATTTTAAAATATTATGATTCTCATAAAATCTAGTAGAAAAAATGTATATCAAGGAAAAGATAATATAATTTTGAAGAAATTATCTTTATGGAATATCCATACTAAACATATTGTGGAGGGAAAACCCATAGAAAGAGAGTTGGGTTCGAGAAATCCCGTTACCTTTTGTCTGAAAGAATCAATCACTTTAATATCTTATATAATAACATTATATTCATTAATAAACTATTCCAAAAAAATTTCTACATGATTATAATTCATTATCGGTTTATTATCTTTTTATAGTACATTTTAACAGTTATAGAGTTTAAATTCATTGTTTTGGAGGGGTCATTTTCTTATTTTTCATGACCAATTCTCTTTTATACATGAATGGATGTACATGTAAGATGATGGAAAACATCTAGAATTGATATTATATGTTTTTAATGATATTCCTGAAGCTTGATTGATATTATGTTGTGTTTTTTATATACCATGACGATGATTCAATTGATAAATGTTAATAATGATCGTTTTAGGTAAAATTTGTCGGGTTTTTATCCCAATAGACTCTTTTGTTTTATCATATAGAATTTTGTGTTTATGTCAGTTCTAGAATATAAAAGTGGTGTTAATATAAAAATTAAAATATTTTTTTAAACCTTTAATTTTTTTAATTAATATACATGATGGAATTTATTGAAAATTAATGTACAGTTCCCATGACATTGGAAAATTGACATTTCATAGATGACAATTTCATTTTTAATAAAAAAGATACATATGGAGGATTTTAATGACAAATATACCATTACCATGATATAACTGCTATATATGAATAATAATGGCATTATCATTCCATTTTCATAAAGGGAGGTGAGGAGAGAATGTGATAATTAATTGAAATAAAAAAGAAAATTAATTTAAACGAGAGAGGATTTACATCTTGAATTCTTTTCCATAGATCCTACTGAAGGCACATAGGCTAGGTCTATTAATGAAACCATGATATCAGGAAAATGGGGTAGAAAATGGGTAATATTATTGGGTATACTATAGTTAAGCTTAAAATCTTGAGATCTCTGAGGATAAGAGGTTGTGAGGGGTGATATTTATAGAGGAGGAGAAGAGTGTTTTCCTATTATTTTAATAATTACTTTATTATTTTTCTCAATATAAGAAATAGTGGGGATTATTGTGACCAAATACAGTAATTAGTTCTTGTTATTTTAGAAAAATGGTCCCATTCATAATCCTTGACTAATGAATGACTCAGAAATTATGCTTTTTAGAATTTATAATAAATTAACTTATTTTATTACTCACCAAAAATTAAAGCATTTCAAAAAAATACAAAAAATTAACCACAATAATTTTACTATTATTATAATATCAAACCGAACTCTATTTTGTGAAAATATTTTTATAAATTTGTGTAAATTAATTTTTAATTAAAATCATCATTTATTTGTAAAATAATTTTTTTTTTATTATAACTGATTTGATAACACATTGAAATATTTCTTAAGGTCTCCTAAAATTATCTCAAAATAATAATACATAAAAATATTAATTTATGAATACATTTTATGAAAATAAATTTTATTTTCAATTAATGATAAAATATTTATGATATAAAATTCTAACACTTAATTAATAATTTTTAAAATATTTATTTACTTTTACTATGATATAATTAATTTTTTGGCACATATAAGATGAATTAATATTATTTTTACTATAATTTGTACAGTTAACATTCAAATGGAATATTTAGAATTCAAAAGGTTTATATTTCTATTTATAAGGGAATCATTACCATTCATAAGGGTATGTTACTATCCACCAAAAAATAAGTTTTTTCTATAAGACTCCAAATATCGTACCGACTGCAATAGTGTGTGTCATATTTTTTTAAATAAAAACTTAGATGATGATAAATTATTTTTAACATCTACCATATAAAGGTCACATAATATTTAGTAGTTTATATAATCTTGTTGTGGCATTGTGATTCCTAATGTTATTTTATGTGAAATAATTATTTAAAGGGAATTTCCATTGAAAAAACATTAGGTTGTTATAGTCATCACCTATTTTGAAGTCTTACCCATGAAATTTCATATTGAAAAAATATGTGATTGTATTTATTATTCATCACCTCATCTAGTTCACATGTTGCTTCTTCATACCTATGCTTCCTACAAAACACTTTGAGAAGGTGTGTTTTACTATTGAATATAACCTTGTTTCTCTAGTAGAAAAGATTTTATGGATGCTCCTCACAAAAGAGATCAACTTCCAGATATACCAACTCTAAGTTCAGTATATGTTAGAGATCTAATATGTAATTTCTCAAGAGTGATTTTTGGAACACATTATCTATTTGAGCCATATTCAGTGGAACTGCAAGCTGATTTCCCTTGACTCTTATGTGATAATGGATCTCAATGTTGCTAATGTACCATGTCTTAGCTTCCCTTTCATCCCAAATATCCCGATTCTTTTCCTTTTTGATATTTGGAAGAAGAATTTATCTCCAACATTGAATTCCATGTCCCTTACATAGTTTTAATCAAAGATTGTTTTCTAACTCTGAGCAGCGTTGATATGTTTTTTGGTGGCATGAACCTTTTTTTATCATCTATTATAGAAGATCAAGTCCAAATAACTTTCTTTCTCAAAATTCATCCAAAAAATTTGGAGTTGTTAATAAATTTCCATATAGAGCTTAATATGGAGCCATTTTATTACTCATGTGGAATCTGTTTATGTTTGAAAACTCAACCAATGGGAGATACTAATCTGAACCCCCTTAGAATTCTAATGAATATTCTGTTCACATATCTTTGAGTTTATGAATATCCCTTTCATTTTATCCAGCAGTATTGGGGTGATAGGCCATGATAATATTCAATTTTGTACTGAATCCATGTTTATGACTCCTCAAAAATTTATATGTGAACATGGGATCACAATCAGATAAAATAGAGAGCGAAAACCCATGTTGTCTCACCACCACCTTCACATATATCGTAGTATGTTGTTCAACTGAGAGATCATTTTGAATAGAAATGAAGTGATCAGTCTTAGTGTGTCACTGCACCATAACCCAGAAGGGATTATTTTTTTGTATTTCCTTGGGAGACCTGTGAAAAATTCCATGGTGACATTCTACCACTCCCATATGGGTATAAAAAATGGTTGCGTAATTCCTTTGGACTTTTGTAGAACTTCTTTATATTGCTATGATATTAAGCTCCTTGAGATATATTATAAAATCCCCATCGTCATGATATCCCACCAGAAGTGTTATCATAGATCACTATACATCTTGGTGCTACGATTATAGATAGAGAAAGTGTGGTTTTATGTATTTCCCAATAGATTTATCCTTAGCCTAGGTGATGAAGGAACATAGTTACTTTTTCCAAACTGAATAACACTGTAATAATTGATGTGGAACTCTTGTTTCTTTACTTCTTTTACTAAATTAAACTTCTTTTGTAACTCTATATCATCCCTTTATGTCTCCTTAATAATAAAATGGATAAATGGTTGGGAAATAATTTGGGAAATGTAGGATTTATTCCTTTACATTATTATTTACAAATCCATTATTTGAATTTCAAAGAAGATTGTGTTTTCTCAATCCTCCACATAGATAGATCAGTAGTTTATTTTATATAAATAGCATAAAATACCTTTTTTGTTGTTCATTGATGATAGTGAATAGAGAAACCATAGTCTTTTATTCTCTGTCACAATAATACATGTTAGCATATTTTTGTGTGAATATATATTTTAGTCTCTTTTGATAGGTATATATGTCAAACTTTGGAAAATAGAGGTAATGCTGCTAGATTATCAAGGAAACAAATCAGATATTCTTGTTTGAGATCATGCATAGGGAAATTCTACTCAGGGATCATCAACGTTTATGAGGTGTAGGCTATCAAAATTTCATTTTTTATGAGTACACTACCAAATCCATTTTTGGAAGAACCAAGTATATCACAAAACATTATCCAATTTTTGATAATGTGTGTCCATGTGTAGTGATAAACTATCTCTTTATCTCCATAATTATTTCCTCACAATATTCTGTAAAATACATAATTTAACCATTTCCTTGTTAATTTAGTTATCTGTCTTGAAAATCATGGGAATGTTCTCAAAAAATTTCTATAGTACCCTACTAAGACAAGACAAATATGGGTTTCTTTGATTCTAGAGGTTATAGGCCATTCTTCAATTGCCTTTATTTTTGAAGGTCTATGGAAATTCCCTCACTAGTGATCACATGTCCCAAGATCATGACTTTCTCATACAAAAGTGACACTTACTGAATATGGAATACAAATTATCCTTACTCAATGTCTATTACACATGTCTTAGATGTTCTTCATGTTCCTCATTTCACTTGTAATATATGAAATTTTCATAACTAAATGCTACAATATTTTGAGGTAATTTCTAAATAATATATTCATAAAATCAATAAGCATTCTAGGGAAATTAGTTTATCCAATTGGCATCAACAAAAACACACAGTTCCCATACCTTGTATGGAGGGCACTCTTCTGAATAAATTTCTTCTTCCCATTTAGCTGATGATATATAGAACTTGGATCCACATTTGAGAACTACTGAGATCATCTTAATTGATCAAATAAGTTGTCAATAATCAAAAGAGGATACTTGATCATTATAGTGATATTGTTGAGTTTATAATAGTTGATACACAAATGTATTGACCCATCCTTCATCGTGGCAAATGGAACTTCTTCACTTGAAGGTGATAAAATAAGGTATATGAACCCATTGTCCAAATTCAATTTCAGATGCTTCTATAACTCGTCTAGTTTGATAGGATACATCTTATTGGGACAATTTGAGATAAGAGTTTCATTGGGTATGAGTTTTATTGATAAATCTACCACATTATTTGAGGTTTGTTAGGGTAACTATTTAGGAAATACATCACTGTAATCCCTCACAATGGGAATTCCCCCAAGGTGGATAATATCAATTGACTCAACCATTTGAGTGAGTCATTCCTCTTCACAAGGAATCAACACCCACACCACTGATGGATTTCAGAAATGAGATTCATGATCTTACATGAATTTGTAGAGGATCATGAGATGGTTCAAAATTTGGAATGATATTACCTTTAATGAAATTTTATATATTCTCTATATAATGAGATCCAATACTTCCCTAGTATAGAATTGAATTACACTATGCGAAGTATCGTGTGATTTGAAGGAATAATATTCCCACTGATGCTAACATGTGAATATTCCAACACATGGGTTGTAATGATTGCACCACTAGGAGTGTTTATTGATATTTCTACATCGTGGTTTTGGGGAATCAATTTAGTAGTTCCATAAAACATGAGAGATATAAGGGAATTATTTGAATTGGAATCAGATAAGATAGTTTCCATTATTGAGTGAATATGAAGTGTACCTTATATGAATTAATTTTATATATCCACTTTTGTAGAAGTGATGGAATAATACTTCCCTTTATATTTTTCCTTTGGGGTCCATGATTCTAATTACCTAGAAAACTTTAGGTTTAGGGCACTAAATTGTATAATTCGCATGCTCACTACAGGTATAGCATTGGACCCTAGGTGGTTCTCTCAATTACCACACCGCATTATCCATAATTTTCATGTCTTTTAAAAATACATGAGCTTGATGTCCTTATCTCACAAAATTTAATCATTTCCCCATCCCAATGAGGCAGTTCCCATGATTCTCCTTCTCACATTTTTTTACTATTGGGTGGTTGAGTTTTCATTCCACCTTTCTCATTGGATCATCAGGTATGAACCTCCATCTTTCATATCATATCTTCATAGCCATGGTACCATTACCCAAACTCCCTATCAAATTTGACATCACATAGAAAAACACCTTAGTAAATCCCAATATCTCAAATTCAATGATCATTTAGAATTTAGGGTTTTAAATAGATTAAAAATATGTCAATTTCTCTATCACTGTTCATATAAAATCTTGATGTGTACCTTGCAAGCCTTGTTAAATTTTCATCGTAGGATATAAAATATTGCCCTTCATTTTGATTCAGCTCTATGCATACTCTCTCCATATTTTTTAAAAGTTTATGTCAGATATACTATTTAAGAAATATTATCTAAATGGCTTCCCATCAAACTCTCCAATTTAACCCCTTGTCTTGGTGTTCTTAGTCAACTCTGAATATTAGTCAGCCACTCCATCTAAATCATAAATGGAAAAAATCACATTCTCCTTCTCAGGAAATTGATGCACAGTAATGATATTATCCATTATGTTGATCCACTATTTTAAAACTACTGGATATGAAGATCCAATAGACGTTAGTGGTTATTTCCACATAAAACACTCGATAGCTTATTGCTCCCTCTTAGATGAAGGAGGATGTTCAACATTATTTAGGTTATTTTTCATAAGATGAGATAGTAAGGCAGTCATCACTATTAAATTTTAAACTCTATATACTAGTGAATTATGGATTTCATCTATGAAATCTCTGCATTATACTCTATCAGTGTTGTCGGCCTAGTTTTCCATGGTTCCTGGCATTTTCTAAAATAGAATATGTTCGAAAAGAATATATCTAAACAAGTAATGTATATATAATTTATTCATTATTAAATTAAATATAAGTGTATATCTTTTGGGATCATAATGTTTATAAATGCATTTTGGGTTATCATTTATTATCATATCATAGTAATAGAATTATAATCCTATGGGGAAACACTAGGAGAAAACATGGAATATGGTAATGCGTAAAAATTAAAAATCATGTCTCAGTGGTCAACTACCACACATAGTTGTGAAAAAAGCTACCATCATGTTCATGAATGTTTAATTTTAATAATGAGGTTATTCACTTTACCTTATGCATTGGATAACTATATAATTCCATTTGAACCTATCATATCATATAATTTACATGGTGTAATTTAATTTAGGGCGCACCCATCACATCATTACATTTACATTATCATGAATGCCACATATAACATAAATAAATCATGAAATAAATAACTCATTTAATTGAATTGGATTTTTATAATAAGGATTAATTCATAAAAATTGGTTTTAAAAATTAATTTGTTAATAACATACATCATATATGAATCATCAAACTTTATTAAGAAGTAAATGGTCTGTTTTGAAAGAAGAGTTATTCTAGAAAACATTATGTTTGTCATAATATAATGGAGAAATAATTTATATCCTAGAAAAGATAAGATAGTGAATAATATATTATTTTTATTTAATTACTATACTTTAAATTGGGTGAAATAGGGAAAACCCAATTAAAGAGTGTTGGGTTCGAGAAATCTGCTTAGCTTTTTTCTGAAATCTCTTCACATTAACATATTATAAAATAAAAAAATATTAATTAATTAACAATTAAAAACCCTTTTAAAATAATTTTTTTTCATTATGGTTTTATTATATTCTCTTATAGGACTTTTGGATGAGTTATAGAGTTTAAATTCAGTGTTCAGCAGGGTTAATGTTTCTAGTTTTCATGACCGGCTCACTTGTATACATGAATGAAAATTCGTGTAGGATGTGGATAAACATATAGAATTTGTATTATATGTGTTTATTGATATTATATAATTTTAAATTATCTTATTTTGTATTTTTTATATACCTTGAGGATGATTTATTAGATAAAAGTGAATGATGAAAGTATTCTGTTAATTTTGGAAAAATTTTATCACAATGAACTTGTTTTGTTTTATCATTTACTATTCTATGTATAAGTTAGTTATAGAACATAAAAAATGGTATATCATAAACATTAAAAAAAAATTCAACCATTTAATTTTTTTGTTTATAGTCTTCATGTCATTTTGGGAAAATTAATGTTCATCACCCATGATGTCATTAAATTGACATTTAACGAGAAAAAATTTCGTTTTGATGATAAATAAGAGATATGGTGGATTTTAATTATGAAAATTCCATTATAATGATATTATTGTCATATATTAATAATAATGGAGTTATTATGATATTTTTATGAAGGTAGGTGATGAGATAATAGAAAAAATAAATTTAAGTAAAAATGAAATTAAAATAAAAGAGAGAGGATTTATCACTTGAATTCACCTCTTAAGATCCTCCTCAAGGAACCCGGTCTTGGTATCATGATGAGGATAAAATATCTTAAAAGTGGGGGGGGGGGGGACTAGGGAACATTATTGGGTATAATATTGGCTTGGATCAATGCTTGATAGGTTTTAGGGGATGGATGTTTGAGGGGCGGTATTTGTAGTGGCGGAGGGGGCGTTTATCTTATTATTTTAACCATTAGTTTATTTTTTGATCAAGACAAGAAATAGTGAAGATTATTTTTACAATATATTGTATTTGGTGCATGTGAGTTCTATTTAATGGAAACTTACATCATAAATGACCGAAGCATGACTAAAAAATTACAGTTTTTAGCATTTATCATAAATTATCAAATTTTACTATTCGCAAAAAAATCAGCTATTATAGAAAAATCCAAAAACATTACCTTATCCATTATTTGATGTGTAGAGTTCAAAAATGAAACAAATTTTAGGAAAATAATTTTATAAATATTTTTCATTTTTATTTTAATTAAAATCATCATTTTCTTAAAAAAAACAGATATTAAAATTTTAACTGATTTTATATCACTTTTAAAATTATCTATGGTATCATAAAATTATCCTAAAATCACTAGAAATTAATATATTTATTTATGAATACATTTTGTCAAAAAATAATTTCTTTTCAATTAATCATATAATATTTATGACATTGAATAATTCCAACACTTAATTAATAATTTTTAAAATATTTATTTACTTATACAATGGTATAATTATATCATATTGTCACTTATAATAAGGATAAAATATATTAATGCTATCATTGGTAAAAATAAAATTCACATGGCCTATTTACTATTCATAAGGGTCATATTACTATTCATAAGGGTAACATTACTATTCATAAGGGTAACTTACAATTTAAAAAAAATTAAATTTTCCTTATTATACTACAAATGTCAAAGAAATCCTAACCTTGTATATCAGATTATTGAATTTAAAAACATAGAAGTGGGAAAAGTATAATTAATAGCTAGTCTATATGAGTCACATAATATTTAGTAGTTCATTTAAGCATGATTTGGCATTGTGTTTCCTAATGTGACTTTATGTGGCATAATTATAAGAAAAGAATTTCAATTGATAAACACTTGGTAATTACAGACACTGCATGTGGGCCCTTCCTCGAGACTTGGTGTGTATCTCGGGAGATACACAAGAAGGGTTTGGAGTACATTGGGTTCCTATACAGCCTACACCCCACCAAATGACTTTTCCTAGACTATATACATGCACTACCGCATGTACTGGTACATGGGAAGAGACACACAGGTTGACACCATGTACTGGAACAAGGCCGAAGTACACAAGTGGACCCCCGATGGTAGGACACGGTGTGTTAATTCTTCTACACATCATGTACCAATATTTTACAAGCCATGTTTTGAGCACCCATTCTATTTTACACAATAAGTTCCCAGGGTCATGAGGAAGGTTGTGTGACCCTACTTCATGTAGTGTACCCCCATTCTACGTGGGTTTAATATCTTTTCCACTATATCTTGGAAATGTTTCATTTCATTTTATTCATTTTATTACTTCCCTGAAGAATGGAGGGTATTGTTTCCTACTCATTTGAGTGTGATACCTTTAGTAGGTATTCCTAGATCGAGTTGTTGGAAACCCCCTAGAGGTTCGGGTTAGGATCCTCCATTCTTTATTCATGTCCGTGGTAGAGGCTTTGGTATTAATGTGACCAACATCACCGGTCATCGATCCTCTACTTGAAATGGTAATCTATATAATTTTTTTGAATGGCCCCATGGCCTTGGCTGTGATCCTAATCTATGGTAATATATCATTTACTTTAGCTATATAAGCATATCTATATCATGGATGTTAATGATGAATAGTACTTCTCATATGGAAATCCTCTGTGCTATCAAAATGAATAGTGTGATCTCTAGGATGACTGCTTTATGGAATATTTAGACTGAATCCCTAGCATTGGTATGCAATAGTTGTTACTTTCCCCTTGGTTTCATGTCTTGTACTGAGTATATCTGGATATTCTTGTTATATGTGTTGTAGACATATATTGTGTAGATATGACTGTATCATTGATTTTTTATTTCGTTGTGGTTTCAGGGTATCTTAACAAGTAGACATATAGTCACCCATGCATGGGATTTTCCGTCACTTTTTGTGTCTTATGAAGATAAGGTAACATTCGATGGAGTTATATTCAGGCAATGACAAGACTGTGCCTTGGGAGATTAGGATAGATGAGGTGTTCCTACAGCTCTACATAGTAGTCCTAATACCTCTTCTTACATGTTTTACATGTCAATACAAATATATTTTTAGTGGGCTTGTATTCTTTCCCAGTTTATATTACATCACTTTACATCCATTTCATACTATATTGGTTGGGATACAGACTTATTCATTCATTTTGGTACTTAGTGGTTATTAAATTTCATTATTTTGTGACCTAGTAGATTTTTACATGTGTACCGGTTCATAATAAAAGCCTCACTTGTTAGTGATATGCCTACTCATTGCTAGTCACCAAAACCTGTCCTGTTGGAAGTGATCCGGAGAATTAATGGAATGGACCCCACTAGGATCTGTCGTGACATAAATATCAACAATAAACATTGATTATGAAATAATAAACAAATAAACAGATGAATATATACACATTGATAGAAAATAGATAAATTAAATCTTATAAAGTGTCAAAATATGATTAAACTAGTAATATCTCTATGTTAAATGGATCCCCTAATGTGATAGATTAATACATGTAAATAATATGATAAAATAATAATTTTGGACCATTCCCATGGAAAAATCACATAAATCAATGTGTATATGCACAAACATACATAGAAAGAGATTACAGTTCATGGTGTGAAAAATAGACATATTAGTACTCCCATATTTCATCATTAGTATAAAATACGATGATATATACAACAGGGTGGAATGATGTAAATAATTATGTAATAAAAATAATAATTATTATAATTTCATTGGGACTTTCTGGTATAACCATAATTCAAAAAACACTGAGTTGACCTAAGGAGGTTGATGTCGATAAGAATGTCTCACTAAATTTAATGAACCCATTACAAGTCAATATTGTTACTATGTGAAATAGAATTGTGCGATGGGAATCTCCCATCATCAATTTTTTCCATGTTCAAGGATCAATCTAAGATCTGTATGATGATAAATTTCCTCTTTAATATAATTTAATCAAAGAATATAGACAAAATGTATCAAAATAGAACCATAGATATGATCAACACATATTATTTATAATTAATTTAGTAAATAATAATTAACTTGATCAAAATATTTCATCACTGATGGATTTTCTAATAGATCTGTAAAGACCCATTATTACATTTTAGGAATAATGTGAATATTCCCTTTAGTAGTGATCCACATGGGTTCCAATAATATCTATATGTCACCAAACAAATTACTATGTGCTAACAAGACATATCATTACAATTTTTTTCATATTCCTTTAATCTCTATGAAAAATAATTTCAAATCCTTTTCCTTGACCTTGTGGAAGATGATTTGCCTCTCTTCATGAAAGTGATCACGGAGAATAAAGATATCAAGGGCTTGAGGGAATTCTCCAATTTCATTGTTCACAACAAAAACTAAATAAATTTTAATCATCAAAAAATTACTTAAATGGGTTTATATATTGCTTGGGCTGGAATAAATTTTTTTTACAATTTTGATAAATTATTTATTTTAATCTAGGAAACCCCCATTTACAAAAAAGAATACTAATTGTATTATTTCTCTACATTTTCCTTACATAC
This sequence comes from Viscum album, assembly GCA_963277665.1. Taxonomy (NCBI): domain Eukaryota; kingdom Viridiplantae; phylum Streptophyta; class Magnoliopsida; order Santalales; family Viscaceae; genus Viscum; species Viscum album. The sequence continues at coordinate 213,846,979 of OY728144.1, forward strand.
GAATAAAAATTAAATTATATTTATTCAAATAATATTCAATATTTATTATTTCTATAGTGGACCTAAAATCCCAGTCTTCTATTCCTTTATATTATTTATCAGACCTTGGATAATTTATTTTTATTTATTAAATAAATTTCAATACATTATTTAAAAATACAAATCTAATTATTATATTCACTAAATAAAATATAAATAATTATTAAAAATTATTCTCACATTATATTCTCTTGAATAACTGATGAAAGAATAAATGAGATTAGTAAAACATGAATAAGAATTAAACTAAATGATGGAATAGTGTTGTTGAAATTGTTTAATAATAAATAATAATATATTATTTACTGAGATTTTTGATATTCTATTTGTTTTCCCATCTAGGGCCCTTTCTTAGTGTCATTAAACGCATAAACCTAAAATAAAAGTAGAACATTTATAAACACACCAATGAACCCATAATGAAATTAGATAATGAAAAAGTTAAAAAATACATCATACAAACAGAAAATGTTCATGGTAATATCTTTATCATGATATATAGAATCAAGATGTTTGCATACCGGTGCCTCAAACAAACTTATCGATATCTCTTTCATTGATTTCCCAAAAATTAAACATGCCTACTAAAAACCATAGCAATATATATTTTAGGCTATATCATTTCCATCAAGGGTCACGAGATATTACAATCCATTAAAATAGATGGGATAGATCCTTTAATGCATTATTCATTAATGAAATAATACTTATGAATCACCCAACATAACAACCTTTCCATGAACTTATGTCATGATAGTTTTCATCAATCATAAAAGTATTATACTCAAAATATTAATTAATAACAATATTGATGTTTATGGATCAATAAACATATCCACTGACAGTAATATCCAAAGACACAGAGAAATGATTATTTCCCTCTTGAGGGTCTCATTCTCATAATATCCTACTTGATATTATTCAGAGATTCCCCCATGATAATGTTCTTAAATGTCCAATGAGTATCCACCCCCGATAGCCTGTATCATTTTGTGTCCCTCAAATGATATCGTCCAACTATAGAAAATATTTTCAAGAATAATGTCATAGAACTTTTGGGTTCTAATCATATCAGGGAACTGCTATGACCTCTTAGTGTGGCAGCTACTCTTAAGACATTATCACATACCATGTCACAGATAAGAACAATCATGATGAGATAAGTATTTTTTTAATGTAAAAAACAATGAATACATGTTATTATAAAATACATAGTATTGGTTCATGGTAACCTTCTCCAATAAACTCCCACTTACTCTAGATCCAACTTCTAACAACCTTCATTCCACTAGCTCTCATATGATATTGGTGCTTCTATTAAGATAATCCTTTCATGAAGGGGATTTCCCGTTTCCTTCCATGGGTACAATATTCAATACAACTTCACCCATATTATAAAAGTTACTAAAGAGGTGATACTTCAATAGTATGTGTTTTGTCTATTGGTGTGACCTTGTATCTTTTACAATATTCATGAATATAGTATTATAACAATACAATGTGATGGGATATTTTCTTCTTGGCACCACATTAAGATCATAGACAACATTTTGAATATAGATTGATTCCATGGATGCATCATAAGCCCTTATATACTTAGAAACCAATGTATAAATAGTGTCAATTACCTTATTTTAAGTATTCTAGCTCATAGATCCTCTGTTGTGATAGAAAACAGGTCCTTAATTTAACTTGAGATCATCCCGATCTATCTGAAATCTATGATCAGTATAACCCTTGATGACTAGTTCATTTTCCCATCCATAAACTAGAAACATATCCTCATTTCATCTCATCTAATTATGGATAGCCTTAATAGTATCCCAATTCTTTTCTCTTATATCTTCTTGATATCTACCTACCATGATCAATTTATAATAAACATAAACTCTAGTACATAACATGGAATACATGATGGATCCTTTCACTAAAGCATATGGGATCTTTCTAACTATATCTTTCTCTTATAGTGTACAAGGACACATTTTCATAGAAAGAAGTAAATCGTGTGACACTAGAACCAATAACCTAATAGATTGTTCCATACTAGTATCGGGTTGACATATTAAATTTCACATAGTCTATGAATCCTCTTATATCTACTACAAATGATATTGACCCCTAGAATATAGGTTGTTTCACCTATGTCCTTCATGGAAAAAAACTTGTTTAACCAGTCCTTAATAGACTATAAGTCTAGTATGTCATTTCTAATAATAAAGAAGATATAAAAATTTGCTACTATGATAATGAAAACATTCCCACTAAACCTCTTATAAAGACACATATAACATTTTTTCTAAATGAATCCACATTATTCTATGGATTCATTGAATAGAATGTTCCATGACATGGATGTTTCAACAATACATAAATGTTTCTCCTTAACTTGAAAACTCATTTGGAATAAACGTGAGTCATAGACACTTCTAGTTGGGTCATATAGTCATTTTCTCGATTTCTCCCATTAAGGAATGCAGTTTTGAAATCCATCTACCAAATCTAAGTGTCATGTTAGGATACTATAGAAAGTTGAATTATAAGGGATTTAAACGTGGATTATTGTGAAAATATTTCATTTTAGTCAATTCCTTAATGTTGTTTAAACAATTTAGACACTAGAATTTCTTTATAGGTATTTACATTACTTCCATGTCTAGTTTCATCTTGAATACTCAGTTGCTTCCAATCATATTTACATCAACTATCACATCGACCTGAAGAAAAACTTGGTTCTCATACAAGAAATCCATTTTAAAATTCGTGTCTACAAGAAATCGTGACGATTATATGGCCTCTAATTCATCCTTATAGGAGACTGGTTTATTATGTTCAACTAATAATGCGTCACTAACTTTTGTTACTAGAAAACCATACCTCTCTTAAACTCCTATTCTTTACTTGAGTTTCCAAAACATGTTCTTACCAGAGGATCTATGGAATATATTTCTCAAAAAGTTCTTTTGTATATATAGAATCAAAATAATTGCATTCAATCATTCTACCTCTATCTATTTGTTGGATTATATCCCTCTCATGGAAGATTGATTTTCTCACGAAATCTCTTTCTTTTCTAATGGGTTATATAGAATGTATCAATTGGATTCCTTATAATATCCTAAAAAGATAATCTTTCTTCCCTGGGTTGATAATTTATAACATGATAAGGGAATAACAAATACATCGCAACCCCATACTCATGAATGTGGGAAAACATGTTTCCTCACAACCAATAACTGAAATAGAATTAAATTTTATGCTTTAATTGTTTCTTGGACTAACGTGTATTCCATATTTTGTAATTAATATCCCCAAAAAGATAAAAAATGATCTTTATGACTCATTTTCAACCTTACCATGTCTAATAAGGTATGGTTCTTAATTTCACTATCATCATACCACTCTGGTGTATACGGTGGAGTGAGTTGAGATAGAATCCCAAACACCTGTATGAAGTAGATAAAATCTTCATTATGATATTCACCACCTTGATCCATTTGAAGAAACTTTATTTTCAAACTAATATGTCTCCCTACATCATTCTTTAATTCCAAAAAAAATTCAAAGGACTCGGACTTATAACTCATCATATTGACATATCCATATCCATTCAAGTCATCTATAAATGTTATCATGTATGAATATCCACATCTACCTTCTACTGGAAAAGGACCACACAAATTTGTGTGTACCAATCCATGAAGTTATCTTGGCCTTTCTCCCAGTCTATTAAATTGCAGTTTGGTCTATCTTCCTTACAAATAATCATGAAAGATATCATTTTGTTTTATCTCGTTTGATTCAAAATAAAAATATTGACATATCATTGAAAAATGCTTCATTTTTACATGATGAAGATGATGATTCCAATATTGGATGTTATATGAGTAATTTGAACCTGATTCATTATCAACTACCAACACTTGGTTATCATAAGTAAATACATAAAAAACATTATTTAAATGTAAAATACCAATATGTACATATAGAATAAAAACAATTATTTCCAAAATAAAAAATTAACCCATATGTACCTAGAAATGTAACAAAAAAATATTTACTGGGTAACTATAGGTACATAATAGTCATATTTTAAAACAAAAACCATCCCTATTGGAAATGGAAGGTGGTAGTCACCAATTGATGGAGCATCCAAACATTCCCCCTTAGTATTTCTTGGATCCACCACTCCTTTAGGAATAAGTCATAATCTACTTCATTCCTATATTTTGGATACATATATGAGCCCCAAAAGCTGTATCTAATTCACAATGTGTAGATATTGGAAGACTACATTGAATAATGAATTTACCATTAGCATCTCCTTGATTTGGGATGAAGTTCCCCATCTCGTGACCTATGTTACCACATGAAAAACTTACTTCCACCTTTTCCATAACCTATATATTGATATTATTCTTCATTGAAGGATAATCCTCAAGAGAATTAGAATGATTGTAAGTCCTGAGACCCTTTTCATTATTATTCATTTTCTTATTCACCAAATGGAATTCATGATTATCATGGCCCATGTCCTTATCGACATGGAGAATCAATGTAATAAGCCATGAAAAAATCATCTCATTATTGCTCGTGTTGTAATATTCAATAAAATGGAGAAGGTATCAGGTAGTTATGATAGTATGATATCTTCATGCAATTAATCTTGGAATCTAATTATCAATATTTACTATAATTAAATGTAGCCAATAAGATTAACTATATGAGGGAAAATTGGAATAGACACTCCCAGAGTTGTTGTATACAATGAATTAGAGATCTCACAACTTTTTTATTTATTCTTCTCTGGATAGATATCCTAATGGTGAGACAACATGCTATAAGTATCCATATACTCATGTTACTTCAAAATATCATTAGACATGGATGATTTCATGAAACATTGAACATATTTTAAAACATTCAAATGTCTCTAATTAATTTTTTAATCTTCATAAATTGATTCATTTTTAAGAAAAGCATTAATAGAATCTCCCAAAACATAGAATTTCCATTCATTGTGAAGGATAATACTTAAGTACATCACACATGGAAATCCATGCCAGTGAGAATGTTATCATTCCATATATGAATCAGAGAGATATGGTTTTAGTAATTTTAATGATTTTTATACCAAAACATTGATTATAATTTTAGTACATTATCATATAGGATTTTTAAAAAACAATAAATATTAAATTTATTAGTCTATAACTATGTTAATGAAACCCAACAACATTCACCATTGGATTCTGAATATAAACATTCGTGGATATTCATGTTTAAGGATCCATATTCCAATTCTCATTACAAAAACATTGGTTAGTCAAGATATATGAATGGTTTTATGTAGGCATCCCAAATTCCAAACGCATTAATTCAGAATTCCTTGATTTGTTTAGTGGACTCACCAATCTTCAAATCATTAAATGTGATTTCCTCATCCGATGCACCTATGTTACACCAATTCTTTCATTGGTAGTCAAAAAAAGATGTAAAATACGTTAACTCATCCTAAAAAATCATGTTTTAATTGCCCATGAATTTAATTAACCCCAACGTTGGCTGGTCAAGCATGTTGAACTACAAATCGATTTTAACCAATGTTGTGGAATGCTATAATGTATTAATATTTTATAAAGGATTTTTATCATTTTATGAATTAATTTCCAATTATAATCTTTTCCAATTAATTTTTAATATTATTTTTTTTACTTAAGTGATTAACCACATATTTGATAATATTTATGCATAAGATAATTTATTTTATTTCTATCTATCATGATCATTATTTCATTAACTCTCTGACCAAGAAAAAAAATTTATAATTAAATAACCATGAATCTTTATATAAATAAAATAATAAAGCGGCTTGATTAGGATATTTACAAATGCTTAGTTTATTTAAGGGTTGAAAAAATAATTGTTGACCTCGTGGAAAAACACTGAACTGAATTAGGTTCTAGTTACATATTTCCAATGGTGTACCATTATTTATCATTGGATTAGTTTTTCCATGGATACAAACAAGGTCTTCCTTGACTATCTTTGGATCTGCATACTTTATATATTTTTTTTGTTACACTCTGAGATTATAGAAAGAGTTTACATAAAAAGACACGGGCACATAGGCCATTACATAACTAAATGAGGGAAGGAATGGAGGCATGAAATTTAATTTAAAAATAAATCAAATTAAAGGAATCAAATAACATACAAAGCCTTGGTGTATTCTCATGATCATCCAAATTCATTCAATAAATTACACATTTAATAAAATTACCTTTCAATTCTTAATCATTGTAATTTAATATAAACTATGCTCAAATAAAGTAATTATCATATTTTATTAATCAATTAAATTATCGTAGATCTCATCCCCATTTCATGTAGATTATCATCAATTACAATTTTAATCAAAATAGATGTATTTAAAATCAAATGTGTTGATAAATTTACATTGTATGCAATATGGTGAATACATGTTTGAATCTGCCCAACATGTATGGTACTAATATACACTATATTCTTTTTGATATATAGAATACTGAACTTATCACATACTTTCATGAAGTGTATCCTCAGCATAATGATTACATGAATTACATGAGGTTTTTTGAAATGTTTCTTGATTTAATAAACATATTGTAACAACTGTAATATGAAACATTCATGACCTATTGATATGATCATTACGTATATATTAATTAAACACACACAGAGACAATCATAGAAACACACACACACACACATATGTTAAATTCCATCACATGGTGTGTCTAATAAACATAATGAAAACACGTTAGAACAATCCATCAAGTTTTACATAGTATAATAAACTAATTTTAAATCAACTTAATTTGGTACAAGTACACACCATGTACAGAAGAGCTACATAGCATGTAATTATCTCACCATCTATATGAAGAACTTCCCTTGGGACTCGGCAGGTAAATCATGGCTCAGAAACTAGAGTGCACATCATGTCCAATAGGTTACATTCCCTGTGATCTTAGAATTACACATTCACCAATTAGGTAGGACGTGTATTGAAATATAAAAACCATATTTGAATTTAATGGACTATAAACCATGTACGTGGGATAAATGATGTGTTCTCTAGGTGACTGTGCACTAATATGTCATGGTCAACATGTGGGTTCATGTAATAACTACACCATGTTTTATCAATTAATAGGATTGAATTAATTTTAAATTGATTCATGACACATTGAACAAAAGTACTTGTTGTGTAACTCTGTTACACAACATGTACTTCCATGTTATTTGAATAGAATTCATGGCACATATGGATGAGATATTTAATTTCTGTTTTTTCATAAAATTAGTCGTATTGATATGATCTTTGATAAATATAGGGGAAAAAGAACTATTCATATTGAAATAATGATTAAACCTCAAATGAAATACTAAATAGAAATGGTTAAATCACCACTGATCTTTAACTAATTATAAATTTTTATGTGACCCACTCTGATACCACTTATCAGTTCTTGGTGTAATGGATGTGTTCAATGGGAATTTCCCAACATTGCATTCTATTTTTTTCAATGATCAATTTGAGATATTTATGATGATAAACTACATGTTCAACAGAATTGAAAAATAGAATACATGCAACATTAATCATGTCAAAAACAAATATAGGATCAACACATAGTAATTATAATTAATATAAAAATATTAATAATTACATTAATGAAATTATTTCTTAGTTGGTGGAACAAGTAATAAATCTTGTATGCACCTTTATTATGTTCTAGGAATAAAGTGTTTTTCTGTCTAGTGGTGATCCAAACATGTTCCAAAAATCTCCAAACATCACCGAACATATCATTGGTTTCATTCATGAGAGAACCTTGTGCTTACAACATCCAACATAGATTGTTATTAGGATTTTTTCAATGAATTCTTCTTGATCTATTTGTGAAATATTCCTCTCCATTCTTTGGAGCGATCTTAGATAAGATATATTCCAAGGGTTTGAGAGAATTCTATAATTTTTATTATGCAGAACATAAAAGAAATTAATTTCCCTCACAAGAAAAAAAAGAATAACTAGGTATATATATTGATAGGGTTAAAATAAAATAATTTCATACGTGCCCTTAATTATTAATTTAATCCCCATGAATACCCCACATAAAATATTGTTGTTATTATTATTATTATTGATCGATATGTACATAACAATCGATTTAAAATTAATTATTATTTAATCATATAATATTAATTATTTATTATTATTTCAACAGACCAAAATTCCAAGCCCTTCATTCCTCCATAATATTCAAATAATCTTTAATAATGTATATTCATTTATTAATTAATATTATTCCATTATTCATTATTAAATAAATCAATATTATATTCACTAAATATAAAATAAATATTTATTAAATACATTAATCATATTATATTTTATTAATTGAAATCTAACAGAATAAAATCAATCATGAAATGTTGAATAATTTTTATACCACATAAATGTATAATATTTATTAAACTTCTCAAATAATAAATAATAATAAATTTCTGAACTAGGATTGTGAAAACATTTAGTTTGTAAACCTCGACGCCACATTCTCAATGGCATTAGACAAAGTAGCCAAATGTTCAAGGTTTGCATCTAGAAAATTCCAGGATAGACATATAGAAAGAAGATATTCCACAATGAAATAATACCTAAAATAGATGATTAATGTGTATTGTAAATATTTTATCATGATAAAACAATTTAAGTAGGTTTCATATTGGTTATATCTTCCAAAGTTCTCGGTATATCTTTCTTTGATTTAATGAAACATGAAATTTTTTATCGAACAACATGGAAATGGATTTTTAGGATATATCATTTCCATAAAAGGTATCTAGATAACAACTTCCATTTAAATAGATGGTAAAATTCAATTAATTCATTATTTATTTTTACAATATTACATGTTACACACCCTACGTAACCTGTATAGCCATGAACATATGTCATCGTGGTTTTAATTAATACATTGAATTAAGTGACTCATAAAATTCATTACCAAGAATATTAAAGTATAAATATCAACACACACATCTTCATAAGGGAATATCTAATGAAACATATACATGTGGATTTCGTATTAGTGGGCAGAATTACCATAATATCATACTTGATGTTACCAATAGTGTACACCATTAGATGATTCCTCAATGTTATATGAGCCTATACCCCTGATGGCCTATAATAGTTGTGTCCCTCAAATGATATCATCAATGTATAGAACATATATACAACAATATTTTCAAAACTCTTCCTTGTTCTCATGATAGTAGTGAACATCAATGACCTTTTTGGGTAACAGATACTCTTAGGACACTATCACATATAATGTAATGCATAAGAACAATCATTAAGTGATAAGTATTTTAATACTTTCCATAACAATAAATACATGTTATTATAAAATATATAGAATATGTTTCCTTGGAACCAACTCTAATAGTAACCATATTGAAATATGCTGAGTGAGTAATAATAGAAAACTGATCATGTGATTTTAATATCACCTTATGAATTATCACATATCAATGTCTGATAACCACTAAAAATTAAAGTAGCAGTCTAATTACGTAATATATATAATATTTATTACAAGTTCAACCCTAACCCTAAATAAATTTCATATGGATACACCTCACATATCTATCATCAAATCTGAAGTTGAATGAATGAAACATAGTACTGAACCTTATATTCAATTTGAAGAATCCTCTTCGGGAAAAGGCCCATGATTATAGGAACATGTGACATCTCATAATTCAAGAAGCATTTCATCATGGAAAATTATTAAATGACATGGGTCATGCACAATATAAAATGCCATGCACTATCATATTCTCTTAGAAATGATCTATGAGAACCTTTTAATTTATTCTATAAAAAACATCTACAAAATTAAGCACACTAAAAATAAATATTTATAATTGAATGAATCCATCACACATATCCATACACTCATAAAAAATTCCATCATCCACAACCTTTCTTAAATATCTCTCCTTAAACATGATAATCCCAAGTGAACAACACATTATCCCATAAATCTATAAAGAAAGAGTCATTTATTCCTAATTTATATCAACTATTATATAAAATCATTTGGACCAATAAGATAATCAATGAGTTACCTTGATAATTTAACAACCAATGTAGATCATCATATGGCCAACTCATAGACATGAATGAATGTAATACCATAAAACCAAGTATGAAATACATAATATAATAAAGGATTTCTACATAGATTATAAGATATTAGTCACATTAACCAAACCCGCATATTATAATTGTTAAATTCCAAAAATATACCCCAAACATTAAAATTAGTTATTTGGAATTTATAATAAAGATATAGTGAAATATGAAGGTATTTATGGAGTGGATGACATAAGTTATATGAGGAGAATAATTAATTAATTAATGAAACTATAAATGAAAAAAATGGGAGGAATTACAATCTTACATATTATGAAAAAATTCAAATATCATGACGAGCTTTAGTGAGGGTCTAGGGATAAGGTAATTATGGATAAAACGTTTTCTATGGGGTAAATTCTTGATCTATCATTATAAAAATATCACATAGACAGCATATTGTGTGACCAATATATTCATTATGAAACCTACACACTCTGTGGTAAACTATGACCCAATCTTATGGTATTTGAAACACTGCACTATTTGATGGTAGTGTGCTGAACACCCTTTATCTATATATTGTGGGATAGCCCTTTTCATTGTACTACAATGGCCCACACAATGGAAATGTCATATTGAAACCTAACATTTATTGGATTGGTCTTTCCAATAACCAAAATTATAAATTGACATAACACCATCATTTTTTGAAACCCCAATGTTATGTCCAGGTGCACCAAACCTCTATAAAATTTAATCACATTTTGGGTCACACTATGTCATAACCTATTACGGTTCACTGTGATACCCTTACTTCAATAGAATTCTTTGTCCCAAGTCATAATTTAATTCTTGAATCTTGATCCCATTCCAATAGTAACACCAAATGTAGAATTTTTTTGTTATATAGAATATTTAATATAATATAAAAAAACACATGATTAAATTTTTTGGGGGAATTATAAACACTAATTCTCTATGAACCTCATCAAGAGTTAGAATCTACATGGATCATCAGTGAACATCTTTGATTAGAAAGTGAACATATATGAAATCAAATACTAGGACACCGCATGGATACAAATGTGAATTATCGAAACCTAGATAAGAGGAAATTGTTTCCCTCATATTACATTCTAGATCTTGTCCACAATATACACAAGCCACTCCGAAAAGGAAACCTCTAACTCAGAATCATAAATATCATTTATAATCACTTTTATGGGGGTATGGATCATTTTCCATTGATATTACATACAAAATCCATATTTTAAACCTCACATCCATTTTTAACATTTCAATAATAAATAAAATACTCCAATATTCTCCACAATAATGAATGTAATAAAATATCAAAAATATAATATTCCATTATCAATTCAAACACCAATTCCAAAAATGAGGTGATACATCAAAAATAATTGTTGAACCATAAATTACAATAATGTTTTTAGACTAATGTTATCTTGTGAGACCAATATTCTTGATATAGTACAAAATATCATCATAATCAACTAATCCTTCAAGGAATTATAATGCGCCAATCTTGGTTCGACCACTGGTGACTCTCACTCTGCTACATAGAAAAATATTTAATTTCATAAACTACTATAAAGTACATTGAGGGGTGATATCGTGATCAAGACCAAATTTGTTTGATATATCTATCTATAAAAAATACATACATACATATATATATATATATATGTCCACCTAATGATTTTCTTAAATCGAGAACACACACTCTTAGAATACTTTCAACCCCTTGAGTAATCCTGTAGGACTATCCATCACTCTGTGGGTGGTAAAATATTAATAGCTTTGGTTAAGACAACATATAATTATCAAGGATCTTCTAGAATCTTGAAAATAAATAAAAATATCATCCTGTAATAACAAATATAGGTACCATTTATAGTTTCACTTCATTTTCACATATATCATTGTATGTTCAACCCCTAAATTAATCTAATGAATTGAAAAGGAATAACAAATACTCATCAACATATTAACTAAAACTCATATTTTATCATGAATTTGTAGGGTCTAAGGTAATGCTAAGATTAATTATAAGGGACCCCTATAAAACTTGTACTAGTAAATAAAAGGGTTTAAACAAACATATCTGTAATGATGATTTAACATTATCCTTATGTAGATTAGACAATTAGAAATAGACTCTGCAATATTTCTCCATGTACCCCACCACTAGAAATAATTCTTAATGGTAAGATACATCTTGGTCAACCATGGTTGGACTACCCATCATTATCTATTAGATATCCATATCTTAACATATCTCATTCTATCTTGAGCACCACTCTACAATGTATATGGATTGTGTCACCCTTATCCTAAGATTATTAAATGGAGATATAATCACCTATAAGTTGTTACCACATCAAAAGCATATAAGAATCATTATTGGGATATCCTCCATCCATTCCTCTAGTGATGAAGTAATGAACAATGGGGTGTATGTCAAATCTAATTACCCTCAGATAAACAAAAATTATATTTACTAAAGAAACTCATTAGATTCCACTTATCATTAGTCAAGTTAAGTCCCTCTTATAGAGTCTTTTTGTAAATATCATCTGTGATTACATTCCCATTATCTCAGGGGATATTTCATATCAAAATAGTAGTTAATTAGGTACTCTATGTGATTATCTATCCCATGTTCATGTAATATTGGGATAATATATAATGAATTCTGTTTTTTCTGTATAAATGAAAATGTAACATTGAAGTGATACTCATTACAATATATTACATTTATGTACCAGAACATATAGATCGAAATCATCATATGTGTACTCTTACTCTAGGTTTCAATAGTTATCATACTCAAAATGGATAACCTTGTTCCCTTACAATGGCATATCTATTTTACTGACCATGATGAATCTTAATAGATTCTATAACCATTCCCAGGTTTTAGTTGAATTTAATTCTAATATGTCATATACGTTATGTTTAACTGCTTCAATGCATCATAATATGGATTATTCATCCAAACATTCACTACTTTCATAGTCACTCTTATCACTATCCCCTAAAATCAACATAAATATTAATTAAACCACCTGTAATTCCAATCTAGTCCATGGAAACTATTGAATATAAATTTAATTTATAAGTCACAACCAACAAATAAATACCTCTATTTACTTGAGAGTATCTAAGATAACATTCATTAATATCAAATTCACCCGAATGAATGTCTTCTAAATAAAAAAACTGGTCTATATGTACATGGAATAATATTAACCTGATCGAATTGTACCTAATAAAATCCCTAATTTCTAGGTTTGAGACACTCAATTTCAAGTGTTTCCCAATATTTCAACAACTAACACCCTAATGAAAGATAACATGTAAGGATAAAAATATTTACTCTACAGATCCATTAATAATACTAGAGAAAAAATTGTACCACATGAAATAAAATTTTTCTAATATGATCAATAGCTACACCAAAACATTAACATTGGTATATCTTCCACACTAACTCCCAAATGTTAGTAACATGGTCCTAAGATATTCTTAGAGAACTACCAGCCTCCCTTAAACTAATTAAAAGGGTTATCTATCAATTTAAAAGGGAAATTATTATTTCTTATTACAGTGTTCAATTCCTAGTACATTATGCAGACTATGATTATACCATCTTGTTTCATGGAATGTTTAATTTGAGAAAACACAGGATATGGACTCCTATAAAAAAACATCATATCCTCAATGTCACTGAGTGATATTTTATTATCTATTTACTATATCAATTTGACATGTTATGATTGTATTGATATAGGACCTACACCAATCATGATTTTTTTAACCATTATCTCCCAAAAAGTGGTTAATACTAAATGATCACCGAGAAGAAACGTCGTCAAAACAATCCAATACTGGTGGAAAAGTAACAACAATGGACTCTTGATCCACCAAAATAACCATACTCATCACCTACAAAACAATGTCTCCTATATGTCTGAGTTCAATCGCACTACACTAGCCACTAAATCCCCTATCCCTTATGAACAAACCCTTCACATACATTGGAGTAAAAGGAACATGTATCTTGAATAAATTGTTTCGATCCCTGAATTATGGATACCAATTCATCCATAAGAATAATTTCAATTAAACCAGGTATTGTTAGGTCCACTAGGCTACATACCATGAGACGAGAGGGGGTGAATATGGGTATGAAAAAATAAAACAACTACCCCATTGATCATGTTTCATTGTTGGAAACAACTCTCTTCATTCTCTTTCCCAGTGCAGACTCTGAACAAAAATTAAATCATGAAAATTACACATAAATTATATTTGGTCAACCCTCACTGTGCTACACCCATGGAGCATACAACAGTGATGTGCCGATATACCAAATCCACTATAAGAGCTCTATAACGACCTAATATTTTATTAACGGAAGTCCCTACATACAATTATGCCTTGTATAATTCCATAAGGAATAACAATGAAATATCATGATAATAAACACTATGTGATAATTAAACATATGTTTTCCACTTCTATGGTATGAATTTCAAAAATATGACATACATGATTATGATCAGTAAGATGTTTGGAGTGTGATAGGAAAAAAAATTGGTGAATAGTAACCTACCCTTATGAATAGTAACCTAATCTTATGATTAGAAATATAACCCTTATAAATAGTATATCTTCCCAAATAAGGGTAACTATACCCATGAATAATTAAATAAAATTTAGGCATCTTATAAGTGACAATTTGACCATAGTAAAAGTCTTAGTATTTTTTTAAGTAATATATAATTAATTATTGTTAACTAATTTATTAAAAAGATTATTTATATTTTTAAAATGTGTTCATAAATTATCAAATATATTTTTTATAGTTTTATGATAATTTTATAAGACCTTATGTAATTTTTGAAACATTATATAATCAGTTTTAATTTTAATAACTGTAAATTATGATTTTAATTAAAAATTAAATTAATCAAATTTAAGAAATTATTTTTGAAAAAATTATTTTATTTTTTGAATTTACATGTAAAAAACGGTGGGGGTGAATTTTTGGTATTTTTTCTGAAATACTTGATTTTTTGATGAATAGTGAAATACCCAAATTTACAAAATAAGTTAAATAAGCTAATTATAGATTCATGCCTAATGTTCTACTGATTTAATCCCAATTGGTTCGGTTTCATATGATAATACTACTATTCCTGGTCATGTAAGACTCACAATTCCTTGACTTCTGCGGAAATAATATATTAATGAATTTTATATTGAGAAATCCCCTCTCCCCTCCAATATAAATTCCACCCTTCACACCCTAATTTCCACACACCTCAGAAGATTGAATCCATATCTAATATCCTCAATAGAATCATCTATATCCCCTAACCTACTTCAAAGTGCATTGGGTATCATCAAAAGGCCAATCCTATGTCCCTTATGGAGGATCTCAAGATGAGGATTCAAGAGGTAATTTCTCTCATTCTTTTCCTTAAATTTCCTTTCAATTTCATGTTATTTTCATATTATATACCCACTTATATTAGTCTAAATGGTATGGTAAATCTATTATAACACATATATTGGATTTTTATGAAATAATGGTATATTATACCATCCAACCCCCTTCCTCTCATCCTTTTATTTTGTAAAAGAAAACGTTGTTCATGAGGTGTTAATATATCACCTTCAAGAATGACAAGATTTAAATTTCTCTTAAATCATTCCGATACGGTAATGAAACCATTATTATGGTTGAACCAGATTATATTATATTGATTATATCCAATTTGATGTTCTGTAATAACATGGGTATATATTACAAAATGATTAAACAAAACAAGTTCGTCGTTGTCAAAATTCTGCCCAAATTAACCCAAAACAATCATCATTTAATTCCTGTCTAATGATTCATCCACATAATATATAATATAATTCATTATAAGATCATTTATACTTCTGGAATATCATTAATAAAATTAAATTTCAGTTCGGTAAGTTTACCCATGTTCTGCATGAACATCTATTTAGGAATACATGTGAACCGCTCAAGAAAACCATAAAAATGAACATTGAAAAAAATGTGTTTAATCACATTAACTCATAATAAGGCCCATAATATATCATAATGAAACTATAATGAACCATATTCATGTACAGAAGGTTATTTAATTGTCAATTAAGGAGTTTAATGTGGTTATACGAGACATTAACATGATGAAAGCATTCAGCTACCTTGTAAAGGAAACATCTCGAACCTAACTTTCATTCATCGGGTTCTCACTCTTTCACTCCATTTTGGTATGGACACTCCTTAAAAATTACTTTTTAATCATTATATTACCTTTTTTGGGATTTAAATTATTTCTACTAAAGTTTATGTCAATGAAATTTTTCTCAAAAGAACTCTTCTTTTAAAAAACAGACATTTATTTCTAACTCAAGGTTAATGAATATCATATAAATTATGTTATTCCCACTTATTTTTGGGAACCCAGTGTTTATGAATGTGTTCTGATGAGATGAAACCCATTCCATTCAACTGGTTAGTTATGTCCATTTTTTATATATGTTCATTATGGCATGCATGATAAATGATAATGTTTTGATGTAACGGGTGCGCCTGGAACTATACAGTTCTCCAACATATTGGTTAAAGTTATGAATCTCATGAGTTAATGTTAAATTAAGTGAGAAACATATTCTAGATTTTTTCACAATTATGTGTGTTAGTTCACCCAAGAGACATTATGTTAAAAAATTTATGCATTTCCACATTTAAAGTCTCTTATTAATGATTCCTCTCATGTTCATGATCATTTTCTTATGTTATGTTTATGCTCACCCATTGTTATATTGTTCTTATCTATCCTATTACTAGGATTTTATCTCACCATTTTTTATGTATATTCTCAGGTGACTACAAGTAATAAATAGAGTTCAAGTGCCAATACGAATGTAGGGAAGAAGGAATTAAATAAATGTTTATGCTTGATGTTGTAATTGTTATGTATGGTCATAGTTTTCCCAGGACATTAAACCTTAGGATCCTCTATGTGTAATACTATTATGTTCATTATCTTTAAAATTATGTAATATAATTGTATGTAAAGGTTGCGTCTCTATAGTTTGTATTAGAGGCAATGTTTAGTTAATTTGGGAATTATGATTAGTGAACCCTAGAGAAAACCTCTAGCACGAGACTAAGTAAAAATATACACACATGAATCCTTACATAGGTATCCCATTTATTACTCTTTTAGTAAAAATATTACAAATTAATAAGTTATTCATGACTAATTGACTTAATTTTTATTCTAACCATTTCTATTTTAGAAAATAGTGGGAAGCAAGAGAAACCAGGCCAACAACACATGTGAGGGAAAATGCAACGATTTCCTGAATGACATCCCCAAGGATTTGGAAGGTCAAAAAGTCATGGTAATGATTACCCAAATATCTCAAGTTATGAACAGTAACCATAATAATAGAAAACATCATCCTTCAAAAAATACATAGAAACTATATATTTATTGTTTTATGAGGCGACGATCCTCAAATCCACTAGTTTCATTATAGTGGGTCAACTCCACAGATAATATATTTTTTGGGATTCACTATTCTAATATAGGGAAGGTGAAACTAGTCGTTGATCTTCTAGTCGGAAAGGATGTTCAATGGTGGGATTTGATTAAAAAAACCATGCCAAGGGATGAAATTGAAGAGTTGGAATGGGAGGACACTAAGAAAATATTTCTTAACAAGTATTTACCAAGAACTCTTTGGACAAAGATGGTGAGAGAATTCATAGATCACAAGAAAAAAGAAGAAGAATCAGTCACAAAATACGAAGAGAATTTCTAAATGATTGAAAGGTACAATTTTGGTTTTTTTGTCAACAATGACAGAAAAAATTGATAGATTCTTTAGTGGATTAAAATCACACATTTGAAAGGATCATCCAATTCGACACTTTGGGAGTTATGAGGATTTTGTTCGATGTGATCTCAAAGTGGAGATGGAGTTTGGTGAATGGTCCCATGGATATGGTGATAAGAAATGTAATATAGAGTTTAATGATAGTGAATCTAATGACAAAGGTGGGAAGAAAAATAAATGACCCAAATTCCTAAAATGTGAGAAGTTTCACCATGGGAACAACCTCAATGGGACGAGGAGTGATTCAAATGTGATAAAGAAGGAAACGATGAAAATGAGTGTCGAAAGGAAATGAAAAGGAAGGAGAATGTGGTGGAAGAATGGATAGAACCACCCAAGGTTCAATGCTACAACTGTTGGGAGGTAGGGCACTATTCAATGCAGTGCACTAAACCTCTTGTTCTCGAGTTTAATCAATGTTAGTAGACACAAAATTAAAAAGAACAATGGAAGGCTTATTCCACCACTACAGCAGAAGTGGAGAATGATAATGAATTCGTTCAAGGTATACATCTAATCCACTCAAGAATAGAAAAAGTCTTAAATGATTCATGTTCTACAAATTCCTTTATATATTTTAAGATTTCTAGAACTATATAATTGAACCCCCGAAACATTGAAGTAGATATATCTATAAAAACAGAAAGTGGTGTAATCATTTGAAAAAAAAGTGTTTGATTCTTCTTCTGTTGGTGTATGTGTGAAGATTCTTCCAGAATATATTATAATACTTCCCATGGTGGGATTCGATGCTATAATGGGAATGGATTGGCTCTCGTTATATAGAGAACATATCAACTACTGGGAAAGAGAAATATCTTTTCAAATTTTGAACCATCCCATGATCCTCTAAAAATTCCTAAAAGATCATGAATCCCCTTTGAAATATAATTAAATGGTGTGGGTCTTCATTCCCTATGAAAATTGATTCCTCGCCCAAACGTTTGAGTCAAAGGAATGTTCCAGACCTGGGGAACTTCCCATCATGAGGAAAATGGTGATGTATTTTCTGAATAGTTACTAGGAAATCCCCCATATTGTGAGGTAGAGTTCTCAATATAACTCTTACCTATAGCTACTCCTATCTCAATGTTTCCCTATTGGATTGATCCTAGAAAACTGGAAGATTTAAATAAGTAGTTGTAAAAGAATCTGGAAAAAGGGTCCATACACCCTAGTGTGTCACCTTGGGTGCGCTAGTGCTCTTTGTGAAGAAGAAGGATGGAATAATGGGTTGTGGATTGATTATCATGAACTCAAAAAGATAACCATAAAGAACATGAATCCTCTTCCAAGGATTGATGACGTTTTCGATCAGTTAATAGGAGCACAATACTTCTCAAAGGTGTATATTCATTTTGGATATCATCAGATAATAGTGACGAGGGAAGATATTAAGAAGACTATATTCCAGACAACGTATGGGCACTATGAATTTCTGGTGATTCCTATTTGACTTACTAATTCCCCTAAAATATTCATGGATATTATGAATAGAGTATTTAGACATTACATCGACAAATTTGTCACAGTGTTTATTGATGATATTCTCATCTACTCCAAGAGAATGGTGGAATGATAAGAACATCTTAGACTTATGTTGGAGAGATTGAGAAATAATAATTTGCACTCCATGTTCAGAGAGTGTGTGTTTTTCATAAAGAAAGTCACTTTTTTGGGACATTTGATCACAAGTGATAGAATTTATATGGACCCCTCAAAAACAATGTTGCTTGAGCAATGGACCCTTCCTTCTAGTGTCTAAAAACATACATTGTTTTTTTGGATTAGTTGGGTAAAATTGAGGTTTTTTGATAATTTACTCACTATTGTCAATCCCACTAACTAAGTTTACAAAGAAATGGGTAAAGTATGTTTGTACGGAAGAATGTGAGGGAAACATCAAGGAGATAAAAACAAATCTGATCATTGAATATATACTCACAATATCAAAATGTGGAGAATGTTTTTTTGATATATAGTGATGCTTCAACGAAAGGATTGGGTTGTGTAATCATGAAAAATTATACTGTGATAGCGTACACCTCACGAAAGTTGACGATCCATGAGAAGAACTAGCTAACACATGATCTAAAGCTGTAAACCGTGTTTTTTGTCCTGAAAATCTAGCGGCACTACTTGTATGGTAGGATGGGTGACATATACACCAACCACAAGATCCTAATGTATATATTCAAACAGAAGGAGATCAAAATGCATCAAAGGAGATAGTTAGATATAATCAAGGACTGTGATTACTCTATTTACTATCCTCCTGGAATGGAGAACAAGGTAACTAATGCTGTAAGAAGAGAAGATCCTACTACTTTATCCATGTAATAGATTGAGAAAGACCCTATCTTGTTGGATATGCAAAGGATTTATTTATAAATCATAAGGGTGGGGCATAGATCCTACATTCCCAAATGATTTTGCAACCTTCCATCCAAGAGAAGATTAATATATCACAAAGGAATGATATGGGGATTCAAAAGAGGGTGAATGCAGAAAATGAAGGGATGTTTCATGACTTCCATATCAATGATAAAGGTGTGATTTGGTTTGGAATGTGGGTTTATGTTCCTTCATCACCTAGGATAAATAAGGACTTATAGGAAAATGCACATAGCTCAACATTCTCTATCCATCCTAGTAGCACTAAGATGTATCATGCTCTCCATGAACACTTCTGGTGGGATAACATGAAGGGAGAGATCATAGAATATATATCATGTTGCTTGGTAGGTCATCAAGTTATAGGAGGTCAACAAACATCCAATTTGATGATATAGACAGTGCCTATACCCAAGTGGAAATGGGAGAATGTCACTATGGACGTTGTCATGGGTCTCCTGAAGACGTCGAAGGGAACTAATGTGATATGGGTTGCGGTTGACCGACACACCAAGACTTCCCATTTTATTGCTATATGGTAAGACCTCTCGCTTGAACAACATGCAATGATATATGTGAATGAAGTGGTGAGATAACATTGCATTCCACTCTCGATTGTCTCTTACCATGATCCAAGGTTCACATCTAAATATTGGAGGAGCCATCAACATGCATTGGGTAATGAATTAAATTTTAGCATGGATTATCACCCCCAAAAAGATGGCCAAACTGAAAGGACTCTTCAGACGCTTGATGATATAATATGAGAATGCTCTCTATAACTCAAAGGTGGATGGGACCAGCATCTCACATTGGTTATGTTATCATACAACAATATCTTCCTCTTGAGTATTCAAATGGATCAGTATGAATCTTCATTTGGAAAGCAATGTAGAACTCCAACATATTGTGACGAAGTTGGAGGATGAAAGCTACATGGACCTGATCTTGTGAAAGAGATGATAGAGAAGGATAATGTCATCCAGAAACACATCAAAGAATCTCAGATCCGGAAAAGGAGATATGCTAACCCATCAAAGGGACTTGGAGTTCGACATTTGAGATAATGTCTTCCATCGAATATCACCATGGAATAGATTCATGTTGTTTGGAATTAAATAGAAGCTAATCCCAAGGTACATTGTCCCCTTTGAGATAGTTAACTGCATATGAGTCATAGCCTATCGGCTTGCACTTCCACCAAATATGGATCTCATTCGTGATTTTTTCACATATCACTCCTAATGAAGTACATACTTGATCCCTCACATGTACTAAACACTGAGGTGGTGCAACTAGAATATGATCAATCTTATGAGGAGCAGCTAGTAATGATTTTGGATGGGAGAGATAAGGTTATTTGCAACAAGACAACCCAACTTGTGAAAGTGCTATGGAGGAACCATAAGTTTCAAGAAACTACTTCTGAACTGGAGGAGGCGATGAATGAGAAGTGACCTAACTTGTTTTTGTAAAATGAAATTTCGAGGTGATATTTCATAAGGGGGAAGAATGTAACGACCCAAAGTTTTATTACTCAAATCACTCGTGCATACGTACGACCTACCTTCTCCACGATGTGATGCAACCTGTTCTACATGATCTTCATTGAATAATGGTTATATAAATGAATTGAATTAATATAAATTATATATATTATACTAATACAATTATTTAAAAGACATAGCTATAATCTAATAATAGTAATAAAATTTTATTCGACAAAACATACATATGAACATAAAGCAATGAACACCCGAATAATAAGTATCAATGAAATATTACTAATAAAAATATAATAATATGACCATATATGATATCATAACAATTATTATGATTCAGGAATAAGTCAATAACATTATTTAAATCATTATACAAGTGGTTCAGGCATGTACAATGCTTATCAGACCTAAGGTAGGGGAAAATCTCACATATCTCATTTATATCCGAGATTGTTTATACTTCAGAATTTACGGGGAATATTTATCATCCAAATTCATGTTTCTACAATATGAAATTCTATTTATATCTTCCTAAAATTTTTTAAATCCAATTTTACACATTGGTGAGTTTTTAGTAAAAGATATATACGTAATATTTTGTCATTTTTAGTACGAGGTACTTTTTGACTTTTTTGGCCAAAGTACAAGAAGAATGTTTTTTAACATATACGGCATGAATGAATTTTTATGATTTCATAGAAAATTATTTCCCAGAAGTTTCCTTTATAATTTTTCATTTTTTTTAACTAAATTCTTTTAATTTAATATTTTATGACACCATAAGAAAGGATAATTGTTTTTTGAAGTAGAAATGATGTTACCCCAAGAATGGAGTTCACGTGTTTTATCAAAATTAATTTCCATATAAGATAATACAGGGCTCTGTTTCTATCTCTGTTTCTATATTAATTTGATTATGTTATGATGGAATTATTTTTTGATGTCCTTTTATCTTTCATGGATTATGTTACGATGACATGAAGTTTAAGAATCCCATTTTTATTACATGGGTTATGCTATGATATATGATTTATGATTTTGTGGAACACATATGAATGGTATCATTATGAGATGGGTGGGACCTATATCTCCCTCCAATGCATTGGGTAATGATTTAAATATCCTGAGATAGGCATGGCTAGAACGGCAAGTTAAACCGGTTTTGTGATATAGGACTGGAATGAGGAGTGAAATCGGTTCAAAAATGGACTTTGTCTGCTAAGATAGTCTTGGTAATGAGTCTTGACTACTAAGAAAATGATTTCTTGTGATTATGTGTGTATGCAACAATGTTTCATGTTTTTTGATATGATTATTGGGATTACATTTCACTATTGTGATTTATCCCATGTCATAATATTGTGATCTCTTTTGGAGGATAAGATTTTCAAAATTTTAAGATCTAAAGAATATGATATGATTGATATCTCCTTAGTTTACCCTTACTAAGCATTTGAGATCACCCTTTTGTATGTTTTCTTTTCCCCAGGTCAAGAATAAGGGTATTAGGTAGGATATGCAAAAATGGACTCTATATATGATAAAATAAACATGAGACAGTGTAGATTCATTATGAACCAGTTATTTATGTTTCCCAGTTTCAAAAGACACTATACCTTTATGATTCTATCATTGTTTTGTTATATGGTGTATTAAGTGTGCTTCAATTCTGAAGTAAATACAATGTATGTTAGGTATGGTTCGTTATAGTTGGTATCAGAGGAAGGGTATATTCAGCCTTTGGAAATAAGGATGTGAAAGCCTTAGTAAGAACCCAAAGGATGTGTATAAGAATATAACACAATATTAGTGTTTTAGGAATGACCATGAATAACTTATGATAAGACCTAAAGGGTAAAATTTTATTCTTGATTATGTGGTTTCCTATTATGATTAGTGTTTCTCACACTATTCTTAGTGGTTTTAGTCAATGACTAGAACCCTAAGGAACCATGTTAATGCCGAATGCAACGGGAAATGCAATGATTGTCCCCCGGAGCAACCAAACGTTATGGGAGATGTAATAAAAAATCGTGCAGACATGATCACACAAATTTCTCAAGCTATGAATCATGAAAGACTTCCAAACGAGCAATGGAAGGAGCAACATTCTACTGAATCTTTCATGAGGAAGTGTCCACCCGTATTCAGCGGGTATGCTGATCCATTAGTGGATGAACAATGGATTAGTACCACTGAATAAATATTTTCAGTTCTTCAATGTTCTAAACATGATAAAGTCATCTTAGCAGTATATTGTTTGGATGTTAAAGCTGATCAATGGTGGAATCTTATCAAGAATATGAGGAAAATGGATGAAATTGAGTCCATGTAATGGGATGAGTTCAAGAACATATTTTTCAGTAATTACTTCCCATCGTATTCTTCAAAAAAGATGTAGGGGGGGTTTGTTGAACTAAATCAAAATGATGATGAATCAATTGGTACCTATGAAGCAAATTTTACAATACTTGAAAGGTATGCTTCCAAAACTATTATCCAACCTGAGAGTAAGATCGATCTATTCTTTAGTGGGTTAAAACCAATTCATAAAGGGCGTTATCCATAAGGGACTTCAATAGTTGTGAGGAAATTGTTCGTTGTTCTCTCAAGGATGAGATGGATATTGGATTAACCCATAAGTCATATGGGTTAGGTAAGAAGAGTAATTGGAATTCAAAGGGAAATCTGAAGACCACACTGGAAAGAAGATTAATTTTTCCTTAATCTCAAATTTTGGAAAGAAACATGGAGGGAATTATTGTAAAAAGACATGTAAGTGTTTCAAATGTGGAAAAGAGGGTCATCAGGCATTTGAATGCTGCAATGATTGTTAAAAGATGTCTCGTGATGTGAACAAAGAAAAGGCAACACAAAATGCACATCCTAAAATTCAATGTCACATGTGTAAGGAAATGGGGAATTATGTTAATCAATGCCCAAATCCAAGGGTTGTTGATGATGATCGACGTCAACAAAAAGTTAAGGCCAAAGACAAAGGAAAGTCACTTGCAATTTCTATCAGTGATGTGGAGTATGATAATGAAGTAGTGAAGTGTACACATAGCATCCACTCTAAAGTAGAATTTTTTTTTTGATTCTGGATCCAACAACTATTTTATTTATGGATAATTTTCTAAGAGTATCTCTATATTACCTCAACAATTAGATGTTGAGTTAGCTATGAAAACACTTAATGGCACAAAAGTCACATCAGAATTTTACAATTCTTCTCCAATAAAAATTTGTGGGAAAGTACTTCATACAAATCTTTTGATACTTCTTATATAGGAATTTGATGTGATTATTGGCAGGGATTTTATTTCTTTATATGGAACTCATATCAATTTCCAAATAAGGAAAGTCAAATTTTATTTTCCAGATCAATCAATGATCATATATCGATGCAAGGATTAATATAACCATCCAGTGGAAATTTCATCAATCTTATGGGTCTTGATTTCAATAAATGAAGGTTATTTATCTAAATTGGTTGGAGAGAAACTCACGATTAAGAATACACCCATTATACGAGTGTTTGATGATGTCTTTCCAGAGGAATTTCTAGGTCTTCCACAAAATCATGAAGTTGAGTTTTCAATATAACTCATACTGTCTTCTATTCCCATATCAAAAACACCTTATAGTATTTCTCTAATTGAGTTTCAGGAATTAAAGAAGAAACTACATGGGAATCATGATAAGGGATTCATACACCCTAGTGCATCACCTTGGGGAGAAACTGTTCTGTTTGTTTAGAACAAAGATGGATCAATGAGACTTTGCATTGATTATCGAGAACATAACAAGATCTCTATCAAGAACAAATATCCTCTCCCATGCATTGATGCCTTATTTGACCAACGACATGGAGCTCAATACTTTTTCAAGATTGATCTTCGTTCAAGGTATCATCAATTAAGGGTCAAATATTAGCATATCCCAAAGATGGATTTCTGTACAAGGTATGGACACTATGAGTTTATAGTGTTTCCATTTGGTCTTAATAATTCCCCTTATATCTTCATGGATATAATGAATAGAGTCTTTAGATACTATCTTTATCAGTTTGTGGTAGTCTTCATAGATGATATTCTTGTCTATTCAAAGAGCAAGGAAGAACATAAAGATTATTTGAGAATTTTTTTAAAGACCATAAGAAAGGAGAATATTTATGCCAAATTTACCAAGTGTGAATTTTGGCATTAAAATGTTTCATTTTTGGGTCACATAATACAAAATGAGGGGATATCTGTGGATCTAGAAAAATAGAAGTTATTGAAAGATGGTCAAGACCAACAACAGTAACTAAGTTCTGAAGTTTTCTTGGTTTGGTTGGATATTATCGACGTTTTGTGAAATATTTTTCATGGTTATCAAATCCACTCACTAGGTTGACTCGAAAAGAATTTATGTTTGTTTTGATGGAGGACTTTGAAGAAAATTTCTAATAGTTAAAAAGAAGGTTATCCGGTGCACCTGTGCTCACACTACCTTGTAGTGGAGAAAGGTTTGTGATCTATAGTGATGTGTCCAAGAAGGGATTGGGGTATGTTCTCATGAAAAATGATATGTTAATATCTTATGCTTCATGATAGATTATAATCCATGAGAAAAATTACCAAAATCATGATTTGGAGTTATTTGTAGTAATGTTTTCATTAAAGATTTGGAGGCATTATATTTATGGTGAAAGGTGTGATATTTATACTGATCATAAAATACTAAAGTATATTTTCACACAAAAGGAGTGGAATATGAGCCAAATAAGATGGTTGGAGCTAATTAAGTATTACGACTGCTCAATTCATTTCCACCCTAGGAAAGAAAACAAGGAAAAAGGCGCATTAAGTCGACAAGACCATGCTAGTTTATCCATGATGAGGATCACAAAATATCCAATATTTATTGATTTACGAAGGATGGATCTTGTAATTATAATGGAAGGGGAAAATTATTATCTTTACCATATGAGTGTTCAAACATCTATACATGTGAAGATTTATGGTGCACAGAAAAAAGATATAGAGTTACGAAAGATGGTGATAAATGTTCCTAAATTCCACATTGATTATGATGAAACAATAAGGTTTAAGAATTAGGTTTCTATTCATACCATCCTATAATTAAAGAAAGAAATATTGGATGAATCTCATGGTTCTTCATTCTCTATTCACCCGGGAATCCTGAAAATGTATAGGGACCTAAAGGAGTACTTCTAGTTGGATGGCATGAAAAGAGATGTTGCTGAATATGTCTCCCGAAGCTTGGTTTGTCATCAAGTTAAAGCTGAAAGACAGAAGTCTAAGAGGATGTTACAACCATTACCCATAAGAGAATGGGAATGAAAAAACATCACTATGGAATTTGTCATTGGAATTCCTAAAATAACCAAAGGCAATAATAATATCTGTGTTATAGTTGATCATCTTACGAAGTCATCACAGTTCATCGCTATGAAAGAGGATTTCACTCTTGATCAGCTTTCCGGGATATATGTAATGGAAGTGTTAAGATTTCATGGATTACCACCTTCCATTATATCTAATCGGGGTCTGGGGATTACCTCAAAGTTTTTGTGAAGTCTTCAGCATAATTTAGATATAGAGTTGAGTTTCAGCACTGCTTATCAGCCTCAGACAAACGGTCAGTCTGAGAGGACAATTCAAACTCTAGAAGGCATATTGAGAGCTTACTCTATGGATATTAAAGGTGGTTGGGATCAACACCTACCTTTGGTGTAATTTTCTTCAAATAATAGCTTCCACTCCAGTATTTAGGTGGCTCCTTGTGAAGCTCTCTATGGAAAGTAATGATGAACTCGAACATGATGGAATGAAGTTGGGTAAATAATGCAAATAGGACCTAATCTTGTTGATGGGATGGAAGAAAAGGATAGATCTATTCAACAACACATAAGTGCAGCTCAGAGTCGAAAAAAAATTTATGCTGATAACCGATGAAAATACCTATCATTTGAAGTGGCTGATAAAGTGTTCTTACGAATATCTCCCTAGAAGAGAGTAATGAGATTTGGAAAGAAGGGAAAGTCGAGCCTTAGGTATATTGGTCCTCTCGAAATATTGGATCGTGTTGGGATGGTATCTTACCGATTGGCGTATCCACCGAATCTCTCTCAAGTTAATGATGTGTTCCACGTATCTCTCCTGAGAAAGTACATACCTGATCCTTCACATATACTAAGCTTAGAAATTGTACCATAAGAGAAAGATCTTTCTTATAAAGAACAACTGATAGAGATTCTCGATTGTAGTGAAAAAGTTCTACTGAACAAGACCACTCTCTTGGTTAAAGATTTATAGAGGAACCACAAATTAGAAGAAGCTACAATGGAACTTGAGGATATGATGAGGGAGATGTATCCACATCAATTTGTTACGAAGTGACGAATTTCGATGGCGAAATTCATTTTATGGGGGGTAGAATGTAACACCATGAGATTTTATGAGAAATATTTTGTTTTTAAGTATTATGTTATATGAATCAAAAATTTAATCTTTCACTATACACAACACTGTATTGGCATGAGTTACACACAAGAGCAACCTTCATCGATATCTTTCATTGTACGCAACAACGAGTTTTACTAAAGAACGATATGTTATTAAAATACTATATAAACTAGACGTTATGAATAATAATACCCACTTTTTGAAATTTTATTAATTTTATATTTTAAAATAGACTTTATTTTTGGATTCAGAATATCAAAATTAGCCTCAGGTGATTTTTTGGTATTTTTCTGAAAACATTCAATTTTTGATGAATAGTGAAAACACTGAGTTATTTGTTAAAACCGACTTTTTATTTACATAATCATTTATTTTATGTAAATTTATTTTAGGTAAAAATAGATACATAATACCTATATAAGTTCATTGCAATTAATTAGAGTCATTTTATAATAATTTTAGATATATAAAAATTTTATTGAACTTTTGACCGTCTTTTACCCACATCCTAGGAGAATTTGCAAATTTTCATAAAACAAAATTTTACCATTTCTGTGAGTGGAATTTCAAAAATTCAAGAGACATAGTTGAAGTCAGTAAGTAAAATGTGGTTCAATAAGATAAAAATACTTTTTAGTGAATAGTAACTTTTTACATTTATTTACCACGGTAAAACGTAAATTGGGTAAATATGGGTAAAAATGATATAGTTATTACCCTACCACAAGAACTAAATCTATTGGATAAGTGTAATTCAATCAAAAACAACATTATGAATAAAATATGACCATTTATGTCCACTCTGATTAGAATAGGAAATTTATTATTATTTAATTCAAAGAAGAGTTAAAAGAGTTAAAATCAAAGTCTAATAAGTAAAACATCTTCAATATAGGGTTATACATAAGATAAATTCGACTATAAATATTAATTAGAAAGATAATACAATTTCCTACATAATGGTATTTTATTTATAATTTTTATACAACAAATAATTTAATTTATTTATGACACAATGATGATGAAATAATTACCTTACTAATGGAATATTAAAATAAATGATATTATAAATACCCAAAAAATAATTTTACACTTTTTATTAATAAAACTAATTTTATAGGATAATATGACATATTATGGTTAGTTAGATGAATTTTATTTCAATTAATAATGCTATTATGAATAAAAAAATCCAAATAATGTCAAAATTGACATAAAAGTGTTTTTAAAACAAATATTATATTATTAATTGTTATTATATTCCTAAAAATATAATGTTCAGACAAAAGAATTATATAATAATATATAAGACATTAATTAAGCAATTGGGGTTATATTAAATGTTTATAGTAAGTTTATTAACCATATAGTGTATGAATACAAGAAGACACGATAAAAGTTAAATTATTTAACTTAGAGTTAACTCTAAATGATAAGGTTAAAATGGTAACATAAACATTTCTAAAAACTATTGGTGAAGATTATTTCTACACATACCCTCCGTATCCTCTAAATAAGTCACTTTGGAGCCATTATAAACCGAATATGAATTTATTGTAAAATAATATTTTATGTTTATCCTAAGGTTGGTTCGCTCGGATTTCAGGGATGACCTCCTGGACGGGAGATTCAAACGTTCTGATCGGTTTATAGCGGGTTTGTTCGTAGAACCGGAAACATCCAATTATTCCACATCCGTTTGAACCTACTTTCCAAAGGTAGGCGCTAAATAGTTTGTGGACTAATGAGGCTTAGGAATTTTCATTGGTCGAGTGGATGGGAGGTCGGAATCATCACACCTTTTTGAGGGGAATTATTGTCTACTCCGGGACTCTCTTTATAGATTTATGTTATGTTCGTGAATCCTTATTGCATTACCAAGTATAAAATGAGCTTTCCTTTAGTTTTAACAATCAATGATTAAATATGCAAGAAATTTAGAGAATCTTTTATATGTATTCGAGGTTCTTCATCAATAGAGAATCATCTATATCTGTTTAGAGATTCTTGGTCAATGGTATCCTTCAAAACATTTATATAAAAGTCTCTTGGTCATTATGATGACCAGGATGGTTTTAAAGCCACTCAGTGGGGCACTTGAAGTTTATCGTCATTCAGAAGGACAGGGATTATTTCAAAGTTGGGATCGAACCCATAAATGGGCTACCTACATATCCTTTGTTTTGGAAAAGGAATCAGAACCCACGTAGTTCGAATAATGGAGTATGATGTTTTATGATTGATAGCTCAAAGAAAAATGTCATAATTACTTTTACATTCTAAGCTCACGTGAGTCATGCTCGGTGTGAGAAACAAGAGGTATTGGTAAAAATTAGACAATTGTGCCATGAAAGATGCAATCATAAGAAATTGTTTGCGGCTTATGTATGTATGACTACCCAAATAGATGAAGGTTTAGGATTTACTTTTAGGGAGAAAATCCAGGAACAAGGTCCATAAAGGTATATGTGCTTTATGGAGATTCTAATACTCTAACTTGGGACTTATTCCTGAAAAGGAAACCCAAATTAGGAGAGGATTGATAGTTGGGTTTTACTCCTGAGAAGGAACCCCATATCAAACGTAATTTAGGACTGGTTAAGAGAAATCAAGGGGCTTGGGGTTCACTCCTGAAGAGAATACCCATGGTTATGACTGGGACTTACTCCTAAAAAGGAGGCACAGGTTAGGGGACTTGGGGCTTACTCCTGAAAAGGAAGCCCAAGATTATGACTGAGTCTTATTCCTGAAAAAGAGACCCAGGTTAGGGGACTTGGGGATTACTCTTGAAAAGGAAGCCCAAGATTATGACTGAGTCTTATTCCTGAAAAAGAGACCCCGGTTAGGGGACTTGGGGCGTACTCCTGAAAAGAAAGCCCAAGATTATGACTGAGTCTTATTCCTGAAAAAGAGACCCAGGTTAGGGGACTTGGGGCTTACTCCTGAAAAGGAAGCCCAAGATTATGTCTGAGTCTTATTCCTGAAAAAGAGACCCAGGTTAGGGGACTTGGGGCTTACTCCTAAAAAGGAAGCCCGAGATTATGACTGAGTGTTATTCCTGAAAAAGAGACCCAGGTTTAGGGATTAAGTTCTGGGGCTTACTCCTGAGGAGGATGCCCAAGTTTGGGAACTTTAAGAATTTGGGGCTTACTCCTGAGGAAGATGCCCAGATTAAAGGACTTATAACTGGGGATTATTCCTGAAAAGGAGACCCAGGTTAAGGATTCTCTTATCTTAAAGGATGAGGTTGAATGAATGAAATCTCAATCTTCGGTGACATAAAGATGTATAAATCACTATGTTTTGAGAGATATTCCACATAATTCCTTTCAAATAAGGAAGTCAAATCAAGAAATCATCCCATAAATGGCTATGAAGAGTATCTTGAAGACTGAATCTTGAATAGGAAAGGTGAAATGGCTTAAGAGGGGTGAAATGGGCAAGAAAGGCACCCAAAAAGGAAGGGGTGCGCAAGTCTTGAAAGATGCGCAAGTACTGCATGGGCGCGCAAGTATTGGTCGTGCAGGTATACCTGCGCGACACATGGTGTACTTGCGCGATTTTCAACCAGCATTGAAATACTTGAGCGACTCTTTCTCAAACCCTTTAGAATCCTCTTAAGGTTCTTCCAGAAAAGGGACGTGCAAGTTCTATTGAAGAAATAAAGGCGGTACGCAAGTGTGGCCACTTCCCTGAAGGGCTGGCCACTCAGGCGCACAAGTGTTGAAGCATTTCAACACTTAGGCCTTAATCCCTCTCTTTAGATCTTCCGTTCTAGGTAAGAAATTACCTTAGAAGTGTTCTGGAAGCTTTGAGAAGAGACTTGGGAGTCGGGATCTTCAATCCGAGTTTCTGGAAAAAGATCCTCCTCGAATGGGGGGCCCACAGGGTCTATTTATAGGCAGGAGAAGACCCCGGGCGGTTACCAGGCGGTTATCACTTAAGTCGCGCAAGTCACATGGGAGACCATGAGGCGGCGCGCAAGTATACCTGCACGACCAATAGGCAGCGCGCAAGTACTTGCACGACCACTAGGTGGCGCGCAAGTGTACTTGCGCGACCATGAGGGAACTTGCCCGACCTATGGGCAATGTTCTCCTTGTTCATCCCTTTGTCGATTTTTTTATGTTTCTTCAAAGGATGAATCACTTTGAGCTCAGATATTCCCCTTTTCCGATCTTTGGATTCTGTGACGAAAGAAGCGTCAACAAAAGTCCCCCCTCAGAGTTGGATCCAGAGAGAAATAGAGGATTTGACTCTGAGGAAATCGAATACATCCAAAGGAAAAGGGGAATATTACCTAAATCATACAAAAAATGTATATTTAGTGAGCTGGAACTTGACTTTTATTCAGAGTTCCTTTGTCTTTTGTGGGCAGTTAAAGTCATGCATGCCGGACATAAAGGGGCTAATGTTTAAGGTCGAAATAGCTTTGACCAAAATGGATTAAAATTGATTCAATTCTTTGACAATTTATCTAAAAACATATTACCATACTCAAGTATGAGAGAAAAAAATGTAAACTATGGCTTAAGAATATTTGAATCTGAGGAATGATATGAAAAAGAGCTAAAAGGCATTAGAAGAAGTAGTTTCCAAGAATGAAGTTACTATTATTTATCAAAACCCATTACGGGGTTGAAATATGCAGGGCCACCTAAGGGCATTGGCTGCATGGTCAAATAAATAGCATCTTTCAGCTGACAATTCTGTTATGTGGACTGTTTATGCAAGGCCACCTATGGGCACGTGCTGCATAGTCAGGCAAAAAAACTCCCAGAAATTTACTTTCCTAGTGCTAAAAGCCAGTGAAAGTTTATGGAGATTCAAATTTTCTAAAGTATAGATTTTGTTGTATGGAAAGAGGTACTTGAATATGGAGAAGATATTTCCGAACAAGAATATCGAAGAACTGGATGAACATCACTCCTACGAAGGTCTGACCCAAACATAGGGAAGAAGAAAAAACCATAGACTTGAATACTTTCAGATCATGAAAAAGGATATGGGACAAATATGTTAAGGATGGCTATTTTTTGCGGATCCCTACATACTATCGTTTAAGAAAAATAAGAACAAAAGAGGCATTCTTCCCAAGAATGAAGTTACTATTATTTAACAAAACCCGTTAGGGGGTGGAAATATGCAGGGCCACCTAAGGGCATTGGCTGCATGGTCAAATAAATAGCATCTTTTGGCTGACAAGTCTGTTATGTGGACTGTTTATGGAAGGCCACCTATAGGCACGTGCTGCATAGTCAGGCAAAAGAATTCTCAGAAGTTTGACATTTTTCTGATTAGAAGTCATGAAAAGGGTTATGAATATCTGAAAATATTTAAGGTTAGGATTATAACACATAAAGATGGGTATTGTCTAATGTATATAGAGATACACAGGTCAATGATAACCATAATCATGTTGTGGCTGGGTCCTGAATTGAAACTTGGACTTCACTACGTATCTCATAAGAATGAGAATCAAGCCATACGTAGTTCTTGAAATGCAGTTTAACGTCATGCAGGATGAAAGTATGAGTGATCTTAGTTTAGGGTCATAGAATTCGGACCATAATAATGAATACACAGTGTGTGTTTTCATGAGGACTTTTCAGCCAAGGGATTGAAAGTGAAATTTGGGGTTAGGCCCAAAAGACTTGGGACTGGATTCGAGGGATACTCGAATGTTCCTACGTATCCCATAAGGATGGGAATCAAGTCCACGTAGTTCTAGAACTACCCTTTGTACAAATTTGGTTCGTATATGTGAAGGGTGAAAAGGGACTTTAGTGCAATGATGGTTTAACCTAAGATAAAAAGTTTAGGCATTACCATGTATGCACATAGTATTTTTGAAAATGAAAACCATGATTGAAAAATCAATGTCAATAATAGTTCTCTCTCAAATGAGGAAATCAAAGAATATTGTAGTTTATTGTCGCACCGGAAAAAAGTGTTGTATAGTTTAACGTCATATAACATGGACAGAAATGAATCAATGTAAAGATATTGATTCCAGGGGTGGTTTCACGAATCAACATCATATGAGATGGTGGTGAACTGATGTGAAGAGATTGTTTTTGGGCTTGAACCCTGGGAGGTTGCCTACATACACAGCCTGGAGGGCAAGGATCAAAGTCTGTGTAGTTCAATTAAAGAATGAATTAATGATCAAGTTGTTCTTGGGGACAACGATCTAATTAAAATGTTGTTAGGACATACACATGGTTAGGGGCCCAAAGAGAGTGTTATGGTTGAGGTTTGCTCTAAGATCACGTGAGTCATACTCGGTGTGAGAAACAAGAGGTAATAACAACCTTAAAGATGCACAGTTTAATGTCATGTAGGACATATCAAGGACTTTCTGTACAGTTTAGCGCCATGTAGTTAGGACGATGGGGACAATACAGTTTAACGTCATATTGGACGAAAGGGGGATTGTGCAGTTTATTGTCATGCTTTAATGACAAAAGAGTGTACCAGTTTAACGCCATGTTGGACGAAAGTGCGAATAGTTTAAGGTCATATGCATGGACCGTGAATGGTGCAGTTTAATTTCATACTGGACCTTTGAGATTATATAGTTTAACGTCTTTCCAGACGTAAGGGACTTCTATACAGTTTAGCGTCATGTAGTTAGGACGTCACAGTTTAACGTCTTGCTGGACGTAAGGGATTTGCAAATAGTTTATGGTCATATACATGGACCAGGGATGATGCAGTTTAAGGTCATGCTGGACGGTTTAGGGAAATTTTTCACAGTTTAATGTCGTGTGGGACGAAGTTGCAGTTTAAAGTCATACATGACCATGGCTGTATAGTTTAACTTCATATAGCAAGGACGAACTGGTGCTGCACAGTTTAGTGTCATGTTGCAGGGACATCTTCTTTTCTAGAGTTTAATGTCATGTTGGACGAAGAAAAAAAAGGGTATATAGTTTATCGTCATGTTGGACGATAGAACATTGCTGTACAGTTTAAATTCATGTATCTAGGACTAAGGTGAACCAATATGAGGATATCAGTTCTGGGGACTTTTTACAGTTTATCGTCATGCTGGACGATGAAAGTGCCACACAGTTTAATGTCATGTTGCTAGGACACAATATAGTTTAACACAATACAGTTTAGTGTCATGTAGGACATAATAGTAACCAATGTGACGGTTTAACGTCATGTTGGACGATAAGGGAACTGACACAGTTTAACGTCATGCTGGAGGATGAAAGCGCCACACAGTTTAATGTCATGTTGCTAGGACACTATATAGTTTAATGTCATCTCGGAAAAAATATAGATTAATGTCATCTCGGACAAATAAGGAACTTCTGTACAGTTTAATGTCATGTAGATAGGACATAACACAGTTTAGTGTCATGTAGGACATAATACAGTTTAGTTTCATATAGGAAATAATACAGTTTAGTGTCATGTAGGACATAAGTGCAAATAGTTTAAGGTCATATGCATAGACCGTGGATGATGATGCAGTTTAAAGTCATACTGGACTATTTCTGTATAGTTTAACGTCATATAGCAAGGACGAACTGGTGCTGCACAGTTTAATGTCATGTTTCGGGGACAAGTTCTTTTCTACAGTTTAACGTCATGTTGGATGAAGTTGCAGTTTAAGGTCATACTGGACCATGGATGTATGAACCAATTGTAAGAGTCATGGTTCTGGGGATCATATTTTGTGTTTATACAAAATATTTCTTCAGAAATCTGGCATTGGTTGGAGTCGTGATGAGTTCTCCATCCATTGAGATTAAACAGAACCAAATATTAACTCTTTGTCTGATAAAGTCTCTACCTGATTAGCCTGTTTAGGTTGTGCCGTTTGATGGGGCGGTGCCCGTGGCTCTGAAGTAGATGGCATGAAATCTGCTAGAGTCAAAGACAATTTAGGCTTTGATACATACTCATCTTCTCCTGATTCCTCTTTCTTCTTTGAATTGCGCTTCCCTTTTGAGGATTTGTCTTTTGATGGAGGCTTTACTACAGCTTTTGTAGGAGACACAATTGGCTTCTTCAATTGTGTTCGCAAAATCGAATGGGTTCGATTTATTGTCTTTCTGACCATCCAATCATTATATTTTTTTTGCAGTTTTGCTTTTGACTTCCTGCCACTCGCCTCCTTCCTCTGGATCTGTAGCGGTAATACACGCTACATGAGCTGAAGAACCCTTCAATTTGACTTGTCCCAAGTCGACCATCTTTTGCAGGAGGTCTTTAAAGACAAAACACTCATGGATGGGATGCCCCAACATTTGATGAAAGGGACAATAATTGGGACGGTCTTCATCTCCTTCCTTGTTTGGCCTCTTGGGCACTGGTAATTGAACCAAATTATTTTCCA
The DNA here is from genome assembly GCA_963277665.1 of Viscum album. Lineage (NCBI taxonomy): Eukaryota > Viridiplantae > Streptophyta > Magnoliopsida > Santalales > Viscaceae > Viscum > Viscum album. The sequence goes on from OY728144.1 coordinate 213,883,894, forward strand.
GAGCTGAAATGAAGTAACCAGGAACTTTCTCATTTCGGAAAGAGTATGTTTTACTCTTCATATCCTCAAATTGTTTTCGTCGTTGATCTCTTTGATCATTTGGACGAAACGGCCTTTGTTATTGGCATTCAGGAGGTGGAGTCCTTCGAGAAGATGAAGGTTTTGAAGTAGATATAGGTACAGGTTCTTGTTTAAGCATAACTATAGCAGTTTCTTCTTTACCCATTCTTCTTCCTGGAGCTGATGGAATTACACGAGATTTAACCTTAGACTGTATAAGGGAATCTTCAATCTGCTGAGCGATTGAAGTAAGGTCTCGAAACCCTCCTGTGTATTTCATAGGGATCAATGGAATGCGTAATTCGTCACAAAAATTTGCCACACAGATTGGCAACAATTCCTCCTGAGGGAGTGCTAAACTTAGGGAATACGTTAATCCCTTCCAACGAGCAATGAAATCAGAGACTCTTTAATTTTCCCTTTGCTTGCAGTTTGTAAGATCGAAAACTGTCGTTTTTGGCAAAGATGAGCTAAACTGAAGAAGGAGTTTTTGATGAAGATCCTCCCATCTGATGACTGACCGGGATTGCAAGCTTGTATACCAGACAAAAGCTGGTCCATTCAAGGTTCGCACAAAGCATCTGAGTTTCACTGCTTCTTGCTGCTCTGGAGTTCCCATCATAGGTTCACAACAAGATACGTAATGCGTCAAATGTTGTTCAGGGTCGCCTGATCCATTGAAAGTAGGGAAAACAGGGTTTCCAAAACTGGATGGAGGAGAAATTGAATCTACCCATTCAGGGTAAACTTTCTTTTCAGGTTGAACTTGCGCCCGTTTCCCTTCCATAGTTTCTAATCAAGCTGTTAATAACTCAATAGTAGTTATTAACTTTTGAGATACATCAGGTTGAACTGGGTTTTGGGTAGGTGCAATGAATGGAGTTTGGACAGACGTGATGGTTGGTGCTGCAACTGATGGTAGTGCTGCCAACCGTTGTTGCGTTTGACCCGTAGGATTAGACCTCTGAGGGTGTACTGATAAAGGAGGATATTCCTGATCCATCTCAGTAGTTACAACATATTCCTTCAGCTATCGGACTTCAGCATTCTTAAGAATAATACTACTCTGAAGTAGTTCTGGATTCAAACTTCTTAATTCTTTCATTTCTTCCTCCTGTTGTGAAAAAATTTGCTCTAATGAGAGTGATTGAACTCCTTCAGAGGAAGGGTGAGAAGTAACCTGATCCTTTCCTTTCCCCTTATTGGATCCTTTTCGGAGAGGGGGAAGCGGGTTACTTGAAGGAATACCCAGATTTTGGGTAAGCCTTTGATTACGTGTGCGCACACCTTCTTCATTTAGGTCTGTGTGCGCAACTTCTTGAGCAGGAACCTCTTCGTCTGATCCCACTGATTGAGCCTCATCTGGTGAATCAGCATCAACTGCATTGATGACATTAATGGATGCATATTTCATGGAATCCTTTCTATTAGCATTTCTGTGATATTGTCTTCTTCCATGTCCATGATGAGACATGGAATTCCGTTGACTTGATCCCTCAGGAACTTCTTGGAGAACCATCACTTGGAGAGAATCTCCTGATAGCTTGGCTCTTCGTTCCTCTTGAGTCTTATTCCCTAATCGAGAGAATACTGACTTTCTCTGAGGGAGGGATTGAAGATTTGAAAAAGTCCCCAGTCCGGTGGACTGGGGATGTTCCCGCTGCTTCCTCTCAACTCCTCGAATCCCATTTGTTGATTCTGAGGGTTGGGATAGAGAACTCCCTAGTCTGACAAGCTGGGGTGTCTCTTGACATGCTTTATCTGAGATCTTCTTAAATTCTCTCTTGATCTTGATAATCTTAGTTCGGAAATTAGCTGGATGCATTAACCTGTATCCACTTTTATCACCTGGTTCAACAGACCGTTGGATGATTTCGGAAACTTCTGTCATTTGATGACGTGTTTGCTCTAGACGAGAGGCTTGTGCAATATTCTCGCCTACTTGATGTAGGAGAAATTAAACAACTTGTTCTCTATATACTTTATTTTGAGAGGAACAGTTGAAGCCTGTTCTTGAGCAAGTTTTTGATTATGAACAAAGCCCATTGACTGTGGCCGGCCATGGGCAATAACATTGCATGAGACCATTTTCGGCGGGCTTTGCTGACTGGAAAGCACTGTGAAATGTAGTGCTCCGTGAACACCCCATCCTCTGATATGAACATGAGATGGAGCATTGGCAATTAACTGACACAATTTTCTTAATGCACCAAGGCATGAACGTTGAAGGGTTCTCTGTTGCTTTTCAGCCTTCGGATACCGAGAAACTGATAGAGATGCCAAATCAATCTGGCGTTGTAACCCTTCTATTATCTTAATATGATTTTCATAATCACCATAAGATAATACTTTCTTCTTCAATTGACAAAGAGTCTTCCATATGTTGAGACGAATATCATGGATTCCATCATCCGTCAACATCTTTGGAATGTCATACTGGGAGTCATCCAAAGGCCAAAACATGACTCGTACTTCACCTTTTGTCAGTTTTTCCTCATGTTCAGCATTTCCTCTTTATCATTAAATGAAGATTCTTCTACCTGTTTTGACCAGAGTTGGTGTTTCCTTGTTGCTTCATTGGATTCAACAAGACTGGTAGAGAGTCCGCTATTCATGCTCGAAGATGAATGACCTGGGGATGGTTCGGAGAATAACCTGAACCCCAGGCTATCCTCTGATGGAAAAAGAGTTTCACCTACTGATAGTAAAGCATCAGACATGACTGGCTTCACGTTTGCAAGGGACTCAAGATAAGAGGGCTTTCTCGGCACTACATTGCCTTCTGAAAAATTTTCGAGACAACGTGAATCACTACTGTGGAGAGGACTTTCGCAGCGAAGTTCATCACCATGAGGAGGACCGTCATGATGGGTTATAGAAAAATATGAAATCTCTTGCTCCTTGGTCTTCTGACCACACAGAGGGTTCCTGTGGCTCTCATCTGAAGAAGAAACTTCAAGATTGACCAAACTTTCATGAAGCAAGTCTTAATGAGGAAGTGTCTGTTGAAGACCTTCAGAATTAATGTTCCCGTTATTGGGAACTGAGGGAGTAGAATCTTGAATTTCGACAGATAAATGTCTGAGGGCTTCAAGAACTCCAGCATCGAGCAAGGCTTGGTTACAGATTGGCCTTTGATCTCCTGACTGTGCCGGGAAGATCTTTTTCTTAGATTCCTTCTTACTCGCTTTAGAAACCACTTGATGATGAAAGTGATTTCTCTGAGCAGGTGTATGTGCCTGATCAGGAAAGATGGTCAGGTTAGGCTGACGATCTCCACTCAAATCAGGTTTATGTGCCTGACTTGGTTGACTGTATGATATGGGGGAGTATGCCCCATAACCCTATTGGACTGGAACAGATGTGTGTGTCTGTTCCAGAGTGAATCGTTGATGTGTCACTCTACTGCTAGGGATAGATTTATGTGTCTGTCCCTGTGATGATGTTGAAGCTGTTATGATATCCTGGAAAGCATCCAGAATATGAGTAGGAATTTGCTTCTGCTCTTTCACCATTGAAAAAATATGTTTGGTGACTTCAGCCACCAGAACGGAGATATACGTCCACTCCAGGCTTGGAGTAGGTGTCTGTTCCTGCTCCTGTCCTCCTTTTCCTATCAGTGAATCCTGACAGTACTCAAGTGTGGAGGCAGAGAGTTGAGTCTGCCTCCTGTTTGTCGTCGGGACATTCCGACTGACTTCTCCGTGCGTTACCAAGCGAGACTGTTGGTAGGCTTGATTAGTATTAGGAGTTGTATGTGCCTGCTGATTACACTTCGCCAAACGCGGTTGACAAGATCCATCATATGTAGTCAGGCGAGCCTGCTGACTAACTGGTGATGTATAAGCAGGTGCATGTTCTTGCCTATAGTACTCTGCCGGAATTGCCTTGCCGGATTGGCTTGATGCTGCCAGACGATTCTGCTGGACAGCGGAATTAAAATGGGCAGGTGATTGTGCCTGCTCGTTATTTTCCACCAAGTTAGGTTGGTGGACTTCTCCAGAGATGACAGGGATGACAACCTGCCTATTGTTAACCGGATTCCGTCTCTGGCAGTTCATCTTGCCTGCTCGGGTTCGAGGAACCTGTGATGAATGCCTGGAGTCGGTACCCTCATCATGTTGAGGGCGCACTACCGCACGAGTCTGGAGGCGATTGTTGATTGGAGCCCTCGGGAAGGACTCCTGTCTTTTTGAATTAAGGCCCTGAGGGACCTTCTTATTCACTTCCTCAGAGTAAGGGAGTGAATGGAAATTGCGTTCCGGGGATAACGACCCGAATCGGTTGGAGACAGTAGTCAGCACCGCCTGCTTCTTGATTGCTGGCCGCCGTTGTCCGGATGACCAGGTAGAGTTGTTAACTTAGAGGGCTTGACGAGCGGCCTCTAGAGTTGGGATAGTACCGTTGCGACAACACTCCATAACCAGTGCATTAGAAACCCAGCGTTGAAGATGCTGAGTTGGTGATGTCATCCTCAGAGCGGACGATGTTCCAGCAGGAGTAACAGCATTGGTTTTCACAGCAGCAGACCTCACAGTAGAGGTGTTCACAGCAGTAGTATTCACAGGGGTGAATTTAAGGAAGTCCATTTTGCAGAAGATCTTGAGAAAAGAGTGCCTGTTCCATATAACAGACATAATCAAGATGAATCTGGCAACTGCATCTTTTGGATGAGCACATGTCAATGATTGATTTGTTTCCCCAAGTGGCCTAAAAATAAGAAAAACATCATTTTAACTTGGTTAAGGATTCACGTCGGGTTCACCATTTTTTGTTTCGCTCGGATTTCGGGGATGACCTCCTGGACGGGAGATTCAAACGTTCCGATCGGTTTCTAGCGAGTTTGTTCGTAGAACCGGAAACATCCAACGATTCCACATCCGTTTGAACCTACTTTCCAAAGGTAGGTGCTCATTAGTTTGTGGACTAATGAGGCTTAGGAATTTGCATTGGTCGAGAGGATGGGAGGTCAGACTCATCACACCTTTTTGAGGGGAATTATTGTCTACTCCGGGACTCTATTTATAGATTGAAGTTATGTTCGTGAATCCTTATTACATTACCAAGTATAAAATGAGCTTTCCTTTAGTTTTAACAATCAATGATTAAATATGCAAGAAATTTAGAGAATCTTTTATATGTATTCGAGGTTCTTCATCAATAGAGAATCATCTATATCTGTTTAGAGATTCTTGGTCAATGGTATCCTTCAAAACATTTATATAAAAGTCTCTTGGTCATTATGATGACCATGCTGGTTTTAAAGCCACTCAGTGGGGCACTTGAAGTTTATCGTCATTCAGAAGGACAGAGATTATTTCAAAGTTGGGATCGAACCCATAAATGGGATACCTACGTATCCTTTGTTTTGGAAAAGGAATCAGAACCCACGTAGTTCGAATAATGTAGTATGATGTTTTATGATTGATGGCTCAAAGAAAAATTTCATAATTACTTTTACACTCTAAGATCACGTGAGTCATGCTCGGTGTGAGAAACAAGAGGTATTGGTAAAAATTAGACAATTGTGCCATGAAAGATGCAATCATAAGAAATTGTTTGGGGCTTATGTATGTATGACTACCCAAATAGATGAAGGTTTAGGATTTACTTTTAGGGAGAAAATCCAGGAACAGGGTCCATAAAGGTATATGTGCTTTATGGAGATTTGAATACTCTAACTTGGGACTTATTACTGAAAAGGAAACCCAAATTAGGAGAGGATTGATAGTTGGGTTTTACTCATGAGAAGGAACCCCATATCAAACGTAATTTAGGACTGGTTAAGAGAAATCAAGGGGCTTGGGGTTCACTCCTGAAGAGGATACCCATGATTATGACTGGGACTTACTCCTAAAAAGGAGGCCCAGGTTTGGGGACTTGGGGCTTACTCCTGAAAAGGAAGCCCAAGATTATGATTGAGTCTTATTCCTGAAAAAGAGACCCAGGTTAGGGGACTTGGGGCTTACTCCTGAAAAGGAAGCCCAAGATTATGACTGAGTCTTATTCCTGAAAAAGAGACCCAGGTTATGGGACTTGGCGCTTACTCCTCAAAAGGAAGCCCAAGATTATGACTGAGTCTTATTCCTGAAAAAAAGACCCAGGTTAGGGGACTTGGGGCTTACTCCTGAAAAGGAAGACCAAGATTATGACTGAGTCATATTCCTGAAAAAGAGACCCAGGTTAGGGGACTTGGGGCTTTCTCCTGAAAAGGAAGCCCAATATTATGACTGAGTCTTATTCCTGAAAAAGAGACCCAGGTTTAGGGATTAAGGTCTGGGGCTTACTCCTGAGGAGGATGCCCAAGTTTGGGAACTTTAAGAATTTGGGGCTTACTCCTGAGGAAGATGCCCAGATTAATGGACTTATAACTGGGGATTATTCCTGAAAAGGAGACCTAGGTTAAGGATTCTCTCATCTTAAAGGATGAGGTTGAATTAATGAACTCCCAATCTTTTGTGACATAAAGATGTATAAATCACTATGTTTTGAGAGATATTCCACATAATTCCTTTCAAATAAGGAATTCAAATCAAGAAATCATGCCATAAATGGCTTTGAAGAGTATCTTGAAGACTGAATCATGAATAGGAAAGGTGAAATGGCTTAAGAGGGGTGAAATGGGCAAGAAAGGCACCCAAAAAGGAAGGGGCGCGCAAGTCTTGGAAGACGCGCAAGTACTGCGTGGGCGCGCAAGTATTGGTCGCGCAGGTATACCTGCATGACACATGGTGTACTTGCGCGATTTTAAACCGGCATTGAAATACTTGAGCGACTCTTTCTTAAACCCTTTAGAATCCTCTTGAGGTTCTTCCAGAAAAGGGACGCGCAAGTTCTATTGAAGAAATCAAGGCGGCGCGCAGGTGTGGCCACTTCCCTGAAGGGATGGCCACTAAGGCGCACAAGTGTTGAACCATTTCAACACTTAGGCCTTAATCCCTCTCTTTAGATCTTCCGTTCTAGGTAAGAAATTACCTTAGAAGTGTTCTGGAAGCTTTGAGAAGAGACTTGGGTGTCGGGAGCTTCAATCCGAGTTTCTGAAAAAAGTTCCTCCTTGAATGGGGGGCCCACAGGGTTTATTTATAGGCAGGAGAATACCTCGGGCGGTTACCAGGCGGTTATCACTTAGGTCGCACAAGTCACATGGGCGACCATGAGGCGGCGCGCAAGTATACCTGCACGACCAATAAGCAGCGCACAAGTACTTGCACGACCACTAGGTGGTACGCAAGTGTACTTGCGCGACCATGAGGGAACTTGTGCGACCTATGGGCATTGTTCTCCTTGTTCATACCTTTGTCGATTTTTTGATGTTTCTTCAATGGATGAATCACTTTGAGCTCAGATATTCCCCTTTCCCGATCTTTGGATTCTGTGACGAAAGGAGCGTCAACAAAGGTGCCCCTCACCCCTCTTATAAAAGGGAACCTCCTCCCTCTCCTCTTTACACAATTTTGAGCTTTCAAGCTCTACCAAACCTGACCCATTTCTCTTTTCAACATCTTTAGGTATATCATAGAGGATCTTGTCTTCTAAAAAGACCAATTCTAGTTCCTTAAGTAGTTGTTTAAAAGAGACACATCAAGGAAGAGGTAATCTCTTCTACCGATTCATTCCAGTTTATTTTTTCTTCCACTTCCTCTTATTTATTTGTTTCATTATAATGTAATAACATAATAATCAATCATATACTGATATGTCATTATAAATATGTAAAAACCCTCTTTCACCTTATATCCATCACATGGAAAATGAAATCATCACGCGTGCGTACGTACGGAATATCGTCTCCATGCCATGGTGTAATCTGTTTTCCACCACAACTTAATTTGGAAGGGTATAATGGTGTAAAGAATAACAGTATATTATTATTATAACATGATACTTATTCTGATATATTATATCATCAACTCCAATTCCATTCATATAATTATAGGAATGATATCATCACTCGTGCGTATGTACGACCTACCGTCTCCACGATGTGATGCGACTCGTTCTACATGATCTTCATTGAATAATGGTTATATAAATGAATTGAAAGAGTATATATGATATATATTATACTTATACCATTATTTAAATGACATAGCTATAATCTAAATAGAGGAATAAGAAATTATTCGACAAAACATAAATATGAACATAAAGCAATGAACACCCGAATAACAAGTAGTAATGAAATATAACTAATAAGAAGCTAAGAATATGACCATATATGATATCGTAACAATGAGTATGATTCTGGAATAAGTCAATAAAATTATTTAAATCATTATACAGGTGGTTCGGACACATAAAAATCTTATTAAACTTAAGATATGGGAAAATCTCACAAATCTCATTTTTATGCAAGATTGTTTATGCATCATAATTTGCTTGGGATTATTTATCATCAACATCCATGTTTCCTAAATATGAAATTTTATTTCTATCCCCCTAAAATTTTTTAAATTCAATTTTACCCATTTTTGAGTTATTTAGTAAAATATATGAAAGGAATATTTTTTCGTTTTTAGTATGTGGTACTTTTTGACTTTTTCGGCCAATGTAGAAAAGAATGTTTTTTTAACTTATACGGAATGAATGGATTTTTACGATTTCATAAAACATTATTTACATGAAGTGTATTTACAAGTTTTCATTTTTATTTTTAATAACTTCTTTTAGTTTAAAATTTTATGACATGTTAAGAAAGGAAAATTGTTCTCTTTGGATTAGAAAGGACATTTTCCTCAATAAGGCGGTTCATGTGTTTAATCAAAATTATTTTCCATATAAGATAATATTGGGTTCTGTTTCTATCCATATTTTTATATTGATTTAATTATGTTAGGATGGAATTATTTTTATGAAGTCCTTTTATCTTACATGGATTATGATATGATGAATTGAAGTTTAAGAATCCCATTTTTATTACAAGGGTTATGCTATGATATATGATATATTATTTTTTGGCACACATATGTATGGTATCGTTATGAGATGGGTGGGACATATATATCCCTCCAATGCATTGGGTAAAGATTTATATCTCATGAGATAAACATGGATGGAACGGCAAGTTAAACCGGTTTAGTGATACATGACTGGAATGAGTAGTGAACTCAGTTTGGAAATAGAATTTTTCCGCTAAGATATTCTTGGAAATGAGTCTTGACTACTAAGGAATGATTTTCTATGATTATTTGTGTATTACACAATGTTTCATGTTTTATGATATGATTATTCGAATTACATTTCACTACTACGATTTATCCCATGTCATGATATTATGATCTATTTTGTAGGATAATATTTTCAAAATGTTATGTTCATATGAATATGGTATGATTAAAAACTCATTATTTTACACTTAATGAGCATTTGAGATCAGCCTTTTGTATGTTTTCTTTTCCCCAGGTGAGGAATAAGGTTATTAGGCAGGATATGCCAAAAGGGACTCTAGATATAATTATATAAAGGGGAGACAATTTAGATGCTCTATGAACCAGTTGTTTATGTTTCCCAGTTTCTAAAGACACTATACCAATACGGTCCTATAATGGTTTTGTTATATGTCGTAATAAGTGTGATTAAATTCTAAAGTAATAACAATGTATGTTAAGTATGGTTCGTTATAAGGTAGTTGTACATACTGTTGATTACATTTTCAATGTGGACTCACTGTCCCTCCTACTTTACAACCATTAACAAATTGAGAACTCAATACTCTCTCAATTGAAGTGAGCTTACTACTTCTTCAGAATATCCACTCAATATTTATATATCTATATGTATCTTAATTATCAATAATGAATACATTCTGAATTATAGATATATTCTCCGTGGAAGTCGGAATTTCATCCACTGATGAATACCCCTTGGTCTCTGATCACTGGGAAAAAACCTTTGGCAATACCGTCACTGAGCACCCTACTTCATGAAGCTCCCAATTTCACGAAGCTCAAAAAAGCCTTCATGAATTCCATACCTCTTTGTGATGAACACACCTTTTCTGATCTTGCATCTTCATGGAGAACACTACTTCATAGAGATGAAGCCTTCGCAAAGAGTAAGAATTCACAATTCTTAGGTTTCTATAGAGCTCAAGCCGTCGCAAAGAGAATTCTTCTACGAAGCTCACTAAGACAACATAGAACAAGACAAATTCATGAGGATAGATTAGCGTTCGTGAAGCTCCTGTATTTTTTGAAGCACACTGCCTTCAGGAACCTCCTTCACGATTTTGAGTGCAACTATTTTCTCATGAAAACTATATACTTATCACAAAGGGTCAAGGCCTATTTATAGGCGATTCCACCTACCCTCTAACCTTTTAGATCAAGTCAGTACCACTTCAGTTTTAATCACAAATCTCCAAAAACAATTCTGAAATTCTCTCTATTTCGTAAAGCACCACGACAATTTTCAGATCATATAGCTCATTGTAATCGTTGAGCTTTCCATCAATTCCTTCATGCTGCCTCCACAAAGCTTTACCGGAATGCTCTCCACCTCTGCAAATTTTGAAGGTTTTCATAATCATGAAGAACACTGTAAACATTCTTCATGTCTTCATGAAGTCTACATCAAGAACCCCATATTAACAAAACTCATTCTTTTTCCATATCTTCCATTCCTTTATCATGGTTCTTTGAAAACATGGATTTTCAACAAAATATCTAGTACTCTACAATTCACCATGGAAACCTCCATTGTCAAAAAACACATCCAACCAAAAAAAAGGTTCAATGTTACCTTGAGGGATTATTTCCCAACATGTATAGAAAAAAGTATATATCACAAAAACTAATGGTTTTCTAAAACTAAAAAAAATAGGAACCATTGAATACAATTTTAATTCATCTTCAGTGTATTTCCAAGATGACATACTCCATAGGAGAACTCCACAACTAACCCCAAACAATATAAAAATTTGATAATGAGAAAAATAAGATATAAATCGAGTAATTTTCTCTCATTCAAAAAAATGAGATACTACTATATTTAAAATATAAATAATAATGATAATAAAGGTAACTATAACCATCCTCTAGATGTATATGTACCATCTACCACGTCATGAAGAACATGGTTTATGGAATATACCCTTCTTGCATTTTATCCAGAATGCTAATTTCATTATGCCTAGATCATCCGTGAAATATTATTCAAAGGAATATTCTAATTACTCTTCCACTTTGAACCATTTACATATTTAAATTCCAACCACTTAGAGTTATTGTAGCTATATATTTTATTTCTTCTAGTATATTCTCTATGTTTCAAAATAAATGGGAATAAAATACCCAGTTCTATAAAAGACAATATTTTCATATTCACTTCATTTAGGATTAATGTGGCCTAGTTTTCAACACTGAAAACATATGACATCAACAAGAAATATTTTTTCACTTACATCAAAAAGTTATTTTAAGATTTAGTGTTTTATACTAATAGTACAAACATTTACATTTCATCTTTTATATTTAAACAATTAGTTCATAAATATCAATAAAAATTAAAATGTTTATTCAGATCAATTAAATTTATTAAGAATAATCTATATCAAACCATATTTCATATCTTGGGGGAATGGAATAATTATAAAATGGTGAGATGATATTATTACTATGGGAAGATAAGGGATATATCAATGTTAAAGTTATAATTTCATGAGAATAACGGTAGGATAACATGGTATTTTCGTTTCAAACCAATTTCCTATATATAATATTGAATCATATTGAATCATGTTATAAATAATGGTTGTTCATAAGGCATGAATCAGAATGTAATCAATGAAAATGGTCCATGAGATCATTACATTGGAAGAAGGAATAAGCTAAGGTATACACATATAAATATAATAAGATTTCATTATTATTCAATGTTAAATTTTAATACAATCATAAAGGGTTTGGTTCTATCCCAATTCCATTGTATTATTCATGGTCTATAGCTATAACTCTTAATGGATAGAGACCCATAGTGAATTTTTTCCCATCCATTCCATTCATTTTTATCTCATGAAATATCCATATTAACCTAATGAATTATATGAAATATAATTTTCATGAAACTATTCACATAGTGAGAACCATGAATATTTATTTCTAAACACCACAAAACATTAATTATAAAATATTTTAGGAAAAGGGAAAACATTTCCTAAAACATTATTCATATTATAACCCCTAAAAATGAATAAGGTTTCATAAACATTTCATCATATCATCATATCATAGCTAATGTAATATAATGGGTCTTGTATACATCATTTCATCATAAACATAAACCATATGGAGAAAGAATAAGGATGATATCCTTGGATCATAAACATAGTATATCATAATTAACGTAAATTATATAATCATAAATTAAAATTCTTTTTTTATATCGCTTAAAATACTTCATGATAAATATGAAATTTTTTCATGGAAATATCTTATCTAAAAACAACATATTAATAAAATATTAATCAAAAATATTTCTCCAAAATGAACAATTGTCACTTTAAAGGAATATTCAAATCATTCAGCCTTTATATTGGGAGTATATTCATGTTTTTCAATATTAGTTTAATGAAAATATTCTTTTAAAAGTTGTGTAAAAAAAATTCAAAAAGTACCTTATTTGTAAAAAGACAAATACATTCCTTTTAATCAATTTTTTAGATAGCTAAAAATGGCTAAATAATGGGAAAACAATCCCTCAAATTAACAAAGTTTTGGTTTCATGTGGATAGTGTTTGTAAACAAATCATGTCCCCATGTTCAGTAATATAGTTCTAGAGATATTTTTCACCACATATGTTTATAATGAGCCATGAAAAAAGAACAGATTCTCTAGATGAAGGTCACATATCTTAGGGATCGCTAAATTTTTTGCGTCAAAAAATTATTGGATGGAACAATCATCTTAAATGTTAGATTTCACAAGATTCCTCAATAAAATTTATAAAGGCATTGATTTCACAATTTTTGGGTGATTCTATAATTTATGGTTATTTGAAAGGGACAATGCTTCATAAAATATTAGTAGTTCCTTAAATAGGGATGATCACCAATGATTGATTATAATCCACAAAAATATTCGAATCCTTACAAACAAGAATATTTAAATAAATCATTATAAAGATGCGAGGTTCGTTAACTTGAATGAATATAATCATAAAAAGGTGATGGAAAGGTATGAAGATTTATTTATGTGAGGAAATTTCAATTATTCGGTATCTATACAACTAATATAAGAAATAAATTATTAATGAAAGTCTAATGGATCTAAATACATATAGTTTATTCACAAAGGTGATATGAAAATGTGATTTGTTATGGATTTTTTCTTTCATGAGTGTTCACATATGCTCATATGTTTAACTTTGAATGGGGGTTTGTGAAAGATATTTAATCTACATGATTTTTTTGAAATCTCAAAATAGGAAAGAGATTCATAAATTTAATGAGATTTACTAATGGTGTGATATTCTAGAAGTTAGTTTTCATCATGATCGTAGTGAGCTTAATGAACCAGTAGGAGTTCCCATATGATTTTATTGTACATTGGTATTAATCAAGTGGATAAAATTAGAACATATTGATCTTCTAATTATCATGTAAATGATATTTATTTAAGTGATTAATAGGTGATTATATTGAATGATAAGTTGTTATACTTTAGTTTAGAGATAACTGAGTTTTAAAATTGCGATTTACAGTAAATTAGATGGGAAATTGGGTCAACTATAAATTTATAAAAATATTTCCTATTAGTGTATTTGGTACATAATAATAATTAATATTTATTCTCCATGAACGTAGAAAGGTTTGGATTATCCCTACATAAATTCTTCCTATCATGAATTATTTCATTACACCATCTATAATTCTACCAGAAAGGGAAATAAGAGGGTTTTTTTAATAATGAAACAACATCTGAATGGGAATTAGTCATAATCTATCCAACCCTGATTACCCACTCTCTAGGTATTCAACCAATATGGGATAACAATTAGTATTAGTGGTAAAGGGTAATATCTGTGTTTCTTTCTCAATGGAATTTCGAGAGGTTTTCAATAATTATGGGATTCAAAGTCTCTATGTAATATATTATAAATTATACATAAATTTTTTGTAACAATATATCCAATCTATAGGTATGTATGTCTTAAAATAATAATTCATTCTATTTTTTCCAATGTGGAAAGTGGTTCTATAAAAGAAACATTCAAGGGGAACTGGATTATAGTTCCAAGGGAATCATTGATTTAACATGAGAAGTGTCCAATGAAATATAAACAATGGTTATATATGAAAGTCAACTGATTCCTTATAGAAAAAACGATAAATGTCTATGATGGTTTTTCCAATGTTAGAGAATCAAAATTTCATATTCTATAGAGGAAATACATATATCTAAGAATGAGAACCAATGAGTCTGTATATGAATCGTCTGATCGAGTGAATGGTATTTGAAAGACATGCATGGTCTTTAATAAATTATTAATGTTTTTTAGATAGTTATGTGCATCTTCATATCTATTCCTACTTCATTCAATGTAAAATATTTTATAATAGAACAAAATGTTTCAAAGGTGTAGACATTGGATAGCTTTCATGGAACACTTTTTTCATATGAGATGAGAAATGATGATAATGAGTATTTGGAAAAGGGGAAGTAATAATAATTGTCATTCAAGGCTATAAAAAATAACCATTAAATATTGGTAGGAAGAAGAATAGATGAATGTAGACATTTCATTCCTTTCATCAAATCTACAAATGGGAAATGTAAAGTTCAACATGAAACTTCACCTATGCTGATTTTAATATGGAATGGTTTTAATCCATTTAGTAATTCTCCCCAAGAAGATTAATGATGATGAATAATGTGAGTCTAAATTTCAATTGAATAATTCTAAAGACCATATAAATGGTACAGAAAAATTAGACGTTTTTTAAAATAATACTCTTTCATATTAAAAAGGTAGAACATAAGATATTAAGGTTAATGAAATGGAGGGATATTAGTGCTGTAGAGAAAATTATATGGTGGCACTTATAGGTTACATCAAAAAATTGAAAAAAGAGATAATGATGGAGAATATGTTGAATGAATAAGTGATATCCTGATTGAGTTAGAAGCTTCTCTTGAGAAGATAAATGTTTTGAGAGCCCAAAAAAAGAATGTATGAATATTTTTTTATGATAAGAAACATTAAATAAAGTAACAGAAGTCATATAAGTTTGATCTAATGGAATAAATTAAAAATCATAAGTCTTAATTGATAGATAACTCAAAAAAGTGTATTGCGTATAATATAAATGGTGAATAATATGGATGAATGATCAGTGGTTTGACTCACACCACAAAATAAAAAATGAAACATATCAAAAACATGAATGGGAATTTATTTTCCTATTGAATAAATAATAACATAACTTGAGACTCTTTACTCCACGTATGAAATTCAGAAAGAAGATAACCCAAGTGACTGAATATAAGAATGTATATCCTAGTGAATCAACATGTCATAAGGAATATTCATATTCAAAATACCAGGCTGATATGGGGTGTTGTCGCAAATATAATGATATGGTAAACCATATCATACCAAAAGCGTCAACTCAAATGTTGAAAATTTATTTGGGTGTAAATAAAAATCTAAAGATTTAACAAACCTAGAGAACAACATTCCCTAAAATAATGTACATGAATGAACATCATATTAGGTGTTGTTTTTGTAAAAATATGGGACATTCTAAAAATGAATATTCCATTTACAAAAGGTACAAAATGGAAAAAAGGAATAGAATAAGAGATAAATATTAAATGAATTATTTATATTGCCACAATTTTTGGTGTGGATGATTTGGAAAAATGAAAAGTTATTTCTTATCAACATTATAGAGGAAAATAATAACAAAAAACTAAAATGGCCATAATTATTATTTCAAAGAATCATCAAATGAGTTGAAAACAAAAAATCTTTTTCACCTCTACAAGATTATTTTTGTCCATCATACTCAAAGGATAATCACAATTATAAATCCATAAAAGATATAAATAAAAACATTATTTGAAAAGAAAATATCTAATAAAGAAGTGGTTGTAGATATTTTTCATAAAGCAACGGATTAGGTTGGTGTAAAGATCCTTGATAGTAGATTCACATCCCACATGACCACGAATAAGGACCCAAATATGTCAAAGTGGTTGTTTAAATTTTTTTAATGATGATGGCATGAAGAGTGTTACCTTCTAAAATGAATAATTATAGGTAAAATACATTGGATGTGCTGATGTCCTAGTTTCTAGATGTATCAGTTATAATAGTGTTAGTGAAATGGGTGACTTATATCATGCTATAATATATACAAAGAATTTGTTTATAATAAAGGGAAAATGTGTTACAATTATTTTATAGGTGAAGAACACAAATGTGAATCTATAACTTGTTTGGGGATATAAAGAGATCTGGTTTCAATCGAGAGTGGAATAAAATAGTTTTTAGTGTAAATGACTTCTCTATCTGTGTCAACCATCCTTGGAAGACCTGGAAAACTTTTATGCAACTATAGATCTTCCCAAGGTATCATTTTGTTATACTCACATGTTAGATGCTTTTTATCATAGTGGTAATATCTAAAATATGATGGAAAATAAAAAAAATTCAAATAAGGTTATTAAATTTGTGCATGGAGATATCTGTTGACCTATCTAACTGAGATACATCAATGATAAGAGATATTATATACCATTTCTTGGTGATATTTGTAGGATGGAATTTTTATTTGTCGTATCCAAAAAATTGAATGTATTTTGTTGCATAAAATAATATTGGAGGGAGTCTGAAACGATTTTGGGAGAAAATACCCTGAACATTTGTACTAATAGTGGTACAAAATTCAAAAATAGCAAAGTGGAAGATTAAATTGAGGAAAATGGAATAAATAACAATGTTTCATAGTGAGGACTCCTAAATAAAATATATTATTTTAGAGGATAAATCAGAACATAAAAACTTGTACAGAATAATGATAATTTGAATGTTCCTATAAGAATGTTTTTGGAAGGAAGAAGTCCTCACATCGTTCTACATATCCATGTGTGAATTTTTATGTCTAAAATAAGAAAATACTTTATACAAGATGTATTATGAAAACAAAATCCATCATTCCTATAATAGAGAATATTTATAAGTAAGTTCCTTATTCTAAATAAAGAGAAAAATAAGAAATTTTAATCACATGGAGATGATGTGATATTCGATGGGTGTTGAAGAAAAATCAAATCATAATAATGAACCAAGAAGATAATGAGATAAGTAGGTGAAATAAATTAATACACAATAGTAGTGGATGAACAAAATCATCAACAACACAGTAGTTATTACCCTGATGATAGTGATGAGGAGGTAATTAAATACGAGGGTGTCAAAGTTGAAAATGATGATTCTAAATATGGTAATGTGGATTGGATAGAGGTAGGTAGATCAGTATCACCATGTATAATAATGAGTATTGTTGAAATTGATAGGAAATATATCATTGGTGAACAGTATATTCTAGTTCAAACACAGATAATATATTATTTATAGCAGGAATCCTTCCTACCTCTGGTAGATCCAAAATGTTTTGATGAAGTAGCTAGAGATGAAAAGTGGGACCATGTTATGAAATAAGTTCTTTAATTAATTGATATGGATCGTACATGGGATATTATTTCAAGAAGAACATATATAAGTTTCCTCAGGTCCAAATGGGACTTATTGAATAAACAAAATGATTTCATAAAAGTGATTATAAAAAAAATCAATAATCATGTGAATGGATTCCTCTCAGATATACGATATCGTTACAGATGAAAACATTTAAAATAATTCAAAGCTAGAGACAATGAAATTATTCTTATCCATAACAGTGTAGTGAAAGTTCCATGTTTTCCAAATAGATTTCAAGTCATGATTTCTCAATAGGGTTCAATAAGAAGAAGTTTATATTAGAAAAATAGATGTTTTTTAGATTCATTAAAAAGATAACACTATTTTAGTGAAAATGAAGTCATTATATATAGTGAATAAATCACAATGAGAATTTTATTCAAGGCATGATCAATTTTTGAAGAATATTGGTTTTCATCATGACAATGGCATTAAAATATATATGTCAATACCAAATTTAATCATAGGATGCTGGTTCTAGTGTATATCGAAAATCAATCTTTTGTGTATCAGATGAAGTGAAGTGGGAGTAGACATCAGAATTAAAGTATAGTGATTTCAAAATTTTAATGATTTTTAGATGACCATTGTCTATTTTTATAGTTGACACAAATAATTAATGTCACATTTATTTCTCAATAAATTTTTTTATAGATGCTTCTGGGTAGGTTTGGAATGGATAACTATAATGATATGATGACTCTTGTGTCTAACCAATCGAAACTGCAATGAGATGATGAAGGAAAATATATTAATATCATAAAATATTGGGAAATAATTTGAAATTTATATTTTTTTAATAGAAATAAGACATGATATTGTTTTTTCAACATTCCAAGAAACATGATATATTTTAAATCCAAAATAAATACACGTTATTGAACTAAAAAATTTGTACTCTAGTTTATAAATGGATCATTGGATGTCATTTTTGTGCACCTTTTTGAATATCAGTAAGCGTTTTAGTCTATATGGATATTGATGTGTCTAGATTAGTAGATGATGGACTATCAATGTTAGGTGGAGTATTCTACAATGGAATATCTTAGATTTATTGGCTAATAATAAATCATTTTTTTATTTTATTAATCACCACATAATTTGAATACATTGTGGATAATCAAGTATTCACACAATTTTTATGGATGGAGCGTCATCTAGATGTTATGACAGTAAAAATTAAGTCAATAATAATAATCCATTTTGAAAACTAAAGTGGTATAAATATTAGTATGAACCCATTAAATTACTCAGAGATGAAATAAATTCAAATCTGGTATGATTTTATCAATGACTATATTTAGAATGGGCATGTGAAGTTCAAGTATTTACATACAAAAACATAGGACATAGAAATTTTAATTCAGGACTTTTTCAAAGAGTTGTTTCCAAGGTATCAACTATCTCTTGGAGATTATTCAAATTTATAAAAATGAAAAGAGTGGATGTTGGACCCCCTCTACCCAAGATATTGAATGCTTTCTCATATGTGGTGATATGTGTTTTTTATATTGATACATCCACAAATTAGTGACCTTTGGGTTCATTAGAAAAGTGGGAGAAAATATCGTGATCATATCAGGGGGATAATTTTATATGCGGAGTAGTGAATTATGTGGAGGTTTAAATTTTATGATGATAATGATTTTTGATCAAAAGTTATATGTCATGCGAGATGGAGTTCATGGAGAATAAAGTTGACTATTTTGGGAATAAACTAATTCATTGATAAAAATTTCATACCACTCTTATTTCTCATGACGAGAATGGAGAATGTTGTCTTAGAGTGTGTGATGAGTAAATAAATGATCTACATCTAGAATTACAAGGTGAAAATTCAGATACATGATGGATAAATCATTTATATGGTAACAAAGAGTGAAGAGTTGACAAAAAACTCAATGAGGAATATTTTT